>JAAONU010000019.1:4646214-6048477 GCA_012932295.1 Cyclina sinensis
CCTTCATGTATCTGTTTTTCAGTTGCTGCAACGACAGGCCTGGCTGGACACTTACTGTCCTTAACAATACATTGACCTACTTAAATGTTTTTAAACCAGCAAAATATGTTCTTCACGTCATCAGAAAGCTACCACGGATACGGCACAGCCATGAAACGATTTTGGAGAAATGTGCAAAGCAACATGGGCTTTAATTACATTTATCCAAACAATACAACTGGCAAGAAAAGAAAAAGACATCTGTGTTTAAACAAAGTATTTATTAAATCAAGTTGGCATGAAAACGGCCATGGCTGGAATTTATTTAAAATCTGTCAATTATTTTTTAATTGAAAATGGTTTTTGCCCCGGTATCGGTTGCAAAATACGTGCTTGTATATGCCGCATTTAATTGTTAAATTCATACAAATAAATTAGATTACAAAATTTGAAAATTGGACTCAGCTCCGGTATCGGTCGCTGATTATAGTACTTTGTACATTGTATTTTACATCAGTGCATCCTTTGACTCCAGCCACGACATGTTGATAAGGTAATCTGAAATTAGAAAGTAGCAAAACAAAGCAAAGAAACAAGGAAAGACATAAAAAAGTTATAGGGCTGGGTATGTGGTGGGATTTTAAAAGCCGACATATAATTATAAATTTATTCTATGGCTAAATTTTTGAAAAAAATTACTCTACCTCTTCTACCGAAGTTAGTGACGGAAAGACCGTTCTTGGAGAAGTTTCGTGTTATATAGTCTGGGGGTTGTTCCCCCATTTTACTCTCTAATAGGCCCTGTTCAGGGTTGTTATATGTAAAACATTAGTGATTTACCAGTTGTATGTTTTGAATAAAAGATTTATCCTCTAACGGTTAAATCGAATATTCATCATAGTATTGAAATATACTCACTGTATACGAGTCTGTTTAATTCAAAGTTTTAATTAGATAAAATCCATGTTAAAGAAGCGTTTTGATAATCCGCTATCAAATTCATGTCATTCTCATGCTCATATGTAACATGATTTCTATGGAAGTCCATTATTGGCAGCGTTTACTGAATTATGTATAACTGTATGGTACACATCAGGTGGTAGAGCTGTCTTATTGTCTGTAAACAGTGTTTCAAATTTTTCTGATTGATTTTCTAAGCAAGTTCAGCCTACTTTTCTATTCCAACCATAAGATACACATGAACAGTGTTTTGATAAAGTAAAGTCCATTTTTGTAGGTTATGAAACTGGTACTTTTCCTTATGAGTTGTCTGTCATGCAATAGTCTGTCATCTGATTTCACGAAACTCTCGTGTTGTAAATCTTTTGAAATGCTTTCAGTCTATTCCATATTGTGTAATGACCAGACATGTTAAAACTGATCTGCTGAATCACTAAGCTTATATCGAAGTTTTTACCTCGTTATTACTGTTTAATTTTTAGAAAGTTTGATTGACTTCTACACAGCCATGTTTTTCAAAAAGCAGTATGGGTATTTAAATACGGCTGCTAAGGCCTGCTAACATTGTTACGCACTGTTTATAATATGTTTGCTCAGATCAGAACGTCAAAATTTAACGTCTAATTTAAGGTATAAAATTGTTGCATTATGGTTCATATTGCTTTAAAAATGAATTTTATATTTTGTCATGCATAACTCGTCTAGAATCTGATGTTGAGGTGAAACGCCCAGTTTTGGTCGAGTCATCCAATATATGGTGGAATGGCAATGGGTGAATTGACTGTTTCTTTGATCAATTGGTTGTTTTCACCACTTTTTTCAACCACGTTTTGGTAGTGGTTGAACGTTTTGTTATAAAAGGGCTCTGAAAAGCTCCCAGCAAGCTCACTTTTTGGCCAAACTCTCTTTCAGATGTCATCAGAAGATTTTACAAACTTCAACAACACTTCAATTTTTACATTTAAAATAAGAACATTTTCATCAAGATCAGAGTGATTTAATAGTTTGAATTACGTAAAGATTATCATTTTCATTTCAGAGTTTTTTGAGAAAGTTAACATCTTCAAATGTTCAGAGATTACTGCTATTTATGATAACATGGGGAGCCATTTAAAAATTTTACTGGAAACCACAACAATCCTACTTACTTCACCCAAAGCTCCTTTTTGTATCTTGGCTGGATAGCTACTAGAAAGTGTTGGAGCGATTCCAGGATTCATGTGAGGCGTAATCATGTTTCATGTTTGGACCGAATTTGGGTCTGTTTTCAACAATGTCACAGTGCATAATAGATATACACACACTGTGCTATATGCAAGCTGGATAATACAAAAAGGAAAGATCAGGGGTCGTTTTCGTAAAGTATCTTAGTACAACCTTAAGGCATGTTCTTAATATACAATTTTCAATTTTTCCAAATTTTCACTGACTCCATTCAAAAAGAAGAATTAATAGGTTTTTGTTTCTTATTCTTGCCAATATAATTGTAAATAAGTTTCACATTTATGCCATAACCAAATTGATTTGCAAAATTTTGACCAAACAAATATCAGCAGTTCCATAATCTACTGCAATCCTCAGTAAATACGATAGTCGTCTGTAATAAACATATACAAATCTTAAAACAAAGAAAATGATAAATAAAACAATTACAAATAACGACCAATACGAATCAGTTGCAAAATACATGTTTAAAAAGACATGGGATAATGTTACTTGTGCATGTATAAATATACGGGCATATAATCTGGGAATTTATCGTAAGCAAATAATGACGATTTTATGTTTTGAACTCGGCAGGGTGGAAATGGAATTGGAAAGACTAGTTACAAGCTAATCAAATTATTGGAAAGACTGTTGTTTAGACGTCCCTGTTCAAATAAATTAAAGCATAATTTCGAATAAAGGTACCATATAACATACTCACCCCTCCCACCCCGCCGAAAATGGCCTGACATTTGAACAAGGGAGTCACTAAATAAAAATTGCACAGTATACAAAGCGAACAATATAATTATCTCCAATGACAAAATATTACCAGATTAATAATGCATCTAAAGCAAAAAAATACTATTAGCAATCAAATTAATAGAACAAGGTTGAAGACATAACACCTCACATCTAGTGCATAAATGTACAGATGTACACGTGGATAATAATTCCTAGTTTAACAAAATAACTTTGATCTCATCAAGAAAAATTAAGATTAAACATGCTTATATAAATATAAAAGCAAACTTAAGTATGTTTAGCAATAATCAGTTTATTTTTCTAAACGTATTGAAAGAATTCCAAGATATAAATTTCTTCCGTACAATCAGATGTTAACAATACTGTAAAGAACTAATGTGAATTTGAATTCAACTTAAGAGACTGCGTGAAACTATTCATTCACTCCGCAAAATCCGAAAGAAAACCCGCAGTTAGAGAAGTCATGTATCCTCAAATGATGCAATTACATCCAAATCTCATTGAATTCAGAGGTAAGTGTTGAAACTAGGGCCGGGAACGAATAAGGAATTTTATGTTCGAATATTCGAATATTCGTTTTTACAAAATTTGTTCCAATATTTCTCTTTTTTCGTAGTATCCGAAATTGATTAGGTCGAATACTATATTTCTTTAATGTGCTTGAAATAATCGACGATTAAGAAGATCTTTATTACTTTGTCAAAGTTTCTTAATATTGAAACTTAACTTGTATTAAATATTTTTTTATTTATTTCTAATTTTAGATAATGTATGAAACATTCTTAAGATAAATTTAGCCATAACACAGTAAATACCACATTGAGTCTAATTTCTACGGAATAAATATCTTCAGACGAAATATAATAATATTCATAACGCCGTGAACGTGAAATGAGCATTTTATTAAACATGTATGTTCTTACCTTTGTTAGATGTTGGATGTTGTGAATTGAGATGATTTAGTAGGTTAGAAGTAGTCCTTTTATACTCAAACACTTTCTTGCATATATCACAAGTAGCTTTACACTTATCAATAGAACGTGAAAAGTAATTCCAAACATGGGACGGCTTTGCGATATATTGACTTTTGATTTTTTCAACAGAGTTGAAAGATACGTCCAAAATCATCCCTTTAAAAGAATCTGAAAACAATGTTTGCAAAAAGTTGTTGGTTCCGAGTGGAGCTTTAAATTTCCATTGGGTGAAATAGAGTTAATTTTGTTCTTCGCAAAAATTAAGACAAATATCGATTGATCGGAAAGATTAAAGCACAGAAAACAATAAAATAAGATAATTAAAGTCGGAAAAATTTACATTATAAACTGTTAAACAGGTGATTTACAAACTGTGAAACGGGTGCCCTTTTGACCAACTATACCCCAAACTTTTCACAGTTAATTGGCGATAATCGTTGACACGCGCTGTAGTAAACATATGAACACCTGGTCAAGTGAAGGCCAAGGGTTTAATTCACGATCTTTGAAATTTGAAAGTAAAAAAAAAAAATGAAAAAATTCAAAACATTTCTATTTTTCGAATATTCGTATTCGTTTATCAATGTTCGAATATTCGAATATAATTCCCGACATATTTTATCCTCTTTGTGAAATTCAATAGTCAACATATTCATTTTAAGTTCATGCAGAACATGACTTTACTGCCGCAAACTTTATTCATTTGCCAATGATTAGAATGTTGCCATTTTTGACGACGTATATGCTTGGATCTTGTTGGATTGACATCCTCAGCGTTGACTTGACTTGCAGCTTGATTCCTTCTAGCTGGTATGACGTTCTTGGGCACTATCTTCGTCACATCGGAGAGTTGACTTGAGTAGAAGTGAACCGGTTACGATACCAAGATATACGCCTGAGACTCCCACTTGTCTTGGAAAGTACTAAGTCACCTGGTTGCAGGACCGATGGATTTATATTCGTGTCGTATTGTTGCTAATTGACTTTTGAAGTTCCCTCTGGTAAGCAAACGACAGTCTATCTCTGAGTTTACGCACTTAACCATTCCTAAACTTGGCTTTGTTATCATCAAAGTTGAGACCTAACAGGGCATCCAGTACTAGCTTAGGCTGCCGTCCAAACATGTTGTAGTACGGATATTGTAGGCATGTGTCATGGGTGTTACGTATAATTTCCAGACTGACTTTTTCCTCTCTGGTAAAGAACCGAGCATCTTCAGAAGGATCTGGTTAAATCGGTTGCAGACGCCATCACCCATTGGGTGACAAGGCGTTGTCCTTGATTTGGCGATGCCTGTATTCTTATAAAGTGCTTTCACAAAGTAACTCTCAAATTTGCTCTTTGGCTGCTATGTATACGGCCCGGGAATTAATAACGAACAAAGAATTGTTCGAAGAGGACTTTCGCTGTCGTTGCTGCCGTCTGGTTCTTTGTAGAGATGGAAGGCTTGGACGTACCCTGTAAAGTGATCAGTGATGACCAGTAGGTGCCCAAACTCACCCTTTTGAACGTTTGAGTCTTGGGAAACCTACGCAGACAATCTCCATGGGTTCCGACCAGATAGTGACAAGAGGATCCTTATTGGATTGGCTTTTCCTCATATTGCTTCTCACACATTCTGCCACCATTTCCTTAACATATTTGACCTTACCAGGCCAAAAGAAACGAGCAGACGAAAAAACTTAGAAAAACTTAAGATTCTTTATAAATACGGCATTAGAGCTATATACACTGTGGCATTGTTATCAACGTTTCAGACGTGTGTCTTTCTGTAACTTTTAAATATGAGTGATTTAATACAGCAATAACTTCTTGTGTTTGTTCAACTTGAATATGTGTTTAAGTGCTTTCTTGAGGAATATCAACTACGGTGGTCCTGTATGAAGGCCACGGGAGTCACGGAAGTTTTATACAACGTTACCAATTAGACAAAGGCATAGCCCCAAACTCCCACGGAACACAACAGTATATACGGTGTATTAACCAGACGTCAAGGACCAAAGGTCAATGCAAAACTTGAAGGTATTAAGAACAAAGTCTGTTGAATAAAGGTTTATGTCAAAAGTAAACAAGGATATCGTTGGAAACGATGGATGCTTCCCAAAGGTATATGGAAGTTGGATGAATGTGTAACTGAGGAAGGTGTAGGTGGGAGGAGGTTGGGAAGCATGTTTTGCAGTTATAATGATATTGACTGGTGTTCTTCATTTCACAGAAATAAAATCAGGAGAAAATAATTATTTTATTTTATTACGTATTATTATGTCAACAGTGAAAAGTGGTTAAGCAAATATTGGAGTTGTTTCCAGAACCAGATCACAAGTGAATACTTGAACATTTGTTTGTAAGGCTATTGTAAGTATAAAATGTTAGCAGTTATACTAGAGAAGTGTTATTAGACATATACATTTACATGACAGACTGGAGGTTGATCCCAATCCAAATAATCTGATGATCTGAGAAGTATGGCGTAGTGAGTCGTATGAAAGGGTTGGTGCTTCGAGAAACAAATAGCTGGTCAAGAGTAGAGCCAGTGTTTGTGGTGGCAAAATAAAGGGAAATGATAAAAAAGTAACCAAAACTTATTGTTCTTATTCCATGCATTTTGTTTCAATATATTCTTTCATTTTATTAACTTTCAAAACATGTCTTCAGTAGCTTTGAAGTTATAGTGCAAATAAATCTGGTCAAAAAAATTTCGAAAAAAGAATATCAAGTAAAATTTAATAAAGGGGGATAACTTTGTGAAAAGTCACTGAACTGGAACATGCCTGTAATATGCAAACCTCCTCTTGGTAATAAAGCTTCCTATTGAGTTTCAGTGAATTGCATTTAAAAGCTGCTGAGAAATAGTCCGGACAAAAATTACAGCTAAACAAGAGCCACCGCAAGTGGGGGCCGCGCTCGACATTTTTTCTATTTCTAAAGGCAAACACACCAGAGGAAGCACATTGTGGTGAAGGGATTTCAAATGAAACATCATTTGGAAATATGATTATTAAATTTATCCATACATAACAAAGTTGTGGTCAATTTTAGCAACATTCAGAAATTTTACCTTAAATGTCAAAGTCAAGTTCAGTTTAACCTTCCTTGGAGGTATTGTCTAAAAGGTAGTTATGTTCTAGCATGAAGAAACTACATCCATTAATAACAAAGATATAGCAAAGTTAAGCAGTGTCAAGGTCATTGAAAGGTCAATGTAATACTTGCAGTGTTCAACACGTTTGTTTTATTCTCAGTGTTGTTTTGTCCGAGTATAGATCAAATCCGTCCATAAATAGCAAAAATCTGGCTATTTTAGCAAAATTCAATAATTTGACCTTGACAGTCAGGTCAGTTTTAGTTCAAGGTTATACCTGAATAATTAAACATGTAGGTTTTGTCATAAGTGTCATTTAGTCCAAGTATGAATCAAATCCAAATAAAATAACTTGACCGTGAAGGTCACACTTGAATGATTCAATATGTCAGTTTTGTCATAAGTGTTGTTTTGTTCCAGTATGAATCAAATGAAACCATAAATAACAAAGTTATGGCCAATTTAAGCAAATTTCAATAACTTTTCCTTGAATGTCAAGGTCTTCTCAAAGTCAAGGCCATACCTTAATAAATCGAAATGTCGGTTTTGTTGTTTTATCAAAGTATGAATCAAATCTGTAAATAAACAACAGTTATGACAATTTAAGCAAAATACAATAATTGGAACTTGATTGTCAAGGTCATTTTAGGGTCAAGGTCATACCTGAATTATTCAACAAGTCAGTTTTGTCAAAAATGTTGTTTTGTCCAAGTATGAATTAAACCATAAACAACAAAATTTTGACAATTTAAGAAAAATTCAATCATTTGACCTAGACGGTCATGGTAGGTTTAGGTCAAACTTGAATAATTTATCATGTCGGCTTTGTCATAAGTTTTGTTTTGTCTAAGTTTGATTCAAATCAAACCATAAATAACAAAGATATGGCCAGTTTAAACAAAATTCAACAATTTGACCTTGACTGTCAAGGTCATTTAAAGGTCAAGGTCAAAATTTAAAAAATCATTATGTCTGAATTGTCATAAGTGTTGTTTTGTCCAAATATGAATCAATTCCATAAATAAACGAGAAAGATGTGACAATTTTTGCAAAATTCAATCATCTGACCTTGACGGTCAAGGTCATTTTTAGGTCATGATCAATGTGATATCTAGATGTCAGTTTTGTCATAAGTGTTGTTTTGGCCAAGTATAAATCAAATCCAACCAAAAACAACAAAGTTATGGCAAATTGTAGCAAAATTCAATAATTTGACCTTGAATGTGAAGGTCATTTATGAGTCAAGGTCAAGTTAAGTCTAGTCTCCTCGAAAGTCTTGTCTAAAGAGTTGTTTTATCCAAGTATGAAGACAATCCACCTATTTATAATTAAGTTATGGCCAATTTTAGCAAAAATCAATCATTTGACCTTGAAGGTGAAGGTCATTTATGAGTCAAGGTCAAGATAAGTCTAGTCTTCTTGAAAGTCTTGTCCAAAGAGTTGTTTTATCCAAGCATGAAGACAATCCACCTATTAATAATTAAGTTATGGCCAATTTTAGCAAAATTCAATATTTTGACCTTGAAGGTGAAGGTCATTTATGAGTCAAAATTAAGTTTAGTCTGGTCTACTTGAAGGGCTTGTCCAAAGGATCGTTGTGTCCAAGAATGAAGATAATCCATATAGGAATAAAAAAATTATGGTCAATGTTAAAGTTTTCGAAAAAAGTCGAGCTGAAAAGCATCAAAGGGGCATAACTTTATGAAAAATCACTGAACCGGAACATGCCTGTAATATGCACACTTTCCTTCGGTAGTGAAGCTTCCTATGAAGTTTGGATGAATTCCAGTCAATAGTTGCTGAGAAATAGTACGGACAAAAATGTCAGTTGAAAGGGCATCAAAGGGGCATAATTTTTTGAAAAATCAGTGGACTTGAACAGGCTGCTAATATGCACAGCTGTTCTTAGCAGTGAAGCTGCTATTAAGTTTTATTAAATTCAAGCCAGTGGTTGTTGAGAAATTTTCCGGACAAAATTTCGGGACGGACGGACAAGGCGGCGACTAAATGCTTCCCGTTGGAGAACAAAAAAAGAAGTTCTGTTAAAGATTTGATGTATAGAGAGAAAAAATATTAACGCTTGATGGTTGCTAAGTGACCAATGCACACCTACTTTTCACTGTTTTATTGCTTGAAATTTCAATCTGAATAAATCACGTTTGTTTACCCAGGATGTGGATAGAAGAGTAATTAGGGTATATGTTACGTTTTAAGGAATCTGTTACGTTTTAGTGTATCTGTTACGTTTTAGGGTATCTGTTACGTTTTATTCTGTTTCTGTCATCTACAGAATCAAAGACTTCCTTGTCTAAAATTCATTAAGAATATCAACAAATATTATACTTTCAAACCTTGAGCTAACATTTAACATCAACCTTAAAAACAACAAACAAATACAGTTTTTTTGTAATACAAACAGTAGAGATAAAGCAAACAAGCAAACTATGTTTATTATATTTCAAAACCAAAAGTACAAACTAAACTAAATAAAGATGTGATAAAAAAAACATAACAAAATGCGATGTTACAAATGTTAATATATTATTGACAATATTACTGATTTGTGTGTGTTTTTGTAGCTACACTGATACATTGTTTTGTTCGTACAATTATTGTTAAGATTTCAATTATTTCGTGCACTGTGTCTTTTCTGTGAAATAACTTCCGACATGCTTTATGCAGTTCTCATCTGAAATGGCTTTAAACGTTTCACTGTTGGCTGGTTTCTGATTTCGTCATAAGAAAAAACCTCCCCAAGAGTAGTATCTGCATACAGATATAATGTAGCTTTTACTAAAATATTTACAATGTTTAACAAACAAGTAAACTGATAAGCAACATAAACAAAGTAGCATCATCAGTAATAGTATCAATATCATCAGCACGAATCATGTCAATACATTCTCATACATCATTAATAATAAGTATGTATTTAGTCACAAGATATTGTTTGAAAGTTTATATTTAATTTAATTGTTTATTTTGTCAAAGTATTAGTAAATTTATTATTGAACACTAAGTATTCTACTATAAAATACAATATTGTTAAAGGTATTTATAACCCAAAATTGTATTTTATCCTGTTTGGGATAAACCCACTATTTTCACTTATAATTCCACGATTGAAAGTTGTAATATTTTTTTAGATTTTTCTTTTTGCTTTATTTCTGAATTTTAGATGTTAATTGTTCAAAGCCAAAATATGTATTGAACCAATCTGTACTTGGAAAACAGACAAGAATATTTATCCATAATTTTTGGACCGTTTATTAAAACAAATACGATGTTGCTGGACCTAGCTATTAATATAATTGATTACATTTTAAATTTATGAAAATATCTATTATTGTTATCTGAACTCAAGAGCAACTGGCTAATAAGAGGACCTGCGTTATCAATTTCTTAAAAATAAACAAAGGCAACCAAATTTTTATCAGAACAATTCACTGACAAGTTAATAGTTCTACAAACACTTCATGTCTGCAACTAGTATCTTTCTAACAGTGAAATTAATGCTGTGTATGCGGTGGAGGGGGCGGCACAATGGTAACAGCTGTGTAAAATTAATCTTTGTATTATTGTATTATGAGGTACTTAAAAAAATTTCAAACCTAGAAACTACAAACAAGATAACATTTGTATACTAAAATGATATGCATGAAACTCAGCAAATTTTAAGAAATCGTTTATTATTCAGAGGAAATTTACTAAAATGAAATGATGTTTAAGGATAACATTTGATATTGTAATGTGACACATTAGGGAGAGGGCAGTTCTAATGTTGTAATAACTTGTCGCCCAATCCTTTTTTGTACTTTTGTTATAAAGATATTGTTGCCTGTTTTGTACATTGAGAAGTACCGAATAAAATATTACACTAAGTGAAATAATGAATGAAAGTAAACAGAGTTCAGAATCTTGTTGATAAGAATAACATCTAGTGAGAAGTTCACTGAATCTTTGTATTGTATAAAATCAATAAAGAATTTAAATAATATTAACAGGTATATACATGCATTTATAACAGCATTCTTTTAGAAATGTTTAAAAATTACATACAAAAAAAATGTTACACTCCACAAGGAGTACTTAGAATTTGATATAGTGAAATGTTTGATTGATTTATTTCAGTATTTCCTTTTCGCAGATCATTTTGTAAGCGTTTAGGCATGTTATGTCCACCCATTTAAAATCAGCCGGCTCATAAAATGCTACACAATTTTCAGATGTTCCCCCATTAGGATCTTTTTGGTACCAGTCCTGTATCGTCATCGGCTGTGATGTTCCCGTGACTGTCCATGTCCCTTCATTCGCAGCGTCCGTATACGCCATAAACACTGCCGATAACGTTTCTGAAATAATAAAGATTATTTTTAATAACAGGAATGTGTGGTGAATCATTTATTACTGTCAATTAATTATCAATGATACAAACAAAGATTTTTGTCTTTCCTATCTATACGCAACAGAAATTGGTACTGTTTCGGCTTAATAGCTGGATACTTGATAAAAGAACAAGGTCAAAGTTATTTTGATGACATTATTTCTTTTTTGCTGAATTAAGAGTGTTTATCTTAGATAGATAGATTTATTTCAATATTGTGTAAGCAACATGGATACAAAACATTTAAAATAGACATATAAGTATATAAAACAAATATAAGAATGAAATGATATATTAATGAAAATGAACCATGACAGTCACATCAATATCAAGGATAACACAAAAAAGAGAAGAGAATCCCTTATTTCCATTGTGTATATCTTCAATACTGGTTGTCAATTAAGCCGTGTTGAACCGAAATTTTCACACAAACGAATTCGTCACACGTGTGAAAAATTCGTACGAATTCCTCACATACGTGTGAAAATTTCGTACGAAAATTTCACCTATTTGTGAAAATTTCGTATGGAACCTTAGACACCCCTAAAACAGATACGAAATCAGGGGCGGATCCAGGATTTTGGGTTAGGGGGGGCGTAACTTTTAATCACTCTAAGCGGGAACGTTTAAATTGCGTGCACTGTGTGTTGTGTACGAGTACATCTCAAAAGGCAATGTTGTATAAAGATACGCGAGCGAAGCGAGCGAAGAAAAAATAGGAAAATATAGTATATTTTATTGTTTCCATACCAAAGAACATGTAAGCTCCGGGAATTTTAGGGGGGGCGTGCGCCGGGTGCGCCCCCCCCTGGATCCGCTAGTGGAAATTTTCACATGACAAAAAAAGTAGAAAAATGATTTGACAAAATATTGTCCAACGGAAAATTCACATATTTTTTTGAACAAAGGTACGTATATCAGAGGATCTATTAAACACACGCACGCACCCGCCCAATGAAAATCACTAGGACCTTTTTGCGTATCAGGAGAATTTCTTCAGGATGTTTTGATTCAGTAATGAATCTGAGTTATTCCTATTATAGCCCAAACAATGAAGATACGATAGCGTCATGACGAGTGCCTTGTTATCGGAGGAACGCGAGGTCGAGTACCACCGGCGGCAGTGCACGCTGCCTAGAGTAGAAGGTAAGAGCGCCGGCGCCAGAGCACGCTGCCTAGAGTAGAATGTAAGAGCACTACCGGCGGCAGTGCACGCTGCCTAGAGTAAAAGGTAAGAGCACTACCGGCGGCAGTGCACGCTGCCAAAAGTAGAATGTACGAACATCACCTGCGGCAGTGCACGCTGCCAAGAGTAGAAGGAACGAGCACCAACGGCGAAGTGCACGCCGCCTAGAGTAGAATGTACAAGCACCACCGTCGGCAGTGCACGCTGCCTGATAATTTCGAAGTTATTTGACTATTTCATTAACGTTAGTCAACGCTGACGTCAACGAACTGGTGATCGTAATAAATTACATGTATTTATGTTTTGTGATATAGAAGTCATGTGTGAACTTTCAAATGAAAATCTTTAGCAGTTTCAGAGACATGACTTCATTCCAAAAACTTTAAAACCTAGGTTTAAGATTTTACTGAGTACATTAAGGGGAATAATTCTGTTAAAATCCAACCAAAAGTTTTGGGACTTAATTAGTAATCTTACATAATGACCAAGGAGCCATGTGTGAACTTTCAATTGAATTTCTTCAATAGTTTCAGAGATATGACTTCATTCAAAAAACTTTAACCTAGGTTAAGGTTTTTTCTAAGTACATAACGGTGCATAATTCTGTTAAAATCCAACCAAAAGATATGGGACCCGAAGCCATGTGCGACTTTCATTAATTGAATATCTTTAGCAGTTTCAGAGATATAACTTCATCCCAAAACTTTAACCGGACGCGTGTGCCGACGCACGGGTGACTGTAACAGCTCATGTCAACCTTTGCATTAGACTACAACCTGATTATCATCCAATAAAATCACTAGAAAGTAGTCAAAATTGGTGTACTTATTCATTAAGATTTGTTTACTTATTAGTTTTGGCGGGAATTCGAAGCTTTGCCCACTATATATTCAAAGTTATTTAGAACATATTAAGTGAAACTAATTAATTTTAAGGAGAGGCTCGCTCGATTCACAAGCTCTGCCCCCATTATCAATAAGATTACACTAATCGCATAATTGGCAGAAAATATAATAATGATATATGAATATCATAAAATTTTTGAAATACTCATAACTTCGTTTGAGAATGTCGTGTGTAATATCACAATGATGCGATATCGAGTTGTCGCGTGACATTCCCCGTCAGCACTTCAGGGTAGTTATTTATTCTGGTCCTCCTTGGACCTAGAGCCTGGCTCTGTTTGCCAGATGCTTTACATCCCAAAATTTGACATTTTGTCTGGTTATTTACATCGACATGTTGTGGTTTAATCCCACTGCAGGGCCGCCTCCGGGTATACACAACGTCATAAATTTAATGGCCCGAAACGCTGCCGGAGGTATTTATTTGAAAATGTCGATGTTAGAAGGTCATCCTTACAAATTGATGTGTCCGGTCTGTCAAATGGTGTCAGACTGATCGACTGCGGTTTAGTTCCATAATATTGAAATACAACCACTTAATAAATTCTAAAACGACATCGCTCCGTAAATACCATATATGCGACTAGCGACAGCGGAAGTGCGATAAGACATCGCAACATGGCGATACAGCGCATGACAATCCGATACGAAATCCGGAAAATGTCGCAATGTCGTATCGCATTGCCGTGCGTCGCCCAGCGCACGACATGTAATAACGCGATACGATATTGCTTAATTGCAATACAACATCGTCACTTTACGATACAACACGCAACATTGCGATTCGTCGCGTGACGTTTGCTTGACGAAAATTAAGATTACGTCAAGATTACATTCTTACAAGTTCTCATTTTACAAAATTATATTGCATCTACCTATGATTGAACTAAGAAAATATCTATACTTACTTCCTATATAATGCAATACGACTTATAGGTCCTTTATTGTTGCATCTTGTTTAAATTATGCTTTCCCGAGCAAAGGAGCGATTCCATGCATCAAAAATGCACGATACCGAGGAGCTAGAGATATTTTCAAATGCTGAGAAATCATGTAAATCCATAAGAGCTAACAGTAATAATTATAGTTTTCAGGATTTAACTTCATAACATAGTCATGTGTGCAAGACGTAGGAATGTGTCACATAATTATGTGAAAAATTCGTTGATACCTAGTGGTGGTTAGAAAATAGGCCTCGAAATTTTCACAGCACATGTTTGGCCATTTTCGTACGAAATTTTCACACGTATGTGAAGAACTCGTACGAATTTTTCACACGTGTGACGAATTCGTTTGTGTGAAAATTTCGGTTCAACAAAGCCGACACCCCTTACGGAATTCAAAAAGTATGCCGCGTCAGAGACACTAAGTCAGTGTTCATCTTTGTCTTACAGTTCAATCAAAAGTCAGTAAGCCTAGTACGTAGTGGTTGGAGAAATCGAATTCGCGGCTACAAGACATATGAGTTATAACTGATCTGCTAGAAGTAATGTTTGGTAATGGACCTTTTTGAACATATACCCTATAATAAAAAATCGCCCTTTTATTTAATACTGGGATATTGAGTAAGAAAAGCAAAAGTTTATTGCATATTATGGATTAAGCGATAAAAATTCAGATGAAGAGGTCAAAACAGATTAAACGAAATTTAGTATCTCAAATTCAAAACTGAAAACTTCCCTGCTCTCATTTTTCCTTTGAAACTTGTAAAAAAAGTTTCGATACTATAAAATTATAGTTAAATTATAAATTATATAAAAGTTATAAAACTATAATATATTGCTCAATCACAGGAAAGAACGTAAGCAAAATACTATAACTGGAATTCCATTGTAGACATTGCGGTTTAAGGCATTGACAATATCATGGCTGGAATCTCATTTGGTTTTATGTTGAAACGGTTCTTTCGAGTTTTTCACGTACTTTTTTTTACTAAACTGACTTATCTTAAAATTGATTTTCCGTATTATATTATTTAGATTTAACATCGGAATATAACTCTGAATGTTTCAGTTGATAGGATCGTATGGACGTATAGCTTTAATATAATCTATTTTTCATTTTTATCTTATTCTGTTATTCTTACTGTGTTGCTGTTTTTTCCCCATTTATTTTATTATTATTATTATATTCAACATTAATTAATGAATGAAGTGACTGTATGGAAGAAATTAAAAATAATAATAAAAATAAACCTAAGGTTACATTTTGACATTAAAATCATTAAAAACATATTTACAAATAACTGAAAAACATACTGCCATATGTAACGGATCGCACGCTTCACACATACCTGTAGTTGAGAGTAATCTTAATTTAGACTTAAGGCTGGTGTTTTCATCCACAGTTTCAATGACAACTGGGTTCGCACCTTTCGAATGGCATGCTGTCTACAATAAAACATTATTATCAAAAAAGTATGTAAGTTGATAAAGCATTCTTCTAGACAAGTTTTGTGATTGTTCATTTGACATTTCATGTATTTTCTTTTTGTAGCATTGATTTAAATTAATAAATGACGAAGATTCTAACTGATTGATTGATAAATCAATTCATTCATTTATTCATTCATTCATTCACTCAGTCAGTCAGTCAGTCAGTCAGTTGTGACAAGAAAATAAGTAAAGTAGTCATTGCAAACTGTAATTCAAGTAAAATAGAAGTGTAGTTATTTACGCCATAAAATTTACATCAGAAAAGACAAATTGGAATCAAAACCTAACCAGGTCGAACTCTAAGCACTTGGACATAGACGTTTCAATGGAAACAGAACAGCCGAGACATATTAAATTTTGTACGATGTTAGTAGCACGTTTGTCTGCAAATCCTAGGACTGAAAGTGCGATTTTCAATTCTACAACTCGATGTAAAAACTAAAGCAGGTTATACTTGCCGTCCTTACAACGATCTTGTTACGGTAATTTGTTTCTATAAGACTACAAAAATATGATATATGTCAACATAAGTTAGAGTTACCACGCCTTCATCGAAGGTCATTTTGTTTGTCATGAAGTAGCATGAATCTTTGATATTGAACCAGCCGTCCTGACACTCTGCAAATTAAAGTAAAATACTTAACCCAAAATATCATAATATTGTTTATTTAAACATGAAAGATGTTTTGACGATAAGTAACTAGTTGTTGACAACAACAATTCTGAAAGATTCAGAGGACAAGAAAAAAGGACAGACAAAATGATGGATTGAAAGACACCACCAAGGACTGTTTGGTTTCAGTTTTGCGAACCCAACAAGACGTTTAAGACGAAGACGGGTAAAATAATATTAGCAGTGGTGTTTCAGCGAGCAAGAGAGTTAAGGGTTTGATATTAGAGCTTTTTCTTTTGAACTACATGTATTAACTTAAATCTTTCGAAACTTAATAATATCGGGTGTTTTTAAAATGCATTAAAGACACATTTTCAAAAGGTCTTTTAGAATGCTTATGAGGCAAACTTGTCTATCTTGAATAAATTGTGAAGGAAGAAAATGAGTGAGTAAAATATTTGTTAGACAGGCAATGCTTTCAATGTTGAAATTTACAACAGCGATTAGACTGTTATCTCATTTGCACAATCAGAGAACAGCGGCTTTCCGGCGCGTGTGCTCTTACTGATAAAGAACTCAACGCAGTGCAAATTTTAGGATACAACAAACTTACTTTCGTATTCATAATAAATCGAACCTTCGACTGTCCCTGTTGGAACACTTACGCTGTAAGTCACTGAACAGCCCGAGCAAAGTCCTGTTCCTTCTACATAGAAAATACTGTTACAATTTGGATATATGGTGCACTCAAAAAGGCACATTCCTACGTCCTTCACAATTTCTTTAAACAGGATTTCTGTACCCTGACACATTAGTCCATCAAAGGTAAAACTCCTTCGAAATTTGGCCCACTTATCAGCATGAGCTGGCCAACTCAATACTGTTAGAAGCTTGAAAATAAGCAAACATTTCGTATTCATTTTCAGTCCGTATCAACAAAATATTACTTTTTACAGAGAATACCAATCCGATAACACTATTCCGGCGTACTGGGCAGGCAACAGATAAAATAAAGTGTGCAAATAGAATGCCTCAACAAATACAGACATTTAGTCAATTGACGTGTAAATCAAAGCATTTTCTTTTTTATGTTATATTTCCATTATATATTCTTACCTTTTCTATTTTTTAAAGTTTTTTTTAGGTTCGACGTATTAATAGCAAACCTTTTAGTCATAATTAAGATAAATAAAACATCAATCGACTATAAGGTGTTCTTTAAATCGATTTGTTTGTAACAGGAAATCGTCCTTTTTGTCAATAACCGCATGTATTGACTGTTTGAAAGCAAGTACGCTTTTCATGAAATACCCTTCAGTAATTGTATACATATTGACAGATAGACCTTGACCTGAGTATTAGACTTCAATGATCATTCAAAAATAGGCAGGCACCCGAAAAATTAAGGTTTAAGGTAAAAGTCGAAATGAGACCATAACTATGGCGTGTCAAGCGTTGCAATATTCGCTAAATTTCATTTGTATTCTATATATTTATTTATATTCCATATTTTCTTATTCATATGCAATAAATGTCCATTTATATTCTATATTTTCTTTTTTATATGCGATATTTTTCATTTATATTCCATATTTACTCATTTATATGCGATATTTTTTTCATTTATATTCTATTTTTTCTTACTTATATGCAATATTTTTTCTTTTTTATATGCAATAACTTTTTATTTTTATGCAATATTTTCTCATTTATATTCAAGAAATGTTTCATTTATATTCGATATTTTCGTATTCATATCTAATACTTTTTTTCATTTATATTCAATATTTTCTGATTTATATGCGATAATTTTTCATTAATATTCAATAAGTTCTTATTTATATGCAATAAATTTTCATTTACATACAATATTTTTTCCCATTTATATTCAATATTTTGTTATTTATATGCTATAATATTTCATTTATATTCAATAAAAAGCCGATCCATATGCTATAATTGCATTGTGGGATACAGAATTTTACGTCAGAGGTCAAATTTTGTACCAATGTCTCTCATTTGATGTATGGAATAAAATGGCGGCGCCCATGAAGATGTAAAAGGTATGAAACCACCAGTTCAGTCTACTGGAGCTCAAAAAATGGCGGCTAGGTCCCCATTAGGGGTTCGACATGAATGGCAGATAGATAGATAGATAGATAGAAATAGTTCTCAGTTTTCTTGGCTATTTTTAACATTGTTGCCCTAATCTGTGTAATTGTTTTGCTGTTTGACTATTTCTGATAGTGTGGTCACTTTTATGCTCATATACATTCAGAATAGAATTCACAATGTGAAATTGTTTCACATACCCCAATCTGAAAATTAGCTCATTTTTTTTGTTTTGTTAATTTTATAGATAAGTTCACATGAGCAGAAATATCTTTCTTGTTTGTAACACAACCCCCACTTTTCTTGCTAATTTTCATGAGTACAGATATAGATCTATAAGAATATGTATGTTAAAGCTATTTAAAAAAGGTTTTACTATGTTTTACAGCCCTGTGAACTTTATGAATTTTATAAAGAATAAAGAAGGAATCTATTTGGTGGTTTCACACCAAAACTTAGACAGGTGAGCATCACGTTTTTACGTGATTAGTATATCCAATGATGCCATATTATTGAATATATTTTTTTTCCATTTTATACCACATAAATATTTTTACCATATATTATATTTAGAAATAATATAGAGCATGAATAATTTTATGCAATATAAATGCCGAATTTTACCATACAAATATTTATTTTTTACAACATAAATGAAAAATTTTAGAATATAAATCTATTAAATTATATCACATAAAAATATTTTTTACAAAATAAATGAAAAATTAAAAATATATAAATATAAATATAAAATTATATCACATGAAAATATTTTTCGAATTTTGCAACGTTCCACTCGCCACACATAACATTAATACTTCGTTACAATTTTTAAAAAGAGCAGATATCACATCTGCATTGTTTTAAACAGAAAACAGTATCCCCTTAGACAATTTGTAATAAAGTAAATACTTGGTAATAGGACTTGTAAGCAGATAGGACGCTCGGAGGACTTGTATACTGACTTTACATCATCGTCTGACGCGTATAGGGTAGGGACGTGCTCACCGTCACTGGCGTCGATGTGACTGGATTGCGGTATTGTTTTCAGACAAATCCAAATCCAGTCTCAGTCATGCTGATGGCCGCCAAGAGTTTACCGTCGGAAAGGTGAACCATGTGTGTTAGACAACACAATAATAATTCAGGGACAAAAGACCCGACTTGTTGTTCTGTGAAGCAATGAAAACGCTCAAATATACACCAATGACGTTGTAAACGCCGAAGTTATTCCGTTTATGAGAAGAAGTGCTCCAGTTGTTTTCCAGCAGGATAATGCCATCTACATACTTCGAGGATCATACGTGCTTGCTTAACAGTAGCTAACGTCAAAGTCATGCAATGGCAAGCAGTGTCTCCAGACATTAATCCGTTGGAGCATATCTGGGACGAGCTTGGAAGAGATGTCCGCTGATTTCATTTAAAACTCTTCATAACCATTTGCCGTCTCCCACTAAGTCCGAATCATTCCGATACACAAAAATATTACTATCTATATGTATAATGCCTGCAGTTAATGAACAATAATTGCACAGTTGCACATCGTGTAACTAGAAGCAATACAGATCTACTGATAGTAACTGGATTACTGGTAGTAATCCCGTAACAAATGTCAATGTTTCATTAATATTCTTCCTCCTATTTAACAATAACAGGCCCGGCTAGCTCAATCGATAGAGC
Organism: Cyclina sinensis; assembly: GCA_012932295.1. Lineage (NCBI taxonomy): Eukaryota > Metazoa > Mollusca > Bivalvia > Venerida > Veneridae > Cyclina > Cyclina sinensis. The sequence goes on from JAAONU010000019.1 coordinate 4,666,496, forward strand.
ATCGGATTTTCAATCATAGAGAACCCGGTTCGATCCCCACAAAGGCCGTGATATGACCTCAGACAATGCGTATATAGGTCATTTGTTCCTCACCTCTGAAACCAGTGAGGAAGTAGTCAGTCACTTGCGGATAAATTGGTTAGTAAACTGGTTAAATACCCAGCTATTTTACACAAATACATAAATATGAACTGAATATTTCTTTACCTCTGATTTATGACATTGACCTAAACTGGAACTCAAGGTCTATGTTAATGAATGTAACTTTTCATCTATTCAAAACTCGAGCAAATGATCACGTATCTTTATTAATATTCTGAATCTGATTTTGGACATCTTGAGTCTCACGCGTACACTATTACTTATTCTCCGCACACCTCTGATGAAGATTTTTCTATTTTCACATAGTAGTATAGCTTAATTTATCATATCTGTGCTTGACAAAACATACTCATGTCCACCGTCATTCATAGATCCGTTCGAAAGCACATTATCTGAAAGTAAATAAAAGGATTTTTGGTCAGCTACGGGAGAGGTCTAATATGGTTTCAATTTTAACAGCTCTTAACTTATAGATTAATGTTTTATCTGCCATTTTGGTACAAGACTGTTTTAATGTTCGATACATACGTATCTAAACATAAATGTATATTTATTTGCCATACACTTGTATATTCTGATGCAGAAAGCTCGTCAATTGAAATTCATAAATATTTCTTAAATATTGATGAAATGAAATTCATGTAGATTTCAGGCAAGGAATGGTTGTAAGGCCAGTTGTTTTTTTTTTCAAGTGGACAACAGTGTTTTCGGGATAGGCTGTGACTTACGGAACTTACGCAGTTTCTGAATTCAAGGTATTCATTTCTGTTGTGCTTTTTTGAATAGCTCATCCAGACTCGTATCTAAAAGGTGAAGATCAAAACTGGCGGTACGCGGAGTGATCCTAGGATTTGGCAGACAATAATTTTGTCTAGATGTGCTTCTCGCTTTGTATATGCAGTCATTAGAAACAGTTGTTTTGTATCAGCAGTCATTAGAGTGAGTTGTTTTGCATCAGCAGTCATTATAGTTACTTGTTTTGTATCAGCAGTCATTATAGTTACCTGTTTTGTATCAGCAGTCATTAGAAACAGTTGTTTTGTATCAGCAATCATTAAAGTTGCTTGTTTTGTATCAGCACTCATTATAGTTACTAGTTTTGTATCAGCAGTGATTATAGTTACTTGTTTCGTATCAGCAGTCATTATAGTTACTTGTTTTGTATCAGCAGTGATTATTGTTTCTTGTTTTGTATCAGCAGTCTTTAGAGTTTCTTGTTTTGTATCAGCAGTCATTAGACTTTCTTGATTTGTATCAGCAGTCATTAGAGTTCTTTTTGGTATCAGCAGTGATTACAGTTAGTCGCTTTGTATCAGCCGTCATTAGATTTTCTTTTTTTTTGTATCAGCAGTCATTAGAGTTACTTGTTTTGTATCAGCAGTCATTAGGGTTACTTATTTTGTATCACCAGTCATTACGTTTTTATGTATGAAAATGATCACAGACAAAGACAAACGATCAAAGTAATTTCTATGGTCAGATTAAGAAGAAAATCTAATTTTAGAATTGGTGCTTCTTCCCTTTGAAGCTTGTAGTGTGTATGTTTTTTTTTAATGAAACATATTATAAATTTCACCATAAAATAGTATATTTCTTTAAAAAAATGATCAATTCATTGAGTGTCGAAATTCAAATACTCTATACCTTGGATATGTGAAATAATGCATGTAAAATATGTTTGTTATTGGCAATATCGACTGACATTTCCTTCCCGTTTCCTGTTACCTTCTGTAAATTTATTAAAACAATGATAACTTGCACGTGTTATGTATTTATTTGAACTCAACTGAATAAAATTTGTACTATACAAACGCTGAAAAAGTCGGTCAAAAATACAAAAACAGCTAGTAGGAGTCATTAAATAAACTGTAAAATACCCATTACATTGTATTTGCATTGAAATAATGTTATGGAATGGTTCAACCGACAAGTAATTTTCATTCACGAATATTTTTGTGATGATTTTTGCATTGTATAGGTCTGTAAACCCTGAAGATCGACATAGGCCTAAAAACAGATACACAAATTTCTGCGTGTGTAATTGAGGTCTGGGAATATCTGCATGCGTGATTGAAGCTCGGGAACAGATACGCAACTATCTACATACGTGATTGAGGCAAGGGAACAGATAAACAACTATTTGCATGCGTGATTGACGCCCGAAAACAGATACCTAGCTATCTGTATGTGTGATTGAGGCCTGGGAACAGTTCATAACTTTCTTTATGCGTGATTGAAGCCTGGAAACAGATACACAACTATCTACATACTTGGTTCAGGCAAGCGAACAGAAACACAACTATCTGCATGCATGGTTGACGCCCGAAAACAGATACATAACTATCTGTATGCGTGATTGAGGCAAGGGAACAGATACACAACTATCTGTATGCGTGATTGACGCCCGGGAACAGATACACACCTATCTGCATGCGCGATTGACGCCCGAAAACAGATACACAACTATCTGCATGTGTGATTGACGCCTTGGAACAGGTACACAATTATCTGCATGCGTGATTGACGCCTTGGAACAGATGAAAAACTATCTGCATGCGCGATTGCAGCCTTGAACCAGATGCACAACTGTCTGCATGCGTGATTGACTCCTGGGAATAGGTACAAAATTATCTGCATGCGTGATTGACGCCTAGGAACAGATAAAAAAAATCTGCATACGCGACTGAAGCCTTGAAACAGATAAATAACTATCTGCATGCGCGATTGGCGCCCGGGAACAGAAGCACAACCGTCTGCTTGCGTGATTGACGCCTGAAAACAGATAAACAACTATCTGCATGCGTGACTGAGGCCCGGGAGCATTTACACACTTCTCTGCATGCACGATGCATGACTGAAACAGAAAAAAAATGCTGTCTACAGGCGTGATTGAGGTCCGGGAACAGATACACAACTATCTGCATATAAAGCCACTGCATTGAAACGGAGCTTTGACCCATTGTTTTGGGAAAGAAAAAATGAGGGAATAGTTTATAGTTTTGAAATGTAAGCAATAATAATTGGGTTTTGTGTATAAACGACATGGTCTATGGCATCATTTTCCGGAAATGCGAAAAGAAAACTGTCAACAAGTTTGATTTAAAACTTGAAGCATACGTAAGTATGTCGTTCTCAGTAAAATAGCTTATGCTAAGATAAAAGATAAGCAAAATCTATGACTCTCAAAATACTAGTGTGTCATCTTTGGAATACTACTTTTGTATTGCGACGAGGTATAGGTTTTTTTTAACATGGTTAATAAAAATACATTTAAATCAAAGCACTGCGATTACTGTCAAAAGCGAAAGTTAAAATTTTTGAAGATTGTTTTTTGTCACTGCACCCGTGTGATAAGAGTCATATCAATTCCTTCAATTGCTTTTAAGATATGCTCTAGAAAAGCATAATTTCAACATAAAAGTAACGGAGATAAACCAAAAATGAACCAAGGTAGAGTCATTGCACGGACTTCCTTGTCACTAAAGTGTGACCATTATATAAGTATAAACTCAATTCCTCAAGTATTTTCTTAGTTGTGATGTACAGATGTGACGGGAGACACTATGGTCATTTGAGACTCATATAAGAACATCGCATGCGATACCAACGCTCGTATGTTAAAAGCAACGACTAAATAAAATTAATTTCAAAAGTGTTATGGCTTATTCAATATTTGTTGTTATGCACTGATCACTTAAGATGAATAACTTTGTGATTGTGAGTGTTCAAGGTATTAGTATTTATACAAAAGTTTAATTATTTTCCAAGTGAAAATGGGGCATAACTCTAGAAACACTGATCACTTAGTAATGTCTCTTGTGGTACAGATGTGCTTTGTCCCCAGTAGCAAATATGCTGTCCATAGTAGCAAGTATGCCAAGAATAAGTACAATATTTTTGATAGGTTTTTCGAAATTTTCTATATCAATAACCAATTTCAAAAAAAAATTCCAGTTGAAATGGAATTTGGAATTGAATTTCGTTATCCGAATATAGGTACTGTTTTTAACTGTTTTCGTTCAGACTTACGTGGTTCGGGAAACTGCTGTGTATAATCAAGACATGGCTTGTTTAATGGAAGCCTCAAATACTTTTTGTGATTGGCATAACACAATATGTTCCGCTCTTTAAAACGTGAATTATCGCCATATATACGGACACTTGGTAATACATCAAGGGTTGTTTTTATCGGGAAAACAGATGAATATATTGACATTGATGATTTAATCAACCTGCAAACTAAAAGGAAGGATGTTGAAAATATGTTAAGCATATTTATTAGAGGAAAATAGTTGAGTTATTCTTATTGATTTGACAACAAAACAACAAAAAAGTATTATCAGAGTCAAACGCATGATTGGTTGTTCGTGTACGTTTTTGTGTTTGGTATGCTATCTCATAGTCTGGTTCCCTGCCTAATATATCTTCGATAACGTAGTGTCAGGGGCAGGTAATCCTCATAACACGCATTCGGAATACCTAGCTGATTAGCAAAGAGCCGATTGCTTCAAAGCGTAGTAAAGTTTATGAATGAATCTTTTGCGGATGAATACTAAATTAATAATTTGTTTGTTTTACAGTTTGATTTGCAAAAAAAATTGAAATTATACCTCAGACTTTCAAAATCAACAGGATTCTGCAATATCAAAGCACGTTTATCAAAATTGCAATGAAAACTCCTACAACCTGTGGTACCATTTTTAACGCGAATGTATGGATAAGAGGCGGTCATGTGGTTGTAACTAGAAAATCTGGTGTGCAGCTTTAGAAATGTTCTCTTCTAAAAATTGTTAACAAGAAAAAAGACTATTCTTTTATGCAGTGAACATTGTTTTTTTTCAACATCAGAAAAAATATGGCATCAAATCAATGCAAACACGACGCTATAAAACCGCCAAATCTCAAGTTAAGCAGTCTACGTAATTTTTTTGTGTGTGCTCAATGTAAACTCACTTCATTTATCGATTTTTAAACCTTATTAAAACAGTCCGTATCATGGTGACATTTCAACATTTCTCTATGGTTCCTCCTAGCAGGCAATTGTCTTGTCCGCATATTCATGCGCGTCGTCCGTTAAGTTTTTCGATGATGTCAGATTTAACCCTGAGCCTTCTAAACATCATCACAGCGGTCACAGACGATGCAGCCAATCCACCAACCATGAGGATCGTGACGACTACAAACACTGCTGTACTCATACACAAGTTATCGTTGTTATCTGGGCCTGAAAAATAATAAATGTTAAAGGTGAATGCCACTCCACAAGACTGTGAAATCTACCAGAGAAATTTGAAAATTTTGCTTACTTGATACGAAGATTGCCGAAATATTCCGAGTGAAACAGAACTGATCCTGTTTCCTACTTGCTGCAACTTTTCTTTAGATACTCTGATATTTATTTTTCAAAATGTTGTCTTGATTGAATGATATTTTACTATACACATGTGACTGAACAAATATTACCGTTTATTACATTGTATAGATCGAACAGTATTAACCAGAGGGTTCTATTTCCGTCTGAATTCAGGATCAACAAGAACCTTTTCATACCCTTAAACGACACACTTGTTTACTTCATTTACATTTAAAACCCAATAAATTATCATTTCAAGCTTCACCTCTCTTTAAACTTACCTTCAATGACAACTTCTTCCGTTGCTATGGCAATTGAAGAACCGACGCTGATGTCCTCAACAGTGTTGTCTTCTGCTTGTCTTTTTGTGATGGCTCTTTTCTTTCTGCCGTAGCTGTCAAAACCGTCGCTACATGTTGTCTGAAACGGACAGAAAAACATGTCGAGTGAGTGAGTGAGGGACGGACAGAGGGAGGGAGGGAAAGAGTTTCATGTTACAGAAAGTTTCATCTTGTCCCCTCCGTTTTATTTTCTCTTCATGACTGTCTGAGCCGAACTGACTCCAAATGCTTCGAACAGACTTGTCGCAGTCGTAAAAAAGATTTGGATGCACAATTTTATCGAACTCGTGTACAAAGAAAAAATTCCTACATTATTGAGGAAAGGTTTAACTTACGACGCTGCAGGGTCCGAGACAAACTTGAAGGGTGCAGGAGAAAGGCATGGACACAGACCCACCGGCAAGAGAAGTAGTTCTGAAAGCCCCGAATTGGGCTTGGAGATACCCTTGGGATACCTTCTGCATGTGTGGAAACAACTCAACATCTATTGGGCAACTATAAATAGATATAGGCTTTGTTGATGAAAACAATAGCAGTGTAAACAGTCCACAGACTTGAATATCAGGTTCAAAGGGCATTTTTCAAAGAGAATCGACGATGACGTCAGAGCGAAAAATATCTAATATTTTCATGAGAATAACCATACGACATTTGTTATAAAAAAGCACAGTCATAGGGTTTGATGTTATAAGAGATATTACTTACAGCATTTAGACGTCACGTAAAGTTACTTCTCCTATAGTATTAAAAAGTGCGAAGGGTGGTGGATCCGTTGCGCACTGTTTGCAAAGTATTACGTTTCTGTTTATTCTTTTATCATTACAACTATCATGATAACTTTAACTGAAAATAAAATCGAAAGAATCAGGCTTTTGATCTGTTACATATATAAAACATTTACCCGTCTGTGATGATTTCAATATTATCAGCAAAGCATGACGTCGCTTTGATGTCGAAGTCCTCTGAAGACAAAAGAAAAAAATAAACATAAAGACATCTGTCAATTCAATATGATTGCAAAATACACGGCCATTTATTTTTTCTATTAATTTCACCCATAATAATTATACTTCTTCTATTGAATTTATAGCTCACATATATATATGTTTTTAAGACTAAGCGGCTTCGACTGTCATTGGCTTAGTATCCACTGTATGCGGAAGGACTTCAGTTCGATATTGGATCATGCTAGCTTTCTCTACTGGCTTTATTAATACAATACATGTATAATGAATGATTTTCGATTAATTTGAACAAGAATCGATTTTGTTTTAACTATAATTGTTGTTGTTGTTAAAGAGTATTGTCATTATTTTCATTTAACCAGACTTAAAGCTAATCATGTATCAAGTCGTGCAAGTTATAGTTCAAGAATTGTTTTTAATTATAATCAAAATACATTTAAATATTGTTAAAAACATAGAAACACACGGATAAATTCGGCATCAAGTTCCATCATCATAGTGATAGTGTCTGTAAGTTTTACTGTTCCACCGTTGATGTTGATTCCGTTGCTATACAGAGACATGAACGCTGTGGGTTTTACCGTCTTGTTCAGGCCGGCGTCATCATCTTTGTCACTGAAAAGAATGAAAAAAGTAAACTATGCTTAAAGAATAACACGCCCTAATGCAAGAGTATTTACAAATCCAAGTGGCCATGTTTGGTTAACCTGAGCAGTTTTCGATCAGCAGTCTTAATTACAGAACTTAAACCTAACATACATTCACGGAAAATGATGTTCCTATTTGCCTCTGTAGAGGGCGCTTGTAGCACAGAAGCGTTTATTTTCTTAGTTGAACGTATACCAGTAAAATCTCCCCTACAGTTGTTCATATGAAAGGTTTTTAAGACTATACCAACTTTTTGTATACTAAATGATTTATTTCATTTAATACATTTCAACAGTTAGCATTGGTTATTTACGTCTAAGTTTGCAGCTTTTCTGTTCTTATAAAGAGACGTGTACTTACACTAGATGCACTCCCCCAATAAAAAAAAAACCCATATAAGACAGTATGAAATAAAGAAACTTACGCCGCATTTAGTCCGCTGCTGACCGTCAAGTCCCCGAGGTCTGCAATACACATGACCGGTATCTGTTTGTCCTCGCCAGTCTGGTACAAGGCCTTCTTTTGTATCATAACTTTAAAGCTTTCTTCCTGAAATACCATTATCTGTAACTAAGGTTTTTGACATAAACAGATACGACGCATTAAAAATCATCAAGTTGGCTGACTGCCGTACCAATCATTTTGGCAGACTTTCTTTTAAGCTAAGCAAAACTGCTAAACCGTGACATTTGACGTAGCGTGTTGACCCCTGTGGAATTAAATGACATTACTAGTTTTGTTTCATGTTTTAGTTTAGGCAAGGCAAATATGTCCGACAATGGCATGTGTAGCTTTAAACGGCGATGGTGATTCTATTATTTTGCTGCTCTAAGACTTGTAAAACTGTCTGAAAATTGTCCAAAAATGTATATTTTAATTTGCAGTATAAGACAGTGTTAAAATATTTTACATGTGTCAGTGTGTTTCATATTTGCGAATAAACGCAATATCTGTGAATTAGCGCATGCCGTTTAGTATAATATTTAATTGTATTTTCAAATGCTGCTTTATCTCTAGACTGAATGCAAAAATGTAGTTGACAAAAATCTATAATATCTTATTCATTTTCTGGTACATATGCCAGAAGTATCCATAAGACGTAGACATTTCAATTTCTTGAACACACAACAAAACATACGGCAATAATTATGTTGTATAAAGACAACACGAAGATTTTCTACAATTTCCAAAGACAGGACAGTTAAAATCATCGTATGATACCCACGGGTGATTATTACATTAATCAAACCGTGGGAAAAATGAATCGATTTGCGTCGATATATAGCAACAAGTGCTTAAAATATCGACCAATGAAATTGCGTTAACAATATACATACTCTTCAACGGAGGGGTAGAAAACTATCAGAAATAAAATGGCTGCGCCCATTTCAATTTTGAGCTTTTCACAAAATGAATTAAACATGTTGTCTATGGTTGCTGCCATCTTGTATGTAATACCGAATGTCGTAAAGAACGAGCATTTTGATTGGTTGTAATTGCCTCATGAAATTGAGAGGGAACCAATGAAATAGCTGTCTTTGACACACCCCTTATCGACGAGATAGCGTTCAAAAATCCAACGGCTGATAAATGTTAATGGATCGGCCGTGGGTATCCGACGATGAGTTAAAATATAAAGCTATTTATTTACATATTTGTGGGGGGAAAAGCTTTTTTACTTATCTCCCTTGACATAGTTTACAATATGTGACATATTATGTCACGTCGCATTGAAATGACTAATATTATGTATCCTCTGACGATAAATCAAAATTTGAAAAACAAAACTTTGCAAAACTACAACAACAGAAATAGTTGGTATTTCTTCTCTGGATAGGGTTTGTTTTAACGAACCTTCTGTCACATGGTGAATGAAAGAATGTAATAAATAGTTCAATCATACCCACTGTATTCCACAGGATCCAAAGTCTATTGTATAGTACGAGACGCCGGAAGTTGTAAACTGTCGGCAAGCGGTTCCCTGCCCTTGGATGTAGATTATTCCGCCGTCAGCACCGTCGGTTAGGGTCAGCTCAAGTTGGCTCTTGGTACAGCTTGTAACCTCCACTGAAAATGTCATCTATGTTAATATAAAGACGCAATAGTGAGATGTGTTGACATTTTGCAATACCACATTAATAATAATAGATAACTTATTATTGTGCAAATAAGTGTAAATCTACTAGAATCAACGGCGAGTTAATACATCGTTTATAAATGATACCCAATGGTCAAATTTGTTACATCATGTCGAGGGCTCAGTACAAGACGTTAGTACCATGTGGTTACAAACGTTGTGCTTATAGTCCTTCGAATTTATACTCACATCCAATAGTTACAATTTCAGTTGATGCTCGTGTAAACAAAGTCTGTCCATACATGGTAATGTAGTGCTGAATTGCGTCTCACAGTATCCTACTAAACCTGTTTCGGACATTTTTCAAGAATTAGAATATAAACACCTTGAATTGTTTGCATTCATTGCAATTCGTGGTAACTTATTTTGCCTATTTTGGGAGGCATGCATGTCAGCCCTTACCCTTCCAGTGGTAATTATCATTTAGTTGTTATACCTTTAAGCGATAAATGAAACTGTCCAAACGAAATAATGGACGAGTTTATCTTTAAAAAAAATAAAGTTTACGCGTAATTTATGCTTATGTGATTTCACCTATACATACGTGTTGGACTGAATACTGCAAGAGTCCCGGCTATCATTAGCGAAAACGTCATTAACACTTTGCATTCCATCTTGTCAGCAAACTGAAAGTAAATTATACATGTAACATAGGTATTCTTTCTATACCTTTTTATAAATACGTATAAGTTATTGGTCATATATCAAATTTTATTGAATTTATTGCGAGCGAAGCCGAAGGCGTAGCGAAGCAATAAGTTCTATAAAATTTGATATAGACCAATAACTTGCTTACAGTTTGTCACGTTCGCACGTCGGCAACGTCCTCTGAAGTCTTGTTAAGACCGCCCTTTCATTTTGATTGACACCTCTAGCGCACAGATAAATGTCGATTGCCTGTCATTCAAGTTGTCACGAGGCTTTTCTCTACATGTACAGTTCAGTTTATAATGCCCGTATGTTATTCTTGCTATTTTGCATAACTCCGCCGACATACCACATGTCTCGCGCTGTTCATATCAAAGAAAACAAGTCACTTATTTTTTCATACAGATTATTTTATGGGATATATTTTTCAAATTTGAACTGAATATGGCCTCTCTGATTGGATAAGAAACTAGGGCAAACTGTAAAGTGTCATAGCTTGACAGTCGCACGTTACTGTAAAAAATATTTCGGAATTTGCATACGCGCATGCACGCAAAATCATATATTTTCTGTTTATTCTAATGTTAAGTTATATTTACTGCCTGATTTTTCAAGTATGTGCGATTTTAAGTCAGAAAAAATATTGTCAATGTTTGGCCAGAGAAAGTATCGAACTAACGGTGTTAAAATTAATAAAGTAACAAATTCGTTGACTTTGCCCCTCACCGTGGAAGTTATGCAAAACGAAATCTGAATCCATTTATGTTTCTCCTTTAAATAAAAAGAACTGTAAAACAAAATGTTACTTTAGCATTTTCCTAATTGCTTTGATTTCATAGGGTAGATTTTTCATGCATTCGATATGTAGGAAGACCATGACAACTTGGAGATATTACTCAACAAAACATTCAATATTTATTTATCACATTAAAACTAAGGCTATCACTGATAATATTTTCCCCAGTCCTACGTTTGTGCTTCATCAAAATGGAAAAAATATAGCATCAATATACAATTACATTGTTATTCTGTTATTCAAAGGATAGACGATAAAGTTATTTGACTTATTTCCAGAAAGTTTCCTATAATTATACTCATGTGCCTAAATGATCAAGCCTTTTTTCATTCCTTTTCTTTTATACCAAATTACCAATTCGCAGTCAATATAAACGTTAAGCTGAATGCTTTTCAAGTTGTTCTAGAGAACTGTTTGAACGATTTTTTTTTTTTTTTTTTTTTTTTTTTTTTTTTTTTTTTTTTTTTTTTTTTATAGTGTAACACACAAATAGACTAATTTTTAAGACAAAATTTATACTTTAGAAGAACTCAACCTTGCATAATACTCAGAATATTTTTGAATACAGCAATTTTTGTCTACCCTGAAAGTAGAAAGAATAGAAAAATAAAGAAAACAACAGAAAGGAAAGGATTACCTTGCCTAACGCCTGTCGCAAATGAGACTCGCGGGTTGTTTATCTCGAGTAGCGTCTCCAAGGTCTGTGGCACTGAGGTTTGCTATCAGCTTTTATAGATTTATGACAGAGACGTGTAGAAATCGTCTGATATAATCTTTAAATCGAATTTTGCACCTGAATGATGTATTTTGGAACATTATTGCAACACGTTGCCTAATACCAAATTAATAATTCATACATAGCAAAGAATGTGCTACTTTATACAGTAACATCGATAACACAACGAAAACAAATTTATATCAAGAATTGCAACATAAATGTTTTGCTTTTCAGCAGAAGCAAAAAAGAAATAAGATAGAAACAGTTTGGATTTATCTATTTCAAGAGTTTACCAGATATTTTTGGAGTATGAAGAAAAGCGTTTACTAAACATATCAATTCTATGCATATCTATAATTAAACATATGGCAACTAAACCCGAAATGCTTCTGAATGTATTTATATAATTTATATAATGCATTAAAAAGCTATTTAATCCTTCTGTATTCATTTTTCTACTAAATACCATAGAAAAACCATGCGCCAGTTTACATTTTTTGTTCAAAACTTTCTGTCATGTGTTTGGTTGATAAGCTATTGTCTTGACCGTGCATGTAACGTGCTGACTTAACAGTACGTTCCTGCAGTACTGAGATCTCGACAAAGTTATTATCGAGTGAGTGAGTTAGAACGGGTTCATACATCTATTACGGCATAAATGAGACCATTCCAGGCTCAGATACTGTGAAAACATAATTCTGCACTAAATCATACGTCCGATCTGTCTGCCAAACATAAGTATGGGGTAGCACAGAATACTGGACTGGTTCATATGTCCAATGTGGAAGTAAAGGACGCATTCAGTCTTTGGTTGCATCGAGTACTGGGGTGGTTAGTTACGGAAGTAATGAAATTACTTGAAGCACAAATATTGTGTTGTAACGAGTACTCGGCTGGTTCATACGTTCGTACGTGAAGTAATGGAATCACCTGGAGTACAAATATTGCGTTGCACCGAGTGCTTGGCTGGTTCGTACTTCGTTCCCTTTAGATAAAAGGTTTTTGTAGTCTTTAGAACAAGTGTTTAAAGATTTTACAATACAGTCAAAGTTTAATCTGATCGTGTCCATGGATTTTATACTTTTATTTCTTTTTCAAAGAAAAAGCCAGTCACAAAAGAAAGGGGAACATCTGTCTTAGTTTTGAACATTTGTGTGTATAGTGCTTTAGGGTTGAACGTTTTTTGGTGTGTAACGTGCTTTGGAGTTGAACGTCCACTGGTGTGTAACGTGCTTTTGAGTTGAACGTCCATTGGTGTGTAACGTGCTTTGCAGTTGAACGACCTTTGGTTTGTAACTTGCTTTTGAGTTGAACGTCCATTGGTGTGCAACGTGCTTTGGAGTTGAACATCCTTTGGTGTGTAACGTGCTTTGGTGTGTAACGTGCTTTGGATTTGAACGTCCTTTGACGTTTGGTGTGCCTTTTGTTGTTGAAAGCTCTTTGAAGTTGACCCCTTCTTGTTGTTGACAGCCATTTAGTGTTGAATGCCCTATGGCGTTGAACGCCCCTTGGAGCTTAACGCGCTTTATAGCTGATCGCACTTTGATGTTAGACGGACTTTGTTTTAAATGCATATTGGTTATATTATCCCCATAGTGCGTTCCAGATATATATACTATTATAAAATCAAAGAAAACACAGTCTTACAATAACAGCAAACAATATTACATTGTTATCGTCAAAATCATATTCGTTTTCGGAATGAAACATGCCAAACGAGATAAACGTTCTTTGTACACATACTCTATAGCACTCTGGTAAAATTTTACCAGAAAGGGGAAACAGCATAGTGCGGTCAGCCTGACTAACGCAACTTGTATTGATCACCTACATTCCAACATTTTTATTGATGATATGTAGCCGTATGTCATGGTTGATGCTAATCAGAAAGATATATACTCTTTGAAAGCACTTTCAACCATGAACTTCGATACTAACTTTTTTTTTGCTTAATACTCACAATATTATTAAAGATGCGACATTATTTTATTCACATATTGTAGCGTAAGACATAAGTGTATTAATTAAGTGCTATGAATCTTTAACTTAGTGTTATGAATGATTATATGCCTCCTTGTAACATAACAGTGCGATAGGAGAGCTTGATCAATATCTTATACTGGTATGAATGCTGCATGTTATAACCGTATGATCTAACCGTATGATCTAACCGTATGATCTAACTAGTGATCGACTGGATTTGATCCAGTTTGATCTTTTAGAGTTCATTTAGCGTTTGCAATCGCAGAAGAGTTTCATTGTCAGTTGAAGAGAATAATGCAAAAATATCCCCTTCTAAATGTAATATTATTTGCTACACAGACCGTGGGCTCTTCTGGAAATGAGTTGTTCCATCCACACCAGGCGGGGACTTTCGTTGACTACCCATGTTCAGTAAGAAACCTTTACCTTCTAGAAACATTCTTGCTTGGTGTAAATCACTGTTCATGTGACCTCACTTTAACCGCTCCGTGGCCTTATTGTAGGGGGCTCTGCTAGCGGAGCGGGATACCGAAGGTTCGATTCTCGTCAGGGGCTCGTTCTGACCCGCCAGCTAGTTAAGTAACGGTTATCCACTACGATAAGGAAATGTGTATAGCAAAAAGATGTGTCTCATAAGCCCAAGAGGCTGCCCTCTAAGTAGGTGTGACACTATGATAAATATTCACTTTACTTTAACGTCTCACCAAAATGACAATCATCTTAGTAGAGTAACAATGGGTTGGACGCCACTTTTGGATTATACGCCCCATGCGTTATAACTTGATTGTTGATTCCAGCTCAAACGGTTTTGTATTTTGTATGTTTTTATTTATATTCACCACCTCCTCCTTGCATTGTACGTTAGACACATCCTTGTATGTTCATAAACAGAATAAACAAGACTATTCTTAAACAGATAAAACAAAAACATCCTAACCTATTTTTCATATTTATTATAAAAAGCTGGATAATGTAGAAATTTTTAAGATACAATATTAAAATAAACTGGCATTATGCTGAATAAAACATATATATATATATATACATGCATGTAAAAGTGTATTGTCCAGAAACAGAAAATATATCTATGGTGACAATAACACGTTATCGTCTTTGTTCAATCTGTATTTTTAATGTTTGAGAATTTTGCCGAATTCCAGCGACGTTTGCGTGAATTAAGAAATTTTAGATGTACAGCTAAATCTTTTACGGCATTATATAACCTTAAATTGTTCAGCCGTAAACTCATTTTCACAAATGTTATAGTGAGCCATTAAAAAAAAACTGGCAAGACTTGAACAGGTTTTTTAAGGTCATGTAAATATGACAGTTTATAGACTTCTTTACTTAAAGGTAGGTTTCTGTATGATTAAGAAAAAACTTCATGATAAAAAAAATCAAAACGGATGAAAAGTGTGTGTTATGGACATATTATAAAGTTGTTTTTTTCTTCGACAGAAACGGCAAATTGTCAAGTTGTTATAAATTTATATAAGAGATTTTAAAGATAAAAGAATTAATGTACATGTAACAGTAAAATATTAAAAGTGAAAACTGATATGTTATACTTTATTCTAAACCTAAACATAATATCTAGATAAAAAAACTATGTACAACGAATTAGCAGTACGCATTTTGATTTGATTTTTTTACAATGAATCTTTTTTTTTGCGATAGTAACAATGCATGTGATCACAGTAAAATGGAAACGCAGACTAAACTACAGTGGGCGTTAAATACCTTATATATACATGAAGCGTCTCTAGATCCTCGACTATTTTCTGCACTTATGCATTTCCTTAATTAGGTCTTACATACAGAGTTTTTGTTCTTCTGCTTTGCAGTACTCATCTCTGTCAGAAAGGCGCTTGATTCTGTTCGTGAGCTGATGACAACTGGTTGTTTCTTTTCTTGTAACAATAAAAATATATCGGCATTTAGTACTTACGATCGAAATAAAGCATACGAACGACAACTCTGTCGCGAAGAAATTATTGCAAATGAATATTTTATGTCACTATTACTATCATTCGGAACACTTTGACACATTTCCAATTCTGCAAAGTAATAATTATGCGTAAAATCCCCACAGGAACACCGTCAGCGTCATTAGAACGATGGCATTCACATTTAGAACTCGCTTCCACCACTTGGTTTCATGGATAGACAGTTGTTTCCGCTCGAAAGCTTCCTGTTCTTCTTGCGTCATTTTCGGTATATCGTCATGCTTCTCAATACCACAGATCCATTGACCCGCCTTGTCATACCATGGCAAAGTCTCGTAGTCCTCTGCAATGTGGGAAAGTATGACCGTTATTAGCACACAGTTTCCTTCTTTTTTGAAAGGGTAAAAAGGTAACAAAACAATCATTATGAAACTGTTTTATACAGTTTTATTTCCTTCTGTTATCAGTAATTTAGTAAGCTGGTAGCCATTCTTCCTACATTGTGGAAGTACATCTGTACTCTACGTAGTAGGAATAATGTAAAACATAAAACAATGAAACGTCACAGGCTATTAAATTTTAGCATATGTGTTAAAAAGCCATTTTAGTGGCAATGAAAAACAGTTCGTATTACACTTAATCATAGCCAAAATTCTCGAACCCATGCTGTAGAGAGTGTGTGAAGAAGAAAAGAAAACTTACTATCTGAGCCAAAAACATTGATTGATTTTCCTTCTTCCTTGTGTTTGTCCTCCGATATGTCAATTCTCTCTTTCTGGCTAAATCGACTCCAGAAGGTTAGACGATGTAACTAAAATAAACATTTTTGATTGGTCATAAATTTTGCGTACAAGTGGGCAAAGATCTGTTGCAGTAAACTACATTACAGACATGTTAGTGTTATTGGAATAATGTTTAAAATTTCAAAATATAAATATAAATTCTTTTAACATTCATTTTCGTAATTTGGGGTAATTCGTACAAATAAACGTAGTGAAGTGTTTCCTTCAAAAACATTTATTCTTCCTCAAGGCTACTTAAGGAGTTTAACAATAACCTTGAGAAACAATTAGTAAGGTAGTTCTCATTGTTACTAGATTATTAGTAATCAGATGTTGTGCCACTGGTAGTGATGAAAAGAAAGAAACACCTTACTCACAAATCACAACAGAAAATACAAGAAAACTCAACTAAATCTTAATGTTAAATGAAATACGCTATCGATAGACGTAAACACACCGAAACGTCGTTGGGGGACCTATGGCGAGCTCGCCGGGAGCGAGCTTGACAGTAAAATTGTCTAAGTATCTTACGATATATACTACCTGTGAAACACAGTGTTTGTTAAGACTGCTAATCAAACGTTATGTTCAACACCTTTGTTGAGTGAAAACAGATGTCGTCTGCTTAAAACGAGACCGTTATATTCTTCAAATTAAACTTACATGTACGTCATCAATTGGCTTCGTCAACAGGCTTATAACTATGGTCACGATGAAGCACAGTAAAAACAGAATGCATCCGAAGTGAAGGTAATGTACGTCAGCGATGATAGCAGGCCGGTTATCCTTCTCAGATTCCCCACACGGTGGAACAGTGTACGCGTACTCCCAGGCAAAGCGAATAATTCCAACGAGCAAACCGACCATCAATCCCCAGAACGCTCCCTAAAAATAATATCAAGATCAGATACTCTTTGTTTGAAATTAAAATATAAAAACTCACCGACGAAGCCTAAGATAGTAATTTGCCATGAATTTCCAATCAAAGTCAGTATTTTAACAAGGGCTTCTGAGCATAAATCTGTTTCGAATTACAGGTAACGGAAGTGTAAAGTGTTCTTTACCGAGTCATTACTTGAAAAAAAAAGATTTTCAAAGGGTCTCTTATTAAAACTGATTAATGTTTTTTAGCCAAATGTAAAATAGAGATCAAGAGGGCTATCAATTTGAATAATTTAGAGGTAAATCAGGTCTTCCAAGTTGAACCTGGCCATTTTAGTCACGGTCAAAACAACTGATCGTTGTGTGACTTTCGGTCCAGAATAGAATACTTACTTTCTCGTTAATTCGTTTCCAGAACACAGCAAGAACATACACGGCGCAGATAGGCGGAGCAAGGAAACTTGTAATAGCCTGGATATAGTGGAACAGCTCGCCAAAGTTCTGTACAACAGGAATCCATAGGATTGATATAGCTACTAGGACAACGACACAAAGTCTGAAAAAAAACAATATATTTTGGTAAAATCACGGGTTCTATCAGATAATTAGAAAAACTAAATAAGCATTAAAGAAAATAGTTTTCAATTTGAAAGTGTTTTATTTACATATAAATGTTGTCACCTAAAGTTTTTCTCTCATGTACAGTTACTCTTTATATATTTTCATTTCATCATCATTAACATCACATTATAATCGGCATCATCAATCACTCTATCAATCAATTTCATTAGTATTTATTCGTTTACCTTCCAACTACCATGAGTTCTATATCTGAAGCATTCTTCCGGATCAATCTCCAAATGTCCATGGTCATGATCGTGCTGCTACTGTTGAAGATAGAGGTCAAGGACGAAATAAGAGCAGACATCATCACAGCCAGCATTAAGCCTCTCAGTCCTGTGGGCATGATTTTGAGCACGAGTTTGGGAAAAGCAATGTTTGTGCACCCTTTCTCACTGCCACATACCTCCTTACAAACCGCGGGGTCGGCGCAGGCCACCTCATCTGAAGAGAATGGAGGGTAAAGTCTCATATGGAGTTAATGCAAACAAGTATATAAATAATTGTTTTATGTCAAATGAAACAACTCTCAACTTAATCTAAACGAGAAAACTTTTAATTGGGAAGTATAGGTCATTCGAACTTTAAGAAAAATGTAAAAAGAAGAATAGTTTGTATTTGTCTTATGACCATTATTCGCCGAATAAAAGAAGACAACTAAATCAGAACTGAGTTTTTTTTTTTTTTTTTTTTTTTTTTTTTTTTTTTTTTTTTTTCCTAAAGCTAATCATTCACCTAGGCTAGTCTTTACAGGTCCAGTTCAGCCTAAAAGGCTTATAATCGTACATTATTTTCTGTTACCTGGGAATAAAATTCTTGCAATCATTCCTGGAAAAACAATTAACCACAGTGGCAGGAATTTCAGATAGCCCGCGAATATCGTGCCTGCTTTGGCATGGGACAGGTTCTTGGCGGCCAGAGCTCTTTGGACAATAACCTGAAATAGAGCAGTTGTAAAGTTAAGCTTTTTCATGTCTGTTCAAATACAGGATCCCACATGAGTTAACATTTCATGTACTTTTTTTATTGACAAGTGCAAGTAAAATGATATAAAGCGAACCTCTGGCGAGAGATCAGTACTTTTTTATCACATGACCAAAACATATTACAGAATAACTATAGCAAAGTTAGAATATGACATAACTAGAAGTAAATATGCAATATTATATATGACTTTATATTACGTGTGTAATATTAAGTAATATGCGATAGTTATATGCCATTATAAAGAACGTTTCTCATGTGATAGAATATAAAAAGCCTGAAAGCCATCCAGTAACAGATATAAAGTTATGTTTGGTTTAGATACTTAGGGTTATCTATTCCACTAAAAGTGTGGTCCGGTATCAATAAATTTTTGCATTAAGTCACTTTTTTACGGCAAAAAAGTAATATTTGTTTATCACAGACAATGGTTTATCTAAGAAGGATTTTGGAAGGCATCTCTTTCATTAATTCTTATGATAAAATGTATAGGTTACAATCGTCGAAGAGCTGGCAAGATTGCATTAGAAACGGCTTTTATATGTCTTCGCCTGTTGCTAGCTTTAATCTGGGTAATTTAGTAACATATTAGGATAGAAAGAATAAAACAGAGTGAGGCGAACCTGATCTGTGCACCAGTACCACACGGAAGAAATTGTAAGACCGAACATAATTCCTGGCCAAGGGAGAGAACCGTCATCATAACTTCTAATAAGGTTCATGGAGTTGTCGGGAGGTATTCCACACTGCCAGTAAGGGTAGCTGTCGTTCCCGTAATTCTGTTTTGTTGTTTCCGGCCAAGCCTCGAAATACTTTTTAACAATAGCTTCATAACCACCAACCTCAATGAAGCCTGCAAAATAAAAGTAATGCATATGCATCACGGCGCCTTTTAGTAGACGGTCAATTACAAATTATGTATATATTCGAAAATGATATCAGACATAAAATAACTGGAGGGCCCAGTGGTAACGCGCTCGACTGGTAACTCAAGCGTCCCGAGATCGATCCCCCGCTCCTCCACTAACATTACTAATTGTCTTTCGGACGAGACGTTAAAACGAGGTCCCATGTGTATCAGTGCTGCACACTGAGCATGCAAAAGAACCAGGGGTGTCTCTGGAATGGGATGTTTTCTGTATCATGCACTAACCCCACAACATCAAATAACTAATCTTTTCAGGGGGCGTCGGTCATATGGGCAAACGGTACCGACTATAGATAGACATGAAATAAAGCAATTCTGATAATTTATCCTCTGTCTATCACAGGGAAAAAATTCATAGGACTTTCAACTCAAGCCTTTATTCTGATAACAAAAATAGCATACGACATTTCCGCCGCTTTTTTCGACATGAAGACGTACACTTTTCATTAGAAATGGAAGATCAACGGTTCGAACCCAAATAAAAGCTAACTGGCAAATCTGTTTACAAGCCATAAACTAGCCGTTAAAGAAATTTCATTAGTATAGTAACTGACTATCTGCCAGAGTCGAGTGCCTAAAAGGAATAAGAATGCAATGGAACAAAACTTTAAGAGACGTAGCCACATGTATAAACCCACCTTGTCGGTGTCTCTATAATAAATAAGGAACTTTACAGCTAAACTATGTTCATTTATGAAATACTTACTCATAATCATAAGAATAAAAGCTCCCACGATCATTATGACCACTTGAGCAAAATCTGTCCATATCACAGCTGTAAGACCACCTGTACAAGAGACCAAAACAGAATCAATTTATTATGTCGATGTTATCCACTAATCGTCTGTTATAATTCATTAGATTAGTTCTGTACACTTTTCTTTACAGAAATAGCCTGTATTCTTTGGAGAAAATATTTATTATTTATTAGGACATCTTGTGAGGGCCTTTTATAATCTGTATCATGTAGCGACAGAAGTGAGACATTTCACCTATACTATGTCGCTTAAGGAGTGCATAGGTTTGTTTTTGGCTTCAGAGGGAACTGTGAATGTTAAAGAAATACGCCAGGGTAAATGTTTCGTGATTTAGTTAAGGTTACCACTTCTTGGCTGATAACTGCTTGAAATTTAGTGGTTTTATGCGTATGAACTCCGAAACCCTGTTAGATAAAATTCTGAGTCATTTAGGGCGTGATTGTTTACACCATTCAATATCACCTTTGTTATCAACTGCTTGTGAATTTTTTTATACCATTTTAGGTAATCTTCACTCAAAGACATTTTTTTCAGAAAGTACGTATTACATTTACGTCAATATTCGAGTATTGAGAGTAAGGAAACTATATATAACAATGATGACTCTTTGCAAGATAATCAGAGTGGCCGAATAAAATAAAGATGATAAGGATAAAGAAATCATAGTGACAATGCCTCGCCTTCCCGGGTGCAGACAAAGTACATTTGATATTTACTAAATAACAGTGATATGTTACGATCATCAGTAAATGAAACTTATGTACATCTACACACTAAATGCATTTGCACATTCACATATTACATTGGGGCAGTCAACGTATCAGTATTAGTATTAAAACAAATATTTAGTACCTCTAACATAATGCGATATTACGGGGTAAACGTAACAAGTCTAATACAGAGTATATAGAGATTTAATGTGTTTGAGATTTCTATGTTGTTACCTGCAATGGTAAAGAGCGCCGACACAGCCAGTAGTATGACCACGGCGAGATAGAGATTCATTGTGACTGACTGTGTGATAAACAGTGCACCTGAGTACAGATCTGCCTGAAATATGAAAACATATCTCAATGAGTATCAATAAATAACAGGTGATATCTCCTGAGACCGTATCAATCACAAAATGCTTAATTGGCTTATAAAGCTCAGTAAGCGTCTGTCATAGTTCGATGGGTTTTGGCAGGTCCCGGCAAAGAATCCGAACTGCAATAAAGGGACCACTTTTCCTTTATTTACCTTTTTTGAGTTATCAACTGCTAGTACGGTAGGTGCTAAGACTTGTTTCAGCAGAAGTAGGTCAGTAGGTCAGTAGGTCATTATGATATCAATTGATGGATCCCTGACCCCTCACATTTGCATGATTTAACAAAGAAGTTCAGTTATATTTTCACCACAAACAAGCATATAAAAAAGAGCACAGTGTAAATGTTTGTGGGTAAAACAAATTGTTGCAAGATTTAAGAGCCATGCTGTGGATCCATGAATTGACTGTTTGAGCATTACAGTTAATATTTTTGGATGGTATCAATTATATATACATCTTCGGGAATTAAACTTCTTAGAAGTTTCTGCTTGGATGAGCACGCATGAGCTTGTGACAGGTGTCTTCAATTTTATTTGAGTAGACAAACTTTATTGTGTTAATGTAAGAATGTTATTGTAACCCTGATTAATAGTTTACACACTATTACAATATACTAACACAAATTAAAACTACCATCGGTACTGCTATTCCTCTTGAACTAACGGCTTGAGACATACCAAAGTCTCGAAAGTTATACTTACTGATATTTTTGTGAACACATATAAAGCTAGGGCCAGGACGGCGAGGTACACACGAATCCTCTGTCCACCAAACCTTTTCCTCAAATATTCCGGCATTGTAAATACCTGAAAATAAGAAAAAAATTCATGTACCTTTTTAAACACATATATCTATAATATATTACCGAACTTTTGACTGGTTTCTTGACAGAAATATTTTCACGTCGTTGAATATTCAACAAAGTAAAGTACCCTAGTACTCAGTGAAAGGGTCACATCCATTGTAAGGACCAGCCTCTCGCGTTTAAAATTTGTTTTAAAATACTCATAACTAAGTGCAATAATTACAAAAATTTCCTTAACTATCTGAATCCTGTCGGTTTCAGGTGAGAATACAAAACAGTTACATTTCCCTTCTTTCATTAACAAATTAAACAAACACTTACCCCAGCTGCTGTGTATACTGGAACAAACAACCAACCCAGTAACATCAGAATGAATATAGCCTGTAATCACAAAATACACCATGTTCCTACATTTAACGGGAGAAAGAACATAATATCCTTCAGCTTAACATTTTCAAGCTGATTCAGAATTCTCCGATGTTTTTCGTGAAAGATTTAAATATTCTTTCCGTCGGATGAATAACTCTATAAGAACCACATGGTATCAGTGATACCAGACATTTAAAATAAATGACGAAAAATAATTTACTAATAAGGAAAATGCACATCCCATCCAGGTTCGTGATATAATAAAGTTAAGAATTAAGCTAAACCCTAAATGCACAGTATAAAAACAATCAAAAAATAACTTAACGTCGGTCCTGCAAAGACATGCAACGTATGTTTTAGGTCCTAATAGTGCGGTCTCAAGACATATCTCTCGTTGTAGTGAGAAATCGTGTCAAGGTCAAGCTTACTTCGTAAGATTCACTTTTACAAAATATAAAGAACAATATCTTACGTTAAGTTCGAACACAGCGATTCCAATGCCATTGGACGCCCCTGACCCTGCCAAACCGACAAAGTGACCGCTGCCGATGTTACTGGCGAAAAGAGACGCTCCAACCTGAAAAATGTAAACATTACTGGGATACAGTAATCTTAAGTTTAACTATCGACTAGAAAGAAATGTGCCTTTTCTACCAAAACTCGTTATCTTCCTTCAGTTCTTCATACTAGTAAAGCCTTTCGTTTGTTGAACGATCAATCCATATCTAAATCGGTCCGTCTTCCCGCCCGTCCCCCTCCCACTGCCGTCTGTCAGTTCGTTCGTTCGCACGGAGCTTCGTGCGTTCCCACGTTTTTTTTTCTGTAAACTTATTTTCCTTTTGACTTTTTGTTATTTTGGTAAATAAATAGTTTTGAATGCAGCTGTGAAATAATTCAACGCTGGTAAACATAAAACAAATCTGTTTTGCAACATAAACAGTAAGATTATTTACATTCTTAAACAATTTTCTCTTAAATCAACTCATGCGTGTCGGTAGGTAAGATTCTTTTAAACATCTAAGAAAGGAGTAATGA
Source organism: Cyclina sinensis (assembly GCA_012932295.1). Classification (NCBI taxonomy): domain Eukaryota; kingdom Metazoa; phylum Mollusca; class Bivalvia; order Venerida; family Veneridae; genus Cyclina; species Cyclina sinensis. Next base: position 4,690,384 of record JAAONU010000019.1, read on the forward strand.
ACATTATAACTGTATTAAGTGACGCTGTATCTCAGCTGAAAGATAAAATCTTAAGACATGATAAACTGCTGTCAGCTTCCCTGGGACGGTGGTCGTGACAAAGCTCTTTATAATATATTCAGATACAGCACATTGTGGTGACCACATACTGTTTCTCTGCCTTATATAACGAATGTCACAGACTGTTGGTATTCTTGACAGGAAGGGGACTGATAGCGACTTTAATTTTGATGTCAAACACCGTTCGAAATTTTATGTCCTATTAGTCGAAACATGTCCTGGTTTGCACTCCGTATCATAATCTTATAAACGATAGATGATTTACCAAGAATGCGATAAAACAGTAGGGGGTAAAAAAAGTTAAATTACAGTGGCATTTTCAGACAAAGAAATATTGAAAAAAAAAATGCATCTAGAAATTTGAACTTAGTAGGCGAAAACATGCCCCCAGAACTTGCCAATACGCTTAAACCTTAAACCAATCACGCTCCAGTCTACGGCTCCATTTTAAACACCATGGCCCCTGATAAAACAAAGTTTCTGCATTGCTTAAACTCGTATATACTTTTTTCTTAATTGAAGAACTTAAAATGTAAAACATATTTCATCGCTTAGCAGTTACTATAAACAATCAAAATTGAGGTGCAACGTTGCTGGGCTGTCTGTGAAAAGTTTGCTGTCAACATTCCGTGAAACAAAGTCAAGTCTCACAAGGAGTAGGACACGTGACATCTTTTGCGACCATTTTGCATATTTAAGTGTTTGAAGAATGGAAGAAAAGGGAGAAGAAATGAAAGAAGAAGACCACGCCCAAAATTACTGAAGATAAAAGTTTTGTTTTTTTACCTTCGGTGTGTTTGGTAAATCGTATGATATTTCAGCGGGTTCAGAAAATCAAAAGTAGTTATAAATCGATACTCAAGAGAGATTAGTTTTTACCTCTATCAATACTTATAAAAGCGCCATCAAAAACTAGCTTTGCCTGCAAAGTGTTATTTACCACGGTAATATTAAAATTTTATGGCCATGACAAATCTTGTAACGCAAAATGTACATGTATTACATATGTGTGTAATATACAAATTACCGATAATAATATGGTTAAGATTACAGACATTTCTCATGGAAGAAACCTTTTTTTCTACGTTTAAAGACCCCGTTTGTCTGAAAAAAGACAAAATACAACATTGATATAATTAACACTTGTGTTGTAACTATGCTTCTAAGAATCATTTCCAAAATTCAAAAAGCTACCCGTAAATACAACATCGAATCTTCATAACTCACTAACTGAAAGATACTTCCACTATATGCAAATTAGCAACGGTCACGTGAGTAGTCATGAGTCCTTAGATGGAAAGGCAAATGAACAAATAGTATGGGCAGGCTCAACACAACACGGAATGGCTTTCTTTTTTTTCTTTTTTTTTACATGTCATGAGACTGATTCTGTCTAGTGACGTCGTGTAATTTGTCATTTATTTATATAACAACTTTTAAAAAGGGTAAATCGTTACGACTGATACCTGAAATTGTCGTTTCGTAAATTTCTAAAAGTAAAGAAAAGCTACCATAACGTCTAAACCTTTAAGAAACTTTAAATCGTGTAACCTTATCTACTTTTTGTTTGCAGATCAAAATATATACTGCATGTAATAAAACCATACTGAGATCATAATCTAATGATATCATTGAATACACAAGTATTTGTTACCGAATACGGAGTACTTTCAATGCTAGAAGGAATGCATGCCTTTTTCCATACCTTTTTCAAATGTCACAAAATATAATTAAATTTCATATTCATGTTTTGACACGAATAAGTACAGGAAAAATAACAGAGATTTAGGTATTTTCTTTTAACGGGGTATTCATTCGAATTGCAAGAACTATTTACGGTAATCTTGGTGTTGACAAATGCTTTGACTTTTGAGTAATTGTTTTGGAGTGTATTTACATTAAATTAGCAATGCCTGTCATTTTCGGATGTTTATGTACGATTATCATTTTTTTCTTTCCATCCTGTTTTGTTTATTAGATAAGAATTTAGGAGAGAACTTAAACGATGAAACGTCCTGGCCACGCCTTTCTTATTAATGTGACGTCATGAAAGCCACGTAACAACCGACGGTGGTAGAGGCGTCCAGTTTGCGAAATATGATACACTGCAATTTACAATCCTTTAAAGAAAATACTAACATTTTATTCAAATGATAAATGTCGGTATATATTAGTACGAATTTGTTTACGAATTACATCTGTAAGTAAATCAAAGGCCTTCAGAATCAGAACCTTCGTTGATTTACAAGAAAGCATGCACAAAATCTCTAAAGAATTTTTCAGCTATGTTCTGTATTACATAAGTTTGAAACGCACCGAAGCTAACCTAAGTGTTTCTTACAAAAAATATTTAGGCTGAAAGATATTGAAATATCTTATCAATTTAATTTATCAGCTGTAAGATTGCATTCGTTTTGTAAATGCATGTTACATTTAAAGGCGACAAAATCAGATTTAGAATGATAAATCTGCCCTACTGATAAGTCAGCGAGTTATGTGTGGTAAAGCACTCCTTTATGACTTAAACCACATATTTTCATTGTGTTATCATAATATTTCAAAACAATGATGAAATTGATAAAAAAATTGACACAACTGCCGTAGACAAAAAGGAAACAATGGGAAACTTTTAGAGAAATAAAATGTTAACAATGCAATTTGATCTTAAAAGAAACCAGTTTTTAGCAGACGATAAAATGAATGCAAATATTACAAAATATTGTACAACGTGCATTTATTTTCATATAAGTACACATTTCTAAAAGAAAACTTAAGAAAAAATAATGTGCCAAAGGTAAACGTTTATCTAATCACGTCTTAAAGTTCAGAAACCTTGATTTACACAAAAGTATATAGGGGTTTGTCGAATACAATAACAATACCAACCATTTTATAATAATTTCTGAGGACAAATAAAGACGGCGTGTGAAAGAGCAGCTTAAATTATCTAAGCAAGCTGTCTACCAAGTACTACCTAAAGATAATCAGTTTCATCTTTATTCTTGTCACGAAACCGACTTGACAAGTGACATTACACAAGGCTTACAGACACAGCTGATACATCGTTGATTCTTTTATCTTTTTAAGTCGAGACTGAAATTGATATCTTTCTGTTAATATCGTGAACAAGAATAAGATGTTTCATTATAGTAGTTTTAATTTGAACCTCTGTTATTATTTTATTGAAACCTTTCTAAGTTGTGTCTAGTATGTAATGATAAAAATGTCAGAAGGCTATGAACTTAAAGACAGGAGCTAGAAAGTGTAAATTGGGCGGACACGTCTTGGGAAAGAGGCAAGAAAATAACATTTGAAACAATCATGCATGCTGGCGATGACTTGGACAAGCCTAGTGGTAACTCTAACAATCACATACACTTGACTCATGTTCTCTTCCTGAAAACTCTTGCTTGAACCAATACCCCATAATCGACGAAACCGCTACGTTATCAGCGTCTCCCATCCCTGGCCACACAGACAAAAAGCACATACAAAATGATATACTGAGAATCTATTTTCTATCAAATCTATTCTATTACACATCCAAAACACAATATTCGATTTTCGGTGTGTTCCTGGGCATAACCCATGCGGTTATGCTCACGGAAAATTGCGTAGATGGTCGAGTTAGTGAGATTGTGAATGAGTTATAAAATGGGTGTTCGAGATAGCTAATTCTAACGTCACTCACAACTTACCGGAATCCAATGCATACTCCTTCCAGCTAGAAAGTATCCTTTGATACTGCCTCTGTTTCGACATGATGACTGAAAGATAAAAAAGGGCATACAAAGAATATTGCAAGAACAATTGCATACCTATATAGTTTATTAAACGAACAAGGTGTTTCTGACAAAGAGATGACCAGACAGGAATAAGAAATTATTTGTAACTCAAAAAATGAATTGTCATGTCATTTCCATTTTATAGTTTCCGCCTTTTGTTGGTTCTTCGGACGGATTACAATTGTTTCTCTTTTATCATTTATGGCTTTGATGTTGTGTGGTGGTTGTTCGAAGATGCTAGTATGTTTACATACGGATGGCGTTTATTTTCAACCTTTACATATAAAAATATTATTGAATATAATTGTGATGCAAATGCAAAATAATATATAGGGTTTACTAGGGGAGATAACAAATGGTTTCATAAATTCCGGTCATTATTTACGTGACGCAAGGGTACGTAAGTACATTGAAGATATAAGTAAAGATGTTGTCAAAATATTTTCTATTACCGCATGTCGCTAGCCACACTTATCTATTTCATACCAAACTTAGATAACGGAGACACGCGATGGAATGCTCTTTCATGGAAAGTTTATAGATATATATCCGAAATGTATTAAATAGAAGTGAACGAAAACGATTGGTCAGATTTGGTACGCGACCACGGTATGAGGAAGTGTGATAATGTGCCCTAACTGAGTTCAAAGGGTATTTAAATTATTGGGTGTGCGCGTAACCCTGCTGTGGACGCTCTAGACAACGGTTCCTAACGAACGCTCGCGGACTCTTGGTAGATTTCCAAACTGTGCCTGCGTAAAAGGAGAAGCACAGAAAACAAAGATGGAACCAGCCTTTAGATTTGAGTATTATAGGTTGATATATACAGTCGTTGCTTTCATTTTCTCAAGACATAAAACATATCAATGGTGTCCCCAAGATCACATTTGAATTCAGATCTCACGATGGTAGAGTCACCATCCAACGAATACATTAATTACGAACCACAATATCTTCTGAAAGGCAAATATATGTCTCGACGTAGAAAACAGAATTCAGACTTGTTTAATGTCGCTTTAGTAGCGTAAGACGTAACGACAATTATTGATCTCTGCAGGCATTTTTGCTTTAATCGACTTGACGATTTAAAACATTTCAAAATCCTACACAGAACTTGTTGGTTATATGTGTAAAAAAAGCTACAAATTCTGCAGAAACTCGCCAATCTGTGTTTAATGCATAACCTACCGTATAATATCAATTTATGATTAAAATAAAATGGTAAAGTTTAACAGCCAAAACTGCAGGCATTCGTAAAATTTCTCTTCACATTCATTAAAATAAGGAAAATTTCATTAAAATGTGTTGTAATGTAAAATTATGTTGCTAATAATAAACATTTGCTTAGACATGTCGCAGTCTTATTAATGCTAAGGTTCAATAAGTTTCATTCACTAAATGAGAAAATATCCCAGATGTATTATTATGTTCACCTACTGTTGCAAATGCTCTACACTGCCATTATTCGTCACCAGCAAAATAAATAAATTTTCAAGATTTTCCCCTTAAATGATTTTAAACTAGATGAGAGATACGATATTAAATTACGAATTTTGTAAACCCGTCAACTTTTAAAAGCATTCGTTCAAGCGGAGGAAATCTAGAACCTGTTTTGAACAGGCAGAAAGCATTTTATAACCATCTATTTGCCTACATTTAAATCACCTTTTGTTTGTCTGGTAGAGAAACGGACATAAAACCGGTATAGTGCAAGAACGAATGTCGTTTGAAAATAAAAACTTGACCGGTGGTCAGCCGTTAAACATTGATGGGTTTTGTAAGTGATACTGACTGACCTGGTCAGTGAGCAGTTAATTTCAAGGTTTATACAACTAGAAACAGCTAAATTGCAATTTAAACTTTGCTAGAGCTTGATATTGTTGTTGTTAAGTCGTTGATGTAATCCAAAATGTCGGATGATTGAGTAACTAAAGTATGAAGCCATCGCACAAAGAGGCCACTACAGATACGTGTGATAGTCTGTTACCGTGTATTCTTTTTAGGAATAATACGTATTTCATACGTATTGGCAGATTACAATTATAGAATAAGATCGCCAGAACATGGTAGGTCTACATGCTTGATGCACAGATGTGTGAGCGACGCAAATGTGTAACAGAGATTTTCAAAGCCTTCTTAACATGGTCAAATTAATTATGATTAAATTTGCGACAGATTATTCTAAAAAATATATTCAAGGCACTGCATATCCGTTCCCCGATGAAGCAAGTGAATATTCTTTGGGAAAGATATCTTACTGTCTTATAACATTTAAATTTTATTCAAAAATCAATGTGTGTTTGCTGTATCGTTCGACAGGCTTTCGTTGTAAATTTTCTCTGAGTAATATGCTACTTCACAGCGTTGTCATAGAGCAAAGTTAAAATTTAACTGGCACCACCCCAAAACGTTATCTTCACGTTAAAAAGTACCTGGCAATGCAGCAATTAAGTATGTCGTCTAAAAGCAAAGTAAATAAGAAATAGGCATAACTTCAGAACGTTGCCTCAAAACACGGTAAGTAATGGGAGCTACCTCAGAAAATTGTCTTAAAGCAAAGTAAGTAATGGGAGCTACCTCAGAACGTTGTCTTAAAGCAAAGAAATTAATAGGCGCTACCTCAGAACGTTGTCTTGAAGCAAAGTAATTATTAGGCGCTACCTCAGAACGTTGTCTTAAAGCAAAGAAATTAATAGGCGCTACCTCAGAACGTTGTCTTAAAGCAAAGTAATTAATAGGCGCTACCTCAGAACGTTGTCTTAAAGCAAAGTAATTAATAGGCGCTACCTCAGAACGTTGTCTTAAAGCAAAGTAATTAATAGGCGCTACCTCAGAACGTTGCTTTTTGTATTAGGTGGAAAACATGAATCACTTGTTTACAGGATGCAAGGTCCTTTGGTCAAAAGGAGTGGTGACCTACATGTCGTGTCCTGTGCACAAGATTTCTTTTTTAAATAATAATGTATGGAAATAAAAACTTTACAACTATTGTTTTTGTGAATGAGTTTTAAAGTCGAAAATAAGAAGTTAGTTTCGATTTGAATTTCTGTAAAATAGAAGGACCTCGCCCATTGAAAATACTGTGGCCATTACTTAATTTCCAAAGACTTATTCCTGTTTTGTTAAATCAAATACATGCATCTGTTTTCATAAACAAATTTATCTCTTTTGATCACACCACTTCATTTAACTAGTTTCAAAGTGTGCGTACACTGAGGCAGGTAAAATATTTCCTTCATAAATCTTTCCGTTGAGGTACATAACACACGTTTTGTACAATATAGGAACTATTTTAAAGGGAATATTTTGTCAACAACGATAAAGACGACCAAAAGAATCGAATCTGTCATATTTGCGTAAGATATAAATAAATGTAAAAAAACGACGTTTAAACTAGAACTCAACAAGTTTAATATTTCAATTAACACTTACCCAAATCCCGACAGAAATCACCGCTATAAAGTATCCTAGAATCACAAGAATATCTCCCCAATGTAGCTCATTTCTTTGTACAGCCATGTTTTAAAATCAGCTGCTAGATTGTTAGACTATAAAATATCATAAACAAACAGTATTTTCATTGCATGCACCTCTCTAACGTTTACCTTTAACACACCTGAGTGAGTAAGCTAGTTCGTATCTTTATAAGGTAGAAAATGCTAATTAGGTCACATTCAAGTCGACGCTTTCGTAACAGATAACCGTGATGTAGATTTCAACGCCATCATCTGCAACTCTTTGTGTTCAGGCAATTGATATGTTTCAGAATAAATTCAGTGATTTAAAGAAAGCTCTTATATGGCATTTAAAATCGTTTAAACGGACATACTGAAAAATTAACCAATGATATACAACGACTCATTCACTATAACATGAGAAATGTTGATACTTTAAAGAAGAACATACGTTCAAATTCGTTTCTTTTAGTCACATAGACACTTAGATGGTGTTTATTTGGAATAAATGGCTTTCTACCTAAAGGTGTTACAAAACAGCTATTTGTTTAAAGACATATATTAATGCATTAAATTTACCTGGAGTACTTTTTGCAAAGGGTAATAATTCATTCAAAATCGATTTTAAATAAAACGGAATACTGTTGATTTTAGAGTTTCATTTTAACACCGAAAGTTGTTTTGAAGTAAATATGTGTAGGGGGGAAAAAAGTATATTTAAAGTTTTTTGCTCATCCTGCTCATTTGCATACAAAGTCTTTCATACTGCGATCAGTTCGAGGTTAAAATCATTGTTTAATCACAAACGAAAAGGATACAGTCGATATGTTTGTATGTTACATGATTAATATGCTAAAGAGGATGCTGAATTTTTAGTTATCTGTGATAATCATATAACTAAAACTTATCTAAAACTAATTTTTTTTAAAAAGCTAAACTACTAAATTGTCTTTACTATCTTATATCAAGCCTCAGTCGACCACGCTACGTTTCGGCAATTTCCGTGAATTTCCAACTCATTTCGTTATATTTTCGCTCGATGAACCGGAAAAAAACAATTTATACAAACCTGGTTTTTTCAGACGTCTGCTCGTCATGCTCTAAAAACATTTCTTAACAAATGTTCTCAAGCGGTATATTTCACCTGAAGAAAGACTGTCACGCTTTGATTGGTTATTTCAAAAAGATGCGAACTAGATACAATGAAAAGTAAAGAAAGAACCTCATATGCGATCTATTTGATAGTATTATGTCCTTTGGTGTACAACAAGATACGAAAATGGCATTATTTCCACAGGTGCTTGTTTAGAGGTTATTTAAATCTGTGATTATTTCTTGTTGACGAAGAGATGACTTGTCTTCGTTAGGTTAATATCAGAAAAATAACGTTCGAACGTTGCATGTGCAAAGCGGGTACTATCACTTAGCTTATATATGAATATTGATAGCAGCGGTTCTGGTCACAAGACTCAGGAATTTACAAATCTGTGGTTTTAGAATCGCCCATTGTTAATGATCTTTTTTGTTCAAATTTTAAATATAGGAATGTGCATGTGATTATCATTTTTAGATAAAAAGATAAGAACTGAAATTTAACATAATAATCGACCGGAGGTTATCTTTCAAATGCCTTCTTTTAATTAGACTTTAAGAGAAAGTCCACGGAAATTAACATAAACCCATTTGCATACGTAATAAGGCACTGTAACAGAATGCTGTTACAGCACGTGTCTTGGTTGTGAATCTTACACATCGTACCTGTAGGTTAAATATAACCAACCAATCATACTTATAGTTTAATCAGGTTGACTATGAGACGTAACTGGGTTAAACTTGAAATACACACCCTGTTTAAACCTTTGTGTGCACTTGGAGTTAAATTGAAGCGCACACCCTGTTTAAACCTTTGAGGTGCACTTTGCGTAAACTTGTAGTCCATACCCTGTTTAAACTATTGATGCACGCTTTGGGTTAACTTGAAGTGCACACCCTGTTTAAACCAGTGATGTGAACTTTGTGTTAACCTGTAGTGCACACCCTGTTTAAACCTTAAATGTACACTTTGGGTTACTTTGTAGTGCACACCCTGTTTCAACGTTTGATGTACGGTTTAGGTTAACTTGAAGTGCACTCCCTTTTTAACTTTTGATGTACGCTTTAGGTTAACTTGTAGTGCACACCCTGTTTTAAACCTTTGATGTACGTTTGGGTTAACATGTAGTGCAAATAGTGTTTAAAAGTTTGATATAAACAATGGGTTATTTTGTAGTGCACACCCTGATTTAACCTTGATGTACACATTGGGTTAACTTGTAGTGCACACAGTGTTTAAACGTTTGATGTACGCTTTGGGTTAACTTGTAGTGCACACCCTGTTTAAACGTTTGATGTACGCTTTGGGCTAACTTGTAGTGCACACCCTGTTTCAACGTTTGGTGTACGGTTTGGGTTAACTTGAAGTGCACACCTTGTTTAAACCTTTTATGTACGCTTTGGGCTAACTTGTAGGGCACACAGTGTTTAAGCGTTTGATGTGAACTTTGGGTTAACTTGTAGTGCACACAGTGTTTAAACGTTTGATGTACGCTTTAGGTTAACTTGTAGTGCACAACCTGTTTTAACCTTTAATGTACACTTTGGGTAAACTTGTAGTGCACACAGTGTTTAAACTTTTGATGTGCATTTTGGGTTAACTTGTAGTGCACAACCTGTTTTAACCTTTGATGTAAACTTGGGTAAACTTGTAGTGCACATCCTGTTTCAACGTTTTATGTACGCGTTTGGTAAACTTGTAATGCACATCCTGTTTCAACGTTTGATGTACGCTTTGGGTAAACTTGTAGTGCACACCCTGTTTCAACGTTTTATGTACGCTTTGGGTAAACTTGTAGTGCACATCCTGTTTCAACGTTTTATGTACGCTTTGGGTAAACTTGTAATGCACATCCTGTTTCAACGTTTGATGTACGCTTTGGGTAAACTTGTAGTGCACATCCTGTTTCAACGTTTGACGTACGCTTTGGGTTAACTTGTAGTGCACACAGTGTTTCAACGTTTTATGTACGCTTTGGGTAAACTTGTAATGCACATCCTGTTTCAACGTTTGATGTACGGCCTGGGTAAACTTGTAGTGCACACCCTGTTTAAACGTTTGACGTACGCTTTGAGTAAAGTTGTAGTGCACACAGTGTTTCAACGTTTGATGTACGCTTTGGGTAAACTTGTAGTGCACACCCTGTTTAAACGTTTGACGTACGCTTTGGGTTAACTTGTAGTGCACACCCTGTTTCAACGTTTGATGTACGGCCTGGGTAAACTTGTAGTGCACACCCTGTTTAAACGTTTGATGTACGCTTTAGGTTAACTTGTAGTGCACACCCTGTAAAAACGTTTGATGTGTCTTTTGGGGAAAATTGTAGCGCACACCCTGTTTAATCCTTTGATGTACGCTTTGTGTTAACCTGTTGTGCATACCCTGTTTTTAATTTTTGATGTACGTTTTGGGTTAACATGTAGTGCAAATAGTGTTTAAACGTTTGATGTGAACTTTGGGTTATTTTGTAGTGCACACCCTGTTTAAACCTTTGATGTACGCTCTAGGTTAACTTGTTGTGCACAACCTGTTTTAACCTTTGATGTACACTTTTGGTTAACTTGTAGTGCACACAGTGTTTCAACGTTTGATGTACGCTTTGGGTTAACTTGTAGTGCACACCCTGTTTAAACCTTTGATGTACGCTTTGAGTTAACTTGTAGTGCACACCCTGTTTAAACGTTTGATGTACGCTTTGGGTTAACTTGTAGGGCACACCCTGTTTAAACGTTTGATGTGACTTTTGGGTTAACTTGTAGTGCACACCCTGTTTATACGTTTGATGTACGCTTTGGGTTATCTTGTAGTGCAAATAGTGTTTAAACGTTTGATGTACGTTTTGAGTTAACTTGAAGTGCACACCCTGTTTAAACCTTTGAGGTGCATTGTTGTCACCTTGTAGTGCACACCATATTTTTACATATCAGAAAATCTTTGGGCTTACTTTTAGTTTAAACAATGTTTTAACCTTGTACACGCTAAGTGGCCTTTGTGTTAAGCAGTACTGTACAATTGCAAGGTGGGGTAATTTTTCGTTTCTACCTTTGTCTTTTCACATGTCACATTCTTGCTTATTGGAATAAAATAAGATAGAATATAAGCAAAGAAATGGAAAATGTATAACAAAATCAGACTGAAATGTGACATGGTCAGCTCCGGTTACCATGCACAGTGTACATTAAGTCAAAACCCTTGTGTAAACAAAATAGACACCAAGGAGGATTTGATCAAGGGTAAATCGGGTTGTTATCGGGTACTTTCGTCAACAAGTTTACATTCTACGCCACAATGTACTGAATGATTGCTAAACACGACACCGTAAACAAGATTGTAAAAACTTAAATAAATCAGTATTCAAACAAGCGCGTTTATAATTAGTCATGAATATCCAATACTGATAAATTACATTGAAGGTAGATCTGGGTATGGTATCAAAGTCATGTCGGTCCAAACCGCTTCCTGGTTCTTATCTGGACGTATACCAAAAACGGTGACATTTTATATAAAATCTGGACAAAGGCACAAGAAAAAGATTTCATAATGCGAGTCCAGTTTTAACTTATAAAATGTCCTTGATTGAATATAAAATGAATGGTTATACTAAAATAAAGACAAAATTATACACATACGACGTTGTTAGCTTAACAGAAATCTTGCTGGCGATTCTGATTTTAAAAAATCACCATTTAATTCTTTAGTGCATCATTCGTCTCAGCTGATTTGCGTGCGCCTCTCTGTTTGCGTAACAATCAAGGCTACATTGTGACTTATATCAGTTTTATTCAGTCTGTAATATAACACCTAAAACCGGTTCCTTGATCTTGTGGCGGAAAGAGGACAGGTGATCTGGAACCGTCAGAGGTTTTATAATTGGCTTCACTGATTGTACTTAAGATTGCAAAGATAAAATATACTAAAAAGGGAATAACATATTTGTTACAACTTTTCACTGGCACTGGAATTTGTTATGTTTGTGATATTTTTAGATCTGCCCTAAGGTCTCGTGACTACCCACGTGACACTACCCACGTGACCGCAGCTAATTTCCATTTAGTTGATGTATCATAAAGTTAGTGAAACGGTTCTTGTTCACAGCAAATTTGTAGATATGGGATTGTATTTAGCTGTCTGAATAATGGATAAGTTTGTTAGAAGTATATTTATAACACATGTGTAAATCGAGATATTTTGTTTATTTTATCCTTGTGAGTGAAACAGGGCCTTTGTCGGTTATCGAGATGAAATCCCTATATTGATATTTAATCCTTACCTTGCTGGAAACAATTGCCTGCCTCTGCGAACAATGCAGACCAAGACCAACCTGCATATCCTTGCAGTCAGATCTTGGTCTGAACTGTTCGCCATTCAGTCAAGTCCCCAATAAACACTTAATGGATCTGTCCAAATTGAGAGATGGACAAGTCTATTTTAGATTTCTGCATGGAAAGGGTTAAATCATGAAAAAAAGACAACAGATACCCTCACACAAAGAGTCAACGTTTCAGTTTTATTTAATTTTATTGAAGAAAATTATAACACGCTAACAGTTTGATTTTTTGTGGATTCTGTCTTAACAATAACAAACAACGTAAATGCTATCCCAAAACCAAACAGACAAAAACATAGAATAAAAGAAACGAATAAAAACAGGAACGAAATAGACGGTAAGAAAACAAATAAAATTTAGTTCTTGTATTAAGCATATCTTTCTATAACCCTGGGGTACATTAAATTGTGCAGAAACAAAAGCGATTGCAATAATTAGTTTTAAGAAATTGATATATCTATTTTTTTGTAAATATAGATCTTTTTTATATGCATATATCAATGATTTTCTTACTATTATTGTAAGAATGTAAAGAATGCGCCCCGACGCCCATGACAGGGCAAACAAATGGGGTGATCCAATAAATGGGGACCTCAAAAAACGAAATCGATAAATTTACACGGAAAAATAAAAAGTTCAAACAAAAACTGTACAGTGGTGACAGCATTTACAAGGTTAAACTGAACTTTGACACACGTTTGTCTGTTTGATTTATTTAAGAAAAGCACAGAGTGTTTCTTTTGTTGCTCTCAGGTCAGAGTATTCTGTGGCACTCTCAACGAGTCCGGCAGAATATTGGCCGTCTTCAAACACTTTCGACTCTGGCGCCTCCAGCGCAGTATCCTGAAAACACAGGGGCACCTATTTACTTTGATTTTTACTTTTTCCTTTGAAGTGTCGATGTATATGTAACATTTAATAATGTTATCCGGTTTGAAACAATATGCGCATTTTTATATCTGACTTTATCTTTAGTAAGGGCGAATTCCTGATTCGTACAGTCAGTTGGCGAATAATTAAGTCTCAACTGAGGCAATTTTTCGTCTAGTAAAAGAGATTAAGTATTTGATCTATCCGGATTTTAAATTTCATATGTGCTGGTTTAAAAATAAGAACATTATTCTTTCAAACTGTTTCCTTTCACATGATAAAACTGTCATTCAATGCTGAAGCAAATAGGGCTGCAAAAGTCTAGGTTACTATGACAACACGAAGAATAAGCATATCATAGTTCCTGGAATTACTGTGTTAAACAACAAAGTACATTTTATGTAAAAATGTTCTTGATCGTTTTATGCTGCTGGGAATACATACTTTGATAAACTGCACAATATTGTTGACTTCCTGTTCAACCGTAGGGTCAAACGAGCCAATCAGAAGCGCATGTTTGTAGGTCAATAGGGCATAGGGCTGAAATCAGAAAGTGAATACAAATGTTTATTTGTATGTAACTGCTTTCCATAATTCAGGGTTGTACTTCTTTCAAGCTACAATGGTAATGTGGAATGTCAATCTCTATGCAGTTTAAAGCCGTCAAACAGACAAATATGTTATTGAAACTAAAACCAAACGGTGTGCTATTTTACTATTGTTAGAGATAACCACGTAATTATTCAAATTTGTCGCCGGGTAACAGCGGCATTGGTTTCTAAGCAACGTCAACGTTAAAGTCACTAAGGGTCATATACATGGTGAAAAACTCTGTTCTCTCTTCATTTAACGTTAAATACGAGGTATCAAATGCGTGTTTTGTTGATCCCGAAACACTTGAAATCGAAATCTGTACAACTGAAATCACAGTCATTAAAATTTCCTTAATGTTTTCCTTACATGTTCAGTTAGCATTTGATTTATATGACATGTATTTTGCTAACGACTAAATGAGATATATTTTGTATAGTAAAAGACATTTTTTTACGTAATTCGAAGCATATCTACAATGCCCTCAAATTTAACAATTTTTCTGTGGAACATTATCCTTGTTTGGTCTTAATTTCCACAAACTTTTTCAACACCCCTCGTTCTCAGCAATTTAAATAAAAATATACATGGAACGAAATAAACTTGATAAAACAACGCTTGAAATGATAAGAAGGGCATATCATAAACATGTCTGAAGTCGTAGCAACACTTGAAATTTCGTCTCAGATCTCTATTGAAGACAGTCATTTGATTAATTTCAAACGTTCCCCCTTGTTGATTATATCTTCAGACGGTCTTTTCCTTTTGTTTATTACCACTTTTTTTCTTTGTGGGGAAATAAGAAATGTCTTGTAATATATATCTTATTTAGCCAAAGCTATATAATACCAATGTGATTTCATGCCTAATATAGGCTCATCGATCTGTCTTTAGTTTCATTATAGTTTTAAAATGATTTGACATTATTTTCAAATAGGATCGGTTTTCGTTATTGAAATGCGTGTAACTTAACACGCATGCACGTCTGATATATGACAACATTGTTAGATAATTGTTCTCAATAATGATTGAACATAGAAAAAACCTCAAGGCTGACATTCCACTCTATGTTTGCTATAAACAAAATTATATTCAACAAGAAGTCTTCGAGTTCTGTACTGGAAAGAAAAAAACAAGCCACGGACACAGATTGACTCACTTACTTAAATTCCTAAATTCTAAATGATAATATCAAATTTTTACTTTGAAACAGAGTTTTTTTCTTCTTCTTTTATTTATTGAAACAATATAAAAGCTCTAATATCATAAATACAGAACTATATAGCCATACACAAATAAAATACATTTCTGTTGAATAGATGGCTATTTTTTCAGCTCTAGATCGACGATCAGCACTTTTACTCTGACTGATCGACATTTTTTTTGCGATTTTTGCAACCGATTTTTTCTACCGGATTCCGACACAATGAACTAAGCTTCCAACAAATGTGCAATGCGTGCATTACATTATGTGTAAAACATCATGAAATAGTCTTACCATATGAAATGGTATTTTTCTATACGGTGTTATGACATGCTTCCCAAGACAGTCTCGAACCAAAGACTTCAGTGCATCCAGTTGCGGGGCGTCACTTCTACAAGGGTGGTACAGCAGGGCCACTGCCCCATGCTAAGAAATATGACGATGGATTTCATGAAGTGTACACAAGTTTTGAATTTTTAATTATTCAGAAAATGAGTGTTCAATGTTTTCCTATTTTGGCCCAAAGAAGATAACCCCTATTTCAGAGAGTTAAGCAACAAAAAACTCCACGCAAAGTAATGAAGCCCCATTTTCAACTGCACTGTAAGGGGAAGTAACCACTGCGGGAGTTCAATTTACAACGACTGAATTACTTCTCTTGCATTGCAGAATGCAGTTGGTTCTGTTATACGTAGGATTTATTTGAACTGGAATTTTTCTTTGAGAGATAACCACTACTGAAAAAAGAGAATTTGTTTCCCTTGAAGTGTAGGTAGCTGCCACGAATCTCATCAAAATCGGTTGTCTCACAATATTGAATAAATCTATATAAATCCTTAATGAATCAAACACATTCAACATGCGAAAATATCATTTGCATAATTTTCTCAATGGAATATTTTATATTTCAACAGAAGACACATACCTCCTCAACAACAAAATGCATTCGCTTTTGTAGTGTAAATCCTTCACTGTAAGAGAATTACATATAGTCAGTAAATTTACCTCCAAAGAATGGACCCATCTTTGAGGTGGAAGATACAAGTATTCTCCGTACTTAGGCCACAGCGGTCGATGGCTTCCACTAAAAGTACAATGAATCAGTGAACCATCGAATCAATTACACAATGAAATATTTTAAACAAGAGAGCCATGATGGCCCTGGATCGCTCACCTGATTACTTTGCTGTAGGTTTGCTGTTAAGCAGAATTTCATTTTTAATTGAAAATATTTAAGTGCCTACAAACCAAAAATGTAAAATATCAGTCAATAAACCAAGGCTCTATGACAGAAAGTAGAAATATCTATTATTAGCTATGATGACCTTGACCTTGACCCAGTGACCTCAAACCCTACCCATGGGTAGAGGTCCATGCAAGGAACCTATATATTGAATATAAAAGATATTGGTCTATAAATGAAGGCTCTATGAGGTACAGTAGATAAATCTATTTTTAGCCTCCATGACCTTTAACCTAATCTAATAATTAGAAAAGCTTGATAAAGCTTGCTTCATGCCAAATTTTAAAATTCTATGCCTTGTGGTTTCAGACAAGAAGATTTTTAAAGATTTCCTTTTTTATATATTAAGGGCCCACGGGGCGGGGCAAATTTTGACCCCAGGGCCAACATTTAAACAATATTGGTAAAGGATCTTTACACAATACTCAACACCAAATATCTAAGGTCTAGACTTATTTGTTTTGAAGAAAATTATTTTTCATGTTTTTCCTATATAAATCTATGTAAACCAAGAGAACCCTGGGGCGTGGCCAATTTTGACCCAGGGAACATAATTTGAATAAACTTGATAGACATCTACTACACAATGCTACATACTAAATATCTAAGCTGTAGGCATTGAGGTTTCCAGTAAGAAGATTTTTAAAGATTGCCTTTTTTTACATATTAAGGGCCCCCGGGGCGGGGCCAATTTTGATCCCGGGGCCAACATATAAACAATACTGGTAAAGGTTCTCTACACAATACTCCACACCAAATATCTAAGGGCTAGTCCAACTAGTTTCGGAGAAAAATGATTTTTCATGTTTTTCCTATATAACTATATGTAAACCAAGAGAACCCTTGGGCGTGGCCAATTTTGACCCAGAGGACATAATTTGAACAAATTGGTAGACATCCACTAGACAATGCTACATATCAAATATCTAAGCTGTAGGCATTGTGTATCTGAGAAGAAGATTTTTAAAGATTTCCTATATAAGTCTATGTAAAATATAGTTACCCCTGGGGCGGGGCCAATTTTGACCCCAGCGAAATAATTTAAATACTTTTTGGAGAGTTCCATTAGAGGGTGCTAAATGCCGAATATCTAAGCTCTAGGTCTTGTGGTTTCAGACAAGAAGATTTTTAAAGTTTTTCCTTTAGGTTGGTATGGCAACCAGAGTTCTGCATGGAATTGATTTCTTTGAACAACTTTGGAAGAGCTTCATGCAAGGAACATAAATGGCAAGTTTCATCAACTTTGGCCCATTGGTTTAGGAGGAGATGTTGTTTAAAGCAAAAGTTGACGACGCACTGACGCACGACGGACACAGGGCGATCCTAAAAGCTCACCATGAGCACAAAGTGCTCAGGTGAGCTTAAAACCAGTTTAAGTTCTGAACTTAATAGATTCTATATTGTAAGAACAATATTGGACTCCCATTTTTGTCAAACTTTTCTGTTTAATAGGTTCTGCTTGGATAAACTAGGTTCTGCATGGATCAACTAAGAGTTATGCATGAATAAACACAAGGTATCTGCATGGATAAACTAGGTTCTGCATGGATAAAAGCGAGGTTCTGCCTTGATAAACACTAGGTTCTGCATCGATAAACTAGGATCTGCATGGATCTGCATTGATAAACTAGGTTATGTATGGTTCTGCATGGAAAATGCAGCTCAGCGTTTATCCATGCTAGGTTCTTCATTGATAAATACAAAGTTCTGCATGGATAAACACAAGGTTTTGCATTGATGATTCTGCATGGATAAACTTGGTTCTGCATGTATAAACTTGGTTCTGCATGGATAAACACTAGGTTCCGCATGGATAAACTTATTTTTGCATGGATAAACTGTGTTCTGCATGGATAAACACTATGTTCTGCATGGATAAACTTGGTTCTGCATGGATAAACTAGGTTTCCGCACTTAAAAGACAGTTTCGACTGCTGATTTATGTCAAAATACATGTAGATAAATAAAAACTGACATTAGATTTGCTTTGATAGAAAAAAAATCTTTTGTTATTCACCACTGAGGAGTAACTGCCCTTATGAATAGTCTTTAAAGCGACTTTTTGGGAATAAAATTAAATGATAATTTTAAAGGTCTCAAAAAGTTATCATTTGTTTAATCTTACTCATAGCACATATTAGGATATTTGATAATTGTGTATAGAAATAAAAGGACGGTTGAATTTAATTTTTAGATATACATATAAATAAACTTAAGGCAACTCACCTTAACGGTAGATCTGTTGGATATACTATAGGTGAGAACAAGCACACGTGCATCGGCTGAAGAACACATTTTATTTGTTATAATGGCTGGTTTATGCCATGTCGTTCTGGTATGTCGGTCCATTCTGGCTCTCTAACACGGTCTCTAATAGTGGTAATTAATGCGCCAAATACGACAGAAACAGTACTTGCCAAAACGATATGGCACACATCAGCCTACATCAGTAAACTTTGGACAAGTTTGGCAAGAAATTGTCTCTAGCTTATATTGGACCTGATTTTATCTTCAACTTTTATTTTCAGTGTTGCAGAAAAGATTCAAATTATCTACCTGCGCCTTGTTCTGTCACTCAGTTGCTCAAATTTTGACAAGTAGAAACTGAATGAGCCACCCATTTTAACCAACTGAAGGAAAAACAACCCAAATTGGTAAAATGAGTTTGAAAAGACAATTTAAATTTGATTATCTCTCTTTGATCTGGCCTTTATCAAGATCAGTTAAAGAAATCAACGCAGTTATTAAAGTCTTTAGGTAATATACTCGTTCTCATAATCATGTATCTCAAAACTATAAAGTTATAGAAAATCTATATAACCAAGAGGTTTGGATTCATGGTGTCTGTATCACTCACCGCTTTATCGGACTGCTCGGTAATATTAAGGGGAGGCAAATTGTCCTGAAAAGAAAATCAAGAGAAATAGATCTTACCAGTACATTTTAAGGTGTTAAAGATGCAACGTTTAAAAAGGTCAAGTGGAAAGGTTTTATATCTATATTTATGAAATAATTGTTAGTCATTTTAGAAAATATATATATATTTTGGTCTTTAAAATATTTCCTTTTTAAAGATACAGTTTCACTTGCAAAGATAAAGTATGTATATATAATAAACAATATGATCTGCGTATGCGTTTTTTACTGTTCTTCTAACGAGAATCTGAATTTGTAAAGCAGACATTTCACAACGTTACCATTGCAACAAATTTAGATTTTCCTAATATGACTGTTGATGTGACTGTAGCTTATTCGCATTTAATGGATGTATCACCCAGTTAGTGAAACAGTTGGTGCTTTTAGCAGGTTTGTAAATACAGGGCTGCTTGACTAATGGGATAGTTCGCTAGAAGCATAATTGATATACATATGTAAATCCTCTGATAACAGTTTATTTTATATTTGAAAGTGTATTCCTTTTACAAGGAAAACATATAAATAATAAAATATACAAAAGCAAAAGAGTTAATATGCGTTTTATGATGTAAAGATTTCATTTAAAACTTTAATACATATTCTGTAGAAATAACTAGGACTGTGTCTTTCAAGCATTGACTGTTGATTCTTTTGCTATTTAAAGTTATGTTACTTACTTGAATGACGTCATCGTTATAGCACATTATCTCTTGTTTACTTCTCGTGTCCCAGTCTATTTCTATACCATTCTATCACAAAGAAATAGTACATGACATAATAGTTACACACAAGTTCATCAGATTCAAATTCTACATTTGTTAATTGTGGCCCCAGATTGTGGCTAATAAAGCTCCGTTCTCATTTCAGTTAGCTTAGAACTGTAGGTATTTAATCTTGCTAATTTCTGGGAAGTATTGCAATAGTGTAAAATCTTCTCAAGGGAAATTACCCCAGTCACATCGTTTCGTGACGGTCAAGGTCAACTTTAGCTCAGTGAATTCGAACCTGTGATATCTGGACGAAAGAAAAGGAGCTCGATAGGAAAATGCTCACTTTCATTTTGTTTAAAGCAATATCTATATATATTTATTTTTATATCAAATAAAGGAAATCGTATCAATGATTTAAAAAAATGTCGAATTTATATCTTTAATAGTGATGAGCGAAATGCAGAAACATTTTGCATTAAAAGTTTAACAGAATCTGTTTGACATGTGAAGTGTTTACTTATAATCTGAGTTTATCTTTCATCATTAGCGACTGCCGATATGACAGGCACCGGCACCAGTCCTCCCCCTACGAGGGATTTCAGTTATGTCATGTGTTCTTGCAAAGAGCAAGGTACAGACAGCATTTGAGGAAACATTTTTTATTATTTTGTGTTGTTGTTGTTTGCAACGAATGCAATCCCCACTTTCGGACTTAAACAGTGTGAATTTAGAGAATCGAAATTTCAAACAAACGAAACATACGACGCCGTCATCACATTTCCGGTTTGAAATTCCCATCTTTACACCATGGACACTGTCAAATATCGACATATCTTCGGCATTTCCCGACATGTCCATCTTTGGCCGACCTTAAAAAACATTAAGACTATTCAGACCTTACATTCGATCATCTCGAAGGTAAACAGAAACATTCCAAAAATATGGGATGGTCGATATTTGTCCAATATCATTATGGAAGTTTTTGTAAGGATCAACTTCTTTAAAAGACTAATTATAAGCCTTTCTATTATGTGATTTATTCATATGTTTAAATAGTTATTGGCTGAAACGAACATTATGACCGAGTAGCCAAAAAACAACAACAAACAAACAAAACGTAATGGCCGAATGCTAAATATTAACAAGAACGGTTTTGGCTGAGTGCTAAATATTTACAAAACGTTCATAGCTGAGTGATAAATATTTGCAAGAACGGTCATGGCTAAGTATTAAATATTTACAAGAACGGCCAAAGCTGAGTGCTGAATATTTGCAAGAACGGTCATGGCTAAGTACTAAATATTTACAAGAACTGTAATAGCTGAGTGCTAAATTTTTACAAGAACGATCATAGCTGAGTGCTAAATATTTTCAAGAACGGTTATGGCTGAATGCTCAGTATTCACAAGAACGGTAATGGCTGAATGCTCAATATTTTCACGAACAGTAATGGCTGAATGCTTAATACTTACAAGAACGTTATTGGCCGAATGCTGAAAAACTTACAAGAACGGTAATGACCAAGCGTTAAATATTTTCAAGTACGGTTATGGCTGAGTGCTCAGTATTTACAAGAACGGTAATGGCTGCTTGCTAAATATTTACTAAAACGGTAATGACTGAGTGCTCAATATTTACAAGAACGGTGATGTCCGAGTGCCAAATATTTACTAGAACGGTTATGGCCGAATGCTGAATATTTACAAGAACGGTAATGGTCAAGCGTTAAATATTTACAAGAACGAATAGGTTCAAGAGGCACCGATGAATAAAATGACTGGCTATTCTTTAAGCCAATTAGATGAAATTCTAGTCTATCATAAAATTCGTCCGTCAATGATTTTTCCTCTATGTTACTCTTGGGTATAATGGCAGTGAAAATGTCAAATGAATAAGTCATCGAAAAATACTTAACAGAGGTATTGATTGTCATACAAAAGTCAGGATAACAGCATTATTCGCTGTCAGATTTATCATGGGATCACAGAGCAAAACAGGATAGCAGAAAATATCTCAGCTTACGAGACTATCTGTGTGATATAAATTTGTCCGAAGTGAAAAATGAATTATCAGTATTGCTCCAAAATATGTAATACAATCCGAGATTTTTGACTGAAATATTCAAACACGTCATTATCGATATGCTGGATTAATTAACTGTATCAAGTCGCAAGTTTGGGTGCGTTAAAGTAATTAGATGAATTAAAAGATGAGTGTAAAGAAAGACATATAGAACGTCAGGATGCGGCGCATTTATCTCCTCTAGGAACTCTTTTCTACAGGAGATCTATATATGCAACTCTGATGTATTGTATCAGTACTGAAATATGGTAGATAAAATAATAACATGATTTCCTCCTCTCATTTTTTAAATATTTACTTTTCCGGTTCAAAGGTTTCAGTGTAATAATAACTTAAAGGTTCCATCCTCCAAAATATTATGTTTGTCTCTCTGTTTTGTAAGAACATATCTCGTTCTATGTCAAGTCATTCCTGACACTTAAGTGTGCAGGGGCGTACCTTGCCTTACCAAGAAGGTGAGTGAAGTGAATATCATTTAACGAAGAAATCCATCCCTTCGCCCATATTTTCATGGAAACGAGTATCGGAAGTCAATTGCCCCACAGTACTTCATGTAACCGTGCACAATGTGTACCACTGCAGATTATTTCAAAATCATTCAGTTATCAACTTGAAAGAAACAATGACTAAATTTCAAAACAAAAACCTGCTATTAAGACCTATTTACTTATAAGATCACTTTTAGACGGGTCTTACCAGTGGGTCTTTACTGAATGGTAAAAATGCAGCATTCTAGGGCAATAAGTATCACCCTTGTACCCTCTTTGAAGGGGTATCTACAGCTTATTGATGGTCTGAATGTCTTTTTTTTAAATTTAGCAATTAAGAATAGGTTAACCCAGGCCTACCGTATCTTACAGTAGTTACGCCGGTGATATGACTTTTTTCACTGTACATGTAGGTAACACATTCCAGATGACGCGACAGCTTGTATGGGATGCTACATGGTACAATGGATAAGTAAATCTATCATTAAATAGTATAACGTGGTACAAAAACCGATGTAATCCTAAAATAAATACGTACTTGGATGCCACTTTCTTCAAATTACCTGTAAAGGGTTTACATAGGTTCGCAGATGTTGTCCTTTTGATTAAGGAAACTATTTGGTGTCGAGAATAAAAAAATACCTAGCTTATTGTCAATTTTTGTCCTAATATAATAGATAGAAATTGGTTCTATTTGATCTGAAATGAACCCGACGGTTGCCTAAATATTGATTTGATGTCCCTTTTCACAAATATTTGTAGCCGAGATGGACTTTCTTATTTTTGCAACATCATTGAAACCCTACTATTTTTGACTCTGCGAATTTCCAACTAATAGGAAGTTGGCAGTAGCAGTACGCAGTAGTAGTTGGCAGAAGAAATTAAATCAAAAGTGAAGTTGGCAGTAGCAGTAACAGCAGTAGCAGTAAAACAAAACGTGAAGTTGGCAGTAGCGGTAACAGCAGTAGCAGAAAAACAAAACGTGAAGTTGGCAGTAGCAGTAACAGCATTAGCAGTAAATCAAAACGTGAAGTTGGCAGTAGCAGTAACAGCAGTAGCAGTAAAACAAAACGTGAAGTTGGCAGTAGCAGTAACAGCAGTAGCAGTAACAGCAGTAGCAGTAACAGCAGTAGCAGTAAAACAAAACGTGAAGTTGGCAGTAGCAGTAACAGCAGTAGCAGTAAAACAAAACGTGAAGCTGGCAGTAGCAGTAACAGCAGTAGCAGTAAAACAAAACGTGAAGTTGGCAGTAGCAGTAACAGCAGTAGCAGTAAAACAAAACGTGAAGTTGGCAGTAGCAGTAACAGCAGTAGCAGTAAAACAAAACGTGAAGTTGGCAGTAGCAGTAACAGCAGTAGCAGTAAATCAAAACGTGAAGCTGGCAGTAGCAGTAACAGCAGTAGCAGTAAACAAAATGTGAAGTTGGCAGTAGCAGTAACAGCAGTAAAACAAAACGTGAAGTTGGCAGTAGCAGTAACAGCAGTAGCAGTAAAGAAAACGTGAAGTTGGCAGTAGCAGTAACAGCAGTAGCAGTAGGAAACTCTGAAAGTCTGCGAGAGTGTTTGAAACAGTCACAGACCTGGAATAGAACCGGGATGGTCGCTAGACTTTCTAGATTGGCACCAAATTCATAAAAGTTTGCAGTTATGTCAGAAACAGTAGCAGACCGTAACAATGGACACCGGAGGGTCCCTTAACATCAAAAATGACATTTTCTCGATTTTGACACCAACATTCCTGAAAGTCTACGAGAGTATCAGAAACAGTTGCAGACCGGTAAAATTGACCCGGGAAGATGGCTAGACCTTAAAAATGACACTTTCCCGATTGGCACCAAATTTCCTGAAAGTCTGCGAGAGTGTCAGAAACAGTCGCAGACCGGTTAAATCGACACGGGAGGGTCCCTAGACATTAAGAGTGAAATTTTCCTAAGTGGCACCAAAATTCCTGAAAGTCTGCAGGAGTGTCAGAAACAGTCGCAAACCGGAACAATCGACACGGGAGGGTCCCTAGACCTTAAAAATGACATTTTTCCGAATGGCACCAAAATTCCTGAAAGTCTGCAAGAGTGTCAGAAACAGTCGCAGACCGGTAAAATCGACTTGGGAGGGTCCCTAGACCGACATTTTTCCGAATGGCACCAAAATTCCTGAAAGTCTGCAAGAGTGTAAGAAACAGTCGCAGACCGGAACAATCGACACGGGAGGGTCCCTAGACCCTAAAAATGACATTTTTCCGATTGGCACCAAAATTCCTGAAAGTCTGCGAGAGTGTCAGAAATAGTCGCAGACCGGTAAAATCGACATGGGAAGGTCCCTAGACATTAAAAATGACAATTTTTTAAATGGCACCAAAATTCCTTAAAGTCTGCGAGAGTGTCAAAAACAGTCGCAGACCGGTAAAATCGACTTGGGAGAGTCCCTAGACCTTAAAAATGACATTTTTCCGATTGGCAACAAAATTCATGAAAATTTGCAAGAGTGTAAGAAACAGTCGCAGACCTACGCAGTAGACACGGGAGGATCTGTTGATGTTTAAATATGCTTTATTTTCATTGAAACCTTCAAGACTTTTAAGACTTTCTTACTGCTACTGCTGTTACTGCTACTGCCAGCTTCACGTTTTGATTTACTGCTACTGCTGTTACTGCTACTGCCAACATCACGTTCTGTTTTATCGCTAATGCTGTTACTGCTACTGCCAACTTCACGTTTTGATTAACTGCTACTGCTGTTACTGCTACTGCCAACTTCACGTTTTGTTTTATGCTACTACTGTTACTGCTACTGCCAACTTCACGTTTTGTTTTACTGCTGCTGCTGTTACTGCTACTGCCAGCTTCACGTTTTGATTTACTGCTACCGCTGTTACTGCTAGAGGCAACTTCACGTTTTGTTTTACTGCTACTGCTGTTACTGCTACTGCCAACTTCACGTTTTGATTTACTGCTACTGCTGTTACTGCTACTGCCAGCTTCACGTTTTGATTTACTGCTACTGATTTACTGCGTCTGCTGTTACTGCTACTGCCAACTTCACGTTTTGATTTACTGCTACTGCTGTTACTGCTACTGCCAACTTCACGTTTTGTTTTACTGCTACTGCTGTTACTGCTACTGCCAACTTCACGTTTTGTTTGACTGCTACTGCTGTTACTGCTACTGCCAACTTCACGTTTTGTTTTACTGCTACTGCTGTTACTGCTACTGCCAACTTCACGCTTTTCTACTGCTGCGTACTGCTACTGCTCACTTCCTATACATGAATTTCCAGTATGTTCTTTTTATATTCTTGCGCATGCGTGCAACGGTTATTTAACTTGACGAAGTGGCGTGTTGTGGTCGACCCAATTAGCTCAAGATCAAAGATGCTGACATCAGAGAAAGAAAAGAAAAACAGAATAGTATGAAAGGTTCCTTAGGATCATACGTCTTTCCTCGTAAGTCTCGATCCTCTGGAATATTGATAATGAAGAGCTTGTTGAGTCAGTCATGTTTGTTTACAATGAGGTTGATCCGAGAGCACTTGTCTGAGTCACGTGATCATAAAAGCGTAACCGAGTTATATATGTTCATATACTTTTCGTTTTAAAGATATTTTCAAAAGAAAACAAAACTCGTAAGGAGTGTTTCACATTGATAAACTGTTCGCGTTCGATGGTAAGAGTTATTTCTTGTTTACATAGATAAAAAAAACGTTTTAATCAAAATAGAAAATATATTGGTCGTTTAAATGATGCCAGTTATCAAAATACATTATAGTATTAAATTCCCCCAACTCCTAGAACTAGAACAGAACTAAATGTACAACTTTACTAAGAAACACTTGTAGTTTTAACCAGTTTCATAGTGTGTGTTCGTGGAGGGTTCTATCAGAAATTTATTCCGTACATGGAAATAATTAAATTTTCAATATGATCATTTATATTTCCAGCCGGTAAAAAATTGAAGGACTATTTTTGGCGCACATTTTCTAAAAAGAGATTATTCGGTTTTAACGTCCGACGTGAAAGCCTTACGGAAATATAAGTTGGTTTTATATTTACTCAAGTGTTGTTTTTTTTTCAAATACATATGATAGCACGATAATATAGAACAGCCGTCATTTCTCGTCTTGAGTTACTTTCACATCTTTTGTTATAAGCCTATACTTTTTGTCTGAACATGATATAGATAACATGTAATTTTTTTTAACTTACCCTGTTGTCTTCTCCCTAAATTATTTCTGAAAACTATTCGTCCTTTCGTGCATGACACCCAGTGGACAAGAAGGGCAAGTAATGCCAGTTTCAACCTCACATTGTCCTTCATTCCTTTGAAGCAAAAGGAAAGTAATAAATCAAAACAAACAAAAGCACTTTTCAAAAAATGAAAAATAAACATCTTTAATGCATTATATATATTAAGATAGACAAAATGAAACAAATCTAGATAAACTAAAACAAACAAAGAAGACTCGTTACGTTTGAATAATATTCTCATTACTTTTTAAAAAATAGTAAATAAAATGAATGTATATCAATTTACATTTAAAAGTAAAAGCAAACACGCTTTAAGCTCTGAATTATCCATACATCAACACTTTTACAACAGCAGTGAGTTTCCTTAAATGATATCACACGTATGTACTGAAACATGTATTGCCTTTAAAAAACAATATGCAAATAAATTTATCCACTACTGGACAAACAAACAAACAAACAAACAACAGTAACAAGCACACCTTAGCCATCGAAAGGTGTTTCTTACTGAAATGAAACACTGCATATAGAGTATCTACTTAGTACCTGTTGCATGTACCATTGCAGTCACACAATTGAAACCAAATACAATAAAACGTGTTTCCCCCTCTAGAGAGCGATATCAGCATGTGTTACCTTACATGCTACTGGCATACTTTGACCTGCAACTTGTCAATTATAACTGAGACTACAACATCTGGCTCATGATAAGTTACTGCCCATATAAATCTTTCAATACTTGAACGCCTCTTATGACATATTTTTTCCATTCTTTGTACATGTAAGTGCTTATTTAAAATGGATGTCAAAACTGTTTTTATTAAAATTCACTTATACAAGCGTTTTTTCCGAACATAACCAAAACGCTGAGACGTTAGTGGATTTAAACTTTATATGATCTTCATTTTTGCTAGTATATTCGGAACTTATGACAAAGACCTCCAACTGACCTATCTCACATTTTTCTCTTTTGGTTGATGATAGACCTTAGTACAAAGTAGTTGTTATGTTGAACAAGAGCCACGTTGTACACAAGGTTAATTCCCAATGGTTAATAATGCTCGTATGCAGTTTGAAGAAAACCCCTCAAAAATAGGCAAGGTAGAGTTATTGTTCTTGCACACATCACTTTCTGCCAATGTGCTATGTCAGTGTATTGAATTTGAAGAAAATCGCTTAAGTACTTTTAGGGTTATGCTTCGGACAAAGTTTTTCAAGTAAATTTGATAGGGGAATAACTCTACAAGTAGGCAACGTAGAGTCATTGTTCTTACACACTGCACCTCTTCCCGGTGTGCTCTGTCAGTGTATGAAGTTTGAAGAAAATCGCTCAAATACATTTGGAGTTATGCTTCGGACAAAATTATGACGAACGCACAGACGCACGGACGGAGACCATTTCTAATATCCCCCTCGCCTTTGGCGGGAGGATAAAAAAACTAAAAACATGTATACACAAATTGGAAAAGTACTTGTATTACATAATTCCATTTGTCTGTTACAAAAAAAAATCACATTTAGATCTACAGTGTTTCTACATGAAGTACTGCAGCTGAAAACTAATGTTTGACTTCGACCTTTGTTAATCAGAAAATAAACTTTTTAGTACAAGATACCTTTGGTAAAATATCTCTTTAGCCCCAAAATCACAGAGACCCTTTAATCTCGTCGCAAGACGCTCTGTAAGGGTTTCCGTGACTGTAAACAAACTAAAATTGTCTCGACATCCAAAACTTGATGAATTGTTGCTATGAGGTTATAAATCGTGCCATTCGTGCAGACCTTTTATCAACAGCTACGCCTTACAAGTCCAGTCATAATCGAACAGTACGATTGTTGAAAGTATCAAGTAGATGTAGATTAATATTTGAACAAGCTGTGAAGTGATGCTGTTTTCAAACAGTCAACACCATGGCTCTTAAAAGCAATCATTACGTTCAAGATAAAGCTATGAAATTAACCGAAGACAGCTACGGATCATATATTTATATGATTTTTTTGGCGGAACTACATTTAACATACCTTTCTTTGAACTTTAAGATTTTCAGAGTGCGGAATAATATTATTTTGTTGACGAGTTTCCTTCATGCTAAAGGAATAAATCAGAATAATTCAGTCATCCATATTCTGTTTATCGAATTGTAAGGGCTTACGCTTAGGCAAGATGACAAACCAGATTTTCCGGCAATTATTTGAGTAAAAAAAATATATCTCAATCATTTGTACATTCGTAGCCTTTTGTGCGTTGGATAAATATGACATCATAAAATTCACGTCACTTATGACATCACAATATAAAGTGTTACAACTTAATAATAAATATCAAGGTTGAATATCGTTAGATATAACGTTAGATATTGGGTCAGTCTGACTGAAGTTCACGATCTCCCTATGGTTAGCGTAGCAATTTTTAGATGATTTTAATGATAATCATTGGATATAGGCTTGATCTATATGAAGCAGTCTTGGTCTTGGAAATGGAAAACAAAATGGCGAATTTTGTTTTGAAATGACTGTAGTGATTTTACGTAAACATACACATGTTGTTAAACCTTCAGATATTAATAAAATAGTTCCGGCATTTAATCATCAGATAGCACTGAATAAACAGGAAATTAGTTTATTTTCGGAGGACAGTAAATCTAGTCTATTGGTGAATAAAACTGCACGACTGTTACGTTCAGCATGAACAAGTCGATTAACTAGAATCTACAAAAACAACAACTACAACAACAACATTATTTCAATAAAATCAAATGAAAACGTACCTTTGTTTATATGCAGATGCTTTAACGCCAAAGTTACTACATCTAAAATATTTCCAATGCTACACGTAGTCACTTTAACAACAACATGATATCTGATGCAGAGTGCAGATGTTGTCCTATAAATTATGGTTCTCCGGAGAAACTTTCTGCCACACAATCGACGCAGTATATTGTCGCAATGTCATCTGATTTTCTAGGAAATTTCTCACATTGTTATCTGCTGCATCTGTGGTCGTCGATTGTGCGAAATTATTGCGCATTTAGTTCGCAATTGATATGGACGGAACCCCGTTTGGGCACCGTAAAATATTGATTGTTTGACGGTCGAGATTTTAAAAAATCTCCTGCCTCACCCTTTCAGATGAATATATATTTTATCTATTGTTAATTAATTTATTGTTAGATCTAATCCAGTTGTATCTTATCCCAGATAAATGTGCTCTCAATTTAGAAGAGAAATTTTAATGATTATAAGAACGAGGGAACCGTTTAATCAACAAAGCAGATCGTACGCCTGGTCTTATCTTAAGACCGATATAAAAAAAATTTACGACCGTTGATAAAACGGTCTCCAGGTCTGGCGAGGAAGTGAATGTGGACGAACGCAACCTTTTCTGTTCCAGTAAGTCCGTTACAAAACGTATTCAAAGCATTTTTTAAAAAGCGCTGTTCAAAAGACTGTCGGGTGGACGGGAGGCGAAGGTTTATGCCAAGACACGCACTTTGCTTTCGTAATCATCCCTTTTTTTTGAATTCAAAAGGGTCTTGAGACAGCAGAATGTTAAATTTTGGTGCACGTGTTAGCATTAATGGTATGAAACTAGGTTCTAATTCAATCATTCATGGCTGCGCCTCGGTGTAATATGCCAGTTCAGGGGTAGGCAATATCCACTATCACCCTGACAGCAATGTGTTATTTATTTTATTATACCGAAAAATCTTATAACTACAATATAAGTTACTTAATTTACAATCCATCAATAAACGCTTAATATTTATTTTTTTAAAAAAAATGAAAAAATAGAATAATCAGTCCAGGGGAGTTAACTAGTACAATACTCAGTACGGAGGTATGTAGGGGTTATCTGTCCCATGTGGGTGATATAAGAAATATCTCCCGGAGAAAATTCACTATGAGGGTGATATTCGATCAGAACACATTATAGGTCGATGGGAGTTTTACATTGAAGGATTTATCGAGGTATAATAAATGTACATATTGCACGATACAACTATCGCATTATCTAAGGAACGTCCCTTGTATCAGTGGTGTCAGCAAGACTTTTCGTTTGAAATGAATATTTTGCCAAACTCATTTGACCTCCGCCCGACCATCGCCAATCCATCTATGGTTCGCCATATACGCTTCCTCAAACAAGAGGGCCATAATGGCCCTGGATGGCTCACCTGAATACTTTGGCTGACGGTCTGTTGTGCAAAAATCAGAAGCAAAATAACTGTTTCTGAACTGAAAATTTTCAAAGATCTTAAATTTCATAAAAATAGGACTCCCGGCAGGGCCAATTTTGACTCAAGGGACTTAATTTGAAGAAACTTGGTAGATTAGAGGTCCACATGAAAAATACAAGATATCTTTGCTCTAAAGCATACAGTTTCAGATAAGAAGATTTTTTTTAAGTATCTTCTACACAACCTTATGTAAAACACGTGGCTGCAATGTCAGTTTTGACCTTAAGGACATAATTTGTAAAATCTTGTCAACTATACAATGCTACATATCAAATATCAAAGGTCTAGAGCTTACAATTTCTGTCAAGAAGAATTTCAAAGATTAAATATTTTACATAACCCCCGGGGCGAGTCCAATTTTGGTCCGGGGGACATAATTTGAACAAACTTGGTAAAGGCCCACTAGACAATGCAACATACAAACTACCTAAGCCACACGGTTTAAGACAAGAAGTTTTTAAGTCATTCCTGTATAAGCCTATGTAAAATCAAGTAACCTCGGGCTCGGGGCCATGAATGATCCCAGGGACATGATTTGAACTGTCTTGGTGGAGGACCTCTAGCTGATGCTCCATGCAAAATATATTAGCCCTAGGCCTTGTTGTTTTTCCTAATATAAGTCAATGTAAAACAATGACCCCTGGTGCAGGACCATTTATGGCCCCGTCTTGGTAGAGGACCTCTAGGTGAATCTTTATGCAAAATATCCGAGTTCAGTATGCACTGTGGATTCAGATAAGAAAATTTCAAAGTTTTTTTCCTATCTGTTGCCATAGCAACCAGAGTTCTTGGTAGAACTTTATGCAAGGAACATCCCTGACAAGTTTTATCAACTTTAGGCTAGTAATTTAGGAAGAGTGTTTTTAAGGTAAGGTAAAAATTGACACCGCACGACGCAGTCCGGACACAGGGCAATTACAAAAGCTCAGCCTGGGCATAATGCTCGGGTAAGCTAAAAAAAAAAAAGTCGAAGTAAGACAAAGCTAAAATGTCTTGTTTGTAAGGACTTAGTTTCAAACACTGACAGGCGGAAAGAAAAACAAAGATAGGCCTAATCGCTAAACATTATCGTGCTGTCAACTCTTATTTTTAAGTTAAAACTCAATCGTGCATTTATTAAAGTGTATATGGCAAATCTTGCGTGTGTCCACCCAGTGGAACATGGCTACGCTAAAACGAAGTATTAAACGTACCACATTCATTCTTGCAGAAATGCTCGTTATCAGTTTCATAGTTTTGAAATGTTCAAAACTTAATTATTGTGTCTTCTGAATATCTATAATACATAAAAATAATGATTTCGATATAGACCATGCACGGGTGAGAGTGACAGAATTTTATGGTGTAATCAAAATTTCAAGGCTACTAGAAACGCACATTTATAGAATAATTTAATTACATAAGCACAAAACATGCGGCCTAGAAGTTTTAAAAGTCGTGATTATTTATTCAAATTAATCGAATTGGTTGTTTTATGTCAACTAAATACGAATCGGGCATTAAAATAAAACAGACGGAGTTAAGCTCGGAAAATAGAAGTTCACACGTTAATGTTTCACAAAAGTACACTTTCGGTTTACAATGTGTTGCGTTCTATTTTTAGAACCACTTCCTATATACAAAATGGCAGCAGTCACCGGATCGCGTGTTAGCCGGCGTATTTTTTCAGGAATTTCATTCGACCGAAACTTCATTTTCTCAGGTAGGTCATTTTCTTGCATTTAATCATCATAGGAAAGTGTTCATTGTATCAATTAGTCTCAAACTAAGGAGAAAAACAAAAGCTCGTATGACAATGTATTGCATGTAACAGTGTAACGCGTGTACACTTTACCGTATCTCATCTAGTAACGGCGATGACAGATGTACAGTTTGAAAGGGCCCCATAGCCACCAGTGTAAAAGCTGAGATATCATTTGCAGCAAATAATACATGAATATATTTTTGAATGAAGAAAGCCATTAGGTTTATCCCTTGTCAACCATAAAACAAATACAATACAAGCTTAAAGGGTTACTTCATGATCACGGGGTTTCTTTATGGATTTAATTATCATAGTACATATTTATCTCATAAAAGGTATTTTGTCTGTAATATCATGCTGCTTGCTCAAACAATATAAGGAGACGAGGTCGGAATTCACGTACCTGTAATATAGTCTACGCTGTAACAGTATACATGCATATACATCATCGTGTTTCAGCACTTGGAATACAGTTACAAAATGGTCAGCAAACTAGCAGACATATGTCCTGTCACACTGGGGAACGGGTAGGTGTCTTTAAAATATTGCTTGTAAATATTCTCAAAAATATTTACGATGAGAAGTTGAAATAACTAAGCTTTTACAGTTTTATACATCGTACACGTATTAAAAGTAATTGTAATTTTTAATTGTATTCGTTTCCAAACTTGAAAAAAAAAAATTCATAATCTGTGTCGCTCTATCGTTTACAATTTTGTATATGATATGTATATTTCCTCAAGAAAACAACCAAACTGAAGAAAATGCTCACTTCACCAGATCTGGAGTTTATTATGGAAGCACACAATGGCTTAAGTGCAAGGATCGTTGAGGAGGCAGGTATGACAGAGTGACATTTTTGAATATGTGAATATGTTTGTGGCGTATATTGTATTGCTAAACCCTGTCAGTATATTTGGAAAATGTTAAAGTTTGTAATGACACAAGATTATGATGGCAAGTTTTTGATAAAGGTCACACGAACTGGTATTTTTCAATGAGCACAAAACCAGTTTTCCTACGTGTGTGTAGTTTTGAGGAGTAGAACGCGTGACATTTTAGATAAGAAAAATATGAAATTTCATGTACGAGTCATCAAAGAAAGGTAGGATAAAGGGCTTTCTATCTTTATGTTTCTCATGATAAGACAGTAATAATCCGTTTCGCCCGTTATGTTATCACCTGCTACGGTTAGAATATGGAGTTTTGATAATTTTTGTTAAGCAAACAGGAAGTCAAACTGCGATTTTGACAAAAGTAGAATGGGGCATGTATACATCATTCACATTAATAGTACATTTCCAAAGTATTTTATTCTCGATTTTGAGAATAGTTGATCAATACAAGTGTACAAGCCTGTCAGATTCCTTTCAGGTTTTAAGGGTGTTTGGGGTAGCGGTTTGTCAGTCTCAGCTCAGCTAGGTGTGAGGGATAGCAACGAAGCTTCCTGGACACAGGTTTGTCACCATTTGAGTTTGACCCTTGGGACCTCATTTGGAGTCAAATTATGTTTACAACTGAGGGCTGTTATAATCTTTAGAATATCGTTTGCCCGTAAACAAAGAACTAAGAAGAACACTCTAATTTAAACAGCATGGCAAGTAAACTCAGCAGTGACTAAGAAATAAATAACATATTAGCTGTAATTATTGTAATGTCGTATTTTTTTCTTATTTGAAACCATTCATGTACTTATTTATTTCTCTCTAAATGCATAATTAGTTGTTGCAGTAAAGCCTTTCACTAACAATTTTCTGCATTTCACAGGTTGTTGAAGTGCTCGAGTTTATGAGTGATGCAACGACGGTGCCGATTCTTCTTGACGCAGATACCGGATATGGGAATTTCAACAACGCCCGTCGTCTCGTGCGCAAGTTAGAAGATCGCGGTGTAGCGGGGGCGTGCTTAGAGGACAAGTTGTTTCCAAAGACAAACTCTCTGCATGACGGTCGAGCTCAGCCTTTAGCAGATATAGAAGAATTCTCTCTGAAAATCAAAGTAACTTTATCACTTAGTAATCAAAAGTTAGGCCGTGTTTGTTACACTATCAGTGAAATGGACTTCGTCCAGATTTTGTTTTCCTTTTTTTGTTTTGATAATTATTTTCTAGATGTTGAAAATTACCGAAATTAGACACGTAAATCATGTTATCCCATTGTTCATATAAACAAAATACCAGTACAATGTTGTACATTTATTTAAATCTTTGACCTGATTTCTGTATATATAGAATCTAGTTATTATGCATGCGAACTTGCATATACGAAATTAACTTTACCGTCACTGTTCCAGAGACTTTACGCACTGTGTTTGCAGATGTGATTTTTTTGGTATATTTTTGAATAGCTGGATTTCTTTCGGTTAAGGCCGAAGCAGACAAGATGTAAGAGCCATTATTGTGTTAGAATTACTTAATATTTTGTTGTTTTCACAGGCATGTAAAGATACCCAGCGTGACCCAGACTTTTGTATTGTTGCACGTGTTGAGGCATTTATAGCAGGCTGGGGCCTGGATGAGGCCTTAAAAAGAGCAGAAGCTTACAGAAATGCCGGTAAGTGCTTGTAGGGCTTTTAAAGGACCTCTAAGATGATATCTGATTGTGTTACCTTTTGCAGATATATACCGTGACAAAAGTTAAATGCTGAACATGTAAATACCAGGTTTAATGCAAGTTATAACCTTAACACTAAACATTGTGCATTTAGTTGTTTCTGAACTCAATAGCTTATTGAGTACTGTGAAAAAACTGAGGATATTGAATGTCACAACCTGTTTATTGTTTAAGATTTTTAAAACTCCTTCTTCAGTCATGTAGCTTCCTAACACATAGGAGTGTTTTATTCAAGCTGCTTTGAATCTGCAAACTTCTAGAGGATTTAAAGCTCTAACAACATATAGATAAAACATGCGTTATACTTACTATTTCTATATAGACAAAGGGTAAGTACCACATGACAGGGCACGTCTTTCATGAGATATAACTTTGTTTTGTTTTTCCTTTGGTACAGGTGCTGATGCCATTTTGATGCATAGTAAGAAAAGTGATCCTTCTGATATAGAGGCTTTTATGAAAGCCTGGAATAATCAGGTAATCTCTCTGCTGAAGTTAGGGATTATATTAAAACATTGAATGATTAGGTGAAACAAATAGTCTTAAGTCATGCACTGAGGTATTATCTGAAAGCATTCTTTAATCAGATGATGCAGCCTTTCGAATTCACAAGATTCCATGGATGCTTGAAATAATAGTCTTTTAACTGTCCTTACAAAGAAGAAAGTCCGAAAGAAATCTCTTATACGTTATGTTTCAATGGAAACAGTTTATCCTAAAACCAAGAATAATTATTTTACAATGGAATTTTTTTTTTACAGGGACCAGTAGTTATAGTGCCTACCAAATATTACACCACGCCTACTCAACATTTCCGTGATATGGGCGTGTCTATGATCATTTGGGCCAATCACAATCTCAGGTCTTCAATTAAAGCCATGCAAGAAACATCAGCTCGCATTTACAAGGATGAGTCACTGGTTGGTGTAGAACCAAATGTAAGTGGGGCCTTCATTTTTTTCCTTTATAATCTTTTTAAAGTTTACTGATGGTAAAATGGAACTCAGTAAACTGTATTTGATGTGATTCTGTTGGAATTGAAGCTTTCTGTTCATATAAATGTTGTCTTTAATTTATGCTCTTGTCAACACATTTGCTGGGAATTTTAGCAGAAGTGGTTTTCAAAATATCTTATCCCTATCAATACTCTGAACAAAGATTTTGGGACCTTGAGTTTATTTGCCTCCCAAACAAAACTCCACTTTTCCGGTTCTATTTTTAGATTGTGCCAGTAAAAGAGGTGTTCCGACTACAGCATGATCATGAGCTTGTGGAAGCAGAAGACAAATATCTACCGAAACAGTGAAATACAAGTAACATGATCATTATTTAGGATGTGGCCACAGGTGTAGCGCACCATTTTCATCTTAAATCTTATTCTCTGAACATAGCGGAAGCATGGCAATTTACTAGACTTTCTTTATGCAGTATGTTTTTTTTATATACATGTATATATTTCTAATGATTGCCATAACATGACGAAAACAATGGAGGCTTGTCTTTTTTGTGCCATAGGGAATAGCTCAAACGAAATTCGAGACAAATATGTATGCATTTTTGTCATTACCTTTGGCATCTTGTAAACTTTGCTTTGTAATATTTTTCCAGGGCCTTGTAAGGCCCCGATTCTTCCTGGAAATATTCTCCACATTCACTGTTTTATCTCTCATCACAGTTTTAGTTATTTTGTTAAGGGTTTTGTTGTTGATATTTAGGGAATGGTGAATATTGCAACCTGATCTGAATTATTTATTATTTTGTACATGTACTATTTAATTAAATTTGTTTTATATGTATGCACAATGTCATGAGAAAATCTGTGTTTAAATTTCTGGAGCAGAGATCTTCATATTTTTTTTCGCTTCTGGCAGGCTCTTTATCTTCATATATACCATATATGCAAAACTGTAGTAACAACATATAAAATAAGGAGAGGAAAAAAGAGAGAGAGAGAGAAAGAGTTAAGTCTTGTCTGCAGAAAATTCCAGATTCATTGATTCATGTTTATTTTGTATTTTACAAATTGTGTAACCTATATTACTTTCAATGTTTATTGATTTAATGATAAAATTAACAATCAAAAACTTATACACATTGTTTATTTTTTGTATTCTTATCTAACTTTGCTTTGTATAAATGAGCTACATGTATTTACACATATCACCTGATGAAAAATATATTTTCATTTCTAGTTCAGACCAGTAACTGTTTATATGATATCCTAAATCATTAGTCTAAATGTAATTAAAACAGACCGCTGAAGAAGTAATTGTGTTCAGAAATGATTTTCATTTTTACTCTTACAGTCAGTCAGTTTTTTCAACCTCTGGTTTCCAAAGTCCCGTAGATCATTTGAATTGCCATTGTTGCATTTTTTTTTTATCCAAGGAGGAAAATCGTACTACTGACAGAAGATAGAAAAGGGTGTTCAGTTTGTACTGAAAAGTGATAAAATAGACATGTGAAAGTGAGTCAAGGAGACATTAAAAGTGTTATATTTTTACTTCATCTTGTGTTAAATGTAACTGAAGTTTCACAAAAATTATGAAGTCCTTGACACTCTTTGTAGTTTGCGATTTTTCTAGCGATTTTTCTAAAGAAAGACACAGTAATTATCCTTTCTCTTTGTTTTATACTGCACTTTGTTAGAACTGGGTCGAAAGATTTTGAAGGGCATAACAAAATAGCTGGAAAGTACTTGGAAATTTCCAGTCAGTAAGTGACAATTACTATCTAGTGACTGGTAACAAAATAGATAATCATGACATAAACACATTTTTAACTCGCTCATGCAAATTTTCTTTTTTGTATAATGTTTTAATCTATGCAAATTTCTTTTTAGTGAAATGTATGCTACTTTTGCACAAATTGTAATCTCACTGTCACATTTTGTATTTGCTCATAGCAGGAATCTGAAATTTTCAAACAATGAGATATCAATTCTTCAAAGTAATTAAGTAAACAAATCAATTTCCTATTTGTTTATCGAGTGCACTTTTCCCTGTTGTCATTCTACATTTTATTTACTGGTTCTCTGTTATTAGCTCACCCTCAGCATGATGCGATACGTACTGCAAAAGTGAAATTCAATTCTCAGCAAGGGTAGTGAAAGTATGAATGTTAACTTAACCCTTTACCACATGTTTAAGTGTTAAATCTCATTTGCGACCAGTGCAGATCCAGATCAGCCTGCACATCCGTGCAGTCTGATCAGGATCTCCACTGTTCGCTTTTCAGTAACAAATTCTTTTATGGATATAAAAGCGAACAGTGGAGATCCTGATCGGTCTGCATGGATGTGCAGGCTGATCTGGATCTGCACTGGTCGCATATGCGTTAAAACACGTATCTATGGAGTAAAGGGACCAGTCTGTTTTTATGCAAGTATATTAAACTGTCTTAACAATTAGTCAGCTATTAAGTATTTCCTGCACTCATTTATGTTCAACTTAACTATACCCCGAATACTGCCATAACCATTCTGACATTGTCATGCCATTGTGTTTTTGTTCTAAAGAAAGAGGGCAGCAGGGTTATTTTTTTTTATATATTCTCTCTTACATTTACAATCAAAAGGGAATTATTGATTGGGCTACTTTCAGTTTTTCTGTTCATTATTCTGTCCCTAGAAGGAAAAATAAAATCATTTAAAAAAATGACTCTTTTTGTTGTTTTTCTGTTCAGCTTCTAAGATCAACAAGCTTACAGTACCTTAACCCTTAACCTGCTGGAACCAAAAGTGATAAGCCTTTGCCACAAGTATAGAGCCAGGCCAGCCTGCACATCCATGCAGTCTAACCTGAATGGATAGCCATTTATTACAAGTGAAAACTTTCTTAGTGACAACACATACTAAGGAAAAACAAGAGGGCAATGATGGCCCTAGAGCGCTTACCTGAGTACTTTGGCTGTAGGTTTGCTGTTAAGCAGTATTTCATTTTTTAATTGAAAATATATAAGTGCCTACAAACCAAATATGTAAAATATCAGTCAATAAATAAAGGCTCTATGACAGAAAGTAGAAATATCTATTATAAGCTAAGGTGACCTTGACCCAGTGACCTCAAACCCTACCCATGGGTAGAGGTCCATGCAAAGAACCTATATACTGAATATCAAAGATATTGGTCTATAACCAAAGGCTTTATGAGGTATAGTAGATAAATCTATTTTTAGCCTCCGTGACCTTTAACCTAATCCAATAATTTGATAAAGCTTGCTTCATGCCAAATTTTAAAATTCAAGGCCTTGTGGTTTCAGACAAGAAGATTTTTAAAGATTTCCTTTTTAACATAGTAAGGGCCCCCAGGGCGGGGCAAATTTTGACCAAAGGGCCAACATTTAAACAATACTGGTCAAGGTTCTTTACACAATACTCAACACCAACTAGAAATGGGTTTTTGATTGAACAAAAACATATGTCTCCCCCCAGCCAGTTGCTGCAGATAGTATTGAGTCAGACGATTGTAAAATTTGACATTTAACCTCCAAGTGTGACCTTGACCTTGAGACACCACACCCGCAAAGTGGGTTCTGCACATCACCTTGATGAGGTGAACATCTGACCCAAGTTTCATAAAAATCCTTCAAGGGCTTTTGAAGATACAGAGCGGACACAATTTTGTGGCATTTGACATTTAACCTCCAAGTGTGACCTTGACCTTGAGACACCACACCCACAAAGTGTGTTCTGCACGTCGCCTTGATGAGGTGAACATCTGACCCAAATTTCATAAAAATCCTTCAAGGGCTTTGGAAGATACAGAGCGGACACGATTTTGTGGCATTTGACATTTAACCTCCAAGTGTGACCTTGCCCTTGAGACACCACACCCACAAAGTGGGTTCTGCACGTCGCCTTGATGAGGTGAACATCTGACCCAAGTTTCATAAAAATCCTTAAAGGGCTTTGGAAGATACAGAGCGGACACGATTTTGTGACGGACAGACAGACAGACGGACGGACAGACGGACGGACAACCGGGGGAAAAACAATATGTCTCCCCCATTTTTGGGGGGGAGACATAAATATCTAAGGTCTACACCTATTTGTTTTGGAGAAAAATTACTTTTCATGTTTTTCCTATATAAATCAATGTAAAACAAGAGAACCCTGGGGCATGGCCAAATTTGACCCTGGGAACATAATTTGAACAAACATGGTAAACATCCACTAGACAATGCTTCATACCAAATATCTAAGTTGTAGGCATTGAGATTTCCAGTAAGAAGATTTTTAAAGATTGCCTTTTTTACATATTAAGGGCCCCCGGGGTGGGGCCAGTTTTAACCCCAGGGCCAACTTATAAACAATACTGGTAAAGGTTATCTACACAATACTCCACACCAAATATCTAAGGTCTAGTCCTATTAGTTTCGGAGAAAAATGACTTTTAATGTTTTTCCTATATAACTATATGTAAACCAAGAGAACCCTGGGGCGTGGCCAATTTGGACCCAGGGGACATAATTTGAAAAATTTGGTAGACATCCACTAGACAATGCTACACACAAAATATCAAAGCTGTAGGCATTGTGGTTTCTGAGAAGAAGATTTTTCAAGATTTCCTTTTTTACATATTAAGGGCCCCCGGGGCAGGGCCAATTTTGACCCCAGGGCCAACATATAAACAATACTGGTAAAGGTTATCTACACAATACTCCACACCAAATATCTAAGGTCTAGTCCTATTAGTTTTGGAGAAAAATGATTTTTCATGTTTTTCCTATATAACTATATGTAAACCAAGAGAACCTTGGGGCGTGGCCAATTTTGACCCAGGGGACATAATTTGAACAAACTTGGTAGACATCCACTAGACAATGCTACATACGAAATATCAAAGCTGTAGGCACTGTGGTTTCTGAGAAGAAGATTTTTAAAGATTTCCTATATAAGTCTATGTAAAAGGAAGTGACCCCTGGGACAGGGCCAATTTTGACCCCAGGAAAATAATTTGAACAATTTTTGTAGAGTTCCATTAGAGGGTGCTAAATGCCAAATATCTAAGCTCTAGGCCTTGTGGTTTCAGACAAGAAGATTTTCAAAGTTTTTCCTTTAAGTTGCCATACCAACCAGAGTTCTGCATGGAATTCAATTCTTTGAACAATTTTCAAAGGGGAACACCCAAGAAACATTCATGGGAAGTTTGGATGAAATTGGCTTAGCGGTATATGAAGAAGATGTTGTTTAAAGTAAAAGTTTACGGACGGACGATGGACGGACGGAAGCCGGACAAATTGCGATCACAAAAGCTCACCTTGTCACTATGTGACAGGTCAGCTAAAAAACATGTTCTTCAATCTTAACAATATCAATTTATTTTTAATTGATAGAGAATAGGCCAATAAAATACATTATTTCATAATAATAATATTTAATTATCTGCCCCTTAACATACCAGATTTGCAACTTAATAAAACACTGACTTTCTGAATATCAGGGCCAATATCAATATCACTGATCGACCCAGGGCCTGAAAAGTGATGATTGATATTGGCCCTCTTGTAGCTCAATTTGATTGGCATATAGATCAGTACCGAAAAATTTATATAGAATTCAGTTTTAAATGGCAGCCATTTTCTTTTCCAAGTGATAGCATAGTTTTAGAAATATTGACTACCTTAAAAAGGTGTTTCCTTCACCCCCACCCCCACTTGTAACTCTCATGAACACAAGCAAAGGACAAGATATAGACGTTTTTACTTGTTCTTGGGGCATTGATATTGACCCTCGGCCTCCGGTCCAACATGACTGCCCTCAAACATAACAGGGCCTAAATTGAATCAATTATTTAATAACATATATTAATCAATATGAAAATGCTGTGTATCACCAGTTAACTCCTGGGTTTCCTCTCTCTTACCAACCTTTGCATTATTCAGGGTAGCATGCTGTATATTCAGGTTTGCATGTTGTACATTTAGGTTTGCAAGTTGTACATACAGGTTTGCAAGTTGTACATAGAGGTTTGCATGTTGTACATTCAGGTTTGCAAGTTGTACATTAATGTTCACAAGTTGTACATACAGGTTTGCATGTTGTACATACAGGTTTGCATGTTGTACGTACATGTTCGCATGTTGTACATTCAGGTTTGCAAGTTGTACATACAGGTTTGCATGTTGTACATACAGGTTTGCAAGTGGTACATAGAGGTTTGCATTTTGTACATTCAGGTTTGCAAGTTGTACATTAATGTTCACATGTTGTACATACAGGTTTGCAAGTTGTACATGCATACAGGTTTGCATGTTGTACATAAGTTTGTGAAAGACTTTTCTTAGGCAAGACAGTAATGGAAGTCAGCTTTTCTTGATCTTTATTCTGATATTCTATGAATGTAAAAGCATTGTCAATGACTTGGAAATATAAACTGTATTTCAAAGAAAGAAGAAATCCAATTTATAGGTGTATTAATTTTGTGTTCAACAATTCTCGAACTGGACTCCATAGCAAATACAAATATAATGGAAAGAACATACATACAAGTCTACCAAATAAAATATATGTACCAGAGATCAGTTTTGAGGTATTAACAGTTTTTAAATTTTTAATTATACATTTTTATATCCAAATCAACATCATGGACAGGAACTTCAACCTGAATGCAAGTGAGTTACTTCATGGACAAACTTCGTTTTAATTCTGC
The DNA here is from genome assembly GCA_012932295.1 of Cyclina sinensis. Taxonomy (NCBI): domain Eukaryota; kingdom Metazoa; phylum Mollusca; class Bivalvia; order Venerida; family Veneridae; genus Cyclina; species Cyclina sinensis. The sequence continues at coordinate 4,733,693 of JAAONU010000019.1, forward strand.
GGTGGAAATGATAATTCCTTCACCTCTATGACCAGTGCAGACCAATGTAAGGTGGCACATCCATTAGCTTGATCATGGTCTGCACTGATTTCTATTCCAGTCTGTGGGTTTTCAACCAAACCCCCTATGAATGATAAATGAGCCAGCCAAAACTGGAAAATGGACAAGACAGTTACACCTTTAGGATATTTTTTTTATCAAATAAAAGCTGCATGTACGTCAGTACCATCTTTGCTTTTCTAAAGTCAATGCTACACAGATCAATTTTGAAAACAGAGCGGGAGGGGCTAGAAATATTTGGTTTTAAATAACATTTGAAGCAAGTGCAGAAGTATTTCCATAACAACACTGACAGACAGGCCTTCTTAGCTCATCAGCCTTTCAACTGCTTAGCTTACAATAACTTCAACATTTGATGCTCTAACATTCATTTTTTTCAGTGCATTCTAGGCTACCTAGGGCAGAATAAATAAGATAAAAGCTTTGAGATTCAATACTTTCAGTATTATATAAACTTTAAAAACAATACAGTAACTCTACTTCAAGCAACAACCAAAGCAAAAAAAAAAAAATATCCAGCTACCATTTTAGATCTGATCTGATCATACATTTAAAACATTTAAAAGTAACAATGCAATAACCAATTTCTCGAACAAATACTTCACTTATTGTAAAACAAACCCACTGTTTTAGTAGGTCTCTGCCAAAGTTATAAAGATGTAATACTTCATAACTGGCTTGACATTTGATTAAAAACAGAAACAACCTCCAATCACAAATTAACTCACTCAACTTCAAACAAAACAAGCAACAAACAGAAATGTAAAGACAAAAAAAGAAATATATTGTGCAATGGTAATACATAAGTTGGAAATAATGAAATTAAAATAAATGCACTGTTAAGTGTTGATGTTTTAGAACATGGCTATGCAGTATTACTTTGATGTAAATGGTTGTTACTATAGTAACAATGGGGGCATAGAAATTAAATGAAAGACTGTATATATGATATAACTGCATTCACCATTTTCTAAATCTACAATGCCCTTAAAATCTGAGTATGTTTTCAAATGAAAACATATCAAAACAGACGTGCATGGTATGTGGTCCAAGCTAAACTTCCTTCTTTGAAAGAACTTGCCTAACAAACATGACAAAACAATTCTCTTATATACTGTAAACTTTTGAATATAATTCGAACATTTTTCAAGAATTTTCAGTTACCACAAAGGGATGCGTATTATACACGAGGATGGGTCGTCAGGCAATTTTCTCCAGCTTGAAAACCAGTAAAATACCGTCCAAAAGTCAAAACTTTCTGTCCAAATGATCATATTTTCTTTTTTAGTGCATCTTCTTTTTGGAGAGTGTTGTTAAGGGGAGAAAACTAGTGTCATCAGTACTGAAAGTACAGAATCGTAAAAGCCATTATGCGTTTTTTTTGTTTTTGTTTTTAACTGATGAAGATTCAATCATGTAACCAATGCTTACCGGTATTATGCCAGTCAATATTGGCACTCGCACAATTATCGGCCAATTAATTGTATACTAAAGGACTCGTCCATATATTGACAAACACAATAAGTGTCGTTTGATGTCGCCATAATTACCAGATGTTTACACATCCAAAAGGTGTTGAGGTGTTGACACTTTAAGATAATGCAATGTTTATTTGATATTTCCGAAAGAAATAGTCTCTAGGGCTAATTGTCTTCAATGAAATAAATAGTTAAATGCAACCGTAGCAATATTTACGCGATGCAATTGTTACACGCAGACAATGGTCACTTCCTAAACGAAAAACATCGCCAAATGGTAACTCTATTTCCAGACAAAATTTGTGTTTGTATTATATTCCAAAGCAAGCATTTTTTCCCAGATCTTGAGGCCAGACCAGGGGTGCGTTTTATACACGCTAGCATATAATATTTGAGCATTTACGGTAATCTAAATACAAGGAACTTGGAACAAAAAGGTATCTTTCATATTCTTCGAAAAAAAGTTGTCAAAGGAACAAAACTTACACATAAAGCTCTTTCTAAATTCCATATTCTTTCGTTAGTATTCATATATACATATATATATATATTTTTTTTTTTTTTTTTTTTTTAAAGCGAAAGCCTGAAAGACTTTGTACTTTCACCAAATCAACTTGTTTGACTTAGGGATAAGGAATTTCACATTTCATTTAATGTTAAATTCATAACAAGGTACAAGGGTTCTAGGAAAATCTATGACATTTCCCTTTTTTTTTTATGTACCCATAAAAACTAGTACCTAAATGGTCTGTAAAACCTCTTTTCTCTATTCAATATTCAAGTCATAATCTCACAACAGTGAAGTTTTACTGTTTATAATGTTTGAGTGTTCTGGCGGATGGGTCCGAAGATTGAGACCACTTGGGCATCCAGTAATATGGAATCCATTTGGAACAACCTCCGTAATGCTTCTCAAATATTTTCCGGTAGTATAATGCCTCTTTAGACAATGGCGGGTTGTGTGTATACTTAGTACGTGCCTCTTCAAGTTCTTCATCATTTATCTGGAAAGAGAGGACAGAGGTGTCCAATTTGTTTAATTCAAACAAAAGCCAGAGCATTCTCAAAGAGAAAGAGTTATAAATTGAAATTTCTTTAGAAAGTCATAACATAAAATAAAAATTAAAGGAGCTTTCATCCATATCATATTTCAATACTACACTATCTTTATAAATATCTGAAAGTATGTAATGGTTACAGAATGACAGATGGTGGCATTAAAGAATGCCAATTTTCTTTCAAGTTATTTAGCAGAAAACATACTTTCATTTGAAATATTTATGACCATGACCTAAAATACATGTACATCTTATGTTATTCTAGGACATTTCTCAATCATATGCAGAACAGTGATATAAAATTAGGTCTTTTGAATGCAGTGACTGGGAAAGAATTTATGACAATTGGAAAATTGCCACTTAGTTTTAAAATCCAAAAGGGGATTTTCAATTTCAATGGGCAATTATTAATTGCTTTTGAAATGTTTTAAGTTTTTTAAACTTTAGTAGTGTTGAAATTTGGGTCCAAATTGGCAGAGAAATTGTGACAGACACTCATGTGTCAATGATATTTCAATCTGTTCTGGAAGTACCATACACTGTTGTTTTCGTCGTTGTTTGTGATATTTCATCATATTTTGTCGGAACAAACTGATGTAAAGTGTAGTGGCAGTGATAAAACCCACATGCCATTACCTATCATAAAATTTTTACACACTTTCTGTCAGTAATAAATGAAAGGATAATATTTTTCTTTCTTTTTTTTAAATTGTATTCAGCAATTTTTTTTATCAACCTTTATTTAAGCAATGAAACTGATTTTACTGCAGGCAAATCCACATACTGGTAATGCATCGCAATTTTACCCATATGTGCCATATGGTTTGAAAGTTCTGAAGAATGTTTACAGCTGGATTTAGATTTGTCGTCAGTTTTTCTTTATTTTTTTTTTTGTTATTTTACTTTTGATCAAAATAAACTTGGGGTATACTGCGCATCCAATATTTAGAATCTAAGGGCATTTTTTTAAAACAATGGGCACACAGGCATAGTCCATAGCTTTCCAAGTCGCTGTATAGAGAGAGTTTATTATGCAAAAGACAATACAGTCCATGAGCATTCGTATACATACAAACAAAACAAATTTACAGAAATCACATAAATCCGGTTAATGGCATGCCTTGAGGTACCATCATTTATAACAGGTTCCTTAGATATCTAAGGTCTCTGTTTATAAAACTAAACATTTAAAGGACATAATTGTTTTAAGTAGTTACATCTGGGAGAAAAGTGTATCAAAAATTACATAAACAATATTTAATTATTAATAAATCTACTTTATATTTTATTGTAAACATTGTAGTTTTTCAGTAAAAATAAATAAAAGTTGTAAACTGGGTTTATTGCCTAAGGTAAAATATGTCGTCCCTTTTTTTCATACTATGAAAAATGAACTTCGATAAATTTCTTATTTCTTTATGGTTTTCAGATGTAAATAAATCTATAAATTTTGGGATGTTTGGTCTTTTCCAATAGTACTTTTTTATATATTTTAATCTAAATTCATTGTAAAGAGGGCATTCTAGAATAAAATGAAACTCATCCTCTAAACTATTACAAAGTTGACATTTACTTTCAGATCTTGGCGTTACATGAGGTTTTGTCCAACGTCCTATTTCTATTTCTAACCTATGACTGGATGTTCTAAGTCTTGTTAAAGCGTATCTATACTTAATAACTGGAATAATATCAAGGTATCGACTAAAACCAAAATCAGCAAAAAGGATGTAAGTTGATGCCCTAGTGGAGTTTCTTAACTGATCATTCCAATTTTGAATAAAATTGTCTTTTACTCTTTGTTTGAAAAGGCTTAAAAATATATTTGTATTTCCCACACCTTGGTTAATCCAAACTTCATTGAAACCATAATTTTCTAGAATCTGTTTAACATAAAATATCCAGTTTTTTCTATTCGGATATCTCTGTAAATCAGTTAGCATTATTTTATATGCGATTTTAGCGTATTTTCTATCCTCTAATGTAATGATTTTTAACCAGTAATGTACAACGGAAATAACTCTGTAAATCTGAAGAGGAAATCGACCTAGTTCTCCATAAATAAAATTGTTCTGGGTTTGTAATCTTACTCCAAGTAATTGTTTCATGTATTGTAAGTGAACCGATTCTATTTTGCAGGCTTCCAGGTAGCCCCATACTTCTGACCCATAACTGAGTATATATCAAGCCATTTAATGGAAATAATCAGCTAAATAACCTGGATAAAAAATAGCGCATCCAACCTTCTGATAAAATTGCAAAAAAACAATGCAATTCACAAGGCTCAAAGCTTATTACTATTTACCTCTACATCAATATGGTCCTGTAACACTTCATGCCAAGGTTTTGTCACAGAGGACACTCCATCACTAAATGCTTCCTTTGGCCGCCATAAAATCTCTTCTGGCAAAAGTCCTTCATCAGTGAATGCAGAACGGAGAAGATGTTTCTCGATATCGTGTTTTGGACGTTTATCATCATCAGGCAGTGTCAAATAATAGTGACTAAAACGATGATCTAGGAATGGCACTCTCAACTCAAGTCTGTGAAAAGCAAAGATAGATTCATACATTTAACCTGTTTTGTTTTTTATTCTTTTATATCTCATTAATAAACAGAAGAATACAAAACCACCTTACTTTATTACCAAAACCCCGAAAATAAAGTTGATTGTTATAAAGGAAAATCTGAAGTGCATTAAAGGCAGAAGTGTCATACTATGGAAATGAGCTTGGAAGAAAGGACATTTGTTCATACTGTGCACAGATGAATGCTACTGCTGACCATGAATTTGAAACAAATGTACAGAATAGTTCTGCCAATCTACAATGAACAATGGGGCCGTTAGCCCAATGTTGCACAAATGGGGAAATGGGGACAGAATGGTATTGGTGCAAAATGCTGTAAGCTAACGAAAGTGTTTATCACAAGAATCTGAACAAGAGCGACCACAAGTCAACTTTTTTCCTATTTCCAAAGGCAAACACCATAGAGGAAGCACATTGCTATGAAGAGGTTCAAAGGCAAAATCATTTATAATTATTATACACAGTCAATGCCCGAGTATGAAGACAATACATCCATTAATAACAAAAATACAGGCAATTTTAGCACCATCATGGTCATTTAAAGGTCAAGGTCACACTTGAATTATTCAACATGGCAATTTAAGCAAAATTCAATAACTTGACCTTGACGGTCAAGGTCATACCTGAATAATACAACATGTCAGTTTTGTCATAAGTGTTGGTTTGTTTAACTATTAATCAAATCCATGGGGCGGGGTCAATTTTAACCCCAGGACCATTATTTGAATAATCTTGTCAGAGGTCCACCAGATGATTCTTTGTGTCAAATATCTAAGCTCTAGCTCTTGCGTTTCAGAGAAGAAGATTTTTTACTATATACATAATATATAAAGGAAAACCCATGACTCCCAGGGTGGGGCCAATTTTCACGCCAGAGGCATAATTTGAAAACTTTGATAGCGGACCTCTACATCATGTTACATACCACATATCAAAGCTCTAGGCCTTGTTTCAGACAAGAAGATTTTTAAAATTTGTATTTTCAAAACCCCTTTTTTGACGTACTGATGCAACCGACCAGAACCATTTCAACAAGTTTGATAGGGGATCACCCAAGGATCACTCCTGTGATGTTTGGTCAAAATCCAGAAATCGGCTTCAGATGAGATGCTTAAAGAAATTGTTGATAACACACATCGACAAACGGAGGGGGATCACAAAAGCTCACCATGAGCATGTTGTGTTCAGGTGAGCAAAAAACCATTTGTGCAGAGGGCTTTTGGTAGGAACATAATATGATTCAATGACAAGACTTGATTTAGGTTGAATAAGTATCAGCTGTTCATTGTAGGGTGAAAATCTGAAGCATAAATTAGTATTGCATCTGGTAGAAATAACAGATTTAACTTTCAGTATTAAATACAATTCATTGAACATATATTTTATTTTCTGAGAATTCTTTGTAGTTAGTTTCAGACAGCCATGACAATACCAGCGATTAATTTTGCCAACTGGCACCTGATGGGAAATGTCTCTGGGGTTAGTTTTGGTTGACACAGGTGATACCCCAGTAACACCAGGTAACAGTGAAGTAACTAGAATAGTCACTGAAGATGACAAATACCCCTGCAACTGCACAATGACTCAATAGAAGAAGCAAATCTGAACTCCTTGATGGATATGAATCAAATATTATGTCTTGCACATCTACAGAGCGTAGTGACTGTGCCTGGCAAGTTTCAGTTCAATCTGTTGAAAAGTGATGGAGGAGTTTGTGCCACTAGGTATGTCAAATGTGACAAAAAGTTTAAGTTCAAGGGCTAGGGTAATAATTGGGCCAGGCTAGGTATTCATCAGAAATATGTCTTTCACATCTTCATTGCCTAATTACTATCTCTGCCAAGTCTCATTTCCATTGGCTGAACAAGAGCATCGCAAGGTGGAGCAAAATACACCCGTCAATTGAGCAATTAGCTTCAATAACATCTATCCATCTATGAAGTTTCAAGTCAATAGCTTTGATAATGTAGGAGTATCGTCCAGACAAACATCAAGTACGAAAATTGAATTAAGGAGAATAACTCCAAAATTATTAAGTGTACAGTGACGGTTCTTGTGCACTGCACTCTGTTTCAACGAGATCTATCCACCGGTTAAGTTTCAAGTCAATAGCTTTGTTAATGTAGGAGTTATGCTCCGTAGAAGAAAATTAAACTAAGGGGCATAACTCCAAAATCATAAAGTACAGGTTTACGGTTTCTATGCAATGAACTTCGTCTCAATAAGACCTATCTATGTATCAGGTTTCAAGTCAATAGCTTTGTTGATGTAAGATTTATACTCCGGTCAAGAAAATTAAACAAAGGTGAATAACTCCAAAATCATGAAATGCAGAGTGATGGTTCTTGTGCAATGAAGTTTCAAGTCAATAGCTTTGATAGTGTTGAGTTATGCTCTGGACAATAAAATCAAACAAGAAACATGGCAATGCCACGAAACCAGGTTTTCAAAAATGTTGTTCTGATTCTATACTATAGTATGAATTTTGGAATGAAGATTGCTATGAATATTCAAAAGATTATAACATGACATGAAGGAAAAGATAATATTCATGAGAATACATGATAATGAGTAGGATGTAAATTTCGGCTAACAATACTGTCTGCAAGGAGTATACTTAATAATGAGACAACAATTTCTGCACGTCATCTTGATGTGGTAAAAATTTGTCTGAAGTTTCATCAAAATTCTTCAAAGGGTTGAAGAGTTACAGAGCGGACAGGATTTTCAATGTTAATGTCACTGTGACCTTGACCTTGGAGCCAGCCATGCGGAACATGCGTTCTGCACGTCATCTTGATGTGGTAAACATTTGTCTGAAGTTTCATCAAAATTTTTCAAAGGGTTGAAGAGTTACAGAGCGGACAGGATTTTCAATGTTAATGTCACTGTGACCTTGACCTTGGAGCCAGCCATGCGGAACATGCGTTCTGCACGTCATCTTGATGTGGTAAACATTTGTCTGAAGTTTCATCAAAATTCTTCAAAGGGTTGAAGAGTTACAGAGCGGACAGGATTTTCAATGTTAATGTCACTGTGACCTTGACCTTGGAGCCAGCCATGCGGAACATGCGTTCTGCACGTCATCTTGATGTGGTAAACATTTGTCTGAAGTTTCATCAAAATTCTTCAAAGGGTTGAAGAGTTACAGAGCGGACAGGATTTTCAATGTTAATGTCACTGTGACCTTGACCTTGGAGCCAGCCATGCGGAACATGCGTTCTGCACGTCATCTTGATGTGGTAAACATTTGTCTGAAGTTTCATCAAAATTCTTCAAAGGGTTGAAGAGTTACAGAGCGGACACAATTTCGTTTGACGCCCATCCGCCCATCCGCCCATCCGCCCATCCGCCCATCCGCCCGCCATACCCCAATCTAATAACCAGGATTTTCAAAATTGAAAACCTGGTTAACAAAGGTGAAATAAATCCAAAATCAAGAAGTGCAGAATGATGGTTCTTGTGCATTGCATTCCATCTCAATGAGATCTATCCACCTAGGAAGTTTCAAGTCATAAGCTCTGATAGTGTTGGAGTTATGCTCCAGACAAGAAAATGTAACAATGGGGAAAAAATCCAAAATCAAGACGTGCAGAGTGATGGCTCTTGTGCACTGCACTCTGTCTCAATCAGACCTATCCATTTTTGAAGTTTCAAATCAATAGCTTTGATAGTGTTGGATTTATGCTCCAGACAAGAAAATGTAACAAAAGGGAATAACTCCAAAATCATGAAGTGCAGAGTGATGGTTCTTGTGCACTGCACTCCGTTTCAATGAGATCTAACCACCTATGAAGTTTAAAGTCAATAGTTTTGATAATGTAGGAATTATGCTTTGGACAAACATCAGGACGCCTGTCTGCCATGGGTGATCCCATAATATGTTCCGTCTTTGACGGACTTATAAAAATGAAAAAGTTGTTCGTGCTGCAAAATATATATCAGTCAAAAAGAAGAGTATAAGGAAGAGAATAAGTTCAAGGGGCAAAAACTCTGCATTGCCTGCATGGAGCCAAGTTTCACTTCAACTGGTTGAAAACTGAAGGAGTATGCAACACAAGGTATATAATATACAAACATGGGAAAAAGTACAAGGTCAAGGAGAAATAACTCTGCAATGCCTGTATGCATATATGCATCAAAAATATGTCTTTGTCACAGGAACCATACATTTTTTTGTTCTGGCTTAATTACTTTACCAGTAACAGCTGAACAACAGTGACTAATTTGTAATGTCAGATGACTGATCATTTTTAAAAATGAAGGCAGAAAACTGCTTCTTGAAAGGCTACAACAAAATTGTATGAGCCAGCATAACAGCAGGGATTTCACCAGGTGCTTTTAGCGCATAGGTGCCGATGCGCTAAAATTTCGAAATCCGAAAACCCGATGCACTTAAAATTCCGTTAGCTCTTAAAAATTGGCCAGGATGTTCCTTTGACTTGCCTGTTATTTCATCCCAATTAGCTGGATTAAACTAGTCTACATGTATTGCCTGTGGAGATTTTCGCCCCGGGCGAATACACTGCTGTTTTTATAATGCCGTAACATGTTTTGATAGCTGACATAAAAATACACATATTACACGATAAGCTCCGCCCTAAAAGAGAACTGACAGCAAGTGAGCAGAAACATCAACCAATAACGACTCTAGTTACATTTTACTATGAAAATAGATAATATTTTGTACATGTGTCAGTATCGCGTGAATTTAAAATAAGTCGAGCAAATAAATGTCTTGACAAATTAATTGAATGCTGAATTCCAAAGGCAAAAGGTTAAACATCAAATCTTTACCAATGTTATATCAAGCAATCTACCAAAAATTAATGGCGAACATTCTTTACGGTATTTTTGTTTTAATTATCAGATTTATTTATAAGAAAAAGTCAAGTAGGTTTATGACAAACTTAACAAAATGATGGCAACCGACTCCAGCAAATACTCAGTTCATTAAACCTGAAGCAGCGAGTGAAAATCTCGGATAAATTCCGTTTGTCATATATATCCGCGACCCCGCGATATTCTAATGTTTATAGAAAACAGTGTCTTGGAGACTCTTTACAAGGCAAACTTACAACGTTCAATTGATTTATAAAGATAAGTGGTCATGATTTGATTATAAGTACTGGTTTGCATCTAAGCAAACATATTCATTCAGTGTCTAGACTCTGCATAATGTCTAAGCCAAATGAGGGAAAAAAAGAGATCATTTTGATAGTGACGCAACTGTGAGTGAAAGTTAAGTATGTTTTGTAGTTGTGAGTAGTTCTAGTGATGTGATCCAGCCATCTTCTGTGCACTGTCAAAGCACGAGACAGATATTGCAATGACAAACTATGGTACATACATTGCTTTAATATTTTCAATTAAAGAAATTATTCTACTGTGAAAGACTTGTAGACTTGTTTTAAAACATCTTAAAAACAACCCACAGAGCTCCATTCTTAACCAAAATTTGCAAAAACTTTTAACGTGCGGAAGAGGGATACCCCCTCCTGCAACCACCCCTGTCCAGATAATTAGCGCTTAAAAGAATTCCTGGGGAAATCCCTGTAACAGTATGATTTACCTTCCAGTAATCTCTTCAATACCTTACTAGCCTAGTAGACATAACATACCTGATGTCAAATGGATTAAAACAATTAACCAATCTAAAAAATCGGAACTAGAATTGCTGAATTTTGTTTTAAAAAATACTTAGTGTCATACCCCCAGGCAGCTGTTGTCCTATCTGCTCTTAGATTGTCGTACAGATACAGATCGTTACACAATCGCAGACTTTCCTCACTAGCTGCCTCACTGGATGGTGCCTTGTGAAAGTAGATGTACCCTTGCGTAATCTCGTCAGAACCTTCCCCGGACAATATGACAGTAGTGTCAGTTTCTTTCTTGATATATCGACTAAGTAAGTACATACCTAAAACAACGTGTGTGAAATAAATAACTGATATAAAGAGGTCGCACAAGTACCACTAACAAATTTGTGTCTAAAAAACTGTTTGAGCAATTACATTTCAAACTAGTTTTTATACAAAGAAAACACACTAAGATAATAAATTTTAAGAATTATCTAAAGAAAATGCCGATAAGAGTTTTTTTGGTCTTTCCCCCATACTAGTAACAAAAGTATAACTTCCAAATCATGCTATACATGCAAGACTGAAAAAATTCTGAAGTAATTGCAAGGTCATTTGGTAGAGCACAAATACAATATTTATTTTTTGCACTCAGACACTTGTTCCTATCTTCAAAGAAACAGTGATACTTTCATTTTCAACAAGCAAATATTAAATCATCATCAGATACACATGGTACCTTATTCCATTATTACTGCACTGTACCATCGATAAATGGGGAGAAATGTAATAGGTTGGATGTCGGCATCAGACAAGGATATTAAATTTTCTAACCTAATTTTGCAATTATGACTTAACAGCTTATTTTGACCCTGCTTCTAATATGAACTTGGCAATCATTCAATTGGGAAAATCCCAAATCTACAGGTATATTCAGTGAATACTTACAGCCTAAGTCGTAAACAGTGAAGACCACTGCAGTAGCTGATGATGGCATTATAAACATCTAAACAAAAATGAGTGCCTGATTGGCTTGTTATTAAAGACTAAGCCACCAATGATAAAAGAGGCAAAAGTAATAGCTGCTGGGTAAAAGTGAGGAATGCTGAAAAGTGCTCCAACTGCTATACAATGAAACCAAGTCTGTCTACAAAACATTCCTGGGTCCCATTAGTACTTTTCAATGAGATTCAAAGATAAAATACAACATAAAACTTGATTCAACATAAAAATGAACAAGTACTTTGTCGATTCACAGAATCATATTTTGATTTCATCAAGTTTACATACATTAAACAAAAATAATAATAAAATAAAATAATAAATAAAAACCTGTAAATTTCTGATGAGTTTCTTACCTACAGATGCTCTAACTGTAGTTATATCATAACTTTCTAGATGATAAATAACATTTTCTACTGCTTCAATACCCTCTTGTGGTGTGAACACAACCTCATGATGTTCTGTTCCTAAGAATTTGGACACCTAAAAATAAGAGAACCACGTTCGATATCTTCTGTAAACATTTTCATTGTTTCATAACTTTGTACATGGATCCAAATCGCTCAGAAATAATACAACCCAATCATTCAAAATATTTAGAAGAATTCTATGGTGTTTCTGACATATCAAAACCATGGTTCATACAGGACTTGACCAAAAAAATTCAAGGACTTTTCAAGGACTTTTTATCAATTTTCAAGGACTATTCATGTGGCTTGCGGCTTAAATCTTTATGACCATAAGGCATAATGATGGAACAAAAGTTAAAAAACAGTTTTATTTCTGAAAAACTACCTTTAACAAGATTTATTTGCATTAACATAGAACAAAAGAGTTTCCAGTCACTTTAAATCGTGTTAGCCATTTACTGGTGAAAACACACTTATTTTTAGGACCACTCATCTTGTTTTTGTTATGTCAAGCGTGATCACGCTAGAAATTATTCACATTATGAGAATCACTAATCGGTACCTAAAACCCGTATTTACCTGTACTGAAACCGCGTACTCTAAGAAGCCTCTGAACAATTCTGAATACTTGACAATGGTGTTACTGGAGTAAACTTAACTATACCATCAAAATAAAAAGATACAAAGGCACTGGAAAAATTATCAATTTCAGTGTCAGCTAAAGGTTCTACAACTGTAAGAACATAATGCAGTCATTCAGTGAAGAAGACTGACAGAGGGGCATTTTACTATTTCTAAATCAAACAACAACAACTAACCTTTCTTGCAGCCTCGAGGTCGGTTGCTCCTTCCATACCTATGGAAAAAGTTTGTATCTTATAGTCGAAACCAAGCTCTTTTGCAAGCTTAACCACGTGCGCTGTTACAAGGCTCGAGTCCAGACCTCCGGACAAGAGGCAACCGATACGGCGATCTGCCATCAGACGCTTTTTGACGGCCATCTTGAAAAACTCCCTGATGTTCTTTTTAACATCTTTGCCTGCAAATTTATAAACATCATGTTGAATCATATGGTATTATCTAAATGGGATTCACATACCTATCCATCCTGTAGAATAATCTGAAAGATTTAGGATGCTTACAGAAACAATAGGGGTCACTTGATTGTCATACCAAATGATCCTGTTAAGTTTTAACACTTAATAGGCTAAAGAAGAGTAGGGGGTCATCTACTCAATTTGTTCATCCACCCTGTAAAGGTTGAAAGACCCAGGTGCAGTTGTTCATGTTTCTGATTGGAAACTGTTTCCAGAGCAGATCCATGTCTTCGAAAAAAGTTGAGCTAAAAATGGATAACAGATGGAATAGACAGCATGATTAACAGACAGAAGACCAGAATATTGGACACTTGTATACCCTGTATGGGTATGAATATACTATACATAAAGTTTTTTGGTTTTTTTTACATCTTTTGTGGCTATGACGGGACATAAAAATCTTGGTTTCAAGCCAACTCTCAACCCAAAATGAGAATGCTGGAGTCATGGCCTTCTGGCCCTTTTGCACAGCTCAGAATAAGGCCATTCAAATTCTTACCAACACTAATAGGAAATGTTGGGTAAGCTGGTTCCTCTCCGATTTTATGGAACCGGAAACACTCTGTTCTCACTGCCTTCCCCTCTTTACATAGGGAGTATGTTTCTATATGGCCAGGTGGAAAAGGCTCTATCTTTGTAGAATCACAGGCATGTGAATTGTCATATGACAGTCCAACAAGACCTGAAATAAAATTGAATCATAACCATTAATATAATTCTATGATTCAAAATCCACTGGTTATATATGTAAAAAAATCATGATTGATTTAAAGTAATTGTTAGCTACATTCTTCTTTTTCCCAAATAAAAAGTTGCAAGTAATTTTCTCCAAGATAATAATTCTTTTATCATGATTTACTCAGACTATGATGATTATACAGGTGAAGTGATGATTACCAGATACTGGCTACTTAAAGCAATAGCGAGTCAACATATTACAGGGAGGTACAATGTAATCAGACATGATATAAAAGTGGCTATCTTATCATACTTTTTAAAACAAAAGGGCCATGATGGCCCTAGGTAGCTCACCTAAGTACTCTGGCTGTAGGTCTGCTGTTGATCAAATATCAGAAGTAAAATAACAGGTTTTGAACTGAAGACCTTTAAAGATCTTATATTTTTATCTTTACCCCTGGGACTTAATTTGAACACACTTGGTAGATGTCCACTAGACAATACAAGATACATAATATCTAACCTCTAAGGCATACCGTTTCAGACAAGAAGAGTTTTTAAGTCTTTCCTATGTAAGCCTATGTAAAATCATGACCCTGGGGCAGGGCCACTAATGACCCCAGAGACATTATCTGAACAATCTTTGCCTTTAGATGATCCTCCATGCAAAATATATTAGGTCAATAGCATACGGTTTCTCATGTGAAAATTTTCAAAGATTCATTATCTTTCACAAATAGGACCGCCGGGGTGTGGCAGATTTTGACCCAGGAGACTTAAAGCGACTGAGTCACAGATGGGCCGACGATGAAAAAAAAAAGAAAATGTTCTTACATCTTGAAATTTTTGCTGCAATTGTGAAGAACATATTTAAACTAAGTTACTGATTCATATTTTGATACACATAAACATTAAAATATAAAGTTTTACACACTTTTATCGGTAAAAAATTTACTCCGTTAGTCACGGGGTAGATACTTTAGTTATAACATTAATTCTGAGGCTTCCTTACAAACAGACGCTGTGGCTCAGTGGGCTAGATCGTCACTCTATATTTTACTGACCGAAAGGTCGTGGGTTCAAATCCTGGTTAAGTCAAAACTTTTTTTTTCAGTTTTCATGGTGTATAGAAGCATAATATTATGGGTTTTTTTCCATAGTATATTAAATTCTCTTAGATTTAAAAAAAAAAAATTTTCAGCAAAATTCTGTGAGTCAGTCGCTTAATTTGAACAAGCTCGGTAGAGGTCAACTACAAAAAGTTTCATGCCAAATTTCAGAATTCTGAGCTAAAAAAGATTTTTAAAGATTTTCCTCTATATTTTTTATATAAAATGTGACCCCATGGGCAGGGCCAATAGTGGCACTAAGGGCATTATTTGAACAAACTTGGTAAAGTCATTAGACAATGCTACACACCAAATTTAAGACCGCTGGTCTTAGACAAGATTTTTGATATTTTTCATTCTTGTTGCCATAGCAACTAGAGTTCTTTAAGAACTTGACAGAGGTTGACTAGACAATGGTATACACACCAAATATCAGAGCTCTGGGCTTAACAGTTTTAGACAAGAAGTTTTTAGAGGTTTTCCTCTCTATTTCTATGTGAAATCCAGAAAAATCCACCTGCCCAGAGCTGGGTTTGACTTCAGGTACTTTAATAAACAAGGGGTAGGACCTAAATCATGTAGCTCGGTGCTTTAAGCGAGAAAAACGTGTAGTCTATGACTAATGTCGTCAGTTTTCGCGTAAATATTCAGGAATTTGGATAAATTATCAACAGCTATGGGGATTGTCTTGGGGATATTTGTTTAATGTATACGACTAGTACCTAGCCATATATGTATGCTAACTGTAGCAGCTGTTTGACAGAAGAAGAAATGTGTTACAAAAAAGTTATTGAAGGGATGCCAACAAAGGTGTCCCATTTTTTGTGCGATTCTGCAATAATTTACTTAGGTTTTTGAACTTGTCAAACCATTCTGCGCCATTAAAACAATACTTTTAGTAAACAGGCACACAATTAAACATTTACAACCAGTTAGAAACATATATTATATATTATTTTCATTCTTTTTAACTTAAAGACAATAAACGTGTAGTTTGGGTCACTTTAAGACCATATTGTGTAACCTCGGTTGTTTATTGATGTTAAGGTTAAGTTTTTCAAAATAAGCATGTTGACAAATTTTACAAAGAGTTCTGTTTGTAAATTTAACTTAATGTTTCTGATAAAAAACCCAAAGTATTTCCTCTTTTAAGCTAAGATGATTCAATAAATGTTGCTATGAATTTGAACACTTGCGATTTTAAGGCTGGAAGGTTATGTGGTGCTTTTCATTGTCAGATACAAATACAATATTACAAGTAAATTTTAAACTATGAAAGGTTTTGACTTGATCACAAGTCTGCAGATTTTATTTAAAGAATCAAAATTGGCAATTTTGTAGACATTACATACATGCAAACATTATATTTATAAAATCAAAAAGGACTTTCTAAGTTGTGCGAAAACAAATTGTCAACTGACAGACAGCCTGTGCCACACAGTTAAATTAACTGTATATACTTGGTACATATAAGAACTGCCAATGTGCTAAGCTCCATATTGTCATTCAATGGTGAATGGTTCAATCCCTGGACTCAACAAAATATCTATGCGACATTTATTCTTGGATGCCGTATCCAATGTTCATTTGCATTTTACCATTATTTCAGTTAAAAGGAAACAAATTAGAGAAACACGCAAAGTAGACAAGTTAGATTTCTTAAAACATTTGTAGTTTTTAATGGAGTTTGAAAAATATTATCTTACTTCTTCCACGATCATATCAGTCAATATTTCTTCCGCTTTGACTGGACTATCATTAAACTTAAATGAAATAATGAACATAAAGTTCTATGACAACATAATCATCTCTTCCTTAGCACAAAAAAAGAGAGAGAAAATTTGATGTAAAATGTACTTGCATAATTAGTTGGTTCAAATGTTTACATGATTACAATATTTTTATGAAGTCTTTGTCTACCTAACAATGCATAATTTCCTGTGGGTCATGCAATCCATTCAGCTTTTGATGACTGAAATAACTGGATGAGAAATTACGTGTATATTTTCTTTATTCATAGTATTAAAAAACACAGTGTCAAAGAATAAAGACGAAGTGAAAATCCTTTTATGAAAAAATAGACCCGGCTGATAAATATCATCACCTTGCTTAAACTGCCGTTTTGCAATAAATTAAATTAGGTTGCTAATAATTGTGGTTTTAAGGTATTTCCTGCAAGTAGTGATTAGTCTTTACTAATGAAACTTGGAAAGGGGATGAAAATGAAATAGTTTGCAATACGTAAAATGATCACTGACCTCCCTTATCTCCAAGCCGTCAGGTATTTTAATACATCCGAGATTTAATTCTATATTTGTGAAAAAAATGTAAGTTATCTTTGGAGGATCTATTTACTTCTCATGTATGGTATGTATGAATAGCTTGTAAGTATATGTCATAATGCTATTTTGCTATGATATTTTATTAATGAGCTGTTGCCCCAAGTTTCAAAGTACAGAGTTTATCATTCCGGCATCTACAATTCCAAAGTGAATTTGTGCTAAAAATATTCTTATCTTTTTAATCTTTTAATTGTCGCTGGGTATCAAACAAAATCTGATTATAATATTAAATTATTGCTTCAACTCACAACTGTAAGAATTGTTTATTGTTAACATTTATTTAGCTGTCTGTAAAACAATCTTGAACGAATACATATACTGAACGTTAACTTCGGTTGTATCAAAAGACACTTTATAAAATCACCATGTGTAGTTAATGTAATGCCTTTAGATTGGACAAACACTGGTTTTGAGTATGATTATAGTACAAAATAACTGTTAAATTAACTAATATGCTAGTGACAGAAAGATAGTTTATGTATTAGAATGCCGGTCATCGTCGGAAACCCACGTTCGATCCATTCCGTTTCACTTTATTTATCTACCGTGGGACAATTGGCTGGTAAAATTTCGTACTCATGAATAATTCATTACCTACTTTCATTGGTTTCCGTAAGATTTCCCTTGCGGAATCTCAGCCAATGAAATTATTTGTTACAATTTGCCTGCCGCGCCTATGTTTAATTCCTGGGAAATACGTCTATTTTAAGTAACTTGTCATTATGCCTACTCTCCACACTATTTGTAATGCGGCATCTCATTCGACGAAGAGTTACATCCCTTTGCTAATAAATATTCATGAAAACGAATAATCAGCAGTCAATTATCCCACGGTACATAATGTAGTTGTGCGGAATATGTACCGGGGGTCACCGACGATGAATGCCGGTATGCAGTTATGAAAGAACCGAGGTTACATAATATGGTCTTAAAGTGACTCAAACTACACGTTTATTGTCTTAAAGTGAAAAAAATCGAACATAGATGCATTATGCACGTTCCTAACTGGTTGTAAATGTTTAATTCTGTTCCTGTTTACTTAAAATACAATTTTAATGGCGCAAAATTGTTGGTCAAGCTGAAAAACCGAAGCAAAATATTGCAGAATCACACAGAAAATGGGACACCTTTGTTGGCATCCCTTCAATAACTTTTTTGTAACACATTTCTTCATCTGTCAAATAAAAACTACAGTTAGCATACATATATGGCTAGGTACTAGTCGTATACATTATACAAATATTCCTAGAAAATCCCCATACCTGTTGATAATTTATCCAAATTCCTGAATATTTACGCGAAAACTGACAACATTAGTCATAGACTACACGTTTTTCTCGCCTAAAGCACCGAGCTACATGATTTAGGTCCCACCCCTTGATAAATAAGCAGACACTTTAAGTCGCCATAAAAACTAGCTGATAGGTAAGGTAGCAGAAGTGCCATATTATACCTCTGCTACAGATGTACAACATGTGACCCTCAGGCAAGGTCAATAGTGACTTTAGGGTCATAATTTCAACAAACTTGGTAGAGGTCCACTAGACAATGCTTCATGCTAAACTAAAGAACTCTAGTTCTTGTTTTTTCAGACAAGAAGATTTTTGAAGATTTCCCTCTATATTTCTATGGGCATGGCCAGTAGTGACCCCTTGGACATTATTTGATAGAGATTCACTAGACAATGCAACACACCAAATTTCAGATCTTTGGGTTTAGACAAGAAGATTTTTAAAGTTTTTCATTCTTGTTGAAATAGCAGCTAGAGTTCTTCATGGAATGTAATTCTTTGAACAACTTTGACAAAGCTTCATGCAAGGAATATTCCTGCAAAGTTTTATCAACTTTTACCAAATGGTTTAAGAGAAGATATTGTTTAAAGTAAAAAATTGGCAGTGCATGACAGACATCGGGCGATCACAAAAACTCGTAATACACAAAATGAAAAAATGCATTTGCAATGGCTGGCCATGAATATACCAAGTTTTACCTTTAGCTTCAGAGCACACAGCCAAAAACCCTTCTTCTGTACTTATTCTAAACCCTGGTCTGACCCCAAATGTGTCTCTTCCCAGATAGACTTTACGGTTGGCCGTATCCATAAGACAGAAGCAGAATACACCATCTAAATGCTTTGCTGCAAACTCTATTCCATACTTGGCATACAGATGAATGATGATTTCCCCATCACAGGCTGTATCTTGATGAATTCCAAACTCTTTTTCCAACTAGAAGGAAAACAGAACAATTCCAACTTAAAATTAGTTTGAAACTGATTAACCTATACTGACAGATAACATGACAGCTGTTTCCTTTTAAAATTTATAAATTATGAGCCACGCGGCCATATTCTACATCTTGGAATCTTAGTCATTCGATTTCTCCAGTTGTTATGTAGGTCTTAAATTAAATCCATACCTGGCCAAGCAATGTCATATCACAGGAGACCTTAGATTGCATGAGATTCCTGACAAGCAGGTTTTGATTAGCCTCAGTTGGAGAAACTTTGACCCGACCCACTCACCTCTTTTGACATTTTTTTGTTATCAGGGTTTGGAATTTGATAAGCCAGATTTCCACAGTATCTTAATCCCCTAGGTACCCTCTGTCCCTTCCATAAGGTCTTCATTTTTTTATTGTCTTGTCTTTATTACACTGTATGTCTCTACAACTTATGCACTAAAATATAACTGCAGAAGTCTTGACATTTTCCCAGGGAATCAATAAATTTCTAAAAAGGATTATTGGAAAGTCTGTGCACAATCTTAGCTTAATGTGTCTACATGCATCTATGTACGGTATTACCATATTAACACAGAAAACTGACTGTATAGGCATTTATGTGATGTGCATGTAAATTTCTCCTTTTTAACAAAATGTCAAGGAAATGTTAATTACAACAAGAAAAGTCAATTCTGTTTTAAATATTGCAATTATGCATTTTTTTTGTCAAGGATAGTCTGTCCTCTGTTTGACTTCTAGATTCAATATAAGGACAAACCCATAAGTTAACCCATGATATGCTGTATTGAATGTCCAATGGCTCTTTTGTTAAGAAATGAAAAATAACTGATTTAAAGAACAATAAATGCTCAAAAAATTTACTTTATGCAATTAGACAATAAGAAAGGAATCAATGGCTATACATCCAAAAATGGTACAACAATTCTCTCTATAATGATTTATATAACTGCAGTTTACGTGTTGAGAGTTTTGCTGACACCCTGTGTCAATCACAGGTACATGATTTTAATGGGTTTTATGGTATTTCCTTCTTCAATACAAAGAAAAAAAATCTAATAAGAGTTAAATGACGGTATATATGTACTGTGTTGCCATCCATTCTGTAAAAGCAAGAAAAGCCTTTAGCCAACTTAGCTGAAAGATAAAGTCTGAAGCACCACTGTCTGATATACATACTCTGATACATCGTCGGTTATCCCCAGTACATGTTCTGTACAACTACATTGTGTAAACTGACTGCCGATTACAGGCTTTAAAGAATTTTAATGAACGAAGTGAAAGAACTCTTTGTTCAATGTAATTCTACATTACAAATAAATATTCTTCAATTCCCGAGCCCTACCCTACTGGCACCAACATATCCTGAGGGACACAAAAAAGCGTCCTTTAAAGCTATTCTAGCATAAAATGATCTAGAAAAGACGTTTACGAGAAAAAAAAAAAAATAGTATAGTCGCCTTTAGGTCGTTATGGATACGTGATTTAAATATGGGTTCCAGGAAGACACATCAACATGTTTCAACCTGTCAAGCGGCCATCTTGAAACTTAAAAAGTGTCAACTTAAAAAAATATTTGGAAGGATTTCATGTGGACAAGGCCAGTGATTGATTTTATCAATAATTACAGTACGCGCCAGGAGGAACTCACATTTGCCGCTTTATTTCTCGGACGCGGAAAAAAAATATCCGCCCCGACATCGAGGAAAAAAATGGATTTCCTTGATGTCTCGACATCGCGAAATATCTCAGCGATATTTGACGACCAGCTCGAAAATAATTAGAGTCATAACTCACCTGGATAAGCTGAACATTTAATGAAATGATCGTAATGAAACTGTGCATTTTACGTCTGCCAGTTATGTGACATTTGGTAAAATTAAAACCAAATTTCTAATACATTTGCTGTGTAGGTTTATGTGTACTTCCGTCGTTGAAAACGCTCGTTATTGTATAGCAAAAACGATCAATAATTTTGTCAAGTGCACAGACGATACAGATGTCGCAGTAGGGTTTACATGTTGTATGTTTTCTTTAAATATAGGAAAGCAGTTTTAACACGTGTGAGCCTGTGAAAATGTTTGCTGAACCATTTAGCGAACGTCCGCCGCGGTATTTGGTCGCGTTTTAAGGAATGGATAGTCCGTGACGACCTCGAGGAAAACGAGAGTTCCTCCTGGCACGTACTGTATGAATGTTTTGTCTACGTTCCGGCCTGCAAAGTTACATTAACTGCTAATTTGGGGCAAAAAAGACGGATCAGCTTCCATTATTAACAAAGGCCCTCTAACGCGCACAACTGAAAATGGGTAATAACAGCACGTGAGCGCGAGAACTTCCTTGTTAACACACCTTTTTGCTCTCGTTAAAACATAGGCAAAATGGGCAAAAACAAGCGATTTTATGCTAGAATGAAGGTTGGTCTATGATGTCAAACAGGTTATTTGTTACATGATGCAGAAAGAAGGGTAATACCTGACAAGTAATCTTTATGTCAGTAAGCCTTACCTCTCTAAAGTTGTAAATTTCACCGTTGTAAATAAGATAGACGTATGGATGCTGGAACGTTCTCATTGGCTGCATTCCTGTGAGGTCATCTACGATGGCAAGCCTATGAAAGGCCAAGCAACTGTCAGGGAAATGGTTGATGTTTTCAATTCTGAAAGCATCGGGGCCTCGATGGGTAATTTTATGCACACAGTTGCACTGGAATGCAATGTCCCCCTTGCTACCAAATATTGCCCAAATTCCACACATAGCTGAGGTTTACTTTTTCACAAAATTACTCTGAAAAAAAGTCAATTTCATATTAATCTTTAGTCATTACAACTGATTCGACCAAAATTAGTCAAACTTATCATATGATGCTACAGGAAACTATTGTGCTTTAAGAAATAAAGAGTTTGACAGTTTCTCATGTATCTTCTTGTGTAGAAAACAGATTTAGCCTGAAATGAAGACAATCTAAAATTAATAGGTTCTGGAGAGCTTCAAGTATTCCAAATTCAACAAGTTGCATATTATGATAATATTTTCAACTGGTTGATATCCATCTTCAGTGCTGCAGTCAACATATGGAGACTATAAAGTCTGTATGGAGACTCATTTTCCACAAAAATTAAGCAGTTAAAGGTCATGTGACATGACTATAGCAACTTTGTCTATTCAAATTAATCATAATGTACTGTAAATGGTTTAACTGTGAAATTATGAAAATATTGCTTTTGATAAGAAAACACGTGATTTTGATGATCGGCTGTTTCCGTTCGACATCGGTTGTTTCCGCCACAATTTTTGGCTGTGACGTAGATTTATCCCTACTGCACCAGGCAGTAGTGCAGAATTACACTGCTCATAACACATCCGTTTTTAAATGAAAAAATAACACGAAATCACAAGTGCAAGAAATACGATAAAGGCACAGTTATAAAAATAACATGCTATTAATTGTAAATTAAATAAAATAATGTGATTACTTCTCGTTTTTTATATGTACTTTCAAACTTTGTGCCGGGAAAACGGGTTGTAATTTTACCTTAAGAAATAATAATAAATATTCCAATTTCTTCCTTTTTGTGGTTCTTTATAAAACTACCTCCTCCACGTGTTTACATGCTGCATAACACTTCCTCATTTGATGTCTACGTCATAAATTCTTTTTTTTAAGTGTAGTAAAATTGAAGTGAATATAGGTGATCTAATGTGTTAACATTTGCTTCACTGGAATGGAAATTCACACTACAGTGTATTTTCACGTTGGGATATTGTTTGAAAAATAATGATATGGCATGTCCATCAAGTAGAAATTTGTGTCCGCTTTTAAATTAATATCCAATGAAATGTCAAAGATCCATAATTCACACCTTATACTGTGGGATTTATGCAAATTAACCTGCCCAAATACGACCCTTGTTCTGCATAGCTGTCAAAACAAAGCAATTAACTTTTTTATGACCCAATCAATGATAAAATTGAGACAAATAGCAAAATTTTATGGCAAGTGATCTTTCAAATTGACTGTATTATTTTTGATCAGTCACACTTGTGAAAACATTATGTAATAGCTTGTTCCAATTAACATGTCTGAATGATTTTTAGTTAGGAAGCTTCCATGCAGATACATATTTTAATTAGATAATTACATGTAATGGATCTATTTATGATGAAAATAAAAATCATTCGACTTCTAAATGTGAACAAATTATTAAAAAAACAAATACAAAAAACAATGTGTTTGTGTTTTGATTTTGACATAGTTTTGAGTTCTTCTTCATATTATTTGTTCTTTGATCATTATTGTTTTGTTTTCAAAAAAATGTAGAATGAATAAGCCAAAAAAAAAAGATATGCATTTATAATTAAAAAAAATTATAGATCTAGTCAAAGCTCACTTAAACGTACCTCAGGCAAAATATACCACAGACAAATAAGCAACTCATCACTGTAAGGAGAAGTTTTTATGGAAAAAATCTCTTGATTGGAGTTACGTAATCAAGTCTTCCAACAAACTGCATCGGATAAAAATAAGCATGTTCAAAATCTTTTTGGATCAGTTACTTGAAAAATATCTCTTAGTCTAGATATTTTCACTGATGTATCTTTTAATTCTATAACCCTGATTAAACTAGCCTCTATATAATATTGCTCATTGGCTTTGTAATTCCATAAAAATTTCAAAATATTTATTTAAAAAATATTCAGTGTATATTCATTATGTTTGCTTAACTTGTTCAATTTTGCTTACTATATTCAGTCTACATTTTAACTTTCCATCATAATTTTAAAGTTTTTGTTAACAATCCAGGCAGCTGTGTAAAGTGGCTAGGGATAAATGTGCGTCACTTCCGTTTTCGCTCGTGACAGGTGCGCGGGACCAAGTGCGTTAAATATGGATTTTAATTTGCTATAAAAACATCTTTAAGATGAAAATTACTTGCGAAATTTTGTAAAACAGTCGTAGTTAGATATCTATTTTTCGCTCATATGAAAATTTCGAGGTCAAAAATTCGTGTCACATGACCTTAAGTTGAAAATATACAAAGGGCTAGGTGTTAACAATTATAATCAGAAAGTATGAATTCTTAGCCACAAGTTGTGTATTTTGTTTTGATTTATACATTTACCCAGTTTTTTTCTTACATAAACCAGGTTTCTGGAAAATATGTTTATGTTTATGCGCAAATGAAAGTAAAAGTAAGTTCAGAATTATTTCAATCAGTAGTACTGGCATCAGAGTACATGTACTACCCATACAAAAACCAAGTTTTTATTTCTAGATACTTTTGCAAAAAGTAGATTGTCTAATATTTTTTACACTCAATGTTAAACTTCAGCTTGTTTTACATATTTGTTGGAATTTCCAGGAGGTACAGAGCTGCTATGAGGCCCAGATCAGGGTACGGAATTTACACTGCAAATATCAGCAAGAGCTGAGCAGAAGTTCCAGTACAGATCTTAAACACATGTTGGGAATACCTTTTCACAGATAGAGACATACATGCCAATTCTCAAGCTGTGAGGTAAAAACTCATATTTTTACCCCTTTTAATGGCCCCACATAAAGACCTTAAGAACTCCCATATTTTTTAATTTTCCATAAAAAACATCGAAAGTTCAGCTCGGACCGAGGATCGCCGATTATGAATGGAGGTGACGTGTATTTCGTCTGTTTCAAACCTTCCCTGAGGCAACAGATTAAGTTCATTTATTACAATAAGGGCACAGATTAGAATGCAATTATCTATTAATTTATTAAAACTGACTGGTTTACTCGATAATCTCTGTGTCTCAGTTATGGAAGCAAAGCAATGGAAGTGTTATAGTTTTCAGCTATTGACAGGTGTCTATCGGCATTTCTTTAAAGCCGTAAAAGGGGTTAATTGTTTGGGTTCTGGGGTTAACTGGCCATTTAATTGATGTTTATTTCAGAACTATTAAAAAGGGTTCCCCCCCCCATAATGTCATTCTATTTATAGTTTTCTCTTGTCTTGAACACTGAACATTCTTTAATAACTTGTTTGTTACTTGATGAAAGATAAAGTGGTGATTGTTTTAAGTTTGACCTTTCACAAAACATACTAAACATTCTAAGTCAGCATTGTGCTTGTGGAATGTGTGTGTTCAGAGACGTGCTCTTCCATATGATGACTCAAAAACAATCTTGAAAGTGATGTATAATATTTCTGTTATCTCTTGTACTGAAACACTTCATTAAAGATAAAGAAGAGAATAAGTTGTTACTTAATACTTTGTTTGATTTAAAATGGTTATTATATTGTTTTCTACGATAAAATGAATAAAAACACCCTGTTCCTATGCATTTTACAAAATCTCCCTTATTTTTAACCCAGTCTCCCTTAAAAAAATCCCAGTCTCTGACACTGACTGCAGCTCGAGATACCTGGCATGTATGCACAGACATCCATTTAGTCCAGAAACGTAACAGTGCTTTAGAGCATACACATTTCAGTACGTTTTGAGAAGCCCCCTCTATAACCTTCACCTACATATTACATGTATCCCATAGACAGACCGGAATAGTACACGGACGCTACCAGTATGCGGACACCCCGGTATTCGGCGCGTTTAAAAATGTGTAAAACATCACGTACGGTATTGCTGTTACATACCAATATTCGTAACTAACATATCCTTTTTCCGGTATTATACATGTGTGTTTACACTTCCTGTTTATTGACTTATAAGCAGACGAACTCAAATAAAACCGTAAACAAATCAATACTTGCAGTTTCACAGACTGTTTCAAACGTGTTATCTTTAAACAAAGAGTAATGTTGTTTTTTATCGTATCATATGAAAATAAAATAAATACATATTTAAAACATTATTAGGTGAGTTCAACTTAGTTGACCTCTTTTCCATGGATATAAACAGGTGTCCGCGTACTGGTTAAAAATAACAATAATTTTGAGTTGTATCTGTACCTGCCGCGATGCCTCACTGCGCATGTGTAGTGTTTTGTTTACAATCGTGAGTTCCTGTAAATGTGAAGACAAGGATTCATCTTTAAAACTGCAAAGTCTGGATGATTTGAAACACAACTTGATTTACACAGATAAGTTACATATAAGAAAAAGTGTCCGTGTACTGTTCCGGTCTGTCTACCACTACTGACTAATACAGTTACAATGCACAAAATAAACTAAGACTAAAGCAGGAAAGTTCTTAGAGAATCCTAAAAAGTAACCAGGTTTTAAAGAAAGCACACTTTTATTTGCTGGAAGGTGTTTTTCAGTTTTCATTTTGAAGTCCTGAATAGCGAAAATCTCATCCGCTACTGCCTGAACAATTGTATCATGGAACACAGCATAAAATACCATTAACACTGATTAATACATAATAATACAACATAAACATGACTTAAGCTACGACATATGAACACAGGACAGCTTAGTAGATACATCTGCTACAAATCAATCACTGAAAGCAATAAATGCACCAAACGACAACCTCAAATTTTTGAAACCATGTTACAGTTACACAAGTAAATTCTAACATCCTATTGTTGTTAACACAGTAAAATTAATAAAATTCTAAGTTAACTTACAAAATTTATTTCAGCAATATCCGTCGAGTCTCTTTCTTAGCACGTTTCCGTCTGTCAATGAACATAAACTTGGTAAAAGCATGCGAATTGCAATAGTGATGCAACATTACAACATGTGCAGTAGCACGTTTATGTACCGTGATCACCGGATTAACCAATCATCCCGCAGACCGACATTCCGCCGGTATCGTATATCTTATAAAGAGCGCGCCATACTATAGTTGAGATAACAAAATCTCTAAGGGTTACAAAACAG
This sequence comes from Cyclina sinensis, assembly GCA_012932295.1. NCBI lineage: Eukaryota > Metazoa > Mollusca > Bivalvia > Venerida > Veneridae > Cyclina > Cyclina sinensis. The sequence continues at coordinate 4,761,155 of JAAONU010000019.1, forward strand.
AAATAGACAGAAAGGTAAATCGCAAAAACTATTCTGATCGGTAGAATATAAAACAGCCTCTACGAACACTTTGGTTAGAAAATAACAACAACAACAAAAAATCGACATTTGCCTGCCTTAATAACAATAATAATGGTAGGTCTAGTTTAGATTAATTACGGAGGTTTCGACACGCTACCTTATATAGCGTCTAGACTTAGTAGTAAATTGATATTGTCAAGGTATTTAAGTTCAAAAACAGGCAGCTAATGACATGTGATCTGGGTAGGTACAGATCTACTGAATTAAAATTACTGGTTTACTTTGACTTTCTCCTGGGCCCTATGCAGTAATCTCCCCTACATTCTTAGTGGTGTGGCGATTAGGCTTAAGGTAAGATAAGATAAGATAAGCTTTATTTTGAGTCGGCAAGACAGTGAACAAGATTCACATAAGCGACCAGCGCTTTTGAACCGACTTAACAAGGAGTAAACAAAGCAGAATTTGAAGCTGCAAAAAATCTAAATAGTATTAGATTACAAGTTACAAACAAATAAAATATACATGGTATTAAGACATGAGGAAGAAACCTGCTGCTCATAAAATGACAGGATAAAAGCGAGAGGAGGCAGCAATTTGAGCAGCTGATCCCTTATAATAATATGGATCACATGCAAAACAGAATATAAAGCGAAATCATAATCTTAGTAAATATCGTCGTGATATTGCTTTTATTATTATTATTATTATTATTATTATTATTATTATTATTATTCATTTATTATATATTTTTTTATTATTTATTAGTTACTTATTGAATAATGACCTAAGAGAAAATGTATTACAACCTAGTACAGGTACACACCTGTGTTTTTTGGCTCAGTGGTTAGAGTGTTGGTTTAGCAAACTACAAACTCTGTGACTTGAGTGGGTTGGTCTATTTTATTACGCTACCAGTCCAACAGTGATTTGAATATTGTGCACGGAATTGATGCTGTCCATCAACGATTTTCTTGTTTTATATTTTAACGGAAAAGAGATTTTGTCTGATAGAGTTATCAGGGCCTTACTGAAGGGAACCGACACTCCTTATCTATTGAAAAATAATTTATCGCACACTCTCCGATAACGGAAAATCATCGATAATAATCTATCGTTGTGTAGCGGTAAGTTTACACGCAATGCACACACATTGTTTACAAATAATAATAATAATAATAATGATAATTAAAAAAATAAATGAATAAATATAAATAAACGTCGGTCATATTGTCAATAAATAGCCAATTTTCAAAATTTAAAGAGGCTGTACTGCAGGTTTGACATAAAAAAAAATTTCATAAATTATATATTTAGATGCCGTGAGATTATAACAACATAATATTTTACTTCAAAACTGATTATAAAAGTCAAAATAGAATAAAAAAATATTTTCGCTCCAGCCTGATTTGAACTCTGGACCCTCATGTTAACAAAATATTTCCAACGCTTTTACTGTCACCACCATCGCCGCATGTAATATTACAGATATTTACTTTGAATGTTATACGATAAAGTTATACCGTCGCGTTACGGTATAGCACTTTGAAAGGGAGAAAAATCAAATTATAATTTAATTATTTGACTTATTTTTTGTCAGTAAGTTATTTTTTAAGCATTAGTTATAAATATTACAAGAAATTTATAATACAAGAAAACTTTCTTTTTTTGTCATCTGGAGCACAGCCCCTTTAAAATGTGTAAGCAAGGAAAAAAAATTGAACTTTTAGAATATATATCTTTCACTTCAACAGCTTAAGTTTCGTTCAGAAGCTGACGAGTATTTTTTTTTTTTTCAAAACACTGGTCAGCTTAGTGCTACTGAAGCACAATAGTTCAGCCTTTATACTTATAATCGTACACCAACAATAATTCTTGTAACAGATTGGCATTCTTTAATACTTAGTTCTACATGTTGAATTAAGCAGCTTCTCCAATAATCCTAAATAATAACAAATACATGTGGAAAGATCAGTCAAATTTGTTGTGCAGGCCTGAATTAAAAGATCTTTTTTCACATTACTTTAAAGTTTAGGGTCCGCGGACCTCATGATTGAAGAGCGACTTCGTTCGTCAAACATGCCAGAGAAATGTTCCAAGAGCTGCCCAACCTATTTCAGTTTAATTTAAGTAGAAAAATGACTGCTTACAAACACTACTTAAAGAATTCATCTACAAACTTACAGGGTGGGGGAGGGGAGAAAGAGAGAGAGGGGCAATGAACAATTTGCTGCAAAATATATGCGTTAAGCCATATTCCTGATTGCCAAGTTATTACATCAGTTAGTGAGCACTTGGTTGAACTTTTTTTCCCTCTTATCATTACATGCTGTCACTTCAATCATAGCATTTACAAATTGAAATCCCTTTTGTTATCAGTCCCGTCTAGAGACAAAAGGCTATATGATGGATTTTGACGAAAATTATGAGTGCATGTCGGTTGCATTTGAAACTAATCTTTAAATGCATTTTTTATCAGACCGAGATAATTCAAAACACATTTACATCAAACGTAAGCCTTTACCTTAAACATTACCTACAACCTTTATTCCAGCTTAATACCAGCTTTATACAAGCTTTATAAAACCCGGCACTTTATACCAGCTATTCCTTGTCATTTGTTAGACAGATATTCAGCTTATTTTGTAAAAGGCCTAACAGCTCATGAGGACACTTTTTACAGGTCTGACATCTGTTATAAATATCTTTATATTTTTATATACATTTCTTTTTTATGGACAGGATTTCTGAGCACAGGATGAAAACGTAATGTGACAAAGGATCAACCTGTCTGCAGCTGACATTTACAGCAAAAGATTCTAACAGAAAGCAAATCTTTTTCTTCTCGATATTAAAGGGAACATAAAAATTGTGATAAAAGTTATGCTTGAAGTGATAATAAGATTTTCATCATCATATTGTTGCTGAAATCAAACTGTACCTTTTAAAATAAACATTAAAACATCATAATTGAATTTTCTGTTTACATCAATCATCGAGGGTTATTTAGTGAAGTCTTTGACTTATATCATTGTGGGTTTTTAGTGAAGTCTTTTACATATATCATAGTGGGTTATTTAGTGAAGTCTTTACATATATCATTGTGGGTTATTTAGTGAAGTCTTTTATATATATCATTGTGGGTTATTTAGTGAAGTCTTTTACTTATATCATTGTGGGTTATTTAGTGAAATATTTTACTTATATCATTGTGGGTTATTTAGTGAAGTCTTTTATATATATCATTGTGGGTTATTTAGTGAAGTCTTTTACTTATATCATTGTGGGTTATTTAGTGGAATATTTCACTTATATCATTGTGGGTTATTTAGTGAAGTCTTTTACTTATATCATTGTGGGTTATTTAGTGAAGTCTTTTGCTTGTATCATTGTGGGTTATTTAGTGGAGTCTTTTACCTATATCATTGTGGGTTATTTAGTGAAGTCTTTTGTTTATATCATTGTGGGTTATTTAGTGAAGACTTTTACATATATCATTGTGGGTTATTTAGTGAAGACTTTTACTTATATCATTGTGGGTTATTTAGTGAAGTCTTTTGCTTATATCATTGCGGGTTATTTTGTGAAGTGTTTTACATACACCATTTAGGGCTATTTAGTGAAGTATTTCACATATATCATAGTGGGTTACCTATTCAATTATTGTGGGTTATTTAGTAGCCTTTTACATATATCGTTGTGGGTTACCTATTCAATCATTGTGTATTGAGTGAAGTATTTTACACCAATCACTTTGGATTATTAAGTAAAGTCGTTTACACAAATTATTGTGGGTTATTGAACGAAGTAGTTTACACCAATCATTATGGGTTGTTTAGTGAAGTCTTATACACCAATCATTGACGGTTAGTGAGTGAAGTATTTTTACACGAATCACTGTGGGTTATTTAGTAAAGTATTTTACAGCATTACATTAATAATTGTGGGTTGATTAGTGAAGTCTTTTACACCAATAATTGTGGGTTGATTAGTGAAGTCTTTTACACCAATAATTGTGGGTTGATTAGTGAAGTCTTTTACACCAATAATTGTGGGTTGATTAGTGAAGTCTTTTATAGCAATCATTGTGGGTTATTTAGTGAAGTCTTTTATAGCAATCATTGTGGGTTATTTAGTGAAGTCTTTTATAGCAATCATTGTGGGTTATTTAGTGAAGTCTTTTACACCAATAATTGTGGGTTGATTAGTTAAGTCTTTTACACCAATAATTGTGGGTTGATTAGTGAAGTCTTTTACACCAATAATTGTGGGTTGATTAGTGAAGTCTTTTATAGCAATCATTGTGGGTTATTTAGTGGTCTTTTATAGCAATCATTGTGGGTTATTAAGTGAAGTCTTTTATAGCAATCATTGTGGGTTATTTAGTGAAGTCTTTTATAGCAATCACTGTGGGTTGATTAGTGAAGTCTTTTAAAGCAATCATTGTGGGTTATTTAGTGGTCTTTTATAGCAATCATTGTGGGTTATTTAGTGAAGTATTTTATAGCAATCATTGTGGGTTATTTAGTGAAGTCTTTTATAGCAATCACTGTGGGTTATTTAGTGAAGTCTCTTATAGCAATCATTGTGGGTTATTTAGTGGGTTTTTATAGCAATCATTGTGGGTTATATAGTGGTCTTTTATAGCAATCATTGTGGGCTATTTAGTGAAGTCTTATATAGCGGTTATTTAGTTAAGTCTTTTACATCATTACATCAATCACTGTATCAGAAATGTTATAGTTTTCCTCTTTCTGTGTTTAATGTAACTGGAGTTTCACAGAAATTATTCAGTCTTTGATCCTTTTGAAAGTGTGCAACTTTTCTAAAGACAGCCACATTCTTTATTTTTCTCTTTGCTTTACTGTGTAATATGAAATTAATTTATGCAAACTATATGCTACTACTGCACAATTTGTAAACTCACTGACTGTCATATTTTGTATGCGCGTTGCAGGAATTTGAAATTTTCAAACAATGAGACATCACTTCTTCAAAATATTTAAAGAAAACCCAATTTCCTAATTGTATATTGGAGTGCACTTTTCTGGTGTTCTGTTTTGGCTCAACTGAGCACGCCGTGATAACGTAAATTTGTTTTGATACAAGTATATTTAACTGCCTTAAAAATATTATGACATAATGCCATCGTGTTTTTGTTCAGAAGAAACAGGGGAACAGGGCCATATGGATATTCTGTATTTCCTCTGATGTATTTATTATTAAAAGGGAATTATTGATTAGGTTTATTTTGGTTTTTCTTTTCCCTTTTGAGTCGCTAGAATGGAAAATAAAATAATATTGATAATTGCCTTCTTGCTTTAAAGTTTCTGCCCATGTTAGTAAATATTGTCAGTGTGTAAACATTTTGCCTCATGTGCATTTATACTACACATAAGCTAGAATATTCATGCAACTACTTGATTAATGCATCTGTACCTGTGTGTCTGCACCGTTAGATGATATGGCTTTTTATTCCCTTCAGATCTACCGATCGCTGTGTGTGTGTGTGTGTGCGTGCGTGCGTGCGTGCGTGCGTGCGTGTGTGTGTGTGTGTTTTGGGGTGCGGGGGCGCGGGGACGGGGGTATATTTTTGTCTGTCTGTTTTGTTCATTTTATCGGAGACATGTTATCTATGTCTCTGATTACTAACAACACAAAATTCGCGCTCCGCGCTCTTGAGAAAGACTTAATTGTTATTATAACCCCTCCGCTATACCATAAAGCTAAAATTAAATTCATATAATCATAGGTCAGAAATCCTGGTCAAAAATATTCCAGAATGCAATTCTAATTATGAAGTTGAAAAAACTGCCATCTCCATGCACTATATCGCATGCGAATTAACCGATTTAGAAAATCTCGGACATCCTTATTCTGCGGCCCTGTGGTCCTATATGCGGCGTAGTTTTAACACCTGTAATCACAGAATTTTATTTTTATTATTTTTTTTTCCATTTCACGTTTACTATATATATATTTTTATAAATATATGATATAAATTGGGATAAAATGGACACCTCCTGCAACTACATGTACCCCCCAACACTACGACAAGCTCTGAAGACCTCTCTAATGATTGCACATTGTTAAAACAAGGGCAGCAAATGGGACCGCAGATCAGATGGGATCGCAGATTCACAGAATAAGGATTTACGAAAAGCTCTGACTCCAGACGATCTACTGCATTTTCATTGTCCTTAGACGCCCTGTCACAGTTAGAAAACTCAGATTTTGAATTTAGAGTTTTATAGATCTTTATCGTATCTGAATTTTAGGTTTTATAATTTGTATAAATGTCAGTCTTTCAGAAGTTATGATGTTCATGCTGTGATGCATGGTTATCAAGTTGTAGTGTAGAAAGATTGATTGTTTAGTTGAATGTCACCTTGACCTTCTATTTACTTACCCCGAACAGTATAGGGGTCATGTAGTCAATGATGGCAATCATTCTAAGAAGTTTGAAGTCTGTATGGGAAGTAGTTGCCAAGTTACATAGCAGAAATGCTTTTCAGTGTTTAGGTCATTGTGACCTTGACATCTGACCTACTGATTCTAAGATGTGAGGGTCATTTTTCTCAATGTAATCAATCATCAGATTGAAGCCTGTATGACAAATAGAGTTTTACAGCGGATTTTGAGGAGGAGATTTTCAAAGTTTTCCAAATACATTGTAGTCATGATAAAAACTTGCCCAAATGCAATCATTTCTTTAATGAACCAACGCGGCTTCAACGAATCTCATTTTGAAACTGTGCAAATGGTTTCTTAGAAGATTTTCAAGTTTTTCTCAGGAGCCTGCGGAAGATTTCAAAGAATTCCATGATTATAGACATAAATTAAAATGGGCCCGCTTTCTGTAGTCTATGTTGTTTTGAAACCATCGTGAAATTATATTGAAATCAGGCTGTTGGTTACTGAGGAGAAGATTTTCAAAGTTTTCCCTAATAGTTACATAGTGAAAAGAGGCACTGCCCTATATAGTTAATCTTTTTAGCGATCCAAATGACTTGAAGGAATTTGGTAAAGGGCCATCTTATAAACATTATTTTTAAACAATTTTGAAATCGGACAGGCGGTTCCTCAGGTGAAGATTTTTATTTTATCCCTTATGGTTACCATTCGAACCAGGGTTCTAAATAGAAACATTTAATCTTAAAGAATCTGAAAAGGGACCGACTGAGGAACATTCTTTTAAAGTTTGGTAAAATTAACCCACTGCTTTAGAAGGAGATGTGGCTTGAAGGAAAATGTTGACGATGGACGGCAGACGACGGGCGACGGACAGTCACCTATCTTAACAACTCCCCTTTAAGCACTCCGTGCACAGGTGAGCTAAAAGTAAAATATTCTTCTGTCTTTACATTACCAATTCAACTGATAGAAAATTGGCCAATAAAATACAATAATATATCAATCAATAAAAATATGTATGTACATGTTTATCACCGGTTAATTTCAGTATCGGTTTACCTTTGCTATGGTAATTAATATGTGAATATTTCAAAGAAATAAGAAAACCAATTTATATGTGTAATTCTGCTCAGCAATTCTGGATATTTTGAACTTCAAAGCAAATACAAATGTAATGGAAAGAACACATACATATCTAACAAAAATTTGCCAAATATATGTTATTACGAGAAGAGATAAGAAGTTTTTATATTCAGATCAATATTAACGGCAAATAATTCAACCTGAATGCAGTAAGCTCTTGGACATACTAAAACGTTTTAACTCTGGAGTAGTGAAAGGGATTTCTTTGCCTTTGGAACCAGAACAGATCACAGTAAACCTGCTCATGCATTCAATCTGAGTAGTGTCTGCACTGTCTCCTATTCAGACAGAAGGTGTTCATTCCTCCCCCACCCACTTATGATTAATTAATAGGCCTGCTAAAACTGAAGAATGGACAAGGCAGTTATTTCTGTAGTATTTTTTTTATCAACAGCAACGAGTAAAACTGTTACTCTGTTTTTCTAAACTCAATGCCACACTGATCTCATATTTATTTTGCTCATTACATTTTGAAAACCCTAGGCTAGAATAATCTAGGGCTTGTTCAAAAAAGAGATGAATACACCCATACTTTGCTTGGTCACAGTATTGAAGGTTTTGTTAGTAAAAGGGGTCATTATTAAAAAAATTTGCTTGCACTATATTCAGACACAAAAGGAACTGTGCATATGGTTAAGGCTAATTTGTCTGATATCTATATTTAAAATTATATTATGTTTGCTATCATCTTTTAAACTTATCTAATTGTCTACAAATGTTATAATTTCTTTTGAAATAGCGTTTTGCTATAGATGCAATGTTAACTGGTTACACGTGGTAAAGGTCAAAACGAAAAATATGCAAAATGTGGTATTTTTGTTACTGAGAATGAAATTACGGTTCATGACTCTCCTGATTATTTGGCCGCCAGGGTGTAGTGTTACCTGTATAATACGATGTCTCATGAAATTGACGTAACGTTGTACGACGAGTCGGAGGAATGTTGTTCCATTCCATCTACTGATCATTCACTAGCTCCTGCAGATTGTTGGCAACATGCCTTGACCTAGGTCAGAAAAAACGGCAGGCCAAAGCAAGACGCCAACGCCATTTGCATCTAGATATTGCTGTGTAAGCTGTGCCGTATGCGGAAGTGCATTGTCATGCATCAATGAGGCAGGAGCATGCTGATTAATGAATGGAACAACTACCGGTCTCAACACCTGATTAAGGTACTCGACTGCGCTAAGATTGCCATTCACAATGACCAGATCAGTTTTCCTGTTTTCCATGACCCCGGCCCAAACCATAACACTGCCCACGCAAAACCTGTTTTTCTCTAGAACACAGGCGTCAGCAAATCGCTCCCCTCTCCTCCTAAATACCCTCATCCTCCTATCCTGATAACTCAGGTTACTAGTAATCGGTAAAGACAATTTCTTCCCACTGGCGCATTTGCCAACTCAGATGCTCCCGTGCTCAGTTCAAACAAGCATCGCAATGACGTCGTGTTAGCATATTTACAACGTAAGCTCGTCTCATTGAAATAGGGCGAACACAGTGACGCAGACGCCTCAGAACGGTGTCTATGCTAATACCTTACTATCTCGCTGTAGCGATTTGGAAACGACGCCTGGTATGCCTCAGTTCTAAAAGACAGTCTAATCTGATGTTAGTTACGCGAGCCCTGCCGGTTCGAGGCCGATCGACAACTGTATCTGTTTGCTGGAAGAACAGAGATTACTTATCGTCTTTTTTGTATCGACGGAGTCAACTCTGTTTAGCATCATCGAAGTTTCAATACGTTGACGTTGAGAAAGTCTTGGCATTGCGAGTTTTGAAAATCTTCATATTTTTGTGTTTTTCTTACTCCAAGGACTTGCAATAAAGTAATGACAGCTTTTAATTACACATTTGTCAATACACTGCACGGGAAAATCATGCCAAACGTTTGAATCGGGAACGTTACATATTTTTGCTGCAAAAACAAGAAAGTAGGTCAGTAGGTCAAGGTAAACATTGGCTAAGTTCAAAGTTGAAATTTGCATACAAAATTGTCTGTTTAGTTCAAATTTCCACACTGTAGTTGAAAAAAAGTAGGTTAGAACGTCAAGATTAAAAATCGAAGTCACATAAAGGTCAAGGACTAAGTTAAATATGTGTACATGATGATTCCTTAAAATAATTCAGGGAATTATTTTTTCTTTATAAGTCTATATAAATAAAGTGATCCCGACTGGATAAATTTCAACCTTTGGGAAATAATTTGAACAATCTTCGTAAAGTTCAATTCTGCAATGCTACATATCAAATATCAAATTTCTACGGCCTCCGATGTCTGACCAAACGATTTTGTATTTTACACAAATAGGACCCCTAGGGCGGAGCCAGTTTTGACCCCGAACATAGTTTGTACACGCTTTGTGGAGAACAACCAAACAGTACTACAAACAAAATACCTAATCTCTAGAACATATAGTTTCAGACAGGATGGTGTTCAAAGTTTTCCTATATAAGCTATGTTAAATCAAGTTACCCTCAGGCGAAGCCATTTATAAATCTAAATCTAGATGTTGCTTTATCAAAAATATCACAGTCCTATGCCTTGTAGTTTCAGAGAAGAGGATTTCGAAGTTTTTCTTATATAAACCTTGGTTAAATCAAATGAAACCCTGGCGTGGCCTTTGATATCTACACGTCAAATATCTTAAGATCCAGTGTGTATGGTTTCTGTCAGGAAGATTTTCAAACATATCATATTTTACAAAAATAGAACCTCAGGGTTAGGACCAGTTTTGACCCCAGGGTCATTATTTGAATTATCTTGGTAGAAGACCTCTAGATGATTCTCCACGCAAAAAAAATGTCTAAGCGCTAGACCTTGCAGTTTCAGAGAAGAAAATTTTCAAATCTTTCCCGATAACATTCAATTTTACTCCCAGGGACATAATTTCAACAATCTTTGTACAGGTCTACTAGATGATGCTACATACCCTATTTCAGAACTCTAGGCCTAGTAGTTTCGCACAAGAAGATTGAAAAACATTTTTCTTTGGTTGCCATGGCAACCTGAATTCCGTATAGAATAGATTTCTTTGAATAACTTAGAACTTCATGCAAGGAAAATCTCTGCCAACTTTCATTCACTTTGTCTTGGGGGTTTGTTTGAAGTCCAAATACTAATATTAGATGACGGACAGCATATCATCACAATATTTCACCCTTGTGCATTTTGTGCTAAGGTGAGCTAAAAAAATAAAACAATTGTGAAATGAATTGCCCACTATTGCCAACTGGTAGAAGAAATTGGAAATAATGAAATAAATAAACTTTAAGTGTTTCTAGTTTAGCACATGGCAGTGCAGCTTTACTTATGGTAAAAAATGATTATGCCTGAAGTAAATATTGGAGACAAAAGATAAAATGAAAGATTTATGAATAATATATCTGCATTGACAAATTTCTAAATCAATAATAACCTTAAAATCAGAGTATATTTTCAAATGAAAACATTTACAACAGATGGACATGCATCTGATCTAAGCAAAAAAAAAAACCTTTTTTTTTTTTGAAAGCACCTGCCTCACAAACATGACAAAACAATTCTCTTAATATTTAAATACGTGTAACAAGGAAGAAAAAGGTATCTTTCATTTTATTCAAAGAACAATTAAAGCAGACGTGAAAAGAACGAAACTAACATAAAAGCTTTTATCAGTATTCATATACATGTAAAAATATAAAAGTGAAATCCTAAAAGACTTTATACCTTCGCAAAATCTACTTATACCTTAGGGACAAGGAATTTCGAATTTAAAGTTTAAGTATATTATATTAATTACATTCAATGGTTCAAGGAAGATCTATGGTATTTTCTTATTATAATGCATCGGTTGTTATAACAGAAACTAGTACCTAAATGGTCTGTAAAACCCCTTTTCTCAAGGCCAAAATCAAGTTATAATCTCCCAACAGTGATGTTTTACTGTTTATAATGTTTGAGTGTTCTGTGGGTCCAAAGACTCGGACCATTTGGGCATCCAGAAATATGGAATCCATTTGGAACAACCTCCGTAATACTTCTCAAATATTTTCCTGTAGTATAGGGCCTCTTTAGACATCGGCGTGTTGTGAGAAACTTAGCACCTGCTTCAACAAGTTCTTCATCACTTATCTGTTCAAACAGGAAAGAAGTGTCCAGACTGTTTATATTCAAGCAAAGGCACCCAAAACAGAATATCCTGTAAGGGAAAAGATATAAACTGAAATTTCCTTAAAAGGGCATAACGTCAAATACGAGTAAAAGCTTTTACCAAAGAGCATCCTATATCTCATTTCAAGAAAACACTACCCACACTTCATAAATATTGAAATGTTCTGAAAGGTTATATTATGGCAGATGGTTTCAAAATAGAACGTCATCTTCTCAAGTTCTTTAGCAGAAAACATACTTTAATTTGAAGTAATTTATTACATTGACCCAACATATCCAACTTTATGATAAAGTTGCAATGAAGTGCAATACATGAGGTTAAAAGCTTGTTGACATTTACCACTAGATCAATATAGCTCCGTAACACTTCGTGCCAAGATTTTGTCACAGAGGACATCCCATCACTAAATCCTTCCTTCGGCCGCCACGAAATCTCATCTGGCAAAAGTCCTTCATCAGTGAATGCAGAACGGAGAAGATGTTTCTCGATATCATGTTTTGGACGTTTATCATCGTCAGGCAGTGTCAAATAATAGTGACTAAAACGATGATCTAGGAATGGCACTCTCAACTCAAGTCTGTAAAAAAAAGATGAAATTGTACCTTTAATCTATTTTGTTCATATGCCTTTCGTTTTTTATTCTTTCAAATCTCATTAATAAACAAGAGAGTACAACATGCACATTACAAAATTGTCAATACCCCAAAATAAACAAAGATTAAAATCAATTACAATGGTTTGGCTCTGAAACTGTATGTAAGTCGTATGTATGGTATTTCAAGCCAAACCTTTATTAAATTAATAATAAATTAATTAATTATTAATTTTGCAAGAAACTGTTTGCACTACGTATAAATAATTAAATTCTTAGTGGGATTCGATTCCGCACCCAACGGCATCAATGCCAGTGGGTGCGGAATCAAATCCCCTAGCAATGCAAAGTAAGAACCTCTGAGACCACTCCGCCATTGTAACACCACCAAAAATAGTTTCGCAAATAACCGTGATATAAGTGTCCACCTCACACTACACCGGTGACAGGCGTTAGATGCTTTATAAGTGGTATATTGTCTTGTAAGTCTTGCTTTGTTGAACAGTCGAAAACATGGTTGATTTACTATCAATGTACCAGTAACAGTTGAACAACATTGAATAATGTTTATTGTAAGATTACTGACTTATCATAGTTTGTAAAAACTAAGGTAGAAATCTGCTTAATGAAAGGTATAGTATAATAATACGAGGAAGCATAACAGTCTGATCTACTTTAATCTTATCAATTTGTAAAGCAGAAAATGCTTCTAACATGACAATCTGATTAAAATCATATCCTAAACATCGCTATGCTATTAGGATCTTAGGACGACCAATAGAAGGTCACCTTCTCGTGACTTATTCATCAGCCAATCAGAGCAACGCTTCCACCCTCATGGAAGTAAATGTTCAACTTGTGAAAATCTATTTATAAAGCTGGGATCCCAAAGCCGTAGGGAGATCGTGAATGACTGACCTCAAGAAGGTTATTATTAGACACGGGTAAATACACACAACTAACTTTTATATCTTGAATTGTTTGTACTTTTTTCATTCCTACAAGTCCGGCTATAAGAAGAGGCACACACGCACGAGGTGTTGGAAATTATGAAGAGTGTGCTGTATTTGAACCTGTAGGAATCAAATTCTTATATTTTATTATTTCTTTAAAATAGCAGAAGTAAATGACCGTATCATTCCTGACACATGTTAAAATGTTAACAATTATGTGATAGTAATTTCTTGAAACACAAATCTGGATTTAATAAAACCAGTTTAATCATGAAGCAACTTTATGTTGGGAAACTGTGAGCATTTGTGAGACTGAAAAAGGTCATTTTCTTCTAGTGCCTAACTTGGGCAAACGTACTATGAAGAAATTTACAGTAAACCCAAAAGTTCCTTGTCGGCAACCATAGTAATTAATGTAAGTCCTTTCTAAACCAACTGATTTCTGGATGTATGTTTTGTAAGTACAAGTTCTGTATCCCGTTTCATGTACAAAAAAATAAAGAAGTGATAAAGGGTCGGGCTTCATGGCGAAACCATTATGAGGCTGACAATCATAAATATCAATACCTGGATGCATTTTGGTTATGTAAGGAAAAAACGTGTGCTGAGGTATTAAATTAATGTTGTTGTTGTTGTTTCTTTTAACTACAACTATCCTGTATTTTCTTATATTGGTGCATTCTGTCCCAGTCCATGCTTTATTTTATGCACAATAAGACGTCACTGTGTTAAACCAATGGAAACGCGTGACCTGGAGCTGTGTATCATTCATCCGGGCACTTTGCTAATAATCTTTTCTATTTTCGACACACGGCATAACGAGTTATTTGATTACAAAAGCGCAAATTTTGAAGTTATGTTATCACGGTCAATACGCGCGGAAACTCGCAGCAGAGCGAAGGAGGACATCAAAAGAGTGATCACTGCTATTGATAAAGTTAGAACGTGGTAAGTAAAATCGTGTTGTGTACTGTGGTCGATACACCAGGGAGCGGTCTTTGTTTGTTGTATGTGTACTGCAGATAGTTAACTTAATACGCCGCTTTCTGTTTAAAAATTAGTATTGTTCTACTCTGTTGACACCTGTCAAGTTGACCACGTGCGTTTGTTTACATTCTGCTGCCGGTATTGGTGTATTATAGGTGAATCAAGTATTTATGTATGTATCTATGTAAAGCGATGTAGAAATATGCGTCAGTCTTAATGGTGGAAAATTGGAAAATGTGTAAAGGCTTTGGTTGGGTGCGGGCTTTAAGCTTTCGGAAAAGGGGCCTTGAAATTGGCTTCTTTTAAACTTCAAATTGAATGGATGATGCTGTCTTAAGTAATGAATATTGTATAGGAACTGTCATTTGTGCTGCAGTTTAATAGAAAAATGGTTATTTTACCACAATTTTAATAGTAACATGCAAAACACTTAAAGTTAAAACAAATGAAAACCTGTTCTGTTTTTAAATTTTCAAGGGGTTAAACTTCAGCTAGTACAGTACAAGTTAACTGTATTTAAAATAACATTTTGAATATGTGATATTCTTGAATCAGCTAATTTGGTTAATAAATCATGATGATTAAAAATTTAAGAATTTTGTTTATCAGTTACCAAATTATTCAATGAAAAAATATTAGAAATCACTTTTGTAGATTGGTCTGATGGCATGTTTCCTTTCTAATTAATATCAAGATGACGTGTCTTGCAGTTGATTCTTTTTTTATTTTTTTAGAATTTTATTTTACCTTAGTAAAAACCATAATTGTATTATTTTAAAATATGCATATGTGACTTAAAAATAAAATGGGATATAAAGAAATTACACAGGAAAGATATTTATTGAAAACATTATAAACCTTTTTGTATATCAAGTAAAAGATTGTGCATGTGTCATTGTTTGCCTTTTACTGCAAAATGTGAAGGTTTAAATTTAAAAAAACACTACAGTTTTTTGGTACGTAAGTTAAATTCTGTGTAGAAGTGCACAATATTCATAAATTGTTTTAGCGTGTCATCCTTTGAAATTATGCCTTTGGCTTAGACATTTGCATTTTTCATTCCAGTATTTACAGTTTGTGTTTAAAAAAGTTGATTTTCAGGCATTTCTGTTAACCCACAAAGAAATTAGATATTCACATCACTCCTAAAAATTACAGCTAATGAGAAAACTTTGTTACTTTTTGGAATTAATGTGAATAATGATTTGTCTGTGGCAATTGATTCTATATTGTGGCATATGAATTGGTAAAATATAACTGTTGTGCTTCATTTTGAATCAGAGAAATTTAAAGCTTAATATTTGTGAACTTAAAAGGGAAAAATTCAACACAAAATTAGATAGGATTGAAAGATTTATAATTCCAATTTTTATAGAATAAAGGAAATAAATAATGTAGTCTTTCATACCGGAAATTTTGTTATGGGTGTTCAAACTGTTATTTGTTTACAAAGAAATTTGTTTAATACTTTATTGTAGCCTAACAACACAGGTGCCTGTGAGAACTTCAAAAATGTTGGTTAAATTTCTTCAAGGGAGATAAATGCAGCAAGTGAAATTGCACTGATATTTATTTCTACTGAGGTTGTCTCCCTTTGGATTAAATGAATATTTGCTTACTTGCAGGGAGAAAAGATGGGTGACTATTGGAGATACCACTATGAAAGTATTCAAATGGGTGCCAGGTAGATTTTTATTTTTCTTATGTCAGTTAGAAAATTTGATAATCATATTGTTTGTAAAAATGATCAATATAGGCCAAAAAATATGACAGCAGATTGATATGATTAGTAAGTGGGCACACTGCAAAATAATTTTCAAATTTGTAGGCTTAACATGGTTCTAGAAAATCCAAAGCCATATACAATAAAACCAATTGTCTGGAAGCTCAAGACCAACATATCCATCTGGCCTACAGACTGGCAGACTTAGTAGGTGTGAGCAAAATTTTATAAGCCACAGGCTTTGGACCTGTGACTTATTTCTCAAACTATGTAGTGCTCCTAATTGTATATAGTATATATGTATAAAATTTTACAGTGTCGAGTTCCCAGCCAAGTTCACAGAAGATGTTTGGAAAACGAGTGGCTCATACTTCGAAGAATCGTGTAGGAAGACTAGCGGCATCGGATAAATTATCAACCAACGGTGAAGATAGCAACCAAGGTAACACACGTGTGCTGGGGTAAAGGCTGTAAAATACTGTGAAAAAAGACTGATCACAGTACTTCTTGAACCAATTGTTTAAGCAATTATATGAAAGCGTAATCATTACTGTATCGTGTATAGTCGTAACTGGTTTTGATATGTGACTGAAGAGAAGATATGTATTTTAAAGCATTGTAAATAGATCTTCGAACTGTGATGCAATTTTATTAATAAAACAGTAGAAAAGTGAGTTCAGTTTCAGAATATTTCATTAAAAATTTCAACAAGTTTGGCGAAAAAATGATACGCATTCGTTATAATGAGATATTGACTGTCATGATTGTGTGTTGTGTCATATTCTAGGAAGTCTGGATATAGATGAGAACACTCGTCAGTCACAGCTGTCAGACAGTGGGTCAGGTAACATCAATGAAGACTCAAACTTCTCATTTGTCGGAGACATGAAGAATGGAAATGAAGACAGTAATGATACAAACATGAGTGCAGGTGAGAACAAATGTTAACACATAAATCCATACTTTTAAAGGAAAGGGGATAATAAAAATATAGTGGAAATGTTTCCTTGATCTACAGGAATGCTTAAGTATATGTGGAAGTTGGGAAGATGAAAAAAGCTCATAAGAGTTAAATGGAATTTAGTGATGGTTTTTGGTATGTGTTGTATTCCTTTTATTTTAAGAATTATCTTTTTAACCTGGACTCTTATGGCAGCAAGTTGTATTGCCTTTGAGACCAGTGCCTTTTTGGTGTCTCTGTCAAAAAGATATTATTCTGTCTAAGTTGTCACAGACTAATATTAAGATAGGAATATCACAATTTAATTTTACATTGTAGATCTCTGATTTCATGTTTCAAGTAATTTGTGTTTAATAATTTAAACTGTTTGCAAGTATATGTATCAAGTTTGTGGTATTAAAATATTATTGTTTTGTTTTTTTCAGCTTTAAAACTTGTTAGAAATGATGTGAATGGGGAGGAGTCGAATGGTAGGTACAGCAAGGGTGAAGGTCATTTGTGCATAGTTTTGTTACATGCCCTTATATTGACTCAAATTGATTGTTCTTTTAAATGATTCTCTGCCACACTGTTGCTCTAAAGGTCTTTAACAAAACTTGCTTTAAGGATAGATTATATTGTTTATATTTCTGTTACATTGAATAGTTCACTGAGGGAATATCAACTGTTGTTTTCATGAATGAGTCTCTTCATACACTGTTAGTTCAAAATTTGGATAAATTTTATGGTATTTCAGACTTCTTTTCTGATGTCAGTACCTATTTCTAGCAGTATTTTATCCGCATTGAATTCACTATAAATTTGATACTGTAACATTCTTTATTAACTTAGAGTCTCCTTCTTGGTTTGGTTGTTAAAATTTTTTAATCTTTGACCTCTAAGTGATTCAGTGTCATTGGTTTAAGTACTGATATTATAAGATTTCTCACTGAGAATGTGAGAAGTATTTTCTGAGCATAACACATAAGATATGTCACTTTCCCGTAAAGATTGTAGAGTTAAATGTACACATAGGTTACTGGAAAATTAGCAGTTTAACTGTTGTGGATATTATTGAACAGCAGAATCAGAATTGATGTTTTGTGCTTTCAGATTCATCTGAGACCAGTTCCCCAGCAAAGAAATTAAAAACAGGAGACAAGCTTGCAAGCTGAGAACCAGTCCATTAGTCATTAATACTATTTGGACTGGTTTTACAGCAATGAAAAAGGAAGAAAAGTTAGCAAGCTGAAAACCAGTTTATTATCTTTCAACCTTACCACTGTTTGTATTATGTTGTAATAGTGACCTCTGGTGGCAGACCAGTGTCATATTTAAATCGACTTCTGGGATCAATGTTTGGAATATTACGTGAACTGGCAAACTAAGAAGTTTTCGGGATAAATTTATATATTGTATATTCCTGTTACTTGTTGTAAAATCAGATTTGTACCAAGACGTTAATAAGCATACTTGAAATTAAAAGTGGGATAGTGCTGAAAATCTAAAATATTTCAGGATATGAAAATTTGAGGTTTTATTGGTTCAAAACTTAAAATAACAAGGAAAACTTAAGATAAAACGACTTCATAAGTTTCTCAGTATTGGACGTGTAATACATCTAGGGTGACACACAAGGCCTTTCTTGAAATGACAATACATTAAAAAAAAACAACATAGGGTGTGAAATATCAAGAGTTTGTATTTGACAGATTCCTAGATACTTTTACCTCACTTGTTTTCTCTATTCATTTACATTGCTTCATATTGAAGTATCATGTAACTTCTAGATATATCTCATGTTTCCCATTTACTTAGAAAATGATTTTTACATTTGAGAAATGTTTATATTATTAATACAATAGTTTTAAAATTTAAGCTACTTTAAAAGAATACTTTATTTGTCTATTTGGTATCTAAATCTAGTTTGTCTGTGATGTGGTAAAGTTAATAAGTCTCCAAAGTGACATAATCTATATTACAAATCGTTTAGGTGTCACAAAACCACATTAAGGGATTTCAGAATCATGAAGGGACTGCAGAATCCTGTGGAATACATTCTGAAACGAGATACATTTTTTTGCTCACTAAGACCAGTTTATTTTAAAATTACACAAAAACTCAGAAATCTTTAAGAACCAGACTCTAAAATTTGAAATGAAAAAGGTCTGTTATTAAGATCAATTTGTTAATAAGATGATTTTTTTGACTGGTCTTGTTTGTGGCACTTTACTGTTTAAATACCATACGTTGATGATTACATATGACCCAAGTACCAGAAAACCTCTAGTTTCTTTTCCCCCCATTTTTTTTTAAGATAAGGCACTTGGCAGATAAGATTAATAATGATGAAATCTTAACTTTTGCAGACATTACTTTTAATGAATTTATTTTGCTAATCTGATGAACGGTTTTATTTGTATTTATGATGAAGTTTTACTGTTTTCTTAAACATTTTCCTCAGATGAAAATGTTAAAGTAGTAAAATTTTGATTATCGTTTGTAAGACCCGTTTGTTACAGTAACATAAAAAACCAGATAATGGTTTTAAATAGCAGTCTGCTTCATCACATCATCAAAAACACTGAAATAGAATATAGTTTCCATTGTCACCAGTTTCATTAATTCATCACTTTCGACTGTGATAAACCTATTAGATAAACACTTTCCTTTACATGCTGTAACATTTATTTAAAGTACACGTGTGTGTGTGTTTAAGTGTCAATATTTGCACTTGTGTAAAGATATGTACTTTTTGTGCCTTTTTACATTGTAGCTGAATGTGTTTGAGGTAAATATTAAAAATAATGTAGATACTGATTAAGAATTTAGTCAGTTTACTTCAAGTAAATGTCAAAAGTTGCTTGATGTAAGTATTGCAGCTAATACCGTGTTTGTTGGAATGTTAAAACTTGTTTAACCCTTAACCTGCTGGAACCGAAGGTGATTAGCCTTTGCCACCAGTATAAAGCCAGGCCAGCCTGCATATCCGTGCAGTCTGACCATGCTCTATACTGTTGGTAGCTCCATTTTTGTATTTTGATTTTGAAATCCCTTAAACTTTGAATGGACTGTTCCAAATTCAAAGCTGGGCAAATCCATTACAAAATTTCAGCATGTTCAGGGTTAATATAAATGTTTTAGTGTGTTTGGTGTAAAAGGTACTGTGTAAATGAAGGAAGTTGCTTGATATAAATTTTGAGCATGTTTAGTTGCAGACATCAGTTATATGTAAATGTTGTATTTATTGTGGTGAAAATAATGAATTTCAATGGTGCAAATATTTTATCAAGTGAACGACTTGTAAAAAAAGATCTGTAGTTTATGAAACTTGAAATGCTACAAAAGTTTGAATTTAGTTGGTATATCGCAATTTTTCATTAGTTTGGTTTTATGTTTGTGGTAGATTAAGGAGTTGTTGGGAAAACTTAGTCCAGAGAATATGAACTTATCTTGGCAGTAAACTTAATGTATATATCCAGAATTGATACATCTAAGTACCATTCAAGGTTATTTCCTGTTGTGAATTACTGGTACTTTTGTTGACATTTATTTCTAAAATAATTAAGATGGAATTCTTCATTAAAAAAAAAAAAAACCATAGAGCATTTAAATACAAGTCAGGATTCCTTGTGGCAGATACCCTTTTCAGGTACGTTTTAATCTCTTATATAGATGTTTTAAGCGTTTGAAAAAATGAAATCATGCATTTAAATTATTATCTGTCAGTATGTGTAAGTATATCTGTATAAGTATTTTTGAATCATACATTTATTGTAGTGAATCTATATTACAAATAAATATTTATTGTGTGCAATATGGTTTTGATATGTTGTTTATTTTATCTTGTCCAGGTTAAGTAAGTACAGCTACAGTAAAATGTCAAACAAATAAGTTGGAAATCGGCAAACTATTCGCCCTGGTCAGCTTTGCTACTTCTGCCACCACTATAACCCACGTGACGATAGGTATATCATGTGTCCAAAACAATCTACTTGCGTTATTTTTTCGAAATATTCTTTTTTATGCCCTCGAAGGAGGCATGTAGTTTTTGAACCGTCAGTCCGTCCGAAAACTTTAACATTGGCCATAACTTCCTTATTAGTAAATTGATTTACTTCATACTTGGACAAGACCTTCCCACTGACCTATATTTGTTCGACCTTGACCCCTGAATGACCTTCACCTTTGACACCCAATTGTCAGAAAACTTTAACATTGGCCATAACTTCCACATTACTACGTAGATATACTTCATATTTGGACACAGCACCCCTTTGGACAAGACCTTCCCACAGACCTATATTTGTTTGACCTTGACCCCTGAATGACCTTCGCTTTGGACATTTAATTGTCTGTTAACTTTAATATTGGCCGTAAGTTCCACATTAACATTGGCCATAACTTCCTTATTAGTAAATTGATTTACTTCATACTTGGACAAGACCTTCCCACTGACCTATATTTGTTTGACCTTGACCCCTGAATGACCTTCACCTTTGACACCCAATTGTCAGAAAACTTTAACATTGGCCATAACTTCCACATTACTACGTAGATATACTTCATATTTGGACACAGCACCCCTTTGGACAAGACCTTCCCACAGACCTATTTTTGTTTGACCTTGACCCCTGAATGACCTTCACCCTGGACATTTAATTGTCTGTTAACTTTAATATTGGCCGTAAGTTCCACATTATTAAGTGGATATATTTCATACTTGGACACAACACCCCTTTGGACAAGACCTTCCCACTGACCTATATTTGTATGACGTTGACCCCTGAATGACCTTCACCTTGAAGATCCAATTGTCCAAAAACTTAACATTTGGTCATAACTTCCACATTAGTAAGTGGATATACTTCATACTTGGACACGACACCCTTTTGACGAGACCTTCCCACTGACCTATATTTGTTTGACCTTAACCCCTGAATGACTGGTTCTCAGCTCAAAGTTCAAAGCACCACTTTGGGAGCATAGTCATCTTACAGTGACAGTTCTTGTTACGTTTATTTTTTTTAGCTCACCTGAGAACTTCTTGCTCAAGGTGAGCTTTTGTGAACATTCTGAGGTGCGTCATCAGCTTTTTACTTTAAGCAACATCTCACTCCTTAACCACTAGGTGGAAGATCATAAATCATTACTGGAATGTTCCATGCATGAAGCTTTACCAAACTTGTTAAAAGAATTCCAATCCATGAAGAACTCTGGTTGCTATGGCAACAAGAATTAAAAACTTAAAAAATCTTGTCTTAAACTGCTAAACCCAGAGGTCTGAAATTTGGCATGGAGCATTGTCTAGTGGACCTCTACCAAGATGGTTCAAAAAATATTCCTGGGGTCACTATTTGCCCTGCGTGAGGGGTCAGAAGTTTTACATAGCAATATAGAGTAAAATGTTTTAAAATCTTCTTGTCTGAAATCATAAGGTCTACAGTTTTAAAATTTGCCTTGAAGCATTGTCTAGTGAACCACTAACAAGTTTGTTCAAATAATGTCCTTGGGGTCACTATTGGCCCCGCCCGAGGGGTCAGAAGTTTTACATGGCACTATAGAATAAAATCTTTAAATACATCATGGAGCCTTTCTTTATAGACAAATATCTTTGATATTCGGTTTGTAGGTTCCTTGCATGAAGCTCTACACATAGATGGGGCTTGAGGTCACTGGGTCAAGGTTACCATAGCTTATAATAGATATTTCTACTTTCTGTCATAGGGCCGTTATCTATTGACTGATATTTTACATATTTGGTTTGTAGGCTTCTACATATCTTCAATTAGAAAATGAAATACTGCTTCTTATGTTTGCTTAACAACAAACCCACAACCAAAGTACTCAGGTGAGCGATACAGGGCCATCATGACCCTCTTGTTTATATAAAGCATAACAATTAAATGAAAGAAAATTAAGTGACCAAAATATACTCGGCTCCGTATCGACCGAATTTGCTGGTGGTGGCAGTGGTTTCTGTACTGATCGGGGGTAGTAACCGCAGCGGGGAGCTTGGGAAACTGGATGTAGAAAACCTTAGTATAAGGTCAAGCATACTGAAAATTGGTTGCTTTTGGAAAACTATGTCAAGATCTTTATTATTTTTTTGTGTTGCGGGGGTGGGGGGGGGGTGGAGGGTGGAAGTGCGAGGTTAGTGAAGAACAGATCTGCGAGTTTAGACGATAAGCAACCTACTCCAATTTTGTTTCATTTGGTATTAGGACAACATTCTGTAGCAAATCGCAAACGTGACTGCTGTTCTCAGAAATGGTCACTTTGGTAACCTTTATTTCGTTGCATCATCCGTCAGTCCCGTCTTCAGCAGTTTGTGGTCACCCTATGTGCGTAGCCAACTTGTGCTTTAAACAAAATTTTCGCTCTCGGTTAAAGTTTAAGAAGAACGGTACTAATCTTCCTTGCAGCTCTGAAATTCTGCACGAGTTATTGCCTAGTGGAGCTTTAACAAAAATGTTCAGATATCGAGCGTGAGGTTCACATGGAATTAAAAGTACAAATGTTTTAAAACTCGTGTGACATTTAGAAAATGATCAGTTTTACTCGACGGACAAATTTAGAATCTTCATGACTCTCTTCCTCTTTTTTGACCAATTACATCATGACAGACTATAGAATGAAATGCGTAGGCTACCAAAATTAAGTATTTATGCCAACAAAACGTAATACGAAAACATCTGGAACATTGGAAGTTCGTCTGTTCACATTCAAAAGGCTCATTCGGTCACGTGACAAAAGACCTAAAATACAACAGTGACGTGACTGACATGACTACTCATGCAATATCATCTATTTATGATATTCACAAAACTCTTTTTATACTATTTTTGCTTATTTTATTGGAAAAAAATGACTTTGAAGCTAAACAAATATTCATCTCTATGATAAAATGGGTTGACATATCGTGCAAGAAGAATGACCAACATAATTAGAGAATTCATTTGCCCGACTCAAGCGTGCAGATACCATTAGTTTTTTGTCAGGATTATTCTAATAAAGTCTATATATAAATTCAATGAGGACGCCAGAGCATTTATAGAAAAGTTATAGATTTACTAGTAAGAAAACCACACACTGTATTTAAGTTTTTCTAGCAGCGAATTGCATACACGCCGGAGTGAATCAATTTTCTTATAACCGTAATCACATTTCTTTCTTCCTTTCTTCTATCTTTGTTTCTTTCGTTTTTTCTTTCTTCCGTATTTTTCTCATATATCATAATTTCCTTACAAATATCAAAACGACCAATGAGTTGATTATTTTTTCCATGTCATATTTGTATCAGAACTTTTAATAGCCCATCCAAAGCCTCTGTCGATTCTTGCAACAAGGTCAAGGCAACAATTTAAAGTCAAACATAGCCGGTTCAATGTTTCTATTTTATGTCTCAACAACAACAGAAGACTGTATTTCAAACTAGTAAATCATTTTTTTAATATAAAAGTTTAAGAATAACGTCATTTCTTGGTGATAATGTGAAGGTCATCTATTAACAATAAACCCAAGACCATTTGGAACTGAACCTGTTACTGATATTTTAATACCTTACACATCAACAACAATTAGCAGAAAAACAACAACAGAATTAACTTTTTTTTAGAATTACTAGTTTAACAAAATGTAAATTATTTCGATGTAAATATAGCAATATTCATAACATATACATGGGCGTATATCTGACTAGGAAGCGAAGGTAGGTACATAAAACACCGAACCCAAGACCTGAAGTATGTGACAAGCAGCCATCTGAAAATATACAGGAAACAGAAGGTAGTCGCCGACAGAGCTCTAGGCCCAGTCATCAATTCATTAAACAAACAAAATCTAATCTTCAGATAAACACCAAAAGGTACCATATTACATTTTAAATATACACTTCAAAAAATATTAAGATACACCACTGTTCGCCCTTTTATATTTCCTTTCATTTAATTCTATGAATATTAAGTTATATTTTTTTGTAATAATTATGACAACATGTAAGACGAAGTCCTTATTATATAAATTTAGAATGACATCATATTTACCTTTCATACTTTTTTCTCTGAGCAGTTTTCTCATTGTGCCGTCATTAGACCTGTAGGTAAATATAAAAAAATAATACATGGAGAAAGGCAAAATTATATTAGTTCCTCTCACTAATAAAAGAACTAACAAATGTAAAGTCTGGCAGTGGCATGTGTTTCTTCTTTTCCTTTCTTTTTTTAAAACTTGAAAGCCACTGTTAAAAGGCGACAAGCTTCTAGTTTAACAAATGAAGTCGAAGTATTTTGCCAAACTCATGTAAAGAAAGTCACTTTTTAAGTCCACACTAGGTAAAATTATGTCCCCAGATTCAGTTTTAAAGGTTTTAGCTTTATAGATTATAGAAACCTAAAAAAGTGCAATGTTATCTAAAGCATACTTTTGTCGTTAGTGTTTTAGACAAAGATTTATGAAATTACAACTTTTTTTATGAAACACGTTAATTTTGTTTACTTCTTTATACAATATGGACGCTGAAAAAGAACGCACCCCTCACTATCCTCGTGTCGTGGTCGTTTTCGGTTTAGCTCTGACTGCCTGTTACTGCCATCTTCCTCTTCATGCGGCGTTGTTTCTTGCTTTGCACTCTGTATCATTTCGTTCAGTGTATTGTAGATGTTTGACCGAAAACAACCTAGACGCTTGTCTGGCCATGATAGCACCATTTTTATCCAATCAGGTCGCATAAAATCTTCAAATCCGAGAACACCACAAAGCACAGCTGAGAAGTAATAAGCACTATCACAAAATAATCAGAGGGTTAAATCCCGACAGATATTACATAAATGACATGCTAAATGTTTTGAAATATAAATTTCATTTTGTGTCATAGTTGACAAGCTGAATCTAATTATTTCAAAAAAAAAAACAACCAAGAATTACAGATTATATTGTTAAGAGTAAGTTTGTACTACACGTATTTAGAAATCAAGTGATTGCTAGATATAACCGAAGGTGTGTAGTGTAGAAGCATGGAGGGGACATTGATTTTTTCTGGTGACCTCGGGTTATAGCTAAAAAAAACAAGAGGGTCATGATGGCCCTACATCGCTCACCTGAATACTTTGCCTTTGGGTCTGCTATTGAGCTAACATCTAAAGCTTTTTTAAGAATCTCCCTATCAAAAACTATATGAATACATGTGACCGCCAGGGCAGGGCCAAGTTTCACTCAAGGGACATAATTTTTACAAACTTGGTAGATGACCTCTAACTGATGCTCCATTAAAAATATCTATGTTCTAGGCTCCGTGTTTTCAGAAAGGAGGTTTTAAAAGTTTTGCCTATAAAAGCCTAGGTAACACCAACTGACTCCCGGGGCAGGGCCAAATTTGACCCCAGGGGCATAATTTGAACAAATTTGGTAGAGGTCCACTAGACAATGCTACACACCAAATCTTACGGGTCAGGGCCTTCTGGTTTCAGACAAGAAGCTTTCAAAGTTTTCCCTATATAAGCCTATGTAAAACCAATGTCCCCGGAGCGGGGTCAAATTTGACCCCAGGGGTACAATTTGAACAAACTTGGCAGAGGTCCACTAGACAGTGCTACATACCAAATCTTTAGGCTCAGGCCCTTGTCTTTTCAGACAAGAAGATTTTCAAAGTTTTCCCTATATAAGCCTATGTAAAATCAATTGACCCCCGGGGGTGGGGCCAAATTTGACCCAGAGGTATAATTTGAACAAACTTGGTTGAAGTCCACTAGACAATGCTACATACCAAATCTTAAAGCTCAGGGCCTTGTGGTTTCAGACAAGAAAATTTTCAAAGTTTTCCCTATAAAAGCCTATGTAAAATCAATTGACCACGGGGCAGTGCCAAATTTGACCCCGGGGGCAGAATTTGAACAAACTTGGTAGAGGTCCACTAGACAATGCTACACACCAAATCTTAAGGCTCAGGGCCTTGTGGTTTCAGACAAGAAGATTTTTTAAAGTTTCACTATATAAGCCTATGTAAAATCAATTGACCCTTGGGACAGGGCCAAATTTGTCCCAAGGGTTATAATTTGAACACACTTGGTTGAGGTCTACTAGGCAATGCTATATACTAAATCTTAAGGCTCAGGGCCTTGTGGTTTCAGACAAGAAGATTTTCAAAGTTTTTCCCTATATAAACCTATGTAAAATCAATTGACCACGGGGCAGGGCCAAATTTGACCCCGGGGGCAGAATTTGAACAAACTTGGTAGAGGTCCACTAGAAAATGCTACACACCAAATCATATGGCACAGGACCTTGTTGTTTCAGACAAAAAGATTTCTAATGTTTCAGTATATAAGCCTATGTAAAATCAATTGACTCCCGGGACAGGCCCAAATTTGACCCCAGAGGTACAATTTGAACACACTTGGTAGAGGTCCACTAGGCAATGCTACATACCAAATCTTAAGGCTCAGGACATTGTGGTTTCAGACAAGAAGATTTCTAAAGTTTCACTATATAAGCCTATGTAAAATAAATTGACCCTCGGGGCGGGGCCAAATTTAACCCAAGGAATATTATTTGAACAAACTTGGTAGAGATCCACTAGACAATGCTCCACACCAAATCTTAAGGCTCAGGCCCTTGTGGTTTTAGACAAGAAGATTTTCACAGTTTTTCCTTTCAGTTGCCATAGCAACCAGAGTTCTTGATGGAATTGAATTCTTTTAACAAATTGGTAGAGATTCATGCAAGGAATATCCCAGGCATGTTTTGTCAATGTTGGCTCAGCGGTTTAGGAGGAGATGTCGTTAAAGTCAAATTGTTAACGACGCACGCTGGACAATCAACGATCCCAAAAGCTCAGCTTGAGCAGTGCTCAGGTGAGCTAAAAAACAATGAACAAAAAAATATTTGTATTAACTAAGTAAAAAAATATAATTTTTCTTTAGTTATAACTCGAGGCCACGAGTTAAAAAAAAGATATTTCAGTATCCCCTCCATGCTTCCGTAGTGTACACCCTATGAAATAGATGACACATTTATGTTGATACCGTGACAAACGCGTAGGCTATAGTAAGGTACAACTAGCCAGCGGATTGTCAGCTTCAGAAAGACAGGGTCTTAAATTCAAATTCAGTCCGCGGATAGAGGATTCTTTTTGGTTTACTGACCCTGTAGACCTAGATCAGTGAGAGATTCCAGAAACACACAAATTCCATATCAACACTAATTATGATAAGGTTTATTCTACTGCTACGCTTCTTGTCTGAAGCAGGCTACATCATGCGGCTACAAGGACATAACGACAAAGGCAAACACAAAGATATATCATATAACTGTGAATCTACTTGAAATTTATTAAATACTTTGTTCTAGGAAGAGATCTTTCCTGTACGATAATACGTTTCCGGACTCTGATAAGTGCTTGGATTCCTCATATATCTTGTTGCAGAAATTCTTGTGTATACTTCTTAAAGTCTGTCCATTTGCAAACTTTTCAAATGTTTCCTTACAACCAACCTGAAATTAAACAAAAGACTCTGTAGAAGTTTAATTTAATTCAGTCCAGGTTTTATAAACAAAACCAGCAAATAATTTGAACGGAAGTAAAAGAGAGAAACAGATAACTAGAACTGTAACAAATATAACAACACATATGGTAAGGTCAGCTGACCTAAAAGTTGTCCAGAGGTTAAGCTGTTCAGGGCTCGCGAGTTTGAAATCTCGATCCTACACTGACACATCCTAAAATAAATACAACACTGCACGAGTCATATGGGTAACCGGTGACGACGTATGTCAATCTCCCACGCAGTGATCTCCCCTTACAGGATTAGATCTCTGCCGTCACAACATTTTCGTCAAGATTTTTGACGATATGAATTTTTTTAATTTTGATTTTTTTTTTTAAAGTAAACACGGTTTTACTGATGTTTCAAGACTGTAAAGTGTTAGATTTGAACTCAAATAAAAAATAATTTCGGAAACATAAAAATTATGAGAATAATTGTTAATATCGCACCGTTTATTTCAAAACAATATGACCGCTTTTGAAAAAGAAATCATTCAAGTCACTAGTGTACTAAGGTTCTTTTTTAACAGAAATGAAATTTTGTCAATCATATCGGCAGACTTGACAGCAGAGCTCAAATTATAGTATCGCTGTTTATCACAGATGAAACAATTTTTCAACGGTTTCTTTGGCGTACCCGCCATCTTGACACAATCATGTGATAAGACCATCATCACGTGATTCGTGTGAAGGCAGTGGTTACTGATCGTAGCGTAACCGGTGCGCGGAGTTTGGACGTATGTAAGTACGTAGATAATCTCCACAGTTCATTAAATCGCTGTTTTCACCTCTTTACCAACGCAAATTATATTGCTAAATTTAGTGTTTTTATTTTCTAGAAGTATACGCACAGCTCTGGTATTTTCTAGAAAACGTTAACATATCTAGATTAATGTAATGAATGATGCGTGATCTTGTTCATGTGTTTCGAACATCATTTTTGAAATAGCCGCCCCATTCCACTAACATTGAAAAAAACTCATCTGTTGAAAAACATGCGTAGGAATGCTTACATGTTCTACCATAATGAAGTAGAGCAGTTGATGGGTGATAAAATAGTCCGAGGTTTCTTCAGTT
Organism: Cyclina sinensis; assembly: GCA_012932295.1. Lineage (NCBI taxonomy): Eukaryota > Metazoa > Mollusca > Bivalvia > Venerida > Veneridae > Cyclina > Cyclina sinensis. The sequence goes on from JAAONU010000019.1 coordinate 4,790,698, forward strand.
GTCATATAGTCCAAGCAGTCATGTGTTATATTGCAACGTGACAGCTTCCTGAATAATAAAACAATTATTGATTCAAGGGAATTTTTTATTTCTGTATTCTTTTCATTTCATAAAAATTCAATATTTTATGTTGTTGCGTTAGAAAACTGTGAATATATAAATAAATAAAAAATAAATGGAAAGAACGAAAAACATTTGTCGAAGACTTTAGAATGCTTCTGAAATGTGTTGCTCTTCGTGGAAATAAAATGTTTTTACAAGGATTTCACTCTTCTATGGCATGTCTTTACTCTTGTTGCTATAGATAGAGTGATAGTATTTTAAACACTTTTAACTTATCATTAAAGCGTTTTCGGCTAAAACCTTGGTTTAAAACATCACTGATTACATTACAATAAATACAGTTCTGAAAATTCTGAAACCAAAAACGATAAGGGAAAGGCCAGTGTAAAGTAATTAAAAAAAACTTATTTTTTTTGACTGTCACTAATTGAAAAAGTTATGTAATCAATTTTACCTGCCATTTTCCACATACGTTCCAAGCATACGTGCGTAGCATGTGTCTCCTTTTTCTTCGTCATAACCATTGTTGAAGCCAACCTTCACCGGTTTTTCATCAAAATACGCTGGCTCATAGGGCTGTATGTACGGCTTATCAATGGTAGCCAGGAACCTACGGAAACAGAGTGAAAAACCAAGTTGAAGTTAAAATACTTATAATAAAGGTCAGCATCATGTCGATTATAGATTTTCTTGTGGTCAGAAGTAAACAGCATCGTCACCATTTACCAAACATCCTTGTAAAAAATTAGATATATACCTAATAATTTCTAATGTTTTAATTCTTTATATTTTTATTTTGACAGCGAAAGTATACATGTATTTCATACCTATTTGACTTGTCCTTGAGACTTTTTTCTTACCTTTCATAATAATCCGAGTCCTCGCTTTCTACGTAGGGTAAGGCAGCATCGGCCGCCTTGTTCAGTTCTTTCTCCATCCGAACCATTGCTTTATATACATTGTTGTCACATGATCGTTGATTGCACTCCCGTATGGCCTCCTGTAACTGGCCTAGAAAAAATATAGTTCGTCAGGTTACATGATTCATTGACAACCACTTGACGATTTTAACCCAGACGTCATCAGCTATTCTGACTAAAGCATACAATCCTAGAGATTGTCTCTGGATTATTCTGACAAAAGACCTATCTGTGAAAAACCTGAAAGTACCAGGCCGTGATAGTAGCTAGAATACATAACATACAGGGACATCTTTCTAGTCAATAGGCAGGCTTTTTTAAAAATTAATAAAAATTCTTGCATATGATATCAGTCCCTCCTACGCCATCCTTAGGTTGGATAATTAAAACAGCAAAATCGACTAAAAAAGCAACATTCACTTATGGTTCACCTCTTTAATCATTTAGAGATCCCTCTAGGCATTTGCTTCAACATTACAGAAAAAAATAACACAAGAAAGCTCGTGCACATTTTATTTTCAAGACTACTTTAATACTTTTCTGCACGAGTAAATCTTTTCGTTCATGTTGTCATCTGACTGTTAGCCTTCATTTATTTGAAATGAAACATTTATATCACTACTCATTTCCATCAATACCACATTTGATTTGAAATGGAGATAGCGGTACAAAACTATCAAGAAATGGTTTTGAAAAGTGAAAAAAAATCTTTTTAAAATCATTAAGATTTCTTAAATATCTTAAATATCATAAGGAGGCGGAAACGCAATAGACGTCTATCAAATACCCCACCCACTCACACGTACTAAAGAATAAAAAAAAATAGACAATTCCGCGCAATTGTTACGTTAAATGTGTTTGATATATTATTCGGTTAAGCTGTGTTCTCGTCGAGTGAGTTGAGTTTATATTTGTTTGTGTGTGTGTGCGCGTGTGTGTGTGTGTGTTTTGTTTGTTTGTTTGTTGGTTGTTTTTTTTTTTGTCTTTTTTAATCTTTAGGTTAAATGGTTTTGGAATATTTCCGTTTAAATGTTTAAGGAATTTTGGAATATTGTTCGCTTATTTTTTTTAAAAAAATGTTATATTAATAATTTGATACGTATCACTTTAGGTTATAAATTATTATAGTATATGAATTCAGAACTATTTTTAAGAAAACACTCGATCGCTTAAATAATCTATTCCATCTTTCCTAACGTCCTCTGATCGCAAGAGCTACCAGAGAGGAACTTTATCTCTGGATTCAGTCTTGTTGTTAATTTAGCTAATTTCCATTTCCAGATCTAATGGCAAACAGTGAAATCATACAAGAACCTAGATATGGGGCTTCAGAAAATGTGGAATATTAAAAGCGGGACTACTTCTTAGATAGAAAATTGTCTTTGTTTATAAAATCTTTCTAGAAACGTTTCAAGTTTTGCTGTAAACGTTTCTGAAGGTTTTTAAAAGGTAAAAGTTATGTTCTTTTTTACCCCCTTTTTATCCCCAGACAATATGCTTTAGGCTTGGGGAAGGGATTAAAAAAACGTAGACATAACCTATTGCGGGCCGAATTGACCAAATTACTCAGCAATGTTCGAATTCAAATATGGCTATCGCTCGGCTAATTAATAAGTAATACCACCGTGCAATCAATTATTCAGTGTTTTCTGTCTGTTGGGCCTTTCTATACACAATTACTAACACTTGATGGCTTCATTTGGTGATCTTTGTTGACACGTCGGTGTATATCATTACCAAATCAATTTCCTTTTTACACACGTGTTCTTAGAATCAATAAGGTAGTCTCAGTGAAACGTTTTATAATTTGGATAAAATAATAGAATTGGATAGAATAGCAACAACTGTTCGATTTACATAAAAAAGCAGTGTTTTCACCCTTTGGTGTGTAAAGCTCTAACAGAAATTCACTTCTTTCGAACACTTCTCAAAATCAGGTAAAATGCTCAAAAGTGAACACCAGTAGGACTGTTCAGCCTTTGGTCGGACCTGGCATTTTATTCCGGTCGTTCACTTGTATCTAGAATAGTCCAGAACTATGTGTACACAAAGAGAGCTAACATTTTCAGTATTACACTAGACGCTTGAGTTAATGTTTATTCATTTACCCTCTCAATATCAAACAAACTACACCCACTGATATGCTTCAAGAGAGAAAATAAGAAAAGAAATTCAAAGTAAGGTTTTCTTTTGCTACTGCTGCTCTCCCTAGAGTTCACATGGTAATTCAAAACAAGAGGTCTGTGATTGCCTTTTAACGCTCACCTGAGAACCATCGTAGATATCGTTCAATTTTTCAATGCTCTAACTTCAAAAAATAGACAGAGATCAGTTGATGAAGGTTAAAATATGTTTTCAAAATTGTCCAGTTTCAACTTAACTCAAACAAATATGTTAAAGGCCCTCCAAAGGAATATTTCAGTGAAATAACTTTGAAACTTGGCCAGGGGTGTCTTAGGAAAATATTTTCAAAATTTTCCTTACAGTCATACAGTGAAAACTTGCCCAACTTCTGTCAATTCTTTAAGAAACCAACATGGCTCCAAGGAATTTCATAAAAGGCTACCACAGTAACATTTCTTTAAAATTATATTGAAATTGAGCCAATGGTGTTTCAGAAGAAGATTTTTCAATTTTTCTCTTTACCTGTATTTTTATTGACAGAAAAGTAGCCTTGTCCCCTATCAGTCAAATTATTTTACAAACCAACATTACTCAAGGAAACTGAAAAGTGGCCAACAAAGGAGCATTTGTGGGAAATTGTTTTGAAACTGTGCATGCGGTTTTTTAGAAGAATTTAAAGGTTTCTAAATAGTTGTATACGAAAAGGCTGCCGTGCCCACTGTCAACCAAGTTTCTTCAAACCATCATTGTTTGAAGGAATTTGATTAAAGCCCGCTTGAGAAATAATTATTTTGAAACTTTGCTAGTGGTTTCTGACGAGTAGATTTTCATAGTTTCCAATACAGTCATATAGCAAAAAAAGGTCCCGCCCTCTGTAGGCCATGCTTTTAAAAGATCCGCATGGCTTAAAGGAATTTGATAAAGGGTCACCTAAGAAACATTTTTGTGAAATTATTTTGAAATCGGGCAGGTTGTTTCTGAGGAGAAGATTTTCAAATTTCTAAATGGAACCGTTTAATTTCAAAGAATTTGAAAAAGGGCTAACTGGGGAACATTTGTGTGAAGTTCGCTTAATGTTATCATAGTGATTTAGGAGGAAGTGTCGTTTGAAGTTCAATATTGACAACTGACGACAGACGACGGACAATCACCTCTCCTAACAGCTCACCTAACAGCTCACAACCACCTCTCGTAACAGCTCACCTAACAGCTCACAATCACCTCTCGTAACAGCTCACCTAACAGCTCACTTCGTGCTCTGGTAAGCTAAAAGACAGTGTGGCGGGGAAGGAGAAAAAGATATAAAAGTACAGTGTTCACGACTGTTGAAAGTTAAACATTTCCTTTGTTGCATTAAGTTTCAGGTCTGGGTTACTGATTGTGTTTTACTCAGTTTTCTTAATACAATTTCTTATTTGCGATTCTTAAACTCTCTTCTAGCAAGCGACATAAGTTAGACACGACTTCTCTTAATACCATTGTTGAAGTAATTGCATTTTATTTTTATCGTTTATTTTTTAAGACTGGTCCTCTGACAGACGGCTGTTCCCCAAGATGTTATTTTTTCAGTTGAGATAGGAAACTAGTCTATGAAGCCGTATTAATTTGCTATAAAATGGAAAGAGAAACGGTAAGCTTTTTGACAAGGCAGAGTTTTTTACGCAATTCTCAAAAGGTTTCCTGGCAAGAGCTTTGAGTCTATTTAATGGTCACATTATGGGAACCAAACATCAATGCTAAAACGCTTAATCTAATTCAATGAAGTAGATATGGAGATAATGTAGACATTCCTTTGAAGTCGTCGCGGAAAACAGTTCAGTAATATGTCACTGGTATTAACTTCAGTTCTACAAAATATGAAAACCAGAGCTTTAAAGCGTGGTTTATACCTTGACCTTTACTTTGCTATGGTCATTGTCTACCTGCCTTTTTTAATTCAATGAATTCTTCAGAAAAGTGATCATCTGAAGTCAGCTGAAAGAATTATAAAAAAACTATTTAATTATCATTTACACCAAACATGCCATGGTATGAAATTGATTGATTGATTGATTGATTAATTAATTAATTAATTAATTAATTAATTAATTAATTAATTGTTTGTTTGATTGATTGATTGATTGATTGTTTCGTTCGTTCGTTCGTTCGTCCGTCCGTCCGTTCTTTCGTTTGTTTATTTGGTTGCTTGTTTGTTCTTGTCTTCCTTCCAAACTTCCTTAATTTCTTCCTTTGTTCTTTCAATTGTAAGATCGCCTTTTGATTGATTGATGTAACATTTTTGTCTTAATAATAAAAATTTAGATTTTAAAGAATGTAGATCTTAATTTGACATTTTGTTAGTTGAGTTTATTGTCCGTTCAAAAGGTGAAACCATTTTTTTAAACTTCGCAATACATCATAACATTCTGGTCAATCGGTTGCCTGTTAGGAGTATTGTGTAACCATTTTTAAATCGCATGGTCATTTCATTTTTTTTTATTCTTATAGATATTCTTGAGATTGTTCTAATGAACGTTTTATGAAACAACTACCATATAATTAAGAAAAATGTATAGTTCACTATCCGCATTACATTTGACCGCATCACTATCCATGCATAACTGAACTCACCACAGGGCAGATCAGTGGTCCAGTGGAAACGCGCTGGGCTTATGATCCAAGGATCGCGAGATCGATTCTCCACTACCTAAATTAAACGCTGCAGGGGGTGTCTATTATATGGGCATCTAGTATTGACAAAAAACAAACTCAGATAGATAGATTACCATACACTGGTCTCTTATTTAAATACAGGAAGTTAGGTTATTATACTGAGCATTGTAAGCGGAATGGTATTTTGTTCATGCGCAAAATGGACGTTTCGGATATAAAAGAAAAGTTCAAGTTACAGTGTAAAAAAAGGAATGTTAAAGCTCCGTTGCCTTTCAATGGTTTCTTATTACACGAATTGTTTAAAGACTTTTCTACTTCAAGGTTGTCCTTCGATATTTTTTAAGAATGTATAAACAACCAATAATGTATAAACAACCTATGAATCTTAAGATTATAATAACTGTGTCTGTTTTTACCCGATGTCAGGGGGTCAGTCTGTTCAGACTACTATAGGTAAATTGTAAGCGTTGGGAATATCTTTTAAATAGAAAGTTGTATAACAAATTAACACTTTGTTAGTGCCTATATGTCCTAAGATTTTTTGAACATCTGTTCTTCTTTCCATATTTTTTTATTAATTTTATAATAAATGAACCAGTAAAAATAGGCAATACATCACCTAAAAAATTAGGGTATATCTCTTTATAATGTCGCACGACTCTTGGCAGTTCTAGCTTCTTGATTACTCTGTTTTAGATGTCAAGTAAAACTAGCAATTTAGATCTAATGTGTCGTGATAAAAATCCCAAGAAAGCTAACTACATTGTATCTAAATAAGTTTGGTCGTTGATCCCTAGTGTCTCATTCGAAATATCTTTAATATTAATTATTCAGAGTTTTCCATAAATCTATATATAATAGTATGTTTTTCAAATGGATTTTTTCCATAGAAGGTGTTATAATGCAGTTTCTTGTATTTATTTTTGAAAAAGAATTTATGAAAACTATTTGAAAAGTAAATTAAAGTAAATTTCGGAAAGATGTTTAGAATTTATAGAATTAAAATGCAATGAAATACAAAAGATGGGTATGGCAGTTTAAAATTAGACTATGTTTTCATTTATAACTTTATCAACCCACACATTCTAAAATATCCAAATTTTCTGATGACATTTTGCTACCGCACTACAAATTTCAGATAATAAACGTTTACACTTTGATAAAATTTTTATGTTTACCTTGCCCTAGTCGTAAGCCAAACAATCCGTCTACATTAATTGCGCTATAATCCTCAGCGAAAAACGCCAGGGCTTTCTCCACCGTGTGTAAAACTTCCTTGAGTACCGTATCTACCGTCGGGACCGTTGTCCCGCCGGCGAAAAGCAGAGTCAAAATAAATAACCGCATACTATCCACACCACGTCTTGAACTTAACTTTTCTTTTGTTCCGAGTGACCCAGACGCTTATCAGCCTGAGATCGAGCACATCTGTGATATATATAGATATAAATTTGACATAACTTCAACGCATATATTTAATTCGTCGCTCTTATGTTTTGTTCTGTCCAAAGAATGACATCGCTTCTTAAACACGTAATCATTTCTTTTTTCCTGTAGAGTAATTACAGCGCGCAGCTAACAGATAACCAATGTTATCAATCATTTTGAATCTTTAAAGAGATCTGCATATTTCTTTCTCAATTAAGTGGCGCATTTGATAGCATGCATGCCTTACAAAAATATTTTTTTCTCATTAAATAAAAATTCAAAGCAGAAGGCTTCAGCAGAAAAATATAAATTTCCTCCAAATTAATTCAATTTATTAAAATAATACAAAAAGTGGCTGAGATTCCCTAGTGACTTTTTACATTCGACACTTTGGACGTGAGTACAGGTTTAAATCCGGGAAGCAGTCACCGAGCGGGATTTATAGATTTATATAAAGTGCAGGTTAAACTAAGTGCTAGAAATAACTAAAAGAAATTAATAGTTTTAGTCAGAAGATGTTTTCGTCTTCTGTTGATGTAAAATGGAATGATCCTTTATTAACAACAAGTCATTACCTGAGAAAGTCCTATATATATATTTAGCCTCACACTTTCTTTCGAATGTGTCACAGTTTGGAGCTTACATAGCTGACTTAAGGGTTACTGTTGACGTATATGAAAAATGTGACGCAAAATTATTTGTGTAAATGAGCTAAATTGTCGTCAAATCATCGTAAAAAGCGCGTTTTTTTTCATGGAAACAGTTGAAGGCGGATTAGTTTGTTTGTTTTTATCCCTTTTCAAGTATTTAATAGACGTACATATTTTTGTATAGCGTTTGTGGCGGATCTGCGGTCTATGTGTAAAGATCAGGATTCGTAATCCAGAAGTCTATGGAGGTTACTAGTTGCCAAAGATCTAGCCTTGTTTTTACTTGTATTGACTATTAATATCGCAGTTATAATATCGCGATTTCACTGAATACCGTCGTTATGATTTAACTGAAAACCAGAAGAGCGATCTTATCTTTGCAGCAACTCGAATATTGCGATTTTACAGATCAAATATATGCATTTAAAAAGTAAATTCTATACATACAGCAATGTAAATAGTAGACTGTTTCTCATCCTTTCAAATGTACAATAATCGTAAAAAGTACACAATTCATAGAGTTGGTTATTGAGAGGTTATCTGTAATATTTAACGCTGTACAATTATTAACAGATAAATGGGCCAAGCCAATCTTATGTCGGATTGGTAATATGGATAATGAATCAAAGCACAGAGCGTCAGAAGCGAAGCTAAAATGTGTGAAGATTGTTCTTTGTCACTGCACCAATTACTCTCCTGCGCATCGGTCGAATGTTTCACTTTCTTACCTCTGCTAAAATTCAATTTTTTTGAACGATATTTTTATTTTTAGACAGTGAAATCCACAGTTACTATCAGCCAATCAGTGACTAGCTTACAACGAAAATGTCCATACATACAACTGACAACCCAAAATGTAAACAAACATTGCATGTCTGCATGTTACTTACTTATTTCACTTTTCAAAGTGATTTTTAATATGTATACGTAAATAAACCAGTAACACTATCAAAATGGTTAAAATCATGATAGTATGGTTGTTTTTAGACGTTTCATTGCTGTATTTAGATGTTTACGTAAACGCATAGTTGAAATGTGTTTACAAAATTGTCAGAAAACACCCGTCTATTTATAATTTTTGGAATCACATGATCGTTTAAACCAATGAAAATGGTTTAAAGATTTTTCGGTTTTGGGGATATTGGTGCACTTTCATTTGTTGCTTAACAGTTCATTGTAAAGGTCAATATTATAAATCTACTCTTACTAAAGCAGCGGTGTGAAGTAACGGTAGTGTATTCATTTAGCTGTTGAGGGAGCGTATGCACCCATGTGATGAGAATCATATCAATTCCATCAACTGCTTTTTTAGATATGCTCTAGAAAAGCATAATTTCAACATAAAAGTTCCAAAAATGAGCCAAGGTAGAGTCTTTGTTCGGACTTCTTTGTCACATAAGTGTGACCATTCTATAAAGTATAAACTCAGTCCCTCAAGTATTTTCTGATTTGTAACGTAAAGATGTGACGGGAGACACTATGGTCATTTGAGTCTCTAATAGGAGCATTGCATATGGTGCCAACGCTTGTATGTTAAGAGCAACGAATTAATAAAATTAATTTCAAGAGTGTTATGGTGCTATTCAATAATAGCTGTTATGCACTGATCACTTAAGATGAATAAGTTTGTGATTGTAAATGTTCAAGATATAAGTATTTATACAAAAGTTTAATTATTTTCCATGTGAAAAAGGGACATTACTCTAGAAACACTGATCATTTAGTAATGTTCCTTGTGGTACAGATGTGCCTTGTCCCCAGTAGCAAGTATGCCAAGAATGAGTACAATATGTTTTGATAGTTTTCAAAATTGTCTATATCAATAACACATTTCAATAAAAAATTCAAGTTGAAATAGGGCAGACCTCTTAAAACAGCTTTCAGAGTAATGCCCATTGTCTTACAACTGTGTCCTGTCATAATAAGCAAATATTTCAAGTTTCATATTGATATCATGATAAATTTGAAATCATTCCACTTAATAACAAATTTTGACAAAAATTCTAAGTTAAAAAGGGACTTAACTCCAAAAATACATTTTAGAATAATGCCCATTGTCTTACAACTGCACCTTTTCATTATAAGCAAGTATTCCAAGTTTTGTGGTGATACCTTTAAGTGTTTCAGTAACGGGCTACATCAAAGTTTTTGCACGACAACGAAGACGACCTAGTGATCATAATATCTCGAGGTTTTCTTCAGAACAGATGAGCTAAAAACAGGGGAAATACCATGGTGATCTCTATTAAACTTAAATACTTGACAATAGCATATATCCAAGTCAAGAGCAACACAGAAATCAAATATTTTTTTGTGTAGGTAAACCTTTCATAAACAAGGAAAATTCAAATGGACTTGAGTCCATTTGAGTGTACGGTTTTTCACTGTATTTTTAAGGAACCTCAATCTACAGCACTCTATTTTGTTTGCAGATGCCAATAAAAGAAATTTTATATATATCTTTAAATTGAAGACCTGTCTGTTCAGACATATTATAACTTAGGTGATGTACATTTTTTTAAGAAGAACAACAACATAATTGTCCATATATCTCTTGATGTTAAATGTGGTAATTATGATACTGAAACTTTGTTTGTTTTGTTAAGTAACAAAATAACATGACTTTTATGGAATAACATGCTTGAACAGAATAACAAATATACTTGTAATATCAATTATGATAATGAACTATGACCATCCTTTGATTACTTTGATATAATTCAACATAAAGACCAGGTGAGACACAGTCACTGTCGTTCAAAGTACGACCGGAAACCTGACAGAATTTTTAACATTAAACATAAACATTGTATCATTTTACATCATCTGAAGTCTCTTTAAATTCATATTTTGAAAATATAAGCTGATTTTGAATTTTTGCTTTTAAAAAAGAAAACTAAACTAATTTATACCTTTCGTTTCAGCATTTTTCAGTATTTTTCTAGCAGCTTAGATGCACTAGGTTAAACCATTTACAAACAAAAAAGTAAACAGTTTTGACAATTATTTTTTAAATATGTAAAATATGAGTTTACAGACATTTTAAATGACATAAAATAGTAAACTGTTTGATGAAAAATGACTTTGTTACTGTAATTACAAAAGTACTATGTTTTGCATTTTTATCAACCGCCATATTTTTGCCAACCTTCAAAAAATTACCTGTATCTCTTATCAGTTACTTGTTACTATTAATAGATTTCAAAACAATAGCATTCAATGTTCCAAAACACTATTACCAGACAGTCACGTGATTCTCTCCGAGGATTTCCGGAATAACACAACTTCGCAAATTGATTCAACAGGTAGCACATCGTAAAAATACGTAATGCTTCGGCAATAATCGGATCTTCTAACAGCCAATCAAAACATAGAATTACATAATACTGGATAACACTAACCCCGCTCCAATTGTACATATAGGAATATAATACTGGCAATTTTCCGTACAGAAAAGTAACAAAATTATGTGAGCAAATAATTAAGATGTGAAAACAGTAGATAAATAACCTGAAATGTATAAAAATAATACTGCAAATATATACATGTATTGCCACCTTAAATGCAATTATACTGACAACACAGAAGTTAACAGAACCTAATTTCTTGACTCCATGACCATGTTCACATTCAGTGCTGTTTTACTAGATGTAATTTGGATACCAATCTACTCAGATTTGTCCTAGACATACATTATGACTATGTAGAATAACCTCTTGTGACAAGTTTAAAATGTAACACATTCAACCTACCTTACATGAAGTAAACTTGCAAAAAGAGTCCTATTCTATCAGATACTTAAAAAAAAAAATTTTAAGGTATTAATAATTTCAGACTGGATCTTATCTTTTGTATAGGAAATGTGGCATGAAATTAAATTAAGGCAAAACATGATTATGATGAAACCCCAAACGTTTTCAGTGAAATGTTTTAATCCTTACATTCTTTATGACCAAGATATTTGGAGATCTGTGCTTGTCAATAATCAACTGAAGGTGTTTCAAGAAAAGCATTAAAATATATACATTATTATATCCATTTTATACAAGTAAAACGTTATTAAAAAGTAGGGATTGGAAAAAATACTGATATCAGTATTCTAATATTTGGTTTGCCATATTGGAAAAGATCCGAATTTTCGATTTTCGGACGTTCCATCATTTGTCCGAATTTCAATATCCGAATATAGGTACTGTTTAAATGTTTTCGTTCAGACAAACGTGTTTCGGGAAACTGCTGTGTATAATCAAGAAATGCTTGTTTAATGGAAACCTCAAATACTTTTTGTGATTGGCATAAACACAATATATCTGTTCTTTAAAATGCGAATTATCGCCATAAATACCGACAGTTGTAGCAAAGGTTATTTTTTCGGTCAGGATTCTGAAAAACAGGTAAATATATTGACATTGATAATTTAATCAACATGAAAGATGTTAGAAAATATTTTAAATTTATTAGAGGAAAATATTTGAGTTATTCTGATTGATTTGACAACAAAATAACAAATAAGTATTATCAACAACGTGATTGGTTGTTCGTGTACGTTTTTGTGTTTACGTTATCTCATTACAAGCATTCGGAATACCTCGCAGATTAGCAAAGGGCCTAGCAGTTGCGATTGTTTCAATGCGTAGTCAATTTTATGAATGATTTTTTTTTGCAAATGAATACTAAATTAATAACTTGTTATTTTTATAGTTTGATTTGCCAATAAAATTGAAATTATACCTCATGCTTTCAAAATCAACAGAATTCTGCAACATCAAAGAACTAATATTATCGAAATTGCAATGAAATCTCACACAACCTGTGGTACTATTTTTCAACGCGAATGTATGGATAAGAGGCAGTCATGTGATTGTAACTAGAAAATCTGGTGTGTAGATTTGAAGCTTTCGCTTCTGAAAACTGTTTATACCGATGCGTTTCCGTTACAAAAAAGTCAGCAAATTTTGATGCGTTCTTCACAAATACAACTAGAACTTCTTTTTATATGTGATAACATTTTCTTTCTTTCTTTTTTTTCATCATCGGCGAAAGATGTGAAGTTGAGTCGCGTTAAACGCTTTTACACAAACTTAAGAGTGGCTATCGGGTTTCATTAAATAATTCAGCTTATTTACACATAATTATCGAATCTAATCGTTTAGTATAGATCCCAGGAGGAGAGCGCATGGATAGATCAATTTTTAAGGAGGAAAACATATATTGTGGTCGCATTTCTTTGATAATGCATATATCAGATAAAAATATGGCCAATGCTGATCTCCTATGATTACTTTATCCGATGGTCATCTCACATTCGCCAAAGTTTCGTTAATTTCTTAGCACATTCTCCACAACTGCAAGAGAAAATAAAAAAAATGGTGAGATCGCTATTTAAGTGTCAATATCTTGACAAGTAGGCAAAGTTTTGAGCATTTGTTTCGTCCTAACGGTTCAATTAAAACAGGTTCTCCTATACCAAAAGCCTTTTCTATTTCTGGAATGTATTTTGGAGAGATAACTACCATTTTAGTAAATTTTCAATATGAACGCATGGGTCGAACTTTTCATGAGTTTTCATCTGTTTGCATACTGAACGCATGGGCAGGAGGCATTTTTGAAACTTCCATTTTTTTATGGATGTCTCATACAAAATCGATTATTTTACCGTTAAATTTCCAAATACTTGTTCCAAATGTCTTAACATTACTTACAGATGAGTCCCCACTTTCGTACCCCCACGTCGTATTGCTAATAAGCAGTACTAAGAGGGCTGTTCGTGAAGTCCGTATAACAATTGAAATAAGTCTTCATTTTTCACAATTTCAGTCTATTAATATTAACAAAGGATGTTTAGTAATATGTGTTTGCTTCTTGACCACCAAGGAAAGTGGCGTAGGTGTTAAAATCCGTCTCTTACAACGCAGTATATACTACGCGAGGCAGGTCATTCTTTTTGCAAGAATTCTTATAATAGTCGCTTAATATTCAAGCTCGAATTTCATACTTTCCGTGCAGATATTTTCCCGCGAATCAGTATGACGTTACCGCATGTTTGATGTCGTGCACGTCAAACATCGACGTTATCGACCTCCAGAAAGAAAGATGAATCCAATTGTCAGTGAAGCTCAAGCGTTTAAACAGTTCTTATAATGACGTCAACGAAATATGTTGAATTTCAAACAGCTGTAAATTTATGTGCTGGACGCGATAAAACACCAAAACAAGCAAGGGAAATGATAAAAACGGAGTCAGGCGAAATTTAAGTCTTTCATTCGTGTTTAAATGGTTCGGAAAGCGTTTGAGATTCAACCCCATGCACCATGCAGCCCAGATTTGGCCCCAATGGACTTTCGGTTTCCAGAGTTTAAATCTCAGCTACGTGAAATTCGTTTCCAGGGTCGTCAAGAGCTAAGAGCCGCAATTTTTCCACGTAGTCTTCAATAGGACGCACACACTTTACGTGTCGTTTTATCCACTGACTGTAGGTTTCTTCATACCATTCTGAGTCAAAATCAAGTACTATATTTTTAGTGGCGGCTCACATCAAAAGGGCAGGTCAGTGGCGGCGCTCGAATCGTACCTTCGGATGAAGCCGGAAACTAAATCTTTCTTTGTGGAAAGATTTAAAAGCACCTGTTTCAAAAATCGAGGACATAACAACAACCTCAATATAATGAAATTATACTAGAATTTTCCCAAAAAAATGTGAAATCATGAAGGCAGTAGAGAAAATACTTCATTTGTATTCTTGGTATGAAATTGGAAGGGCGTCTTTTTCAGTAGAGTACATTCTCAATGGATGCCAGACAGTTCACATTCTTGGTGATTTATTGCATCATTAGGTCCCCATTGGTTAGCTTAATATGCCCAGAATGTTGTGCCTTACATAACTTTTCAAGTTTAGAGAGAGAGATGAGAAATAAAATATAGAAGAACAATTTTACCATTATTATAGGCAGCAACATTTGGTGTTAACTTTAACTCTTAATCACGGCTACTTGTCATAAAAACACTGCCGCCATCATGGCGTATTCTGATTATGGATATACATAAACAAGAATTCCATCATCCAAATGCCAACACAATGACTGAAGTGTCGACATACTTGTTGCTTCCATCACATATTTCTTATGTGGATAAATTTTATCTTCCGGATAAAATTGTTGCTTTTTTGCAATGAGGTAGTTTTCGAACTGTTATTTATAAGAGAACTGGTCTTACGTAAAATTTTTCTCTGCTATGCGATCAGAAAGATTTAATTTTACATTTCTGGTATTCTTGTGAGCTCTGTATGTTAACAATAATTTATGTGTGAATATGATAGACCATCAGCTTAAAAGAATCTTTGAAGTTATACCACACACTCTTTATATCGTTGTCTGCCTAATCTTTTCTATAATAATTGCAGAAGAATTGTTAAATCCGAATAAACGTGACAGTATATTGCCTTTGGCGGGTATAAACCAGAGCGGCCAAAGGGAGTAGTGAAAAAATCTTACTGCTGTGTTACAACCCGTTTTGTAATAAAAACGAGAATTGTAATAATTATAACAATTCTCGTTTTTATTACAAAACGGGTTGTAAGGTATCAACCACTTTTGTAATAACGAGAATTGTAATAAAATCTCAAACTTAGTTATTTTTGCCAAAAAAAGTTTCTATCCATAAAATAACTGTTTCTTTAGACAGGAATTAGCACATCCTTACTGACCTGAATTGTCCTTGATCATTTTGAGACCGTCAAGTGTTGATTAAAACTCAAATTATATTTGAATGAACTTAAGTGTTAGATTTTATTACATTTTGAAAGTTTATTACAAAACGGGTTGTAACACTGCTGCAAAAAAGTGACACAGGCAGTCCACAAAAACAATACATGTTTTTAGTCATCTCAATGAACAATCTACAGCAGAATGAGTTTTACCATTGTGGCACAAGGTTCTTTCTCTTGAGTCGTTTCTTGTTCCTTGGTTTAAAAAATAAACCGCTTAGCACTGATATTATGTCTTGTGCAACTTACAGAAACAATGCAGAGGTTTTTCCACAAGCGTCTCGTTTCGCATGATTATTGCAAATAAAATCTTTCGACTATGCTGGTTACCGAAACTTCTTCGAAGCTGATTTTCCGGTTTTAGAACGAGGCACTTCCGGTTTATAGATCGGATGAAACAGTGCATCTATTAACAGAATGACCGGTACTAGGAAGTATGGGAAGTAAAACATCCCTAGTGTAAGACGTTCCTTCAAGTTCTGCGGCCCGGGAATTTCATCTTTTGAGAAGTCATGTAGAAATATGTGATGGAAGATACATAGCATGGCTGTCACCACATGCGTGGAATACACTATCATTGGAATGCGTATCCAGCTGTTCTTTGAAACACCTGAAGTTAATAATGCAGAAGAGTTAAGCAATACAGTGCTATGCAGTAAACATAATATTTTGTAAATAAGTACATCGCCGTTTTATTTTAATACAGTTCATAGAAAAAACTAGAACTGTGTCCATAGGACACGGATGCCCCCACTATGCATAAGTGCTCATAAACAAGAGCATGTATATCCTGTATGTAAGATTTTTTCTGTACATATACCTAAAATGATCTACAGGTAACCTTATGTACATGTTAAATTAAATTACAAATGTAAAATTTATATGTTCAATTATTTATATGGTATATAGTGAAAAAATCAACAAAGGGCCATAATTCTGTTAAATTTGGTCACAGCAAAAATTCCTTCCTTTACTACCATCTACACATTCAAGTTGTTCATCCCTGGAAGTTTAAGCAAAATCTGCCATCCGGTTTAAGAGAAGTTGCGTTCACAAAATTTCTACATAGTATATAGTGAAAAAATCAACAAAGGGCCATAATTCTGTTAAATTTGGTCGCAGCGAAAATTCCTTCCTTTACTACCATCCACACATTAAGGTTGTTCATCCCTAGAAGTTTAAGCAAAATCTGCCATCCGGTTTAAGAGGAGTTGCGTTCACAAGATTTCGGGACGGACGGACGGACAAGTGCAACGCTATATGCTCCCCACTTTGTGGGGACATAAAAAATGCGGTAACTAACCTCTTATAATCCGTTAAAGATCATGGATTAGGACGTGATGACCGGACACTAAAATAAAGAACGCATTTACAGTAGTGACTACCTGTCTTCAGTTCCAGCTTAATTCAAACAACTACTGGATATCAAAGCCTAAGATATATTATGAAATGCATTGAACCTAAAGAACCGAAAGGATAACTTTTAATAATGAAGAGAAATTAAGCATCAAAGATCTTTCAGTACCGTTTTTATTTGAGAGTAACGATTTGGACTTGTTGTGTTATGTGTTGTGTCGTGTTGTGTCGTGTCGTGTTGTGCATATTTTCTTAACATTATCTTGTTTAGATCTAAGTAAATGATTCTGCTGGAAATTTTTTCCATATTTTTATATTCGGTTTTACATCTTTTTCTTATATAACTATATATCATCAAATTATATTTTCATAAAATTCAACCATTCAATCTTGTTATATGTTATTATTTAACCTTGTGGACTTATCTTTGATTTTCCAAATAGAGAAGTAGAAAAGTGGAAACGGAAAATATTGTCTTTCTCATTTATAATTACAAAATAAACCAAAAGGACGATAAAACATCGAAACAACCGAAATTCACAACCTTACAACAGATCTAAAAAGGAGTCTCATTAGATATGATTTTCCTAAGGTTATTTTGTTCGAAATCAAGAAATCTCTGCAAGTGAAATAAGCAATTCCTCCTTGAAATATTGCTCCTTGAAAATGTGTGTATGACGTCAACGCGTTCTTTGAATGACTTCCGGTTGTATAGTTTTGAGTGAATATGAATACTCTAAAATATTCTGAATATGTTATAGGTCGTTGGTCAAGTACTTATCAGATTATCATTCTTACCTTTCAAATAAGCATAAACTGCAGCAAATGAAAACGGAAAAAGAAGAAAGATTTCGCAGACGATAAATGACTGGTACCAAGCCGGGGTTCCTTTCATCATCGAGTCGCCATACTCGCTCGTGTACCAGTCAACCACCTCTCGCAACTGAAATTGAATAGCACCGTGTTTATTTTTCAGAGCAGACAGAAAAGAAATTGTGGAGTTTTCATATTTATCATTCGTAATTGCGAGATGTACGTTACTCTACGAATTCATGATCACATCCTAATGAGGGATTTTGTTAATAAAATCCATAAAGTATTTAAACAAATCAAACATATACGAGAGTTCAAATTTCAGTATGTAAGTAAACAACTGCTGTTAATTTTTGGGTTAACTGAACCTGTAATATCTCATTTGATAAAATCCTCTTTTTTCCAGATGAAAATAAAACCAGTCTGCTTCCGAATGAGCTGGTTGATTCAGTCATAGTTTCTAATTAATAATCATAACTTGGCCTTTTTAAAATGTATATTCAGAAGTATTGTTATATGTAGATGAGACCAATTTACAATATAAAGACTAAGAACGTAAAGTCTGGCTACAAAAAGGTTATAAAATAGAACCTTCCATCTCATTTAACATTACGATCGAAAAGTCACTGGTCTCTACCAACAGTGTAGAAACATATATCTCTAAATGCAAATCCTCATTCATTCTAAATGAAAATCTGTAAATAATCAACCTTAATTTAAAAGCAGAATTCATTGTTTTGAAATTCGATGAGCTTAAACATAGGCCTACGGGTGGTAAAAGTTCAACCAATTTGTAAAATTCTCACCTGTTTCGGAAAAATCCAACTCGGCAGGATTGCCTGAGAATCGAAAAACAATGCAATTGGAATGTGACTTCCAAAATAGAGTATATAAACCCAATCTATGAATCGCTCCATTTCGAAAGTAGATCACTTCACGGTCACTGAATTAGGTCAACGTTCGATAGTTAACGAGTTCGCTTTACACGAGTGTGGTTGACGTTTGATTGTGTCGGTTTATCTATCTACCCATTACTTCTTTTACGTTTCACTTTTGAATATTTCTTTGTTTTGTCCCTTCATTTTTTTGTGGTACAAGGAAATTCCTTTAAACGAGTTTGTTCTAAATTTAGGATAAAAAACTTAAGAATACTTGACAATTGACAATAGCTGAGCCCGTAGCTGAGTGTTCACAAGTCAGCGATCTAAATTACAGCTGTACATCAGTGTTAACAAGTCTGCGATATTAATCATAGCTAAGTGTTCACAAGTCAGCTAGCTACCTTGATCACAGCTAGGTGTTCACAACTCAGCAACCTTAATCAGTTAAGTGTTTACAAGTCAGAGATCTTAATCACTGCTTAGTGTACACATTTTACCGTCCTTAATCACTAGACCATGAAGACGGGTTCTAGTAATTCAAACTCAAAAACCTTGAACAACTGCAACAAGGATGAAATTTAACTTTTTTTTAGTCATAATTACCAGGGTACGAGAGCGAGAGTAATACTTTTCAGCCACATCTTCCTTATCAAAAGCTTTCTCACAAGACCAAGACACGAAAAGAAGATAATTTTGACATAATTATATCGAATTTATTCTGTCAAAATTATATCTAAAATAATTCATGTAGCACTTTGCAATGCTTATACACTGACATTCTTAGCTATAATAAATCCATTCACATACTTACCTTGTATACACATATAACACAATTAAATAGATTTCATATAATCGCGATAAAAAGTCGGCTTATAACATACAGCAAGAAATTGCCGACGATAAAACTAATATTTTTGTATATGAGAAACCATTATATTCTTCCGTCCCATAAAAACCAAACGATACGACATAATAGAAAATCTCAATCAAACTGTCATAAAATAAAATCATTTAAAACGTTTTACTCAGATTATGTCTTGATCTAGCTATCGACTCACCTATGCTAACAATCATGTTGGGAAAATGGACAAATATTGCAGACGACATTTCGAACTTTGGCGGGAAAGTTTGATACACAATAAAACTGTATAAGAATATGTTGTCAGTGAACTTTTTTGCTCTTTGCTTTGGTACTTTTGAGAGGACTTCTCGAATATTCATCTCTATATACAGAACTAAACAGGGAATCTATCAGTAACATTATTGGCACAATGAAATAGGGGAAATATAAAAGTCCTAGTGTTAAACGTTCTTTAATGTCTTTGGGTCCTGGGAACTCGTCTCTAGAAAAGTCATGCAGGAATAGATGGTGGTAGATGCACGTGAGTATCGTCGTCACGTGACTTGAGTAAACAATCATTGGTATACGAATCCACCGGTTCTTCGAAACCCCTAAAAGATACATTTTTCGATTAAAACATTAATTAAACATTTTCAAGTGACTAATAATGAAATATACAACCATTTGTAAAAAGTTCATGCAGTAGGTGTTAATTCTTTAGTAAATATATTAAATGATGCAGACATGTCTGTGTACTGTTGTAAAATGTATATTTGTACATATGGGTATCGCTGCCACCAAAATTCTAACAATTCCCGGGAGAGGAGGTTGGTTGTGATTTTTGCAATAGCATGGCCATCAATGTTGTGTCACCAATATTTAGTGTCAGTTTATTACAATTCACATATGGAAAGTTCAACTTGCCAAAATGAGCCACAAAGCAGTATGTCCATTTTACTAATTTAATTCTATGCTAGGTGTATATATATATATATATATATATATATATATATATATATATATATATATATATATATATATATATATATATATATATATAATTACGGTAATAAATCCAAAGATGTATTTCTCTCACACATAGCTCAAAGTTGACTACACTCTAAGTAAAATCCATCTCTATGGTAATATTTCTATGAAATATTAGTAAAAAGACCTGTTACAAGGAAAACTCTGATAAAAAGCCCTGAATGCCTGTTTGCCCCAGTATATGTACCCTTCCCTCCAAATAAGGGGTGTAGCATCATTAGTCTGTCATCTCCTTCCCAATAAGGAGTGTAGCATAATATATCAAATGTTAGCCTACAGAGAATGCTACAATGCTACAAGTGTAGCCTACTAGCCATGATTTATGGTGCTACATGCTACTCTTTTGTTCTTCTAGCAGATTCACTGCAGAGGTTAACCAAAGGTCCCTAAATGTTTCCACTATAAGAATTTCTACTATGAATACTAAGAATGGTTATACAAAGTTATCTTACAGGTACTTACTACCCTAAAAATACAACAGTACAGACTGAATGCGGTTCTTGGTAGTAAATATGGTAATATTTTTCCGCTGTTAAGTTCCATTGTCTGTTGTGAGCACTAAGATTTGACTTTTATCAGCACATGCGGCTATATTCAAGGTTACCTGAAGAGTTATTTGAGCATTTTATACTCATGTAAATGTAGATCTACCCGTTGAGGAAGCACTTTCTTGGACTATAGATAAAAAGGTATAATAATATTAACTCACTAATGTTAGTTCACGCATATTACCTTTCCAGTAGGCATAGAATGCAACGAAGAAGAAAGGGAACTGAAACAGTATTTCACAGACTATAAATGACAGGAACCAGGCCTCTCTTCCTCGCATCATTGAATCTCCAAACGCATCTATATACCAGTCTACCAGACCCACGGCCTATAAATACATGTAGTGAATGGAAACAAGAAATATCTTTAAAAAGATGATTGGCGTAGATACAGTACAAAATGAATGCCCCATAAGTGTTTCATAGTTTTTGGGCATCGGCAAATATTGAACGCGCACAGAAATCGAATGCCCTATTTCTATAACAGTTTAGTATATAAACATAGTTTATTCCCATAATGTACATATTAATATAACAGACAAATTACAAATACAACAGCACATGGAAAAGGATAATAATAGAAGGCAAACTGTCGTATAGTATTCTTTTCCTTAAAGGATTTCACTTGGTTTTATTACATAAATACTCTACTAATAAAAAATATGGATAAACACGAGCTAGCCTTACTTGTTTTATATGAAACAACGAGGAAAGTCGAGATGAAAGATAGGATAAGAAAAACAAAAAGAAAATGATGGAACATGAAGAAACAGAAAAGATAAGAAAAGGCAAAAGAGCAAAAGAAAACAAAAGAAAGAAATCAAAGACGTCTCTAGCGCTAAGTAAACCTTTTACTGTCATCGATATAAAATAGGACCTGTTTAAAGATAAATACGTTTTCCTGGTTAGAGATGGTAGGATCACCATGTAAAAGAAGATCTAAATTTAGCTCAAAATTTTACAGCTTAACAAAAAGAGTTTTACGAACGCTTTCAAAATATGTACATTCAAAAAAGAAAAAAAAGAAATGGTAATTAGTCTCTAACTGTCGACATCTACACAAACCAGTGAGTGAATTGTTCCTTAAATGCAGGTGATAATTCAAGGAACTGACACTTAGTTCGAAGTCCTGTGCGTAATATTTGAAGGTTTCGTGTTCCAGTATAGTAATATTGTGGTACAAGGGTTCTGTTTCTATTCAAATATTTTTAAATATTTTTGTAACAGTTTAGCTATGAATAAAATCTGTTGAGTTTAATGCTGAAAGTGACAATATCATTTTCAATGAAATAAATTAAATATTTGGTCACTTTAGATTTTCTTATACATGTATGTTTATTCCATTTAGTATATTTGTTCGTGGTTGGAACGTTTTGATATTTAATTTACGGCTATATTATTATTATTACATGTATTATTACTGCATTTTTTCAGACGCAATTAAAATTCTGCCCTACACTTTTAACCAATGGCAAACATCCTTCTTCAGCTGAAGATTTTGTTCCTAAAAATTCATGGTCAAAATCGATTTCAATACAGCGTCCTTCCACCAACACGTTACAGAGTGGGCTTAATGTTGAGAAAGCCTGAATGGCTTATTAACTTATCGGCTTATCAGACCGACAAAACGAATAAATGAATGATTTAGTGACAAAACTAACAGATCTATATTACATCTACGATATTATTTCTAAAGAAAATGATCTACAAATCTTTTAAAACTGTTATTGCTCAATCTTCTTCCAATAATAATTCTCACATGAACTTAACACTTGTACATGATGTTTGCCATGGTAACGTTATGACAAAGTTTTATATCTGCATAACCGGCAGAAATTAGAATATCGCTTCCTATCTCCCTAACAGTGTATTTACTGACTGCTGAGTAGAAAACAAATTAAACTAACCGGTTTAGGATATATCCATCGAGGTAGAACAGCCTGGGAGTCAATGAACATTGCAATAGGAATATGACTGCCGAAATATAATAAATAAATGAAATCAATAAATCGTTCCATTTTAAACTTTTATCTAGGTAGATCTACATGTATATTTTTTTCCGGTGTCGCTGTATTTTCCTTTTCGATCGAATGATCCCTAAATCGTCGCATCTAATCAAAACTGTATCAGATCATTTGAGAATGATAATTTAATTTGTTTCTTTGATTGCAACGGACCTGCCAAAACTTTCGTCCTACAGTTATTCTTCTACAACATGTTAAACTGTTCTAAGAAAGATAGGATATTAAAGTTTAAAAAGAAACCTCAAAATTGAATGAAAAATCATTGAAAGGTCTTAGTTAACAGCCTATTTTAACATCGTATATGTCTACTGTCCGACGAAAGTTTATACTATGGTTGTAATTTAGTAACCTCGGCAAGGAAACAAAAGAACTCGTCTTCGTTTTTTACAAGTCTGCGAAAATCGGAGTTGTTGTTAGACACAAAATGATTATTCCTATTGACATAATGTACCGAAAAAATTACATTGTGATTTATAGAGAGAGCTATCATCTCATTACTTGTTTTGAGTTTTTTCTAGTCTGGTCGTCGAAAAACTAGAAATGTATTATTGAATAGTCAATGCAAATACAATACAAATACAAATAAATCAGGTAATTAACTTGAATGTTAAGCAAGAAAATAAATTAGTTATGTTATATTCAGTTTGTTTTATAAAAGATAGATTTGCTATAAATTTCTTCTAACGAAAACAAGTTTGTTAGACGAATGTAGACTACCTCGGCATATTAAAATTGATGATATTTTTTCACGCATTTTCAATATACATGTATACATATCGTCATTTATGAATGTATGAAATACAGAACGTAACTGGAAGTAGAGTTATTTTCTTTTAAACTGGTTATGTGCTGCAAACGATTTTCATACTATGTATTTTCGTTTTGCAAACTCGACCGACTATATTTCACACCGTTTAGTCGGGTTTGCGAACGACAGCAGGCAGTTTCTTGCATATCAGACAGGATTTTGCTACTGCTCTACTGCTTTGGCGAAAAGAAGTTTCCTTTATTGGTAACGGACCTCTTTGATGCAGGCTCTACACTAGGGATCCGAAACCTTCTACAAGTTTCATCCATGCCATTAAATTTCGCTATTGCTATAGGCCTGTGCCTGAAGATCAGACAAATATACATAAAAGTTATTGTTGACATAACATAACCTCATAAGATGACAATAAATAAAAAAAATGTGTTAGTCAAAGACCATTTCTTTTCTATTTTTCAACGCAGAGTTTTTCTTGAAAATCTTGAATTACTTATTCACCTTCCTTTGAAAAAATCAAAAAAATAAAGTAAAATAAATAGGTGGGGCAAATTGTTTTACTTCACCCCCGTCCCCAACCCCAAACACCATCCCCTACTCCTCATAACTATCTTTGAACTTGATTCACCAACCAAGAGTCATGTTAATTGCAAGGTGCACGTGTTTTACCTACTGATACTGCTATCTACTGTTACTGCCAAATTCACGTTTTACCTACTGCTACTGCCAACCTCTGCTACTGTCATATTCACGTTTTACTTGCAGCTACTGTCATATTCACGTTTTACCTGCAGCTACTGTCATATTCACGTTTTACCTACTGCTACTGCCAACTTCTGCTACTGTCATATTCACGTTTTACCTGCCGCTACTGTCATATTCACGTTTTACCTGCCGCTACTGTCATATTCACGTTTTACCTGCAGCTACTGTCATATTCACGTTTTACCTGCAGCTACTGTCGTATTCACGTTTTACTTGCAGCTACTGTCATATTCACGTTTTACCTGCAGCTACTGACATATTCACGTTTTACTTGCAGCTACTGTCATATTCACGTTTTACCTACTGCTACTGCCAACTTCTGCTACTGTCATATTCACGTTTTACCTACAGCTACTGCCAGCTTCTGCTTCTGTCATATTCCGGTTTACCTGCAGCTACTGTCATATTCACGTTTTACCTGCAGCTGCTGCCAAATTCACGTTTTACCTACTGCTACTGCCAACTACTGCTACTGCCATATTCACGTGCTACCTACTGCTACTACCAAATTCACTTTTTACCAGCGGCTTCTGCCAATTACTGCTACAGCCAAATTCACGCTTATGTACTGCTACTGTCTCCCTATAAGAATCTTACACTGGTTGCTGGTGCAGACGGGAATATCCTGCGCGTGAGTAACAGTATAAGGCGGTAACGATGCTCTGCCGTGTAACCGCTAATTAAACAGTTACTCGAGAGCCGGATATTCACGTCTCGGTACCGGCAACCAGTGTAAGATTATTTTTTTTTCTTGCATATCACACATACATTACTCTTCGGAAGAAAATAACGAAAACTAATATTTTATCACTATTTTTATAGTAGAGTTTAAATTTACAATTTCATTCATAACGGAGTGACGCCATTTAAAGCACACGACTTATCTTACTTCAGGGGTGTAAGACGGGTTTTTCTAGTACAGGTGTAAACAGTAGAAAATCCTGTCTGATCCGCTACTGCCAAATTCACGTTTTATCTACTGCCAGCTACCGCTAATGCAAACTTCACGTACGTTTAACCAGTTGCTACTGCCTGCTACCGCGAAATTCACGTTTTACCTGTAGCTAGCTGCTGGTGATGCCAATTTTCGGTTTACCTACTGCTACTGCCAGTTACTGCCAAATTCACGTTTTACCTACAGCCAGCTACTGCCAACCTCACGTTTTAGCTACAGCCAACTACTGCTACTGCATACTGTTACTGCCAAATTCACGTTTTACCTACAGCAAGCTCCTGTTACTGCCAAATTTTCGTTTTACCTACAGTCACTTCCTGCTACTGCTACTGCCAAATTCATGTTTTACCTTCCGAATCAAGTACTGCTACTGCCAAATTCACGTTTTAGCTATAGCTAGCTCCTGGTGCTGCCAATTCTCGGTTTACCTACTGCTACTGCCAGCTTCAGCTACTGTCAACCTCTTGTTTTACCTACAGTCAACTAAGTACTGCTACTGCAAGCTACTACCGCCAAATTCACGTTTATCTAAAGCTAGCTCCTGCTACTGCCAGCTTCTGCTACTGCCAAATTCACATTTTATCTACTGCCATCTACTGCTACTACAGACCTCACGGTTTATCACCTGCCAACTAGTGCTACTGCCCAGTTCAAGTTTTTTTCCTACTCCCAGCTACGGCTACTGCCAATTTGACGTTTTACCTACTGCATGCTACTGCGACCTACTGCTACTGCCAATTTTACGTTTAATTCATTTTCTACTGCTCACTGCTACTGCTTTCTGTTACTGCCAGCTTGCTACTAGTAAATAAAGAGATACTTCCCTTCATGGATTTTATCGGCGAAAGTCTACAAGACATTGATAGGAAAATAACGTTTTTAAAAGCTTAGGTCAATATAAACAAAGCAAGATGAATATGTTTGAGGACTGAAACTTATATGACACGTTTCTTGCAGATGTCAACTGACGGGGGAAATAGGAAGTGTGTGTAAAACAGGTTGCGTTTATCCAGAGCAGCAATTTCTAATGTCTTAAAGAAAGATCGTACGAAGGTGTAGATTAAAACCAGGCCTAAGTAAAAGTGCTTGTTTTATTCTTGTGTCACCTCAATTGAAAGGCCTAGCCTTACGAGCTTATAGGACACCTCTTCTAATGATACGTTTGATTACCGATTTCTTATATACTAATTGCCAAACTGAAAGTCAAATCTGTAACAAGCTTTTCATCGTCGGAAACCCACGTTTGACCCATTCAACTTCACCCTATTCATTGGAATGTGTACCGTTGGTACCCATGCGACGATGCCAGTTTTTCAGCGCTGGCGGTTCATTGACAGGCCTCTCCAGAGCAAACCGTTAGCAATGGACTCAAGCCTTCGACCTCTCGCTCCGTAAAGGGAACGCCTTCACCACTAGGTCACGGAGGCGTTGTCGTAATATTTTAACAATTTTTCTTCAAGCGCTTATCGGCTATGACACAAGTAAGATTTAAAGTTGAATTTCCTTATCTGTATAACACTGTTGAATATGGAATAGAAATCATGGACCTTTTGAAAACATGTGCCATTCTGTTACCGTTTTGTTTTATTTATACACAAGGTTTGTGGATTTTCTTTTATAAATTGAGTCGTTTTTCTAGCCAGATGTGTCATTTAAGAGCAGCCCGTGACAAATTATCAATTCTACCAGTTCGTTGGTATATAATTAATACCTTTATTGTTTTTTTAAAACACTTTCAGAGGTATGTTCTTTGACAATGCACTTCCTTTTATACAGCCTCCACTTCCTGTCCTCAAATAACCCGCTATTGGATTCTTTTTCAAATCACAAGGATTATGTGCATTAAATGCCTAATGAGTAAAGAAAGGTAACAAAACAGACTTTTTTAGTTTGAACTTTTTATATATACCCTTTGATCGTTGTTATTCGTCTGTAAGAGTCTGACTTATTTAATATGTACTTTCCAGGCTGTCCGGGCGGATTTGATAAAACGTACAACGACACATTCTCCTCCTCATGCTATTTCTTTAGCCATGATATAGAAACATGGACAGGGGCATTGGTAGGCAATTCAGTTTCGAGAACAAGAACAGATTAAGCATTGTTGGCAATTAAGTATTGAGAACAAACACAGTTTAGGCATTGGTAGGCAAATGCTTTTCGAGAACAAATACAGTTCAGGCATTGGTAGATAATTAAGTTTCAAGAACAAGCACAAATAAGGCATTGATAGATAATTAAGTTTCAAGAACATGCACAAATTAGGCATTGGTAGGCAATTAAGTTTCAAGAACAAGCACGTTTTATGCATTAATAGGCAATTAAGTTTCATGAACAAGCAAGGTTTAGGTTTAATTGCCTACTTTTATTTGATTCAGAGTATTTTGTTCTTGATTGTTTTCATTAATCATTTTGTTATTTGTTGTAAAACAGAAAAGCAAATGCAAGAATACTTATCATCAACCATATTATCATCATCAGCAGCAGCATCGTAATTATCACTAAAAGCTTTGCATCATCGTCATCATCAGCAGAATCAGTGTATCATTGTTTTATTGCTGTTGTTACTGTTATGATTGTAGCTGGTGATATAAAAGAAAGAAGGAAATAAAAAAAGTTAAAGAATTTATTAAAACAAATAAAACAAACATTTCTTTCGTATGAAGACCTGTATTGGAAACTTTTCGTATTATAGATAATGCGTCACGTCTGCTACATATGTGTTTAGGACAGCAACAGTGCACTGTACTTACTTGAGATTTATAAATGTAAAAAGTCATTTATAATAATATAAGATTTTAGAGGGGGCAATTTTGTATGAAAAACACTGTACCTGTTTCTCTTGTCTTTCTTTTTTCTTGAAAAAAGGTACTGGAGTTGAAGGCACAAGTACTGGTGATAATTTTATTTTTTATCGCAGGTTACCTGCCAAGCACTTGGTGGATACTTGGTTGAAATTGATTCACAGAATGAATATCAGTTCTTGAAAGAAGCCAGTCGGGTATCTGAAGGTAAATCATGCACGTTTACAGGCGATTTTCAACATTTTTACCGGTATAACAGTGTAAAAATAAACGAGTTAAAACATGCAATATTTGTCTACATACTGGTTCATCTTTTGTTAATCATCTTTTTTTTTTGTAAGATCAGTGTGTTTGTTTCTGGAATGGTATAACGCCAACTGACGGTTCGTTACGCAATTTCATTCGTACTTTGTTCTCTGAAATAATCCACTAATATACTAACTTAATCGAATTTCTTGTTAAAAAGTCCTTACAATATCTGCACTTTTTTCATATACATGCATACGGCCGACGGGGTCGACAGAATTGTGTATTTCTAAACGAGTATTTTTATTTCATACAGATAAAGAGTGACTTATTAAAATAACAGGATTTCTGTTGTATCGTTAAATTCACTCTGTTTCCCTTGAACTACATTAACTCCGATTTAATTAACTGGAGGAAATAACGACAAACAAACACTGTTTTTTGGTTTAAGCCGTTGGGTGCACAACGACCGACTGACCATATATTACACATATATGCAACATTCAAATAATACCATCATTTACGAACAACAAAGTGACAGAGTAACATCATAATTAGCAGCTCTCAATGTACAAGTAATACATTACATTAATCATAAAGTAATCAATAACTACAGCATCTAGACATTTTACATTGTCTAAAATCGGATACCAAAAGAAAATTAAAAAAAGTAAGGCGCGGTAGGTACAGTACCCAAGGCTGAATGAATTCACAGCTAGCTGTCCACGAAATGAACGTGAAGTTGGCACATAGATCGCAGCTCTACATCTAGCTCTGCGATCTTATATCATTGCAGAGCTGGGTCGATGCTCTACATCCAGCTCTGCAAATTTATATCATTGCAGAGCTGGGTCGCAGCTAAACATCCAGCTCTGCAATCTTATATCATTGTAGAGCTGGGTCGCAGCTAAACATCCAGCTCTGCAATCTTATATCATTGCAGAGCTGGGTCGCAGACTTACATCCAACTATGCAATCTTATATAATTACAGAGCTAGGTCGCAGCTCTACATCCAGCTCTGCGATCTTATATCATTGCAGAGCTGGGTCGATGCTCTACATCCAGCTCTGCAATCTTATATCATTGCAGAGCTGGGTCGCAGCTAAACATCCAGCTCTGCAATCTTATATCATTGCAGAGCTGGGTCGCAGACTTACATCCAACTATGCAATCTTATATAATTACAGAGCTAGGTCGCAGCTCTACATCCAGCTCTGCAGAGCTGGGTCGCAGCTCTACATCCAGCTCTGCAATCTTATATCAATGCAGAGCTTGGTCGCAGCTAAAAATATGAACGTGAATTTGGCACATAGATCGCAGCTCTACATCTAGCTCTGCGATCTTATACCATTGCAGAGCTGGGTCGATGCTCTACATCCAGCTCTGCAATCTTATATCATTGCAGAGCTGGGTCGCAGCTATACATCCAGCTCTGCGATCTTATATCATTGCAGAGCTAGGTCGCAGCTCTACATCCAGCTCTGCAATCTTATATCATTGCAGAGCTGGGTCGCAGCTATACATCCAGCTCTGCAATCTTATATCATTGCACAGCACGGTCGTAGATCTACATCTAGCTCTGCAATCTTATATCATTGCAGAGCTGGGTCGCAGCTCTACATCCAGCTCTGCAATCTTATATCATTGCAGAGCTGGATCATAGATCGACAACTAGCTCTGCATTATTATTATCATTGCAAAGCTGATTCCCAGAAGTCCGTGAAGTTAGCTCGGAGATCAGCAATCGACATTCAGCTCGACATTCGTTTTTGAACGTTTTAACGTGTTTCGAATGTCGAGCCGAATGTCAAGCTGGCTCAACATTCAGCTCGTCGACAGTCGTTTTTTTTCGTGTTTTAGATGTCGAGCCGAATGTCGAGCTGGCTCAACATTCAGCCCGACATTCGTGTTTGAACGTTTTAACGTGTTTTGAATGTCGAGCCGAGTGTCAAACTGGCTCAACATTCAGCTCGACATTCGTTTTTTAAGTATTTTTCGTGTTTTAAATGTCGAGCCGAATGTCGAGCTGGCTCAACATTCAGCTCGACATTCGTGTTTGAACGTTTTAACGTGTTTCGAATGTCGAGCCGAATGTCAAGCTGGCTCAACATTCAGCTCGACTTTCGTTTTTTAGTATTTTTCCGTGTTTTGAATGTCGAGCCGAATGTCGAGCTGGCTCAACATTCAGCTCGACATTCGTTTTTGAACGTTTTAACGTGTTTCGAATGTCGAGCCGAATGTCAAGCTGGCTCAACATTCAGCTCGACATTCGTTTTTGAACGTATTTTCGTGTTGCTAATGTCGAGCCGAATGTCGAGCTGGCTCAACATTCAGTTTGACATTCGTTTTTAAACGTATTTTCGCTTTTCGAATGTCGAGCCGAATGTCGAGCTGGCTCAACATTCAGCTCGACATTCGTTTTTTTAATGTTTTGAATGTCGAGCCGAATGTCGAGCTGGCTCAACATTCAGCTTGACATTCTTTTTTAGACTTATTTTCGGGTTTCGAATGTCGAGCCGAATGTCGAGCTGGCTCAACATTCAGCTCGACATTCGTTTTTTTTAGTTTTTTTCGTGTTTTAAATGTCGAGCCGAATGTTGAGCTGGCTAAACATTCAGCTCAACATTCGTTTTTTAGTATTTTTTCATGTTTTGAATGTCGAGCCGAATGTCGAGCTGGCTCAACTTTCAGCTCGACATTCGTTTTTTAGTATTTTTTCATGTTTTGAATGTCGAGCCGAATGTCGAGCTGGCTCAACTTTCAGCTCGACATTCGTTTTTAGTATTTTTTCATGTTTTGAATGTCGAGCCGAATGTCGAGCTGGCTCAACTTTCAGCTCGACATTCGTTTTTTAAGTTCTTCCGTGTTGAAGCCTGAGATTATATGTGTTAGATATTTTTCGTGTGACACGTTTCCTTATTCATCGAAATATGAGGAAAATATTGCACAATTTTTACAGAGTTGGAATCGAATTTATGAAGGAACATCCTTCGTATGAGAAGAGTATACACGGAATTTGATTAATTCTTTTTGCGTAGTTATTTTAATCAAAACTATTTTCAGTGTGTCTACAAGTATTGAAGACGCATGTATTGAATTATATATTTTTTTCTAAAATAAATGTATCTTCATTTTTTTTCGAAGGAAACAAATAACAGAACAGGAAACATAATAAATAATAAATTAAATGACCGACGACACGAGAAAAAGGGCACTCGGGCATAATGTTTTGAAAATGACCTTTTTACTAATTTTGAACAAACGATATCCCAGGATTATTGTCTGAAAATTTCAACTTAATATAAGGTTAAGTTTTTAACCTAATGCGTATTTTGAAAATGTTTTCAACCTTGTGTTAAAGAAATTTAATTGATATTCCACTGAATTTCGTGAGTTTTTCTAATCATTATTTTATTGTGATCAAAAGCAAATAAAGAGAATCACTGAAGACAAACTCTGCTTAGTACTTTTTCTCTGCCAGTGTCCAAAAAGAGATCAAGTTGTCGTGCTGTCTGTGTGTGCGTAGGTCATTATTGCGGCTTATCTTAAAAACTTTAAAGTGTTCTCAAAACCCTAAACAATCCAATAAACAGCTGAAATATCTGAAGTATCTAAAAGATAAGTAAATTGTAAAGACAAATATGTCAGAAGATAAGATATTGTTAAAACCTGTTTCTGATGTGTGTTCATTGAATGTTGTTGTTCGAAATTGAAAACATTCGGAGGCATATGTCCATGCTACTAGTATTCTAATTTTCTGTTTTTATTTCCCAGTTAATAATTTGTGTTAGGTTTTTCATTCACAATAGGCTAGATATAAATAAAGCAACAAGTGCCTTAGTCTAGGTTCATGTTCCGTTAAATAACTAGCAAACACGTTTCAAGAAAAGGGAAACATTAAGCACATTCAGATAGTGTCTACTTGCAGAAAAGAAATTTAGTCTTCTTGATATGTAATTTTATATTATAATCAAATATAATAATAATATATAACATGTAAGCATTCCGTAAATTAACATTAATGAAGAAATGAAAATGATCAAAACAGTATAATTGATAATTGAGTATCAGCACTGAAGCAAATTTGGGTTCACAACAATAGCCAGTTTTTATTTCTGAAGATGATTTTATAATGATGTTTAATATACTGAGATGAAAAGGTGTTATTAAATTCTCCGGAATAATTGCTAATAGCTTGGGCATCACAATGATTTTTTCTTTTAAAAATTCGTTGTAGAAAGAAAGAATACCTGATTACTTGCGTGTGCTTTTTTGATAGAACACCCTCTTATCCTGAACTGAACAAAACAATCGGTATATTAGATTATAGCTTAAAAGTATTTGCTTTAGACAAAAGCAAAATTTGAGTGTAAAAAAAGGACAGATACAACTGTCCCAAAACGGCAATTTATTTCTTATTCTCATAACATTCGGCTCGACATTCGAAACACAAAAAAATACTAAAAGACGAATGTCGAAAAAATACTAAAAGACGAATGTCGAGCTGAATATTGAGCCAGCTCGACATTCGGCTCGACATTCAAAACATTAAAAAATACTAAAAATCGAATGTCGAACTGAATGTTGAGCCAGCTCGACATTCTTAACACGAAAATACGTTCAAAAACGGATGTCGAGCTGAATGTTGAGCCAGCTCGACATTCGGCTCGACATTCAAAACATTAAAAAATACAAAAAAATCGAATGTCGAACTGAATGTTTAGCCAGCTCGACATTCGGCTCAACATTCGAAAGGCGAAAATACGTTCAAAAACGAATGTCGAGCTGAATGTTGAGCCAGCTCGACATTCGGCTCGACATTCTTAACACGAAAATACGTTCAAAAACGAATCTCGAGCTGAATGTTGAGCCAGCTCGACATTCGGCTCGATATTTGAATCGCGAAAATACGTTTAAAAACGAATATCGAGCTGAATGTTGAGCCAGCTCATATAAGATTGCAGAGCTGGATGTAGAGCTGCGACCCAGCTCTGCAATGATATAAGATTGCAGAGCTGGATGTAGAGCTGCGACCCAGCTCTGCAATGATATAAGATTGCAGAGCTGGATGTAGAGCTGCGACCCAGCTCTGCAATGATATAAGATTGCAGAGCTGGATGTAGAGCTGCGACCCAGCTCTGCAATGATATAAGATTTCAGAGCTAGATGTAGATCTACGACCCAGCTATGCAATGATATTAGATTGCAGAGCTGGGTGTAGAGCTGCGACCCAGCTCTGCAATGATATAAGATTGCAGAGCTGGATGTAGGTCTGTAATTATATAAGTTTGCATAGCTGGATGTAAGTCTGCGACCCAGCTATGCAATGATATAAGATTGCAGAGCTAGATGTAGAGCTGCGACCCAGCTCTGCAATTATAAGATTGCAGAGCTGGATGTAGAGCTGCGACCCAGCTCTGCAATGATATAAGATCGCAGAGCTGGATGTAGAGCTGCGAACCAGCTCTGCAATGATATAAGATTGCAGAGCTGGATGTAGAGCTGCGACCCAGCTCTGCAGTGATATAAGATTGCAGAGCTGGATGTAGAGCTGCGACCCAGCTCTGCATTGATATAAGACTGCAGAGCTGGATGTAGAGCTTCGATCTATGTGCCAACTTCACGTTCATGTCCACGAAAACTTCTTGCCTTAAAAAGCGACACCTATCGGAGTACACATTACAAAGGGAAACCAATTTTCGTCTATTTCAGACGACGAAAATTACATGAAACTTCATAAATTTTTATTCGACGGATTCAGCGAAATTGTGGCGAGCTTCTGGTGAGCTTGATAAAAAAAAATCCAGGGGTTTATCAAAGCTAATTTTTTCAGCATGTATTTTTGTGTGTGCACGTGTGCGTTCGTGCGTGCCTGCGTGTGTGTTTGTGGTCAGGTGATGGTGTTTTTTTCTTTTTGTTTTTTTTCCTTATTGTACAAACTTATTAAGAAATGCGTGATGATTATATTACTTTAGAAACTAAATTTGTCATGAGAAAACGTAGTTTTTTACATTAATTTTGTAATAAATGATAACCACAAAAAAATAAGCTCACGGGCAATTTTTACAGAACTTCTGTCATGTACAGGTACGAGCAGATGGACAGGGTTGAGTGATAAACGCCGCATGGACGTCTGGGAATGGGCCACAAGCCATACCGTCTATGATAAACAAGTATTCAACATGTGGGCCATAGGAGAACCCGATCAGCACGCTGGTCAAAAAGATGAAAGTTGTGTATTGCTGGACAAATTCGAAGGCGATAATAAGGTGCACGATTTTGAGCTTGCGGACGTCATGTGTGACAGACGACAAAAATACATCTGTGAATACAAGTAAGTCACGTGATACATCAAAATAGAAGTTACACACGTTTTACAATGCATATTAAGCGATCTAGTGGTAACGCGCTGGACTGGTAATCTGGTGGCCTCTTGTTTGATTTAAAACAAAGCATTCATGTTTTATCTGCTGTAAACATGTCCCTTTCCTAACCACAAAAAGAAGGAAAAAAGACCAATGCTTTTATCCCTATTTCTACATTTTTGACAATATCTTATGTATTCAAAGCTCAGGTGCTTGATTTCACTCAAAATAATATTAATTTTTACTGAAGACGACAAAATGTCTTCGAAAGAGAATAGAATTAAAAGAGACGTACAAATGTATAATGATACCTTTTCATTGTCAATATTATACTTTAGCGGTTTCATGCAAATATGTGTTACAACTGACAATAATCCTAAACATTGATCTTGCTTTAATGTTTTAATTTGCTGGATGAATGGAAGAAAAGACAAATAAATAAGCTTTCTTGGTCGTAAAAATACTGAAAAACGTTATCTTGTGTTACAATACTATTCAAATTTTGAGAATCTTTTCCCAGTATGATGGAGTGGGTGTTTTTCTTTTCTTTTTCTTTTCTTTCTTTTTTCTTCGTTTTTTTTTTGTCTGTTGGTTTTGTTTTGGGGGTGGGGGTGAGTTAAAAATAGGAAGCAAACATCATGACCTTTTCCTCAAGAAAAAAATGACAGAAACTGAAGATAAAATTTCCGTTGGATCAAGTTTCACTTGTTATTGTACTATTATTACGCTGTATCAACCTGTTGTATCACATTTGTTGTTTCAGCCCTCCAGAAATTCCGAGGCTGGTGATTGGAAAGTAAATGCTATACATGTGAGGAATACACTTTGTTTGATTATACCTGGAAGCTGGCACAATTTTTATGAAAGAATAAAAAATGTAAAGGATAGTTTTGACTTTTGGTTAATTGTGTATTGTTATGTGATGGTCGATGATTGTGTTATTCATTTCATCATGGGTTTGTTAGCTGAACTGGTTGTCTGTCAATGGTACACTTCAGGCAGGAATAAACCTTTAGATATAAGATTTTATGGCCATTATAACCGTAGCGGAGCGTTATTCAGGAGCTGAGTTTAATAAGATTGAGTGAAAACCATGAAAAAAAAAAGAAATCATAATCCAAATTAGAAATTGAAGCGATTTTCAAGACTCTTTATGTCGATAAATTAGAGAACAGATCACATCTTTGCGATAAGAACCGATCAATGAGATCGATTCAATAAGAATGTCAATTTCTCACCTGTTTCAAAAAGTAATATTCTAATATGCAGATCTGGACCGATGCTAGTCTCCTTTGTTGATTTATGTGAACGTTTGACAACACCATTAACACTTACTTTTAAAGGATGTAAGATTTATAATCACTTTGATTTTTAATGCACATTTTCTTAGTGGGTCACAGACAGTAAATTTCTCCACAGTAGCAATCTGACCAATGACGCTGGTTTCAGACACCCACCCAAGTACTCACTGTAAACATGGCCTTAAAATCTCAATTAAGGCCCTGCTGTAAACTATCAAACGTTCAAGACACTCTAACCATGTCGCTAAAAAGGTAGCTAAATGGTGAGTCTGTTGGAAATGCCTTATCTATCCTGTGTCTACAACACTTCTACCCTCTTTAACATTCCTACAAACTCCTACTGAACCCGTTTCCGTTCCAGCAGTGCAACCGATCTTATTCCTCGCACTTTCAGTGCACACAGACACTAACTAAGGTAAAAAGCCAGCAACCTTATTCAAGAATTACTTCCCTTAGAATGTAATACACCATTTACCGTTTAGTAATGATCAAGTGACTCCCGATAGACTTCCTGAGGTTAGCTGTCGATTGATGCCAATTTTTTAAGTTAACATTGTTTTTGGTGAACAAACAAGGAGCTTATAAAAATAAAACAACATGACTAAGCTAGCTCAAACGCTTGCTTTGTCTTTTTAACCCAATTTTAGTTCACTCTCTACATTCTTAAATGTTCTTTAATATCTGAATATAACACAGTGGTTATTCTAAAAGTAGTTGTTATCAGTTTAACTGACACCAAACCTTGTTGACACATTCTAAGGGATTGTTAAACTAATATTACTGTTCAGAATATTTGTTTGATTATTTCAGTTGTACAATTAGCTGAATTTCTTTGAGCTTATTTTGTAATTCTTTTAAGAAGCAAAAGTTTTGGCAGGGTTCCTTTGTAAGACAAGGTCTTCGTTTTACACATATTACATTATTATATAACCCTTCAATTTTTTTCTCCTATTCAGTCTTGTAAGTAGAACATTTGTCACTGAGATAAAAGTATCCCTTTGCTTTATGAAGATAAGATTAGAAGGTCTTATAGCTAACCATATGTGATCAGGAATACTAATTTCTACAATTTAGAATAGGACTATCGTTGAAAAGTTAGGTCACTAAAAGGTACAATGTATATGTATATGTAAATGCATATTGGTATGTTATATTATATAATGCTTGACTTTACTTTTCTTAGAATGCACTGTTTCTAGAGTGTAAATGTGATT
This sequence comes from Cyclina sinensis, assembly GCA_012932295.1. Classification (NCBI taxonomy): domain Eukaryota; kingdom Metazoa; phylum Mollusca; class Bivalvia; order Venerida; family Veneridae; genus Cyclina; species Cyclina sinensis. The sequence goes on from JAAONU010000019.1 coordinate 4,828,221, forward strand.
GAAATTTTATGAAACATTTAAGTGGTTTAGTAAGTAGACAGTAGCTTTAATCTTAATTTGGTTATTCTATTTTTCCAGAGATGAAAGATGTTTAGAATACAGAACAAGCTCCTTTGTCATCTCCATGGCAGGTTTGGTAGAGACAGTAAAAAGATTGTTCATTGTTATGAAAGATATCTTCATGGAAATATTTTGAAGAAAACATCATGGAACAGAAAAATTGTCTTAAAAACTGGCATCTTTACTGGAGCTGTTTTGGTTGGAGGAATATTTGTTAAGGTAATATACTGTAAAATATAGTAAGATTTGTTTGATGGATATGTTTTAAATATCTTGGATGGATGTACGCATGTATCTTCACTGTGATGTCTTCTCAAGATTACACGTACCACATACTTAACACAGATTCTGTGACAGGTACTTTGTGAAATTGTGGCCTTTTAACTTATATCTCCTGTATGTTTAACCAGGTTTAATTTTACAGATATTCATATAATTCTAGAAAAACAAGTATTTTTATTTTGTATAACTAACATGTAACACTAAAGTTATCATATTTATTGTAACTTGATCTAGTGATTCCTATTTTTATTGAAATGTTGATTGCATTAAATAAAAAGAACAAAACATTTTGATATTACATTTTCTTCAGTTACACAGTGCAACATCTGATAGTAATGAAGATAATTGGAAACTCTCAGAAGACAATACAGACAACAAACCATTTGGAACCTGTGAAAATGAACTAACATTGTCTCAGGCTGTCAGACAGTGCAGGGATTTAATACAAAGGAAAAAGGTTAACAAGTCTTATTTGTAGCTCATATAAATTGTGTCCTATGTAATGTCTTCAGTAATGACACGTTGTTCTCACTAGCTTTAGTACACACAAATGCATGTGAAAATTTGTCATTGACAATATTGTATTAAAATCAATTTTATGAATATTTTGGGGGATTCCATGTTTAAGATGAAATCCAACATATCAAGAGGCATGGACACAAATTATCACTGGAAACTGTTCTGTTTTTTTTGTGTTGTACATGTAGATGGCACCCCAGATGTCTTCAGGCACATGAATCAAGACAGAAAGTGTAGCGTATATACTCGCATGTTGTATTGATGCCAATATTATTTTGCTTAAATAGATGGAAACAACTGTTGATTGTACATTTAAGGATGAAACTGGTAGTCCAGGGGTTGTGATAGCAGTGTCTGTTGATGGAAAGGATGTATGGACTGAAGGCTTGTTTATTTACATACATATTATATACTACATGTATGATCTGAATGAAATATTAGTCAGTTATATCAAGTTATCATTTGGCCTTAGGCTTGAATTTAGAATCATGGGATTATTGATTTATTTTGTATTTTGCAGGTTTGGGATATTCTGATGTAGAAAATCGTATAAAATGCACACCAGACACTATATTTCGTATTGCCAGTATAAGTAAATCGATCACTATGGCAGCGGTTGCTAAGCTATGGGAAAATGGTGACCTTGACCTTGATAAACCCATACAGTTCTATGTACCAGAGTTTCCAGAAAAGACATGGAATGGAAAAAAGGTTGATTGTCCTGTCTACAATAACTTGTTTTGGTGTTCTCAGTACCTTATTTTCTCATTTGATTTTCCTGACATTTTATGTTATGCTACTATAATTGCAATGTATGTTTTATACTTTTTTGTACTGATATTTAGTTGCCACTGAATCTATGTAACTGCTGTCTCTTATTATAATCATAATCTTTACTCACATGTAATTGAGAGAATCCAACTGACTCTTATATGGTAAATTTGAATAGGCTTCTGTATGTTTTTTCTCCAAAATTAAACCTTTAATACAAAAATCACATTGAGCTTATAGTAAAAAGTTTAAGTCCAGCACTTGATATTGTTATGTTTAGACAAATGTACCGGTAAGCATGATACACATACATATGTAAGCAGCGTTATAGAAGGGGAAAGTGAATATTTTACAGGTTGAAATTACAACTCGACAGCTTTTGTCACATACAAGTGGAATCCGTCATTATAATAAAGATTATATGAAAAATCAGGTAACAGTTTGTTCAGAGTGATGTAGCTATGAAGTTTTTATACGAAGAAATAAATTCAGGGGATTATTCTTTTTAAATATGGGCTGATGAAAGCGAGAGATTAAGGGCCTCATGAATAACTGCAAGTGTCCTAGAATATTACCTTGTCTATCTTTCAAAAATGTAACTACCTTTCCAAATAATGAGTATGCATGAATATATTCCAAACCTTCTTCCACATTTCTTTCATGAGCTTTAAACAGCAAAGATGTATTTGCATACAAAGATACATACCTATCAGATGAATTTTATTGCAAGTGGTAAATTTTAAGATATACAGAAGAACCCATTAGAGAGGAATTAAACTGAAGTCCATGTAGATATTTATTTGGGATAAGTATATTATTTTATTATTGTGTTTAATAGAATTTGCAGCAAGACTAAATAAAATCAGGAAATGTATACATTTAATTTCAGTTAAATACAAAGGACAAAGACAGCAAAAAGAATACACCCTCAAGTTCTCCAGTTGATAATAAATCTGTACAAAACACAGAGAAAAGTAAAGTTACAGAAAAAAAAGATGAAATGAAGTTAGATGAATATTATATCAAAGAGAATTATGCCTCTGTCTTGGAGAGCCTCAGTCTTTTCAAAGATGACCCCCTTGTACATAGGCCAGGTATGTATTGAATGGTAGAAAATTAAATTGAAATTGAAAATGTGTTGAATTACTGTCAGTAACCTTCTTGGCAGGTAAAATGTTTTTAATCAAAGTTCTTAGAAAGGGTGTTTGAACAGTGACATGTTTGTCATTCAGTATGAGTAGATCTAGAGATCTAGAGATCATTTTAATTCAGTCAAATGAAGAACTACCAAAAGCATCAGCAGGCATTGTCCTCTACTTGGGAAACAAGTTTGGCCTTTTCATTGTACAGTTAGGCCTTTTCATTGTACAATTAGGCCTTTTCGTTGTATTGGCCTTGTCATTGTTCACTTTGGCCTTTTTATTAAACAGTTAGGCCTTTTCATTGTACAGTTAGGCCTTTTCATTGTACAATTAGGCCTTTTCATTGTACAGTTAGGCCTTTTCATTGTACAGCTAGGCTTTGTCATTGTGTTGGTATTTGAAGTGGTCATTGTTTCTCTTTGTGATTTTTATGAATATGTTTAAACAATGAAGTCTCTTTTTGTAGTTAACAAATAGAAGTTTTACATATTTAGTATAAATTGATTTCATTTACATATCATCTTTGGCATGTTATTGAACTTACGTATAGCATTTTGAATGATTGCTTCTTTTATAGTGATCAGTAATAGGAATATGGTCATCTTGTGGTCTTTGTGTCATTAAATTTTAACCCTGACCATTCAGGTTGGAGGCCTGCTAGCTTTTTTAGGTACAGCATATTCCATGGTTATAATAGCTTACTTCAAATCACTTAACTTGAATGTTAAGGGTTTGAGACCTAAAACTACATGTATTAAAGTTTGGAGCTCTTTTTACAGAGGATAGAAATTTAGCACTTGTTCTTCTCAGAAATGTTGTTTAGGTAAAGTGACTGCCGAAAACATGTATGTTTCTAACTGTAAAAATAAGGAGTTAAACTTCAGCTAAAGACTTTCTTTTCCATCCATTTGAGGTCCTTATAGCGTTTTCCTGTATGTCTTAAATGATCAAAGTTTTGATGTCTCAAACTAGGGTCCAAATTTCTGTACACAACTCATGGTTGGACATTGGTGAGTGCTGTGGCAGAGAAAGCTGCAAAGATACCCTTTGACAAATTTCTGAAACTTGTGTTGGATGAACTTGGCATGGAGAATACATACCTGGATGAGCATAAACCACTGATCTACAACAGAGGGAGGTAAGATAAGAATACTATCTACACAGCATGCAACTGAAAATGCTTAAATTGATGCAGTAAAGATAACAAACAGTATACCTGTAGTATTATTTGATGTTTATTGCAGGTGCAAGACGCTATCAATACTAAAATATTTTGATTTTTAGCTCACCTGAGCTGTAGGCTCATGGTGAGCTATTAGGATCACTCAATGTCCGGCTTCTGTCGTCCGTCAACACTTAGTTTGTTAACGCTGTAGCGGTCACATTTTTGCCTCAGTTGTCTTGAAACTTGGTCAGGATGTTTGACCCAATGATTTCTCAGACGAGTTCGAACATGGGTTATCTGGGTTGAAAAACTAGGTCACAGAGCCCAAATATAGAAAAACCTTGTTAACACTTTAGAGGCAGTCCAAATATCCTGGAAATTTGTCAGAAAGGTTGTATCAATGATTTCTAGCTGAAGTTCAAATATGGGTAATCTAGGGCCAAAAACTAGGTCACAGGGCCCAAATATTAAAAAACCTTGTTAACACTCTAGAGGTAACATTTTCAGCCCAAATAATTTATAAATTTGTTAGAAAGTTTGCTTCTATGATTTCTAGCTCAAGTTCGAATATGGGTCAACTGGGTTCAAAAAGTAGGTCACAGAGCCCAAAAATAGAAAAATCTTATTAACACTCCAGAGGTTACATTTTCAGTCCAATTATCTTGGAAAATTTGTCAGAAAGGTTGCTTTAATAATTTTAAAATCAAGTTCGAATATGGGTCATTTGGGTTAAAAAACTAGATCACAGAGCCCAAATATGGAAAATTCTTGTCAACACTCTAGAGGTAACATATTCAGTCCAAATAACCTGGAAATTTGTCAGAAAGATTGTTTCAATGATTTCTACCTCAATTTTGAATATAGGTTATCTGGGGTCAAAAATTAAGTCACAGAGTCCAAAAGTAGAAAAAACTTGTTAATGCTCTAGAGGTTACATTTTCAGTCCAAATGTCCTTGAAATTTGTCAGAAAGGATGTTTTGATGATTTGTAGCTCAAGTTTGGATATGGGTAATCTGGGTTCAAAAACTAGCCCAAATTTGTAAAAACTTTGTTAACACTCCAGAGGTTACATTTTCAGTCCAAATATCCTGGAAATTTGTCAGACAGGTTGGTTTGATGATTTCTAGTTCAAGTTTGAGTTTGGGTCATCTTGGGTCAAAAATTAGGTCACAGAGCCCAAATATGGAAAAACCTTGTTAACACTCTAGAGGTAAGATTTTAATTCCAAATAACTTGGAAATTAGTCAGAAAGGTTGCTTCTTTGTTTTCTAGCTCAGGTTCGAATATGGGTCATCTGGGGTCAAAAACTAGGTCACAGAGCCTAAATATGGGAAAATCTTGTTAACACTCTAGAGGAAACATTTTCAGTCCAAATATGTCCTGGAAATTTGTCAGAAAAGTTGTTTTGATGATTTGTAGCTCAAGATTGGATAAGGGTCATCTAGGGTCAAAAACTAGGTCACAGAGCCCAAATATCGAAAAACCATTTTAACATTCCAGAGGCTACTTTTTCAGTCCAAATATCCTGGAAATTTGTCAGAAAGATTGTTTCGATAATTTCTAGCTCAAGTCCGAATAGGGGTCATCTGGGGTCAGTTAACCATGTCCATAGCCACTTTTGTAAAAAGCAGTCATACTCAGGTGAGCGATACAGGGCCATCATGGCCCTTTTGTTTGGATTTGCCTTGTCCTGGCTAGATACTGGAGTAATTGTTTATAGTTTGCTTTCAAAAATCACTTTGAGCAAAGAAGGAGAAGTTTGTCATGTTTATCATACAAAAACGATGTGTTTGTGTTTTTTCAAGTTGGATTCAGATACGTATAAAATTATAAATGCATGATGTTATAAACACAACATATTGTACCATTTCTGTCTAAGAATATGATACTTCTCTTGTAGATACTATGTGAAAAACCAAAAAGGTCAACTAGAGAATGCCCCTTATGTTGATTTGTCATACAAGTGGGCAGGTGGAGGTCTTTTATCAAATGTTACAGATCTGACTAAGTTTGGCAATGCAATGCTGTACAGCTACCAGGCACGAGAGTACAATACATCAACACTGCCAGCTATCTCTCCAGTTGTAAAGAACAATAACAACACCTCTGGAAAAGCTGGGAATCTTTCAAAGCAAACAGATGATAATAGGCACTCAGCAGCTTCAGGCTACCTAAAGCCTGAAACAATGAAAATGATTTGGTCACCTGCAGCTCAACCAGAACCCAAATGGGATGGTGTAACAGGTGGTGAATATGGACTTGGTTGGAGTGTGTGGACAAATGAGAAGGTGTGTGAATTTGGCAGAGAGCGCAAATTTTTTGTGTCACATACCGGAGGTGCTATTGGAGCAAGCAGTGTCCTTCTAGTATATCCAAGAGAAAATACAAATTGGGAAAGCAAGGGAAGAACAAGAACTAAAGCAGAGTTGACAGGAAATAATGTATTGTTACCTTCATCAGAGTCTAGTCCACCAAAAGGTGTTGTTGTTGCAATAGTTGTGAACATGGTGTCTGTTGGATTAAATAAGACAGCGTATGATATTGCTAGAATATTCGAAAGGGTTGACCTATCAAAGTAATATTGCATAGTAGGATTTATCATCCAGAGCTTCAGCATTTTGGGTAAAAATTTGTCTTTGAGTAATCTCCCTTTGTATTTGATGATATAATTGCACATATTTGTATGTATTTAAATACAGCATGCATTTATATTGCTTATTTGATATTGTTTGTCTCTTTTCCATCAGGCGTAATGCTAAAATGGAAAATCTTTTAAAATTTGAACAAGATACTACTTTAAACATTCCTTTAACATTTTACATGATTGTAGTCACATAACTTTTTAGCATGTGTTGTGATTAGTTTCAGTAAAAGAATGTAAATGCATTAGAAATTTGCATTGTTTATAGTTTTGATTCTTCCCCAAAACCTAATTGTAGATACTAGTTATGGTAAATATAACCATTAGTTTCCCTTACACTTGAATGGAAATTGCATTCAAAGACCTTTGGATTCCTAGCTCCATGGTCAAGATAGTTGATGGTCATGTTTGAGCCCTTCTTGCACTTTCACAGGCTTTTTCTTACAAGCCATTTTATAAATACTTGTATTGCTAGCTGTTATTTTTATCTTTAATAATAAGTAGAATCATAAAGCTAAAATTTAACACTTGTTATCAAAAGTTTTTCAGTTTAGAACTGTTTAACCATTACTCTGCTAAAACCAGTTGACACTGTCTTTGCGACTAGTGCAGACAAAGATCAGCCTGCACGTCCGTGCAGTCTGATCATGGTCTGCACTATTCGCCATTCAGTCAGTAAATTTTCAATCAGCATCCCCATGAACAGTTAATGGACCTGTCCAAATTGAAAGATGGACAAGTTCATTTTAGATATTTAGCATGGTAAGGGTTAAGTCTGATATGTTAAGGTTTCTATTAATAGAAAGATTTTTAAATCCTTTAGTTTGTCAGTTACAGCAACTGTTTGACAGCTTTTTTTAACAGTGATCTCTGCCATGACGATAAAGATGTAGGAATTTAATATCAGGCAGGGTATATGATAAAATAAAATCATTTGTTTTTGCAGTTTGCTTATTGTTCTTCAATCTACTTCCTTTTCTGTGGTACTGGATACGTTTGTGCCATCAGGTTTGTTATATCAGTAGTAATCTACCGATATTTGAATGGAAAATATTTTGAAAGAGTGATTTTCACTGTTTTGTGCTTTTTTCTTTAGAAATACTGCTAGTGAAACAAGAGCCATGTTGACATTGCCATCCCCAGCTGAATGTGTTTGCTTAGTTATCATTCTTGTGCACAGCACCTCCCCAATGAGATTGAACAACCTATGAAGTTTCAAGTTGATATCTGAAACACTTCTTGAGTCTGAACAAAAATTAAGCATGAAAAATAAACTAAGAGCAATAACTAAAAAAATATGGAGGGTAGAGTTATCATTCTTGTGCTCTGCACTCCTACTAAATGAGATATATCCACCTATGAAGTTTAAAGTTGATGTTTAAACTCTTTTTCAGTTATGCTCTAGACAAAAATTATGCATGAAAAATAAAGGGCAATAACTCAAAAATTATGAAGGACAGAGGTATCATTCTTCTGCAATGCATTCCTCCTCAATGAGATGTTTCCACATAGGAAGTTTCAAGTTGATAACTCAAATAGGTTTCGAGTTACACTCCGGACAAAAAAATCAGACAGATGGATAGACTGACAGATGCAGACTTACAATATCCCCCGCCCACTTTTCAGCTGGGAAAAACCCACTGGAACCAGGTTATGCACCCCGAAATGCTCTCATTCATAAGATTTAGTTCTTAGTACAGGTAATCTGAATTTAATAATGGGTACAGAAATGGACAGCACAACTTTTTAAGCAAAATTTATGAGTATTATTTAAATTAGTTCAAATAAAACTAGTTCATATAATTACACATTTGCATTATTTTACACATTTGCTTTCAACACAAACTATTGCCTTTGTATGTAATGTATGTTAGAAAATTATCTACTCAAATCAGTCTGAAAAGTAACTCTACCTTAATAAACAGGCCCAAAAGCTATTATATAGGGTGTACCAGTTACTGTGCATACAAAAACTAAACTACGTGTGAAAACTTACAAAGGGCAATAATTCCAAATTCTGAAAAAGAGAGATACAGTTCTTGTGCACTGCACTTCTCCTCAAAGAGATCTTCCATATTATGAAGTTTCATTTTGATCCCTATTTATAGTCTTTGAGTTTTGTGCTGAACAAAAAGTAAGGTATGAAAATTAACAAATGCAAAAAGTCAAAAAATACACAAAGGGAGTTAAGGTTTTTATGCACTGCACTTCACAAGCAGATCAATTCACCTATAAAGTTTCATGTTGATATCTGTTACAGTCTTTAAGTTATGCACCAGACAGAAATATGATATGGAAATTAACATAGGGCAATAACTCAAAAATTACACAATGGAGGTTACTGTTCTTAAGCACTGCAGTTCTCTTTCATAAGATCTATTCACCATTGAAGTTTTTTGTTGATTATCTTATTGTATTTGAGTTATGCACTAGACAAAAATTTAAGTAAGGAAATTAACAAAGGGCAATTACTCCAAAAAATTAAGTGCAGAGTGACAGTTCTTGTGCACTGCACTTCTTTTTTCATAAGAAGAATGACAAAAAAAAGAATAAACAGACAGGGGTCTACAAAGAAGAAATCTTCATGAGAATCAAAGAAAGCAAATGAAAAGGGAACTGAGAAAGAATTGCAGTTGTGCTTTGCACATCATCTCTTTAGGGTAAACATTTCTACCAAATAATTGCAATTTCCTTTACTCAGCTCAAGAGATACAGATCGGACATAAAATTGCTAACAGTCAGATGGATGATCAGGGGCATAATATAATATGCCTTTTCGGGTGTATAGAAATACAGAAAACCCATGCTCAACAAGTGATATATATTTTTTATCAAGATTTTCAATGCTATTTTTATATAATTCTAACATCTCTGTACACTAGTAAGAAGTGTCCCTAGTATAAGCTATTGGACACATACTTCCTTTTCTCATTCTGGTCCAATTCTGTATACTAAAATGGATTCGTTTTTTCTTCAGCACATGTTACCTTCAGGCTTGTCACCAGCGCAATTTCAATCATGTCTTTTGAAGAAAACAGAGGTCATTATTCCATTCAAAGCAGTCCTAATTCTCCTGAAGCCATGCAGTCATTATTTTTCTGATCCATTTGAAATCCATATATAGTCATTATTTATTGAATCCATATTTAATCATTATTCTTCTGATTCCATATGTAGTCACAGTTCTTCAAAATCCTTATGTAGACATTATTTACTGAATCCATATGAAGTCTTGAATCCATGTGTATTAATCATAATTATTGAATCTATATGTAGTCATTATTCTTCTGAATCCACTTGTAGTTATTATTCTTTAAAATTCATATGTAGTCATTATTCTTCTGAATTGATAAAGGTCACTGAATCCATATGCAGCCATTACACTTCTGAATACATATGTAGTCATTATCTTTGAATCCACATGTAGTCATTATTTACTGAATCCACATGTAGTCATTCTTCTGAATCTATATTTAGTCATCATTCATCTCCAGTGCCATATTGAAAGCTTTTTTTTCCACTTAAGTATCATGTAATGCTAAGATCCTGTTATGTATAACTTTACTAAATGGTCAGTTTTTGCAGGAAACTTTGTAACTGGACACTTTTTGAAATCTTTTACATAGTCATAGATGCAGGGATAGCAGAAAACATACCTGAAAGCAAATAAGTTACAATGTACATATGTTAATACATACAGGATAATATTTCTAGTATATGTGATTTATATGCTGAAGGTCTGTTATAGGGCTACTTTAGGAAAATAGCTGTTAACAATTATTTTAGTTAAAACATATTTTATTTCAATATAACATAAACATATAATTTACAAAACTGATGTACAGATTGGGCAGGAATATGCAACATCCTATTTAAACTCTCTCCTAAAATGTAAATATTAAACTGACATAGTTCAACCATTGTGTAAAGTAGTGATGTCAGTTTAAACACAAAATGGACAATTATGTTTCAGACCTCTGATTATATAGAAAAATTCTCCACACATTGGGAAGTTTTTGTTATACTAACCCAGAGACTGACAATGCTGTATCATTGGATCTGGTCCTGTGACATATAGGACACACATTGAACTGAGAAGCTTCAGTTGTGTCATCTCTCTGAAACACATGAAAACTAAGTCATTTGCATGAAATCTCTAGAACTCTTTGAAAAATTGCAGACAACATCATGTATATGGGGACCAGCATCTATGATACATTAATCATAGACTACACTGTGATTTAAAACATTAAATTTGTAGACTAACCTCTGTTTTAACGCATTTATCACAGACTAACCTCTGATTTAACACATTTATTATAGACTAACCTCTGATTTAACATTAACTGTAGACTAACCTCTGGTTTAACACATTAATAATAGACTAACCTCTGATTTAACACATTTATTAACACTAACATCTGATTTAACACATTTTTCATAGACTAACCTCTGATTTAACACATTTATCATAGACTAACCTCTGTTTTAACACATTAATCATAGACTAACCTCTGTTTTAACACATTAATCATAGATAAATCTCTGTTTTAACACATTAATCATAGACTGACCTCTGTTTTAACACATTAATCATAGACTAACCTCTGATTTAGCACATTAATCATAGACTAACCTCTGATTTAACATATTAATCATAGACTAACCTCTAATTTAACACATTAATCAAAGACTAACCTCTGTTTTAACACATCAATCATAGACTAACCTCTGATTTAACATATTAATCATAGACTAACCTCTGATTTAACACATTGATCATAGACTTTACCTCTGATTTAACAAATTAATCATAGACTAACCTCTGATTTAACACATTAATCATAGACTAACATGTGATTCATCATTAACTGTAGACTATCCTCTGTTTTAATACACTGATTAGACAGGCTCTCTAGTGGTGTATTTGAAAAAACTAGGAGAAAACTAGGAAAACACAATACAGAAACCTAGGAAAAATCTAGGAATGTTGAGACATTGAGTTATTCACAGGAATTATCTTCCCTTTGATGTGTTTTTTTTTCTGTTTAATTACTATGTATGAAAGCAATAGGTCTGTTTAGCTGACTGCAATTTGCTACAGTAGTTATACTGTACTTGTCAGCCATCAGTGAAGCATAGTCCAACCTTGATAAATTATCATCTGAGAAGGCTGGACCATGCACCAGTGATGTCAGACAACACTGTCAGCAACATAGACTGTCAGCCAATCATCCTCAGATTGTTTTCTGCAAGAAAGCCTCAAAAACAATTCTAGAAACAATACACACCTTTACTTTACACACCTTAAAGAAAAAACAGGGATACTAGGAGCACTTTAGAAAAATTAGGAAAAAACTAGAAATGCTGGAGAGTCTTTACAGACAAACCTCTGATTAAACAGTCATTTATGAAAAAATATCATCAGAGATCAGTGCCACATGAAACCATTCAAATTTCACTGTTTGGGAACTTTTCCTCAATGAAAGTGAGATAAACAAAAAGGCTGCAAATTCAATTACAAAACTTTTATCTTTCCCAAACAAACTTGGGTAAAATGAGCTGAAGATACTCCATGAATATGTTGACAGAATCTTATTCAAACATTTAAAACCTTCCTGGTCAGTTCTTGATGAAACAAGTTCTCTGTAAAACAATCAAGCCTTACCTGTGGTGGATCAGGAACAGGCAAAGATGTCAATGATCTATGAGATGTGTCACTGGAATACCACCAATCCAGGAACTGTATGAAGAAGAGACCCACTGAGAATCCAGTAGATATAGAAACTGCTGTGAAGTTCAACAATTTCTTCATTACAAATAACAGCTTCCCTTGCAAACTGAAAGTAGAAAGAAGTATGGAAGGAAAACCCCCCAAAAATTCAAAATTCAGGTGGAGCTGGAATAAAGAATGAAACTGTGTGACATGTCTACTCCAGTGCATTAATACATATAATATTGTTGCTGTTGTATGCCTGTAAATTTTCCAAATAAATCTCTTACTTATATCAGTATATGTATTGCTATGAAGCTGTTGTAGGCTTAATAAAGTGAGATAATTCTGACTTCTTCATAACAAAATGAAAACTATCAATCCAGTACAATGTATCCTGATAGATTGTAAAATCATTGCTTTTTAGGCATTTAATTAGATAAACATTCTGAGTACTACAGGATCTGACAACCCTATTAAGGAAAACGTAATACCAGTCAAGAAAAGTGTACCTAAAGCTACTCGTTAATGTCTATAGAAACCATTTCTGGCAAGATACAGCCAAACCACATACTTCAACTGCTGCCATGGTAATGACCTTGACACTTGACTGTCTCCACCAGGCTCAAGGTCATTTATTAAGGTCACTCCAGTGAGGTGTAGAAACGGTGAATGCCAGTCACATTTACCAAACATGTATGCAGTTTGATAGGAAAGTATAGCACCTTCCCACACTGTGTGAACATATGGATAAACTGCAACAAAGGCTCGACCCATCTTGGACATCTCCTGTGCAGGAAAACAAAAAATACCATCTTTTTCCATGCATACTCTTCTATTGCTTTAAAACAGGCTAGTCCATTATTCAATATCCATTTTATCATTTATAGGGTTATTAAGTGAAAACTACCTGTAACTGACTGAACAGCGGGCAGTGCAGACCATTATCAGATTACATATATACACATGTCCTGGATGTCTGATCTGCTTGCAAAGGCAAAACCTATTAACACCAGCAGAATGAAGATATCATGATTATAGCAAACAATATGACAATCATTATATTAAAAGATGATAGTAAAAGTTGAATTTCACTATTAAGCCAACCTTCAGTACCTCCTAATGTTTTGCGGTCCAATATAATGCTTAGGGCTACTGAAGGCAAAATGAAAACAGCCAATGCACAATAGTTAGTAATAGATCTTACTTAATCACTACTATATAAATTCTTCAGATACTAAGTTTAAGTTACCTACCTGATTTCCTGTGTATGTATTATATAGGTGTCTCAGATTTTCGAAGGTTTCATCAAGTTTCTGTTTGATATATGGAAGTATTACCTGTGAGTACAAATTTCACACAATATAAGAAACAGTTTTGAGTATCTTAATCAGTGGTCAGTACTGTCAAAATGCAACTATTGATGTTGTAATGAACCTATTTCTTTTTATCACTGTAATGTATTATTCATTTTTATACCCCCACACACAAAATGGCTATATTGGATTCATCTTGATGTCCCTCTGTCCGTCCCTTTTCTTGTCTGGACCATCACTTCTCCATGCATAGTGGATTTTGAAATATGTTGGTATAATTTTTCACCTTGAAGAGATGGTGTGTTGCATATAAGATCCAAGTCCATAACTAAGAAGTCAAGGTCACAGTCACTGATCAAAAGTAAAAAATGTTGATTTCAGACCTTGTCCTGGCCAAAACTTCTCTTTGGAAGGATTTTGAAATACTTTGGCAAATTTGTCCATCTCGATGAGATGGGGTGTTGCATGTAAGACCCAGGTCCAAAGCTCAAAGGTAAAGGTCACAGTGACCTGTCAAAGGAAAAGAAAGTTGACAGAAGATAGACCTTGTGTGGGCCATAACTTCTCCATGCACAGAAGGCTTCTTAAATACCTTGGCATGTTAATCTTAGTGCACATTGATGTGACGGTGTGTCACATGAAAAAATCTGGTCCATAGCTCAAAGGTCAATGTCACAGTGACTGGTCAAAGGTAAAAAATGATGATTATAGACCTTTTCTGGTCATAACTTCTCCATTCAGAGAAGGATTTTAAAATACCTGGCATGTTCGTTCACCTTGATGAGATGGTGTGTGGCATGTAAGACCAAGGTCCATAGCTCAAATGCCACTTTCACTGTTGAAAGTAAACACTTTTGATGATAGACTTTCTCTGGGGCCATAACTTCTTCATGCATGGAAGAATTTTCCAATTCCTGGGCAAATTTTTTTCATTTAGATGAGATGGTGTGTCACTTGTTAGACCCAAGTCCAAATAAGACCATAGCTAAAAGGTCAAGGTCACAGTTAAAAAATGTTGATAATTTACCAGGCCAGGCTACAGTTTATCCATACATGGAAGGATTTTGAAAAACCTTGGCATATTTGATGATCTAGATGAGACAGTGTGTTTGGTTCAAGGCCAAGGTCCCTTGCTCAAAAGTCAAGGTCACAGTGACTGGTCTAAGGTTAAAAATGTTGATTATAGACATTGTCCATCTCCATGATTTTCCATGCATGAAAGGATTTTAATCTCTATCCAAATATATGTCACCTTCCTGGATATTTGCATTCTTGGTATTTTATGACTTCCTGTAACTTCATACCAACAAATAAAATAGCATCGTAAGCATGTTTGTTGACTCCTTTGCTATGCAATAATTTTATTATGTCCCCTTGTACTTACAAAGCTTTCAGTCAGGTGACCAAGTTGAGTTTGGGTGTATTCATCCTTCCTGTGACATGCTCTAGTTCTTGTCTAAAATGAAGAACTGAAGGGACCAAAAACTGTTTTCATATGACTGCCCTGTAACTCTGCCATTTTTTCATGTGATTTTGATATTGTATGTTATTATAAGTTGCCGTAAGTGTCTAATGGAGACAATGTGTTGCAGAAAGACCAAGGTTTCTAAGTTCAAGGTCAAGGTCATATATAACTGACCAAAAAATACAGAATAATGCCAGCCATTATGTTCCTGTCTGCTCGATAACTCTGTGACACATCAAAGCATGTGGAAATAAACTGACACAAATGTTCATCTGACAGAGTCAAAGCATCCATTGCTCTGTTCATCTGTAAGTTTGTCTGTTCTGCCAAATAACATAAAATGTCCACATTAAATTAATGTCATCTCTGTAACGCTGCCATTTTTATAGCATTATTATATAACTTGCCACAACTGCTCATTACACGGAGAAGACATGTCACAAATAAGACTTGAGTTTCCATAGTGAAGGTCAAGGTCAGAAATCAAAGTCTAAATAATAGAAAATACTAGTTGTCTGCTCTATAATGTCTGCAGTACCAGTACATCAAAGGATTTTAAAATAACTTGGTACAATTTTTCATCAGATAGAGGCAATGTGTCACAAACTGTTTGTCCATCTGTCCACCTGCCTGTTTGTATAGTCAAATAAGTTGAAATAACAATATGTTGCAAACTGTCCATCTGTCTGTTTGCACTGCCAAATAATACAGAATACATGTGTATGGGTTAAGTAACTAGAGAGCTCATCTTACTAACCACAAAGAATAAAGACTTCCAAACTACCCCTCTGGGAAGACGTAGGGACTTCTGTGATGGAGTTACTCTCTTCAAACTGTAGAAGTTCTCTGCAAAGGTTGCTCCTATAATATAATTATAATGCATACATTTTTGTATATAAAACAAGTATTTGATTACATGATCAAAAAGACAAAAAAACTGATCAAACCTGTGTCTGCTGCATTATATAAACTGACTTTAAAAGTTGCCATTTTTACAGTGTTTGTTTCTTCTCTTCAACTTTTGCATACCTTCAAACTGAAGGAAGTTTCTTCAATTCTCTCATTTCAACTCATTCTTTAAATCATGTTTTCTGTTATTTGCACCAGGTTTTATGGCCAAAAAGAGGTTGAAACTGGCATTAACCCCTACCAAGAACTAACAAACAAAAATGCATCATGTTACCCAAAGAATTCTATCTCTTTATGTAATTTTGATATGAATACTGAACGATTACCAGTTATACAGTTGCTTATGTCATTATATGCTTTTCTTTGACTACATGTACCTTTCACTAGTGAGATACATTCTAGTTACATTTTTTTTATCTGTAAAGTAAAATACTTAAATAGTTATTGTATGATAATTCTGGGTGATATCACAGTTTATAGACCTGTCTGTGTCAATGTGGTAATTATTTACCTTTTTGCCTTGGTAAATATTGCATTAGCCAGGTCTATAAAACTAGATATTCCCCTCATCATCATACAAAAACTATATAATATTCACCTTGAAAAAGAAATATTGTTCTAACAAACATTGTGTCATCATGCTGCTTATTGTGTTTTCTATAATTAGCACAGGGCTACCACAGGAATTTCATCTTTTATAACCTGACAATGTTTAGACAAATTAAAACAGGTTCTTTAGAGATGTGATTACAAGTTACCATATTTTCTGAGGTAATGATGTTCCAACAGGAAGTCTAGTACTGTGTACACTTCATCATAGTATTTTAGCAACCATCCAAACTTTTCTGGTCGACTCTCTGCTGCAACCTATGAAGTATAAAAACATACAAACAAACAAGATGAACAAAACACCCAATAGACTAAAAAAAAAAAAAAAATTGACTTAGAAAGTATTTTATCATACAGTCTTTTTTAGTGTTACTTAAATGATCAAGTAATCACAGATAAAAATCCAAGATGTATCTATCATACTAAATACTTGTAACAGTGGAATTGAAATCATTTCTTTTGCTCATCAACAGACTATCTTATGTCTTTTTCAGAATTTATGCACTTTGAAGAGGGCATACCATAAAACTTACCTACGATATACTGCATAATTATGTATTTTTATCCTGATACTATGACGATAAAATTTTAAAACAACCGAAAAAGTAATTTACATGTAGTATTTGTCCTACTTCTCTTACCAATCAGAAAGCAATGACATTCTAATTTCTTATAGATTTATCTGTGAAGAATTGCAATTTCTCCACTTACTCATGAAGGATGCTGTTCTATTTTTTTTACCTGCCAAAATACGTTGGCGCACAACTAGGAGTGGTGAACATAGACACAGCTATGTTTCAAATAAAGAAGCCAATGAAAAAAAAAGTGAAAGATCAAAATGGGAGGTGCAAACAATAAATCATATAGAGGTGATAAAGTGAGATCTTCAGCATTTAGAAACCTCGGTCAATTGCTATGCTCCCACCCTTTGGTTTCTTAACACTGAAGATTTCAGTTCATATATAGCCTCCATCCTACACTAAGAAGAACTCAATATAAAGAAAAAAATCTGTTGGGCATTTAGAAAAAGTATCAAATTGTAATAAATCACTAAATTGCCAAAACAATTCTCTTTATAAATACTTACATTTATGAATTCAGATTACCTTTACATAGAATATCTGATGGGTAATGATTCATTCAACATCATACATACATGTACAATTTCACTCACTTTCAAGGAAATGGAATACAAGAGAGGCACTGCGAAATGAAGGGGTGTGATTCTTACCCAGCCATACAACCAATACCCATGTTTCTTGGTAATACTAGTCTCATTTACAAGCCATTTGGATGCTAATTATGTGCCCTGAATGACTGGCCTAATTCAACTTCAACTTAATACTGCCAAAAGTCAATACTGACTATACTACATGTAGGTAGGCACTGACAGTTTGACCCATTTTATAGATTTTTTCATTATTGTCAAACTGTTAAAAAAAGACAACACCTATCAAAATTTTCTTCATTTCTCTTTGACAAGTCTGACTGGTTGGACTACTGAATTCAAGTTCAAGCGCAAGTTCAACTAATTACTGCCAACAGTCAATACTGACTATACTAGGCAGGACAGTTCTTGCAACTGCTTTCTGGCGAACCAGCAACCTCCGGATTGGGAGTCCTAACCCCTCGCTCTAACCCCTCGACCACTGCTCCTCCTAGTCTCACTATTTCGCCTCCGAAGGTGAACCCATTTTATAGGCTGATATTTTATAGTTGTTCACATTCTAGAAGGCAAACAACTATAAAATATCAGCCTATAAAATGGGTTCACCTTCGGAGGCGAAATAGTGAGACTATGCTCCTCCTGGATATTGTATTGCCAAAAAGAAATATTGTCTGAACATGATGCCCATATGTTTGGATGCCATTTTTAATTTGCTCTTTCAACTGGATACATATCAATATCCTGAAGTGCACATGGACTATTGGGAAAACTTGCTGCATGGTCTTTTTTCTCTACATTATTAGATTTAAAAACAGTGTCAAAATCTAGGACTCCCAGAGCTGATATTTGACAGCATCATTTTTTCATAAAGGTGACAGTTTACTGAATCAGTGTATCTCGTGAATGCAAAAATATCTTTATCACTAAACGTACATTAATTATAAAACAGTCAAAGATCTATATTAAGCAGCCGAGCAAAATCTGTAATGTTTTACCCTAACAGCATGTTTGATGGCTGGTCTAACAGTAGAAATCAAACTCTCTTGAGCTAATACTTCAAAGATTGAAGGTTTATCGCTTCCCCCAGCTGATGTCAAATGTGCTCCTTCTGCCATTCCTTAAAATAAAATTTAATATAATGCTATAGAGGACTCTTGTCAAGTTTCAACTCTACTTTCATTTTACCGAGGTCAAAGTTCAAGTATTTAAGTATTATTTGATCGAAAGAAACTTAACTACAAGCAAGGATAAAATAATCAACTGGACAATTAGTTATCCGGTCACTTACGGTGAAAAGACACAATTTACTTCCCTGATACATGGAAGGAGCTAATACTGTATTCTTAAAAAAATAAAATCATTGGGAGTATCTATGTATTTAGAAATAATATCAGTTTAATATTAACATCGTCGGATACCCACAGCGATTACTCTGTAAGTAATTACTCTGAAGTCTGAAGATAAAATATTTCGTGGGTGATTTTAAAAGGAATAAGAGAAATAAAAATAACAAAAAAGTTTGAAATTTCATTATAATTCCGATGTCCTTAAAACAATATGCAAACATATCGCTTAATTTCTTTCCACTCGTTTGTCCACAAAAAGAAACTGACAAACAGGTAATAATAAGATAGTGATATATTTGAAGGCGATGTAGGTAGAAAAGTTCTAGTGATAATCACTGACAATGCCGTGAAAATGTATAACTGTTTTCAACTAGAAAAGAAAATTGATATGCTGTTTTGTTTGCCAGATATGATTCAGAGATACGCAAAGTAGTGTTTACACCATCTGACAAATGTTCACATGTTTGTGTAAGATAATTTCAAAATCCCTCCAAGCATAGTAGTGTAATACTATGGTCTGCATCAGCCAAAATTGCACCTGTTTTTTTATTTATTATCTCCTACCGTAAGGGCGGCGGGGGTTAGTAATAGCCTCCATCCGTCCGTCCTTCCTTCCTTCCGTCCGTCCTTCTGTCCCACATTTTTCTCCGGAGCATAACTCGTAACGTATTTGAGTTATCAACTTGAAACTTTATAGGATAGATCTCTCTGGGGAGGAATGCAGTGCACAAGAATGATAACTCCACCCTTCATAATGTTTTAGTTATTGCCCTTTATTATTTTTCATGATTCATTTTTTTCCGGAACATAACTCGAAAAGTATTCGAGATATCAACTAAAAACTTCATAGGTGGATAGATCTCATTGAGGAAGAGTGCAGTGCACAATAATTATTACTCTATCATTTATAATTTTTGAGTCCTTGCCTTTTTTTATCCTTCACCCTTACTTTTTGTCCAGAGCATAACTCGAAAAGTATTTGTGATATCAACATGAAACTTCATAGGTGGATAGATCTTATTGAGGAAGAGTGCACTGCACAAGAAAGTGACTCTACCCTTCATGGGTTTCACATCAATAATCACTTTAACCATCAGTCTTCATTACCAAAAACCTTTTAAAAAAATGAATTATTCTCCTTTCCAACACATACGTTTCCAACAAGCAAACGCATTCGGCGGGGGAAGGCCATGTTCACATGGCTCTTGTTTATTTTTACATTTTTTTACGTTTCCGTGTAACCTTAATCATTCAGCAATAGAATTGGTTGTTATACACGACATTCCGTCGTGGCAAGGGCAACACTTGTGCAAAGTCGGAGCCTCACATGCTTATTACCGCTTATTACTGAAAAAAAGAAGCTATTTCAGGATAAATGTGGATTTAAGCGGAATAAAATGTGTTTTTCTATTGTCAAACAATACCAGTAACTTTCGGACTAATTAAATAAATTCTTTAGATGGGGCGAAAAACGGAGAAAACGGACAAAGCTACGAAACAGTCAACACAACGTGCGTCTAGTACAAAGAGAAAAAAGTCGGTAAATTCCCCAGACATTGATAGCGCCCAACCTGACAAAAGAACTATGAATGAAAGTTACGTGAATTTAATGAACTCGCCAGCGCCTACTCAGATACAAGGTTCATTTCAACAACAAATGATGCCTCAAAACATGCCATACAATGTTGGTCAAGCTCAGTTTTGTACCCCACCTAGTCAATATAATACGGTGCCGAACCATATTACACAGGCTACATTTAGCAATAACTCACCACAATTTGATGCCAATTTTCAGCAGTCAATACTGGAAAAACTCGATCTTATTGATAAACGGCTGGTAAAACTTGATAACATTAAACAGCAAATCACAACATTGACACAGAAATTTACTGTTATGGACTCTCGTGTGACCTTGTTGGAAACAAATCTTGAGAATTGTAAACAATCAGTCACCGATATAGAGGTTAGTAGGGCATTCGATTCCCAAACTTGTGATGAAATTCGAGAGAAACAAGAAAAGTTGGACAAAATGATCTCGGAAGACAAAAATAAAATACAGATGTTAGCGTCAGAACTCGACAATGTTAAATGTGAAAACAAAAGATTGTCAACCGAATTAATTGACATTCAGTCGCGATCTATGAGAGACAATCTCCTTTTTTATAACTTTGAGGAATGTTCCACAGTTGAAGAAAGGACAAATGAGAATTGTTCCTTAAAAATTCTAGACTTTTTCAAGGATACCCTTGATATACAAGATGCACATACCTGCATTAAGTTGGATCGAGCGCACAGAGTTGGAAAATTCACAGCTTGTAAAAAACGACCGATAGTCGTGAAATTTAATTTCTATCAAGACAAATTGGCCATTAAAGACAAAATTTTCAACATGGAGAACCCTCCACATAAAACCAGTGACCAGTATCCGAAAGAAATACAAGAAAGGCGAAAAAAACTGATTCCAGATCTTATCAAAGCAAAGGATAACGGTAAAAATGCATATCTACGTGGAGACAAACTTTTCATAGAAAATAAATCTTACACAGTAGAATCGCTCCCTATTCCAGAGAATGTTTTTCAAAGTAGTTAGGGAGGTGACAAGAAACAGTTGAGATTCCTTTCATGGAATATTCAAGGCATAATCCGAAAATTAGATGACGATGAATTTTTGAATTATATTTCTGATTTTGATCTTTTATTATTTACTGAAACATGGCATGCTAAGTCACTGAATATCAATATTGAAGGTTTTTGTCATTTCAGTTGCCCTAGACCAAAAACAAACCGTAAAGCTAAAAGGGACAGTGGTGGTATTATTATATACAATAAAGAAAATTATAAAAATGTGTTGCAACTTGTTCATATAAATAACAAAGGTATAATTTGGTTTAAATTGTTGAAAAAATAATTATGTTCAAACTTCAAATGATCTGTATTTTTGTACATGTTATATACAACCTGATGATTCTAGGGTTTATAAAGATGTTAATTCTTGTCTTTTTGATTTTGACTTTTTTGAACAGTTAAGTTCTGATATTATTAAATACAAAGATATGGGTGAAATTTTCATCTCTGGAGACCTGAACTGTAGGACAGGTATTTTGCCTGATTTTGTACCTAATATTGACCTTCACCGTTATGTAAACATGCCTCCGGTTACGGATCACGAGATCAATCTCTGCCCACGCAAAAAATTTGACAAACACGTGAATTCATTTGGAAACAAGCTTTTAATGTTATGTAAAGAAAACAACTTATGTATTGTCAATGGAAGGTTAGAAAAAGGAAAATATACTTTTAATAATTTACAAAACGGTAAACTGAAAGCCAGTACAGTCGATTATTTGATATGTAATGCTGAAAACTTTTCACTTATTTCCTATATGAATGTATGTGATTTAACGCAGTTTTCAGATCATTGTCCGATTAAAATTTTAACTTGCATCTTTTAAATTCTGACTTGCATAATAGCTCAAATATTGTGTTCAAAAAAATGAATTGGGATTCTAATAATCAGGCTCAATTTGATTATTTGTTAAATAGTAAAAAATCGTGCTTTGACCAGTCAGTGAAAAGGCTGTGCGACGAAGAAATTACCTTAGATTTTTGTACTGATTCATTGCCTAAACTTATTCATGAAATATCTTTTGATTGTCATGGTAAAACTTATTATAAACAAGAAAGTTATTCAATGAAAAAAAGTCACCGTGGTTTGATACCTTTTGTAGAAATGCCAAATCTAAATTTCTCAAATATAAACGCATTTAAAATATAAATCCAACAGATGAAAACAAATTGTTATTTCTAAATAGTCGAAACGAATTCATAAAAATCAAAAGGAATAGCAAACAAAGGTATTTTTCATACAAAAAGCGAAAGTTATGGGATATAAGCAAAAAGGAACCACGAAAATTTTGGAAATATATTAAAAATTTTAATATGAAAAATAAAAATGAAAATGATATAGATGCAAAAGAATTATATGAATATTTTAAAGATGTTTCAAATCCGACAACGCATGATGGTGAAACTTTAGAGTTTGAGCAGTATGAGAATTATAACCAAAATATATATGAGTTAGATAAAGAGTTTTCCTGTGAGAAAATAATAAAAACAATATCTTCATTAAAAAGACATAAAAGCGCCGATCTTGATGGTAATGTAGCTGATTTTTTCATAGATGCTAAGCATTTTATTAGTCCTTATCTTTGTACTATATTTAATAAAATTTTTGAAACTGGAATATATCTCTCATCATGGTGTAACGGCTTAATAATTCCTATTCACAAGAAAGGTGACACATCAAATCCCTCATATTATCGAGGAATAACTTTAATAAATATATTTGCTAAGATTTTTTCATTAACTCTTAGGAATAGATTAAACGCATTGTGTGAACAAGAAAATGTTTTCAATGACTGTCAGTTTGGTTTCCGTGACAATCAAAGTACAAATGATGCTATTTTTCTTTTACATAATATTATTCAAAAAATCTTATCACACAATCGCAAACTTTGGTGCATTTTTATTGATTATAAGAGAGCATTTGATAGTATAAATAGAGATGCTTTATGGAATAAACTGATAGATTCTGGTGTCAGTAGTAAAATGCTAAATATGATTAAATCAATATATCAAACAGTTAAAGCTAGTGTTAGACTGTCTACAGATATGAATATTTCTGATTTTTTTATGTTACACTGGGTTTAAAACAGGGTGAGCCGTTATCTCCCCTGCTTTTTGTACTATTTATAAATGATATAGTATCTAATATTAATTTTACCTCTTTAAATGATAGTGATTTAGACTTGTTGTCAAGATATATGATTTTATTTGCAGATGATATTGTTTTATTCACAACAGATCCTAATACTTTACAATCTCAAATTGATAATATTTTTCACTATTCAGTTAAATGGGGTTTACAAATAAATGTATCGAAGACTAAAAATGTGTGTTTGAAAAAAGAAAAAGTAGACATATGAACGACTTTTATATAGATGGTGAAAAGATAGAAATAGTAGATTCATTTACATACCTAGGTGTTTATTTCACCTACACTGGTAATATGTTATATGCAGTAAAATCTTTGCAGAATCAGGCCCTGAGGGCATATAACTGTCTTTTATCATTATTTCAAAAACTCCAATTAGATATTAGAACCAAACTGATGCTCTTCGATAGAATGGTTGTTCCTATATTATTATATGGATCGGAAATTTGGGGAGCATATAATTATAAAGATGTTGATAAATTGCATTTAAAATTTTGTAAAGTTATATTGGGTGTGAAACCTCAAACTCCGAATTGTGCAGTTTATGGAGAACTTGGTCGTTTTCCGCTTTCACTTATCTGTAAAGAAAGATCATTAAAATTTTGGACAAAAATAATGAAAGATACAGACTCTGTTCTGTACAATGTGTATATTGATAATGTTAATATTGGTAATGACAGTATGTGGGTTTCTAAAATCAAAAATATAGTTTACAACCTAGGTTTTAATGATGTATTTGACAACTTTAATCGTGAATTTAATTATGTACCTCTTTTCAAAACAAGGTTAAGGGATCAATATATTCAAGAATGGAATACTCTTATGAGAGAATCTTCTAAATTATATTACTACTGTAAATATAAAACTGAATTTTGTTTTGAGGATTATTTAGACAAAATTAGTAATAGTAAGCACCGTACACAACTGACTCGTTTCCGACTAACTTCATACTGCCTTGACATTGAACTTGGTAGATATGCAGGTATAAATAGGGCTGAAAGACTTTGTAAGTTGTGTAACATCCGCCGTGTAGAATCTGAGTACCATATGCTCTTATGTTGTCCTAGATACCAAAGTTTAAGATTAGAATATTTAGGTAGAATATCATTTCCAACTATAAATAAATTTTGTCCTCCAAATATAAAAAACATTCACCAAAATTGCTGTTTTTCTAACAAAAGCAATGAAAGAAAGAAAAAATGCACTAACTGATGTGACTGTTTCTTGATATTTCTATCTACATTTGATTGTAGAATATGTATTTTTGTTTTTGTTTTCAATACTTTGTGAGTTTTTCCTTTTACACGTACATTCTGTGAGTTCTTGTTGATATACTTATACATTTATACTTTTGTAAGTCTTTGCCATATTCTATTTTTCTTATTGTAAATGGCCAAAGGCATCATTATGCTGATTTTGCCAATAAAACTTGAAACTTGAAACCGTTACTGTGTCAACTATGTCGAGCTAAAGTTAGATATGACATTTCGTGCACAATCAATCAATACGTCACATAAATAAATACTTGACATAATTCATTTTACAATTTCTTGAAAATTTATCATTCATTTTTTTTCTTTCTACCATAAAGCGTACAACATCCACTTAGGTAATGGCACCAAAATTGAAGTGTGTAATTGAGGACTCATGTACCGGTTGCCCTGAAAATGTAAAAGATTCAGAGTCTCTGGAAATAGGATGTTTAAAACATTATGCACTATCCTACAAACCCTGAAATAATTATTTGATAAAAGGCGTCGGCAATTTGGGCGACAAACCCGAGGATAAATACACTCACTAAATGAAAAGGTAATATTGATATTAATATGTAGCCGAACATCATTGTATTTAAAATATTCACTCAAAATTTGTAAATTCATATACCGGAATAATCATTAAAATAGCTTTTATATAAACCAAAATAAACTCAAGAATTAATATATTGTTACGTTCCATGCAACTTGCAAATCACATGTAGTATATGCTTTTCTCTAGCAGCTGGTCAAATCTACTAGAAGTTTTGGTCAGTAGAATAAACAACTACCAATTACGCAAGTTACAGTAAAAATATATTGCACTACATATCGATGTCAGCTGTCTTTTTCAGCTTTTTTGTCAGTTCTTTTTTTTACATTTAGAAATCAAACCTTTCAAAGAGAAGTAGGAATATAAAAAAAAATATGGGTAAAGGAAAATGTAAAACATCAGACGGAAAGGAAAAAAAGAAAGTAAATTGTTACATTACTTCCTCTTTGTGAATCACTGCTTACATGTAAATTCTTTTGCTCATATCTGTCACTTTGCTATGCCTATTATTGTAACCCGGAAAAAAATACGCATCACCTTAGCTGGGTTTGCACTCAAGTACCACGTCGCCATAAAAGATAGCTATTAGGCAAGGGAGTAGAAATGCCTTAATTTCTATACCTCTGCTACATTATGACAAAATATGATTTGAAACACTTTGAAGCATTATTTCAAAAATTTTGCAGAAATATCTGCCTTTTAAAAAAAGTGTTCCACGGTTTTCCAGCTACTTTGAAAAAATGTCTACAATAATATGTAAATTAAAGCCTTTCGAATGGGTTTTGCGTTTGAACTATACGTGTACTTGATAAATAGATTTTTATTGAAACCAAAAAAGGACATCTTTGATACTCTAGACGTTTAATATTAAGGTCCGTGCAGCTAGAACACGTACTGGATTTAACTGGCACTGAATAATAATTAAGAGCAATGGAGCCCTCAATCGATTAGGGTAACGGATATAAACCACGATCGAAGTTCGTGGCATCTGTTGTAAGGCACATCCAAAAGGCTAGCAATTCTCTGATAAACAACCACAATGCCCACAACCAGGTACATCTAAAACGTTTAGGAATGTGTTAAACCAATGTAATGTGTCCATGGTCAACGCAGATGAATGCCGCAAAGGGGAAAGTACTTCGGAAATATCATTTATCCTGGTGTAAATAGTATGATGTCATTGACATTGTCCAGTCAGTGCACCGATGTAGCGTTAGTGTCCCTCATGATTTATTAACTTGAACATTTGTTAAGTATAATAACACACCATTGATAAAACAGTATACTTGTATCAGTACTTCTTCCGTCGAAAATTTAAAGTATTTGTTTAGTCCATGTGAGTTGCCTCGTATGCCATGTCTTGATCATTTTAAAGGAAATAACCACTATAATTTAAATTACACACATTGCATACATCTGTTTACAGGGGAAGGAACTCTCCGTTAAAATCTTGTCGGTAAATTAGTTGAATTGGGGTAGATGAAATTCCGGAAGTGTCAGCCCACGAATTAATTTATTGTAAATTTTGGGACGTAAGTATGTTAAAATATGCAATCATTGATAAGAAAGACACATTTTAACACGAGGAAAGATAATTACAAAACCATTATCCTAACTTATGTTTTTTCTTACTTTAAAGGTATATATTATCATGTCAAATAACAGAACCACAAATGCACACACCCACCGGTATATCGTTGTCAGCAAGGATCCATCGTTAGTAGGCTTCAGACCTAACATATCCTATCAATAGACGGCTTTTTAATGACATTTAAGTAAAATAAACCAAGGGAGAAAATTAGGAGCGGATGTGGTCCAGTGGTAACGCACTGGACTGGTATATCGGGGGTCCCAAGTTCGATCCCCCGCTCTTCTACTTCTACTTGATACTCCCGAGCAATCAATACTGACTATAAGACTATAAGGCTCCTCCACTAACATTACTAATAGGCTTTCGGATGAGACGTTAAACCGAGGTCCCATGTATCAGTGCTATACACTGAGCATGCAAAAGAACCAGGGGTGTCTCTGGAATGGGATGCTTTCTGTATCTTGCACTACCCCCACACCATAAAATAACTAATTTCTTCAGGGGGCGTCGGTCATATGGGCAACCAGTACCGATGATAAATGGGCTCAGATAGATAGATAGGGAGAAAATTGCACCCGACTTGGACTTGTGCACTGGGCCATAGCTATACCAACTGAGCTAATGGTGTTCTTGGCATTGTTCTTCCCAAAGTTGCCATCTCACTATATTCTAGACAAGACAAGACCTAATTTAGTGTCAACTTCAAACTTAATTATGCTTAAAGTATTGAACTACTTTTTTTGATCTGATATTTTTTAGTTGTTCAACCTTTAAGCCTAATTTTAAATTGCATATAACTGAGTGGAAATCAGGCAGAAGGAACGCTTCAGGTAATTTCTTCTGCAACAATCACATAATTGCCTTCATCACCAAGGAATTCCGATTGCCAGAATTTAAATGAAATGGCAAATTAAAAGATACAAAACAAGTGTTTCGGTTTATACTAATATTAACTGTGTGTTTTTCATAGATCTATGAAAGAGACTGGTATGATTAAAGTTTTCATATTTTATCTTAACAACGCTGCAAAATATGGGGCAAATGAGTGATAATATAATATTTAAGTGAATTTCAGCTTCGTAGGCGAAATAGCGAGAGTAAGTGTCAACATGATAAATAAAATTTGTCTTGGAGATAGTGGGAGAACCAAGCTAGCTCATTTGGTAGACCTATAGCCTAATTAATAAATTTGGCGTTATTTGACCCATTGTATTGACATTTTTTTATTATATTATTTTCAAACCGTAACATCTAATTTTAACTGTAGTTATTTTTATGCATGGAAAATTTAGTGGGAACATTGCTGGTGGCTGATATATTTTTTCTGCTGAAATGTTAATTCATCTTTGAATTCCACTAAACGTTGAAAGAACATATATTTGATTACTATTCTAGTAAAAAAAAAAAAACCCTCATTAATACTGGTCGCCTTAAAGTATATTTGCGATTTATTTCACATTTGCGCTGCAAAACTTTTCTGCAGAAAAATGTTGCATGACGTCACCGTAAAATAATCATACATGTACCATGGCTTGAAAACTGTTAAGAAAATTAGTATGGTCTAACTGGTAAGGATAGAGTTTACTTATACAAAATGAAAAAAAAAATTCTAATATACAATTTTGATTTGTAAATATTTGTGCTTATTTTAATAATTATATATTGCAATAAATGTATTTAATTCAGAGATGATTAAAAATCCCCGACAAAACAACAGATATCCTGATACCTGTTAGTTTTTGCCTATGCACGGTTTACTTAATTGCAGTTATTCAGAAATGGCCAACAGTGTAGTCGATTAGCCTGTGATTGAAATGTTAGTCGAATTTGATATCTGAAGTTTTTCATTAAAATATGACATTTTGAGAACTTGTATAAAAATGGTTTCTCTAAAAGGTAATGTTGGCCATTTTTAAGAAAGTATGCTAGTTTTTGCTCCATAAAACTTCTAATTTGGCATTTTCCTTGCATAAAAATGCAGCTGGTGATTGGACTTGGAAAAAAGGCATCATCTATAAAAAGTTTCTCGATGTCTCTTCCACAAGTCTGATTAGTTGGGCTAGTAGAGCTATGGACAAGTGTACCAGGTGTCACAGTCCATGTCAGCCTAGGTGCTGTATGAATGTTGTGACTATTTCCGATTGAAAGTAAAAACATTGATATGAAATGATTAAAGATGTTGTTACCAAAAGAAAAGCTGTGTAACTTAACTTATTTTTGTGCACCCATTTATGTTGAGAAATGTTCATAATGAATATTTGGATGTTTTACTAGTGAATTTTGTTTTTCAGTGACAGTTAACCATCCAGAATGACAGACTCAAAGTATTTCACTACCACCAAGAAAGGTTAGATATTTGTTACTTTCAGTTGAATGTCTGTAGGTTTATTCTTCTATGCAGTCACCTTCCAACTGAAGTATAAATACTTGAAGTAAATGTCAAAGATTCTGTGGTCTTTAAAGTGTCAGATATTTGTGTATTTGTTGAATTTTTAGCCAGTCCTGTTGAAAATTTTCTTAAAGATGAAGACATTGATGTTATTCTAATGAAATAGTTAAAACTCCATCTTTAAAATTATTGTTGGTTATTGAGGCCTTAAAGCATAGAAATTCAATAGATTAGAATTGGGTTTCAAAGGCCAAGAAAAGGAAAAATAAAGGAAATAATTGTGTAGAATATTTGTAGGCTTTAATGTGCAGTAAGATGATACAGAAAAATAGAATTTCATGTTAACTTTACAGATTGATTTTTAAATAAAAATGATTATTTGAAGCTAGATTTTTGCACTGGGTCTACAGTAGAGCAGAATTTGTAGGCCCAGAGAGAAATTATTTTGCATATTGATAGTTAATAGTTAATGGTTTTACAAAGACCTTCCTGTATGATATGTAACTGTGTACATGTAATGATAAGCCACACACTTTCAGTCACTATAATCAAAGTATGCTGAAACGTATAATATATCATGTAAAGCAATTAAGTTTCAGTGTTCTGTTGTGTACAAACAAATAAATGCTGTACTGAGTAGTGGCACTATATTGATTGTTGTTGTATGATTTGCAGGTGAAATATTTGAATTGAAGGCAGAGTTGAACAGTGATAAGAAGGAGAAAAAGAAGGAGGCAGTGAAGAAAGTCATAGCTAGCATGACAGTTGGTAAAGATGTCAGGTAATAGTTGAACGTTGTGATGAAGTATTGTGTTTATGGCATTTTCTGTGACAGACTTATGTTAGAACCAGACAGCTTTACTATGGTCTGAAGAAGTTTTATTGTAGAAAGGTCTATGGAGACCAGCTTTAAAGAAAAATCTTGTCTCGTTGATACGTCATAGTCGATATGTAATATAATACTTTCAATATAAAAGACTGCTATTTTGAAACTGTATGTGATCAGGGTCTTTCAAATAGAAAGAACCTGATGTGATGGATGTTGCAAGGTGCCTGTCCTTGTAAATATTTATAAAAATTACATAATAGTGGAAGATCTGTATGAATATATATTCTTTCCATAGTTTCTGAATGAATTTTGATGAATCATGACCTGAAGGGTTATTGTCTGTAGCATGTACTTACAGTGCCCTGTTCCCAGATGTGGTTAACTGTATGCAGACTGACAATCTAGAACTGAAGAAACTTGTCTACTTGTATCTGATGAACTATGCCAAGAGTCAGCCAGACATGGCCATCATGGCAGTCAATACATTTGTCAAGGTAAGTCTAAATGTCAAATCTGTTTCATTCTTGTTATGTTTTACAGTGAAGTTCCGGTAATAAGTCCAACCTCTGAAGCAAGTGAGGAAGTAGTCAGTCACTTGCGGAGAAATTGGTTAGTAAACTGGTTGGACACCCAGGAACACTGGTTAGGTGGACTGACTGCCGGGATATGACCTTAGCTGTTAAACTGGCGTTAAACCCCAATACAACCAACCAACCAATAATAAGTCCAGTCAAAATGTGGCCTTTATAATGTATTGGTCTTCATAGTGGACCTTTTTTGTTTTAAATTTCAGACTTTAGTCCATTAAAATTGCTTATTTTTGCATAAATTGAAATAATTAAAAGCTGAACTTGACTGTATTTTATAACATCTTTTATATTATTTTAGTCTTAATCTAACTCTTGGAAGTAATGCTGTCAGGGTAGACTCTTTAGTTGTTCATTTGGGACTTTTCAGAAATATTAAATTCTGCACTGACTGTGTGGAAAAAAGTAACTGAATACATGTCTGTGTACTTTTACTTTAACACGAATGTATTATGTATTATTATGTGTTATCAACCACTGTCAAGGGTATTTTACTTTTTATTTTTATTTTCAGGATTGTGAAGATTCCAATCCACTGATTAGGGCCTTAGCTGTGAGAACCATGGGATGCATTAGAGTTGACAAGATTACAGAATACCTTTGTGAGCCTCTGAGAAAATGCTTGAAGGTTTGTGATATTAGTACAGTTCTCAGTTATACAGTACTGATCTTCTAGAATATATATGCTTTGTAGTGGGTATCATAATTACTGAAAGGTTTTGGATTGAACACTAAAATGTCCAGCTAGAAATTTTGCATGAATTGTCAGACTTGGGAGAAAAATGCCTGAAATTTTAGTTTCTCATTATACAAGTGCTCTCTTACATCTGACAGATATGTGTTTTTCTCAAGTTGATACCAGCAAATAGTATTACATCGAATTTTGAATTTTTCTAAAAGATTCTTTAAATTTCCACTAAACAATATTGCTAGAATACCTGTGTGTTTTCTAAAACTTGCATTATAGAATTTATTCTTTTCCTCAGGATGAAGATCCGTATGTGAGGAAGACAGCTGCAGTGTGTGTTGCCAAGCTTCATGACATCAATGCTCAGCTGGTAGAGGACCAGGGTTTCCTGGACCTGCTCAGAGATCTCCTATCAGATTCAAACCCCATGGTAAGAAACTTGCTACAAAAATAGCAACATAATACCTGTTTTTTGAAATTGAACATGAAAAAGTGCTATTGCCTTCTTTTTTTTTATAGCACATAGAACTTCTCTGGATTCACCTCTCAATTTGCTATTCTTTTGCTAAAGTCATACCCATGCAAAAACGGCAAGTGATCAAGATTTTTAATTCTTCAGGTGTTGCTGTTAATATTTCTAGAATTTTTGTTTTGCTGTTTAATCTTTTCAGAATATCTATTGAGCTTGTGGTTGTCCATGTGTGGAAATTTTTGTTGGAGAAAGAAATGGAAGAAAAGATGGATAAACTGGCTGGTTATCAATGATAAGTTACATTCCGGAATTCAAATAGATATAACTAAAACTTGTTTGTATTTCGCAGATTTATTAATGAACCTGTTTCATTTTCCAGGTGGTTGCAAATGCAGTAGCAGCTATATCTGAGATAATGGATGCTTCCCCAAATGCAGCCCAGGTGCTAGAAATGAATTCAGGAACCATAAACAAACTGTTGACAGCTCTGAATGAATGTACAGAGTAAGTTTATCTTAAATGATATACAAGTATTTTTGTTGTTTTAATAAAAGCAAATATCCAAGTAAGTTACTGTGCTAAACAAAATCAAACTTTCAGGTCAGGGACAGTTAAAATTTGACTGAAACAGAACAAAACATTTAATAATGACCAGCATTTATTCAGTTGTTTTCACATAGGTGGATAGTGATTTTTTACAATTAAAAATTTTCTTGGTGTCTATGTGCCCTTAGGGAAATCTTTTAAATATACATATATGCTCTTTGTTCCATTATCTTTTTTTTTTCATTTTCAAAGCAATAAAATACATATGCAGTATAACTTGGTTCATTAGAGGGTATGCCCTTTTCATTTATGTATTTTGCTTATAGGTGGGGACAAGTGTTCATACTTGACTCTATATCTAACTACACACCTAAGGATGAGAGAGAGGCACAGAGTGTGTGTGAAAGAGTCACCCCTAGATTGGCACATGCTAACGCAGCTGTTGTCCTCTCTGCTGTCAAGGTATCTTATTGATTTGAGCAAACTAATAAATCTCATCAGTATTTTTTTTTACCATCAAGATTTAGATAAAAGCATTTTCTCTTAGTGAATTCTGGTTTGTACCCCTATATCTTGTTGTCTGTCTGTCACAGCAGGAAAGTTACCAGCAGAAAGTAATGTTAAAAAGAAACCGAATAAAAGCTTGGAAATGGTAGAGAAATATTTGTTCCTCATGTTTGATAAATGTTCTGATTTCAAATATTTGGTTGCTTGTGACCCTTAGTAGTATCGAAACTGTTATGTTTAGACATGTTAATTTATTATGGGTTCAGGTTTGAAAATGCTCATCTCGGCTTGAAATAAATCTAGGTTTTTAGCTTGACTACCTGCATGAAAGCTTACACCTCGATGTGTAAGGATGATTCCTTTTGCTTTTAGGGTCAGATTTCAAGGTCACAGACACTATATGAATAAAATATTGTAATTCTTGCATAATTAGACACAAACTAACTGAAAACAAATACGGCTACTAGTTGGCACAAATTATCACAATGTTACCTATATGTAATACAAGCAATAGCTCATGTTGATATTATTGTCCTATTAGAGTTAAGGCCAAGTGCTGCATAAACCACTATGCTGTTGTCATATCTTTATTCAGATAAAGACTTTGTTTTCTCTAATTTTGTCTTCAGCCTTAGCTGTCTTGTCTTTAAGGAGGTACTTACTATATTTTAGGTGGTTATGAAACTGATGGAGATGCTGGACTCTTCTGGTGACTACGTTACCTCACTTGTGAAGAAGTTAGCCCCACCCCTTGTGACCCTGCTGTCTGCAGAGCCTGAGATACAATATGTTGCCCTAAGGAATATCAACCTGATTGTTCAGAAAAGGTATTTGTAATCATTTATATTGCTTAGATCACTGGAAAGTAAATGTATTATGATGACAGGATTCAGTTATCTCCCCTGATGTGACATCCGGTGTAGTCTTATTTAAGGCTGATACATGGTACTGTTAGTAGAGCTACAAAAAAAGACTTCAGACAGTGGTCCATAGTAACAATTATTTTACCATCAAAACTACCCCTCAGAACTCATTGGAGCTTTTCTCAGGAAAAGTACAAGTTGAAAAAGAAAGTGAAAATTGATTATTTGATTGATCTGACACATGTAAGATAATAAAATATTTGTTAGTAGGTTACAGATCAAATAAAGGAACAAGAAGACAATGCAAGGTCCTTCCTTCAGTCACATCTAGATATTTTATTTTACAGACCAGATATCTTGAAGAATGAAATGAAGGTATTCTTCGTGAAGTACAATGATCCAATCTATGTGAAACTGGAGAAACTGGACATCATGATACGTCTGACCAGTCAGTCCAACATTGCACAGGTGCTTGCCGAGCTTAAAGAGTAAGTGCATAAACATTTCTATTTTTACATCTGTCATTAAATGATTTGGTAATTATTAAAGATTAGCTGCTTCCAGACCCTGTTACAGATATTCTTGTTTGAATGCTGAGCTCATTTGTTCATCAGTATAACTCGCATCTTTCTGACCCCAGTGCCTAAGAATTGCCTTGTTTTTGATACCTCTGTAAATGTTTTATAAACTTACTATTTTGTATAGGTTCATAAATGTCACACCTTTACACTGTGGTATGAAATATTTACAGCAATTTTTCATGTACATGCAGTTGTGCTGCATGGTTCTTTGTATAGTTCAGATAAATCTGTAGAAACTACTTATTTTCTTCTCATTGTTACAGTCAGTAAATATTGTTTTCAGGTATGCCACAGAGGTTGATGTTGACTTTGTACGCAAGTCTGTGCGTGCCATTGGCCGCTGTGCTATCAAGGTTGAGCCAGCAGCTGAAAGGTGTGTAAGCACTCTGCTTGATTTGATACAGACCAAGGTTAACTATGTCGTACAGGAGGCCATTGTAGTGATCAAGGTAAGAAATGCTGAAATAGTTCCGTTAACATTTATCCTGTAGCTGGAGGTGTTTGTAAACAGCTATACTTGTTTTTATGACAATTATTGTGTTCTGATTCTATTTAACTTTATTATTAAGATGCATCAACTTTAGAATGTTAGTCGTAAGACTGTGTTTAAGTGTTAGCTAAATAGAAGTTGTAGTACCACTCTCGTTATGATAAGTAATTGAAACTAACTGATGTAAGGTAATGCATGTAAGCCTGGCTACTGACCTTGACCATTTATGTGAGAAAGTTAGTAATCTAGTTCTGGTCTAGCACCTCATATGGCTGTTAAGAGAGTCTTTTCAGATAAACAACCCACCTCATATGACTGTTAAGAGAGCCTTTCCAGATAAACAACCCACCTCATATGACTGTTAAGAAAGCCTTTCCAGATAAACAACTTACCTGATATGACTGTTAAGAGAGCATTTCCAGATAAACAACCCACCTCATATGACTGTTAAGAGAGCCTTTCCAGATAAACAACTTACCTGATATGACTGTTAAGAGAGCCTTTCCAGATAAACAACCCACCTCATATGACTGTTAAGAGAGCCTTTCCAGATAAACAACTTACCTGATATGACTGTTAAGAGAGTCTTTCTGGGTAAACAGCCCACCTCATATGACTGTTAAGAGAGTCTTTCCGGGTAAACAACCCACTTCATATGACTGTTAAGAGAGTCTTTCTGGGTAAACAACCCACCTCATATGACTGTTAAAAGAAAGTAAAATTCAAGCTAAACTTATGTAATCAATAACATCAGTAGCCCAGTTATGAGACATTCTTTATCAGTTTACTCTGAAATTTACAAGATCGTGTCACTGAAATTTAAGCTTCACTAGTAGTATTGACATTCTTATTCCAGGATATTTTCCGCAAGTATCCAAACAAATATGAGAGTATCATTGCTACTCTCTGTGAGAACTTGGACACTCTGGATGAGCCAGAAGCTCGCGCCTCAATGATCTGGATCATTGGAGAGTATGCAGAACGTATAGACAATGCTGATGAACTTTTGGAGAGTTTTCTTGAAGGTTTCCAGGATGAAAACACACAAGTGCAACTACAGCTGTTGACAGCCATTGTTAAACTGTTCCTGAAGAGACCCACAGATACACAGGAACTTGTTCAACAAGTCCTTAGTCTTTCAACACAGGTAATATTTGCTCAAACCTTTTAGCAGACCCTGCTTATTCTGAATGGCATTGTCCAGCTTCAAGTTTGAACAGCAATAAATAGGAATAAGGATTTTTCTCTTATTTGAATAGCCAATAGGCAAAGTCATCACCAGATTAAGTGGTTCTGCAGACTAGTCAGTAACTATCCTGGTTGTAAGACATACATGTATAGTTTACATTGTATGTAAATCTGTTATCCATCTAGAAAATCCGTTGATTTGAGTAGTTCAGTCGTCATGATTTATTTTATCTCTGTTTATTCCAGCGTATATTTTTTTCTGTCAGTTGTTTACCAACGTTTGTTTCCCAATTTTTAGGACAGTGACAACCCAGATCTGCGTGACAGGGGTTATATCTACTGGAGATTGCTCTCGACTGACCCAGCTGCTGCTAAGGAAGTTGTTCTTGCAGAGAAACCTCTGATCTCCGAGGAGACAGATCTCATTGAGCCGACCCTGCTTGATGAACTTATCTGTCACATCTCCAGTCTTGCATCGGTTTACCATAAACCACCAAATGCATTCGTAGAAGGACGTGGTGGTCAGAGACGTGTTCTGCCAGCAAAATCTCAAGCGTAAGTACATGTACAAAATCAAGTGTAGAAATAAAAATCACTGAAGTAAAGTTTTTTTGAAACAAGTAGGAATTTAAAATGTGGCATTTTTTTTTCTAAATAAGGGATAAATTAAAAAGCAAAAGCGAGATTTTATAGTAATAAACAACATTGTATTAACCCAGCAAAATAACAGCATGCAGAATTTTCAAAAAGGATATATGTATTTTTATAGGTTTTTTTTCTTATTTGAATTAAATATTAGACCTTTGATTTAAGCAGAGAAGGGGCTACAGAGGAGCTTGCAGCTCCTATAGAGACCACTCAACAAGCACCCCAGCCAACAGTCATTCCTGGAGCTGACTCTCTTATAGGAGACCTTTTAGATATGGATCTTGGACCAGGCCCTTCAATGATGCAACAGCAGATGTACCCCGCTCAACAGACAACCCCAGCCCCTTCAGCACAAGCTGGTGGGGTCATGGATATATTTGGAGAAGGACTGGACAATCTTGTAGGTTTTATGAGTGGTTCAAATTTTTATATATCTGTTGTGTATAGTTCTTCACATTTAATCTGAACCAGCGACTGGGCAGTTTTGGGTTTACAGATTTACAATTTTCTCTTGAAACATTTTGCCATTGTATCTGTTCACCAACTGTAAAAGTTGTACGCTATGAAAGAAAACTGGAAAAAGTTGGTATTTTGAACAGGTTATATCTCTTGCTTTAAAATTTGCTACACTATAACTTATCAATTTCAAATGAAATGGATGTAGGAATATACCAACAAAGAAAAATGCATAGACTGGTTCTGAGTCAATTGTTTTTTCTCTTGCTTTCATCTGCCAGTCTGTGAGCAGTTGATTATTATAAGATAACATATTCGAAGTTTATCTAATGCTGTTTAATTGTAGCTTGGAGGTGGACCACCAGGAGGAGACATGCTTGGTGGTCTTGGAGACATATTTGGAATGCCTCAGTCACAATCATATGTCCCACCACAGGAAGTCTGGCTCCCAGCCTCAAAAGGAAAGGGTCTGGAGATCACAGGAACCTTTGCCAGAAAAAATAACCAAGTTCACATGGAACTCACCTTTACAAATAAAGCAATGCAGGCTATGACTGGGTTTGCAATTCAGTTTAACAAAAACAGGTAACATACATGTAATATTTCTTAAAAGTGTGAGAGTTGTTTGGTGCTGGGATTCTCTAAAGATTCACACAAAGAATTGGCTAAAGTCTGAGTTAAATGTTAATTTGTATGTACTGTCAGCAAAACAGTGATTGATGAAGGTGAACTTTTCTCTAGAAATACTTTGAAGATATGTTTCTGTATTTCATTGAAAGGCCTTGTGTAATGGAGAAAAAAGGTTTTACAAAGTGAATGAGGCATTGTTGACCGCAGTTACTGTAGTTATTAGAAAATGTAGTTTTTTAGGCAGAGATAGTTAAATTTCTGAACTTATCTCTCTTGATTGATAAATCTTTATTGTCAGTGATTTGTAAACTGCAGTTAGAAGTAACCTTTATATTACCATTTCTTTTACAGTTTTGGACTTATGCCAGCACAACCTTTAAATATCCGCACACCTCTGCCACCCAACCAGAGTGCTAGCACATCATTACCCCTGAATACACAGGGACCTGTACAGAAAATGGAACCTCTCACATTATTACAGGTACAGTATTTGTAATTCTTTCAAACAAAATAAAATGCTGTTCAGTAACTGAATGTCAGAAGTAGCTGTCCATAGGGATTTCTCATAAATATAGTAGAAACAGTCAGATTTCACTTTGTTTCATCAAAAGTTAAAGCGTTTATTTTGTTTTATGTTCTTTCAAAATCTTTTTGACATATTATGTTAAGACTAACGTTCATGTGACTTGAAAAAAAATGCTGAATATCTCATAATTGCTGCAGTTTTGACTGTGCTTAAATATTGATAATTCATTTTACTTACCTGAGAAAAAAACAGGTTTACTTTAGCTGTGGTGTAGTGGCTTTTGGTATTTAAGAAACAATTATTTACATATTGACGCCAGAATGAGTTTGCTGCTCCTGAATTTTTACTTTTTATCTATTTCAGGTTGCCATTAAGAACAATATTGATGTATTCTACATGTCTACCCAAGTACTGCTACATGTTCTGTTCACTGAAGATGGGGAAATGGATAAGAAAGTATTTCTAGCCACATGGAAAGACATTCCAGCACAGAATGAGGTCCAGTACACAATAAATAATGTCCAACACAATGCTGGTAAGTACTTCTGAAGCTTCAGTCTACACATTGTCGGGAAAAGGTTTCAGGTTTTGGGGTTTAGAATCTTTCTGATACCTGTACAGTAAAAACGACCATTAGGACTAAAGCTAGTGTTCTAGATGAGCCTCTATTATTATTTAATGACCAATGATTCTGGCTTCAGTGTACAACCTAGAAACATTCTGATGCTTATGGTTTAGCCATTACCTTGGAAACAGAGAACACATCTTAGTGTATCTATCATTACATTGAACAAGCAGTTTTATATGTGTACATACCATGTATTATATGTTAATAATTGCATGTACAATGTACATTTCAGACACAGTGTCACAAAAGTTACGTAACAACAACATTTTTACCATAGCTAAGAGGAACGTGGAGGGACAGGATATGTTATACCAGTCTTTAAAACTAACCAATGGTATATGGGTGTTAGCAGAACTTAAAATACAACCCTCAAACCCATCTTTTGTGGTGAGCTATTTCCTTTATTTACATGTAAGATTCTGATGGCCTGAAAATAGTTTATCAGTATTAGTGAACTAAACTCAGTTTCAGAAATATTTCATTAAAGCAGATTTATTTTTTCAGATGATATTATATTTTATAAGATATTTTTTTTTTAATATTACCTGTGTTAAAGATCACATCAGTATAACAGCCCTTACTCAGATCACCATTAGATAAAATGGAGGCCTGATTTGTGTAGCAAAAAAAAAAATATACAGGTGAACATTAAATTGAGCAGGAGGGTAGAGGTCACAGGTTTGAATGAGGGACAGTGCTGATAAAAAATTATCTCCCTTACTCAGATAACATCAAAGGTAGACCAAATAGCACTTTGGTCCTTTCAGTTGGAATCCTCTGACTTTATCCTTGTTTCTGTTTGTGATAGTCTTGACTTTAAGTTGTGAAAAATGTCATTTATAAATTAAATAAAAAGTGAAGTTTAACAAAAAACAACCTTTATGGTGTTATCAAAACATGTTGCTAAAAAAATGTTTAATCTGAC
The DNA here is from genome assembly GCA_012932295.1 of Cyclina sinensis. NCBI lineage: Eukaryota > Metazoa > Mollusca > Bivalvia > Venerida > Veneridae > Cyclina > Cyclina sinensis. The sequence goes on from JAAONU010000019.1 coordinate 4,868,452, forward strand.
TACCATTGTTGCAAATAATTAAGCTTCATTATTACCATACTAAAAGAGAAAATAGCGATGAAAGCAGAGGAATCCAAATGGAAGGACCAAACTAATATTAGAGAATATTCAGGGTAGATAATCCACTACTGTCCCCCATTCATTCAGTGACATTGACTTTACTACCCTGCTCTCATTTTAAATACTAGTTATAACTCCAGGAAGCAGTCATTGAGTTATTGACTGTAGTTTATACAGTTTGATAGAATTTTCTCTACCATCGATATAAAATGATCGGAGGGTTCATTGCAAAACTATTGTAAGTACATATAAAGTAAAGAGATACAGAAGTTCTGCACTGAGCCCTTGGATTATGTTTTAAGTAAATTTAACACATACATCCCTGTGTATCAAGGCCTTCTTTGATTCTCGGAGTGAAAGTCTTTCAAAGGTATTTTATATGATACATGGCCATTTTATCATGTTATATGAAAAGTTATTGAAACACTGTGTGTATTACTTCTACTATATATATATTTTTTCAGCTGTCACTGAAAGCAAGAGCTGTGGATGTTTATGAAGCTGTGAAACAAGTGTATGAGAACATCCTACATAACTAGATAACAACATTTCTAACACAGACATTCCAGTCTTATATAAGGCTTTACAAACACATTATGAATAATGAGAGGAAGAACTTTTTATAAACATAAATATGTGAAAACAATGACCAGAAAAATATTATGAAAACATTGTATCAATAATGGTGAAAGATTGCAGAACATACATGTAGTGGGACTACATAAAAGTGAAGGTTTTCAGAACATTGTGTGTAAATTATTGCAGAAACGTTATAAGTGATTTTGAACTAAATGTTTAGATAAACAACAGTTGTAGACCAGTGTTGTCCTTGTGTCTGTATACTCACATGTCTTTTACTGTTCTAGATGATGCATTTTCTATCTACTAGATGCTGAGATTTTCAACCATCATTTCTGTTCATAAATTATATTACCTGTACTACAAAATATGGAAAAAAAAACAGATCAAACATCTAATATATGTTAATAAATGAAATTTCTTTGAAGACTGTTGCCTTTTAGTTGATACGATAAAAATATGTAAAGTTACTTCATAACATTTTGTATAATGTACATGAAGATTGGAAAGTTACAGATAAATGAAGTACAGTTAAATAGACTGCTTAAAAATTAAGTGTTGTGAATATTAATCTACCTGTAGATCAGAACTCGGAAGAAAATAAGAAAAGACAGAAAAAATACCCACTTTGAATTAAGCCACTTAATTAAAGAAATTATTTTAAACATTTTGTGTTGCCAGTAAGTTGTTAAGTGTTACTTCTGAACAAATCTTTTGGTGATTTCTTAGATCTATCCTATTTGTCAGTAAAAACTAATAATTTTTTTTTAACATGTAATTAGATTCATGGTAAAGTTTTTATCATCGTGTATGTATTTACTATTTAGTGACCTTTAAATAATTTATTGTAAGATCCAACTATTATAAGACAAAAATTTGTTATATGAAATATAAATATGCGTTAGTGCAATAAAATGCTTACAAAAATAAAAGATTTGAAATGTTTTCTTTCAAATTTCTCCATTAAAGAGTGCCAGTTTAGGTACAAATGAGTTTATTTAATTGGTTACAAAGTCTGATTAAGAAATTACTACACAATGTAAATTTAGTCAGATGATAGGTTATTTATTTTATGTTGTGGGGGATAGTACAAGATAGAGAAAGCATCCCATTCCAGATACATCCCTGGTTGTTTTCCATCCTCAGTGTACAGCACTGATACATAGAATCTCCTGATTTAATGTCTTATCCGAAAGACAATTAGTCATTTAGTTTAAACTTATTTATTTTACATCGAAACGGAAGCAAGTTTTTGCAACTTATATCAGTCTTTCTCGATTACTGCTTCCTTGGTTCAAACCAGTACTCGCCCAAAAAGTGAGGAATGTGGAATGTCAATGGAGACTGTCACCCCAGATGAGATTCTTTCGTATCGGGAGTCTGGCGCTCTAACCCTCGACCACTGCGCCTCCTTGAACAAATCAACAATGCTGTTGGAGGAGTGGGGTATCAAACTCGCGACCCCAAGATTACCATTCCAGCGTGTTACCACTGGACCACTGATCTGCTCCTAATCTTTAATCATTTAACGAAATTAAATCCCTTTTATATTGAATTACAGAAAATATTGGCCATTGGACGATACGAAGCTTATTTTTGGATGATACGGACTATTTTACAGTTCGATACGGCGATACGAACTATGTTAAAAAATTACTTTTTACTCCACGCATTTTTCCGCGTTTATCCTTCTTTATAATGTACGGACAAGGAATACGTTGTTCTTAAATCCGACAGGGGCCCATGTTAGAAAAAAAGGGCCAATCAAATTAAATTTTTAGCAATCTTTTTACTTTAATGAAATGGGTAATCATGACATTTTCAACAATATAGTTATATACTTAATGTTTTTTAATATGGTTGTTAAATATAAAATTTAAAATATTTCTGTATTTTGTAACACTGTGGTGTTCTCTGTACATGGACCTTTCTTCCTGTTTGACGATAGGCCTAAAAGGTTTAGTTAAAAACATATCACAACAAACCAAAATATCACGCTCTTATTTGTTGATATCCACATAATAGATGTTTAAAAAATTCCTCATAGCTTAATGAAAATTAACATTTACATTAGCCGAATTATTTCTTTCTTTAACTATCCCACATATACCCAATATATATTTTAGTAAAAACACTATTTCAAATTAAGAGAAATCCAATTTAAATCTAATGTAAATGATAAATAATTAGCATTTTACCATGATACGAGTTCTCATTGTTATGGTAGGATCAATTAAGGAATATAAAGAACATGAGAGAATATATAATTTTTTTCAGCATTTTATTGTGTAAATGAAGTTGAATACGTTTTCAAACATTTTGACAGGGAACTGCACATTGATAATGTTATCTAATTATATGATAAACACTACATAACCCATTTACATAATTAACACTGATCTACACACATTTAAATTTTGATTAACACTTCATAATCCATTTCCATAATTAACACTGACCTACACACAATTACATTTTGATTAACACTTCATAATCCATTTACATAATTAACACTCATCTACACACAATTAAATTTTGATTAACACTTCATAATCCATTTACATAATTCACACTAATCTACACAGAATTACTTCACAAAGTGTGAAACACTATCATTCATGTTGATAAGATTCAGTCATACATGCTATTACCTACCTGTGGCAGAATTCTTACCGGTGAAAAGCTTTTATCGAGCAGAAAAAAGGTACCGTCATACTACTAAAAAATGTCTGTTTTTGAAAAAAGAAATCGAGTTGTTCTGAGTAAATTGTTCATTCTTATATATGCATAAATAATGACGACTTCTTTTGTGTCACAACCTGGGACCTAATATATGTTGTTCCCAGGTACAACTCAGTTTTATTTCGAGTTTCAGCCTCACTTTTGTTTGCGTGATTACACGTTTTAATTTCTATTTTGTCTTTAGTGTGAATTAATGCTAGCACTGACACGTTTGTCTTTTCCTTTTTATTGCTTATCCCCATGTTGTAAAAAATTACATTGGGTGTAGTAAAGAAATCTGTCTGTCTGTCTGTCTGGCAATACTTTTCTGGAATGGTCCCATGGTCCTGTCTGATTTGAGTTTATTCATCGTCGGTACCGGTCGCCAATATGACCAACGCCCCCTGCAGAGGTTAGCTATTTTAGGTTGTGAGGGGTAGTGCAAGATACAGAAAGCATCCCATTCCAGAGACACCCCTTGTTCATTTCCATGCTCAGTGTATAGCACTGGTACATGGGACCTTGGTTTAATGTCTCATTCGAAAGACAATTGATTATGTTCGTGGAGGAGCGGGGTATCGAACTCTTGACCCCTGGAATACAAGTCCAGCGCCTTACTAATGAACCACTGATCCGCTCCCCATGGTTCTTGTAGTCTGTATTTTTTATACCGTGCCTTAATTCAAGGGCGATAACGAGAGAAAAACAATATGGCGTCGTAAGTGAGCACAGTGAGAGGAAAAACAGTAGTAAATGCGCATTTCCCGGCCACCAAGCAAACTAGCAGCAAAAAATGAGTAGAAGGAGACGTGAGAGAGAAGTTGGGATATCTCTACTTGTATCTACTTTGCAGAAGAAAGGGGTACAGCTTGTGGCGATAGATTTTGATCAGACTTTGATAACTTTTCACACTGGTGGTGTTTGGAAAGATAGTGTGGATAAGCTAGCACTGAAGGTGCGGCCTTGTATACGGGATCTAATGCAGACATGTCTTGATCGAGATATTCATGTGTGTATTGTCACATATTTCATGCAGCCTTGGGTAATTCGGGAGTTAATGCAGAAACTATTTAGAAGGTAAACAATGGGTTTGACATTAAAGGGAGATAGACAGGAAATTTATCCAAATCCTGTGTTTGTTTGATCATTTTAATTACCTAGTAATTGATTAGAGTATTTTAAGAGTTTGTTTTGAGTTTCATGCCTAGCAGTGTAGATCCAGAGTCGATGAGGGGAAAATCGATCTGTGAAAATTGGTTTGACTGATTGTTATGTAGTGGACACAGGATAGAAAAGGCATTTCCAAAAGCCTCGTTGTTGGGCTAGCTCTTTAGTGACATGATTGGATTGTCTAGAACGTTTAAGTTAAGTTGAGCAACCTTATCCATGGTTAGTACTGGGATGGGTGTCCCAAATTGAGCTCATAGGCCAGTTTACTGCAGTTGTTACAAATGGTACTGTTGTATGTTTAAAATGTTAGTGAAGCCCTCAAAACTAAACCTTGTTTTAATAGGTGTCAACATAAAACAATTGTCAGCAGTATGTTAATCATTTGAAATTACTGTCAGAGTGCAATTCAATGAACTGAGTTTTGCCACAAAAGTAAACAAGTGCCCCATCATTTTGACAACATGAGTTCCTTGGGCATATGCACTTACAAATGTAGTGTATGGAATAGAATGAAATATATCTCCAAAAGTTGAATATCACATTTCCTTGAAAGTTTTTCATACTGCGTTGCTGAATATATATAGCATTATTTTATCATTTGGCCATGTTTTGTAAGAATGTTATACGAAAGAGGATTGAAACAGATGACAAATACTTCTTGTTGATAGATACTACTTTGATTCCAGTATAAAACAAAATTATAACTGAAATGTTTTTTATGTTCTCTCACTACTTTTGCTATAAAGAAAGATGTAACTAAAGATTTAGTTCAATGAAAAAGTAAGCATTAGCCTTAACTATATTTCACTATTTGGATCAAGAGACATTTTTCATGCATATATCCTGAAGTACTAGAAAACTAAAGTACAATTATCTTGCAGATCTGATGCAGAAAAGATACTTGTGCAGGCAAATACAGCAGCATTTCGTGAAAAACACAACCATGAATTTCTTGGGAAGGAAGCTCATATAGCTGCTATACTAACTGAACTTTATAATAGAGATCACCATCTTAAAATCCGGCCAGAAGAAGTAATATTGTTTGATGATGATAGAGACAACACAGATATTGCAATGAAGTTTGGACATAAAGCTTTTCTGGTCACTGAAGATGTTAGTGAAAAAGCATTTGAAGACTTTGCCAAAGATTTAGAATCTGCAGAAACAAGAAAGTCTTGGATTAAGTAAGAGGAAAGAACTATAAAATGTGAATGTTATCGATGGAAGTATTTTAAAGAATTTACCCATAGGCTTTATCACCATTTGAGATTCAACTTTTATGATTCATCACATATTTGGCTGAATCATTTGATGAATTCAACGGTATTCAGTATTCTCACATATTATCGCATCATTATTCACACCATACATGTACCTTGAATGAAAAGCATGAAATGATAGCTTTTAACAAAGTTTTCTATTTACTAAATGCTACATATTATAATTGGTCAGTTGTATTTGTAGTAATAAAAGAATTTCAGGCAGTCATTAAATTATCGATCTCTGTAATTCAAAATTTCAGGACAGCATCACACATTTTTTTCAAAATTCTATGAGTATAACTTTAAAAGTTTTTGCATTGATAAAAGTTACCGTTACAAAAATGCTTTAACAGGAGTACCGAATAAAACAAGTATTCATGTTTTACTTGACGTATCTCCATGGTCAAGAGGTTAAAGTTGCTGACGTCACATCACATAACCTCTTACTAATTGAGTGTTTGAACCCTGCTACCAAACATTACTGTTTATGTGAGAAAGTTTGCAGTTTCTTACAGAGAACAGAAATCCAATATTGGTTATCCCTAAGAACAATGGTTAGATTAACTGCCTTTCTGATGTGACTTAGACTGTTGAAAGGCATTAAAATCAAAGAAAAAAAAGACTAGACCAAACCAATGACAAAACCAAATGTCTTCCAGAAAAACATTTTGTTTCAGATATTTTAACTTCTTTTAGAATGATAGTGTAATAGTATAAAACATATAAATGAAAATGTTATGTTGACATACTTAGTTATATTACAAAAAGTTATTATCCTACTGCAAGTATTATGAGGAAGTTATTACTTTTAATTTCTTTTCAGTAACAGGTTGTGAATTCAAAAGACTATGTTACAAGTACTATGTTACACTGATCTCATTTTTTGTCATATTAGATTCTATTTATTCTCTCTAGTTTAAATTGACTGTACAAATACCAAATGTATCCCACAAAAAATTGATATACTTATTACATACGTGTACTAGTAGTCAGTAAAATCATTCAAACTGAACTTATTACATACTTATTCAGCTGTTAGAGCATTCTCAGTCTGACTTTATTTTATTACATACTTATTCAGCTGTTAGTGCATTCTGACTTTAGTTTAATTACAAACTTAATCAGCTGATTTCCGTCTGACTTTACTTTATAATTTATTACATACTTATTCAGCTGTTAGTGCATTCTGACTTTAGTTTAATTACAAACTTAATCAACTGATTTCAGTGTGACTTGACTTTAGTACATACTTATAACTTATTCAGTTGAGTTTTGTTCTGCTGTACACTTTACATGCTTATTAAGCTCAGTTCATTCTGACTGTACTTTTAAATACTGCTTTATTGAGTTCATTTCTGCCGATTGTCTTAAGCATACTGATATTCTATACTGCTTATTATACCCCCGCTTCAAAGAAGTGGGGGGTATACTGTTTTACCCTTGTCCGTGTGTGTGTCTGTTCGTCTGTCCGTAACAAATTTCTGTTGCAGTTTTCACAGCAACTTTAACATGCAGAAGCCTGATATTTCACATATTGCTATACCCTATAGTCCCATATGGTGTAAAGCGATTTTATGCTCCTTGCTCATCTACTTCCTGTTTACCGAATATTTTTAGATTTTGTCACTATATAGGTGCATTACATCAACCAAACGACATCTTTATTTTCCGTCGCAGTTTTCTAAGCAACTAGAGCATGCAGCCGCCTGATATTTTGCATATTGCTTTATCCTATAGTCCCATATGGTGTAAAGCGATTTTATGCTCCTTGCTCATCTACTTCCTGTTTACCGAATACTTAGATTTTTACACATAATTGACATACATTCACAATATCCGTCACAGTTTTTTTTAGCAACTATAAGATGCAGCAGCCTGATATTTTGCATATTGCTTTATCCTATAGTCCCATATGGTGTAAAGCGATTTTATGCTCCTTGCTCATCTACTTCCTGTTTACCGAATACTTAGATTTTTACACATAGTTGACATACATTCACAATTTCCGTCACAGTTTTCTCAGCAACTATAAGATGCAGCCGCCTGATATTTTGCATATTGCTTTATCCTATATTCTCATATGGTATAAAGCGATTATATGCTCCTTGCTCATCTACTTCCTGTTTACCGAATACTTAGAAGTTACCAACACACAGGAAAGGAGGTTCACTTGATCGTGTTTTTGTGAATAAAGACTTCGATGAATCAGAAATCACAGATGTAATACCTGTTCATTATTCTGACCATTTTCATATCCATCTAGCTGTGCCTTGGATGAAGTTGTATTAAGTTCAGGTAAATACTCAGAAAAATTTGACACTCTTTATACATATGACAAATGCAAATTACATTATGAAAGTCAAATTTCTGATAGCGGGGGTATCGCTAGTGAGCATTAGCTCACAAATTTACTTGTATTTATTCTGTATTACAGGTATTATATTGACCCGTTATTACATACTTATTACAGGCTGAAATAAATGTATTGTTTTACATAATAATTTTGAAAATCAGTTTTATATTACCAGATACACCTTATTTTGTTGTTACATACCATACATGATATCTATAAGTTCTTGTTGATTCATTGAAATTTTTTTTATTTGTTAACGTACTTGCTCAAATTTGTTTCCATCTTTATTTAGCAGCAATGTTGTACATGGTTTAAATATTAAAACAGACCTTTTGAATTATACTGCTGTCAGATTGTTTACAGCTTTTTATCAAAACAATGAAATAACATAATCTGATAACATACATCATCATTTTAGAAGGTATAAATGGTCAAACCAGATATTTTACCATGATGGAAGTTCAGTTATACAGTTTTGTTGTAAATACGTTTTCCATATACATTATAAGATATTTGACAAGATTTGTTTTAGTAGCAATAGCAATAATAGATATGTATTGAAAAGAAAAACTTTTGAAGTCTTGTATTTTGGTCATTCCACCTTAGATGGATTGACAGTTATACATGTAGGGATCATCTGATGATGTCATGGTCACTTAGGTTTGTTGTTGATAGTTCAGTTTAGTTTACAAAAGAACAGACTTTGTACACTTTTTCCTTCTATTTCTAATTTTCAGGGTTCATTATTCTCAGAGATATTGCCACCTGTGGTTAAGTTCAGAATTATTTTCAACTACAGATTTTTTTTTGTCAGTTATCTGCATTTCTTTAAATTACAATGGAACAGCCTTCTGTAGTTGTAAAGAATTATTTGATTGACAATTGAAGCTGTTTTATCCATACTTTTCAAGCATTACTAGGCATAGATTATTGGACATCTGTCTGTTCAAAGCAAAACCTTTATAGAATAAAATACATAGATCCAAACTGCCTTTATTTGAGAAATTATGTATAAAAACGAATTTATACATATCATATGATATCTTTAAAGTGCTTATATTAGAATCGTTATATGAATCGTACATGTACTGTTTCCATGCCATTGCGAAAAAAGAGAAAGCAAGAGAGTATGTTGTGCTCAACAGAATTATACACGATTCATTTAATCCACAATGAATTTTATTTTTTTGTTATTTTGTTTAACTTTGACATTCTTATATTATAAAAATATGTTTCTATTTATATAAAATTTCAGAAAGATTGTTAAGTGAAGTAAATTTATACAACACCTTTATCATTATCCTGCCATTTTTGCACATAATTGTCTCATGTATAAATTAAGATTGTATTTGAATATTATTTGTGTAAAAAAGAATCATTTTCTTTAATTTAAAAGTGATGCAACAAACTTGGTTACCTCAGAAACAGTAACTGCTGTCAGTAGTCTTAGAAATTAATTTACATCTTGTTATAAGAAAGAAAGAATCTCAGTTGCTGTGTCTGTTGAATACTTCAAAAATTTGCTTTAATGATGTGAATTTGTGACTTTTTTATATTTTATTGCAACAGCAATATCAACATAGGGCATTTGATGTTAAATCTCATAAATGTAAATTAAAATACTTATTTTTGTACAGGTGGTTTTTGTGAAATTGAAGAGATGTTATTGCTAAATAGATCTGAATAAATGTGTGTACTATCCTCTAAGGAGTTCAGAGAAATGGATATTTTGTTCAACATTATTCAGATGGAGAATTAGAATTAAGTTATAAATATGTTGAAATAATTATTTATGAAATTTAACAATGTGAGTTCTGGATCTTGAAAATATTGATTCATATTTTTTATACCATAATAAGGTCGTGTACTATGTGCTAAATAGTTAAATAAAATTGAATGAAAGTATATATCCATTAATATAAAGAAAAGAAGTGTTCTGTTAACTTTTTCTTCTTTAGTTTAGGTGTCAGTGACCCACAGTAAGTCAGAATATGAAAGGGATTTTATGTCTACAAATATATTTTCATGTAACAAGCATAATATTTTAAGTGAAATCAAATTTTTATGTTTTTTTTTTCTCTTCTTTTTTTCCAGTGTTACACATGTTAATGTTGCATGGGGCAACTGCCTTCCATTTAGTGATGTCACTGTTTTTATTTTACCCTCTTGTTGAAGTTCAGCTGGTATTATAAGATGGTAGATTATTCATATTTCAAATAGCCATCAATTTCTCCCATTTAAAACTGTACATGTTAGGTACCTGTTAGAGTTTCTTTTTGACTGACAAAATTTTGACATAGGGTTTAGAAGGATTATATACAGGATAGACATTTCTTAAATTTGATTGAAAAGAATTGCATGTTTTCTTAAAAATGAGTGATAATTTAAAAACTCTTCACGTATTACCATGTTTGTTTTCTTCACTTCACTTAAAATTAGTTTCATTAAGATTGTGGCTATTCATTTAGATTTTTTTGTCAGGAGTAGTCAAATCTAGTAACTACATCATGCACATTTTCAAGGACAAATTTTTACATGTAGCCTGTACAAATTCATTTATATCAATATATCACAGTAATAGGGAACTCCTGGAGCATAATGGAATCAGAGCCACTTCTTAAAAAGATGCAATCAGTTTGGCTGTAGGTAATAATTAACATTTTATCATATGTGTTTTTGTAAGATGCTGTTATAAGCATTGACTCTGTTTTTCATTTTCACTTCACACCAAAACAGCAAAAGGCTTTTCAAAAAAAGGTCTTAGCAAATCATTATATGTTTTTTTTTATGATACAGCAGAGATTGTATTAGACAAGTGTACATGTATTTAGGAATTCATTGTGTGAAGGGGAGTGAAAAGAAAACATTTCTGTGTTGTGCACTCATACCTAGCATTGGATAGAAAATTGTCTCATTTTGTTTTGTTTGCACCAAATTTTATGAATTCTTGTAAGCATGCATTTTGTCTTTATGTTTTTTTTATGGACAGGGATTTTTTTTCTTGGTTGATATTTGGATTTGTTTTGTGTTCATTTTGTTCCTAGTCGTGTAGAGTAGAAAATATTTAGCTTTTTATCTACTTTCTTCATTAGATTCTCTTTTAGAGTGGCATGGAAGTGGTTAAAATTCATCACATGTTTGAGGCTTTTTGAGCTTGTAATATTGAATGGCAAAGTGAAAGAAATTTATATATTAAGAGGATATTGAAGTTACATAAAAGTTTATAACACAAAATAAACTGTTTATTTATCAAATCTTACAAATTCATTATCTGTATCAGCTTGCCAAAATATTTTATTTGTAGACTTTCTTTGTAACTGACAGACTGTGAATGTTCCAGTGTTAAAGAGATTTGATATTTGAAATCAGCAATATATTAAGAAACACCTGAAAATTATTTGGAATTTTTTGCCGCTGTAAGGTTTTTTGTATCATTTTTTGTCATTTGGTTACCTCCCCTTTTAACACAGAACTTCCTGTTTTTACAGTAGTGATGGAATGTTAGTAACCTTTTGTTTGTAAACCTTGACTTAGGCTGTCATAGCTGTATTTGTTATTTTAGGTTTTCTTGTCTGTGTGAACAGTTAGGATTATGGACTATGTTGTTGACTGGCTTTTTTGGGGGGTAGTTTTTGCTTCTTCTGTAAAAGAAAAAGCATGGGTTTGATATTATATAACAGGAAAAGGCTAGACATTAGAGCAGTGTCTCTGTGTAAATCTAAGTCATTACACAGACCTTTGTTTAATAAGTAAATAGCCACAATGGATTGACTGACATCTATGTATGATAAATAGCCATGTTTTAATGCACCGTTTGTCATGGTATCATATGTATTTTTGATAAAAAGATAGTTTTATATTAAATTTCATATGTAAATTGAGGATGTCTCATGTTTGAAATACAGAAACTAGAAGTTAACATCTAGTCTGCCTTGTATTACTCCTCTGCACTGCTCAGAAAACAGTTGGCCATGTAATAGCAAACACTCAGAGGATTTTCTTTTTCATTGAACATGCTTGGATAGCAGTGTTAGAATTTGAAAAATTGACAAATTTTTGATGAGGTGAGTATTGTTCCTTTCTTAACCTGTAACAATATTCAAATGATTTGAAGTCACTACTGATAGAATGTAAAGTGTATTACATATTATGTTTTCTAAAATACAAATGGCTATATTATCTTGTGTAAGAACATCTGTATTGACTGTAGGCAGTCATGGTCTGAGGAAACTTACTTAGAAAAAGGAAAACTGCATTTGTCTGAAATATAAAACAAATAGTCACAGATTCTGTCAAATATTAAACAACCATTACTTTGCTGGTGAAGTGTTTTTTTTATTTTGCAGACTATGTAAACTGTGGTCTTCTTTTACATCCATGCAGTCTTATCATGGTCTACACTGCTCATTCTGTAATAAAAACACCCATGTAAATGATAAATGGAACTGTTGAATTGCACAGTGTACAAGTTCATTTAGAAATGTAGTTTGGTTAGTGTTCATGTCAGATTCATTACAGATTCATAGTTTGTTAAGGTACATTGTAGGTATCGATAGTTAACCACAGATTTGTCCAAGATGGCCTAGAAAACTTCATTCAGCTTAACTCCGTACTTGTCCTGAAAATGCCTACAATGCATGAAGTACATGTATGTATTGTGTATATTAGATAAGTATTAAAAAATTGTATTGAACTGATGGCAATAAAAAGGTTATATACACTGTTAAGTTAATCTGACAAAAGTACACTGTCTCTTCAGTTAGCAACTTAGTAGAATTGAGTGGTACAGCTGTTTTTTCTTCAGTGCTGATTTTTGTTAAGCTGAATCTGTTTTCTTTCTCCGATTTCTTTGAAATTCTATGGCTGTTTCATTCTACTGGTGGAAAGTCACCACATTTGTTATAAATCTAGGTTACTTGGGATAAATACTATGTAGTAACCATGAAACTTTATTGCATTTATATAGTCCATTGAATTGTGCATGTTGAAGTGAATTTTGATGGTACAGTGTTGACGTTTTTAGCCTTGTTTACTTGTATAATTAAAGAAGCACTACTGTTAGTTCAAGAGTTGTTCTCATTTCCTTATAAAGAACAAAAGCGGTGCTAACGCTCGTCTTTTTTACATGTCGACAATGGGGGCCATAGTTATAGTTCTTGTGTACTACTCCTGAAGGAGGTCTATGTACCTCTGACATTTCAAGTGGAGATGTTGATATTGTTCATATCGATACCTTTGATCATTCAACTTAATAAGCAATTTTGACTGAAATTGTAAGTTAAAAAGGGACATAACACCAAAAATATAGCTTTCAGAATAATTCCCCTTGTGTTACAACTGCCTGTCATGATAAGCAATCAGGCCAAGTTTCATATTGATACCTTTGATAGTTTTGAAATCATTCAACTTAATAAGCAATTTTGAAAAAAAGACTATTAAAAAGGGGCATAACTCCAAAAATATAGCTTTAATAAAAATTCCCCTTGTGTTACAACTGCCTCTTGTCATGATAAGCAAGCATTCAAAGTTTCATATTGATACCTTTTAAATTGTTTGAGTAATGGGCTATATTAAAGTTTTTGCAAGGCGACAACAATGACGATGACGACACAGCAAACATAATAGCTCTACTTTTTCTTCGAAACAGACAAGCTAATAATGGAGGGTTGGCATTATGTTGAGTGATCCAAATCTGTAGTCTTCAAGCTTCTTAAAGTTGTATCAGTGTTTAAAATAATTTTAATCATGTTGCACAACAGTGAAGACAAATGCTTAAAACATACTGAATGTTCTGAAATCATGTAAATTTGAAGTAACAGACTCCTCTCACTTCTAACAAATACATAAACTATAGCTATCACTAAATGTGATTAATACCCCCGCTCAACTGCTTCGGAACTGAGGAAGTTATTGGTAACAGAATACTTTGTAAAAAATTTGAAATAGAGTTATGGTTGTGAGCAAATATAGTTGTGGTTCTTTGCATTACATTGCATTTCCTGTCATTGTGCTTGACCATTGTATGAAGTTGCACTGAACTCCAACCATTAATTTTCAAGTTATGCTCCGGACAAGGAAAACTAACAAAGGGCAACAACTGTGCAAATGATGAGGACAGAGTTATAGCTCTTATACACTGCTCTTCCTGTCATTGTGCTTGACCATTGTATAAAGTTGCATTTCATTCCAATCATTAGTTTTCAAGTTATGCTCCGGACAAGGAAAACCAACAAAGGGCAACAACTGTGCAAATAGTGAAGATAGAGTTATAGCTCTTGTACACGGCACTTCCTCTCATTGTGCTTGACCATTGTTTGAAGTTGCACTGAATTCCAACCAGTAGTTTTCAAGTTATGCTCCGGACAAGAAAACCAATAAAGGGCAATAACTCTATAAATAGTGAAGATGGAGTTCTGATTCTTAAACACGCACTTCCTTTAATCGTGCTTGACCATTGCATGAAGTTGCACTGAATTCCAACCAGTAGTTTTCAAGTTATGCTTCGTACAAGGAAAACCAATAAAGGGCAATAATTCTGCAAATAGTGAGGGTGGAGTTATGATTGCACATATCATTGCACTTCCTCCCATTGTGCTTGACCATTGTATGAAGTTGCATTGAATTCCAGCGATTAGTTTTCAAGTTACGCTCCAGACAAGGAACAGATCGACCGACCGACCACCGGGTGACTCCCATTGATAATGAAAATATATCTCATTTAAGTATAGATGTTTATTTAATTTGTAATTGTGCCAGTCATAAACGATTTTAATGTATTCAACTTGGCGCAATGAGAGTGAATTTTTTATATACAATCATGAATGTATCTCAGTAAAGATTAGTAATGTTTGTTTTTCTAAGGACAGACATAAGTGCCAAGTCAATTTGTGGAATTGGTGCTTTTTGAATTTCAAAATGAAGAATGTTGATTAGCTCTGAGACAATTTGAAAGCCAGAAGCAATTTGACTTCTGTTCATCGGATACATGGCCAAAAAATATGTTCTACTTCGACAGTTTCCAAAAACCTTGTAATATTCAACAGCTGGAAGGGTATGAAGTAAAAACAAAATCAGTGCAAACATTTCAGAATAGTTTTATCAACCTGTATTTTTTGGCAAATAAATAACTACTGCATTAGAAAATAATCTTTCATCTATCTGATGAATATGACAGATCAATCCTGTTGTTAGTTCGTCTTCATGTGCAAAGAAGATGAAAAATTCTGTAGATAAAGAAAATATTTTGTACTTGGAGAAATAAAACGCTCAAACCCCAGACTCGTAATTCTTTAAAGGATTACAAAATATGGCCTTTGACTGTTGCAACATGTGGTTAAAGTATCTTTAAGAAATTTAATTACTTATACTATACATATTGGTTTGGAACATATTAGTAAGACTTTTTATGTTTACTCTTTCTTGATTTATGTACAAATTTGTACAAACATATATTCTGAATGCACCATAGCAGTGATAGATTATACAATGTCTACAGTGAACATTTAAAATATACCCTCAAATTTAAGAAAACATGTGTAACATTTCGAGACAAGTTCTAGTGGTATGTACATTTCAAATGAACACACTGTATAACAAATACATAATGTTTTGTTGTTAAGTTTTACAAGTATTTTTTATCACAAGGAAAAATACCCTATGAATGAATGAACATGAATGTTTGTAACAGTCCTGTCCTGCAAACATTTGTAAATGAAAAATGATTAACTGACAGTGGTTATCATTGCTTTCAGAAACTAAAAACAGCATTTATGTACTTGTATGCTAAAAGCTGGCAGCATAATTTGTCTCTATTGTTAAAAATTAATACACAGAAAGTAGAAAAATCTATTTCAAGCCTTGCTGACCTTGACCCAGTGACCTCAAACCCCACTTAGGGTAGGGGACCTTGCAAGTAACCCACTAAACAAACATCTAAGTTATCGGTAAAAGAAATGATGACTGTTGGGAAAAGAACAAAAAATCAAATTTAAGCTTTGGTGACCTTGACCCAAGAGAATGGCAGACATTCACGCAAGGTGCCTTTATACCAAATATCTTAGATATTCATCAATAAATAAAGGCTCTGTGAAGGAAAGTTGAAAGTCTATTCTAAAAGTCTATTTACCCATGGGGCAGGGCCAATTTTGTCCCTTGAGGACAAAGATTTGAACAAACTTGGTAGAGGTCCATGTTACACATCAAGTATCTTAACACTAGGCCTTGTGATTTCTGACAAGAATTTTTCAAAAGTTTTTTTTTTCCCCTATGGAAGTCTGACCCATAAGGCGGTGTGTATTTTCATCCTAGGAGCATAATTTGAACATTCTTGGTACAAGACCTCTACATGATGTTGCATGCAAAACATCTGAACCCTAGGCCTTGTGGTTTCATTAAAGATTTCAAACTTTTTCAAATAAATACCTTTAATAAATCAAATGACCGCCAGGGGCA
This sequence comes from Cyclina sinensis, assembly GCA_012932295.1. Lineage (NCBI taxonomy): Eukaryota > Metazoa > Mollusca > Bivalvia > Venerida > Veneridae > Cyclina > Cyclina sinensis. The sequence goes on from JAAONU010000019.1 coordinate 4,885,048, forward strand.
TTATCCTACAACCTTTGTAGAGGACCACTATGTGAACTTGTATGCCAAATATCAAACCCCAGGGAACAGTAGTTTCAGATAAGAAGATTTTTAAAGGTTTCCCTGTAACAAGTTTATGTAAAATCATATTGCAGCTGGAGTGGGGCCCATTTTGACCTTGGGGCCATTAAACCATGCTACATACCTTATATCTCAGCTCAAGGACTTGCTGTTTCAGAGAAGAAAATTTTAGAGATTTCACTTTTAAAATCTACTTTTTTGCTCTTGTGGCTCAGATCTCCAATCGACTGGAACCATTCGAACAACTTTGATAGTACAGGCAAGGAACATTCTGGGCAAGTTTTATTGATTTTTGCCTGTACTATCAAGGATGTCCTTTCAGGTAATTGTGGACAATGCCAATGGACGAGCTGTACTCAGGTGAGCTTAGAAAACATTAAGTTCTACAAAATTAATGGTCACTTCAGTTTCTGAAAAAATATACTGCAACATCAAAGGCATGACTGCACAATGCTTGTTACAGCACTTCCCATCTGTCAAATGGGCCAATTAACAACTACTCAGTAATTGCTTCCTGTCATGTGTGGACGCTGCATAAAACATGTTAGCATTCACCTGTGTGAAATCAGTATTTCCTAAAACATTTATATAAGTTTGACTAAGTGTTAGATGTAAATACATACTCATTTCATATCTGACTGACAGGTAAATGTTGATTCACATATAACCATCAGAAAAATAGGCAGAGCAAAATAGCATATGGAAGGTTGGTATGGATACAGCTTGTCTGTGTTAGCATTGCACCAGGTATTAAAGCAAAAATACTGGTAAAGTAAGACCATAAAAGTTATCATGCTGTTTATTAATCAGTCATGCAACAAGGCATAATGAATAACTTCTCTCTTTAACACTTGTCTGCTGTGTGTTGAGTTCTGTATTTGACATACATACATAACTCTATGTTCATTCACCTTTTAAACTGTCCTTTCCATTTGTGTCAACATACCTGACTAGAAAATAGCTTAATTTTAGCAAATTTCCTGATTTTCATCCCATAGCAATGTCAAGATACCCAGGTCTCTTATCTTCCCAATACAGGATAAAACATGTAGAAATATTAAATATCTATTTCAAAACAATCACATTTCACAAATACATTTTGCATGAATAAACTTCACAATGTTTCAATGAAACTGCACCAAACCATATACATTGCAGCACTTTAGAGCAACCTTTTCTTGTAACAAGCACTTATAACTGCTTTCTGTGAAAGCATATAGTTACTTAACCTACGATATAAATACTGAATATAATCAAATATAAATCAAGTCACATTTACATTTCAGTCAAAAAACATCAACATAAATGTATCTAAATTCATGCACTATCAACACTGACTGAGCTGGTTCATACGACACATAAAGAAAGATTTACTACATGAACATACAGCAATGTCACTACAGAATACATGTCTGAGGAAAAGCACAATTTTATTACGTAAATTCATAGAAATACAATACTATCAGAATTTGGGTTTCACTGCACAATCCATACATTCAACAAAACAGTCTGATTTTGAAATGTGTAGTGTCTTTTCTAGGCAAAGTTTGACAATATGATTGTATATTGTCCATTTACAAAATGTGGTGTGTGTGGGGGAGGGGATTAACAAATATAGGTGAAAAATGATTCTTTACTTGAAATAATAAATTTAATAGGTAGTCAGCAACCTACTCATAAAATCTGAAAAGAATAAATGAGACTTACCTTGGATAAGTCAATGTTTGATTTGAATTAATCGATAATTTGGTGTTAAGAAAATGAGGAATGGTTTAATTGAAATGTCTGCAGAAAAACGGCAACAACAATGCATTTAAACCATACAAAATTTTCTTCAAAAATAAAATTATCTATTTAGTAATTAGAAGCTTTTGACAGTGTATCAGAATAATTATCAGAAAACCATGGAATATTGCAATACCTAACAGATTCTTTAATTTCTTCTATAAGTGTTGATACATTGTAAACCAAGCTAGAATACTTTCTGGAAATGAAGCAAGTAATGTTTTCACCATGATCTGACAAAACTGAATGAACATATGCACATGTATGATTACATTTCGAATGGTCAAAACAATCTCAATATGAAATCTATTACATTACACATTAATGATATTGCATGAATCAGCTGTTTAATATCCCTCCTTCAACAAAGTTGTGAAAAAATACTCTTCAAAATGGAGGTACTGAAGTCTATTAAACTCTTCAAAATTATGTTACTGGCTAAACTACTCTCTATTGCAAAGGTGAGAAAGGTGTGGGTATCAAAATCCTTGACTCCATGTGTCGAATCAAGGGAACTGAAATGTACAACAGGACATAGCTGATAAAACCATAGGCCAGTAATAAAAAATCACAAAGAAAATGGCTAAACCAGTACTTGCATGTCTGGTTAATGAAATAATATCTGTCATTTTGATTTTTTAAAAATTCATATACCTATTGCATTGCATAACAATTCATTAAAAAATTAATGATCCTGCTTCAGATCTAAGTTTATTTTAATAAATCTAGGAAATTTAAATGTCTAGTATTCTGGCTCATTAATGTAAACTCTTTGTTATATATTCTTCTCATATTTTGTTACCATGGAGTAAAAAACTGCTATTGAGTATTCTTTTACTTTATTGCTTTAAAAAACTTCTTACCACTTACATGAAAAATGTTCTTACAAATAAACAGAATTTCTATATTTTACCTGTGTACTGGACAACCTCATCCCAGCCAGGTTTCTGCCAGGCGGACTCTCGTGTCTCCTTACGCATCTGTAAGTCCTTGTAACCTATAAAAGGTAAACAGAGATCTACTAGGTAATATAGATGATTGAAGAGACATACAGTAAGATTCATAGAATTCAATTTCTTTCAAAATCATATAAATGTGAATGATATTAAATGACTGGGAGGTAAAGGCGGGGATTAAACTCCTGGATTACCAGTACAAAACGTTACCACTGGACCACTGACCTGCCAATCAATTACCTTTCATTTTAAAGAAAATGAGTCAAGAAAAACATAGTTGTATATAATAGGTTAATTTTAGTGTATGTCCTTTTAAATAATTACAGGTATATTAAAATTTGAACAAAGTTTTCAGTTCTGGAATAAAAAATTGTGTACATGTATCTTGTCATTTAAAGAAATATAATCATAAGTAAAGACTCTGTTTTACACATCAGCAATAAAAAAGAACAGCCTAAAGGTTCATAGTAATACAATGGTACTGGTAAAAATTATAAAAAAATTCTAGTGATAATTTTTCAAAAGAGTTGTTTTCAAGATAAATCAAATTCTAATGATTTTTTTTCCAGAAGCTGTTTTCAACAATGTGTGAATGCACAATAAAAAAATACAAGACCCAATCTCTTAAAGTATTCTCATGCCAATTTACTTTGTTTTACAAAAACTAATGAATTACTGACAAGTAATTTTTGCTGATTTTTGTATCCTTATCAAATTCCTTGATTGTTTCATAAAGTGTAGCTCGCAAACAGTTTGAAATAGATGCTGAACTTAACAAAATTAATTGAAATAGATGCTGATTTTAACAAGGATACTGTTGGAACTGGCTAATACAACCATGCAAAAAGTGACCTTGTCCTGCAATATCTGACATGGGTTTCAAACTTTTACATTTCTTGCTTCTAACAACTTACACCAGAAATGATGCACTTGGTATAATTGTCCTATCTGTGAGAAAAGACCCGTCACAGGATTACTGGACTGTCTATGGTTAATACCTCTTGACCTGAAAATAAAAATCACTTCTATCAGCTGGTTACCTTACGATATGACTAACATCACAGGAAAGGTACATGTACTTAGACATCTCTTACAATACTGAAACACAGTAAGCTGAGAAAATTGCACAAACTGGTGTATATTCCATCCTTTTTCAATGCAAACTGAAGTAACAATTGATAGCCAAAATATTGTCTCTGTGGATTTAGTTTCATTGAGTCTTATGCTCTTTTACATTCAAGGTCATATCAAGTTGACAGTTTATCTCCATGTTGTTTCTGGGAAGGGCCCAAAATAGACCCCTGTCTTCCTAACATAAAAGGTCAAGGTTGTTAGCAGAGCCTGAAGCTCATCATCTAACCACTTAAACAGGTCTACATTAAGTGGAGAATGAACATAATTGATGTAACAGTAAATGCCTCACATTTTAAATTTGAATTATTCATGATAAATCATAAATCAAATAAATCAATAAATCATAGTAATACGGTGAAAGAGCACTTTGAAGGCTACCATTTTTAAGAATTATGCATAAAAAAATGCCACTAAAATAGTATTACAGCATTTTAAAAGTTAAAACTATCACATAAAATTTCTGCAAAAGTCAGTGATATAAAAATGCTAAGAAAGATTCTTCATCATCAAAACTTCATCATTCTTATCTATTTAACTACATATAATACAGATTTATTCAATACAAAAACTTGATGTACATATATAGTCAATATCAGAATACAAGAAACATGTGCAAATCAAGTGCACTTACCAATTGTTAGCCCATTCAATCATAGTCCCTGCCTGAAAAAAATGCAAAATCATTTTTTCTTAGTGTTTTCTTCAATAAACATGGTACAGACTGACTAGAATTAAGAATTATCATTAAACGTGGCCATATGATCTAGGCTTATGCATACACAAATTACTCAAACACTGGCAAAACTTCATCTCATCTGATTAGTTACATGTATATTCTATCAATATAGTTACAATTCTTCAATTCAAACCTACTTATTTTACATCAATAGGGAACTGAATTCTTGCAACTTATATTAACTGGTTCCTGGGTTCAAACCAGTTCTTACACAAACACATACAACGCCCCCTGCAGAGATTAGTTATTTTATCTTGTGGCGGATAGTGCAAGATACAGAAAGCATCCCATTTCAGAGACACCCCTGGTTTTTTTGCCTGCTCAATGTACAGCACTGATACATAGGACCTCGGTTTAATGTCTCAACCGAAAGACAATAATTAGTAATGTTAGTGGAGGAGCAGGAAATCGATACTGTGACCCCTGGGTTACCAGTCCAGTGCGTTACAACTCCACCACTGTTCTGACCCTCTTGTACTCTACCCCATGACAGATATTACACAAGAAGCGCCGCAATGCGACGAAAACCAGGTTTTCAACGACCAAGTATTGATGTGACAGGAATCAGGAAGAAATATGGCAGTGAAGTAAAAATGGTGCTGTTATTTTGGTACCAACACAGAGTTGGTTTCAACAGTTCAAAATAAAAATAAATCAGATACCTGAGTAGCAACGCCAGGCTGTATTTTCATGTAAGCTACACACATGCCAAGTTGAGTATCAATAGGTCAAAGTGTGCTGAAGTTATTGAGTAGAAGCTGAAAATTCTATTGTAAGCAAGTGACCTTGACCTTGCTCCCAGATATCATAATAGCAATCCCAAGCTGCATCTTAATGTAAGCTACTTACACAGCAAGTTTGGTGTCAACAGGTAAACGCAAACTCAAGTTATTACGTGAAAACTGAATTTCTTTTTTTAAGCAACAGTGACCTTGATCTTGTTCACAGACACCTGGGTACCAATCCCAAGTTGCATCTTGATATCAGCTACCCAAATACTAAATTTGGTGTCAATAGGTCTAAGCAAACTCAAGTTATTATGCGGAGACTGAATTTCTATTTTTAGCAACAATGACATTTATTCTGATCACAGACATCTGGGAAGCAATCCCGAGTAGCGTCTTGAAATAAGCTACCCACACACCCAATTTGCTGTCAAGAGGTCACAGCTAACTCAAGTTATTATGTGGAAACTGAATTTCTATTTTTAGCAACAGTGACCTTGACCTTGATCATAGACACCTGGGTAGCAATGCCAAGCTGCCTCTTGATATAAGCTACCCATACACCAAGCTTGTTGTCAATAGGCCAAAGCAAACTAAATTTATCGAGCGGAAACTTGATTTCTTTTTTTAACAACAGTGACCTTGACCTTGATCATTGACACCTAGGTAGCAATCCCAAGCTGCCTCTTGACATAAGCTGTCCATACACCAAGTTTGCCGTCAATAGGCCAAAGCAAACTCAAGTATTAGAGCGGAAGCTGAATTTCTATTTTTAGCAACAGTGACCTTGACCTTGACCACAGACACCTGGGTAGCATTCCCAAGCTGCCTCTTGATATAAGCTACTCATATACCAAGTTTGGGGTCAATAGGTCAAAGCAAACTCAAGTTATTCAGCGGAAACTAAATTTCTATTTTTTAGCAACAGTGACCTTGACCTTGATCATAGACACCTGGGTAGCAGTCCCAAGCTGCCTCTTGATATAAGCTACCCATACACCAAGTTTGGCGTCAATAGGCCAAAGCAAACTCAAGTATTTGAGCAGAAGCTGAATTTCTATTTTTAGCAACAGTGACCTTGACCACAGAGACCTGGGTAGCAATCCCAAGCTGCCTCTTAATATAAGCTACCCATATACCAAGTTTAGCATCAATAGACCAAAGCAAACTAAAGTTATTGAGCAGAAACTGAATTTCTATTTTTAGCAACAGTGACCTTGACCTTGACCACAGACACCTGGGTAGCAATCCCAAGCTGCCTCTTGATATAAGCTACTTATATACCAAGTTTGGGGTCAATAGGTCAAAGCAAACTCAAGTTATTGAGCTTAAACTGAATTTCTATTTTTAGCAACAGTGACCTTGACCTTGATCACAGACACCTGGGTAGCAATCCCAAGCTGCCTCTTGATATAAGCTACCCATACACCAAGTTTGGCGTCAACAGGCCAAAGTAAACTCAAGTTATTGAGTGGAAACCAAAAGTTGACGCCCGCCCGACCGCCGACTTCAGTATTACAATAACCAGTTTTCGTTGAAAACCTGGTTAATAACTATGGCTAATGTCAGGTAAAAAGTTACGTTTTTGAGAAAACAAATTCTGACACTGCTCTGCTTTCCTTTTTTACTGACTTTTAAAGTATGAAGTAATTTCCAAAACAATTCCTGCATATTTACAAACAAAAAATCAAAATCCAGAAAAAAAATTGCCTACACCAAAATAAACCCTTACCTTGAGTGTGTAACTTCTCATTTCATATATATTGGGGCCTTCCCTTGCTACGAGCTCCGGCCAGAAACTAAAACTAAGCAGTATCTGATTACTTCTAGAATTCAACATTTTGTTTCTAGCTTTTCTGAACTCTATAAAATCCTGAAATATAGTAAATTTTTTTTTTCAAATCAAAAAACAAGACTCAATAAGTTATACATCACTGGATACTCGAAGTTGTGTATAAGCTCAATAACCATGGGTATCTGGCGATGCAAGTAATATTAATATGAAAACAGTATGGTGAAGTTTTTGCTATCAAGACAAAAATCAGTAAATTGAAAGAAGTGTATTTTTTAAATTTAGAAGAAACACTGTTCTCTAATAAGGCAGATTCTGCAGTAGAATCACATATGAACTGGTCTTAGTTGTAATGACTTAATCATAAAATACTTCAGTGCTTCAGCTAAGATTTGAAATTCAATTTTGCAAAGAAAAAATATATCAAACTATAAACAGGCATTACATATATGTGTTACAACTATTGTTCTAGCAGATATCTTAATTTACGAGGGCAATAATATGATGGATAACACGGCATTTGTTGCAAAAAAAATTCCGATCTGCCTAGCATATTGTGACTACTCACATGACCATAGTGAATTTGTATCAAGTTCATATATTATCATGTTTGAGAAACCATTGGTGTTTTCTGCATATTTAATAAGGAGTTATATTTAGCTGTTTGAATAATATTCCTTAGAAGCATAGCTGCAAAATATAAATTATGTGAACCCTGTTAATTTGGTAAATTATCTTCAAAAGAAAAAAGGGTCTAACACCCTGTTAGGAAAAGGGCACTTTTAAATTTTAAAAACTGCAAAAAGGCCATACCCAAGAACTTTGCAACATTTGTAATACTTAGAGATGCCATCAATTCTTTGTACTCATGGTGCCTTATTTTCTAAAACTAATGCCCATACAAGGAATACATGTATGTTAGTTAACATAAAGTCCTGTCTTTAAAGGACAGGAGGCTGCACCCAGTTGTTTTGTACTAGCTGGAGCACTGTACTCTTCAAATGAGTTCCAACAGGTCTGACAGTAGAGAAATCACTTGAAAACGATCTGTAAGTTCTGAACTGTATTAAGCATTGTTTGACACTGAAGCCTGTGATTATCTATTCATAAAACAATCATACTATAAGCCAATCAAACACCAGCTACTTCTGACAAGCCCTTATCCAAAAAATATCAGAATTACAAATCTAAGGAAATTTTGAAGATAACTGCACTTATATTGAACATGTTACACTGTATACTGGTTGAAAAACAAACAAGCTTACATTGTCTGTTCTGTACACCATTGTGGCAGCATTTAGTTCTGGATAACCCCCTGAGTACTCCCATATATGTACTGAAACAATAATAACATACTTGTTCCTACATCCTTCTAGTATATAATATTATTTCTACTTGATCATTTTGTTAAATTTGATTTGAATCACCTGAAATTAGTTGATTCTTTCTTGCAAAAAATCATCGGTACAGTGAAAAGTTCAAATTCTTAAGATTTATGTTGTTTAACTGTAGTATCAATCACACATAAAGACTATACTACATTAACTGAATCATATTTACATTTAATTTGCATACACATTCATTTGTATGTATGCTTTCAAACTCTGCCTAATTTTTCCCAACTTAATTGACTGCATTTACCACAGACAGAAGTTAAATAGACAATTTTCTCTACATAATTGTATCCATGCAGAATTTCTAAATGTTTTCTTAATGGTTAAGAAGAAACATATTTTATTTACAAGGAGTGAATGCAAAAATGTTCTAAGTGCTGTGAAAATGAAGAAGCAGTATCCACCTTTGGTTGTACAAGTAGAAAATTGAACAAATCAGAATGGATACAAAATATTTACAAGACTTGATAATCTTACTAGCTTCATCCTGGTTTCCTATTTCTACAGTAAAACTCCCCTTGAGGACAGCACCTGTCTTGTCATGCATCATCTGTTGATATGACTCACTGAAACAACAACAACAACAACATTCATATGATGATTTACATCATGTATAGCTAACTGACCTTTCCCCTCCCCCATCTTTTTTTTCACAGGATGTCTCATCTTGACCGATTGTAACCTTGGCTTTGTGATCAGTGGTTCCTTCCATTTAGTTTAAACCTATTATATATATATATATATATATATATATATATATATATATATATATATATATATTTCTAAACTGATTGGAAATCAATTTCTTACAACTACTGTTAAACCAGCTAAATCACTGCTTGTTGGGTTCTAAGCAGTATTTGTACCACAAGTGTGGAATGTCAGTCTCTTACCAATGGTGAGATTCAAATCAGAGACAACAGAACTGGGAGTCTGGTTTTCTATCCCTCCCTAAAGGTTTCTTCCATTTTGCACTGAACTAATGACACAGAAGATTCATACTGTTTTGAAGAAGTAAAAATGAGATATTTTCATGATCCATGAAGTGACTGCCAAATTCAGAGTTGTGTAAATTATGCTATAATTTATTAATGATTCATTTGCAAGACAATGACATAGGTTAAAAGAAGACTCAGAAAATAAATAAATGAATAAATGTGATGAAAGACTTACAACTGTTTTAGGTATGCCTCCATATATTCTGGTTTTACTGAATGGACTGAAACAAAAAGCAAGAGGTTTACTGTAACGTGAACTGTAAGTGTAAAACAAATCATCTCACTTCTTTTTTTTTTGAAATTAGTATGACTATATATTACTGCTCGACAACTTCTTGATTTACGAAAGATAAGATACTTTCTTTAAATAACATAAATATTTTGAATATTTGAAACAGATCTCAGTCTAAGGGGACAGAAGAGCAGGTTGTAGTCATGACCCCTTCATTTTCAGATATAGTATCACAGAACAAGACTTAGTTTAATTTGGCAATTTAGCATTGACTTTCAAGATAATCAATAAGAAAATGAAAAACATGTATATATACATTGTATTTGCAAATCTAAATTTCTAGTCACCCATTCATGCAGAAAGCTTACAAGTTTAGGTAGCTGTAGCCTAAAGCAATTTTATGTAGCATCTAGAGCCATGCTACCAACATTTGTCGAAAAATGTATTTTTTTTCTCTCTTTTGACAAAACAAATCAGAAATTATTAAAATAAAAAAAGTTGGACTGGTATCAAGAATCATACTCACACATTACTTCATATAAATTCTGTTTCTTTGCTAGTGTTGTAGCATGTGACTCTTTGCTTGGTGCTATTGTGCGGACATTGAGCATTTTTGCCAGCCATCCTCTTTTCGCTGGCTCCTCGGTGAATTCTTTCTCAGGTTTCTCCTGGGCATCTGTCTGTGCGGGAGGCTCTTCCTTCCTCAACAATTCTGCTGTACTGAAAGCCCTATAATATACTCAATATTATCAGTCAACATCACGCTTACTTAAGAATGTTTATACATTCTTGTGGGAATGACTACACTTCTATCATCAAATAAACACCTGTAAAATAACCTATAAATGTTGAATAAAAGACATAATTAAATGAATATTTAACAGACAAATGTCCCAGAAGTCACAGGTTTCTACCACAGGTACTACTGTAGGCACGTAACTAGGATACTAAATAAATTTGTGAATGAAAATCACTATGTCATACATTAAGACTATACTTTAAATAAACTGATAGAATCGTAAGGTATAAAAATGAGTTGTTATAATTTTTATCTTTTAGTTGGTTTTTATTTTATCTGCTGCTATATTCAAACTGACATTTTTAGGTATCTTCTCAATGCATTCTAAAATCTAACCCCACTGTTTAACAAGCCTTTTTGGAAGTCCTCGATTTCTTATCTGGAGTGCTTACAAATTAATCATGGCATCACATTTTTATCTGGATTTTGTTTTGAACTAAAGATTTACAGGTGGTGATAAATTCCAAATGCCAAAGTACTGACAGTCTTGCATGCATAAATGTGACAGTTTATCTTTACATAGCCACCACTTTAACAGAGTTGGTTTCAATAATTTAATACAACCATGAACCTAGAATGACAGGACTGTGCAATAAAACATATCGGTTTTGATGCATTTGATCCAAGGGCATATTGCAAATAAAAATCTGCAGAGTTATCAAACTTAGACCTGAAAAAGTACCTTATTTAATGAAACTGTTTCTCTACAAGACAAATAAAAAGACCCTTCAAAAAAGGTATAAACTGTAACGAAAGGATAACTGGATAATTACATGACACATAACACACCAGATTTTCCTGAATAGGTATATGATTTGGTATTAAACTATTAATTACATACATGTACTTGTTTAGTGTAGTAGCTGAATCTGAATGATTCACTCACATCATCACAGAAATCTTGTTTGTTGTCTTTAATATATTATCTTATATAATTTATACTATATACTGTTGGAAAATAAAATCTACATGTACCACCAGTATTTCAATCTATCTACTGGTCATACTGATGGTAGTGCTAAATGTACCATTTTCAAAAACAAAATGCAAAAATAAACATTCAGGGAAATGCATGATGATCTGTCACATTTAAATGTCTGCAAATTACATACAGTGTAACCTTGCCTGTCAAAAATTATCATTGGGTGAAGTAATTTTTGCAGTGGTTAAAGTGTCAGTGTTTACATTAAAGGGTAACTGAACAATATTGCAACACTGGATAACTGGTTGCTGGTCTTGTATTATCAATTAATCATTTAATACTATATATGTTTTGTAAACTTGGGAGTTTGTTAGCAGGCAAACCAAAAATAAAAGCCAGAGTATTCAACCATTTTTTGTGGTTTTGAGGAATAATGGTGGGTCCTTTCAAAGGGGGAAAATGTGCCTCTTTAGGGAAAATTATAAACAGAACAAAACATGCCCTTTGCATCTTCTTTCTTTAAATTTTAACAATGGCTATTATGCCACATGATGATTGCCAGACAGCATTGAAAATAACTTAAAATGTGCATGTAAATTAAGACATCGCTGCAGCCATATTTGAGATAAGTTCCCGGCTTACTTCCAGTATATAATACAGGGCCATAAATCAAGAACCATGAGGAATGTTTAAAAGCTGGCTCAAGATATAAAATATGACGCACAGAGCGAAACTGCAAAATGTCTTTTAAAAATGATTTTAAATTTAGATGGGGAATTATTGGTGGAAATTGGGGAAAAATGTATACTATTTTGCTTGGGGAATGGGGCCGAATTTTGGCCCCAAAATGGCCATAAAAAAAGGCCTGGACTAATTTGTAATTGCTTTATTGATGATAGTCATTTATGATGTGAAAGGTGATCTGTCATTCATCTTGTGTCTTTGCTACAGAGTAAGTTGCTGAAGATTAAACCTGTGAATACAGCTACTGTAAATGTGATTTTTGACCCCGAATTAACTAAATTTTGATTTTACTCACACTTAACATGTCTTGATGTTATACTGATGCAAAACTCTTGATGTGTATCATTTTTTTTCAAACCTTTATTTATTTGACATGTAAATGATTATTAACATGCAGGATGATAATTATCTGATGTAACAAAGTCCAAAAATAAAGTGCTGATCACATTAAAGTGACTCACACTTCTGGGCGCATTAGGATATCTATTGACAAAAACTTAAACCAACTGAAATTTTTACCCAAATATGCTGTTGAAGGTATAAATCTGTTTATGAAAACTATACCTGACAACTAAACTCGACAAAGCTAAACATGAATAGAAATAAATGTAAATTATCTTTCAAAATGTGAAAGTTTCAGTGAAGTATTAAAACCTATTTTTTATAACAACCAAAGATGTTAAGTAGACCTAAAATAATTGAATGGTTAGGGTAACATGCTGTCAAAGACTAGATAGGGTATTTCAGATTTCTTTTTCCTTTTTTTTTTAAAGTGTGGTACAGATATTCTTGTGGTGTGGTCTTTTTTGGCCTTTTCCCATAGTATTCTGATGTATAAGGACATTACTATAGCTATACATTTGATATTCCTGGGTAGAACCAGTACTGCCGTGTTGTTTGTTTCTACGTAGCGGTCTGGTACTCCCACTACATACTGGGCTTTACAATTTATTTTTTTTACAAGTCGAACCTCAAAAAAACGTTAGGGTTGGAAGTATTTTTCAGGTATGGTCAGGAGACCCGAAACACACCATTTCTTTGTTTAGGACTTACACCACTGTATTTTTTTTAAAACTAAAATCTGCAGTCATGCAACAATTAAAAAAAAATCAACATGCATCGCTAGAAGTAACAAAACAAGTTATAAATATATGACTGTTTTGAAACAACTAAATTTCCGTTAAGACATTATCGAATAGATTAGTATTATTTGAATGATTGCCATAATTATCAGTTATCACATTGGTTTATAAACATGTCTCTTGATTACATCAACACCTTAAGGCGATAAAACAACTTCTTTAATCGGCAGTGATTGGATTAGCATGTGTGATATACAATACTACAACTACTGTTTGCCAATTAGTCAAACATTGCTTTTCGGTGTTTCCACAATTTTTAGTGGGAAAGGAAAAAAATACAAAAGGGAACAATTTATCATAATTTAACACTTTATTTGCAAACAATATTACAGAATTGATAGTGCTAACAACATTCAAACAATGAAGTATTAACGTACGAAAATAATATTGATAATGTTAATAAAAATATATGGTATACCAATTATTTGTGACTGAATTTTATTTACAGATTCAAAACCATTTTCTATTTCGTTGTAATTCTGTTGTTGCATATAAATTTGTATAAATTATTATGATTTATATTATACTTACTGAGAACATATGAAAAAAGAAATGCTTTTCGGTGATGGGACCGGAAAGCACTCGGGACAACTATATGGCAATATCTTCCATCTTCCATGTCTATAAAACCTCTTTTTATCTGTATTTGTGACTAATTAATGTATTTTTTTTTATTTAAACAATAAGTAAAATTAAGTAAAAATTGCTTTTCGGTGATGTGCGTTTCAATTTAACGGGACCGGAAAGCACTCATTATACAAATATACCTCATCTTTCGTCAACTAATTGATGATTTTGGTGAATTATTTATTTCATTTTATTGAAATATCAGTAATAACTCTTTTTTAATACTAAAATTACCATTTTCATGTGTTTTAAATAGAAAATTGAGTGCTTTTCGGTGATGTGCGTTTCATTTTAATGGGACCGGAAAGCACTCATTATACAAATATACCTCATCTTTCGTCAACTTAATGATGATTTTGGTAAATAATTCATTTTATTTTATCGAAATATCATTAATAAATCTATTTGTAATACTTAAAACATTATTTTTATGTGTTTTAAATAGAAAATTGAGTGCTTTTCGGTGATGTGCGTTTCATTTTAACGGGACCGGAAAGCACTCATTATGCAAATATACCTCATCTTTCGTCAACTAATTGATGATTTTGGTAAATTATTCATTTCATTTACTGAAATATTAGTAATAAATCTTTTTTTAATACTTAAAACATTATTTTCATGTGTTTTAAATAGAAAATTGAGTGCTTTTCGGTGATGTGCGTTTCATTTAAACGGGAACGGAAAGCACTCATTATACAAATATACCTCATCTTTCGTCAACTTAATGATAATTTTGGTAAATAATTCATTTTATTTTATTGACATATCATTAATTAATCTATTTGTAATACTCAAAACATTATTTTCATGTGTTTTAAATAGAAAATTGAGTGCTTTTCGGTGATGTGCTTTTCAATATAACGGGACCGGAAAGCACTCATTATGCAAATATACCTCATCTTTCGTCAACTAATTGATGATTTTCGTAAATTATTCATTTCATTTTATTGAAATATCATTAATAAATCTATTTGTAATACTTAAAATACCATTTTCATGTGTTTTAAATAGAAAATTGAGTGCTTTTCGGTGATGTGCGTTTCATTTTAACGGGACCGGAAAGCACTCATTATACAAATATACCTCATCTTTCGTCAACTTAATGATGATTTTGGTAAATAATTCATTTTATTTTATTAAAATATCATTAATAAATCTATTTGTAATACTTAAAATGCAATAAAACATTATTTTCATGTGTTTTAAATGGAAAATTGAATGTTTTCCGGTGTTTTGGTGCTATCCGGTGCTTTCTGGTTTTTCCATGCACCGTAAATAAAGTATACTGCTCATCTGTAATCTCGCGGTACTTACCGTTTGGCTAACTTTAATTAAAAAGCAAACAATAAACATTAGTAATTTTGGTAATCATTACAATATTTCATCCTTTTTCCATCGCCGAATGTGTAAAATGCCATTTAAATATGTCAAGAAAATCAATCATGTGGAAAATTTATCACAGTGGGCAGCCATATTGTTGAATTACGTCATATCACTAATCTCGCGGTAAATAGGTCAAAAGGTTCTAGAACATTATATTGCAGTTAATGTTTATAGTCTGTCAACGAATCACTAATGGGAATGATCAAACATTGCTTAAAAAAGATAAATTGTTATTCAACATCAAAATTAATACTAAATGAACACTGTTTACGGAGCCACTGTCACAAAATTACTCGTCTGGGAAACGAATGCATCGTAATGGGATTTTTTTAAAGTATGGACTAAAACTTTCCAAGAAACCGCTCATGATTGCAAGTTAGAGCGTTATGTCTTCGCGGGAGAAAAATTGGTCACAAACTTTGTTTGTAAACACAGCCCATATGGCGCGACTGACATACCGCGAGATTAGTGATACCGCGAGAATAGTGATGTCGGGTATACTGTATTAAACAGTATTGTATTAAAAGCCAAATATTTTCACAGAGACCAGATGTGTGATAAACATAGTAAATGAACGGGGTAGCGAAACGACTAGCTGCAAAAATGTAAAGGTAGCGCATGTGTACATGTAGCGAACTGACAGTAGCGAAACGATCAGCACCCATTCCAAGCATCTACCCCACCCACCTGATTTACTAATTGCAATTAGAGGACAGAAAAGGGCAATTAAAGATGTTGTAAATTACACAGTGTCATGACATAAGCTCAACTTAGTTCCATTTATCGATGATTATTTTTTTCTCACGTACCTGCTTTTGTCTGAGCTGCAAAGAAATTGCTTGCTACTCCGATAAATACTTCCAACAATTCTTGATCGCAACGAAATGGCAGCCATTTTGGTTTTGTTGTCTCGAACCCAAAATTGTTTATCTAATATAATATTCCGTAACCAATTACAACATATACAATTTAGCAAATATATTATTGCATTATTATTTTCATTTTTAGATTGCAATATTTTATTCTTCTTAACCTTTATAATTTTATTTTATAATAGGAAGTCGAGTGTTTCCTAGCAACTTCATTGAATAGTTTACAAATGGCGGACAAGAAGGAAAGGATGTAAACAGAGACCTCAGGCAGAAAAAAGACAAGGCTTTACTCTTAATTTAAATCAAAAGATAACGAAAAGGAGAAACAATGGCTATAAGTTTAGAAGATTATTTCCGAACCACTTTTGAGGACAAGCTCCTCGTGTAAGTGTAAAACATATATTTAATTAATAAATAGCACTGAATTTGAATTTTGAAGTTGAAATTTCTGAAGTTGAACATAAAAACCATTTCTCATAATCAGCCTTTGTGGTGACTGCCAATTAGAGTTCCATATACTCTTTTAAAAAACAAAATGGCTTAGTTGCATGTTTTAAAGTGAAATCAGCTGTCTTTGTCTGATATATGCTGCTGTATTGTAATGTCTTTACAGCTTTGATGAACTTACAATTCATATCATCTTCAAAGTTTGTTTTCTAAAAGAAGGATATGGAAATTTCATTCGAGAGATTGAACTACAAGGCTAATTTTAATTTGTGTATGCACAGAGATGATAAGCAAAGTCTATGATTTTAATAGAACTATATTGTAGGTCTAACCTTTGAGGCAAATGCCCTTTTCTCATTCATTCATTCATGCCTCCTAGTTGCAAAAACTACATCACCACAAGATAATTATATAATACATATAATCAAATAAATGATTTGATTGAGTTCAAAAATTCTTATATGAAATATATTTTACTGTTGATTATTTCGTGCAGTAAAATATTGTACACATGCTTTGATTATATTAAAGCAAAGTCATGCATCATAAACTTTTGATTTTTTCTGGGACAGTCGGTGTATTTTTTGTGCAAGTTAATTAGTTTCTTCAAGAATCACTCACTTCTTTGAAGTCCTCTTTATGTTCGACAAGTGGTGTAAAACACTGTGTTACCTTTGCAAAATATTAGTTTTGATTAAGTTCTGTTTTATATTAGTCAACTGATATCTGTGTTAATTACCTGTCTCATGTTCTTGTTTCAGCAAAATGCCAGAGCGTGAGGATGATCACCTCACTCCAGCAACACGATTGTTGGAGAAACGCAGAGAGATGGCAGAGGTGGAACAAGCGCTTGCTGCACAGAAAGAGGTATGTTGTTTTTAAACACTGTCTTGCATTAAATGCATCCCAGAAAAATCAACCTGCCCCATTCTGGGTTTTAACTCGGGTACCTTTGATTACTAAGCAGACACTCTACCACATCACCATAAAAGCTAGTTAATAGGCAAGGGAGTAGAAGTGCCTTTTTATACCTCTGCTACATACCTGTTAACCCCCTCCTTAGAATTCGTCCTGGAATTCCTGAAGAACTGAATGTCTATGGGACTTTCTTAGGGTGCATCACATTTAAACTCATGAGTTATTTAGGTTGGGTGCCAAATTATACCTCTGCTATACAAACTTGGTTGACTCTGAAAATGTTATACCTGTGTCACTGAAGAAAATTAAATTGCATATTTACAATTACATGCACTTCATTTCAATATAATGGATAAGATATTTGCATTTCAATATATATTATAAGTTACAGTATATAGTTTCATGAAATACGAATGGAAATAAGAGCAGCAGAAAAAAAAGAACAAAAGCTGTATAGCACAATTGAAACTTGACCCTCAATGTTGTTTTAGATATAAGGTTTATGAAAGGTTTCTAACAGCGGGCCAATTGATGATGTCAGAAGAAATGTTATAAAAAAGTTCTGTATACAATACCTGACATTTCTGTTATGCCAAAAGAAGAAACTTTTAATGCAAATATTAGGATGCCATTATCCTTAATTGATTGTATAATGTTGCTTTCAGGAGTTCCAAATGAAGATGGAAAGTTTACAGCAGAGGAGAGAGGAGCTGGAAAGAAAAGAATATCAATTGAAAAAGTCACTCTTGCAGTTTGACAAATTTTTGAAGGTAATGTTGAGGATTGTTTTCCTTTATACAATCTATTGTTAGGGACTATAAATCATTTTTACTTTTCCTAAGAAGCAGCTGTTCATTTATAAAGTGGGTTACAAGATAATTACATATTATCCTCCCTAACATTTGTCTACAGGATTAATGTAACCCGGAAAAATCCACCTTCCCCGAGCTGGGTTTGAACTTGGGTACCTTCCATTACTAAGCAGACACTCTACCACGTCACCATAAAAGCTAGCTGATAGGCAAGGGAGTAGAAGTGCCATATTATACCTCTGCTACATACACCCCCTCCTTCTTAGAATTCGTCCTCGAATTCCTGGAGCACTGAATATCTGTGGGTCTTTCTAAGGGTGCTATCACATCTAAACTCGTGAGTTATTTACGTTGGGCGCCAAATGTAACTCGGAAAAATCCACCTTCCCCGAGCTGGGTTTGAACTCGGGTACCTTCGATTACTAAGCGGACACTCTACCACGTCGCCATAAAAGCTAGCTGATAGGCAAGGGAGTAGAAGTGCCGTATTATACCTCTGCTACATTAAGAATGAATATAATTTTTTTTTCAAATTGAAAAAAGTACCTAAATTATGACACTGTCAGTATTTATTTTTCATGTCTGCTTTTGAAAAGATGACAGGGTTTGAATTATAAGCTCAAAGCAGTTTTATTAAGTAAAAAAACTTTGTATAGTGTTGTATAACTTTTCTTTTAGGACAATGATTCTAAGAAGGCAAGAGCCCTGAAAAAGGCCAATGATGAAAAGGAGATGAAGAGACAAAAAGAAAAAGAAATTGAAAAGTAAGAGTCTGTTAAGTATACAAAAGTTGTCATACACTTGATTAACTTGTTATACACCTGATTCAATTGTCATACACTTGATTTCCTTGTCATAAAATTGATTCACTTGTCACACACTTGATTCACTTATCATACACTTGAATCCTTTGTCATACAATTGATTCACTTGTCACACACTTGATTCATTTATCATTTACTTGATTCCCTTGTCATAAAATTGATTCACTTGTGACACACGTGATTCACTCATCATACACTTGATTCCCTTGTCATACTATTGATAAATACATATCATTCACTAGATTCACTTGTCTTTCCCTTGATTCACTTGGTGCTGGATAACAATAATATCTTTATATATCCCCTCAAAGGTGGGAATATTGAAATTGCACCTCAGTCCATCCGTCCTTCAATATTTTCATGCTCAGGTTGCAACTTTGTCATTAATGAAAAGATTCTCATATAATATAGCACAAGTGTTCACACATCAAAATGATTTGTTTCTTGCAAACTCACATCCCTACCTCAAATATCAAGGTCACACTTAGAGTTCAAATTCTTTAAATATGCACACGTGTCTGGTGTGTTATTCTCTTATGCGTTGAAAGATTTTAAAATATCTTGGCACAAGTGTTCAGAACATCAAGATGACATGTTGCATGCAACAGACACCTCCTATCTCAAAATGTCAGTGTCGCACTTTTGAAATAATTCTGAATATATGGGCAAAGCTGTGTCTGGACTGTATTTCTCTCATGCACAGAGGGATTTTAAAATAACTTCACCCAAGCGTTCAGCACATCAAGATGACATTTTATGTGCAACACCAATGTCCATACCTCATATTCAATGTCACACTTTTATAGTGAATCTTTGTCCCAAGCATAACTTAAAAACTATGAAAAGGATTGAATTGAAACTTAAAATATAGGGATTTTCTCGAAACCTAAAATATAGATAGATGGTGACAAAAAATGTAACTGCCTAGTCCCATTTTTTGGATCAAAGGTAAATGCCACAGTGACATTGCACAGCAAACTATTCCTGATCAATATTTGCAGAATGCTTCAGCCCAGGTTTCTCGTACTTGGTTTGAGAACACTTGGTCCTAGCCTCCTAAAACTTGATATGCTGGTTGTTCATGACTAGTAGATGACTTCAGTTCTTTTTCAGGTCACTAGGTCAAACTGTTCAGATTAATATCTGGAAAATGCTTTGGCTTTTGCTCTTCAAATTTGTAAGGCAGGTTGGTCATGACCACTAGATGACTGCTATTGTTTTTCAGGTTACCAGGTCAATGATCAACACCAAAATGACATTACAAGCAAAACTGTTTCCAATTACCGGAAATATCTACAGAACGCTTCAGCCCAGGTTCCTCAAACTTTGTTGGCCATTTGTTAATGAAAAGTAGTTGACCCCTTTTATTTTTGTGTCTCCAGGTCAAAGGTCAATGCCACAGTGACATTGCAAAACCATTTCTGTTCAATATCTGGAGAATGCTTGGGCCCACATTCCTCACACTTGGTAGGCAGGTTGTTCATGAAAAATAGATGACTCTACTTTTTGGGGGGTCAGCAGGTCAGTGGTCAAAGCCACAGTGACAATGAACAGTAAAACTGTTTCAGATCAATATCTGGAGAAAGCATTGGCCCAGGCTCTTCAAACTTGTTAAAGTACATTGCCCTGTAATGATTTCTAAGTCACTAGCTCAAAGGTTTAGGCCAGTGACTTTGAACATCAAAACAATTTCTATCAGAATCTAGAGAATGCTTGGGCTTTAGCTTCTCAAACTTTATAGGCGGGTTGATCATACCCAGTAGATGACCCATTGTTTTTTGGGGTCACTGGATCAAGGTTCAAGGCCACAGTGACCTTGAATACCAAAACAATACTGCCATCAACAAAGCACTTCTTGGGGACATACATGTTTAAATAAATAAATAAATAAATAAATAAATAAATGAATGAATGAATGAATGAATGAATGAATGAATGAATGAATGAATAAATAAATAAATAAATAAATAAATAAATAAATAATTACTTTTCAATGACTTGGTTCATAGAGTTAATAAATTATATTTACATGGTTTGAAATGCAACTTTAAGCAGCTCTTATTTAAGTTGCAAGGCACAGGGCACTGTATCCATGATAGAATGAAACATATTTGAGAGAAAGTACAAAAATATTATTACTTGTACCTGACAAAGTGGAAAAAGTACACTAAGCATTAAGTGTCAGAGAATATTGTTCATAAATTGTCTGGCAAGGGATTGAACACTGGACTGCAGAAGTAATAAAAGGTGACCTTAACCTGCAGATCAGCAATGTTGAGAATGCTAATGAGGTATAAATAAACTTTTAAAGGCAGTATTTCAGAAGATCCAAATGGCAAGATTGTGTGTAATTTCCAAAATGCAGAAACTAGCTCTTCTTAGAAGAAATGCCAAAGATTTATCTGTGAAAATGTGTTAAAGGTATCATATTTTCTCATAAATTCTTATTACTAAAATACAAAATGTTCACTCTTTTGTAGATTGAAAGAGGAAACAAATGATTTAGTGAAGACTAAAGACAGGTTACAGAGAAAACTAGAGAATTATTCTATTTTTCACAAATACATGGAAAAGGCTTTAGAGAGGGGAGAAGAATTCCATGAGATGCGTGATGTGATTGCCAGATATGACACACTGACAGCCACACATGAGGTATTGTTACCTATGAAATTATATTGACATTGAGGGTAGTATATGTATTACATGTATTTTGTGAAGAAAGGGAGAGGAATCATTTTAAAACCTGGGCCT
This sequence comes from Cyclina sinensis, assembly GCA_012932295.1. Lineage (NCBI taxonomy): Eukaryota > Metazoa > Mollusca > Bivalvia > Venerida > Veneridae > Cyclina > Cyclina sinensis. The sequence goes on from JAAONU010000019.1 coordinate 4,907,101, forward strand.
CAGCTACTGGGTTAGTTTTATATTTATAATGAATATGGAATTGGATATCGGGCATTAGAAAGTATCTCCAAATGTTTTTTTTTTCTATTGATATCTACCTTCAAAGACGCAGGAGTATAGTAGATGTTAGTCATTCAGTCAGACTGTAGACCAAACAGTTTCAGACTAATAACTTGAGAATGCATAAGCCTAGAGGTTTTATTTGTGGTAGATTGGTTGTGCATATTAAGTAGATGAAGCTTAATGCTTTGTTTTGGACTCATTAGGTCAAATGACAAGTTACAGGGGCCTGTACTTTGTAAAAGGTTTCCAATCATTAACTGAAAAATAACTGGATAAGTAGATAAATCCTATTGCTTTTGTTCTTAGCAGGTCAAATGTCAAGCGCACATGTTGCTGATCAATAACTCTAGAACACCTGAATTCTTGACTCTCAAACTTTACAGGATGGTTGATGAGAAATAAATCCCAGTACAGTTTGATGGGTTCAACAAGTAAAAGGTCAAGTGCACTGGGGCCTGCAATTTAAAAATAGTTTCTGATCAATTACTCAAGAAATATGAAATCCAGGATGCTAAGAACCTTACAGGATGGTTTGACATGATGAGAAAATGAAAACTATATTTTGGACCCACTGTGACAAAAGTCAAGCTCACAAAGGTCTGCACTTCTAAACAGTTTCTAATGAGTAGTTCAAGCACAACTGAACCCATTGCCCTCATTTACAGGATGGTTGGGTTTTATGAGTAGACTAAGGCTATTGAATTTGGGCTCAATGTCACTATAACTACATCTTAAAAAAAATATTTTATCAAATAATGATGCTATACAACCGTACCTAGAAACCTCAGTTTAGATTTGTTAGGCATGGTGAGTACATGAGTGCTTTAGGCCCACTTTGGCAGCGTTCAAGCTGTTAGGGGCCTATGATGAAAGAGGAGGGGAGCAGGGAGGGGGGCACATACATGTTTTACTTACATCTCTTGTTTAAATTATTTTTAGTAGAGGCAAATGAATACATTTGCTGTAAATCATGAGAATAACAATTTGGTTACTTATATTGAAGAAGGCTTTGAAATGAGAATATTTTCATGCCAAGGCAGTGATTGATATCTAAGAATAATTTTGAACCTATCTAGTATGCCTGCAGTGCTATTAAAATGATAAGCTTTTACTTATATCACAAATTTCATAACAGTATAATGTTTATACTGATATTATCTGCTTAAGTCAACCTGAATATAATGATTTTTTATGTTATGTTGCTTTTCTTATTTTTAGGATCTTTTAAAAAATGACCAAAAGAATCAGGAAGTGATTGAAAAACACAGACAACAGCTAATGAAATACATAGAGGTAATATTTGTAAATCAGTTATCAAATGTTATGTTTGTTTTCATGTACCCCAGTGGAGCCCACTCTTAAAAATACTACCTTTTACTCAGTTCAGACAAGCATGTGAGTGTGTGCTTCTTTATTTTTTGTTGTTAGTTTATCTGTCACATACAGACTCTTGTCACAATATTAGTTAAAATGATAGGTGGTGCTTTATCTGAGATTTTTTACTTTTGAAAATAATGGTTACTCACATAAGAATGGTGGTTATTATCCTCAGGGCATGTTGTAAAATACCAGACATGTAATACAATCTTTTACATGGTTGCACAAGGAACTTAATTAGTTTGATTGCCTGAGAACAAGGCCAAGAATTATAATGGTCAGAACATCAGAACATATTCTGAAATATAAAAATACACAAATTCCCTTGAGAATAATTTAGTGGAGTGTCATAAAAAATGATGTATAGAATTTAAATGTCACAAATGCCATAGTTTATCAAATCTGACATTTATAGCTTTTCTTAAGTAAGAAGTATTTCTATGTGAGTATTGTTTGCCATCATAGAAAGATTTCTGTGGGAGTTTATTCCAAGTTGCAAATAATTAAATGTTTACAAGCAGTTTATTTGAAATGTGTAAGGTGTCTCTTTTTTAGATAAAAGACAGTTTATTACAGTTAAGTTCTGCTGTTAAGATCACTTAAGTTAATTCAAAATCATGCAATATTCAGCATTTAAAAAGAATCAGATTTTAAAACTTGGAAAAAGAGGTTCAGACCAATTTATTGAAAGACCATACCCTTTATTTTCACTGGTCTTGTTAGGAACTTTACTGTAGTCCTGTTTTAAGTCATTTTAAAAGCCTGGCTTAGACCACAAGAATTAAAAGAACAATTTTTTTTTGTGGGGGGGGGATTTAGAAAATTGTTGTAAGCATTTCATGAAAAAGTAAGTTTTCTTTATGAAAAAAAATTAGATAATGTTGTCCTGTCATTGTTTCCCTTTGAAAACATTTTGCACAGTAAGATATTGATCACTCAACTGCAAGGTATTAAATCTGTGTTCAATAAGGAACTTCATTTCATCAAAAAGTGATATTAATAATGGATTAGTCATAATAGTGGACATTTTTTTGTTCTAAATATTAGACTTACTAAAGGTACTTCAAATTTGCAGATTTTCATGCTATTTTAAAATCATTTAAGTGGATTTAACAGTAGAACTTTACTATAGTTCTTTTTAACTTTTTGTTTAAACATCAGGAAGCTAAACTATAATGTTTCATTTTACCTATACAAACTTTAAGCTTGGTAAGTATACAGGGGTCAGCTTACCGGTAATGGTTCGTCAGTCAGTCTTTATGTTGATTCTTACCTATTCCAGGTGATAGGAGTACAAGATGCCTTAAAGCAATTAAACTTAATTTATAGGTAGGTTGTAAGTAGCTTGTATGCAGCTGTTGCTTAGGATTGTATTTGGGGTGTCCTTTTGCTTTTGTTTCTGTGATGAGGCAGAATGTGGGGTATTCATCACTTTTAGTGATAAGCTGTAGTTAAAGGTGTATACCAATGTTGTCAACATTCCAGAAGCACATCTACATGTGTAGTTACATTAACTTCAGTTCTGATATAAAATTAGTGTGACAACAGGAGTATAACTTACAAAAATATATATTAATTAAAATCATTTGGCTTGCATCAGAAAAAATTCTTCTTTTTCTTTTCAGGAGAAGGACAATGAAATTCTGTCATATAACAACCAGTTGTCCACTCTACAGACCCGGCTTGATGTAGCACAGAGTGAAGCCGTCAAGTGGGAGTCTGCATGGACACATATTAAAAATACAGCAGCAAAGAAAACATTAGAACTTGGTAGAATCAAAATGTAAGTAAACTGCCTTTATGAATTACTAAATACCTATACTCCTTTCCAATTTTATTTCTATAAAAAACTGGTCAGTTCATGCTTGTTTTCTCAGGACCTTCAGTAACAAAGAAATTCAGTAAATACAGTTAAAATTGAAAATTTCTAATAATTACATGTTGTAGCAACACCTGTCACACTAACTGCTACAGATAGAAATTGCAACATTTCTGAAATGAAGGAAAATACTGTTATTACTGATGCATTGGAACAGCCAAACTGAATGAAACAAAAGTATGGCATCTGTGAAGAAATGGAAATTACTACAGAAAACAGCCACTGAAGCATTGTTACAGAAGATAAAAACAACTAAATCAAAGGAAACTACAGATATCAGTCCTAAAATAAAAATACATGTAAACAACAACCACTGAAGTATTGTAGTGCTAAAACAATATCTAAATCGAAAGAAAATATGGGCAGTAGTCCTAAAATTAAAAAAAAAAAATTGAAACATCTGAAAGCATTGAAACAGCTGAAAACAAGTACTAATTTAAGAAAACTAATCAGAATCTGTCTTGAAAGGAAAATTATCATTACCATAGGCAACAGAGGAAAAAAACCAACTAAATCCGTGTGAGGCATTGCTAAAAGAAACCAGGGAGGGGAAATACTCCTGGAATAATAGTTACTTCAGGCAACAGCCAATGAATCATTGCTTAAAGAAACCAAGGAGTGGGGATACTCCTGGAATAATAGTTACTTCAGGCAACAGCCAATGAATCATTGCTAAAAGAAACCAAGGAGTGGGGATACTTCTGGAATAATAGTTACTTCAGGCAACAGCCAATGAATCATTGCTAAAAGAAACCAGGGAGGAGGGATACTCCTGGAATAATAGTTACTTCAGGCAACTGCGAACGAGTCAGTACCATCATTATCAACATCCTCTTGATATAAAATCAAACAGAAACATTTAAATATGAACTAAATTAAAATAAACAGCAACCATCTTGTAAAAACTACACTGCATTGCTACTACTGAATTTGATTTACAAAAATGAAAACCCGTGGAATCAAATAGCTGTAGGAAAAAAAAACTTTGAATCAAGGCAACAGTCAAGTTTTGGTGAAAAACAGGTTGAATATAGGGTTAGAATAGAGGTTCTGAAAGAAAGGTACAAGTTAATACAAAATTTATAGCCAGTGAACAAAGTTACAATATGTAACAGTCTTGTAATGAAAGTGACTGGAAACCCCTGTCACAGGAGGAAGGCAAAACATTGCCAGCAAAATATAAGAAAGTCCTTTTTGTAACATCCAAGAAAAATCATATGACACAATAGTTCACCTTTTCTTTCAATTAAAACAGCAGCTGTGATATGGAAAGTCTCTCTGAGCTGTCACTGGATCACTGAAACAAAGAAAAATACATGGCTTTTACTGTTACATAATTATTATGCATATTAACAATTGCACTCACTCAGTGAGGGATGAAAGAGTTCAGTCTTTGTTTCTTTCTTGTTGAAAAACCAGAATGTTAAACCCTTTCCTTTTACACATAGAGAAATTGTTTTTACAAAACACAAATCACTACCTTTTGTGACTGTGCAGGTCTGAATCAAAGCAATAATTTGCAAAAGACAAAGAAGGAAAATGTATCTAGGCAACATCAAGAAAGTGAAATAAGCACAAACTGTAAAAATATTATCAGTAAACATTTCTGGTGACTTTCAAGGGAAAACGGATGTTAGAATATTTATTGAATTTCATTTGAACGTATTTTTTACCCTGCACCAGAGCATTTTATTGCCAACAAGAAAATGTTTCAAAGCAAAGGAAAGTATGTGTTAAGAACATAGTTACTTACTGAATCTTTTATATATCTTTTATAAATAAAAGCATGTTGTGTTACATTACATCTTCTACTAGCAGTCTGAGAACATAATTTAGAAGTTTGAAATGAAACGAAATTCAATTAATGTGACCCATGTTTATTTAGTATTCTCTTGGCTACCTTCAACAATGTTCAAAAAGTATTTTTTTTATTATTATTTTTTTAACAGGGCCACTCACAACTTGTATCAGCTTGTAAAGAAACACCAGAAACAAGCAGCACAGGCCGAGGAGACACCAGACCAGTTAAATCAGGTATACACATCCTTCCTTTATGTCTCATCTTCTTTATGGCCAAAACTGATATCGTTCTATTCAAGTCTGATGACTCTGTTCCATGATTTCATTTTTGGTGATCCACATCCAGTTAAGACACATTTTAGAGACTTCTCTTCTCTCTGAATTGCCACATAGTTTAACTTACAAACAGGGGGTAATGGGCTCATTTTCAAGACTCACAAGTCTGTTATCACAAGCAAAACAGCCTTAAATTGTCTCTGGTTCTGACGTAGGTTAATTATTATATGTCTGGGTAGTTAGAGATAAATGGCTGGTTATTCTATCAGACTGTGTAGACAGATAATTGTATCCCTTCTGCTCTTAGTTAAGAGCATGTCTGACTAAAATAATACTTCCTTAGTTTACAATCATTGAAACAGATTTTACAAAGGTTTCATAATTCTCCTCCAGTCACCTTCATTTCTCTCACTTAAAGCAAAATAGCTGTTTCCACTAGATTGTCATTGACATGAATTTTTTAGGCATTTTAATCCAGTGTTTTAATAAAGTTGCTGCCGTTAGCATGAAACACTAGTTACTCGTGCCTTATATAGGGCAAACAGAGATTTTGATTTTGACCCAATACGGTTGAAAACAGTTATGCCCAAGGCTATTGCATTGCATTAACTCGGGTACTGGTACTATTTTGATGATCTGTATAACTTCTATAAGTTTAAATCTCATGGACTGTTACCAGACTTGTAAACATTTGCATGAAACCAGAAACTTATTGCTAACAAGACTGAATAAAATGCTGAACTAAAAATAGTAAAATAGAAAGATAATATGGTTATGATATTGACTAGATAGATGTACTTGTTGCTTTTTGTGGTAAAACTGAAATATTTTGTGTGTTGAATATGCTTTAACATTAATGGAAAGATATGTTGAGATTTTTTCAGGTCGTGCCATTGTACCATTTCAACAATTTTGCTTCACTCATCTATGCACTTAACATCAGTTGCTTGCACTTTTCTTTATCACTTTTAATATAATCAAAAGAATGATTCAGCATATACTGTGAGCTTTGTCTTTTTCTAGTCTTTTTACGTTTTTTTAAAAGTCTTTTAGTGTCGCTCGTCATATATTATTTAGATTGTTAGATAGAATCTAAGCTTAAAATACTCATTTAATCGAGCACAGTGGGTAATAGCATAATAGCTGAAAAAATTCACAGAATATATGCAAAATTTAGGTTCTCCAAATACATGTACTGCTTTTAAGTAACATACTTTTTTTCAAAAATTAAATCATTATTAGTCCAGTCAATTAAGAAAAGGTTGACTTTAAAGGTAAATTTAAAACGACAGTTTCAGTTTTCGCCAAAAACATTGAAATAAGCAGGAGCTGTGATTATTTTTGGAGAACCATATCATATGCAATAAAGCATGCTTATGCGCAGATATGAATATCACTATTTACATGTAGAAGTTAAGTATTATATAAGAAATTTTCTCAGGTCTGAATCGTCAGAATCGAAAATGAAAAAAAGTTTGGCTGTTGGAAGAATCTTAACAAAATATGTATTTGAAAATCTTCAAGATTTACAGAGTTTTTACCTTTAACTAATATTTAGGTGTGTATAATTTATATCTAAGTTTATGTAAAATAGAAGATACTATACATGTAATACAGATTTGTACATCTTTCCTCTCTAGGCTTACTTAGATTCTAGGAACCAGTTTATTTTGTTTTTATTATTTACTATATTACTGTGCATGTTGCCTGTGGTCTTATGTGCTTGTTGTATGTTTGTGCTCGCTGCATGCTTGTCTAACCGTTATGCCATTTAGCATCACACTTAGTCATTCCAAAGCACACTCACTGCTCAAGCCTTAAACTTACTAAATGTTAATCACAGTTTGAGAGTTATGTCTAAGGTCCGTGACCTATAGAAATATATTACAAGCACAATGAATATATGAAATAATCCAAATTTAACTTTCTTATATTTTTTCTCTTTAACTTGAAAAAGAACTGCACTTTTTGTATGTGAAAATTGACGATCAGTGAAATGTAAATCAAAAGTAAATCAGTTGTAGTCCTTAACCAATTTGGGGTATTTTTGTCACTGTAAAAACACATGAAGTATCATGTGGGCAACTCACTGATTATGTAATCCCATTGCAAAAAAGAGTTATTCAGTAAGGATAGCGATCAACCACTCATGAAAGTTCAGTTTGAAGTCTTTTTTTCTGAAACAAAACATGCTTCAAAAACAGAATGAATACATTAAACCAGAATTTGATTATGTTTTATGTTGTGACAATAGCAAGTTGCTTGCCTTGTTAACATGCCGTCGAGAATCCCTACTGCTGCATATCAGTAATTTACTGTGTTTGATTTCCTGCATTCAAATGGTATTTTCGTGTCATTTTCCGATTCATTTCAAGTCTCATATAATCAACCTTCAGGAAAATGAGATCATTAGGAAAATCTATTGAAGTCCACATAGCGCGTTATTGAGTTCAGTTTATTGTATATGTTACTTTGTTATTAGGGTGTGTCTTTTTCTGAAACATACACAAGAAAAAATGAAATAGAATGATTATCACTCTGAGTGTTAGAATTGGATGAATACTGGTTTCTAAATTAAGTTTTTTTACATCAGAATTGTCAATAACAGAGAATGACATTTCTTGAAGTTGAAATTGGAAATTTACGCTTAAAAGGGATGTAGTTTCTTTTACGAGCTAAGCGTAATGAGAATGAAAAGCCAGCTGATATTCAATTATTCTGATATAACACTGCAAAGAGCAGTATATACATGTAACAATATATAGACTACATACTGGCATAAGAGAAATGATTTTATAAAATATTTCTTTATAATGTTTTCAGAGCATCTCTGGACCAATGCAATCTTGTTTTCTATGGCATCTAAAGTTACATATTTCTAATCAACTAATATCATATTTGTTTGCCTTAAAATCCATGTGGTGAAAGCAATATGGTTCTGATTGCTAATAAAGAAAAAAAATGCAAAACAAAACATTTTGCCCTTACCCCTAGAAGTAAGACAGAATTATTAAATTAAATTCTTATTAAATTTACATTTTTTCATATGTTAGGTCTTCTTCCAAGAGGATTCTGTGAAATTCAAATTTAATGGAAGAGGAATTCTAATTTTATAGTTTAATTGTGTAGTTGAATATATAGTTTGAAGTACTTGTATTTTGAATTTAAGTTTATTTATGGATGTAAGTAGTAGTTTTATGTGCATATGTTAGATTTGAAAAACAGTGTCATATATATTAGAATTACAATTGTAATTACGTGAATTCACATCGTAAATTTCAGCATCAGACTGACTTACTTTATCAAATCAGTATTGTTCTTCCATAGAATTTTGCTGGGCTCTGCTACCCTTTCCGAAGCTTTGGTTTGTTTGTTTTCTAATTGTAAGCAATTGTTTTAGTTCCACATTTTCTGTTGTCATTCTACTTACATGTGAATTAACGATGTGAAAGCAGAATTACAGATGTTAGAGAAATAGATTTAGATTAGGAACAGGATATGCTAGAGGTTTAATTTGTTCAAGAATTTGTAGTTGTATTAGAAAAATAATCTGCACTGACGAAGAACTTTTACACATATAACTAGACACTGTTGGTCATATTCTTACCTGTAGCCTTCAAGCTAGCTTAACTTATAAAAATATGTTACAAATTCAAGGCGTCTCCAGAAAATATTCAACAGTATGACTTTTTATTCAGCAATAACTGGCTGTACATGTCAGCTAGTTAACTTGCATGTGTTGTTTGAACTGAACTCTTGAAAAGAAAGATGATGTTATATATTTCTAAAAAAGGATTAGATACAGGAAATGTATGTTTTTTGCTAGTGATAATGTAATGTTATACAAATATGTTCTATAGTTCTGTCCCCAGCTAAATATTGAAGATCTTACTTTGGTAATTTGAATCCTATTGTTGAAAAAAGTCTATGTATAGTTTCGTATTTATTTGTATATTTCATGTGAAAAAAGCCAATAAAGAATTCTGTTCAAACAACAATAAAAATCTTGGGTGGCATTTCAGTCCACCAAAGCTCAAACATATTGATTCTTAATAGTTATCAAAAACGAGGAGGCCCTTGTTGAGCACATTAGTTCTTTTGCACTTGCTAGTTATATTAATTCCTTCACTGTTAATGGTTCACTAAACCCCCAAAACTCATGGGTTCCTGTTGGAGATGTGACGAACAGTGCAATGTCTTTAAGGTTAGTATTCAATTAAAATGACATTTTTCCTTGTAGAAGACTATTCGTTGTGATATTAGTGTATTGAATATTATCAGTAGTTGTCATACCACCATAGTTGTCAGGCTTTACCTTAAGTCATTTGCTTTAGTGTGACAGCCGGAAAGCTTTAGTGTTGCTTTTATATTTTATCTCACGTCAGTATGTAAGCTTTCAGTGTAAGAAGATGTTTCATGTAAAAGGCATTGACAAATACTTGACTATTTTCACTGATGGAATGGCCTAGTTGGCGACGTTTATGTTAACAATTATACTTTGTCAAAAGTTTTATACTGCACATGTTTGTTTCTGTATTTTGTTTAATTGTCATGTCATCATTTACGTTGTATTTAGACTTTATTAAAGTGAGTGATAAGTTTAGTTACTACACTGGTAAATCTGGCTAGTGACTGTAATATGTGTTCCATATCTAATTTCAGATCCAGATGTTCTTGGAGGATCTTAACGATATTGTACGAGACTTGAAGCGACAAGAAACTACATTTACCTCTGTGGGACCCACTTCATCAAGCTAACATGCCTTATAGTCCAACTGCCGAAAAATCTCAACATACTTTTGTTAAAAATCAAACAGTTTCATTATTGTTTTTAGAAATAGCATAAATGATGTATTTTAAGAGAATAAAACCTGCGATGTTGTAAACTTTTATTCAATGAAGTATCTGATGTTTGACTGTGGAAGTATTTTGAAATCATATTCAGCATACCATATTGTTTGGTAGAAACATTTTGAACATTTCGCAGTGTTTGCATGTCATTTAGTTCAGAATACAAAGGTTGCAGGTGAACATGAAGAGCTATGTCATATTTTACTTATTTAAATCTTAGATAACTTTTGACCTCTAAATTCTGATTAGAATCATGTGTTCTCTGCACTTATTTTATGATATTTGTCACATGCAGGGCAGAAACCTTTGTGCTTGCATTTCATTCAGTATTAATCTCTTTCAAAAACTCCTCGAGATATTACCGTAACAAATTAATTTTGCCATGAAATGGTAGGTATTGGCAACCTGAAGTTTTTCTTTGTCGAATCGAAACCTAGTACAATAATTTGACATTATTCTTAATACCAATAAATAATTTATAGATCTTTTAATTCAGAATGTCACAATGCTTTTTTTACAGATTCAGATGTTTATTCAGGATTTGACAACTATTACTAATGAAATTCGAAGAATGGAGCTTTCTGGGACATCTATTATTCCGCCATCATCAAGTTAATTTTGTTTATTTAACACAATATTTAAGGGGTTTTGTTGCAGAGAATGTATCATAGAAATGACTTACATTAACCTATTTAGTGCGTTTTTATTTGCCTTGAAAATACCCATGTTGTAGGCATTTATTTATTAAAGATCAAGCCTGTCTTTATGCTTAATTACCTGTTTTCAGTTTAAGGCAATTAGGTTACATGATTATTAATAACAAAGTCGTAAAAAATGCGATTTCTAAAATTTAAACCTTAAAAATGCAACAATTTTTATGCACATATTTCTCATATATTTTACTTTTTTTCCGAATGCCACTCACAAATGCATTTTAAATGACATTTTTTTTTCTTTTTGATAAGAAATATCAACCGTAATATATTTTGTATTTCTATTGTTATAAAAATGTCTGTATTTTGTTGTTTCAAACTGACATTAAATGAATTCTTAAACAGTAGTGTTTTTTAGGTTTTTTTTCTGTTTATCAACAAGACATCACTGAGATAGAATATTTATTTTTTAAGGTTCTGTGATACGATATGCAACCGCTCGGTACGCTGCGTTCCATTCATAAAATGTACATTTGATATTGTATCTCCCATTTTTTTCTTCATCAAGCATTAGATTGTTTGAATCAGGATGATGGTGACAAATCTAGAAGCAAGTGAGAATTCAGCATGACGCAAGGCCATTTGAATTGCTTTAGCTTTATAACATGGCATTACGGTGATGCTGCTTATCTAAATATACTGCAAATGACTCACTGCATACAAATCGAATTTCAGTGTCGTTTTCAATTTAAATCTCTTGCTATTCCAGGAATCAACTTGTTCATGTCATTTCCTGAAGAAAATTAAGGGACTGCTGAGATTGCCTGTGGGATTCATTTTTTATAGTTTTTTTTTAACAAATCTAGGATTGAATGAAACTTGCAAGATTATCAATGCAGTTTTAAAATACAGATTTTAATAAAATGAGAAATAAATCAATTAATTTCTTTGAAAGTGGAAGTAATTTCTTTGTAAACAATAAACTCCTTTCATATTTCCAAAGGCAATATGTTTGCTGATTTCGCAAATAAATGTTTTGTTGTTTTTGTTGTTGTCATAATATAATGTCATTATAGTTTTATACACGTACACTCCCTTAACAGTAACTAGATTTCCCCTCTTTTATTCAGAGTAAATACTATACATAAAATCAGTCAATATACTTTAAATAACATGATCCTTAATAAAGAAGTCAGTCAAGGAAATAAACAGGTCGTGTAATTTTATGCAAATAAAGACCCTGAAATAATGCATAATATCTTTTGAAACATTTTAAAGTTCAGGAGCTGATTTCAACTTATTAAGCAGAACGCTCTTATAATGTAAAACAAAATGTTTCAAATGAAATCATTCTGATCGATATTGTATGTTGCAGTAATACCATTAAGAATCTTCTCAGTAAGATAGTTTATAATAAAAATTAGTGGGAAAATTTCAAAACTTTATTATAATAGACAAGTACACTTCTCAACGGTATGTGTGTAACATATACAGAATGTAGCTTTAATAACTTATGCTAAAATGTAGCTTTAATAACTTACTAGAAAAATATCACGATTTGAATATAGCTGTTTTTGTAATTAATTTTTCGCAATCACTCTTTACATTTGTAAATGTTTGTTTGCAGTCCTAAAGTACTTTAAGAAAAAATCATTTAATGTAATGTACTTTTCTCTTAAACCAATTAAAGTTAAACGTATAAAGGAGAAACATAGGACTGAAGCACTGAGACTTTCGCCTAAATTTTATCTATATATCATATATGTGCACAGGTTGGCCTTGAAAGAATCAGTGTATTACAGTAGTCCTTCATAGAAAGACGTCACATATGCACAGTTAACATTTTATGTTAATATTTTGCTCTCTTCTTTTACGTTTTATATTAATTGGGAAGGCTTTAATCTATAACAAAAGTATCACCAAATCCACCGTCTACGTCTAAATATTTGGACTATGTGTTACAGATGGTTTTATGTATTCTGTTGACGAAATTTCCGTTTTACCTAAATGAATGTGACATTTGTCAAAAGTTTGTTTTTCATGTTCATTATTTATCTCTAAAAGTGCAATATCTTTTGCAAATTAACTGAAATTTAGCAACGACAAACCCATATGCATGAGAACAAAGATAATGATTTACGGCTTTTATTCGGGTGTTTTTCATATGAATAAACAGAACAAGTTTAATCTTATGTGTATTTGGTGCAAATAACTAACAAATGACTTCAGGGTAAGCTTTAAAATCTAAGACCACACCCGACGGTTCGAATTAACAGGAACCGGATGTCATCTAAGTCAGTTCTCAATTCTTGTTTTAATTCATTCTGTTTCGACTTACAAATGGGTTTTAAAATGGCAGCGCTAACTTCTGAGTTCAGTTTTACTTTGTTTCTTAATGATTTAAGGCTGATACATTTAAAACAAATAAAACACATATGTTGCTATAAAACAAATGATGCTTACATTGTACTAACTACTATGTTCACTGCTACTTCGTTTTTTGTAATCTGCCATGCCTTGTGAAATTTCGCGAGAAAAAATAAATGTTTATCTTTTCGTTTTGTTAATACTGCACGAATAAGAATAATTGAGAGATCAAGATTCTTCAAGACCTGTCCATGACTCTGGTCATGAAGTATATATAGTTTATAACCCCAACTCGATCAAGAAAATCATTTTTTTTGTAGTCAAAACTCTGGTTCACATTTTTGAAATTAAATTTTTATCAATAGAGGTGCTTATTGTTTTCTTATCGTTTTTTTTATAGTGCAGTTCCTAAGAGCTATATAATGTAAATGTTGAGACCTGAAGAAAACTGACCAGACAGAAAGCTGATGAAATTAATGCCTGTCTGTTGACGCAATGGATTACAAGGAATATATCCAAATTGAATGTTTCCTTAAATAGCTGACAAGTAAAGCGAAATTTATCTGATTCACACCATATGCTTTGTGCGCCAGACTACTGATTAGATACTCAACTTCAGCTGAACCAAACAGCCGACTACGTTGTTTTGAAAAGCCAGTATCATTTGTTATAGTTCAAGTTCTTGTTATTATTTCAGTCGGGACACAGACTGAAAGCAGCAAATTAAATGACAGCTATTTACACTGAAGCTATTTTGGTTTTGGTATATTTTCTTTTCACGGTCTCAGACATTCACCATATCAGTTATACTGACTGACAAAATTAGAGAGCCTATGTTTCTAGACGAAAATGTCATTCATCTATTTCAGTTCGTAATCCTACTGCGCTTCTTGTCAGGCCCTAGGTATAGCGATAGCAAATTGACGGCTAAGATTGTATTTCTGATTACACTCCTAAGCGATAGAGCTATTTTGAGGCACCTCACGTACATGCTTATCTCTCCATGCATCTTTAAAAACTTTCTAAAGTAACACCAAAGGAATATTATATTTACGCCGATTTCTGTTTGATCGGATATTACACTACAGGGCGAGAAGTATGAGGAAATATGTGACACGTTTGGTGTAAAACTTTGCTAAATGAAATTGAACTAAGGAACGATATCTCGAAGAAAGATTTTTCGTTCGGAAAATATTTCGCAAGAATAGACACCTCGACTGAAAAAATTTCAATAAAGCATGCAAAATTTATATAATAAAAATACATTTTAAATGCTTTTTTTATGTTGAATGAAGAACACCAGACTAAGAGATTTACAAAAAAAACGAATTCCTAGAAGAACGTTGTTGTCATTAAGTTTCTGGCAACATGTATTGCTACTGATCTTCACAATGTTTTTAGTTTTGTCCTTTTGTGATTTGTCAAGTCCAGCAAATATCCCACAGACACTTATAATAGTACGTACACATGTCGATAGCTTCTTTTTCATTTAATATAAAAGTAAACAATTCATAATCTAGTTTTAAACCTACCGTTTTAGCTATATGCTGTTTTCCACTTCGTATAGATTTCGTATAAACGTTCTGTTAGCTCAGTGACTCGTCTATATCAAATTGATAGATATTAATTTCAAGCGCTTCTTAGTTTGAAATGCTTCCTTAAGTATTTTCTTTCTATAAACAAGAATGTCCCATTAGCGATACATCCCATTTAGTAACTCATTGTACAAACAAAACAATACATTGAGAAATTTTTAATTGATTGAAAAAATGACATTATTTGTTAAACTATCGAGAACAGATGTCTCCAAGATAATTTATTTTGTTCGGAGCAGAACTATGAAAGGGATTTTGTTGAAACTTATCTAAGAGATAGAGAACAATTAGAGAAAATGCAGCGTACAAGAGCCACAACTCTGCATGGCTTATATTTTGAATAAATTCCTTGTGTATTCCTTCACTTTCTAAAATATGGGTATCATGTGGGAAACTCACTGATTATGTAATCCCATTATAAAAAAGAGTTATTCTGTAAGGATAGCGATCAACCACTCATAAAAATTCAGTTTCAAGTCTTTTTTCTGAAACAAATAATGCTTCAAAAAAGAATGAATACATAAAAACAGAATTTGATTATGTTTTATGTTGTGACAATAGCAAGTTGCTTGCCTTGTTAACATGCCATCGAAAATCCCTATTACTGCTTATCAGTAATTTACTGTGCTTGATTTCCTGCATTCAAGTGGCATTTTCGTGTCATTTTCTGATTGATTGAAAGTCTCATATAATCAACCTTCAGGAAAATGAGATCATTAGGAAAATCTATTGAAGTCCACATAGCACGTTATTGAGTTCAGTTTATTGCATATGTTTCCTTGATATTAGGATGTATCTTTTTCTGAAACCTACACAAGAAAAAATGAAATAGAATGATTATCACTATCAGTGTTAGAATTAGATGAATACTGGTTTCTAAATTAAGATTTTTTTTTACACCAGAATTATAGTCGATAACAGAAAATGACATTTCTTGAAGTTGAAATTGGAAATTGGGATTATAAGGGATGTAATTTCTTTTTACGAGCTAAGCGTAATGAGAATGAAAAGCCAGCTGATATTTAATAATCTGATATAACACTGCAAAGAGTAGTATATGCATGTAACAGTATATAGACTACATACTGGCATGAGAGAAATGGTTTTATAAAATATTTCTTTGCAATGTTTTTCAGAGCATCTCTGGACCAATGCAATCTTGTTTTCTACGGCATCTAAACTTACATATTTCTAATCAACTGATATCATATTTGTTTGCTTTAAAGTCCTTATGTTGAAAGCAGTATGGTTCTAATTGCTAATAAAGAAAAAAAAACGCAAAACAAAACCTTTTGCCCTTACCTCTAGAATTAAGGCAGAATTATTACATTAAATTCTTATTAACTTTACATTTCTTCAGATGTAAGGTCTTCTGCCAAGAGGATTCTGTGAAATTCAAATTTAATGGAAGCATTAACATGAGTTCCAATTTTATAGTTTAATTATGTAGTCGAATAAATAGTTTGAAGTATTTTTATTTTGAATTTTGGGTGAAAGTTGTAGCTGTATGTGCATATGTTAGATTTGGAAAACAATGTCATACATATTGGAATTAGAATTGTAATTACGTGGATTCACTTCGTAAATTTTAGCAGCAGACTGACTTACTTTATCAAATCAATATTTGTTCTTATATAAAGTTTGCTGGACTGTGCTAACCGGTTTGTTTGTTTTTTAATTGTAAGCAATTGTTTTAGTTCCACATTTTCTGTTGTCAGTCTTTACGATATGAAAACAGAATTACGGATGTTAGTGAAATAGATTTAGATTAGGGACAGGATATGCTAGAGGTTTAATTTGTTCAAGAATTTGTAGTTGTATCAGAAAAATAATCTGCACTGACCAAGAACTTTTACACATATAACTAGACACAATTGATCATATTCTTGCCTGTAGCCTTCAAGCTAGCTTAACATATACAAGTATGTTTACATTTTCACGGTGTCTCCTGAAAATATTCAACAGTGTGACTTTTCATTCAGCAATAACTGGCGGTACACAGCTAGTTAACTTGCATGTGTTGTTTGAACTGAACTCTTGAAAAAAAGAGGAAGTTATATATTTCTAAACAAAGAATTAGATATAGGAAATGTATTTTTTTGCTAGTGATCATGTAATGTTATATAAATATGTTCTATAGTTCTGTCCCTAGCTAAATAATATAAATCTTACTTTGGTTCCTATTGTTGAAAAAAAAAATCTATGTATAGCTTTGTATTTATTTGTTATTTCATGTGAAAAAAGCCAATAAAGAATTCCGTTCAAACAACAGTATAAATCTTGGGTGGCATTTCAGTCCACCAAAGCTCATTAATATTGATTCTTATAGTTATCAAAAAAGAGGAGACCCTGGTTGCGCACATTAGTTCTTTTGCTCTTGCTAGTTATATTAATTCCTTCACTATTAATGGTTCACTAAATCCCTAAAACTCATGGGTTCCTGTTGGAGATGTGACGAACAGTGCAATGTCTTTAAGGTTAGTATTCAATTAAAATGACATTTTCCTTGTAGAAGACTATTCATTGTGATATTAGTGTATTGAATTTTATCAGTAGTTGTCATACCGCCATAGTAGACAGGCTTTACCTTAAGTTATCTGCTTTAGTGTGACAGCTGGAAAGCTTTAGTGTTGCTTATATTTTATCTCACGTCAGTATGTAAGCTTTCAGTGTAAGAAGATGTTTCATGTAAAAAGCATTGACAAATACTTGACTATTTTCACCGATGGAATTGCCTAGTTGACGATTTTTATGTTAACAATTATACTTTGTCAAAAGTTTTATACTGCACATGTTTGTTTCTGTATTTTGTTAAATTGTCATGTCAGCATTTACGTTGTATGTAGACTTTATTAAAGTGAGTGATAAGTTTAGTTACTACACTGGTAAATCTGGCTAGTGACTGTAATAATTATATGTTCCATATCTAATTTCAGATCCAGATGTTCTTAGAGGATCTTAACGACATTGTACGAGACTTGAAGCGACAAGAAACTACATTTACCTCTGTCGGACCCATTTCATCCAGCTAATATGCCTTTTAGTCCAACTTCCAAAATTATCTCAACATACATTTGTTAAAAATCAAACAGTTTCATTAATTGTTTTTAGAAATAGCATAAATGATGTAATTTAAGGGAATAAAACCTGTGATGTTGTAAACGCGATATCTGTTGTTTGACTGTGGAAGTAGTTTGAAATCATGTTAAGCATTCCACATTTTTCAGAGTGTTTGAATGTAATTTAGTTCAGAATACAAAGGTTGCAGGTGAACATGAAGAGCTCTGCCGTATTTTACTTATTTAAATCTTAGATAACTTTTTACCGCTATATTCTGATTAGAATCATGTGTTTTCTGCACTTTTTTATGATATTTGTCGCATGCAGGGCAGAAACCCTTGTGCTTGCATTTTATTTAGTATTAAACTCTTTCAAAAACTCCTCGAGATTTTACCGTAAAGTATTAATTTTGCCATGAAATGGTAGGTAAGGGAACCTGAAGTTTTTCTTTGTCGAATCGAAACCTAGTACAATAATTTGACATTATTCTTAATACCAATAAATAATTTATAGATCTTTTAATTCAGAATGTTACAATGCTTTATTTACAGATTCAGATGTTTATTCAGGATTTGACAACTATTACTAATGAAATTCGAAGAATGGAGCTTTCTGGGACATCTATTATTCCGCCATCATCAAGTTAATTTTGTTTATTTAAGGGGTATTTGTTGCAGAGAAAGTATCATAGAAATGACTTACATAACCCAATGATGCCTTTTTTATTTTGCCTTAAAAATGTCCATTTTGAAAGCATTTATTTATGATATATGAAGTCTGTTTTATGCCTAATTACCTCTTTTCAGTTTAAGGCAAATAGGTTACGTGATTATAAGTAACAAAGTCGTAAAATATGCAATTTTAAATTTTAAACCTTTTAACTTATGGACTGCAAAATGCAACAATACTTTTATACTTTTTATGCACAATTTTCTCTGAGATAACTAATTTTTTTCCAAATATAATGCCACTCACAAGTGCATTTTTAATGACATTTGTTTCTTTTGCATAAGAAATATCAAACTTATATATTTTGTATTTCTGTTGTTAACGAAAATGTCTATATTTTGTTATTTCAAACTGACATTAAATGAATTCTTAAAACTTGAAGTTTTTTGTGTTTTTCCTATTTAACAATTATATAGAATATTTATTTTCTAAGGTTCTGTGATATGTTATGCAACCGCTCAGCACGCTGTGTTCCATTCATAAGATGTACATTAGTCAATGTATCTCTCATTTATTTCTTCATCAAGCAATAGCTTGTTTCAATCAGGATGATGGTGACAAATCTAGAAGCAAGTGAGAATTTAGCGTGATGCAAGGCCATTTGAATTGCTTTAGCTTTATAACATGACATTACTATGATGCTGCATATCTAAATATTCTACAAATGACTCACTGCATACAAATCGAATATCCGTGTCATTTTCAATTTATATCTCTTGCTATTCTAGGAATCAACTTGTTCATATCATTTCCTGAAGAAAATTAAGGGACTGCTGAGATTGCCTGTGGGATTCATTTTTTTAGTTCTTTAACAAATCTAGGATTGAATGAAACTTGCAAGATTATCAATGCAGTTTTAAAATACAGCTTTTAATAAAATGAGAAATAAATCAATTAATTTCTTTGAAAGTGGAAGTAATTTTTTTGTAAACAATAAACTCCTTTTATATTTCCAAAGGCAATATGTTTGCCGATTTCGCAAATGTTTTGTTGTTTTTGTTGTTGTCATAATATAATGTCATTATAGTTTTATACACGTACACTCCCTTAACAGTAATTAGATTTCCCCTCTTTTATTCAGAGTAAATACCATACATAAAATCAGTTAATATACTTTAAATAACATGATCCTTCATAAAGAAGTCAGTGAAGGAAATAAACAGGTCGTGTAATTTTATGCAAATAAAGACCCTGAAATAATGCATAATATCTTTTGAAACATTTTAAAGTTCAGGAGCTGATTTCAACTTATTAATCAGTACGCTCTTATAATGTAAAAACATGTTTAAACTGAAATCATTCTGATCGATATTGTATGTTGCAGTAATACCATTAAGAATCTTCTCAGTAAGATAGTTGATATTAAAAATTAGTTAGAAAATTTCAAAACTTTATTATAATAGACAAGTACACTTCTCAACGGTATGTGTGTAACATATACTAAGTGTAGTCTGCTAAAATGTAGCTTTAATAACTTACTAGAAAAATATCACGATTTGAACATAGCTGTTTTTGTAATTAATTTTCGCAATTACTCTTTACATTTGTAAATGTTTGTTTGCAGTCCTAAAGTACTTTAAGAAAAAATCATTTATTGTAATGCACTTTTCTCTTAAACCAATTAATTTAAAAAAAAGTTAAACATATAAAGGAGAAACATAGGACTGAAGCACTGAGATTTACGCCTAAATTATATCTATATATCATATATATGTGCACAGTTTGGTCTTGAAAGAATCAGTGTATTAAAGTTGTCCTTCATAGAAAGACATCACATATGCATAGTTAACATTTTATGTTCATATTGTTCTCTCTTTTTTATGCTTTATATTTATTGGCAAGGCTTTGACAACATCCACCGTCTACGTCTTAATATTCTTGGACTATGTGTTAAAGATGGCTTTATGTATTCTGTTGACGAAATTTCCGTTTTCCTAAATGCATCTGACATTTGTCAAAAGTTTGTTTTTTCATGTTCATTATTTCTTTCTGAAAGTGCAATATCTTCGGCAATGTCTGCAAATTAACAGAAATCTGACAATGACAAACCCCTCTGCATGAGGACAAAGATAATGATTTACGGCTTTTATTCGGATGTTTTTCATAGGAATAAACAGAACAAGTTTAATCTCATATGTATTTGGTTCAAATAACAAACAAATGACGTCAGGGTAAGCATTAAAATCTAAGACCACACCCGACGGTTCGAATTAAGAGGAACCGGAAGTCATCTAAGTCAGTTCTCAATTCTTGTTTTAATTCATTCGGTTTCGACTTAGGAAGAGATTTCAAATTGGCACCGCTAACTTCTGAGTTCAGTTTTGGTTTGTTTCTCAATGATTCAAGGCTGACGCATTTAAGTCTTGTTTGTTATAAAACAAATAATGCTTACATTGTACTAACTGCCATGTTTACTGCTAATTCATATTAAGAAATATTGAGATAGTTGATAGGTTACAGAGAGAGAGAGAGAGAGAGAGAGAGAGAGAGAGAGAGAGAGAAAAGCTAAAGCTCACTCCATTTAAAAAGTATGTCAATATGAAGTATTTTAACAACGTTTTACAGTTATTTTTGTCAATACTATTGTCCGAGGTAGAAGGGATGGCATTTAAGCTGTTGCGTGAGGCCGATAGGCCAAATGTAATTCCTTGACACCGAGGAACAACGGTTTTGACAGTTCCACAGACACCCATTAAATAATTGTTTTATTACCTGATACTATTCAAATAATTTAACCAGGATACTTTTTGTAAAATCGTAAATATAAAAATAGTATCGTTTGATATTAAATCCTTGTAATAAAGCTAGCTTCGAATTCTTCAAATAGTTTAAAATCATCCTGGAAAAGCCTTGGTTTTTGGCATGACCACAAAATTCACAGATATTTCCATCAATGTCCGAACAATTTCTTGGTGGGCGGCGCGTGACGTCATACCCCAGTTAGTCTATAATGGCACAAGAGAGCCACAGTTTAATCCGTTGACCGGGCATCAGTTGATCTGTCAAAATAATTTGTTTTTCAATAGTCAGTAATGTTTTATTTGTTATTAGATCATTAGAAAGGGTATCAAGTAACTTTATTTCATTCTGACCTGTTTTGTATCTACCACGCCTTGTGAAATTTCGCGAGAAAAATAATGTTTATCTTTTCTGTGACAATACTGCACGAGTAAGGATAATTGTGAGATTAAGAATCTCCAAGACCCGTCGGTGACTCTGGTCATGAAGTATATAGTTTATAACCCTAACTCGATCAAGAAAATCTTTTTGTGGTCAAAACCTTGGTTCACGTATTTGAAATTTAGCTTTTTTATCAATAGAAGGTGCTTATTGTTTTCTTATCAGTTTGTTCTGGCACAATTTCTTAGAGTTATAAAATGTAAATGTTAAGATCTGGAGAAGTCTGGCCAGACAAAAAGCTGATGAAATTGATGCATGACTGTTGACGTAATGGATTACATAGGGAATATATCCAAATTGAACATTTCCTGAAATAGCTGACACGTAAAGCTAAATTTATCTGATTCACATCATATGCTTGTGTATCAGACCATAGATTAAATACTCAACTTCATCTGAACGTAACAACCATCTGCGTTTTATGAAAAGCCAATACTGTTTGTTAATGTTCAAGTTCTTTTTATTATTTCAGTCGGGACACAGATTTAAACCGGCAAATAAAATGACAGCTATTTACACTGAAGCTATTTCGATTTGGATATTGTTTCTTTGCAACGGCTCAGACATTCACCATATCAATTATACGAATGACAAAATTAGAGAGCCTATGTTTCTAACTGACGAAAATGTCATTCATCTACTTCAGTTCGTAATCCTACTGCGCTTCTTGTAAAGCCCTGTATAGCGATAGCAGATAACGGCTAAGATTTTATTTATGATTACACGTCTAAGCGATAAAGCGATACCTACATTTTATATGCTTGTCTGTGAGTCAACAATCATACGCTCTTTTGGGGCATCTCGCGTACATACTTATTTCTCCGAGCATCTTTAAAAACTTTCTGAAGTAACACTAAAGGAATATTATATTTACGCCGATTTCTGTTTGATCGGAAATTACACTTCAGGGTGAGAAATTTGAGGAAATATGTGACACGTTTGCATGTCCACGAAATCCCGGGCACGAAATTCACATATTAGATATTTCCATCAATGTCCAATAGATTTCTTGGTGCGCGGCGCGTGACGTCATACGCCAATTAGTCTACAATGGCACAAGACGGCCACAGTTTAATCCGTTGACCGGGCATCAGTTGATCTGTCTAACTATTTTTTAATAGTCAGAAACGTTTCATTTGTTATTAGATCATTAGATAGGGTATCAAGTAACTTTTTTTCATTCTGACCTGTTTTGTTTCCACCACGCCTTATGGTTTTTCTCGAGAAAATAAATGTTTATCTTTTCTGTGACAATACTGCACGAATAAGTTAATTGAGGGATTGAGAAAGACCCGTCAGTGGCTCTGATCATGAAGTTTATAGATTATAATTCTAACTCGATCAAGAAAATATCTTTTTGTGGTCAAAACATTGGCTCACGTATTTGAAATTAAGCTTTTTATCAATAGAAAGTACTTATTGTTTTCTTATCAGTTTGTTCTAGTACGATTTCTAAGAGTTAATAATGTAAATGTTAAGATCTGAAGAAAACTGACCTGACAAAAAGCTGATGAAATTGATGCCTGTCTGTTGACGCAATGGATTATATAGGGAATATATCCAAATTGAACGTTTCCTGAAATAGCTGACAAAAAAGGTAAATTTATCTGATTCACATCATATGCTTTGTGTACCAGACCATTGATTAAATACTCAACTTCAACTGAACCAAACAGCCGACTACGTTTTTATGAAAGCCAGTATCATTTGTTATAGTTCAAGTTCTTGTTATTATTTCAGTCGGGACACAGACCGAAAGCGGCAATTAAAATGACAGCTATTTCGGTTTGGATATTTTTCTTTTCAAGGGCTCAGACATTCACAATATCGATTATACGAATGACAAAATTAGAGACTCTATGTTTCTAACTGAAGAAAATGTTATTCATCTATTTCAGTTTGTAATCTTACTGCGCCTCTTGTAAGGCCGGGGTATAGCAAGAGCAGATATGCGGCTAAAATTGTATTTCTGATTACATTTATAAGCGATAAAGCGATACCTATATTTTATGTACTTGTCTGTGTTTTGACAATTATACGCTATTTTGGGGGCACCTCACGTACATGCTTATCTCTCCATGCGTCTTTAAAAACTTTCTGAAATAATACCAAAGATTCAGACGGGAAGACAGTTTCTATTTACGCCGATTTCCGTTTGAGTGGAAATTACACTACAGGGCGTGAAACACATTTATGGGGAAATATGTGACACGTTTGGTGTACAAACTTTGCTAAATGAAGTTGTATCTTTCGGAAAATCTTTCACAGAAATATAGACCTCGACTGAGAAAAGTACATTAAAGCATGCAAAAATTATATTATAAAATACATTTTAAATGCTTCTTTATTTTTAATGAAGATCGCAACACTAAGAGATTTACACACAAAAAAGCAAAAAAAAAAAAAAAACGAATTCCTAGAAGAACGTTGTTGTAATTAAGTTTCTGGCAACATGTATCGCTACTGATCTTCAAAGTGTTTTTAGTAATGTCCTTCTGTGATTTGTCAAGTACAGCAAAATATCCCAGAGATACCTATGACCGTCTGTACATATGTCGATAGCTTATTTTTTATTTGATATAAAAGTAAATTTCCGAGCTAGATGGAAACCTGCCGTTTTAGCTGCATGCTCTTTTCCACTTGCTATAAACGTTCTGTCAGCTCAGTGACTCTTGTCTATATCAAACTGATAGATGTAAATCTTAGTTTGAACTGATATGCTTTCATAAGTATTTTCTTATGTCACATTGGCGATATATCCCCTTTAGTAACTCATTGTACAAACAAAACAATACACTGAGAATCTTTTAATTTATTGAAAAAAAGACATTATTTGTTAAAATAATGAGAACAGATGTCTCCAGGATTATTTATTTTGTTCGGAGCAAAACTATGAGAGGGACTTTGTTGAAACTTAACTAAGAGATAGAGAACAATTAGAGGAGGTGCAGAGTACAGAAGCCCTAACTCTGCCTGGTTTAAATTCTGAATGAATTCCTTGTGTATTTTTTCATTTTCTAGCGCATTTCTCAAAACGCTTTTAAGGACCTCGTTGAAACTTCACGCAGTGATAAGGAACATTAACTCAAGTGTTCTGTGCAAGTCTATTCCACATTTTATCATTTTTTAAATATATATCATATAATGTACAGTTTTGCCTTGACAGAGCCAGTGTGTTAAAGACGGTTATATGTTTCTGTTGACGAAATTTCCGTTTTACCTAAATCCATCTGACATTTGCCAAAGGCTTCTTTTTCATGTTCATTATTTCCCTCTAAAAGTGCAATATCTGCAAATTTACAGGAAGCTGATAATGACATACCACTCCATGAGAACGAGGATAAAGATTTGCGGTTTTTATCGGATGTTTTTCGTAAGAATATACATATATAAAACGTTTAATGTGTATATGGTTAGAATAACAAATAAAAAACTTCATGGTAAGCATTAAAATCTAAGACCACACCCGACGGTTCGAATTTGAGGAACCGGAAGTCATTTTAGTCAGTTCTCACTTCTTGTTTAAATTCATCCGGTTTCGACTTACAAAGGGATTTTAAAATGAAAGCGCTAACTTCTGAGTTTCAGTTCTGTTTTGTCCTTGATGATTTAAGACTTATTCAAGTCTTGTTTGTTATCAAACAAATGATGCTTACATTGTACTAACTGTACATGTTCACTGCTACTTCGTTTTAAAATATTAAGATGGTTGATCTGATAATCAAAGAACAGCAAAGTTTTGAAAGTTATCGCTGATTAAATTTTTAATATGATTTTTTATAAAATACCAGTTAAAGTGATCACTCCCTTTTAAAAGAATGCCATATAGCAAAGCATAGTAGTATTTTAACAAAATTTTACAGTCATTTCAGACAATGCTATTGTCCTAGGTAGAGGGTATGGCATTTAAACTGTTGTGTGAGGTTGGTAGGCCAAGTGATATTGCTCGACATCGATGAACAACGGTTCTGACAGTTCCGAAGATACCCTTGAAATGAATGGGTTATTACTTGATGTCATCCAAATAATTTAAACAGGATACTTTTTGTAAAATCATTAATATACATGTATAGATATTTTCATGTCCATACAATTTCTCGGTGGGCGCGCGTGACGTCACACGCCAATTAGCCTAAAATCGCACGAGAGGGAACAGTTTAAACCGTTGGTATCAGCTGATCTGGTTGTGTCAAATGGAATCGACAGAAATGTTTCATTTGTTGTTAGATCATTAGATAGGGTATAAGGTAACTCTTTTTCATTCTAACCTGTTTTGTATCTACCACGCCTAGTGAAATTTCGCGAGAAAAATAAATTTTTATCTTATCTTTTTATTAATACTACACGGATAAGGATAATTAAGAGATCGAGAATCTCCAAAACTTGTCCAACTCGATCAAGAAAATCTTTTTTGTGGTCAAAACTTTAGTTCCCGTATTTGAAATTAAGCTTTTTATCAATAGAGGGTGCTTATTGTTTCTTATCAGTTGTTTTTCTAGTGCAGTTCCTAAGAGCTATATAATGTGAATGTTAAGATCTGGAGAACACTGACAGAAATCTGATGAAATTGATGCCTGTCTGTTGACGCAATTGATTACAGGGAATATATCCAAATTGAATGTTTCCTTAAATAGCTGACAAGTAAAGCGAAATTTATCTGATTCACATTATTTGCCTTGTATTACCAGACCATTGATTAAATACTCAGCTTCAGCTGAACCAAACAACCGTCTACGTTTTTATGAAAAGCCCACATTGTTTGTTATAGTTCAGGTTCTTGTTATCATTTGAGTCGGGACACAGACCGAAAGCGGCGATTAAAATGACAGCTATTTACACTGAAGTTATTTCGGTTTTGATATTTTTTTCTTTCCAAGGTCTCAGACATTCACCATATCAATTATATGAATGACAAAATTAGAGATTTTGTTTCTAAAGACGAAAATGTTATTCATCTATTTCAGTTCGTAATTCTACTACGCTTCTTGAAAGGTCCCAGGTATAGCGATAGCAGATTGACAGTTTAGGTTGTATTTCAGATTACATTTATAAGCGATAAAGCAATATCTATATACGCTGTTATGGGGAAACCTTTGTACATGATTATCTCTCCATGCGTCTTTAAACAGTTTCTTAACTAATACCAAAGGAATTATATCAGTCAGGAAGACCGTTTCTACTTACAGCGATTTCTGTTTGATCGGAAATTAAACTACAGGGCGAGAAATATGAGGAAATATGTGACACGTTTGGTGTAAAACTTAACTAAATAAAATTGTACTAAGGAACGATATCTCGAGGAATGTAATTTTTCGTTCGGAAAATCTTTCGCAAATATGGACACCTCGACTGAGAAAATTTCATTAAAGCATGCTAAAAATTATATAAAAAATGCATTTCAAATGCTTCTTTATGTTAAATGAAGAACACAACAATAAGAGATTTACAGTAAATCGAATTCCGAGAAGAACGTTGTTGTCATTAAGTTTCTGGCAAAATGTATCCCTACTGATCTTCACAGTGTGTTTAGTTTTGTCCTTCTGTGATATATATATATATATATATATATATATATATATATATATATATATATATATATAACTGTGCATCCGAACTGTTCTCTGTACAAGGAGCATAACTGTGCAAGGTTATTACACATTTTTAAATATCTTTTTGTCCTTTTGACACACGTCGGGCTGTTGACATCTATTTTTTAATCAAACAATAGCTTGTTTTAATCAAAATGATATTGACAAATAATGAAGCAAGTGATAAATCCGCGTGATGCAGGCCATTTGAAATGCCGAAGCTTTGAAACATACTATAATGCTGCGTATCTAAATATACTGCAAATGATTCCCCGCATACAAATTGTATTTCATTTGCTCTTAATATCTTTTGTTATTCCATATATGAATTTGTTCATATCACTTCCTGAAGAAAAATAAAGGACTGCTGAGATTGCCTGTGGGATCCTTTTTTCTTTTCTTTTTTTTTTTGGTAAGATCTTTAACAAATCTAGGACTGTATAAAACTTGAACAATTATCAATGCTGATTTAAAATATAGATTTTAAGAAAATGAAACAAAAACACAAAAAAACAACAAAAGAAAAAAAACAAACAAACAATAAACATCTATTTGTTTCTTTGAAAATGGAAGTAATTTATTTGAAAACAAGTCCTTTTAAAACATAATGACATTATAGTGTTATATGCGTACACTCTCTCAACAGTAGTTATATTTCCTATCTTTTATTCAAACTACCTTGTAAACAAGCCTTCAATCTGAACTGCAATACTAATAGAAACTGAAGTAATAACAGACATTTATAAGTGATATAACGATATAACAGTTTGATAGATCGAGCAAATTTTGAGATGATATCAGCTTGCATCAGTGTGAATACCATACATAAAATCAAATGACCTGATTCTTTATTATTATGTTCGGGCAAATCAGCCAGTCAAGAAGTGTTAATTTATACAAATAATGGCATAATTTCTTTTTTATTTTTTTAAGTAAAGTAACTGATTTCATCTCATGGAGCAGTACGCTCTTATAAAGTTAAATTTTTTAAACTGAAATTATTCTGGTCGATTTTTGTTGACGAAATTTCCGTGTTACCTAAATGTCCTCTGACATTTGCCAAAGGCTTGTTTTTCACGTTCATTATTTCTCTGTAAAAGTGAATGTCTAAAAATTAACAGGAAGTTGACAATGACAAACCCATCTGCATGAGGAAAAGGATAATGGCTTATACGGATGTTTTTCATAGGAATAAGCATAACAAATTTAATCTTATGTGTATTTGGTGCAAATAATAAACACATGTTTTCATGGTAAGCACCACTCTCGACGGTTTGAATTAAGAACCAGAAGTCGTCTAAGTGAATTCTCAGTTAAACTGATCACTCCCTTTCAAAAGAATGTCATATGGTGAAGTACATATGAAATATTTTAATAACATTTTACAGTCATTTCAGTCAATACAAATGTCCAAGGTAGAGAGGAATGGCATTTAAACTGTTCCGTGAGATCAATAGGCCAAGTGTAATTCCACGACACCGAGGAACAACGGATATAAATGTTCTAAAGACACCCATTAAATAATTCTTTTAATTTTGATATCATTTAAAACGTATAAACTTATAAACAGAATACTTTTGTAAAATCTTAAATATACAGAAAGTACCATTTGATTTGAATTTCCTGTATTGAAGATAGCATAGAATTCTTTGAATAAACTTTAAAGACTTCCTGAACAGGTCTTGGGTTCTTGGCGTTATCACGAAATTCACATATGAGATATTTCCATCGATGTTCTCTTCTAGTACAATTCCAAAGAGTTATATAATGTAAAGTTAGAGAAAACTGACTAGATAAAAAGCTGTTGAAATTAATGCCAGTCTGTTGACGCGATAGATTACAGGCAATATATTCAAACGATTTCTTGGTGGGCGCGCAGAACTCATACACGCCAGCTAGCCTACAATGACACAAAAGGATAACAGTTTAATCCGTTAACCGTTATCAGCTGATCTGGTTCTGCCAAATCGATTGGTCAGAAATGTTGTTTTTAGATCATTGTTTTGTATCTACCACGCCAAGTGAAATTTCGTTCGAAAAATAAATAATATTTCTTAAGAACATGAAGATCGTAACAGAAAGATGCAATGCATCATAGAAAACACAACCCAGAGTGGGATTCGAATTCTGATCTTAGCGCATTGAAGGCCAACACGCTAACCACTGAGCCAAATGATCGATTCCCTGCTGCAATTGTCGGAGGTTGTATTTATACAATTATAGGAAAGTACATCTTTGCACTAGACCGTAACATATTTATCATTTTTGATTGACAATACTGCACAAATAAGGATGATTGAGAGATCCAGAATCTCGAAGACCCGTTGATGGCTCTTGTCATGAAGTATACAGGTTAAAACTCCGACTCGACAATGAAACACATTTTTGGTCAAAACTTTGGTTCACGTATTTGAAAAAAAGCCTTTTACAAAAGAAGTTACTTGTTGTTTTGTTATTAGTTTCTCTTCTAGTACAGTTCCAAAGAGTTATATAATGAAATGTTAGAGAAAACTGACTAGACAAAAAGCTGTTGAAGAAATTAATGCCAGTCTGTTGACGCGATAGATTACAGGTAATATATCCAAATTGAAAGTTTCCTGAAATAGCTGACAAATAAAGTGAGATTTTTCTGATTTACTGTATAGGGCCTACCTTGTGTACAAGACCGCTGATTAAATTCTCAACTTCAACTGAAACCACACAACGGTCTACGGTTTTATAGAAAGGCATTATGTTTTCAAAGTTTTTGTTTCATTTCACTCAGCTCTCGGACTTAAAACGACAATCAAAATGGCAGTTGTTTACTCTGATGATGTTTAGGTTTGAATATTAAGGTCTAAGACATTCACCATCAGTTATACGACTGACAGAATAATAGGGCCTATTTTCCTAACTGACGAAAATGTCGGTTGGTAATCCTACTGCGCTTCTTGAAAGGTCCTTTCTAGCATATCAGAGAGGATTTTCTACTGTTTGCACCGGTGCTAGAAAAACCCATCTTACACCCCCATGAAGGATAAGTCTGGTGCTTTAAATGACGTCACTCCGTCACGAATGAAATTGTAAATTCATACGTACAGACGGGACTATCCGGCTCTCGGGTAACTGGGAAGAGCCTCGTTATCGCCTTAAACAGTTACTGTCGCATATTCCCGTTTGTACCGGCAACCAGTGTTAGATTCTTATAAGGTATAACGATAACAGATTGACGGCTTAGATTTTATTTCAGGTTACATTTCTTGGATATTGGCTAAAGCAATAAACCGATAATTACATTTTATATTCATGCTTATATCTTCATACGTCTTAAAATCTTTCTGAAGTTAGCCTACACCAAAGAAATTATATCAGACTGGATGATCCTTTCTATTTACGTCGATTTCTGTTTGATCGGAAATTTCACTCCAGGGCGATTCTTTTATATATATATATAAACACGTCTGATGTAAAGCTTTCTTAAATGAAATTTACTTAAGAAAGATACATCAAGGTTCGAAATCTTCACAATCACACATGTACAGCTATAATTTCTAGATGTATAAACATTTTCTTCTTTTTTTATCATCGTTAGCCCATCTGTAAGTCAGTAGCTTTAAAGCTCTGGCCGATAATTTCAATAAGTATTTTGACTGACGAATAAGTTTTTTGGTTTTATTTGCAACAATTCTTCGACAATTTTTCATCAGTGGATTGTGTTTAATCCAAGTGAAGTTGAGAAGTGAAATGGAGACTATTTCACAGCTGTTTAATCACCGGAAATTCTAAGGTGTAGAAAAAATTGACAAATTTATTTTCTGGAATGCGGTCCATACATGTATATAATTAAACTGCATTATTTTAAAGGCGTCTGTATCTACCAACTACCATTTTCAAATGAAATTCCAAGTACACTTTAAAAACAGATCTTAGGTGATTGCTGAATTGATCTTTTTTTTAAGATATCTTGAAATCAAACAGCAATTAGCTTTAATGTGTTACATCAGAAAAAAAAGAAAAAGAAAAAAGATCTCCTTTGGAAATTTCTTACATTAATGGCGAATTCGTTTTGTTGTAATGATTTCCATACGTTTACATTGAAACTTAATGGACCTCCTTAATGTAATTTACAGCTTTATATTTAGTTTCTATATTGGTCGAATTTGAATAGAAACAAACAGACAACAGACCTGAAAACAAGAACTAGAGATAAACATATGAGATATGTAATGTAATAATGTTTACAAGAAAATAGAATTTAGTGAAAGCAAAATTGTGTTCTAGTCCCCACGACAAGATTCCCTTTCGACAATTTGACATATACTTAGAAGTCTAGTTTGTACCGCGCCATAGTTTGTTCATGTCAAATAGTAGGAAATTCGTACAGGACACAACATCTTGTTTTGTCCTGATGTCTCTTACAACGATTCCGTGGAATTTACGCCATCGCTAAGATACTGATAATACTGCAACGTCGCATCATGCATTATACTCGTACTATGAAAAAAAATTGACATGAACAAAGCAGTATTTTTGGTAAGATTATCGGCGACATCTGCCTATTATTTTTAGCCTAGCATAAGAACACATATCACGATAATTTACAATAACAGGGAGCAAATAAAACGTTGATTATTCGAGTCATCGTTTTGTTATTACTAGTGGAATTACATGAAGGGCACTTATGTCTTATTTCCAATAAGGTTAAGATTAAAATTAATGAGCAGCAAAAAGTCTCGTAACTGTACTTATTTAATTATGTTTTATTTATAATTTTGGCCAGAGCTGGTAGAAAAATAGTAAGTAAGTTGTTCTGAAAATTAAAATAGCATTAGTTCAAGTTGTTAGTTTGTAATAAAATCTGCAAGTGTTTTTCTGTTTACTTAGGGAAATAGAAAAAAAGATCAGTGTAGGTTTTTTTTATAACAAGTCAATGCAAAGTATACACGCTGACCACTCAGATAATAGTAATACTGTTTCTTAGCTACAGATATGCACGCAAATTATCTGAAATTGCCACTGCAATTTAGATTCATCTAACAGCCCTTTTCCTTGAATATAAAAACATCCATGACGTTCCGAAAGGCGTGAGATGTGTTAAAAATGCAGTAATTAGATAATGTTTCTAACAGGTTCAAAGTTAACATGGCATCACCGTTTGTATGAAGCGAAGTTAAGAATCGTGTGTAGTATTTAAACTGCCACAATTCAACTTAAAGATAACTTTAAAATACCTTTTGTCATTTAAACTTTTCAAAGGTTATTTATTCTTTGAGCTTGCGTTCATAGCTTTTAAATTAGATCCAATAATGATGTTGGTAAAGGGAAATAACTCTTTACGCCATAACTGTATACTTTTTTAAATTGTACAATTATTTATCGACAAAACATTCTTAAATGACGTGAACAAATTAGAATGTCTTCGATGAAATATTCATTTTTAATCTTACCACATATATTTGTATCATAAAAGGATTGATGTATCTATACATTAAGAATGAAAACAATGAACAATTGTAATTGAATAGGTCATTTATATTGTCCTTAACGCCATCATATACTGAAAATAGATCATGTTTTCACGATTATATGTAACGCCTGTTCGTAGGATTCCAAACTGATTACCACAGAATGACGCTTCTACAAAATTTCTTTTCACTGGATAAACAGAATAACTTTATATTCTGAATGTTTACATACATTTACCTTTTGGAGAATTTAAGAGCGACAGAAAATTAAAGGTCTTGCTTCATTATATTGGAACTTCTCTGACCGATAAAAATTGTAACGACATCTCAAAAATAGTTTTGTCTAAAGAACTTAATGATTTTCAAAAACAAAATAGAGTAACCATTAATTGTTACATTAGATACATAAATTTCTGTGGAGACAAATAGAGTACGCATTAATTTTAATATTAGATATATACATTTCTTGGAAGGAAAATACAGTAATATTTAATAGTTACATTGGATACGTACATTTCTTGAGGGGCAGTTAAAGTAACCCTTAATTGTTACATTAGATACGTACATTCCTTGGGAGGCAAATAGAGTAACCTTTAATTGTTTATTTCTTGGAAAGCAGACACAGTGACGCTTAATTGTTAAACTAGATATGAATTGGGAGAATTTAAACATAACGGTTGTAACATGACTATCTATTAGCCAAAACTGTATACAGTAGAGACGAATAATGTTTTTGTTACGGGTGATCAAAACTAAATTGTTATTCCTTAAACAATGCGACATATTAGAATATACAATTATCCATCTACACTTTAAAGTCCATTGATAAATACAAACAGGAAAAGCAGGTAATTGTTTTGCCCACGTATTTTTCAAGCTTAATGACATGTTAACCCTGAACATGCTGAAATTTTTTAATGGATTAGCCAAGCTTTGAATTTGGAACAGTCCATTCAAAGTTTAAGGGATTTCAATATCAAAATACAAAACTGGAGCTACCAACAGTATAGAGCCTGGTCAGACTGCACGGATGTGCAGGCTGGCCTGGCTCATACTGGTGGCAAAGGCTGATCACTTTCGGTTCCAGCAGGTTAAGGGTTAAACATAAATCTTGTTTACGTACTGATGTGATTACATTGTAATTATTGCTACCAGGTGTTACCAAAAATAGATCAATAAAAGCAAATAAGCTACAGCTGGAGAATAGGCAAATGAAGACGCTTGCAAAGCTTCCAAAAACCTAGTGTTGGCAGTTTACTTTCTTTATTGCATTTTACTTTTGACCGTTGACTATTTAGTTTCTTGTATTAAGAACATACGGACATGTTTCGTGAAGAAGGAATCAATATTGCATCGGTTTATCGTCCAAATTTATTTATCATTTGTCGGTTTTGGACATACGACAGCGCGGCATTTGTATTTGTCGTTTCGGCGACCTTTGAATGTTGCGTTGACGCCGCCAAGTTGTCCTTCTACCGTTCTTGCAGGATTAGATCCAGTAAACGCGCCAACGCGACAGAACGACAAATTTACTCTGTTGTTCTGTCGTCTGAGGCCTTTCGGCACGCATGCGCAACCGTTTCAGACATTAGACGTTCTTGATCAGTCAGGTGGGAGCACCTGGATAAGCATGTGAATTAGTTAGTTAGTAAAACATAAATGATATAATTTGGAATTCCATAAAAAGTATGGATTTAAAAAAAGAGTAAAGATAATACGTGAAACAGAAATAACATAGGTAACTAGGAGACGGTTTGCATTTAAACAAGTATTTGCTTGTTGAGAGTAAATGCATAAAAATTTATATTGGAAACTGTAAAGGTTGGTATCAATTGCGGTTTTCAATGGAAGGCTAAATATTTTTTTATAATCTATTTCGTTGTCATTGAATAAATTTTCCAAGTTAATGATTGCAGCTGGTTTTTAATATTGTATAACATTAATCTGACGCTTGTATAGATACTGATTTCGGATTTTAGATACTTTCAGTGTCTCATTTAGAATATTTTCTTTATTCGCATAGAGAAATTCCATTGGAACACATTCTGTTGGTCTTTTTTATGTTTATATTTCAGATAATCTGATGTATCCAAATTGAAAATTTCTCTAGCATCTTCAAATTAATAAAATGTTCTAGTTCGGTTGAGGAGTTAAATTTCTTTTTTCTTCCATTTTTACGAATACTGTTTTCATTTGAGAGTAATTGTTTAACGGAAATTATAAAAAAATATATAAATGTAAGTTTTAAACCTCCAAAATCATTGTTGTTAATTTTGCGTTTAATTTTGCCTGTTTTACCATCCCATAAGAAATTGTCATTGTTAAATCTGTAATAACATTTTCAGGTGGGTTGTCGAGAACGGTAAATTCGGTAATGCATTCTGTTTTTATCACTGTGACTTTTCCCGCAAGAGATGTTTTATGGTACTGCCACTGTTTTAATCAGTTTTTAAAATCCTACAATTTAGGTTCAAAATTTAAAGAAATTCAATGCTGTTTTAATTCATTCATTGTTTAACTTCAGACTGGATTATGGTTAAGTTAGATATCTCAATTTTCACCTGTTATCGCATTTAATGCAGCTCTAAAGTTCTTATTTTATTCCCTCTCCTTACCAAGAAATCTCCTCATCTATCTTGTTGACGAAACAAAGACATCCCATTTTTATAATGCAGTTTGCGTGTTCTGTCTAACTGTATTACACGACTGAACATATTTTCTTTGCTGTATTCACTTAGGTAATCAGCTTAACGGTTGTCTGTCTCCTACTTGTTTTCATTACGAATATCAAGTTACAAACTTACATTTTCATACAAGCTTTTCAAATCGATGTAGATAAAGATCCTCTTTGTAAATACTTATTAATAAAGTTTTATATGATTTTTGACAAGTTGAAGCCCTGTTTAAAAAAAAACTGAGTTGGAGACGAATGTTTAATTAAAATTATGAATGAAATGTCAGATAAAAGGACGTACAAATGATAACAGAGTGCATTCTTTGATCTTAGAACACATTGCACTACTACAATCAGTATTCATCTTTTTGCACTTAAAAGCATTTTTTTAGCCTGCATTATCCTTTAAAATTTGGAGTTTTATTACAATGTACATTTCTTGCAAGTCTGATATGCTGTAGAAAAAACTTAGCAGTGACATAAAATATCGAGACAACTTTTAGAGGTAATTATCTCTATGTAAACAAGGAGTGACAATATAACGTTAAAATTCAGCTATATTTTATTGAACATGGATATAGAAGAATACACAAATTTAAAATGTTTATACCTAACACTGCTTTAAAGATTTTTCAGATCTGAATGAAAGGAATAAATTTGCCTTTTTAGAAGACAAAAAGTATTATGAGTCAAAAATGTAGTGGGCGAGCGAATTGCTTACTAATAACTGATACTTACAAAGGAACATATCTTAATATGCAGACACAAAAATCTCAGCATAGTTTCTTTCAGCGCTCAGAATTTACACTGTTGGTGAATGAATGAATTTAGTGTTCGTGCTACTTCTCTAGCCAATCAAAAAGCAAAAATATTTAAATTGCTTACAGATTTATCCGTAAAGAATTGCGATTTCTGCACATATTCATGAAGAGCGCTCATTTATTTTTACAAAACGCTGCAAAACACATTCTCTGCGCAGATGTGTCGTCGCACAAGTGGGAGTAGTTTTAAGGCAACGAAAACAGTGCAAGATCGAAATGGGAGGAGCAAACTCTTAGTCGAATAGGGACTATGAAGTGAAATCTTCAGGATTTAGAAAACTCGGTAGCTCGCTGCGCTCCCTCTCTTCGATTTCTTTATGCTGAAGATTTCACTTCATAGCTTCGATCCTACACTACGTTTTATTTGTAAAATTTCTTACTGTTACACTGTCGTATACTTGTGCCGGCACGGACTTTCCGTGATCCGGCGAGGACACACCAAGATGGTGGATGAAAACATCAAGAGAAGGAGCGTCGTGTTTTACTCGGTGATGTTCTTTTTATTCTTAAATCAAGTCAAAGCTTTAACATAAAAACTTTTTCTGCATGCTGCAATAAGCAATTCTGCCAGTTTTCCTTTATTTTTGTAAAAAGTTCGTACCATCATGGCGTTTTAGAACAATCAAAACACGAAGCGAGACCGGCATCTTCCCTGGGCCATAGTCACAACAATTTTAACGATTAAACATTGTAATCTTTGAGTTAGAAAATGATAGTCTTTATCCCTGAGTCTCCTATCGTTCATGTCAGCCCAATCTTCCATGAAAACGGATTAATTTCGATTTCAAAAGAAGTCGGCACAGACCACGCTTTGGCTAGCTCCTTACGAAAAATATTTTGAAACAGCTACCTTCGGATGGGACACAACCGCTGAATTGTGTACGCTTGAGACAGATTTTCCTTGCGCAAAATTAAGAGAATGTATACTCATTTCCAACCTTTGTAACAATATGTTTATTACACAAACTAAATTATAGCCGATTCGGGAAAAAATTTAAAAAAGTATTCATGCAAACCCCTGTTAACTAAAATGTGAACTCGTTTACTGTTCAGTAGAGAGCATATTTTCCATATTGATCTGTCTACCTCTATATAAAAAAGTTGACTAACGTATTAATAAGACTGACGGCGAAACCGGCAGTCTTAAATACAACAAATCAAGATCAGGCATCGAGAGACAAGTCCACCTTAACATCGGTTAATGTATTTTAAGTATTGCGCACATATGCGCGGTTGTTTGTATATAGAATTCACGGCTGATTGTTTTAGACATTTTAAGAGCCGTGCAAAAACTTCGCATTGTTGTTCCAAGAAGCATCGATTGGAAAGCAAGTTATATTAATCCCTCTCAATGACTGATTCCTGGGTTCAAACTAGTATTCGTGCTAAAAGCGTGAAATATTGAAAGTCACTGGAGCCTCTCAGCCCTGTTGGGATTTGAACCAACAACCTCTAGAACGTGAGTCCGGTGTGGCGTGAAAAACATAAGACCCGTGAAATCCTTAAGACTTTCCCTTCTGCGCATGCGCACGAGATGTTTACATAGGTTTCATCATGGCCGTGAAATGTGTAAGACGGTAACACTACATACTGCAGTATATGTTTTTTTATGGATTAATCAGTAAGTTATCCAGAAAAAATGGAATTGCAGTTCAGTCCTAAGTATTTAATACTTTATGAAACGACTTATTTTGTATAATTGTGCTGATAGGTTTCGAAGCTAACAGGTAATTTGAGTCTCGGTGAGTGGAAGATTCAACACAACGGTGGAGTGTCTTGAAGCAGGGCACTTTTGCAGAAGAATCACTCACATATTTTAGTTAAATAACTTGTCAGTGCCAGCAGGAATGAACTCAATAGGCACATTGAATGATGACATCACAAGCACCTGTTACCAAAATACACTCAAGTCGCCAATAACGGATCTTCCCCTATAGCGGATCGAAAATATTTTTGTAATTTCTCACAACAAATACAGAATGATCTTTTTTGGAACTTTCAACATCAGAATATAGTGCTTTCATTCTCGTGTCAAAATAACAAAAATGTTTGCCCAAACTGAACGTAAATAAAATCTATCTCAGCTGAAAGATTGACCTGTCGCATGATGAGCGCGCGAAAATCCTCGTTCTGAAACCCGCTGTAAGAATTCAAAATTAGTTACGGAGAGTTCGCATAAAGAGAAACTTGCCGAATCTTGTTACATTTTGAGAATAATCCATCTGTACACTGCAAAAGCAGTCGCACGTCCTAAGAAGTAGGTTTTCTACATTTTATTTGGCTGAAAGTAATGTGATGTGTAGTCGCCAATAGCGGATAACTGAATTGTTAAAAAGACAATAATGGGGATCGTCTAAAAACTGCTTTCGACTGTCAAACGGCGAACGTATCAGTCATTATGTTTGATCCAATAGCTACACAAATGTATTTGAAGGCAGAAGAATTTAAATAGCAAAATATTTAAGAACAAATAGATGCTCAAATTACTGGTGAACCTGTCCCAATTTTCCCACCTTGGCCTGCTCCAAGTGAAAAGGGCGGTGGTGTTGTTATACCATGCAAATATACAATTGTTTACCTGACAGGTCTCTTCTCAATAAACATTATGGCTGTCTTTTAAGGCTGATCAAATCAATACCTGAAGGTTCAGTATTATCTTTATCAATTCAAGAAACGAATGATACGTGAATAAAGCATTAAAATGTATATTCAAATCTCTTGTACATTTATTTCATGAATGTATTATTTCTTCTTTTAAAATTTGGTATGTTTTCACCACTAAGATTGATTTTACAATGACAACGTTGCAAAAGAATAAAAAAGAGAATCAATAAGTTACATTTTGCTTTTGAAACGGTCCCAGGTCACGTGATCCTGTATTGGGGAAAATGATCCGGTATTGGAGACAATTGCTACGGTAAACAAAACATATTATCAGTGATAGTGTAAAGCTTATCCATTAAGATCAGATACATGTTTGAAAGATCTTTTAATATGCTTTGTAACCCACCAAACTTTAAATTCTTCTCAGCTTTTAATTAACGACATTTTCATGAACAATGCTTAGCGATCCGTTATTGGCGACTTGAGTGTATAGCTGAACTACTGGTTGGCAAAGAGAACCAATATTTATATACATTTGATAGCAGCAGAATTTTTAACTTTAGATAACTTTTTTTCTTTGTCAGCCGAATTTTAAGATTCTTATATCATTTGAAAGCTCTTTAAATTCATATTTTGAAAATATAAGCAGATTTTGAATTTTTGCTTTTAAAGAATGAGGTCTGAGGCCTGTGAGGGTGTCGCGTCACATGGACCCCCTATCCCTCAGACAAGTCCACACCTCGTCCAACTATTTCAAATTTTCATTCTTTCCGTACACTGTAGTTTTGTGGAACAGCCTACCCGCTTCTGTTGTATTGCAGGCAGATCTAGAGGGGTTTAAGCGTTGCCTAAGCCCCTCTCTGCTCACCAGCCGTCCCTGATGGCGCGGAATAGTGTTTTTAAACCAACTTTTAACTTATAAATACATTTCACCTTATATTTTAACACTTTCGCACTTTTTACTTCACATCTCACTTTCTCGCTTTGAAGTCTTCCTTTCAATGCTTTTAAACAACTTTTATCTTGCACAGACGCGCACCTGCCAGTAATACCCGTGAGGGGAGTCTAGGCAGTATTGAAAGATAGAAGATAGATAGATAGAAGAAAACTAAACTAATTTATACCTGTCATTTCAGCATTTTTCTAGCAGCTCAGATGCACTATGTTTAACCATTTACTAACAAAAAAAGTAAACAGTTTTGACAATTATTTTTAAACATGTAAAATATGAGTTTACAGACCTTTTAAATGATATAAAATATTGAATTATTTGATGAAAATTGACTTTGTAACTGTAATTACAAAATTACTATGTTTTGCAATTTTATCAACCGCCATGTTTGAAGCTGAAATCAGTTTAGTTAGTGGAGGAGCAGGTGATTGAACTTGTAACCCTGGATTACCAATCCACTCATTACTTGTTGAGAACTTACATGCCCAATAAGGTGGATTTGGACTTGGAGGTCCTTTGGTCTATGTCATCTTCTCAATGCTTTTACTTATAAATTTAAAACAATGAAAAATAAGATATGAGCATGAAAATTGAAATAACATATTTTCACATTCATGCTCATATATTTTATTCATATATTACGCATATATGACATTTTTCTTTGAATGATTAGAAAAATGGGAGAATAAAGACTAAGAAATGCTATTGCTTGAATAAGGTTTTGAATGTCAATTAATAAAACTTAAATCTTCTCAACTTTTCCAAAAAAAAACAGAACAATCAGAAATTTGAAATTAACATTACATTTTTTATAAGGATTATTTCAGTTATTATAAGTAATAAGTTTCTTAAGTACTGGATGTGTTTCCAGTTTCACCAGAATTTTATTTAAATAAATAACAAACAATTTTAAGATGTAAAGTAGAGCTGTAGTTTCATATTGATTGTTGCTTTCATAAGTTAATAAGACAGAAAGATTCAGGTCTTAGAGAAAAGGAATCTTTTTCAATGAAAAAGGAAAAACTGGTACTTATATTAAATCATGACCATTTATATTAATCGATCAATTGAATGTTGTAAGTTTGACTGACACATTATATGGAAACAGTAAGTATCAGCATGCGACAAAAGTTTACAATGGGGTCAGAATGGTATCATTACTAAGGATGTAAGGCCAGTTTTTGAGTTATGTAGTTTTGGATTATACATGTATCTGTATCTTAATGATTATTTTTTTGAAGTTTTGAAAAAATATCCATTATGCCCACTGATATTTATAAAAAATGAAGTTGTCAGTTTCAGTGCTACTGACAATAACAATATATCTCAGTACCGTTCAAAACTGATGGTGAAAAGGACCATTCTAAAGGAGTAATAACACCAGATGGTAGGGAGGGGGAATTGTCTTGTGAACACTGTCTGAACCAGTAAAGGATTTTGTTAAAAAGTTTTTCAAATTCACTTTTCTTATTTTAACTTTGGCAGTCATTGCATCTGGGAAGACTACCTAAATAACACACAAAGAAGAATATAGCTTGGTATTTTTTAAAAGTAAAGTTAAGCAATAAAACAAAAGTAACTGGATTTTGAAATTTTTATTTGTCCTTCAAGTTATCGGTTGGACTTGCAGAATTGGTGTACAGTGTAATTATGTAGAGTTGGGTTCAAATATAAACATATTTATTTACAGCCACAATAGGTAGATGGATTTTCCTCCAGCAGTTATGACCCTTCATCACTTAATCATATATATTTTAGATATTAAGTAAAATAGTCTCCTCAATGCAACATACAGTGTTTGAAGGACTTGATAAAAACATTTCCAACATATCTATCATAATCTTGATGGCAAATAAATACCCTGTTAACATTTTGTGAGTGGAGCTGTCTGGTTTCCCAGGTTTGGGCAAATCTGCCAAAATGAAAGGAAAAGAATATATGTCGGAGGGTCATTGTTTGGATCCCATATGAAACAAGAGTATGAAGTTTTACAATTTACCAGTCATGGCAAAATCCTCTGACCTTTTCTAAAAACTGATTTACATTGTATGATTAACCTGATCTTGGATGAAATGCTGACTAAAGGATTTAATTAAAGTATGTGTATTTTTCTTTTGTTGTTGTTGTTTTCTTTCAGAATGCATGCCAAAATAATACTTGTACAAGATTTTTGTAAAAAGGATATTTGCCTGACTATTTAATTCCAAATATATTTTTACAATTTAGAAAGATATCTGCCTTAAGTGCATGATCTAATGTATGATTGTAGAATCTGTATCATTACATATTTCAGATATTATTTTAACAAAAAACTGTTTGAATTATTTTAGCATTGTAAAAGCAAAAAGAAGCAATACATGTAAAAAAATGTTAATATGCATTTTGACAAGAAAAGAAATAAAAGTGAAGTTACAAGTAAGCTATCATGGTAAATAAAGTCAAATAGAAAAAAAATTGAAACATGCACAGATATGCATTACTTCCTCTTAAAACTAAACTTTTCATTTAATTGTACCACAGGATATTTTATATGTTGACTTGCCTGTCATATTTTATTAGGGGTGCAATAAAACATCAGGAAACAATACATACAGTACTGTAACCTGGTCAATAAAACTGCTGGTACATGTATATAGTAATTTACATGATTATTAAATTGATAGAAGTTATTTATTACCAGCTGATACATTTAATAATATTGACTTTTAAGCTGTTTAAAAAAGGGAAAATTGAGTAAACTAGTAGGATTTTATAAAGATAGCTTATGTCAAAAGAAAATAGAAATTTATGTGTGCTTTTGGCTGTTCCTGTGAGAGTTTAGTGTCTTAGCATTTTCACAGGTATGAAATTTGTTTTAGAGCCTGTATTTAATATTAAGAATTAGAGATGAGAGTTTAGGACAATAGCCCACCAGGACAATGAAACTGTTTATTCTTTTTCGGATTCCCTTTTGTTGAATTTGGTTATGTATTAGACAAACACATGAAGTCTTACAATTTTCACAACTTCATAGATGTTTGAAGTGAAACCTGACATGTTAACTGAAAGCATTACTTTTGTATCATTTAGTTGTTGTTACAGTAATTAATGCCACTCTCTATTTCATAAAAGAATGATTCTACTGATTTGTTTTGTGTGACAAGGAATCCGGTTTGCCCCCCCACCCCCTGTCTTTAAATGTATCATTGGACATTTGCCCCCCAAGTGTAATATCACCTTGGACATTTACCCCCTCCCCCACCCCCTCAGAAGAAATATCATCTTGGACAACTCCAGAGATAAAGTGAAAGACTTAAAATACCATTGTATTTTAGCTCTTAGTTAAAATGAAACCTGACTTGTTAATTGTGTCATGCTGATATGTAGTTGTCTTGCTAAGACAGTAATCAGTAACTCTCTCTCTTTTGAAAAACAGTTAGGTGTGAAACATACTTAGTGTCTACAAAACATAGAAAACGCTTTGGTAGTTCAATGGTAAGAACACTTTCCTTAAATGGAAAGAGATCTGAGTTCAAATCTCAGCTGAAGCAAATCATATGTTGTAGCACTGGTACTTATTTCCATTGCTGTTCACAAAAACACCACATTATATATCATTATCAAAGACCTAAACAGCAGAACTTTTAATTGCAGTTGCACACTGTTAATGAGCTTGTCAGACATTTAAGGCTTACATGTGATGTGCATGATCATTTTATCCTATGATGAAAGATTTGCACGAGTCAATCATAACACATGATAGTTTCGGGGCTTGTGGCATTATGGTTTGGAGCAGAATAATTGGTGAATAAAAGACTTATTGTTCTTTGAAGCAATTTAAACGCTCAAAGATCCATTGTCATTGATGACATTTTAAACGCTGAAGCTGTTCTGTTTACGAGAAGAATTGCTCCAGCTGTTCCTTATACAATGTATGGTCTTAAGGTTTTCACGGGTATGGTGTAATGCCTGAGCTGTAGATTTCACTTGAATAGCAAGAAAAACAGAATGGAATCTGTTCTGTTATATTCACTATTTATCTGATATTAATTGTTTAATTAAAAAGTTTAACTGTTATGCAGTGCTTTTGTCTTTATCTTATTGAGAGTCTTACAATTCTCACAGCCTCAAATCATGATGATATGTAATTGGAGTTCTTAAGTTGTAAAGAATAATCGTTAAATCAAAACTTTGTTAAAGAATTGTTGTAATTCAAATTTGAATAGTTCATTTGTGTTTTTTGAATTGTTTCGAGTAAAAGTGCAAGTCAGGGGACTTACTTTCAATAAGTCTTACGTATTTCACGCCTTATCTTTTTATATGAAATTTACAAGATGTAGTATGCTTATTTCCTAGATGGTTCTGTGCTTTAATTGTCAAACTGGCTTACAAAATATTTTCTAAATGTTCCTTTGTAAATGTTTCATTTTAATACATATTAATATTTAAGAACCAATTATAACAGCAGTTGTGTAGAACATTCCATTCTTGTAAAATTATGGTCTTACGGTCTCCACGGGTATTATGTAAAGAATAAACT
The DNA here is from genome assembly GCA_012932295.1 of Cyclina sinensis. Lineage (NCBI taxonomy): Eukaryota > Metazoa > Mollusca > Bivalvia > Venerida > Veneridae > Cyclina > Cyclina sinensis. Next base: position 4,951,533 of record JAAONU010000019.1, read on the forward strand.
CTATTATTCACTTGAATAAGAACAAAAGACATGATGAAATCTGTTCTATTATGATCAGTTTCTATTTGGTATTGTTCGATTAGATAAATGTTAACAGTGCTTATGTTTTTAGCACGACAGCTGGGTACACATAATGCATGTATTTGAAGTCTTACAATTCTCACGACCTGGCCTCAAATCATGATGATAGGAAGTCTAAATTTCTTTAAGAGAAACCTACTGAATAATTTCTTCCGACATGCAGGTCTCTCTCTCATACACAGTGAAACTGCAATAATTAGAATATATTTGGAATTGTTTCCAAGTAAAAGTGCAAGGCAAGGGACTTACTTTCAATAAGTCTTACGTTTTTCACGCCTTATCTTTTTATATGAAATTTACAAGATGTAGTATTTGCTTATTTCCTAGATGGTTCTGTGCTTTAATTGTCATACTGGCTTATAAAATATTTTCTAAATGTTCCTTGTAAATGTTTCATTTAAATACATTAAGAACCAAATATAACATCAGTTGTGTAAAACATGCCTTCCTTGTAAAATTATGGTCTTACGGTTTTCACGGGTATAATGTAAAGCATGAGCTCTTTTATTCACTTGAATAGGAAAAAAAGACGTGATGGAATCTGTTCTATTATGTTCAGTTTATAGTTGGTATTTTTTTAATTAGATACTAGTAAAGTTTAACAGTACTTATGTCTTTGTCTGATTGAGAGCTTTTTTAGCACGGAAGTTGGCTACTAATAAGGCATGATTTTGAAGTCTTACAATTCTCACGGCCTCAAATCAGGGTGATATTAAATCGAAGATGTTAAGTTGTTATTACTAATGGTTAAATCAAAACTATGATAAAGAATTGTTGTAATTAAAATTTGAATAGTTCATTTATATTTTTGAATTGTTTTGAGTAACAGTGCAAGGCGGGGGACTTACTTTCAATTAGTCTTACGTTTTGCACGCCTTATCTTTTTAAATGAAATTTACAAGATGTAGTATGCTTATTTCCTAGATGGTTCTGTGCTTTAATTGTCATACTGGCTTATAAAATGTTTTCTTAATGTTCATTTGTAATACATTAAGAACCAGTTATAACAGCAGTTGTGTAAAACATGCCATCCTTGTAAAATTGTGGTCTTACGGGTTTCACGGGTATAGTGTACAGCATGAGCTCTATTATTCACTTGAATAGGAAAAAAAGACGTGCTATAATCTGTTCTAATATGACCAGTTTCTATTTGGCATTGTTTAAATAGGTTAAGTTTAACAGTGCTTGTCTCTTTGTCTTATTGAGAAATTTTCTTTTTTTATCTCGGCAGTTGGCTACACATAATGCATGTATTTAAAGTCTTACAATTCTCACGGCCCGGCCTTAACTCATGATGATATGAAATCTAAATTTATTTAAGAGAAACCTAATGAATCATAGCTTCTGACAAGCAGGTCTCTTTTGTGCACAGTGAACCTGCAATTCAGATATATTTGGAATTGTTTTGAGTAAAAGTGCAAGACAGGGAACTTACTTTCAATAAGTCTTACGCTTTTCACACCTGATCTTTTTTTAAAATGAAATTTAGAAGAACAAGTATGCTTATTACTTAGAAGATTATGTGCTTTAACTGTCATACTGGCTTACAGTTTTCTAAATGTTCGTTTGTAAATGTTTGAATTTAAAAAAAGAACCAGTTATAACAGCAGTTGTGTAAAACATGCCACAACCAATCTGGTTTTATGGTTTTCATGGTTATAGTGTAATGCATGAGCTGTTGTATTGAGTTGAATAGGAGAAAAGACGTGAATATGTTAAGTATCTACCTGATATTGTTTAATTAAACTAAGTTTAACATTCCTTATGTCTTTGTCTGATTGAGAGGTTTTAGTACGGCAGTTAGCTACACATAATGCATGTATTTGAAGTCCTACAATTCTCACGGCCTCAAATCATGATGATAAAAATAAAATCTAAATTTCATTTAGGGAATCCTACTGAACAAATTCATTCTGACAGGCAGATCTCTCTCATACACAGTGAGACTGCAATTAAAATGTGTCGTGTCGGTCTGTCACTCAGTCACTTCATTCATTCGCTCAGTCATTCATTCGCTCAGATGTTCATTAATTAATTACTACATTCAATTGTTTTATTCTTCACTCATTTTTTCATTCAATCATTCTTTCACTGTTTGTTTGTTTGTTTGTTTGTTCGTTCGTTCATTTATTCATTCATTCATTCATATGAAACCGTTATAGCTCGCAACTGCTTAGTCATTCGTTTATTCGTTCATTTCCTTACCCTTTATATATCAACATAAAATAACAGCCAGCAAATTATATTTCAAGGCAATAAAAACATAAAAGAACTATTCAAATTTTAATTACAACAATTTTTTAACAAAGTTTTCATTAAACCAACTTTCATAACAACTTTAGACATAGCTTTACGTCACGCAGATCTAATTTACTCGAAAACGGATTTTTAAAGAATCATTCATATACTTTAATAATTATTTTCATCCATAAGATTTTATTTTACTCTCAAAACTGCTTTTTAATTGATATCTTTCCATTCAATATTAGTTCACAATCTGACACAAAAAAAAGTCTTACACTTCTCACGTCTTACATTTTTCACGGGTGTTCTGTGAGAATCGTAAGATCTTACGATTTTCACGGGTCTTACAAATCTCACGCTACAGTCCGGTGTGGCGTGAAAAACATAAGACCCGTGAAATCCTTAAGACTTTCCCTTCTGCGCATGCGCACGAGATGTTTACATAGGTTTCATCATGGCCGTGAAATGTGTAAGACGGTAACACTACATACTGCAGTATATGTTTTTTTATGGATTAATCAGTAAGTTATCCAGAAAAATTGGAATTGCAGTTCAGTCCTAAGTATTTAATACTTTATGAAACGACTTATTTTGTATAATTGTGCTGATAGGTTTCGAAGCTAACAGGTAATTTGAGTCTCGGTTAGTGGAAGATTCAACACAACGGTGGAGTGTCTTGAAGCAGGGCACTTTTGCAGAAGAATCACTCACATATTTTAGTTAAATAACTTGTCAGTGCCAGCAGGAATGAACTCAATAGGCACATTGAATGATGACATCACAAGCACCTGTTACCAAAATACACTCAAGTCGCCAATAACGGATCTTCCCCTATAGCGGATCGAAAATATTTTTGTAATTTCTCACAACAAATACAGAATGATCTTTTTTGGAACTTTCAACATCAGAATATAGTGCTTTCATTCTCGTGTCAAAATAACAAAAATGTTCGCCCAAACTGAACGTAAATAAAATCTATCTCAGCTGAAAGATTGACCTGTCGCATGATGAGCGCGCGAAAATCCTCGTTCTGAAACCCGCTGTAAGAATTCAAAATTAGTTACGGAGAGTTCGCATAAAGAGAAACTTGCCGAATCTTGTTACATTTTGAGAATAATCCATCTGTACACTGCAAAAGCAGTCGCACGTCCTAAGAAGTAGGTTTTCTACATTTTATTTGGCTGAAAGTAATGTGATGTGTAGTCGCCAATAGCGGATAACTGAATTGTTAAAAAGACAATAATGGGGATCGTCTAAAAACTGCTTTCGACTGTCAAACGGCGAACGTATCAGTCATTATGTTTGATCCAATAGCTACACAAATGTATTTGAAGGCAGAAGAATTTAAATAGCAAAATATTTAAGAACAAATAGATGCTCAAATTACTGGTGAACCTGTCCCAATTTTCCCACCTTGGCCTGCTCCAAGTGAAAAGGGCGGTGGTGTTGTTATACCATGCAAATATACAATTGTTTACCTGACAGGTCTCTTCTCAATAAACATTATGGCTGTCTTTTAAGGCTGATCAAATCAATACCTGAAGGTTCAGTATTATCTTTATCAATTCAAGAAACGAATGATACGTGAATAAAGCATTAAAATGTATATTCAAATCTCTTGTACATTTATTTCATGAATGTATTATTTCTTCTTTTAAAATTTGGTATGTTTTCACCACTAAGATTGATTTTACAATGACAACGTTGCAAAAGAATAAAAAAGAGAATCAATAAGTTACATTTTGCTTTTGAAACGGTCCCAGGTCACGTGATCCTGTATTGGGGAAAATGATCCGGTATTGGAGACAATTGCTACGGTAAACAAAACATATTATCAGTGATAGTGTAAAGCTTATCCATTAAGATCAGATACATGTTTGAAAGATCTTTTAATATGCTTTGTAACCCACCAAACTTTAAATTCTTCTCAGCTTTTAATTAACGACATTTTCATGAACAATGCTTAGCGATCCGTTATTGGCGACTTGAGTGTATAGCTGAACTACTGGTTGGCAAAGAGAACCAATATTTATATACATTTGATAGCAGCAGAATTTTTAACTTTAGATAACTTTTTTTCTTTGTCAGCCGAATTTTAAGATTCTTATATCATTTGAAAGCTCTTTAAATTCATATTTTGAAAATATAAGCAGATTTTGAATTTTTGCTTTTAAAGAATGAGGTCTGAGGCCTGTGAGGGTGTCGCGTCACATGGACCCCCTATCCCTCAGACAAGTCCACACCTCGTCCAACTATTTCAAATTTTCATTCTTTCCGTACACTGTAGTTTTGTGGAACAGCCTACCCGCTTCTGTTGTATTGCAGGCAGATCTAGAGGGGTTTAAGCGTTGCCTAAGCCCCTCTCTGCTCACCAGCCGTCCCTGATGGCGCGGAATAGTGTTTTTAAACCAACTTTTAACTTATAAATACATTTCACCTTATATTTTAACACTTTCGCACTTTTTACTTCACATCTCACTTTCTCGCTTTGAAGTCTTCCTTTCAATGCTTTTAAACAACTTTTATCTTGCACAGACGCGCACCTGCCAGTAATACCCGTGAGGGGAGTCTAGGCAGTATTGAAAGATAGAAGATAGATAGATAGAAGAAAACTAAACTAATTTATACCTGTCATTTCAGCATTTTTCTAGCAGCTCAGATGCACTATGTTTAACCATTTACTAACAAAAAAAGTAAACAGTTTTGACAATTATTTTTAAACATGTAAAATATGAGTTTACAGACCTTTTAAATGATATAAAATATTGAATTATTTGATGAAAATTGACTTTGTAACTGTAATTACAAAATTACTATGTTTTGCAATTTTATCAACCGCCATGTTTGAAGCTGAAATCAGTTTAGTTAGTGGAGGAGCAGGTGATTGAACTTGTAACCCTGGATTACCAATCCACTCATTACTTGTTGAGAACTTACATGCCCAATAAGGTGGATTTGGACTTGGAGGTCCTTTGGTCTATGTCATCTTCTCAATGCTTTTACTTATAAATTTAAAACAATGAAAAATAAGATATGAGCATGTTCTGTGAGAATCGTAAGATCTTACGATTTTCACGGGTCTTACAAATCTCACGCTACACCGGCGCTCTAACCCCTCCAGAAATTGATTAAAAAAATGTTGGCTAAAAGCATGGTAATGGTACGATCTACAGAGAAGGTCGAAGTAGTATTTTAGGTAATATTGTGATAATATTTAAACGTGAAGTACTTTAAAATATTGTAGTATGAACAAGTTCAGCAATTTTTTTTTCACCTTTTTACGCGTTCAGTTCTATATATTTTTGTGCACTGATAATGACAGGTATGATCGTACCACACAAGTTCTCATACCAAAAATATGTCCCAGCCCTATACAATTCAGCGATTGTGTCCCAACCGGGGCTTGACTTTTCAAAATATATTACGTGAGGTTCTAGCCGAGGCGTGATGTCTGTGCCAGCTCCTTTTGAAATCGAAAGTAAGCCGTTTTCATGGAACATTGCGCTGACATGAATGAAAATTTTAATAAATGGGAATCAGGGATGAAGACTATCATTTCTATAACTCAAAGATTACAATATTCATTTCTAATCATAAAAATTGTTGTGACTATGGCTCGTGGAAGATACCGGTCTCGCTTCGTGTTTTGATGTTCTAAAACGCTATGACGACACGGACTTTTTCACCAAAATAAAGGAAAACTGACAGAATTACACATTAGAGCATGCGGGAAAACTTTAAAGCTTTGACTTGATTTAAGAATAAAAAGAACATCACCGAGTAAAACACGACGCAAATACAACACCTTACCTCCTCTTATTAATTTCATCCGCCATCTTGGTGTGTCTTTGCCGGAACACGGAAAATCCGTGCCGGCGCACATATACGACAGTCTGATATGTAATTTGAATCCTTTCAATACTTGCCTAAGACATGGCTACGAACTGAAAAGGAAATTCTAAGCGGGTATAAATACAGCTTTATCACAAATAAGTATGATGAAACTTTTTCAGGGACACTTTTGATTGGAGAAAGACACGTCTTGAGAAAGTAGAAATACTTCCTCTAGTACGTGACTTGTGCATTCTTAATATGTATTACTAATTTTCTAAATCTTCTTTACTGCAGAAAAACGTAACGGCAGAGTTTGTCGCTCGTATGCTTACATCGAAAATCAAACACACGACAAAAATGGTCTTCTGTTGTTTTATGGAAGTGTATATTCAGTAGTATTTAGATTCATTTAAAACAATGTACCTAAGCTAGGTTACAGGTAATATAACTTACAAGTCAAATGTTTGAACGCCGCCAGATGGAGTGGGGGTTGCGATAATTTGTAATGTTGGATTAAATGTATGGTGGTTAACCAAATACAATCTTTTTGCACTCAAATTTTATATATGACTGACGTTTGTTAATGTTTAATGCTAAAACGATAATTCTACGTCAAGTCTATAGGCATTGTTTCCGCTGTACGAAAACTGGCTGTTTATTTTCCTACCTTTATAATTCTTAAATATAAATTTGCTTATTTTGTTACAGTTCACGTATGAAAAAAAAATAGTTCGGAAAAAAATTAGTTAATTTGAAACCATGCTTGAAACTACATGTTTGACTGTCGAGTCCTTACTAAATCAAACATCGTAATAGGCTATTTCCGTAAAATTTAGACTGGTTCGCGATCTTAAATCAAAAGACCGCTTGTAACAAAGAATACACTGTGAAATCAGTTTACAGTCTAAAAGGAGTTACGTCAGCCCATGGAAATTTTACCTACTGCATACCAATCAGGTATGAAACTACCAATTCAGTCTGTAAGAGCTCACAAAATGGTACGCGCATAATGGCGGCTAGAAATAGTTCTCAGTTTTCTTGGCTGTTTTTAACATTTTAGCCCTAATCTATGTAATTTTTTTGCTGGAATCATTTTTTCTTGACTATTTTTGATAGTGTGGTAGCAAGTTTTATGCTCATATACATTCAGAATAGAATTCACAATAGGATATTGTTTCACATACCCCAATCGGATAATTGGCTCATAGTTTTTGTTAATTTTATGGGTAAGTTCACATGAGCAGAAATATCTTTCTTGTTTGAAACACAACCCCCACTTTTCTTGCTATTTTTCATGAGTACAGGTATTGATCTTCAAGAATATGTAAGTTAAAGCCATTTTAAAGAGGTTTTGCTATGTTTTACAGCCCTGTGAACTTTATGGATTGTATATAGAATAAAGAAGGAATCTATTTGGTGGTCTCACACCTATAAGAAAAATTCAATTCCTGTTGTCTGCATATGAAAACTTTCAAACTTGACAGATTGTAGGATTTTGACGTTTTTTATTGCTAAAATGCTGTAAAGAAGTATTCCAGAAGAGGATTTGGTGAGTTTTCAAACTTTACATACTGCAATTTAGCCATAGGAACATGTAAGGAGTAAGTTCTGTAAGCTGCCAGAGTGCTAACAAGAGCCATTAACTGAAGTTCAGCTTATTCACTGAACATGAAACAGCTAGTTGAGTTCAAAACTCATGTCTATGATGAGTACAAGAAGTTTGGTTATGTCAGTTATAATAGCACAGAAGGACTTATTCAGTTAAAAAAGTGTTTCTTTTGTCATTGAGCTTCTGTTTATGTTTTACATTACTCTGTTTATGGATAAGAAGGAGGAGCATTAGGCTTATTTCAAATTTTTGTAATATTTAATACAGATGGTGTGGAGTTGAGGCTTTGGGAAGTCTTTTGAATGCAGCTGTATAATGTGCGCAGCTGGTTCACACAGATAAGGCTAGCAAAACAATTTTGCTCTTGGAATCTGTTTTCTGATTCTGTTAATATTTTTTATTGTATAAGCTTTCAGCTTTGTTAGGCTACAGTATTTTCATATAATCAGTGCTATTATTCTAGTTTGTCAGTTTGCATACAAGGTTATGTATGGAGAAATAGATCCTGTATTTGGAAATTTTCAGGCAACAGCAATGCTATTTTCTGGAAACCCATTTAGAAAGCAGCATCCACTGCAGCTACATTGCTTAAGCCCAAACTATGTTACACATCAATTTCATACAATTTAAAACATTTGCTCCAGGGCGGCGTGTAATAAAACGATATATATCCGTTTCCTATGGAAGCTCATGAGTTATAAAATAAAAAAAAAATTAGAAAAATAAATAAATAATAATTTTAGATAAAAATAGAATTGACAATGCACGTGTTATAAAAAATGAGGTAAATTGAATGTCGTCAGAAACGTTTTGAATCTGGAACAGGGAATGCCGATCAACCGGATTCAAGCATGACAAAACAGTGAAATGTATGGATAGATATCTCTGCCATAGCTACCATGCAGAATGGGAACGGACGTCAAATGTTTTAAATACAATAGTTCTGATTTTGTACGCTGATAAATGAACAACAACATTACGGTTTCATAAACCTTTTATGTCCGCGGTCAAATTTCTTTTTTTATCTGATTTTCTCTCGTCTTTATTGAGAAAATTGAGACAGTACTCCATTCTGTTAACAGCATTTTGATGATATGATTGCCATTTGAAGCGAAGCTAGGACAATGCACATGACGTCATGAGGTTCAAATTTCCTCAAGAATGTCAGTTTTGTGATGTGAAAATAAGGTATAATTGCTCTCTGGTTTTGAGAAATCTTACTATTAGAATCTTTTCTTTTTCTTAAGAGGATTTTCTCATTGAATTGTCACAAAAGGATTTATAAAGGCAATACAAATTCAGTAAGTAGAAGCAAAGGAAGTACACTTTAAATGCCGTTGATATTTTTGTCTGAAAGAGAATCAAATTTCTTAAGTGTATTAAAATTATTAAGAAATAATATTAAGTGTGATTTATTAGGTAGGTACTTGTTTTCTTTTCCCTTTTCCCCCCTTTTTTTGGCAAAAGAGCATTTTGATAATTCAATTGCCATTTGAAGCAAGGATAAACACAACGCATTTTAGGTTGCTGGGCCAATGCACATGACGTTCAGATTTGTTTTTTATTTCTATATAGTAACGATGTAAAACATACAGTTGTATTACGGAAAACCATACTGGGATGGCTGTATAACTAAAGTTGCCATTCGGAATACTTTTATATTGTTTAATTTAATTTTAGCTTAAGAGAGACCAGACTAAGGAGATCATCTGAGTTTCAGTCCGGGATATTATCACTTTAGTTTTTAGCTCACCTGAGCACAAAGTGCTCATGGTGAGCTTTTGTGATCGCCTGATGTCCGTCGTCCGTGCGTGCGTGCGTGCGTGCGTCGTCAACTTTTTCTTCAAACAACTTCTTCTCCTGAACTGCTGGGCCAGTCTTGCTGAAACTTGGCAGGAATGTTACTTGCATAAAGCTTTACCAAAATTATTCAAATGGTTCAGGTCCATTGCATTTCTAGGCCACAGGAGCTAAAAATAGATTTTCAAAGTTGGAACTTTAAAAATCTTCTTCTCCAGAACTACAAGGCCTGGAGCTTAGATATTTGGTATGAAGCATCATCAGGTGGACTTTTACCAAGTTTGTTCAAATCATGACCCCTGGGTCAAAAATGGCCCTGCCCCAGGGGTCACTAGTTTTACATAGAATTATATAGGAAAAACTTTAAAAATCTTCTTGTCTGAAACCACAAGGCCTAGAGTTTAGATATTTGATGTGCAGCATTGTCCAGTGGACCTCTTCCAAGTTTGTTCAAATCATGGCTCCTGGGTAAAAAATGGCCCAGCCCCGGGGGTCACATGTTTTACATAGAGTTATATAGGAAAAACTTTAAAAAATCTTCTTATCAGAAACTGCAAGGCCTAGAGTTTAGATATTTGGTGTGCAGCGTTGTCTAATGGACCTCTACCAAGTTTGTTCAAATCATGGCTCCTGGGTCAAAAATGGCCCCGCCCCAGGGGTCAGATGTTTTATATAGAGTTATATAAAAAAAAACTTTAAAAAATCTTCTTGTCAGAAACCACAAGGCCTAGAGTTTAGATATTTGGTGTGCAGCAGTGTCCAGTGGACCTCTACTAAATTTCTTCAAATCAAAGCCACTGGGTTAAAATAGGCCCTACCCTGGGGGTCAATTGATTTTACATAGGCTTATAAAGGAAATCTTTAAAAGTCTTCTTCTCAGAAACCACAATGCCTACAGCTTAGATATTTGGTATGTAGCATTGTCTAGTAGACCTCTATCAAGTTTGTTCAAATTATGTCCCCTGGGTCAAAATTGGCCACGCCCTAGGGTTCTCTTGATTTACATATAGTTATATAGGAAAAACATGAAAAATCATTTTTCTCCGAAACTAATAGGACTAGACCTTAGATATTTGGTGTGGAGTATTGTGTTGAGAACCTTTACCAGTATTGTTTATATGTTGGCCCCGGGGTCAAAATTGGCCCCACCCCGGGGGCCCTTAATATGTAAAAAAGGCAATCTTTAAAAATCTTCTTACTGGAAACCTCAATGCTTACAGCTTAAATATTTGGTATGGATCATTGTCTGGTGGATGTCTACCAAGTTTTTTCAAATTATGTCCCCTGGGTCAAAATTAGTCACGCCCCAGGGTTCTCTTGGTTTACATATAGTTATATAGGTAAAAACATGAAAAATCATTTTTCTTCCAAACTAATAGGACTAGACCTTAGATATTTAGTCTGGAGTATTGTGTTGAGAACCTTTACCAGTATTGTTTATATGTTGGCCCCGGGGTCAAAATTGGCAACGCCCCGGGGGCCATTAATATGTAAAAAAGGCAATCTTTAAAAATCTTCTTACTGGACACCTCAATGCCTACAGCTTCGATATTTGGTATGCAGCATTGTCTATTGGATGTCTACCTAGTTTGTTTGAAAAATGTCCCCGGGGTCACTATTGGCCCTGCCGAGGGGTCACAAGTTTTAAATAGCAGTATAGAAGAAAATCTTTAAAAATCTTCTAGTCTAAAACCACAAGGCCTAGAATTTTATAATTTGGCATGAAGCAAGCTTTATCAAGCTTTTTGAAATTATTAGACTAGGTTAAAGGTCACGGAGGCTAAAAATAGATTTATCTACTGTACCTCATAGAGCCTTCATTTATAGACCAATATCTTTGATATTTAGTATATAGGTTCCTTGCATGGACGTCTACCTATGGGTAGGGTTTGAGGTCACTGGGTCAAGGTCAAGGTCACCATAGCTTATGATAGATATTTCTACTTTCTGTCATAGAGCCTTTATTTATTGACTGATATTTTACATATTTGGTTTGTAGGCACTTACATATTTTCAATTAAAAAATGAAATACTGCTTAACAGCAAACCTACAGCCAAAGTACTCAGGTGAGCGATCCAGAGCCATCATGGCCCTCTTGTTACCATTATTAGGATAAATAAGCAGTCGCGTTTGTAAATTGAAATATTTTATAAGTCAATAAAAACTGAGCTCGAATCTTTTGTACGGGTCTGTGGAGACTAACACGAAATGGTTAAACTGAAAGTCATGCGAGAAAAGTGTAAGGCATAACAAGTTCCATTGATAAAAGTCAAGGTTTGCAAAGTGCTTCCATGAATGATTTGGTTTTTTTTTAAAGAAATTGATGAAAAATGTCAGGGGTATAACATGTATAAGCGAAAGAATTCTTAGTGCCATCAAATAAAGAAGCACATGGACCTTCTTGCTTTCACCCCCATGATATAACAGTCAGATGGACTTTAGTACAGACGTCAATTAACATTACTCGCTCCATGTGTTGAAATATAAAATCATTGTTTAACTTAAAAGAAATGTTCGACTTTGGAATAAGTTTCCATTTGTTAGTTTTTATCAATTTATTACTTGTCGACAGGAAAACATCCATGAAAAGAATGCGTAAAGATGACTTCATATCTTTATTCTCTGTATCAAAATTCACCGATATAATCCAAGCAATATTGTAATTTTATATATTATGTACTAAAATATAAAGAGGAGCTATTAAAACGCATTGTCTGAACGCTGACCGATTCCACAGAATGTCGCAAGCCTCGGATTTCTTAGAACTAGAATATTGATTAAAAAAAGTCAAAACCATTTTTTCAGAAATATTCTCAGTTTTAAATAGGTATAATACGTAGGTATTAACAATTCACATATTGATCATGGCGTTTAAACTGTTCAAGGATTTCAAATTTAATTTAATCGTTTTTATATATGGCAGTCCCATTTATTAGTCGTCTTAAAAAATCCAAATATATTAACTCTGAATAAACACTTCTTTACAAACACTTTATGTCCATTAGAGAGATAAGCATAGGTTCTATTCTATTTACGCCCAACATCGTTTTATTCAGTTATTGTCATTGATTAGGAGTTTCTTTTTCCAGCTTTTAGATTATATCTAAAAAGATTAAATCCGTAACCGGAAAATAATTTGTCTTCTTTTGTTTACATTCTGATCCTATATCGGAAAGTCATTAATTTGAAAATTGTACATAAAGGGGTATATATAGAATTGAAGAGATCAGGTGAAGATTAACCATTGTTTGTTTTACGGGAAATTACGATGTTATCTTATTGTAAATCATATTGCTTATTTGCAGCAATATCTATTTTTTTATTGCTAGAGGATTATAAAAGATCTATGAAGAACAAAATAGACGTTTTTAATCCCAGTATTATGTCTTCAGGTCATTCAAAGCAATCATTGGGTCTTTCATTATAAATAAAATGTTTTATTGAACGTAGTACAAATATTTCTGTCAGATTTCAACCATGTTTTTATTTGCATTTGACATTGATTTAAGTCAAAATATGACATTTTGATATTTTAACAATTCCTTACTTTGAGTTTGCCTTACTCCTCTAGCCAATCAGAAAGCAAACTTGTAGATATTAACCGTCTTTCCACTTATTCGTGAAGCTCTGTTCTATTTCTACCAGCCTAAGCACGTTGCGCAGGTGTGTCAGCGCACTAGTAGGAGTTGTTTACTTACGGGAATGTTTGTTCCAAATAAGGAAGCCAATGAAAAAAGTGAAAGATCAGTGAGACGGGCAAAATTAAGTTAGATAAAAACTATAAAGTGAAATCTTTAAGTCAAAACTAGTTCCTGCAGCAGAAGATTTCCCTTCCTAGCCTCTATCCTATACGTAAAACTAATTTTTGATTTGGCCAGTCAAAAGACTTTTATTGTATTCAGTTTTACTCAAAAGGAGTTAAATATTTTCCCAATGAGTGCTTTTTTTAATGAAAAATGATTGGTTATTTCGGGTTTTTTTCTACAAATACTCTTCGGTGCAGAGATGTTTAACTTTTAGAGTAATTTGACCTCTTATATATAATTATAATTTATTATCATTGTTTACTTTGATGCGATACTAAGTAAAGTTTTTCTCCCACTGCAGCCATCATGACGGCTATTTATTTACTTCATTTAATGTTTGTTTTTTTTATGACAAAGAGTCGTGAGCTTCCAAAACATATTGAAATTTGTTCATGCTAAAAAGGACTTATCTTAAGAACTACATTTCTATGTATTGGACTGCAAATATTGATTGGCTTAGAGTTAAGCTTCACAGCGTTTCTTCAAATATTGCCTGAATACGTGCCAAAGAAAAGAGGGTAGTAAGAAAGCTTTAATATGTGCTTTTATTTTGGTTCATCTTTAAAACGTAGACTACCTTATTGTAAGACTTCCTACAACAGTCAGTATTGTTGACAAGCGAATTTCCTGGAAGAAATAGAGCAACAATAATCAATTAGTATATAAATAATACGTGTACTAACCTTTTTTTGACATTTTGATAACATCATGAATCCGATGATAATGAATTGATGCTTTATAAACTGTTATTATGTTAAAATCGAAATAAAGTGTTTTATCAATAAATTGTTCATTTTATTCTACATTTATTTTACAACGGCATCAAATCTTTAAATATGGTAAACGTATTCAAAGCTAGTTATTTGTATAAATAAATCTCTGTTTCTGAAACATTCTGTAATAGTTATTAAAAAACAGCTCCGTGATGGAGGGGCAATATATGCCCGAAGGAAGCTTTTGACAGTGAATGACCTTTAATTTAATTTTTAAGGACTATATGATAAACATGTGTGCTAATTAGTCAACAATCTTTAAGTACTTTAGGTGATGCTTTACCTTATTACAAACCAATCCAGCAGATTTTATGGTCAGTGTAGTATGCTTCCAAGGTGCCACAGTTACAGGTTCCAAAATGAGTAAATAAGTAAATTGCGAGAATATTTAACAAAAGTTTTGTAAGTATTTTATGAGAAACAAAGCAAAAAATATTTAAAAAAAAAAGTATTATTCGAAATCCAGCAAGTTTAGAGCACTTGGAATGTTGGTTGCACTCTTTCCCTTAAGGATATAAACATCGAACCAAAGTTTCATGGATTTTGGAGCGGACAGGAATCCTTTGTTTCATTTTTTTTTATCTTGAACTGTGACCTTGACCTTTTAAAAATGCTTCTGAAATGAAAGGTCTTTACGACCACGTAATAAGATGAAAAATCGACCAGAGTTTCATTGATGTCTTTCAAGAGGTTGAAGAGGTAGATAGCGAACAAAGCATTTGGAATGTTGGTGCTGCACCATGCCTTGACGAGAAAAACAGCTGACTGAATTTTCATGAATTTTCTTCAATGGTTTAAGGAGATATGGAGCGGACAGGCATTCTGTGCCTCAAATCCTTTACCTTGAAATGCGACCTTAACCGTAAAATGATGGGCTTGAAATGTTAACAATGTCTCAATGAGATTGATATTTGACCCAAGTTTCATAAATATCCTTCAAGCGGCTCAAGAGATACAGCGCTACACATATGTCTGAGAATATTTAAATGACACTTCAAAATAATTTACACGATATCTCAACAGCAGTGACATTTATAATTATCAAAAAGTAAACATGTATAGTTCGGACATCTTTTCTGACGAAGGTGTTCCACCACTCATTGACCTACTTAACAGGCCAATCAAATCTGTGACAAAACGAGGCTAAGGTTTAGAATACAAATATTTTGGGGTTAAAAAATCGTAAACGGCACAAGCAAATTACGTGCCAGTTTACACACCAATGACTGACGTCTATAGACTTCAGTTTAGCAGTGCGCTGTAGGAAAGAATTGTGAAAAAAGGAAATGAAAAGCGCAAAGCCAACAACGCCGAATATCTTTTAACTGAAATACAGATTAAGTAAGTTTAAAAACAACATGTAATTTCTAATATGGCTGATTATATTGAAACCCAGCAAGATTCCATTTAGGCATTTGAAAGGATTTTATATCATATCATCTACGTAGAAAGAGACTCATGATTGACTGATGACATGTCTCTGATTGCCTCTAATTCGTTCATTAGTCATGTGGATTTGAACGAGAGTGTGTTTGTTGAGAAACTTGTTTAATTAATATTATTGCAAGGTTTGGATTTTTATTACGGGCAAAACCCCATAAAACTGCAGAAATCCTGAAGATCTGATATTTCCTATCTCAAATGCGTTGCTTTAATTTTTGAAGATGCATTGAAAATAGAATGCAAGTGATAGACTTATCTTCTCCATGAAATTTGCACTTAAAGGTAGCGCACCTGTAATGACCACCTTTCCAGATGTTATCTAACATTTTATTTTCATAATCAGCATCATTTCACTGATCTACCTGCAAATTTTTAGGTTGGCTTTCCATACTTTTTAGAGAAATAAACAACTTTTTTGAAAGAACCCCACAGCTCGCCTTCTGTTCAGTTTATTTGACACCCTTGGGTATAACAAAGTCCCATATTTCACCCAAATTTCCTAATACCAATACAATACTGGTGTCTACAGATGCAGTAAAGGTGTCAAAACTTGAAAACAGAGAAAATAAATCTTTCTTTGTAGACAACAATCTTCCATAACCTGTTAATCTGTGGAAGAGTGCAAAAAATCCACATGGTTTGAGCAGTGTAAAAAATGGTTTGAGAGAAAACAAAGAGTCAGAAAATTAAAAATATGATTATTAATTTAATATTTAGGACATATTTTTTAAAGATATACCATATCCAGCTTAAATACAGAAATTAAAAAAAAATCTACCATGTAGTTTTTGGAAAATTTACAAAAATGTAACATGTATGACTCATATTTTCAACAGTTTTTTTCTCCTTATTTTAGCCATTATATTGTTACAAGTTTTAAAACTGAAGGATTCACTTGCCAATTTTAAAACATTTTATGTTTAAATGACTGGTATGAATGTAAAAAAGTATTATTTAGCTATAAAGAGTAATACATATTGAAACTACTAATATTACCAAATGCAACTAGAGGCTAAAATTGATAGATGTCGTGTTGAAATTTAGTGCACACTTTCATTTTCAAAGTTCCAAGTCAAAGAAACATCTATGATAAACATTGCAATAGGTTACAGACAGTATTGAGACGTCTCCTTACATAATAAAGATACAATATTATGGGGTTATAATACATTGTTGAGTACAATATAGAATTCTACTGGACGAGAGCACAGCTGTAAAACCTATATTGGACGAGACGCTAGCTTGCTTGATTTAAAGCATTACTGAGTTGCAAAATACTGTGCTATTTTTGGAACACCATCTTCGAACACTTTTTTGTTACCTGATACTCTCGGTAACCCCTCTGAATTCTTCACAGTAAATACATCCCTTAGGGCGTCCTCACCACCAGTCATGTCAGCTTGCACACCAATGTCTCTTGACTGGCAACTACCCTGAAGAGAATAAAATAACATATGAAGGAACAGGCTAACTTTAAAAGGTACACGTGTTTAAAGTGTGTAAAAGCCGAATCCACACGTACTGTTTTTCATATCAGATGAAAACTATTTAACCGTGATTTATACCTTATATTTACATTTTTGTTTTATTTATAATACAGACTGTTTAATAGTATTCAGTGTTGTATACTTATTGTTATATATTTCTGAAATGTCACAAATCTACAGTAATGCCACTTATTGGAATAGCAAACCTTCTAACGCCACGTCACAATGCACACCGATATGACGTAATATAAACAAAACTTGCCAATCAAACATTGTTATCTGTGTAAATGTATGCTTTCAAATGATTTCATAGCCATGCAAGTTCATCGAAAATTGAACTCACATGGGGTATACAGGTTTATCGATAAGATTGCAGAAGCAATATAGATATTCAACTGCCTCGGTTATAGATTAAATTCAATAAAATTTTGACCATTTAATAGCGATTCAAATAATATCAAATATATTGGCTGTAACAAGCTATTTAAAATTTTTTTTTGTTTTGCAATAAATTTTCAATTGATATTAATCATGAATTCATCACTTGTCAAACTAATCAACATTCACGATCATACTCCATTTCATTCCGATATGCCTCATCCAATGCAGCCCTTGTAGAATCTGCCGACACTTTCTCCACAACATCACCTGCCCTTTTCTCCATCAGTTTACCCTTTTTTGTTCCACCTAAGCTGTCAATCATTGCTGAAAATAAGGCAGAAAAATAAATTTTAAATTTAGTGTCAAATTTTTTAAGTTCAGGAATTGTTTCTAAAAGGCATTTTGCAAGTGTTACATGTAGATAACAAGAAATTTCATAAAAATTTGAGTCCTACCTGAAAAAAACAAAATGAATCCAATGACCCAGTAAATTTTGCAAAACCGGCCAGGAATGTACAAGTACTTCTCATGTATTTTAATTTTATCAATCACTTAATGAGAAATGTCAGGTCATTTCTACACCATACATTAAATTGGCTTATTTTCACCGGACACATCCAGTATATCAGTGTTTCAGACACAGGCCTGGAATGCTGTCTTTCATTTATTATTGCTAGAGAGACTTTACCACACAACAGGTTTAATGTCTCCTGAAGAATGATAAACAGATACTATGAATGGGACATTTTTTAACACATGAAAGAATAAATCTAAACTCATCAATTCTATATTAGACATGAAGTTACATTCATTTATTGTGAAATTTGCTGCAGCAGAGTTCTGGTAAAAATCAGAAGAGTAGAATTAAAATACTGTACTAGTTCCAAGTTTAGTGTTGACAACAAAATATGGCATTCCTGCACGACCCGCAGGTGAAGGCTCACGGTATGTCTTGCCATATGCTGCTCTGTTCACAAAACCACAATCATTATTCCCACATTTTACATACAAATATCCACCTAAACCTTTCTGCAGTTCTCCTTGCACTGACTCGTACGTTAATGGTACAGGTCCTAGTTTACACTTTTTGCAGTATTTCAGGTTGGATAGAAGAACTTCCCATTCCACCAATCTTCTGCCTATTTTCCAGGGCGTATCACTATAATCCATCGCTCTGTCACTTCCAGCATTCTCAATATAATTATGATCATGAGAAATGTGTTTCCTCTCATGATCATTCCGTATCCGTCTGGAAAAAACGACCTTTTTTTTGTCGCGATTCATTTTCCTGTTTTCTCGCGAAAACCGGTAATTCGTGCGTACTTTCGATTTTGAAGGCAAGACACCTTTACATCCGGTTGCATTTATTTTCATATTTTATTGATATTTTATGATGAAATTAAGAATCTACCGTGGTAATGTTATGATATGAAGGAATTTGGTAAAATATATATAAAAAAAAATTCAGAGTTTTAAACAGAAATTATCTAAAACATTTTTCCGAACACAGCCGATATTTATCGATCTTTACCGATCTTCGAAGAAATGGCTGGAGTTTTTTACAGTCGCTCTACCTTAAAACAGAGTTTTCAACCTGGGTTTATGTATATAAAATTAGTGTTTTATAGGTACATGTAGTATAATTCACGGATTCAAGTACGAAGTAAAGGTTTATAAGTAGTGTCTTAGAGATGGGTACCATTGATGACCTAAAAATTTTTTTAAAAGAAATAAAAAATGAAAATTAGCTTATCAAAATTTATTAAAGATGATGATTTTGTCTATTGATAAAATTATTTATCACTGAAATGAGTTGTTTGAAGACTAAAAGAAGCTGTAAATATTTTACCTGTCTTATTCATTTCCCTTAAGTCTATCAAAACAAAGGGAAAACTGTCTTTGTTTTATTTTTTGTAATGTACGATCACTGGTAATGCTAATTTGTCTCATAAAATGACAAAAAAGTAAACTAGAATGGCAAGTTGTTTTTTCCATGAAAAAAAAATGACGCAGACGTCCTTACCGAAAATTGGTCTTTGGTTTTATTGATATTGTAAGACATTGTCCATATACATTTAACCAATTAATGCCTAGCGTCAACAAATAACACATAGGCAAACAGTGCAGACCAAGATCAGACGCCGCAATATGCGCGTCTGATCTTGGTCTGCACTGTTTGTATAAGGGACTTTTGTTTCCTAAATATAACGAAACTGAAAATTTATACCGGAACCCTTTTAATTGAAAATGGACTCGTCCAGCTAACAAGGATGGCATAAAGGGTTAATTGAAACTACAAGAAGAGAAGCAATGTAAATCTTTCTGTATTCATACTCACAAGACAGTGGTTGAAGTGTCACTTTAAGCTGCTTATTCACATTACATGTATATTGTCCAAAATCAAATTTCTAGCATCCTGACAAAAACTAAGATTTGGAGACTAAGAGTAAAAGAAAAAAAATCAAGGTATAGTTGACAGCAAATTTTTATCTTATTTCAGAAGTAAGCTCTAAAACTGTGCTGTTTTGAAGGACATTACTAACGCTTTGTGCTGATTGTGGTGTATTTCGGTTCATTTACTCTGTATCACTGATTCCTCAAACATGTCACTGCAGTTTAATTTGATGAGGATGATGAAACACTCACTTAGAACAGTTTTTATGAAAATCTAAGTTTGACCCAAATTCTGCGAATAGGCACATTTAACAAAGTAAACATATATTAGACAAATCTCTAACAAAAGAACCGCGTTACACAATTGTACAATTAATAATCTGAAACTTTATGAAAATAAATTGGTGTTCATCGCTAGGTTTTTCCGAAAAAGCATCCCAGAACACGCAAAGAGGTTGCCACCATCCTGCTGTAAAATCCATTTCTTCTTGTTGTTTAAGTGTCTGAAGCCACTGTGCCAAAATTTGAGTTCCATTGCAGCAAAAAATCGTTGTCTTGTTGCTCATATTCTAAAACATAAAACACATTTTAATATCTCCTTAACGTAAACAATATTTCAATTTAATTTAAAGAAAATATGTTTCTCGTGAACTGTTGTCACTTCAGATTCTATGAACGACGTTGAACTGGCCAATTTACTCATTGAGGAAACATTTCTGAATAAGTAGTGTAATCTATTGACTCACAGGTAGTCCCCTTGGTGAAGCATGTAGCTGAAAAGCCCTGCTTCTCTTTAAATATATAATAGTAATGTTGAAGAATTACTATTAGAATGTATTTAGAACCTGAATCAAGAGGTGCTAATTCTTAACCCAAGCTTGCCACAATACCCAATATGTTACAGTCAACAAGGTTGTCAAAAAAGCAGAATTCTGGAACATAACGGAACTTATTGATCGGTTATATTTGGTCTTTGAAGTTAAAATGATATCAATTACTAAGTAACTACGCGGATAATTTACGGGAATTTACAAAAATTTACAAAAATCTTGATATGGATTTATAGAAGTATTTCAGTAATAGACGAAGCAGTTATCAACTGAATTAAGTACGAAAGAACCGGAGTGACATTTTAACTTCAACATTTCACAAGTTTCACTTCAAAATTACACGATTTCACCCTACTTTTGTCAACATTTCACATTTTAAGAACTCACGATGTAACTACGGGTCTTTGGTAATTAAGATACCCAAAAATCAAATCGTTTTATGAAGCAGAAGGAATGCTTAACTCTACATGCCGTAAAATTTATTAGCATTCACTGATATTGCCTGTCATTTTACAGGCCTGGTGTTGAAGTATCAATTTAAAATATTACCAGATATCTCCTTTCGTCCACGGGATCGGAGTATTTGTAATAGTGACTATGTTTTGGCTTGTCCCGACCAGATTTCTTTGAGGGCTTACCCTGTAAAGTGAAAGATATTTTTTGTAAAATTAAAAAAAAATACCACAATAGATTTATTTCAAACTGTTTCTCAATCTGTCAATCACAGTATTTCTAGGTATATTTATCCAGTCCAGACGGTTTTGTTTTGAAAAGTTGTTAAAGTTAGTGTGGTTGTTTGTTCTTTTGATCATTTAATCTAAATAAAGCAAGACCCCTGAACACTGTATCATCCTTTTTCAGTAAACAGGTAAAATATTGACAGTAGTTTCTGTTTTTGTATCAACCGTTTAATGTTTGTTTCTTAGATAGTTTGTTTAAAAAAATCTCTGAAGTGACTTGTTATATATAAGCTGAACAAATGCATGTTTTTTTGTCAGATAAAAGAAAATTAATTTGATGTCGATGATTAATCTATTAACTTGAAGGTAACAACATCGTAGAACTATAGCAATAAATTCGGTATGGTTCAAAGATACTTTAAAAATGAAACGGAGAAGCAGCGTCTTTATTTGCTATCTAAAGAGATCAACATCTCTAGAACGAGTGCACTCGATTCGTATCAGAAAGACACAAAACGACATTGTCGGCGGAGATTCTGAAATGCTTAAAACCGTAACAGTATGGTATTTACATTGCTGTTTGTTTGTGGTTGGGAAGAAAGCATTACTGACTTGAACAAATGTATCCAGTTCTTGCTTTTTTCAGACAATGTGACAAATCTAATATGAATTCTATTAAATCAAACTAAGATTTGCTTAGTTGTAGTGCGAATGTTTATGTTGTCCATCTAAAAAACATTTCCCGAGAAGTTGATTCAGGCAACTATTCAAAAGACTTCACATATTATGAAAACTTTAAAACATGTGCTTGATAAATACTTTTAAATTTAAAATAATCATTTCTATTTGACAGTGGAACAAATGAGACAGTCCCATCACCAGAGCAACTCAAAAAGTATATCAAGAAAATACCTACTAAAGTCTGTCTGAAAAAAATCAGTTAAATGAAAAAAATGTATCTGAAATATCATCTAAAGAAAATAATAATAATAAAAAAAACGTTAATTCTTTTTATATTAAAGACTTTGTACAGGAAATTATATTTGAGATATGTGGTGTGTTTAAACTTATCCTTATTTTGTGTTAAAACAAACTATTATTCCAGTATAAGCTGTCTTCTGCTTTATCTCATAGCCACTGTCATATCTAAGCGACAAATGTCTGTCACATATTTGAAAAGGTAGAGAGAGAGAGAGAGGTGCAATGCTATTTTCAGTATTTCAGTATATTTTTGCCTTGCAGGATATATCCCCACACATTGTATGTGTAGGAGTCTATGCTGGAACATTCAGCTGCTATGTTTAACAAGACAATCAAGTCGCAAGTCTATTTCTTATTTGCAAGGAACCGACTTTTCTTCAGTCTTAATGACATTTCCAACGACCCTTTTATAGCTTTAAGTCATGGAGAAAATTTCCTTATGAGCAAAAAAGGTGTAAAGGAGAATTTTGTGTCAATATTAAAAACTATCTATACCACCCTCCTCCTACACATTGACAAAGTGTGTGTGGGTTGTACTGGATTCACATTGATGTCCCTCCGTCAGTCCGTTCGTCTTTCCCGTTTCTTGTCCGGACGATAACGTCTCAATGCATGGAAGGATTTTAAATAATGGCATATCGCGTGTAAGACCCAGGTCAGCAGCTGAAAGATAAAGGTCACGGTGGCTTGTCAAATATAAAAAATGCTAATGATAGACCTTGTCCGGGCCATAACTTGTTCATACATAGAAGGATTTAAAAAAAACCGTGGCATATTTGTTCACCTTGCTGAGACGGAGTGTCGCGTGATAGACCTTGTTCGGGCCAGAACCTTTGATTACATTGGGGGATTTTGAAATACCTTGGAATTTTTTTTAATCTAGATAAAATCTAGATAAAACTGTGTGTCGGTGTAAAACTCAGGCGCATAGATCAAAGGTCAAGGTCATAGTGATTGGTCAAAGTTAAAAACGCTGATGATAGACCTTGTCCTGGCCATAACGCCTTCATACATAGAAGAATTTTAAAAATCTTGGTACATTTGTTCACCTTGATGCGAGGGTGTGACGCGTGTTAGACACAGGTCCATAGCTCAAAGGTAAAGATCACATTCACCGATCAAAAGTAAAACATTTTGATGAAAGACCTTATTCGGACCATAACTTCTTATTATATGGAAGAATTTCGAGATA
Organism: Cyclina sinensis; assembly: GCA_012932295.1. Lineage (NCBI taxonomy): Eukaryota > Metazoa > Mollusca > Bivalvia > Venerida > Veneridae > Cyclina > Cyclina sinensis. The sequence continues at coordinate 4,975,069 of JAAONU010000019.1, forward strand.
CCTTAGCATGTTTGTTAATCTAGATAAAATCTAGATAAAACGATGTGTCGGTGTAAGACCAAGGCGTAAAGATCAAAGCTCCAGGTCACGGTGACTGGTCAGAGTTGAAAAATGCTGATAATGGACCTTGATCGCTCCATAACATTTCCATTGATGGAAGGATTTTAAAATACCTTTACATTTTTGTTTATCTAGATAAAACGGTGTGACACGTGCAAGACCAAAAATCCTTAGCTCAAAGATCAAGGTCACAGTGGCTTGAAAAATTAAAAAATGATGATGGTAGACATTGTTTGGGCCATAACTTATCAATGCATGGAAAGATTTAACTTGGCATTTTTGTAATTCTTGATTAGACGGTGTTTTGCGTTTAATTACCAGATCCCTTGCTCAAAGGTCAACGTCACTGTGATTGGTCAAAGACAAACCAAACTGGCCGAAATTCTCCTTGCATGGAAAGATTTTAATCTCTATCCAAATATATGTCTCCTCCCTAGTAATCTGCCTCTTTGGTATTTAATGACTTTCTGTAACATTAAACCATCAAATGAAATAGCCTCATAAGCATGTTTGTTCACCCCACTGCCATGCAAAAATTTTACACTGGTCACTTTTACCTCCAAGGCCTTCAGTCCTGTGACTAAGCGGAGTGTGGAGGTATCCGTCACTTCTGTGAAAGCTCTAGCTTGTATAGAATAAGACAAAAAATGCGGTGTTTGTTGTTTTATAAGGACAACTTCTTGGTGTTATCTTGCCATTCTTGTTTAAAAGTTCTAGACTGCAAAAACATGAACCATAGTCGGATTACTTTTGGTATATTCAGGATACTACAATATTGCAGTGCGCTGTTCTTTTAAAAGTCAGATTTTCTCCTTGCTGAAAAACAGATCTACTACAGCAGTTTCAGCCACTGTTGATTAATAATTCTCACCCAGTCCAGCAATATTGTTTTTGAGTATGCACAATAATAGGATACTACGTCACCGCGCACCTGTTTTATGATCTCTCGCGGATCAACAATCCATCGCTTGAAAGGTTTCTTCTGAATGCATGCTGAACAAAAACTTACACCGGTTTTCAGGCCTAAACTAGAATTTTATATTATAAAAATTCTTTACGTAAATTCAAAGCACACCAGCCAACATAATTTTTGCAACAGATTTCTTCTTGAAAAAGACCATTTTACCTTTCAAGCGACGGATTGCTGACAAAAAAATGGTCAGCAAGAAAGCATAAAATAGGTGCGCGAGGACTTAGTATCCTACCATTGATGCAAATGCAGTAATTTATTTGATAAAAATACATCCTTACTCCTTCATGCCAAATCCGACTTAACATCAAAAACAACAATATTTTCAAGAGTGAGAATATTGTTCAAAATTCAATACTTTAATTATAACTGATTGATGCCGTATTTATGAAGCTTTTAAAATTTCGAATAAGTGTTTTATTTCAAACGACATGTGTTTGTCAGCTGATAGTTTGATAGTTTACTTATTTGCATACATTTGACTTCAAAATTATACATTTATGAGAGAAAATTGCGTTGAATTGATGCTTTCATCTTTATCAACAATATAAGCATCCATTTTCACAAGCACAATAGTCCATTAGTGAGATTAGCACATATAATGCTTCCAGTTAACTTGTTATTTGGCTAGGAAGAATCAAGTGTCAACAATCATTATCGGCAATCCTGTGACATATTGATCTGCAAGGTTGCCTTCGTGTGACTTAAAAATCTGATATGGAAAGATTCTCGGTAGAAAAAAAAGACATCAAACTGGTTTTATTCAATGTCCTTGGCTAGGTTATTCTGTTTTTACACCACAGAATACCTTGTAATATACACAGTATGGCTTTTTCGCGGGAAAACAAATGAAGCGAAAAATATACAAGGATATTGACTTAATATGATGCACATTTATGTTCAACTTTATTGCGTAATATCTACTGATTTTTACAGCATTTTTATCACATCACACACTCCCCCAGAGGACTGTTTTAAGATAATTTGCCATTAGCATATATTCGACACCGAAGTTGGCTTTCACATTTACATGTCATTTTATTTTTAACATTTTTAATTTCCTTTTACAGGAATACGAAAATGAGGGCCATGATGGCCCTGGATTGCTCACCTGAGTACTTTGGCTGAGGGTCTACCGTAGAAACTTTTAAGCAATTTTAATAGAGTGCTACGTAAGGAACATTTCCGTGAAATTTGATGGAAAATTACCTTGCCTTTGAGGAGGAGATGCTGTTTAATTTTTTTCTATTTTTAGCTTTTGCAGCCCTTATGTGCAATGGAGTGATATAAGGAAGTTTTTTGTCAAATTTGGTTTAAAATTGCCAAGTGGTTTCGGAGAAGATGTCATTCGAAGCCAAGTTTTGACGAAAATATATTTTAGCTCTAGTGGCCATTCTATTCAATAGAGCTGAACAGTTTCAGCAAATGTTATAGAGGGCTATGTAAGTAACATTTCTGAGAAATTTTGATGGAAAATCACCTTGCCGTTGAGGATGAAATGCTGTTTAATTGTTTTTTCCATTTTTAGCTTTTGCAGCTGATTGCAATGGAGTGGAACGGTTTGAGCAATTTTATAAAAGAGCAATATAGGGAACATTTCGGACAAATTTGGTTTAAAATGGCCAAGTGGTTTTGGAGCAGGTTTCATTTGAAGCCAAAGATTGACGAAAATCTATTTTTAGCTCTGGTGGCCATTTTGTTCGATGGAGCAAAACCATTTTAGCAATTTTAGTAGAGGGCTATGTAAGGGACATTTCTGTGAAATTTGGTGGAAAAATCACCATGCCCTTTAGGAGGAGACGTTGTTTGAATTTTTCATATTTTTAGCTTCTGCAGCCCTTATGTGCAATGGAGCAGAACGGTTTGAGCAATTTTAGAAAAGGGCAATATAAGGAGAAGTTCTGTAAAGTTTGGTTAAAAATAGCTTTGTGTTTTAGGAGGAGATGTCATTTAAAGTAAAATGTTGACAACGGACGACGGACGCCGGATGATCACAATAGCTCACCCTGGGCGTTTGCTCAGGTGAGCTAAAAACCTCTTATCTTCAACAGTGACTACAACACAGTGTTATGTAAAATCCGGTCCTTTATATGACGAAATGAAAAGAAGCCAGTGAAATACGTAAATGTACCAATTATTTTTTAAGTCATGTGACTTTGAATCAGTGTTGTCTTGACAATTTTCCGAAATATTCTTTCTTTGCCTTCTGTATAATTTCCTGAATGTGGCACAAGGGAATTGTTATTAAAGACATATTTTCACATTTTTAAACCAGTGTTTTGCTGGCTTGCATTTATATTATTTCCATTGAATAGTTAAATAATTAAAAATATCTTTACAATTGTAACGTGGGATGTCCGCATTTTAGCAAACAATACATCTAATTATAACATTGTATTTTGGACAGTTCAGCTGTCCTGGAAAAAGTTAATGATATTTCTATATAAACTTATAGCATAAGCCATCTTTATGGTAATACCTTTTATCTTAGTTTTCAGTTAATTAAGAGCATATAGGGAATACAGGAATATATTTGATACAAGTTATAATGCTCAAAATGAAACCAGTTGATCTATGTTAAACGCAGCGAAGAGTTACCTCAAATTTTACAGCAGTGTGTGAACTGGAAAACGTTTAACTAACACGTAAAGCTTATGTATTATCTGTTAAAACAGTAAATAAAAAACAAGTGTTCTTTTTAGTTTAAATGAACGTTAAATGTAGCTTTGTGTATTTTTGTAGATTCACAGTTTTACTCCAAATGAAAAAAAAGCTTTTAAATGTATTGTAACAGCAACTTAATTTAAGTCAAAAGAAATCGTTTGAAATAACAGCTAAAGAACAGGTGTTTGTTTATACATGAAACAACTTATCCATCATCTTCTACTGTGTATCAATAGAATCGTTCTATTCATCTTCTTTTGTATCATCTACGTCTTTTATTTTTGTCTGCTTTTCAGCTTTGATTCGGGAATATGTATTGTCCAGAACGTCACTACCGCTTTAACTGTCACGTATCGTTCGCATTTTGTGTTTGACTTCAAGTCTGCAATATAAGCACAATTTATTGATAACTGTCGAATGTCAGTGTACGCGTTAATTAAACTACAAAGAAAACATTTTTATAAATAGATAATAAAAAATAATAAAGGCGACATTCGAAAACCACCGTAACGCTTGTGTTATTTCATTAATGCTTTAGTTAACAGAAAACTGGCAAATTTGTAAACATTGAGAGCATTGTGGGTGTTATCTGTTCACAATTATTGTTTGTGTTCGTTACCACAAGGTAAATTGCATTCTTTTTTTCTGTTTAATAACTTCGAAAAATATTGGTTCGTCGTACTGAAATGTGCTTTTTAACGATAGCGCCTTCGCATGCCTTCAAGATATCAAGTTGACAAGAAGATTGTTTTCTAAACAGATTCTTTATACTATTCGTATCTGAAAAAGGATATCCGCTTTCTATTGTTGAAACTACATTTCACTTTCGATCTGAATTGTTAATACTGTCAAGCAGGAGATACGAAACATAAAGACAACATTGTGTGATATCTCTTTTTACATTTTCATTTCGTTATTCATTCAACAATGATTTCACGAGGAGGAAGTAATTTTCATGAAATCTTATCTTAAAATCATAAATTTCATTGATCTGACCATGATGTAGTTTTCATGAGTTTCAGTTTGGGTAAAAGTAACTTTCGCGGGCAATAAAGAATTGTAACATTTTACTGAAAAAATGTAAATATGATTTCTATCAGCCATTATTGTTTGAGTCCATTTCTTGTCTAAGTTGCAAGTCATACTACAACAAAACCTGCCTGAAAATTGCAGGCAGCAGGAGGTCTTCCGTAAGAAACGTTTTAATAAACCAGTATAGCGGACATGATCGATGATTGAACACAACCAGCTTTATGCCCGCCGTTTTAAACGCGTGACTATGATTTTGGTTAAAGAAACTTTAAAATTATATCCTAATTTTAAAAACTGGAGGAAACAGTCATGAAATGTTTGTATTGTATGTTGCATTCATGTTCTTTCAAAAACATGACATTTTTTTCGCTTTATCGCAAATAAAGTAAATAAAATGGTTGTTTATTATAATAATAAAGCCGATCGGTTATCACTTCTATTTAACCAAGGGATGCCTGATACCAAAGCAGTTGGAAGAGAAAGTTTTAAAAGAAGCTTACATGAAAACATAAATGAATGATACACATTTTCGTCATTTACTTTTCTTCATAGAGTTGAAGTGCAGGAAGGTGGCAAAAAATAAGTCTTAGATAAATTTTAATTGCTATAACTGTTTATTTTAATCAAAATGCGATAGAGATATAGTCAAATGCCTTTAATTATCACAAACTCATTTAGTAACCACAGCGAAACAAACAAACTCTTATAGCATTTTGCTTGCTCCCCTCATATGTCTCATGTTAACCCATCCTTGTAAAATCCATCAAAGAAATGAATTACAAATACTATAAAACAGTTAAACTGATATTTTGTTCTAAGAAAAATGAGGTTCGCTTCATATTAAAATATTACTTTAATTGACATGTTTATTCAATAACGACCGATAGGTAAAATGTTCCAAAATTGTTTTACGTGATGCTTATGTCATTGACTTTAATGAAAATAAAGCTAACTGTATGAACTATAGGTAAAATAAATTAAAGTTATGATTATGAAGAAAATTTGTATTCAATATTATACACTTACAAAGTTTTGTATTTAACTGCAATAACTACCCATGTGTGTTGTGCAAAACAGTGAAAATTTCATGCAGATTTGTAATTTCACCGTGTCTCGTTCAATAAATAACCACGATTAGATCAAAATACCTAAAATAACACTATCTATAGCTCTAAACCGCTACAGGCATATTTTATACTGTGCCGTAAACTCTCACACTTACTTTTGCTCCAAAGGTTTAACTTCCATTCGTGAAATAAACAGTCTGGAGATGAACAATCATCCTAACTCGTTCATGGTTTGTCTGTTTTCTCCAAGGAAATCAGTTACAAGTGTAAAAATAACTCAAGTTTTGTCTGCAGTTTGGCACTCAAATTTATTCCCAATTAATTCCCAATCCGAACTCTAACATAGATGTATTTGAAAACTTACTGTTCTCGAGATATGTTCAGTCTAAATGCGAAAGTAAGTCAAATTCAAAGCCCTTATCTAGAACGAAGAACCTACCAAACATAAACGTTTCAAGTTTCTGATCATTTTTCTTTGCACAAATGGATATTGTTTACGAAAGAAACAAAATAAAAACTTTTTTCAACATATCTCCATCCCTAAACGGCATCTGATGAAACGAAAATTTCATTTCTAAACGACCTGAAATTTAACGAATTATTTCCACAGCCATACAAATCTATACAAAACTAATTCAAAATTAAGAAGCAAGAAATATGCCTTGTCACGACATAAAGACATGTCTCTATATTGTGCGTCCACTGGTGTCTGAGATAGTGATATTTATATGAAGGGAAAAAAGGTAGGTAAGGAATGCGGTTTAGAATGCAAAGAGATCTTGTCGTCTCAGTAACGACTGAGTACATCAAATCTGTGGAATTACATGTCATCGGAGCAATTCCGCTGTAGACATGACATTCTTTGTGATCAAAGCACAGCAATTACGTTACTTTATATTCTGCAATGGGTTAAACGGACCTATGGAGCGCACAGGCATTCTGCGGCTCAAATCCTTGACCTTGAAATGTGACCTTGATCTTAAAGAGATGGGTCTGCAATGTGGATATTGTCTTAATGAGATGAATATTTGCCCAAAGTTACATGAATATCCTTCATGCGGCTCAAGAGATACATAGTGGAAACGGAATTGCAAACAGACGAACCTATGGTCAGACGGACAGGTAACCAGGGGCATAGCATAATGCGTTCCTTCAGTCGTATAAATAGGATCAGAAGTATTTACGTTTCCAAGTCTTCAACGAAAAATAAAAGAAAGAAATATTTTATTTCCACAATAGCTTGCATCCCCTCTGGTATGCTTTTTGTTTATACGGACTCTAACAACATTATAATATAGGAAGGAAACTAAACCTGCAGGGTAGTATATATGTTATCCCAAAGTTTTTTTTTACTTTTCAGGAGACTTCACATTGCTATCGACTCGATAATTTTATAATTGCCTCTCATTCATGTAGAACATGTTCATTTCAATTTCTGCCCATGATTAGCATTGTACGCCAGAGAATTGAAGTTCATTTTCTTTGATTGTTACGGATTTCTTTCGGGATTTCTTTCTCAGCAAGCGCTACACATGTTTCTGTCAATATTTAGATTGACACCCAAAAATAATTCACACGAAACCTCCACGTTAATTTTATAAAAAAGCAATGTTTAAAACGTAAGCAAGGATAGTTCGGACATCTTTTCTGATGAAGCTGTTCCACAGTGTCTGGCGAGCTTAATACCGTTATTCCTGGACAGCTTGAATAAAAGTTTACATAAACTGTTAATGAGTGTCATATTCTTTTTACCACAGTACCAAAACAACCGTAAATGTGTCCTACCGTTGCTATATTTATTTGAACTATATTGAAAAAAGCTGTTACAAAACATCCGCTAAGAAAATAGTTCCAAATAAAATGTCAAAATACGTCGGAAATACTGAACATAGAAGACGTCTGTTTGAAACGCCTGGTAAAAAATATGTAATGGTAATATTGTACTACAAACAATATTTGTGATGTGATGAATATAATTACTTTAAGGGAAAAACATATTTATTAAGTTTAAGATAAAAATGTGATTTATAATATTCCTGATTATATCGAAAATCAACAGGTTTCCATTCAAGCATTTGAAAGGGATTTATATTATATCATCTTCGTAGATCGACACGCATGAAAGATTGATGGCATGTCACAGGTTGTCTCTTATTCGTTCATTAGTCATGTGGACTTTAATGAGAGTGTTCTTGGTGAGAAACTTTTGTAATTAATTCTATTGCAAGGTTTGAATTGTTATTACGAAAAACAAAAAAAGAAAAAGAAAAAAAAACATAAAACTAGAAATCCTGCAGATATTTCCTGTCTCAAATGCATTGCTTTAATTTTTGAAGACGTTTTGAAAATAGAATGAAAATTGTCTACCCTCTTTCCATCAAATTTAAACTTACAACGGAGTTTTTAACATTGGGTTTAGGCATATAAAATGAGAACTTTATACGTAGTACATTTCACGGATTCAAGTACGAAGCACAGGGTTATGAGTAGTGTCTTCAAGGCGGGTAACACTGACGACCTAATAAATGAAGCTTATCAAAATTCAATAATGGTGATGATTGTGTCCATAGTTACAATAATATATATCACTGGACCTTAAAAAGAAAATTTACCTCGGCAGAAGAACTGTCGACATATCTGTTTCTTCCCGACTTGGGAAATATTTCAGATGGAATTTCTATTTATTCGTTCGTTGATTTTTATGCGTCTGGTGTTTTAATTGTTCACAGGTATCCATCTTAAGAAAACCTCTTGGAAAGGAGCAACGGTAGTTTAGGGAACGAGCAAGCTGAATAAATTGTATAATCCTCAAGAACAGAGGTATCAATCGCACAAGATGTTATTGTAACTAGCGGGTTTAGCAATAACCGTCTTATTCCACATTTTTTATTCGGATAACAGTATGTTTGGAATGTGAGGCAATGGACTGGACGTGAATGGCTGACGAAGTCGAAACGGAATTTCATTTTATTTGATGAAAATATATACATTTGTGACACAACAAAAATAGCATCTTTACTGATCTTTGAATGATACAAGAAATATTCTGGTAATAATTAATGTTAAGATTTGTTGTTACAAGGGTCTAGATGGTAATTATACAAAACATTTCGGGAGCGAAAATTACGTTCACTGTTAAACATTTAACATTTACAGAAAAATTATATCTGCAAAACGGAAACATACTTAAACTTTAAAACCACAACTTCGTTTCCTGTTTATGGAGTAAATTAATAAAAAAGTTTGTTTTCACCCATCAAGACCTGTTAAAATTTTTAACACTATGACATCTGACAAAGCAGTTTTGCGTATAGAAATGTGACGGTTGTCCTAAAATGAGAACTTTGCCAACTACAAGCTCCTCTTTTTTTAATCGTCTTACCGCATTTAATATGCACTTTACTAGTGTTCTGTCCTATTTATTTCAAATGAAAAGAGATAATAGAATAACAATTCACTGCGCAAATATTCTGGACTAAGTCGTTTGTAATGGTCATTAATTTTATTGATATTATAACGCATTGTCCATATCTATTTAACCCATTAATGCCTAGCGTCCACAAAATTAGACATAGGTAAACAGTGCAGACCCAGATTAGACGCCGCAATATACACCGTCTGATCAGGGTTTGAATAAGGGACTTTCTTCCCTAAATATAACAAAATTGAAAATTTATACCAGAAACCCTTTTAACGAAAAAGGATAGCATAATCTATAAAGCATGACGAGTTAATTGAAACTTTAAGAAGAGAAACAATGTACATTTAATTGTAAATGTAATTTGTTATGTTCATACTCAAAAGAGAGTGGTCGAAGTGAACATTTAAAGCTGCTTATTCACATTATATTGATCAAAATTAAATTTCTAGGATCCTGACCAAAACTAAGATTTGGAGACTTAGAGTGACAGAAAAATAATTCAAGGTATAGTTGGCAGCAAAAGTTTAGGTTATGCCAAAAGAAAGCTCTAAAATTATGCTGTTTTCAAAGGGCGTTATTAACGCTTTGTGCTCATTGTGGTATATTTTGGTTCATTTACTCTGTATCACTGATTCCTTAGACATGTCATTTCAGTTTAATTCGATGAGGATAATGAAACACTCGCTTAGAACAGTTTTTGTGATAATCTAAGTTTGACCCAAAATCTTTGAATAAGCACCTTTAACAAAGAAAGTATATATAAGACCAATCTCTAACCAAACATTCTGTGTTACACAACTGTACAATGAATAATTTGAATCTTTATGAAAATAAATTGGTATTCATTGCTAGGTTTTTCCGAAACAGCATCCCAACACACGCCGAAAAGTTGCCACCATCCTGTTGTAATATCCATTTCTTCTCGTTGTTTTAGTGTCTGAAGCCACTGTGCCAAAATTCGGGTTCCATTGCAGCAGAGAATCACTGTCTTGTTGCTCATATTCTAAAATAAAAATTTAATATTTTCTTAACGTAAATAATTAGTATAAAAAACACATTTCTTATGAACTGTTGTTTCAATAAACGGCCTTGAATTGGCCAGTTACTCATTCACGAAATGTTGTTAGATTAAAAGTGTAATCTAGTGACTCAGCATTGGTAACCTTGAAAAAGCATGTAGCTGATAAGCCCTGCTTCTCTTTAAACATATATTGTTGCAGAATTACTATTAGAATAGATTTAGAACCTGAACCACGAGGTGCTATTTCTAAACCCAAGCTTGCCACAATACCCAATATGCTAGTATTACAGGCAAAAACATTTACAAAAAAACAGGATTCTGAAACACAACGAAACTTAGTGATCTGTCTTCAACGTTAAAATGATATTGATTATTAAGTAACTACGGTGCAATTTACGGAAATTTACACCAATCCTGATGTGGATTTATAAAAGTATTTCTGTTCTACACGAAGCAGTTATTAACTGAATAAGGTACAAAAAGAGCCATTGTGTCATTTCAACTTCAATATTGCAAGAGTTTCACTTCAAAATTACACGATTTCGTCCTAATTATTACAATATTTCACATTTTCAAGAAATCACGATGTTACTACGGTTCTTTCGTAATTAAGAACCCAAAATCAATTTTTTAATGAAGCAGCTAGGAATGCTTAACTCCACATGCTGTAAACTTTATTAGGTTTCACTGATATTGCCTGTCATTTAACAGGGATCAAATTAAAATATTACCAGATATCTCCTTTTCGTCCACAGGATCAGAGTATTTGTAATGGTGCCGATGTTTTGGTTTTTCCCTACCTGATTTCTTTGAGGGCTTATCCTGTAACGTAAAAGATAATTTATTGTAAAATTAAAAAAGAAACACCACAGTGGAATTATGTTAACCTGTTTATAAATCTGTCATGCACTGTATTTCTCAGGGTTTTTTTTCCAATCCAGACGGCGTTGATTTGAAAAAAAGTTATTCGAAATAGTGTGCTTATTTGTCCCTTTGAGCATTTTGTAAATAAAGCAAGACCCTTCGACACTGTATCATCTTTCTTCAATAAACAGGCAAAATTTTGACTAGGTCTCACAATGAATTCTTTCTTGAATCAAAAGTTAAACAGATTCATGTTGTTTGTTTCTAATGAAAATTTTAATTCATAGACTTGACAAAATACTTTTACATTTAAAATAGAATCATTTCTATTTGACACAGAAACAAATTAGCAAGTCTCATCACCACAGCAACGTAAAAAAGTAAAATAAGAAAATATTTACTGAAGTAGGTTTGCCATTTTCTTTGTCTGAAAAAACAACAACAACAAACAAACAGTTAATGTAAAAATAGTGACGATATCTTATATATAAATTCAAGGCAATAATTGAAAAAAAAACTTTTCTATTCAAGACTTTTTACAGGAAATTTATAATGAAATAATTAGTGTGATTAGTCTTAATCTTATTCTTCTTTGCATTAAACAAAACAAACTAATCCTCCATTGTATGCTGTCTTCTGCGTATTGTCTTAGGCATTGCATTTTAAAGAGACAAACGTCTGTCACATATTTGTAGAGAGAGAGAGAGAGAGAGAGAGAGAGAGAGGGGCCGGTGTAATTCTATTTTTAAATAAAATGTTTAAAACCCAATTCGAATTGAATATGTCAACATCAATATTGCAGAACATATTCCCACAGACTGAGCGTTTAGGAATCTATGCTGGAACATTCAGCTGCTACATTTAATAAGACAATCAAGTTAACAAGTCTATTTCCACCTTATTTGTAAGCACTCGACTTTACTTAGTCTAAATGACTTTTCTGATTACACCTTTATATAGATTTGAGTCACGGAGTAAATTGCTTTCCTTATAAGCAAAAAGGTGTAGAGCCGAATTTTGTGTCTCATTCTTTAAAAGTATTTTATAGGAATGTTAAAGGATCTTTTTAAAGTAGAACAAGAAAATGCAGTATTCATTGTTTTATTAAAGCAACTTCTTAGTGTTACTTTTGTATTTTTATATAGAATATCTAGACTGCAAATTAATGAACTAAAGTACTTTTACCACCATACCTTTGGTATGATTAAGATTCTACAATACTGCTATCCGCGTTTTTCAAAAAAAGAAAAAAATACATTTTCTACTTGCTGAAAAACAGAACTACTACAGCAGTTTCAGCCATTGTTGATTAATGCTTCACACCCAATCTGGCAATTGATTATGCAAATGCAGTAATTTATTCATAAAAAAACTTCGTTCTTTCTACTTGATGCAAAATCTGACTGAATATCCAGAAAACAATATTTTCAAGAGCGAGAACATTGTTCACAATTCATTACTTCTATTATAACAGATTGATGGCGTATTTATGAAGCTTTTATAATTTCGAATAAGCGTGTTATTGCAAACGAGATTTATATTCGTTTGTCAACTGATAGTTTGATAGTTTACTTGTTTGCATATATTTGACTTGATATATGATATATTTAAAAGAGAAAATTGCGTTGAATTGACGTTTTCATCTTTATCAACATCGGAGAATCTATTTTCACAGGAACAAAACATCCATTAGAGGGATTAGCACATATACTGCTTCCAGTTAATCTGTAACTTGGCTAGGAAGAATCAAGTGTCAACGGTCATTATCGGCAGTCCTGTGACATATTGATCTGTGAGGTTACCTTCGACAGTTCGTGCTACTAAAAAATCTGATACGGAAAGTTTCCTGATGGAGAAACACCATACTTGTTTTTCTCGATGTCCTTGGTAACATAAATCTCTATTTACACCAAAGAAAATCTTGTTATACACGGTGCTGCTTATTCCCAGGAAAACAGATGATGCGAGAAATATACAAGGATATTGACTTAAAATGATGCAAATTCATAAAGAAAACCACAACCAACAACAACAAAATAAACTGCGACTGCAACACAATGTTATGTACAATCCCGTCCTTTTTATCTCGAACTGTAATTTGAAGCCAGTGAAATACGTAAATGATTTTTCTAAAAAGAAATTATGAATTCAACTTTTGAGATGAAATTATAGATGAATTATTATTATTAAGTGAAGGGATAGTATTGCACGATTGTCAGAGCAAATATTATGTTATTTAATGTACTTACTTCCAAAGACAAACCATGTACTCTGGATTAAAAAACATACCTTTTCTGCGTTCCCCACTTTTAGAGTCATGTGACTTTGAATCAGTGTTGTCTTGACAATTTTCACACTGCCGGAAATACTCTTTCTTTGCCTTCTGTATAACTTCCTGAAAGTGAAATTCAGAAAATGCTGTTACAGACATGTTCTCACTTTTCAAAAACCAGTGTTTGCTGGCCTTGCATTTATAGTATTTCATTGACTAAATAGTTCAAAGAATTCAAAATATCTGCACAACTGTACTGTGGGGTTGTCATTGTATTAAGGACAGTTCAGCCGTCCTGATAAAAGATGATAATATTTTGAAATACACTTACAACACAAATCATCTTTATGGTCAGATTATTAATTTGAATTTCAGGTTAATTGAGGACATTGAGGGAATACAGGAATGTATTTGATTCAAGCTAAAATACTCAAAATGAAACGCGGTTAATCTAGGTTATACACAGTGGATTGTTAGTTCATACTTTTCAGCACTGCTAACTGGAAAACGGTTAACTAACATGTAAAAACTGTATTATCTGTGAAGACAATTAATAAAAAAAGAAGTGTTCTTTTTGGTTATATGGTACTTCAAATGTAGCTTTGTGAATATTGAAGATGCACAGTTTTATTTCAAATGAAAAACAAAAATGAAATCAAATATTATACATGTATAATGCTTTTTGTTTTTGGTGTCTTGAAACAGCATTTGTTTGTATCTAGCAATAAATCCAATGAAAATCGTTTGAATAGATGTTTATCTATACCTGAACAAACTTATCCACCATCTGCTGTGTATAAACAGAGTCGCTGTTTTCATCTTCTATTGTATCATCAACTTCTTTTATTTTTGTTTGCTTTTCGGCTTTGATGCGTGAATATGTGCAGTTCGGAACGTCACTTCCGCTTGAGCTATCACGTATTGTCCGCATTCTGTGTTTGACTTCAAGTCTGCAATATAAGCATCAGTTATTGTCAACAGCCGAATTGCAGTGTACCCGTTTATTATAATATTTCCACCTTTTTTAAAAAAAGAAGAAGAAAAAATAACAAAACATTAATTTTAAAAACAATAAAAAAAATAAAAAGGGACATTAAAACACCACCGTAACGCTGGTGTCATTTCATTAATGATTTAGTTAACAGAAAACTGGAAAATTTGTAAACATGAGAATTGTGGGTGTCATCTGTTTACTTTTACTGTTTGTGCTCGTTTTTTACGTGAAGTCCATTTTTTCTCTTATAATTTGGAAATTTATTAGTTCGTTGTACTGAAATTTGCTTTTTAGCGATATCGCCTACGCATGCCTTGAACGATAGAAGCTGATAAGATTTTTTATTATCGGTTTCTAAACATTTTGCAAATACTGTTTAAATCTGAAAAAAGGATATCCGCTTTCTATTGTTGAAAATACATTTCACTTTCGATCTGAAATGCTGATACTGTCAAGCAGGAGATACGAAACATAAAGACAACATTGTGTGATATCTCGTTTTACATTTTCATTTCGTTATTCATTTAATAATAATTTCACAAGCAGGAAGTAATTGTCATGAAATCTGATCTTAAAATTATAAAATCCATTAAGCTGATGTAATTTTCATGATTTTCAGTTTGAATAAAAAGTAACTTACGTGAGCAATAAGAAATTACAATATTTACTGAAAAAAACTTTGTTAATATGGTCTTCCCATCAGCCGGTATTATTTGAGTTCATTATTTTGAGCATCTTATATATATTCACAACAGGGGATCTTGCAATCCGTAAGAAACGTTTTATTAATCTACTATAGCAGAATGACCTACGGGTATGATCAATGATTGAACACAAACAGCTTTGTGTCCATCAATAGAGTTGCAATGATTTAAAACACGAGACTATATTTTTGGTTAAAGAAGCTTTAAAACTCTTCAATTTCAAAACCAGATTTTTTTCGTAGGTGGAAGAAACAGTGTCTGTAATGATCTGATGCCAAGTGATGCCAACCGCAAGAACTGGAAGAAAATGTTTTAACCACAAGTTTACATGAAAACATATTAAATGAATGATAAGCATTTTCCTTTATAAAGTTGTAGTGGTTGGAAGGTAACAAACATAAAGTCTTAGATATATTTTTCATTGTTAAAACTTTTTTAAGTGCGCCAGATATAGTACACTTTTCTATAAAAAAAACAAAAACTTCCAGTTAAAAAAATAAGCCCATTTGTATAAAGGCTACTTCGAAACAAAAGAAATCGGACAAAAGCTGTGGCCTAAAAATTTGATTTTAGATCTTTTATGCTAATTTGAAATCTTAATTCCACTCCAAAGGAACAATATAACAATATGGAGGAAATATTTAGGCAGCAATGTCGATATTCAAGTTACCGAGCCTTTCCATTAAAAACAAGTTCACAATTTTGATTCATAATTATGAAAGACTGAGATAAATAGTGTTGTCATTCGAAAACCTACAGTTTTTTTCGTGTTTTCTTTAATAATAAAAAACTACACAAGTCTTTAGGTCATTTCAGAGAAGGAAACCAACTTTTATTGATTTTTGTTGCTTCCGTCATAATTATGTCTCATGTAATCCAATCTTATGAAAACTATCAATGAAATAGATTACA
This sequence comes from Cyclina sinensis, assembly GCA_012932295.1. Taxonomy (NCBI): domain Eukaryota; kingdom Metazoa; phylum Mollusca; class Bivalvia; order Venerida; family Veneridae; genus Cyclina; species Cyclina sinensis. The sequence continues at coordinate 4,991,050 of JAAONU010000019.1, forward strand.
AAATAATGTTAAAACAAGCTAAACAGATTTTTCATTTTCAGAGAAAAGTGAGGTTCCCTTCATATGAAAATATTAGTTTAATTTACATGATATTCAATAAAGATCAATACGTATAATATTCCAGAACTGGTTTAAGTGATGGTGATATCACTGACATAACATGAAAATAAAGCTTACAGTCTGAACTATAGGTAAAATAAAATAAAGTTATAAGAATTAAGTACATATGTATTCAACATTATACACTTACAAAGTTTTGTTAGCAAATCTGTAATTTACTGTAATGACTACAAATGTGTGTTGTGCAAAACAGTGAACATTCCATGCAGATTTGTAATTTCACCGTGTCTCGTTCTAAAAATAACTGCAATAAGAACAGCGTACCTTAAATAACACTATTAATAGCTCTAAACCGCTACAGGCAGATTTTACACTGTGTCAGTAAACTCTTACATCTAAAGGTTTAAGTTGCATTCGTGAAATAAACAGTCTGGAAATTTACAAACTTCCTAACTTGTTCATGGTTTGTCTGTTTCCTCCAGGGAAATCAGTGACAAGTGTAATAATAATTCAAGTTTTGTCTGCAGTTTGAAGATAGCTGCGTCTGTCCTACGAATTTATGGTTTAATTCACAATTCAAACTTTAAAATAGATGCATTTCAAAACTTACCGTTTTCGAAATATGTTCAGACTGAATGTCGAAAGAAAGGTTAATGTCACACCCTCAATCCTTAGCTAAAAATATCACCAAACATTGACGGTACCAGTATCTGACAATTTTTCTTTGCACAAACACAATTATGGATATTCTAGATTAAAAATATTAGATAAACACTCCTTCCTTTAACATATTTCCATCCCTAAAGGGCATCTGATGAAACGAAATCTTAGGTCTAATTGATTTCTTTCTGCAAATATAGCTGAGTTAAAAATGTAAACTCTGCCAAAAGAAAGAAATCAACTTTAGCATAGAATAATTTGTCAGTCTCTGATAAATAAATTATGGTATTTCCTATGAAAAGTTATAAACATTAAGCTGTTGAAACAAAAAAAGGTCACAGCTGAGAATGACCTTTCGTTAATTCTTTGATAAACTTTTGAATACATGTAAAATGTAGCTTTGTTTTAAATTCCAGTTTAGACTTGGTAAAAACAGACCCTGATATTTGATCACAAAATAATTCAGAACGCTTGCTACTGTGTATAAACCGTAAGTATTTTTCAGTTTCAAGAGTCAGCATGATAAAGTACCACATTCAAATCAGGTCAAACTGTTTTAAAACCGATATTATCTAATGAGAGGTAGAACGATCTTAACCGAGGAATTCAAAAGACTTAAACACATCTAAAATACTTTTAATTATGTATCGATACCAGGTTGTTTTAAACGAATAACACATTTTTCAAGCAAGCAACGTGGGAATGACATCTGTCATCAAATTTCCTGTCCTCGCAAACATGCCTCTAAGCCTACAAACAGACACTATCTCAAATCAGATTCCGATTCATTCCTTTTTCAGCATTAATGGATAATCCTATTGCAATCTATTTTCAGAAATTCATCTTAGACTACGACAAGATAAGAGAAAAGTGAGGTAAATTATCTGGATTTTTCCTTAAGTAAAATGATACACTCTCGTAAATATACCATATTTGTTACTTTTTCCAAACGAGGTTTCTTTCTCATTAGGCTAGCAACAGATTAAGTTTATCAGATTTTGTTCATTCAAGCAACACGTAAAATTTAAGCGTCTTTCACTTTGAAATAACAATCTGAAATATAACGAATAATTTGAGCAGCCATACAAAACTATACAAAACTGTTCCAACTTTAAGAGACAAGACATATGTCTTGTCATGACTTAACGACACGTCTCTATAATTTCAAGTAAGTTATCGAAAGACTAAATATTGTGTGTCCATCCCTGTGTCTGTGGTGTCTGAGATTATGATATATCTATGGAGGGAAATAGGTTGGTAAGGAATGCGGTTTAGAATGTAAAGGGATATTGTTGTCTCAGTAACGACTGAGTACCTCAATTCTGTTGATTAAATATCATCGGAGCACGCTGTAGATACGACATTCCTTGTGGTTAAAGCACAGAAATTACGTTAAGCCTTGTAATATGATTAAAACTGCATTGCCTTTGACTTTTCCACTGTCACTGTTTTGCCTTAGTTGATCGCTTGTTAATTTCTAACTTAAACCAAAGTCAAGGACCCTCATGTCACAGAAAAGTCCAGAATAGACATGAAATACAACAATTTTCAAAAACTAAAAGAAACAACATCATTTTAATCAATTTCAAACTGAAGTAAATTGACGGATGTTTATATTCTGTTAACTTACATTAGTTACACACAAGAGTCCCCCGAACGTTTGGGCTCAGTTATTTTTTGCTCAAATTTTAAAATTGTACGAAGGTGCTTTTATCTATTTTATTTAAAGACACAGCTGTTATTTTTTAAAATAATTTTATCAATTGCAGAACAACCCATAAAATAGACGCCCTTTTTGGGGCAGCAAAGGGTTACTTTGCAACCTCGTTTATTTCCTTTTTTTTCAAAATAATGCCTATAAAACATCTGCCTCACTACCTACTCTCTTCCAATTCTTTCAGCACGTTTCAAGATTGTTTAGACAGTGTTCCTATTTTAACTGGCATATGGTTTTCAATCTTAGCGATATAACAGGCGTGTAGGATATGAGAAATAAACACAGTTTTTGATTTCATCTTTGTATATTGTAGCCAAGAGAAAAAAATGTTTATAAGAGCTGTATGTAAAATTCATGTTTACTTTAAAGCATAAAGCGAAGCAAAGAGAAATAGACATTATGATGAATTACGATACATTATTTACGGAGTTTAACAACAGATCCCGTATTTACAATATAAACTTTAGAATGCATTTTAATGAACCCCTGTGTAAACCAAAAAATCAGAAATAATAAATTATTCAGTTTAGGAGATAACACATTAGCCTCATAAATCTTGTAACAAGTGTATTTTTGGTTCTGTCATAGAAATTCGTAAAAAATAACCAAAAGCCAGCCTTACCTGTTTATAAATTAACATTTTTTTTCTGTAACTGTGTATAAGATTAATATCTTGCCATTTTATTCCTTGTAAGGTCTCTTTAAAATTAAAGTCATGTTTTACCATATGAATATTAATATCATTAAATATAGCGATTGACAGAAAATGTTGTCTAAGGAGAGCTCCTACAGTAAGCAGCTTTTATGTTTTATAATTATGGATAAATCTACCGTAGCTTTATATTTTTTGATAACTGACTCATCAGTTGCGTTTTAGAAGATATTTACTATAATATCAGATTGACCTTTATTAACTTTTCTCTTGCAGCCAGTTGCTATGTAAACAATCCCCCTCGTAAATGGGCATATGGTTTCTAGTTTTAGCGATAGAGCAGACATTGGAGAATTAAATAATAAATCAATGATTTATGTGATAGTTCTGTTGTCATGCAAAAATATATGCGTACGTGGTTTGAATAAGCTAAGAATAGTTTATATCAGAAATTTAAGAATCACAAATAAAATGGTTACTTAGCAAGATAGGAGAATTTTCTTTGTAAAAACTTGTGAATTCGAAATTATAATGCATGCATGGAGTAACTTATTTCAGAAATCGATTTGATTGGTGCTTCATAATTTCATACACTTTGATAAGCCGATTTTCTTTTCGAATACTTATTTTGTCCTTGACTTATGTAGTTTGTTTTGTAAGTGTTTGATACCTCGGAAACTTGACATTTCTAACTTTTCGTAGTTTTCAACAGCAAAAAAGACTGGCATTAAAATCTAAATACTGCTGCTTTCAAATGAATATAAAAATTATGATAACTTAAATATTCGATCATATATTTTTACGTAGTACTATATTCGAGAGGACATGGACCATTGTGGCAATTTTGAATTTCAGTCTAATACTCGAAACTGATATCGGCTATACGCTTGCTTTATAGTAAAAAATATTATATATTACCCATATAAAACTTAATGTATTTAAATGTATTTTTTTCTGTTATCCCAGGTAAACAACTTTGCACGACAGGGGAGGACATACATCTAACAACCTGCAGGGCATTTTTAATCTTTCATAGGTTAACAAGATAAACAACTTTTTTTTCTGTTGCTTTTCTTATTGTAAAGGAGTTTATATATAGTGCGAGGAAATTGACGTTTTCTGATTTGTTATATTGGTCGGTGGTTTGATATAGATATTATACCGACTTGTTGGAAAAAAAATATTGCCAATCATAACTTGATATAAGACTTCTTGTAGTCCATCTTTATTTCTATATAGTAATGATAGTTGTGCAAGCAATTCTCCGTATAAACACCATCTAGGCAAATATATTGCATGTTGATGCCTACACAATTCATAAGAAGAACATATTGTCACGTGCGTAAATATTTGCTTTTAATACCGTCTACTGCAGATATTTCTTTTTCGATTTTTAGGCAACTGTAAAACAATAGGTTCTGGAAAAACCATTTTCATGCTAGATCGGTTTTCAATTTGAAGCACTTTCTGCAACACTTGTGCATTGAAAACAAAACTTACTATTATGGTACTATTATGTTTGTTGAAGTGCGAAAACGTTTCAGGCCTCGTTTTCTTGTGCATCTTTCCATTGAAAACATACGAAATAAATCGAACTTGTTTCGGCAAACGCTTAAAAAATCGATAAACATTTTAAAAACGACTGCCAATTTGCATCATAGCTAAATAAATAATAATCTCGACATTTGAAAAATCTTCTGTTCTTCTGTTTCGAAGACCAATGTACTTCTCAATTTATTTCATCTGACGTGGTTTCTTATTGCAAAATCATACTCTTTAGATTATACATTTGAACAGAGAAGCAAATGTATTTCCTTAAACCTGAACTTAGTTGTTTGCCTTCATGGTCAAGAATTTTAATGTCTTGTATGAAACACCGATGTTATCTTATGTTATCTAAAGAATCATAGCGGCCCACTGAACACAGCAGTCAATGAGTAAAGAGAATGTCATCTATTTTAGCAACCTAGGTTCATGTCATAGATACCTTTGAACAGGGATTAAACTGAAACAAACTTTTAACAAATGAAAACAAAGGATACATATCCAGAGTTTACACAAGCAGTTCTTAAATACATTTTTCTCTCTAAGACACAATTTTTTTATTATTAAATTTTGTATAGTAGTCATATAGCTTTTCGTGTCATCTTATAGAAGAAATTAACATAAATTATCGTCACTAATGAAAGACAGTGGACATTTTATAGCGTTTGCTGGCACAACTTTGACTTAGTTACCATGACATTTATTCAAACAAACACGACCTAAAACGTTTTCGTACATCATCAAACATAATGGGATGAAAATGTTCATTCCGTACTTCAACAAACATAATGGGATGAAAATGTTCATTCCGTACTTCAACAAACATAATGGGATGAAAATGTTCATTCTTTGTGTTTGAGAAAAAAATGGTCAAGATGAGAATAACAAAGCAATTTAATTATATTACACAAACGCATTTAAGACTGACAAAAATCCACAATATAAAATATAAGTCTATTGCATGAAACTGAGATCAAAACCTATTAAGTTTCTTCGCTCTGAAAAAGGAATAACTGAAACACTATTTACAGGAAAGTTTTCGCTCTTCTTTCAGAGTTATTTCTTTCTGTGCACAGACATGAATATTTAAATTGAGATCAAAAGGGTTTTTCTTTCAATTTAACTGTATCTTAAAGTGTTGCCGAAATTAAAAACATTCACAACGTTAAAAAAATAAAAGATAAAAAAGTAATAAAATAAAAATTGAGGGTTGTTATGAAACCGTACAAATAACTTGCCTCTTGGAAATATAATCCTTTGATTCAAACAGAAGCTGATATCCTTGCGCAACTATTTCTCCTACACAGAAGCTAAAACAATATTCGCTCCTCGCATGGAATAAATCTCCGCTCTTAACAGAAATATCCGCTATTATTCATTCCGATATCAATGAACAATCTTCTGAAACAGACAGCTCTTGGAGGTTTCCTGTACTCACAAAAGGTATAAAAGCACCATATGTTTGATGAAATATCGCTGTTGTGAATCTGCAAAAAGTTTCTCACTCTCGGATTGTTACTATAACAAAATACTGTTTTGCATTAAAAATCTCGTTCGTTAAAGAAATATCTGTCAATATAGTCACAGTTTGCACTAGCAGAGAAGTGAGCGGTATTTTGTCGTACGGAACGCGCTGATTTTGTCGTAGGGAAGAACACGAGTAATCGATACAAGAGTCATGTACAGTGCCGCGGTGACAATTGCTCTATGGAATCCGATCAATTATTTATAAGAAATTAAGTCCTGAGCGATGCTACATTATTTTACCGAACTAATTTCTCTAGATTTTGACCTAATTATTGATAAATAAGTTTGTTTTCTTCTAAAAAAAATCAAATTTAAATGAACAAGAACTGGTAGATAATTCATTCGCAAAATTACGAAAATTCTTGAAAATAATATCAGTCAATGTTCCCATCATGTTATTCTGTAACTATTTGTGAAAAGCTTTTGCAGAACATGTATAGAGAATCCTACCACCAAATAACAAAATCAGTTATTTATTTTAGCGTCGTCCCAACTTCTTTTAAATAAGATTTTTGTGACCTGTCCTTCAAAATGGAGGATACAAGGGACCTTTTCGAGATACCGTAAGAAATTGTTTTTCACTTGTTAAGCAGTTTCATTTGAAAACTTCAAGTCAAATGCCTACTCCCTTTCGAATCTATCATTTAAAAGCTTTCTTTGTTTTTTTATTTTACATTTTCTCGGTAACGAACTCAAACAGTTTACATTTATGCCCACCTCCACATCGATTTGTACGTGTCTGACCGGACAAAGCTTTATGCCGGCGACTTGTTAGCCTAAAAGTGAAAGTAAGTTCTTCAAATGTAAAGTCAGTCACAGAAAAAGGCGTTATTCCTTTGTATTTTGGACTTAAAGCTTCTAGAATGGAAAAAAAACAATGTCCGAAAACTGAGATACCATACTTCGTTCAGGCACTCAGATTCAAATAATACCCGTAGATTAAAATGAGCCAAAAGTCACGAAAACTCATCTTGTAAACATGTTTTCTCCGTACACCTTTCTTTACTTCGTTACCTACGAATTCTAGATTTAAAAAAAACTCGAGGAAAGCTTTTAAACGATCGATCCGAAAGAGAGAAGTCATTTGACATTTGTATTCTAGTGACAAGGCCTTTACCATAGTTTTTTCTTCAGTGTTTAAAAACTTTTTGTTTTGACATTCTTGCACAGTGACCATGTGTTTGGTCTGACATTAAGTTTTGACCTACTTCGAGATGAATTTGTATTAACAATTCTTATACAATTGCTCTAAATTGTTTTGTCTATTTTTCGACATTTTTTTGAAAATTAACATTGTTTCGAAGTGAGACATTGTTAGTTGGACAGCAAGGAAGACTGATCTGGTACCTATTTGTGCATTAGAAAATAAGAATTTGTAGATGAATAACAATACTAGTGTCCAAAGCATTCAATGGCCTCTTACTTTCTGTCTGGATTTATGGAAACATAGCAGAAACAGAGGTTATTGTAATTTGGTATAATATCTGAATGAATAGGCGGTCTTTCAGATTAGATATAAAAAAGATTTGCGAGGTTGCTTAAAGGATTCTTTAACCGTATGACTATTTATGCTGAGACACAATAATCTAATGGTATTCTTACCGACACCTGATGCTTTTTAATGTCTTATTAGGGTTAAGAGAACCTTGTTTTCGTTTTTTGAGCACGCACTATCTATCTCGATCTACAAATTTGGTACAGCCAAGCAGAAACTTAAGAAAATTGTAAATGACGATTGAGTCATAATTTTAAGATCTCTATAGATGTAATGCTTGATAAACTACCTCTGCCATTACACATTATAAAAGGCCACATGTTCTAGCTTTAGGTCAACTATATAATTCAAGCAATTTGCATAGATGGCCTTTTAACGGCCTTAGATGGATTTCAGAAGATGAATCGCTGTATAATTTCCAGTTTATCATATGAACGAATAAATTAAAATCTTGTATCAATATCTTCCAAGACCAAAACATATTTTGCTTATTACATTTCTAAAAAAGGAGCTTGAGACGTCTGTAAATTTCAAATGTTTTATGACATCTTTCATATTCTGACGTGCTTCAAAAATACTTAAAGGCGTAGTATCAAATTACAATAAAATGACTTTTTTGTTTACGTATATAATATCATTAATCACAGTGATATAATTTTAGAAATCATTTGGAAGCTGAACTCATTGACTTTTTTCTTTCAGACTGCAAACGTTTTGTGTTGTAAACGATTTATAGGCTCGACGGCAAAACTTGATTATATGCAATGATTTACTGTAAGCTCTTTGCTCTTTTGTGCTATATTCTAAATTCGTCATACAATAAAATACTTAGTAAGTAGGAGCTGCGTAATTAATATGCTTGACAATATGCGCTAAGAGTTTTAATGACACTATATTTAAAGAACATCTCCATATTTGAATAAATATACGCGTATGAAAATGTAATTATGAAGCACTGACAAATGAAGAAAACCGACTCTATTTTCGCTGTCTAAAATGTCACCCCTTTAATTAAGTAAACACACACACACACACACACACACACACACACACACACTCTCTATTTCTCTCTCTCTCTCTCTCTGTCCCTCTGTCTGTCTGTCTGTCTCTCTCTCTATTTCTCTCAACGTGCAATAGAGAAAATTGACAAATGACTAAGTGAAATATTTCTAATGTGTAACATGTTTCATAAATGCCTCCGTACTTGTAAAAATAAAAGCATATGCTGGTACTTTTGCAACATGCCGAAAAGTAAAAATGCTAATTATACACACAATAAACACCAGATATATGCCTCAAGACAAAGAAAACAACATTACAATTTCCGCTGATGGATAAAGCTATTTAAATAAACATGATCGGTATTTTCATTTTCGATATTCATTTGACACTTTGTCCTTAAAAGTCGTACATTACTCTATATAAATCTGTTTAACAACAAAAGGCCACATAAATAAAACATATCAACGACTGAAAAAAGATCCCTCCTTTACGACAACGAATTCTGTTACAATTTCCAGTTAAAAATGCAATTTTTTCCTGCACAAATCATAGACAAATACGCAATTTCTCGGAATGTTTTGTCACAACATATTTCCCTTGAAAAATCAAACAAAACATTTTTGAGAAACGTGTAAATTTCCAATCAGTTTCATGTCGAAATTTCATGTATTATAATCTCTATTTGAGTTATTTATTGTCAGTTGCTCATATGACTGACGCCCTTTAGAGATTTTTTTTAAATCCCCTTCCGCAAAGCGGGGAGGGTATTATACTACGTCTGTCAGTCCGTCCATCCGTCAGTCCGTCCGTAACACTTTCGTGTCCGCTCCATAATTTTTAAACTTCTGAATATTTTTGAATAACTTGGCACAAGTGATCACCACTCTGAGACAATGTGCAGAGCAAAATAATTGGGTTGCTACCCCCAAGGTCAAGGTCAAACTTAAAGGTCAAGTGTAAAAAGTCTACATTTCGTGTCCGCTCCATAACTTTTAAACCGCTGAAAATGTTTTGAAATAACTTGGCACAAGTGATCACCATTATGTGACAATGTGCAGAGTGCAAAAATTGTGTTGCTACTGTCCGTCCGTTTGTCCGTCCGTAACACTTTCGTGTCCGCTCCATAACTTTCTAACTGCTAAAAAGTTTCAAAATTACTTGGCACAAGTGATTACCATTATGAGACGATGTGCAGAGCGCAATTATTGGGTTGCTACCCCGAAGGTCAAGGTCACACTTAAAGGTCAAGTGTTTAAAAGTCTACATTTCGTGTCCGCTCCATAACTTTTAAACCGCTGAAATTTTTTTGAAATAACTTGGCACAAGTGATCACCATTATGAGACAATGTGCAGGGCACAATAATTGGGTTGCTACCCCCAAGGTCAAGGTCACACTTAAAGGTCAAGTGTTAAAAGTCTACATTTCGTGTCCGCTCCATAACTTTTAAACCGCTTAAATTTTTTTAATTAACTTGGCACAAGTGATCACCATTATGAGACAATGTGCAGAGCGCAAAATTTGGTTTGCCATCCAAAAGGTCAAGGTCACAGTAAAAGGTCAAATATCCACATTTCACGTCTGCTCTATAACTCACTAACTTGGCTTACGAAAATCCAGGTTGCTACACCCAAGGTCAAGGTTAAATATTCTCTATAACTTTTTGACTTTATGGAAGATTTTAAATAACTTGGCACAAATAATTACTATCATGAGACTATGTGCTTATAATATGCATGACACAACATCAAGGTCATGATTGGTTAAAGGTCAAGAAGTACACATTCATGTCGCTGCGGAAGGGGATTTAGCTGTCCTTCAGACTGCCTTGTTTATATTGTTGGAGACAGTACGAGATACAAAAACATCCCATTCCAGAGACACCCCTGGTTCTTTTGCATGCTCAGTGAACATCATCGATGCATCGGCTCTCGGTTTAATGTCTCATTCGAAAGACAATAAGTAATGTTAGTTAGTGGAGGAGCTGGAGATCTATCTGGTTACGCCTGTGTTACAAGTCTAGTGCGTTACCACTGGACCACTGATCTTCTCCTGTGTATTGTAATTGTAGTTTGAGTGTTATTTATACTAACCTATTCAAATTTGATAGCACTGAAATCAAAGTCATTAGGAAACGGTTCTGGACAAAATTTTAAGAAAACTTCTTTCTAGATAATTGACGGGATGGATTTGTGCAACACTGCTGTTACTCACTGCATAATAAAGAGATACGCTAGTTTGAACTCCACCACAAAATACTCTGATAAAAGTCTGAGTGATGTTGCTTATCAAAGAGCCTGATTTCTAACCTTTATGTCTAGAAGATGCTGAAATAATTTTAGTTAAAATAGGTTCATCAGTTATCTGTCTTTAACTGCTTACGTTCCATATACTTTTTTTCAAAATCTAACAATGCCTTGGATTATTATTATCAGATGATATTCCAACGTATAGCAGTCATCTATAGTATCGTTGTTGAATTTCGGGCATTGTCTATCAATATTATTCGTGATATTCTGTATCACATACTTATTTTCACCGAAAGGAAAGTGAATAATTAAATCAATAAGTTATCTACACAAAGCCCTTAGGCAGTGCCATCAATTACCTAAAGAAAATGTAACTTAGCTGGCTTGATTATTACCTTGAAGGATATTCCTCCGGGGACTTCATCATGTATTCGAGAGAGTCATCAGTATTCGATAAAATTTATTTCTGGCGTGGGCTAAACCTGACAGGAATTTCTTAAGTTGATAATTATGATTCAATCAGCTGTCGATTTCAAGTAGCTTGTATAAGTGATGAAAACTTAGACTTGTCACACCACCTTTAATTTTTCAGAAAATGCCCCTTTCCGTGCAGGTTTTAATAAGTCTCTTAAGATCAGAAAGAAACAAAAAACTTTAAATAAGGCCTACGTTTGTTAAATTACACCCGAAAAGAATACCTACTGCCAAAGAAAAATAACAAAAGATCTTAGACCATTGCCTTTCAGAGAACTTTCAAAATCAAAGAAGTCAAAATAAGTAACTGTAGTAGGAATTTTTCAAATGAACACAACTTATGCCAGTGCTGTCAGCAGCACTCACAATGATATTAGAAAGCCAAACACTATAGTCATATTGTTTGCCTATTTGTGCTCTTTAATTGTGCTCAAATGCAGGTTGCATTGACATTCAATGAATCTGTAAATATCCCTTTTAAACACCCACATAACAAGTAAACATCAAGTTCCAGTAATTCGATATTTTAAACATGTCATTCACACTCAGTCCTTTTAAGTGCAGAATGGCGAAAATAGCATAGGAAGCATAAAATGTGATCAGGCAATGACATCGATTGAAATAACAGCACTACCTCTACTGAGAGCAAATTTTGTGGAAGTATCAATTTCATAACAATATTTCATTGCATGTGTTCTAATCTAATGGTTTCCAAGAGATTAATTCAAGTGCGTTGTCCGTTAACCGTAGTAATTCAGCTCCAGTCTGTTTTTATATTCATTGACAAAACGTCGTCAAAGCGAATAAAACAGTGTTAAAAACAAGATACAGTTGGCACCAACCGTTAAGTCTGTCCTGTGCACAGAGTCTACTGAATTTCAGTTAATAAAGAAAAAAGTATTTGTTGTCTACTTTATTTCAACACTGTCAGCATTATTAAATTGAAGCAATATCAAAGGAGCAGATACACAATTTCAGACGCCCACATAATCTACAGTGTTCCTTAAAACATATGAAAGCAAATATCTTTTGTGTTGATGAGAAATTAAACTTTGAATGTCTAACATCATATATATATCTCCTACAGGATAAATTATAGTTCTCTTTCGAATACGAAATAAACATGTTTTTAGATTCTAGTAGAATTGATTGCTTTCTTAATTGTTTTCAATTTCAAACGCAGTACAGTCAGTTTTCGTAATCGAAAGAATTGTAGTTGATCTAAAAAACTAACTGCCTTTTTAGAATTAACCTTTTAGAGCTAACCTTATACACATTCTAGTTCAGAAAGTTTATCTTTCGTAAAACAAAGCTTAATATCTTTGTGATTCAACAATATAATTGAAACCCTTCTCCTCATTCACACGTTACAAAAGTGATTCTAGTATAAGCTGTATAAGAGCTGAGCTCTCTTGCTTCGGAGCTCTCTTGTGTCTTGTTCATTTTTAATTTTATTTTATTTTACATGGTGACATGAACTTATTTCAATGAGCATGAATTTTAATGGATATTTAAAGTTAAAACTGATTCTACTTTTGACAACTTATACATTATCCGAAATTGATCAATATTAGATCAACTGACGAACAATCGTAAGTTTGCGTTTCTAGAATGAAATCAAATTTCTTCCAAACAAATAAAACTGTATGCGTTACATATTTTAGATCTTTTTCAACATCTATCGAGTTAAAGTTGTTTACGTGAATATGTCATAGACAATTATTAAATTAAGGTATTTTATCATGAAAAAGACCAAGAATCATCAATAGAATTAAAGGTGAGCATTGACAAATTTTTACGCTGGTGTTTCCGGTTTGTATTCATGATTCTTAATGTTAGGAATTAAACAACAACTTTCTATATATCAGTTATCTAACCGTTTTATCTCAGATTTGTGAAGTTAGCGGCCTAGCGGCCTGGCGGCGTGAAGTTAGCGGCCTAGCGGCCTGACGGCGTGAAGTTAGCGCAGCTATCATCACGCCGCTAGGCCGCTAACTTCACGCCGCCAGGCCGTTAGGCCGCCAGGCCGCTAACTTCACGCCGCCAGGCCGCTAGGCCGCTAACTTCACAAATCTTTTTATCTCTTGTTGTAATATCCCAGTAAACAGTTCACTGTTAATGTTCCAACGAGTGCTAAAAAAATTCGTTTTTACAACACGTTCTTTTGCAACATGCCGAAAAGTAAAAATGCTAATTATACACGCAAAATATACCCAGATATATGCATCAAGGCAGAGAAAGCAACATTGCAATTTACCATTAACTTTGCTGCTAATGAATGTAGCTATTTAAATCATCATCAATGGTATCGACCTTTTTTTATATATGGAGATAAAACTAAAAATAATAATGTATCAATTTTGTTGAGATAAGTCATTGACATTTGACCTTTAAAAGACGTACGTCAGTCTATTCATGTCTGTTGAGCGACAAAAGGTCACTTAAATAAAACATATGAACGAATGAAAAAGGACTCCTTTTTAGCAACGAATTTTTCTACAAAGTGCTGTCTGAAACCGATTTTAAAAAATAAAAAAATAAAAAAGACAGAAAAAAAAAAGAAAACGAAAAAAGGTAAACGGAATAAAACTCATTATTAGGTCGGCTGACAGCTAAATTCTGGACAAAAGCTAAGCGTTAAAGTTATATTCAGTTTCTCGATCTTGAAAGGTATATTATGCACGCACTGACAGTTCCGAAATACGCATGCTCGAAATGAAAGTTTTGTAAGAGTTGCTGTTCTTGGACTTTCGAGTAGAAAAAACAATCATGGCCGCAACATGTGCTCTACAAAAATGTTCAGACACCGCATATTGGCACTATAAATGGAAAAATCAATTGTGTGAAAAATTTAGCTCTTTGCACAAAAAAGACCAGTGTCAATGTTATCCGCCTTTTAGGAATAATTTATATTCGCTTTCTTCACTTTTAAATCGTAATAAAAATAAAAAATGGAATAATATTACCTATCATGTTATTGCTGGATTAAATAATTAAACTGTTCCAGACAATCATTCAAGATTATTTATAGTAATCTATATCAGTGGAGTATTAATAGTAAAGACAAACTATTTTTAGGATTGATGTTTTTTTTACAGCCTTTTTGAGTAGAATGATTTAAAGGTTATAGATAGAACAGTTATAAAAGCTACCTAATTGTTAAACCCTATGTCAGGCTTGTCGGGATTCATATTATTGTAACACATTTCTTTTAAATTTTCTTGACACGTTTCCTTTTCATGCAAATTTATTAACATTCCAACAAAACAATATCATGTTGAAAAGCGTTAGAAGTGTAAGCAGCTTGTTGGTCGGCAAGATGGTAAAAAGTTGTGGTCACCGCCAAATGACTCTCGCATTTGCAGTGAACATTTTCATGATGGTTAAAGGGATACACAGGCAAATGAGTGCCCAAAAAATTAAAACTGAATAATTTGCTCAAATCACTTTCAATATGAAGAACTTTAAATTCCCAGCATGTTTTTAGTGAAATGCGGGCTTGAACGTAAATATTAGAACGTTCTTTCACAAAAAGTAAAACGTGAACGAAATCACCGAGTTATTTTCAAATAGGTCACGTGACAAAAACAACCAATCGTCGTTTTTCTAGGGCTGTTTTTGCCGTTGATCACGTGACAGGTACTTCAACCGACCAATCATTCACTGCGAAATTTAGCGCGAAATCTAAATTCTCTATCTAGACCCACGTGGGTCAAGTAAGGAAACCACCCGGTTTTTCATTTAAAAAGAGGAAATCTTTGTTACTGGGACATATCATTGTATTTATTTCGATCACATTTATAGTATATTCATAGATAGAATGAGAAAGAAAGCATAAAACTTTTGCCTGTATATCCCTTTAACCTACACCTAAGAATTAATTGCCAACATTGAAGTTAGGTTATACCGGAGCTGAAGGAAAAGTTTAGCAAATGAGCATCCCAAAAAAGAAGAGAATGATAGATATATCAGCACCATCAGTTGATGGTGATAGGGAAATTGAGATGACTTCTACAGAAAGAAGTCCCCAGAGTACCTTGAATTCTTTGTTTCTGTTAATTTTTATGTGTGTTGTTTTAATGTTGTGCAGTACCGGCAGACAATTTCGAATTTGAATAAAACACTCGTTTAAAAAGAGAATTTTCTAAGTTGAAGGCCAAAATTTACTCTGAAACAATGTTGCAGAGAGATGATGATGTAAGTTTCTAAACAAGTCTGCCTAGTTAAACTCTTTTTGACAAGTTAACGATTTGGCTAAAAAAATTCGTAATTTCAGAGATTTGGTGTTCAATACTTTTTTGTTTGGTTGAGCTTGTTATACTGTTTTAAGGTCTATGGTTCATATTCCGGATACAGAGATATTAACAGCAAATAAATCTAATCGCTTTAGAACTTTACCTGACTTACTTTTCCTTTATTGATTGCACAAAAATATTCACTCAGACACCAAAGGATCTCTATTTGCAAAGTGGTACTTGGTCTGATTTCAAGCATCATAATACTATTAAAATTCTCATTGCGTGCTCACCAAACATGCCAAATAGTTCTATAGTGTATGTTTCACCTGCATATATGGGGAGAATATCCGACAAAGCACTGACTGTGGATTGTGGCTACCTTGACAACATACCAATGTACAGCATGTTAATGGCAGATAAAGGATTCAACATCAGTGAGGAATGTAGCACTCTTATTATTTCCTTATATGGCATATGTCAAAAGCATCTGTTTTAAAGAAGAAGAAAATAGCAGATCACCGAATCTTCATTGAGCAAGTGATACGCAGATTAAAGACATTCCGTATTTAAGCAAATAAACTTCCACTTTCATTGATAACTCAAGTTGATGAAAACACCAGTGTATGTTCAGCTTTGTGCTGAAATTTCTTTACCTCACAATGATACTGACCCTTACAATTTAGTAAGAAAGTTGGCAAATTAAGTCTGAGAAGAAGGGTCTGGTATTGGTCCATCCATGAAAAATGGTAATGAAAACTATGCCCGACTGTTGAGGCGGCATAAGACCCAAATAAACAAACCAAACTGGTTTTGACCTCATGGTTACCATTTGCTGTAAAGACCTTTTTCTCAGTGTGAATAAAAAAAAAGACAAAATGTGTTGACTATTTGATTATTGTCTGAAAAACACCTATCAAAATTTAACAAACAAACAACACTAGTTTTTTTGAAAATCTACACTTAACTTTTCACATGTTGCTTACATGACAGTAACTTACAATGGTTTCAGTAAAATGTTGCTGCTTTCAATATGTATATTTTTATAGGCTAAAAATAAAACTCATAAAACTTTATCTTTGCTGTAATTGTAGGACGTTATGCGTATCATGACGTAATTTCAGAGTTTTCATTCTATGTACCTCAAACAAAGCTTAAACAGATACTGATTTATTGTCAGTTGCCTAAGGATATTGTTTTTTAAGTTGTTGGGGACAGTGCGAGATACATAAAGCATCCCGTTCCACCCCTTTTCTTTTGCATGCTCAATGTACAGTACCGATACAAGAGACCTCGGTTAAACGTCTCATCCGAAAGAGAATTAGTAATGTTAGTTAGTGGAGGAGCGGAAGACCTATCTGGTGATCCCTGGATTACAAGTCTATTGCGTTACCACTGGACCACTGATCTTCTCCTGTGTATTATAATTGCAGTTTCAGAGTTATTTATACTAACCTATTCAAATTTGATAGAACTTAAATCAAAGTAACTATGAAACGTCCTGGACAAAATTTTAAGAAAATTTCTGAATATAGGATCTCAATCAGCAGCTGGGCGTTTTTTAAGCCCTATATTCCGTGAAAAACTTATAGTTTTCTCATTAGACTGACACATGTCCCATTAAAATCGATAAAGAAATGAAATAGTAATTCTCTATTTTCAAGCGGAGCCAATGTTTACAGTTTTGTCTTGATTCCTTTAGTGACGTCACAGTCAGGTGGTATTTCTTTCTTTCTTTCTTCCAATAATGACTTCGATCAAGACTGATCATTACGTCATGTGGGTGGCAAATTAGCAGCCAGATGGGTAAAAAAAAAAAAAAAAAAAAATTCATGTATAATACAACAATAAAAGAAAATTTGAGGCCAAACTGCTCTGAGATTATAATTACATGCGGAAGTAGCAAGCCTAGCCTGTTAAAACTATGTACAGGGTTGTACCACATTACATTGAACTAATTGCCTGTTTAAAGGAGTCCACTGTGCAAATGGAAACAGTTGACTCTGGCAGGCAGTTCCAGACTGGTATTAACCTAGGGAAGAAAGAGTACTTAAAACAGTCTGTACGTGGAGAGGGTCTCGAATACTGAAAGGGGTGACTATTTCTGGTTTGAAGTGACCTGCTTGTAACTGGTGTTAGATACATGTCCTTATCAATAAACACAAGATTATAATGTATTTTGTAAAAGAACGTAAGACCTGAAACTTCTCTTCTATGTTCAAGGCTGTCTAAATCTAAGTCTGTTAACATGTCACCCACACAACTTGATCTACGCCACCTTCTACATGCCCATCTTGCCGCAGTGCGCTGTACTTTTTCAATCTTTTGTATGTTATGTTGGGTATGTGGGTTCCATATAGGGAACGCATACTCAACCTGGGGTCTGACTAAGGTTTTATATGCCATGAGTCTTGTGGCCTGTGGTGCAAAGGAAAGGTTACGACGTAAGAAACCAAGTGTCCGAGTGGCCTTGCCGGCCACACTGTCTATATGTTTGGACCAATCTAGGGTGTTGGTTAGGGTAACGCCCAGATATTTAGCGGAGTCAACTGCTTCTAGGACTTGACCATGCAGCAGGTAATTATGTTTGATTAGGTTAACCTGTTTATGCCTGGATAGTCTCATGACTTCACATTTGGCCACATTAAATTTCATTAACCAAGTCTGTTCCCATTGTTGGAGTTTATCCAGGTCATTTTGCAGGGTGAGGCAATCTGAATATGATTGGACCTTACGATATAGGACACAGTCGTCTGCAAAAAGACGCACTGTTGATGTTATACCATTGGGCAGGTCATTAATAAATAGGAGTAATAATACAGGCCCAAGTACCGAGCCTTGAGGCACTCCGGACACCACAGGGGCAGGATCTGATTCTACTCCTTCTAGGACAACAACTTGAGACCTATCTTTTAACCATGATTCAATCCATCTAAGGGTAGTGCCTCGTATACCATAAAAGTTTAATTTATGCAATAGTCTCCTATGTGGCACCTTATCAAAAGCTTTGGCAAAATCCATGATCAGTATATATGTCTGAACATGTTTTCTAGATTTAATATTGTCTAAATTAGAGGCCAGGTCATGAACAAATTGGACTAGTTGGGTTTCACAAGACCGTTTTTCCCGAAAACCATGTTGGAAATTGGTTAAGATGTTTGAGCTAGAAACATGTTTCATCAAGTTACTAACAATAATATGCTCTAACACTTTACAGGAGATACATGTTAGAGATACTGGCCTGTAATTAGCGGGATTATACTTATAACCCTTTTTAAACTTATAACCCTTGTTCGTTTAAAACTTTCGGAAAAGAGGTCAAAATACAAAATTATAATAAAAGAAGAAAAAACATGTGGTTTAATGAAGAATGTAAAGTAGCAAAATCACGATTCTTAAACGATAAAAGAAAGTTTAAACATTTACAAAATGAGGAAAATAGGCTTGCATTTTTAGAAAGCCGCAAATACTTTTGTAATGTAAAACGGAAAGCAAGATATAGTTTTAATGCTAAAGAAAAAAAAGATATGTCTGAAATGAGCAAGAAAGCACCGAAGAAATTTTGGAATAAAGTAAATCAGTATAGAAGTTCTAAAAGTTCAAACTCAGTATGTATTGACGCAAATCAGTTTGGTACTTATTTTTCAGATCTTTTAAACACATCTCCAGGAATAAATAGTATACGATTAGATCATGGTCCTAATTTTGAAATCAATACAGATAATGTTAATTACATCCACTTTTTAGACAAATCTTTTGATGTCGACGAAATAAGTAAGACTATTTCATCATTAGTTAGAAGTAAGGCCCCGGGTTATGATAATGTAGTATCCGACTTTTTTATTGATGCTAAAGATTTTATTGCACCATATCTAGTTAAAATATATAACAAAATTTTTAATGAAAGTAGGTATCCAAAATGTTGGACACAAGGGATTATTGTACCTATACACAAAAAAGGTGACAAAAACGACCCTTCAAATTATAGAGGAATTACTTTGATCAATACTATAGCAAAAATATTCTCGCTTGCACTTAGAAATAGATTAAATACCTGGTGTGAAAACAGTGATGTTCTTAATGATTCACAATTTGGTTTCCGCTGTAACAGAAGCACGGTGGATTGTGTTTTTATTCTACACAGTATTGTTAATAGGATGATTGAAAACAATAATTCACTTTTTTGTGCATTTATTGATTATGAAAAAGCTTTCGACACTGTCTTAAGGGATGCTCTCTGGTTTAAACTTTTTGAAATTGGAATTAGTACTAAAATGCTTAAAATGCTACAAGCTATTTATGAACATGTCTCAGCAAGTGTAAAAGTTAATGCGAATATATCCGATATTTTTGAAATTTCACTTGGCTTGAAACAAGGGGAGCCACTCTCGCCTTTACTCTTTATTATGTTCGTAAATGATGTAACCCTTAATGTAAACTTTAATGCTCTAACAGACAGAGATATAATTCAATTAAATATGTTTATGCTTCTATTCGCTGATGACATGGTATTATTTACAACAGACCCGATGAGCCTACAAGCTCAACTTGATAGTTTATACACTTACTCCATTGACTGGGGTTTGAAAATAAATGTTAATAAAACAAAAATTTGTGTTTTTAGAAAGCGAAGAAAAAATGAGGCATTTCGTTGGTATATTAATAATGAAAGTCTAGAAATTGTTGATTCTTTCTGCTATCTGGGTGTCAAATTTACAAGCAATGGTTCAATGAAAGAAGCTATGAAAACTCTTACAGAACAAGCACTTAAAGCGGTAAATGGTCTATACATTGTTTTTTCGAGAATTAAATTCGATGTTAAATCTAAACTTATGCTTTTCGATCGTATGGTTACCCCAATATTGTTGTATTGTTCTGAAATATTTGGGGTATATGATACTAACATTATTGAGCGAGTACATATGAAATATTGCAAAAAAATACTTGGTGTTAAAATGCAAACTCCAAATATGGCAGTTCTAGGTGAAATTGGACGATATCCATTAACACTTATTTGTAAAGAACGAGTGATTAAATACTGGCTTAAAATCTTATCGAATCCAAATTCAATTATGTACAGTATTTTCCAATCTCAGTGTAACGGCATAGATAATATACGATATAATTTCTGGGCGAAGAAAGTTAAAACTTTATTAGATGAACTAGGATACGGTTATTTATGGAATAATATCACTCCTCTTACGTTTAATTATTTTCCTCAACTTAGAACCCGATTGAGGGAACAATTTCACCAACACTGGCATGGATCAATTAATGAATCGTCAAAACTACATTACTATGCAAAGTTCAAAAAAGTCTTTGAAATGGAACGTTATTTTGACCTCATTGACAATGACTTTTTAAGAAAACTTTTTACGTGTTTTAGACTATCTTCTCACAAATTAGCAATTGAAACTGGCCGTTTTACTGGCGTACAAAGAGAAAATCGCATGTGTCAAAATTGTAATATGAATGTGCTAGAATCAGAATATCATTTTTTATTGACTTGCACTAAATACACATCTTTAAGAAATAAATTTTTACCAAATATATCTTGGCCAGACTTGCGTAAATTTGTAAATTTGTTGTCATCAAAGAATAAAAAAACTTTAATTGGTATATGCAAATTTTTAAGGAAAGCTTATGAAGCAAGAGATGGGTAAAATATCTACAGTGTATTTATCATTATAGCATACCATTGTTTTCTTATGTATGGTCATTATACTTGACTAGGTGATTATAATTCCTTTTGTTTTGTGTAGGGCTATCTCTAGTCACTTTTTTCATTTTATTTATGTGAATATTGTATCACATTTGCAGATTGATGTATGTTGATTATTGTCACTCTGAATGGGTAAAATATTTTTTTTTTAATTTGCTGTCCATTGTTAGCCAAAGGCAATTGGTTGCCGATTTTTGCTAATAAAAGTTTGTTGTTGTTGTTGTTGTTGTTTTAAAAATAGGAGCAACTGAGGCGTTACGCCAATCCATTGGGATTTGGCCGGTACGAAGGGACTTATTAAAGATTATAGACAGTATGTCGGCAAGTTCACCAGAACACTCCTTAAGAATTCGGGAATTGATGCAATCAGGGCCTGATGTCTCATTAGGATTCAAATTATTTAAGAGTTTTAACACCCCATTACTATCCACTGTAACATCAGACATGGACGAGTATCTACTGGGTCCCATATCAGGCATCTCAAGGTTACTTTCAACAGTGAAAGCAGAATAAAATTGCTTGTTTAATATATTTGCCTTGTCCTTGTTATCTATCTTAAGGATACCATTATCTCTAAGTGAAGTAATACCTTTCGAACCACTTTTTAAATTGTTAACATAGGACCAAAATTTTTTAGTGTTACCTCTATTACCTTCTTGTGGGGAAGCAGTTTCCTCAAAGATATTATTAACATACCTGTAGTGAGCATCCCTTATGAGCTTTTGAACATGGGACCTCATCTCTTTATACTTTTCATATATATGAGGGTCTTTACTCTTCCGGGCATTTTTAAATAGACGATCTCTCTTCTTAATCAATTTCTGTATATGGATATCTCGTATTGCTACACTGTACATCAACCTTATCTGATGGAGGTGTGCGAGCACAGAGAATGCAATAAACAGTGAAAACAGTGCTCTAATTTTAAACTGTCAGTAAACCGTTATGAAAGCTGTACATGATAAACTAGTTCCGTGCGTGTAATTGGCCTTAAAAACATGTCGCTTAAAAATTAGGATAGATTTAACGCCCTTATTCTCAATTCACAGTACAGGGTTTACAGTTGTTAAATGCTTACCTCTGTGGCCATTTTTACAATAAAGGATTTTAGCGTGTTTAATCTGTAAATTTCTTATCTGCCACCACGGACATATTTTTCAACAAACTTATTTGAAACATATATAATCTGAAACATAAAATTTCACTCTTTCATAACATGTATATTTTTTGCTCGTATGTTTCATAGTTTTCGTGCAGATTTTGTTGGGCATTACATACTCAAAGAAGGAAACATTTCCACCGCATTTTGAGTCCTTTCTTGTTTGTACTCTGAAGGCGGATATCGACCATTTATAAAATAGCATGATATTCAACGTTTTGAGTACAATTATTTGGACTACAAAGGTCCCATCCGCAGATATATTTCTCATGGCTAAATAAACTTTCAGAGCGTTAATAGACCAAAATTTGAATTTATCAAGCGTCATATTACACAAATCTTCCATTGTTTATACGTTCAAAAGCACAATTAAGAGTAGAAATTATATTAATATAGATAAGCTAATTTTGTTTGCAAATATGGCTTCCTTTACTCGATTTTTATCTCGTAACAGCGCACACCTGCTAAATCTCGTTATCAATCTCCGAGACTGTCAACGCATGTATTGTTAAACTAGTACCGGCGGGGTAAAACTTAAAAATAATTATGTCGCTTCGAGCTACAATTCTATTGATTTTTGTTCAATTTGCAGACAAAAATGCCATTTTTTTCTGAACAAATCATAGACCAAAACGCAATTTCTCGGAAGATTTTGTCACAACATATTTCCCTTGAGAAATCAAACAAAACATTTATGAGAAACATGCAAATTTTCAATCAGTTTGATGTCGTAAATTTATGTACTACTTTCTCTATTTGAGTTATTTATCTTCAGTTGCCCATATAACCGACGTCGCCTGAAGAGTTGTTGGGCGAGATACAGAAAGCATCCCGTTCCAGAGATACCCATGGTTCTTTTGCATGCTCGGTGTACAACACTGATACATGGGACATCGGTTAAACGTGTCATCCGAAAGACAATTAGTACTGTTATCTAGTGGAGGAGCGGAAGATCTATCTGGTGATCCCTGGGTAACAAGTCTAGTGCGTTACCACTGGACCACTGATAATCTCCTATGTATTATAATTGTAGTTTTAGAGTTATTTGTACTAACCTATTCAAACTTGGTAACACTTTAAGTAATTATGAAGCGGTTCTGGACAAAATTTTAGGACAATTTCTTCCTACATAAATGACAGGTTGGATTTGTGCAACACGAACTCATTGCATAATAAAGAGATACGCTGGTTTTCACTAAGGATACTTTGACTGACATTAGACTGAGTGTGGTTGCTTATCAAACAGTGGTTTTCACTCAGGATACTTTTACTGACATTAGACTGAGTGTGGTTGCTTATCAAACAGTGGTTTTCACTCAGGATACTTTGACTGACATTAGACTGAGTGTGGCTGCTTATCAAACAGTGGTTTTCACTCAGGATACTTTGACTGACATTAGTCTGAGTGTGGTTGCTTATCAAGCAGTCTGAATTCTCTCATTATTGTCTAGATAATGCTGAAACAATTTTAGTTAAAATCGGTTCACTAGTGTTCTGACTTAAGCAGTTTACGTTCTATATATTTTTTCAGAATCTTAAACATTTCCTTGGATTATCATTATCAGGTGATATTCTAGCATGTAGCAGTCAATCCTAAAACATAGTCTTTAATATCGGGGTTGAATTGTGGCCATTGTCTACCGATGTTATTCGTGATATGCTGATGACGTATTTATTTTACTTAAAGGAAAGTGAATGTTAAATGCACAGATCTCTTAGACAGTGCTATCAATTACCTAAAGAAGCTAACTTCGCTTACTTGATCACTACCTTGAAGGCTATTTCTCTGGGGACTTCAAAATGTACGCGAGAGAACCCTCAGTATTCAATAAAGTTCATTTTGTGGCGTTGGCTAAACCTGAAAGGAATTTCTTAAGTTGTAATTATGATTCAATCAGCTATCGATTTCAAGTAGATTATATCAGTGATGAAAAAACATCCTTTTTGTGCAGGTTTTATTTAAACTCTTAATTACGATAAAAGAATTATATAAATACACTTTAAGTTTACTAAATCACTTTCAAAAAGAAATATCTACTGCTAAAGAAAAACAACAAAAGACCATTGCCTTTCAGATAACTTTAAAAAATCAGAGAAGTCAAAATCAGTAACTTTAGTAGGAATTTCTGCAAATGAACACAAGTTTTGCCAGTGCTGTCAGCAGCATTCACAAAGATGTTAGAAAGTAAATTCTATAGTCGTACTGTTTGTCTGTTTGTGATCTTTTACCGTGCCCAAATGAAGACTGAATTTGCATTCATCATATCCATAAGTTTCCCATATAAATACCCACAAACAAAAATCAAGTTCCGGTATTTCATCATTTTAATCTGTCATTTACAGTCAGTCATTTTTAGTGCAGAATGGCATAAATAGCATTATTTCATATCCGACTCGATAAAAGGGGTGCCATAAAAAGTTTGCTTTTTACGGCACATGATACGTCAAGGACTATTTTTGTGTTTATAATCAAAAGGAAGTGATAAAATTGTTGTTATTACAAACAGAGACTACTTGAATAAAAATTAAATAATTCAGATGTAGATCTTACTATACAGTGATCATTTAAGGAAATAAGATTATTGAAACGTTGGAACTATTTTTTGGGTATATGTACACCTGGCGGATAACCTTGACATTAGCCTAATTTGAAACACTTTAAAGATAGGTTTTCAATATCTTTAGTAAATTATTTCGAAATGCCAGATGTGACAGGATAAATAGAATAATTGGTTAGTCACCGTCGGCTCACCCGATAAAATCCAACGCCTTGCCAGATTAACTTTCTCATATTAAGACACTAACCTATTATTCTCTATAAATCTCATTTGGCAATTTCAGACACTCAATCTACAGTGTTCCTTGGAAAATGTGAAGCAAATATCTTTTGTGTTGCTGAGAAATGAAACTTTGAATGTCTATCATCATATATCTTCTACACGATAAATAATAGTTCTTTTTTGAATACAATCAAATCGATGTATCGTGTTTCAGGTTTTTAGATTCTTGTAGAATTGATTGTATTCAATTTCAAACACAGGCAGTCAGTTTTCGCAATAGATGATACAGAAGTTGATATAAAAAAGCTAATTGACTTTTTTAGAACTAACCTTTTACAAATGTCACTGAAATGTCAATATTGTCAGCTTATCAGAATTGTAATAAATTTCGACTAATTGACTTTACTTGTTTGTTTCCTTTCAGATGGCTTTTCTATATCTAAATTGTATGAATCGTGAGTTTATGCCACAAGCCAATTTATTCTCCAATCGCAAATTCAATGACGCACCTCAAATTTGGTTTAGATGAAAATTTGTTTTAGTTTAGAATTCAAAACTCAACGTTTTTACAGTGTAAAAATAATGGCATCTCATTTTATATTTTTTAAGGCTTAAAAGTGTAAAAATACACAATAAGGTCAAACTTAAAATTAGATCTTACGATGCGTGTATATGATTAAAATTTCAGGTGAATTCACAGCTGTCGTATCGAAGCTAGTTTTTATTTGTTGTTTAGTAATGAGTCTCTTTGAAAAGGGCTGTCGAAACAAAGTCAGTGACACTCCATTTTGCACTGTCTGCAGGCAGATGTGAGTCTCATTTCTAGCAGATTTTTTTTTTTTTTTTTTTTTTTTTTTTTTTTTGGGGGGGGGGGGGGGAAAGACAGGCAGAGCATCGATTAGATACCTGAAATCTGCAAACAGTTCTAAGCTCAAATCTAATAAGGTATCAGATTCATAATGCCGCATCTCAACTTTGCAAACAAAGGACTGTTTCATTGACAAGACATTGTCACTGAAGGGTGTGGGTTCAAAACGCGAGATGAATGATGAATTTTGTTAGTTTAAATATATTTCAATTGCTGTAAACCCCTAAATCACTGTAAAACAAAAACCATTTTAGATACATTTCAATTGTCATGGTAAAATTAAAGAAATGTGAATATCAGTGATTTCAGTTATTAATTTCTCCTAAACTACATGATAAATCTCTTACATTTTGCCACATTAATCAGACCAGTCTAAAGATATATTATTAAGTTTACTAAGATATCATTTCGTCATAATGAAGTGAGTGGGGTAAATAAGACTTATAGTTGTTATAACATTTAGGTAGTGTGTTTTGTCCGTAGTAATTATACCTTCATACTGTGAATGATTACATACTGCACTGTTCTTTATATGGTCAGAATAAGAAACATGGGGTACATGGTGACCCTAAAGCGCTTATCTTAGCATAATTGCCTAGAAAGAATAGTGCCATGTGTTGTATCTATAAAATAATAATGCAAAACAAATTACACAATGTGCATAATTTGAACACTATTGGTAGGGGTTGTGCGAGCAACGCTTTATGCAAAATTTCAGAACTATTATTGTAAGTATTCTTGTTCCAAGAAGATTTTTAAAGAAGAAGATTGTTTAAGAGGTTATCTATAGACGTCAAAGTAAAATATCCCCCCTACCCCTAAGCAGAGCCAAAATGACACCAAATGCAGAAGTTGAATAATCCAGGTAACTGTCTACTAGATAATGCTTACTGGAAAATTTTAGAACTCAGAGCCATATGATTTTTTTACGGTTTTTCTTCTATATTTCTATGTTAAACATGTGACCCCTCGAGAATATAACCGCAAGGACATAATCTGAATAATCTTGATAGAGATCTGCTAGATAATGTCACATAACAAATTTTAAAAGTCTCAGCCTTGCAGTTTCTCAACACAAGAGTTTTAAACAGTTGTTTATATCAGTCAATGTAAAACGTCTGACCTAGATCGGAGAAATGACCCCAGGGGCAAGGGTTTCACACAAGAATATGTTTTTAAAAATTCCTATACATATTTCTTGTGGGGTTCAAAAATCCGAAAAAACATAATATGATGGAGGTTCATTTTTCAAAGAAACGCCCAAATTTCAAAGCTCAAAGCTCTGTGCCATGTGGTTTTAGACAAGAAGATTTTAAAGTTTTTTATTCTTGTTGCCTTAGCAGTCAAAGTTCTGCATGAATTTTAAATCTTTGAACAGCTTTGGTAAAGCTTTATGCAAGAACATCCCTGCCAACTTTTATAAACTTTGGCCGAGTTGTATAGGAGATGCTGTTTACAGTAAAAACTAGACGATGCACGACGGACAAAGCTCACCTTGATATGTGCACTCGTGAGCTTAAAACAAAGCGTTTCTCTTTACAGACTCTTTAAACTATGTGAGATTTAAAGTCGATATTTGTTATACCTTGAAAAGCTCTCTTTGTAAAAATGTGTGAACAATTTACTTTAGTATTTCACTCTAGCATTTGATTTTTTGTTAAGATGATAATGACTTTCACTTTTCAGTTTTTGCTGGAATTATCTTAATGTCACTAGAGCAATCAGTGATATTTTACGTCAATTAATTTTGCTTTATTGTAAATACCTGTTTGTATTCCAAAACGATATGTCACATCCTGACAATTAAACTGACTGATACAAAAGTAGGAGAGGTGATATTATATTTAATAAGAAATATCTTCAAAAAAGATGATCGATGTCGATTAAGTACACAATCAATCCTTCAGAATTGTTTGTTTTCGGACATTGGCAAATATTGAACGCAAATAGTAATCGTGTAATTGCTTAGGCTATAACAAAAAATGTTGAGTTTTATACATGCTAAAAGTGTCAATATCATTTTCAGTGAAATGAATTAAATATTTAGTCATATTTATTATGTTTGTTCGGTTAGTATAATTTTTAATTGTTAAAATGTTTTGATATTTCCTTCTTCAGCTGAAAATTTTGTATTTAGCAATTTCATTTGATATAAATGTAGGTCAAAATCGATTGTAATAAAGCTACGCCAAATAAAAACAAATCTACTAAAAATCTAAAACAATTAGAATTCAGTTGAAGTAAAAGGTACTGACATATGTTGAGAAGTTTAAATGATATTATTGATACAGGGGCACGTCCTTAGATGATTGAATCATTGGGAATTTATAAATTCTACTTATTTCCCCCCACACCTCGAAAAAAGATATAAGGTATCAGATATATTCTTTTAAGGACGGCTGCTCGTAGCTGCTTTCAGATAGATGCTTGGTCCTTTTTGTGTTACTTCCTTTTGGGAATAAGTGATTTAAATATTGATGCACAGTCGAAGTCGATCAACTAGTCACGTATTTAGGTTCAACACTGGACCAGTTCTTAAGATTTGAGTTTATGGTTACATCAATTATACGTAAAGCTAATGCAAGACTGAAATTTTTAAATTGGAAGAGAATTTTTTTTTTTTCATTTTATACCAAGAAACTTTCAGTCATGTCGCCTGATTATGCCTGCACGGTATGGTATTTTGGACTTTCTCAGAAACGTTAGAACAAGCTTCATTTTACTCAAAATAAAATCATTTGATATGTGCTGAACCTTGAACAAAGAAGCCACATATATCCAGAACATTTCCTAAAGTTAGGTTGCTTACCTATTGAAAAAAAAATGAACCTGTCAGTTACTCTCAAACACTTGTTTAAAATTCATACAGGTTCTGCTCCTCCATATTTAAGTGCAAATTTTGTTTTGAGCAGTTCTGTTCACAGTCATAACACCAGATTAGCCATAGATCATGTTTTAATATTTCTAATTTTAAAAGCTTTGGTTTAAAGTCTTTTTCATAAAATAATTCATCACCCTGGAATAATTTACCTCAGCAAGTAAAGGAATCAAGTGATATTCGTACGTTTAAATCCGCCGTTAAGACACATTTTTAGCTTGTATGTGATATTATAGAGTTTAATGTGATGTGTTTACTTTTTCGATTTTTCTTTCCCTTTCTTTTGAAAAGCCATAATTTGGTTTTCTAAGAGATTTATCTGCAGACCCTATCTTACCGACTATAAAAAATGTAGAGTTCTGGATCTGTCGTTATTTTCTTGATAATACTATGTAACAAAAACTAAGGGCTACTTGTACTCCGATTACCACAAAAACCGAATTACCAATCTTTAGATACATTTTCAACTTACACCATGAACATGAATTTTAGCTGTTCCTTAGAGATAAAGTAAACAGCTTGCCAATTATATTAACCAAATAAATTCTTCTATAATTCTGAGGGTTGGATGCGTCATCTTCCTTTTGGATAGGGAGTGTCAAGCCTTTACACCACGATAATGGACAGTTTTCATAAATTTTAGTATTCGGAGACTTATGAAGTGCTTAGCATTACGAAAACAATAAGCTACATTACTTTCAACAACGACGATATGGTTTTAATTATTTACTCATTCGAGAATTCGTTATCTAATTCATAAATACTTTGATAATTCACATGCAGGCCAAAAAATGGCTTATGGTAATATCAAACATTTTTTTTTTATATGGAACATTTTCAAAATGTTCATACAATTCATCGGAATTTATGTCATAATCGTTTTATTTTGTTATTCTTATTAAATATTTTGAAATATTTCCAGAATTTATGAAGCTCTTTTTTGCTGGCACTAAAGTAGTTTTTCATTCATTAAATCTTTATTTACAACGGCTTCTGTTTTTTTTACAAATTAAATGTTCGCTTGTTTTTGAGAAATTGCGTTTTTGTATTCTGCAGAGTTTATAAAGCCATGGTATTTTTTTAATAACCAGAGTACCCATATCACGCAAAAATGACCATGGAAGTTAAAAAGGATTTCATATATTAGTTGTGACAAAGAACTCTTTACAACATGAGCACCGCTGGGCGGAACATTATATGCCCGAAGGGTGTTTTTTCTAAGTATGATGCATTTGTGATATAAGGGAGGAAACCTTAGGCTTTGGAATTAAATCATTTGCTTGAAATTTTATTCATTTTATTTTATTTATAATTTTTAACACTCTATAATTTTAATTTTAGAGCTTCATAGATCTTTATCATATCTGAATTTTAGGTTTTATAATTTGTATTAATGTCAATCTTTCAGAAGTTATGATGTTCATGCTGCAATGCATGATTATCAAGTTATAGTGCAGAAATATTGATTGTTTATTGATTGTCACCTTGACCTTTCATGTACTTACCCTGAATAGCAAAGGGGTCATGTAATCAATGATGGCAATCATCCGACGAAGTTTGAAGACTGTATGGGAAGTAGTTGCCAAGTTATACAGTAGAAATACTTTCCAGTGTTTGGGTCATTGTGACCTTGACATCTGACCTACTGATCCTAAGATGTATAGGTGTCATTTTCTCGATGTTATCAATTATCATATGAATTTCGAAGTCTGTATGACAAATGGTTTTAAAGTTTACAGCGGAAAACGTTTTCAGTGCTTAGGTCACTGTGACCTTGACCTTTGACCTAATGACCCCAAAATCAATAGGGGTCCTTCCCTCTATGTGTGCAACCGTCTATGAATTTTGAAGTCTCTAAGACAAATGTTTGTCGAGTTACAGAGTGTAAATGATTGCAAACATTTCGGTCACTGTGACCTTGACCATTGACATATTGACCCCAAAATGTATAGGGGCCATCTACTTAATGTGTGCAATCACGATATTAAGTTTGAAGTCTCTATAATAAATGATTGTCAAGTTACATGGCGGAAATGGTTTTCAATGTTAAGGTCACTGTGACGTTGATCTTTGAGTTATTGATCCCAAAATCAATAGGGGTCATGCACTTAATTTGGGCAATCATTATATGAAGTTAAAAGACTGTAAGCCAAACAGTTCTCCGGGAACCAAATTACTAACGGACGGATGGACGCCCAGGGACAACATAATATGCCCCTTCGGGCATATAAAAATCTGAAGTAATTTCTTCATCAAATTGTTTTCATTGACATTAAAGATGATTACTAAACAACATGTTGTTATAATGTTCAAGTTTACCTGAGTCTCAGATGATTTTAGAAGTGTCATCCATGTCAGTGATTAAAAATGAAAATGAAAATTCATCGCATATTTTTTTTCAAACCACACACATACATAGGATTTTTAAGTGAGATGTGAAATGTTTTCACTAGCTGAAATTATATAATCGACTGCGCTAGATTTCGAACGATCGGTTTATAAAACGTACAAATTACATTTCCTTTCACCAATCTACCGTTATTAAACAATACTAAAGTTGTATAGGATTTTATTTAAAGAAAATTTCACATGATTATCAAAATGTCTGGGAGATTAATCCCATAATCACGAACACAAACATGTGGCATATTCACATAGCGGACACGGTCAATGTTAGGGATAATAAATGGTACAGTTCTATTGTACAAGATAAAAAAGAGGAAAACTTGACATATAGCTATACTTAATAAATTCAATTACAAAAATGTCATAATAAAAGGTAAGAATTTGTATATTTATATTGAGGTACGATCAATTTTTCGTCGAGGGTGACTGTGAAAAATAAAATATCATTATCAGAGATATACTTATAAAACTCATCATTATCGTCTAAATTACTGTTAGTGCTCTGAATATTAAACCATAAGGAAAGAATTTCAAGATTTTTTTTTCAATTTCCAGACTATTTTGAAATACTTCCTGGCGCATTTGTCCCCATGCACTGACGCAGATTAACCGTTATCCTCTGCTTTGAGAAGAAGGATCTCCTTTGAGAATGATATTAATCGTTGTCGTTGCTCATAATTTTTTCGGATATCTTTCGACAACTTTGCTGGGTCTGTGCTCCATATTGAAATTATTTTCTTTAATAATACGTTTGTCATTATGTAAATCTAGTACTTACTAATTTGAAGATATCGGTCGTTTCGAGTTGACCAATCCTTTACGCTCAATTCTGTTTTATTTAAGTTTGAGTGTGTCTTTGAAGAAAATAACATTGGTTGAACAACTTTCACTTTTCTCTCTTCAGCCGACGGACACTCATCTAAGTTATAGAAAAGAAGGTCTGTGTGAAGTTAGCAGAATAGCAGGATAGCAGAACAACTCCAGCAGAATAGCAGAATAGCAGAACAACTCCAGCAGAATAGCAGAACAACCACAGCAGAATAGCAGAATGGAAGAATAGCAGAAAAACTACAGCAGAAAAGCAGAACGACAGAATAGCAGAACAACTCTAGCAGAATAGCATAATGGCAGAATAGCAGAACAACTTCAGCAGAATAGCAGAACAACTCCAGCAGAATAGCAGAACAATTCCAGCAGAATAGCAGAATGGCAGAACAACTCCAGCAGAACAGCAGAATAGCAGAACATCTTTCAAAAAGACAAAACTTCTAATTCAGTTTTATATATATCTATCAAAGTTTGCATTCCGTCTGTCTGTTTGGCTTTCCGTCTGTCCGTCCGACTGGAAATATGGATCATGTGATCACTTAAAAACCGTATAGGTTGAGTTGATGAAAATTGTTCTGCTATTCTGCCATTGCTATTCTGCTGGAGTTTTTCTTCTATTCTGCTGTTCTGCTATTCTGCTAACTTCACACAGACAAAAAGAAGACAGTGTAAAAATGTAAGTTTCATTTAGGTATAACTAACTATTCCTTTATATATAAGTGAGGAATAAAAACACAGGCTGTCGGAATAAACCAAGCCCTGGTTATAAATAAATCAATAACAATGCAAAAAAGTGCGTAATTGGACATTATCTGGTGATATATGAAAACGAAATTCCTAGAGCATATTATAAAAAATCTCTAGTGACATCAAGTTCTTGAAATGTAAGAGTCTCATTAATACTTTATAATTATTAAATTCAAATGTGTTTTATGTATGTAGCCAAGGGACAGCGATAAATAATTAGTTACATTAAGACACACGTTGTACATTGGAAGATAAACTAATTCTTGATTTATAAATATCTTTATATTTCCTTCTGCAAAACAAGTAAAGTCTGGAGTTCCAGATAATTAAGTTAACACACGCCTTCCAATCAGCCTCTCATACTCAAAATAGAAAGCAAATTGCTTCATTGTTATGACTGAAAGCAAGAAAATGCGCATGGAAAATGCCATGTACTCCAGGAGAACTAATGCATACAGATAGATTTAATAGGATTTTTCTCTTGGCTGTCTTGTGAGAAAGTATTTTTATTTGAATACATACAAAAAAGATGTCAATGCTTATAATTATTTAATACGAAAAAAAAAAACACAACAGAAATGGACCCTCAAAGTAATGATTTTCGTTCTGTACTATCCAACACATATTTTGCTTACTTCAGTTTTTGTTCATTGAAATAAAGCTATCAAAATAAAAACTCTTTCAGGAAATGTCTTTACATGAATGCTTTTCCGCGATAGCCCTAAAACTGGAAAAATAACAGACACACAACTGGTAAAGTGTCAAACTAAAATCTCGCCTCAAAGACAAATACAAGGAAGGACAAAAATTTTACTGTAAGTCAAGCAAAGCCTGTTGTGCAAATGTATAACTTCAGATCAAACCATGCCACTTGTGTTTATTTATGTAATATTTATTGTATGAGAATCTGCAAATGTTTGCTGTTTTCGAGGTGCCCATTGTGTGTGAATTCATTCCATCTGCTTGCTTATATGAAATAATTGATTATTGGACGCTTGTAATGCAGTCTATAGTTACATCGTTTCTATACAAGCACTACAATATTGTCATAGATTATTCGTAAAATATTTCTTTCTTCACCATGTCAGTTCGTGGTTTTAAAAAGAAATAATTCAACGACTGGCCGATACCATGTCTATTTAAACATTTATCTTTCCTTTATAAAGAATCGTGAAATGAAGGTATTACTAAATACCTACGTTTACAACAGCCAAAACGTAGACATTTTGCACCAAATTTATTTTTGTACGACATACTTGTTGTTGTTCTTTGTTTTTGTTTGTTTGTTTATTCATCGTATCTCATAAGGTACTAGCATCGTACGACAATGACTATCATTATTTGTCATTACAGCTGATAAGGAACTATAGTACAAGTAATTGTGTCAAGTCTACGAAGATCTTAGACGCATATAACCGAAGATAAATGGTTAACCATCTATTACCGGAGACATGATATGATCATGTATTTTGATATTCTGTTTAAATGAAATGATTTTCCTTTAATCACATTTTAAAATGGCGTAGTGGAATGGCACTGAAGCTTTTAACCTTAGTATAGTTTAATCTCTTTTGAGCACATTGTATAAAATTATTTCTATTTTTCTGAAATCTACAAGACATACGTTATAAGACAAAATACAATTAATGAATAATGTACGGCTGAATATAACATCCACCGTAACTTTTTTCAAATCTTGCATACCTCCGCAAAACATGCAGAGAAAACTTAATTAAATGACGAACAGGAAGTTGGCGGTAGCAGTATGTACTGCTGCTGCTCAGTTCCTATACATATTAAATGGCGATTTTCTAATAGAATTACCAGACAGAATGAAGACATGAATGTAAATGAGGCGCTTGCAAATCTCTCATATGTTTTATGTCATTTTTTATCTGTTCTGGTAACAAGAGATGATATGGCAGTGATTTTGATTGCAAAAATGATATTCAGATATTTTATTACAGTGTTGTTTAGAAATGTCTGGTGTTATTAATAATTAACGATTCTAAATGATAACATATGGAAATGTTTTTTTTTTTTCAATACTGAACATAGATTCTCACACGACCGGCAACATTTCTTTTATACAAAGAAATCAGTTATATTTTGTTCTGAGATAATATACATTCAGTTTATATATTCCGATTTAGATATATTAAACGTGCCTAGCATATTTCATCTTAGATTCTAATACGACATGTGACTTTTCTTCCATAAAAACATAAGGAAAACAATATTTTACACAAAGAATAACAAAGAATCGTGAAAGGACACAACCAGTTTTTTAAACATTTTACGTCAAGTATGTCTTACCAGTGCGCATGCGTGTTCAGAACTCTTACACATTCAAAGACAATTAAAAGTTGTTTTGTTTTTCCATATTTTAGACGATCAAAGGTTTCAAGACTGCCATTGATGATTTTTCATGATATATACGAGAATATCAGTTTATTATATAAATAGAATATAAGATTTTAAGTCAATTGTCTTCAAAAAACAGCTGATAACAGCTTCGGTAAATACGGTAAAGATGTTTTCATAATGATAATAATCATGATAATGCATATTTGCATTAAGATGATTTTAGGTAAAATATGCAGTGGTACTCTTTACGTCAAGATCTTCTTATTTGCCATTGTAGTATTAACAGAAGTGTATATATATTCTAAAGTCATCCATGTTATGTGTTGATCAAATTCAGAGTCATTTTTTACTGGAGCATTTTGACGCAGTTGCTACCTTACCCATTTATCTGCTGATAAGTAACAGTGTTCCAAGAAAGAAATGATTATTAAATATAACATTCTAGTAAAGCCGGTTATTGACCTTGTCTTTTCTCCTGTTCACGTCTAAACCATTTATTGGTTTAATTTCATTGGCTTATGGATAAATGCAGTAGCAGATTGAACAGTTTGTTCAGTTATTTCATGTTTAACTTTTTTTCTACAAGTTTCACACAGTAAGTGAAAGTGCAACAGAAGCATTAGTTTGGCTAATATAAAATGAAGTTGTTTTAAATTTGTTCTTTTTTTTATTTGGAAAAAATAAGATACGATGTAATGATTCAAACACTCAATATTAAGAACCTAAACTTTAAAAAAGTTCTGTATTATAAAAAAAAGGTTGATAAGCATAAGTTCTACAAAAATAATATGTCTGTAGCAGTAAAACAAAAACCCACAGAAGTTTATAGTGCACGATGGTTACCTCTTTCTTTACGGATATGAACATAACTAAAATGAATCTGCATATCTGTTTCATTTGGCCTTGACCTTTGACGTAATGACCTCAAAATCAATAGGGTCACCCTACTGGTGATGACCAACCAGCATACCAAGTTTGGTGAATCTAGGTCAAAGTGTTCTCTAGTTATTGATCGGAAACCATTTTTAGGATGAAAGTCTCTGTGATCTTGACCTTTGACCTAATTACCTCAACGTCAATAGGGGTCATCTACTGGTGATGACCAACAAGCATACCAAGTTTGGTGTACCTAGGTCAAAGGGTTCTCTTATTATTGATCGGAAACCGTTTTTAGGATGAAGGTCCGTGTGAGTCTTGACCTTTGACCTAATGACCTCAAAATCAATTGGGATCATCTACTGGTGATGTCCAACCAGCATACCATGTTAAGTAAACATAGGTCAAAGCGTTCTTTAGTTATTGATCGGAAACCGTTTTAAGGATAAAGGTCCCTGTCAGCTTGACCTTTGACCTAATGACCTCAAAATCAATATGGGTCATCTACTGGTGATGTACAACCGGTATACCAAGTTTGGTGAACCTAGGTCAAAGCGTTCTCTAGTTATTGATCGGAAACGAAGTGTCTACCGACGGACCGACCGACAGACCGACCGACTGACATTTGCAAAACTATATGCCCCCTCATCTTCGATGGGGGCCATAAAAATCATACGCGCAAACACTCTTGTGTCTTGCTAGCAAACACAAAAACAAAATAGCGTTGCTTAACTTTTTTCACAAAACACACTACACCTTGCAGTCATGTTTATTGATAAAAGAATGAAAGATCTCAAATAAGAACGTGCCATGTTGCTACATTTATATACACAATAAGGCAGTTTTCTTATTTTTTTGTAAGCATTAAAGAACTGCATAGAACCTGATTAAACTTTATTTATCTCACATCCTGCTTTAAACTAAACACTTGAGAACATGGCTGATGCTATTACTAATCAAAATTTCATGCTGCTTATGTTAAATAGCATGCAGAGGTACACTAACTGGTTTAATTTAGTTGTTCCATGTATAGATACATATCAAGATCAAAGTCACGGCAACCTATCAACAGCAGTTTAGCATTAAGCTAATTGTAATCAAGACTGAACACATGCTATCTGGTTGATTATCAGTTTTTGCATGTTATGCTGGATCTTAAGAAAACAATTTTCACGGGCAATTTTAATAAAGCTCATACAAAACATAGATGAGATATTTGTTAAATATTTGATCTGTTTTAAATCAGATTTTATATTGAACAGTTTGAGTTTTGAATGCTCAATCAGCGTAAAAAAATATAGTTTCTGGGGTTTGAAATCTTCCTTCAGCAGATACCCCTAGGTAGATTGCGTGAAGTGCAAAAATGTACATATTTAGGAAGTACATAGACCTGTATTTCTGCACACCGTGTTTTCAGCTTTCATTTTAACTGTCATGCATCGTGATTATATTCAGCACTAACATAACTTTAACAAAACGTGTGGTGGACAAAAATAAAAATTAATGTTTTTATGTTGAAACAGATAAAGCACCTTCAGTGATAAGAAATAAAGATAACAAACTAAATTTTATTAACACGAAATCTTATAACTAACACATCTCCTGCAAGAAACATAACGTACATAATTCTGTTTAAATAAAATGTAATCACAAGTTTAAAATGTAAAATTTTCTCCTGAGATTTTTTTTAAAATTAAAAGGTGAAATTTTATCCAGAGTTTTTTTATTATTATTATCTTTCTTTTTGCAAAATTCTTTGAAGAAAAAAAGTTTTTAAAACTTGACATATTTTTTATTTGTACAGTATCTTTGGAGTATTCTTAGACTTTCCCAATTTTTAAATAAGATTTTTAACCTTGTCGCTTTGATGTTTATTCTAGAAATACTGTCACTAGAAATATGTTGATATGTTGAATTATGTTAGATGTTTTCTAATAGACAATATACATAGACCTAAAGTAGAAAATATACATACATGTATAATCAAACAGTTAAAAGGGTTACGAATATGTCCCTGAATAAATATATTTTCCTTCTTTCAGGACAGCATAAATCTGAGGAATTTGAGGTAAAAGTGTGTGTCACTAGTGCCGTGAATAAATAATCAAAATTCAAGTTTCTAGGCGCAACACAATACTTTAGATATCTCCCTCTCGAAAATGTAACCTGAGTATTCTTTTCAGACACAATTGACATGAATAGGAAAGGTCTAAACGGTTTGGTTTTCCAAAATAATTTGTGAGTGAATCATTACTTTAACTATCAACCTAACGATTATTTAAATAGCATCATCAGTACAATTTGTTTCATAAATATCGCCTACAAGTTTCTGCTTTTTATTACACTAGTTTTTCTAACAATTAAAAAGAGCGCCTACACAATTACGAGGGCAAATATGATTATTTATGAACAAAGTGTGACGTCAAGCGCTTCGATCAAAATAACGGTGCTTATTGTTTTTATAATGTTTTTTGTATATGTTATTTGTTCATGTTCATGCGCACTGTAATACTTTGTTTATTGTTATTTTCCACTGTTCATTAGCCAAAGGCATTTGTAATGCCGAATTTGCTAATAAAATGTTGTTGTTGTTGTATAATCCTAGGAGTAAACTTTTGAGTAAATATTCAGTGTTTCTTGTGTATGCATTTAAATGAACAGAAAAAAACGGGATCAAACCAAAATATGTTCTCATAGCTTAATTATATTTTTAATAGAGAATTTAGAGCGTAACCTTCTCATCAATGTGCCATGGAATGAATCACTCTTAGATAAATTACATGTGCAACATATAGGCAAAGGTACAACTTGATGATGATGAAGTAAGTCTATGAGGACGTAACACACCCTTTGCCGTAAGGCTTGGGTCTTTTTCACGTTCCCGTCCTTAAAGGTACAACTTGTCAGACGGTTTGTAATAACATACTTTCTCAAAGGAAACAGACAAACCATTATTTATGGGTTTGTTAATCTGCCATCTGTTGCATGCCTTTATTTTGTTTATTATCGTTTTATTTAGATTGTCACAAAAGCATTTTATACAGTTTATTCTTAAAGTCGCTCCGATTTTAATACCGTTTTCAGAATATGTCTCTGCTTTAAAACCCATTTTCGCTTTCTAGAAATGTAACGTGTTTTGTGTATGTGCTGACACCAGTTACTCTGTTCTGCTTAGAACATATATCAGTTATTAGAGCAGTTTGCTTTTAGAAAAGTTACTGTATATAGAAATAAACAAGCAAATAAATCAGTAACTGAATACGTTAAAGAAATTTGATATTTTAGTAAACTTTAATGTCCCTTGCTCTTCTTAAATTTAAAATAGAAAGTTATTTTAATCTTTCTAACAGGCAACGTTAATTGTAATTTATTTTCCATAAGGAAAGTCATGTGAAAATTTCTAAGTAAAATATAACAGTAGGCTGTCCTTATATATTCAATATTTCAAAACCCCTGAACGTGAATTATGCTCATAGCAAGAAAACACATAGGAAATAATCGTGTTTTCTCTACTCACAATTACTGTATTGCTTAATCATGATAACATTTGTAAATTTACATAAAGCAACATTCGAAAATTTATACGGTGAAGCATTTGCAATTTTGCTGAATTGTTATCCGAATGTCAGCAGAATATTCGATGTTATTTGAAGATTTACAGATACTGTATAATTGAAAATACTTGTTCGAGTTCCATTACACTGCATATCTACATTGTAAAATGATCTGATATTCTTGCATAGAGGCATTTACCATATAACAGATAAATGTAATGTTAAAGCTGAATTTCCCAGATTTTAAAAACCTTTTCTTCAGTGTCGCAAGGAATTAACTAATTATTTCTGGTAGTAAATAAACCGGAAAAAGAAAACATGATTAAATATATTTTTATGTATCTTGTAGCAAAGTTGTGTTGTCATATAAGGATAATCTTTGAGACAGTTGTTGCAATTCATAACTTGAAACATATCTAGTGGAGGCTGTTTTTCCAAGCAAATCTGTAAGTTATCAGATCCGCTGGCAATAATGAGCTTCAGCTTGTTTGAAGCTGTTTGTTTTTATAAAAAGGAATTTATATTTTATCATCTTTTGAAATCTTAAGTCTGTAGTTTTAGTCTAGTTTTAATTTGAATAAAATGGAAAAAATGGCCTTACTTCATTCTTTATGCGTACATTGAATTTCCATATGTGCTTTAGGGCTTAGGGAGTGCGAATTTTAAACCGCTTAATTCTAAATAAGAGTATACCGTTCATATTTTAGGATTTAAAATGAGCTCTATGTGCAGTAATTAACACAGCGGACTTCATAAACGCAAAACATCACAGGAGTGTGCATTTAAGACTGCTTAAAAATCAAAATCCAGTAATTATATCAATTTAAATAACTTTACTTCAACTAAGCATTTAAGTTGTCTTTTGAAAAAATAACTTTTTTTCTAATTATCGTATTGCTTTTAAGTAATTAACACAAAACTCTAGAAAATCACCGTTTCCATATCTAAAATATTTAATATGTTTATTTTACCTAGTAAAAACAAAAGAAAAACACATTTTGGCCACGAAAAGTACTAAATATAAAATTAAGAGTAAATAAGACAAACGTTGAAAATGTCAAAGAAATAAATGAAATTTGAATGTCAAATCTATTCACTTAATGTCGACTTCATATGAAAAATGCCAGTTATGGATGATATAGTGTCATTGGTTGACATAGAAAATGGCACGACAGTGTTAAATTTATACATTGTTTATATTACTTCTACTGGATCTTAAGTATAGAGTATGCCGCAAATAACCTATATGATTTATAACATAAGGTTTTGTTTTCTTGTAAATAAGAAATAGAAAATCTATGTCTAGATACTTTGTGTTAGAACTTTAAGCGAAGTGAAGATAAATCAATACACTTAAAATGTGAAATATGCACAGGAGATGTATGCAACAAATGATAATAAATAAACGGATAGGGAATACAATTCAACACTATAGGCAATCTAGAAAGAAAACAAACTACCTTTAATGATTAAGTATCTCTAGGTTGGAATAGTTTTTTCTCTGAAAAAGATTTTCTCTTAAACTCACAAACTAAAAACTCGTAAACTTTACTGATAAAATGACATGTCAAAATACATGTAATTGAATTTATGTCCAAGAAATTGTAGTTTTGCAGTTTGAGTCAAACAAACTCCATGAGCATTGATGAATATCATATGGCAGCTGTTTAGGACAAAATATTTCATTGAATTTTTGCTATCAATAATTCACCTCTACTAAACGATGGTGTTGGCTCCATCACATTTTCGAGGGCTCTTTCACATTGCCGATGGCGCCATCACATTGTCGATGGCTCGATCACATTTTAAAAAATGTGAGTATTTTGTTTTTAACTGAGCTTTGTGAAATATCTTTAGTGTTGAGCCAAAGAGGAGGTTGGAACACTGTTACATGACGATTAAGTAGGCCAACATCTACTTCACTTTAAAGAAATCACTCAAGGAGTGTCTCCTCGTTAAATAAAACACACGAGCTGATATTTGGTACAAGTTCTAACAACGTCATTTTGGGGTATTTCTTACCGAAACTGCATCTAAAAGTATGAGAAAAATGTTCTACGTGGCATGACATTCTTCGATTTTTGAAAAACAAGCATGCTCTTTAAAAACGGATATTTTTATAAAATGTGCTTACCTTTTTCAGGCTTGTTTTGGTCGAGGGGTCTACAACGGAAGTGTCGAGGGCTCTCATTTAAACAGATCACCAAAATGTGAAGGAGCCACCGTTTAGTAAGGGTGTAATTGTGACGTAAATTCTATAGATGTTAAGTTTACCCTACATCATGAAAAGACAAGAACTGTCACTAAAAGATGACATTGCCCCAGAACATCAAGTGATGCATTGAACTTTGAGCTGAAGAACAGATGAAGATAATGTCAAGATCATTTAGAGATCCAGTTAAAATGAATAGTTATTTGGAATATCACTTCCAAAGATTGAGGTGTTTTGTGAAAATATCAACTAATTCTATTTAGTAATAAGAGTGTTATCATATTAAATAATTTTGACAATTTAAATTTCGAGGTCAGAGTCATATAGATGTACGGTAGTAGAAATGTCTTGTCCAAAGGGGTGCTGTGTTCAAGTATAAGGTAAATCCTTTTACTAAAAAGGAAGTTATGGACAATGCTAAAGTTTTCAGACGGAATGAATGGCGGACTGACAGACGGACATTTTAAAAAATCTATATGCCCTCCTTCGGTGGTAAAAGAAGAAACCTTCATGGTTTTCATCAAAGCTATCAAAAGCACATAAACCGCAGACAATGTCAAGATCAATTTTTCAATTTTTATATCCACATGATTACCAATGGTTTGTTAAATTGGCTTTTCGAGACAATCTGTCAAGATATTTAATGAAATTGCTTCATATGTCATATGCTTCCTCTCTTAACAAAGTCTAGACAGTGTAATCCGGCAATTAACTTGCTAATAATAAACGTCAAAGTTCACTCAATTCTGCTTGTAAGTAAAGCCATCTGTTTTGATATTTTAGTTTTCCTATTTTGGCATGTGTGTCGCACATGCTAGTGCACTTATTCACTAGCATAATAGTGAATTCAACCAGTCAATTGACTCACACACATCTACAAGTAATCGGTTACACTTGTTGAAAGTACATGTGTCAAAATCTCGTGATTAACACATGTCGTATAAAATGATTTTATAAACAGCTTGTTTCAGTTTTAACATTTGTTGTGTGATTTTGCTTTTCTGCTTGTCTTTACGCCGTAATTGTTGAGCTGATTTCAAATCGTCATAAAATTGCGTAACTAGTGACGTACTTTCTTTATATGAAATGACGCAGAAAACGTGAAAGCATACCCGTTTAAGGACTTTTTTCAAAAGATAAATAACCGCAACCTCATACAATCATTACCAATATCTTTTATCAATAAATCTTGCGTCTAATATCAATGAAACTTGCATTGCAAGATCCATTTTAGAGATGATATGACAACTACTGAGGTCGTTTCACAGGATACAATCGAATAAATTAATTCTAGACAGTTAAATGTAGTTGAAAGCCACTTGTCATCTTGGATAATGGAAGACGGGATGTAGTCTCGGTTTACTTATCTATTCTGAGAAACAAACTACGGTATGTAACACGAAAATATCGATAACAGGTAACACGTTTACAAAGAGATTTAGAAAGAATGGCAAGTATTCACTTTAAACCTCATCTAAATGAATACATCTATCAAATAAAGAGGCAAACCAACCAAAATCACTGTTCATTACAGTCTGACTATAATAGTGAGAACATAATTAAGCACGAAAACTACATCAAATAGCAAAATGTACTGAAATGTGACTACAGAATCGTACAAATCGTACCTATTCGACGACGACGGAAAGTTGTCAGAGAAAAAATCGAGATATATCAATGCAGCATCAAATGTGTTTAAATGTTTTCATTCACTATTCTTAAGATGTTAGCAAACTATCTGAAAGGTTTACTATGTAGCTTAATGTTTTCATTCACTATTCTTAAGATGTTTGCAAACTATCTGAAAGGTTTACTATGTAGCTTTGTTAAATACTTAATGAAATCGTTGATACTGGTATGTTTTTTAAGAGAAAAAATACAATAAATGAACAGTTTTCAAAAAACAAAAACAAACAAACAAACAGACAAAGAACAAAAACTGTCATGTATAGTGCTGTCTATATAATCAATGGTATTGGCATTTTTTTACATATATCACATAAAACTCTATACTGTACACTTTACATACATTGTGTATTTTGTTTGTAAATTCACTTTTACATTATTTATAGATATTCATTTTTTGTAAGCTGTGTTTTGGTTTTATTAAGTATATGTAATTAATTAGTTATTTATTTGTTTATGAGCACTGATTTATATAAAAAAATGTATGCTCATTAATTCTGACATGGATTCACTTCAAAATGCTTCGTATTTTACCACTAAATACGAGCTAGATGTTTAACACACCTGTGTTGATTAAGCCATTTTAAATATTCATCTACTCATAGATGCCATTATCCATTCTTTTCCTGCAAAACGTAAAACTTCTCATCAATAAGAAGGTTTCTTTTCGCATTTAACTGGCATGTTTGATTTAACCAATCGGAAATTTTTTTTTCTTTGTATATGTTTGCATACATAACTGAAAAAGGAAAGAAAGAAAACAGGCGTACATACACAAAATGTTTCAATAAGAGATCAGTCAACGCAACAAAAGAATATACAATGCAAAACACGCTAATGCGTCGCTAACAAGAATTGCATACGTTTGGTCAAGTTGTCTATAGAATCATGCAGCATAACGCCACTACAGCGAAGAAATC
Organism: Cyclina sinensis; assembly: GCA_012932295.1. Classification (NCBI taxonomy): domain Eukaryota; kingdom Metazoa; phylum Mollusca; class Bivalvia; order Venerida; family Veneridae; genus Cyclina; species Cyclina sinensis. The sequence goes on from JAAONU010000019.1 coordinate 5,035,667, forward strand.
ACCTATCTCATATATTCATTGCCAGGTTAAATATGGACATTACACTGGTGGTTTCTGAAACAACAAATGATGAAGGATGTGCCTAGCTAACAGTCTGACCTTTTGAAAATTGCTATTGCAATGCGTCTGTGGAAGTGATTGTGTGGAAGCATTGATTATTGGGTGCTCAAACGCAGTCGGTGATTATACTCTCCATAATTTGACGATTGTTTGAATAAAAGAGCGCAGCAATGTTATTGTGAATTATCCGTCCATAGATATTTAATGTTGTTGTTAAGAAGTATAGGTCACTCCAACGCTTACCACAGAATCTTCAAGTGCTTTTTACAGAATTTTTTGAAAGTGCTTTATCTATAATTAATTTTAGTTAATCTAAATTAAAGAAAACATTTAAGATATCTGATATTACTCACAAATGTAGTTGATTAGACCATTTGCCTGATGAAACAAGGCAGTGCATTTTTGCTAAAATTGAGAGCCTAAACTTGGTTAAAATCTTATAAAATGTTCTTAGCACAGGTCCTTTGCCCTGGATTTTTATTAGTACGAATTGCAGGTGTATCGACTATATTTGTATACCTTTATGAAAGAGAAACACTACCGAGAACACGAGAAAAATACTATAAAGTTTGAAGACCCTTGTTACAGAGGCCACTAAAAACGTGGATCTATCCAAGTTGCTGACATCAAATGAAAATATATTCTGCTTAGAACTAAGGAAATAACTTCATTCAACCGATGGTTCATAGCCTTTTTCCATTGGTTAGATTTTATGCTTTTGTTCAATGGAAAATACTACTTCATTTTCAAACGTGCTACCCAATATTCTGTGTTTGAAATCATAAACAACTGCAATTTACACTGAAATTAGAGTACATTCGTATGTGTATTAGAAATAAAAAGGTAGTCTTTTGTACAGTAACATTCAGTTTTATTCCAACAGTTCTTGCTTCAGGTCAATTTATCAAAGGTATGATTTTATTCAAGTTGCAGTTTATTGAAATGTAAAGAGAATAAATGTTGTATTTTTCACTGAATAAATCCACCTTCTTTTTTCTAATTTTTAATGTCAAATACTTTCAAAATGCCGAAATACAACTCAATTCTTGTAAAGCACATAAGTAATGTCTGGTTTTAAACTTTTCAATACTTTTCCATTCTATTCTACTTCGAATGATTAATCTTGGCATGATTTGAATTCTATACCGTAAGTTCCTAAAAATGTTTTTAAGGGTGTTTGTAAACACGCACCCCTTGTTATGCACGACAATTTAATATCCTACCTTTTGTGTTTATGGAACATCAACATTAACTTTGATCTGTGCATGAGCAAAAACCTCTGCGCTTTATCGCAAGTATTAAGCAACATTTAACTGAAGCAAAGATGTGGTATGCTTCACATTGTCATATTTTCATTTTGTTAAAAATCCTTAAAGCTACAACAAATTTATTAATCATCCACTTAGTTGCTAAAATGCACAAATGATCTGAAATATAGCTCATTCTGCCTACAATCATTCATGTTATTTAGCTATATTCTTGGTGATAAGTAAAGTTTAGGTAGTTTATATTTACACTGTACGATATAAAGAAGGAATGTCCTGTCATTCACTATTATAATGACCTTTTTGGTAAATTTAAGGATTACATTTATATGCCTACCACTTAAGATTTTATAGCACCGAACATTTTGCAGAAATTAAAAAATAAAAATGATTTACTGGCATTGAATATTTTGCAAAAGTTCACCAAATAGACAAACATTCCTATGAAGTTTCAATGAAATCCTCCAAGCGGTGCTGGAGATGAAGTGTGGAGAAGATTTTAATATAGAAGTTGAAGTAAATAATGACTAAGTGCCCATAACTCTGCCAAAACTAATTTGAGCAGACACTCCTGATGATATGCACAACTAGGCTTGATAAAAAACATTCCTGTGAAGTTTCAATGAAATCCTCTAAGCGGTTTTGGAGATGAAGTGTGGACAAGACTTTAATATAGAAGTTAGAATAAAAAAATGACTAAGTGCCCATAACTCTGCCAAAAATAAATCGAGCGGAATCTTCTGACGGTATGCACAGCTAGGCTTGGTGACAAACACTCCTGTTAAGTTTCAATGAAATCCCTCAAGTGGTTTTGGAGATGAAACGAGGACAAGATTTTACCGGACAGACGGACGGACGGACAGACAGACAGTGCGATTACTATATGCCTCCCTTCGGGGGCATTAAAATAATTTAATTATATTGAACAGCCTAAAGCATTAATGAAGGTTTTCACAGAAGTTACGGCACCAAACATTTTGCAAAATTTATAAATGAAAATAACTTACAAACACTGAACAGCCTAAAGCATTAATGAAAATGTTCACAGAATATGTTATGACACCAAACATTTTGCAAAATTAATGAATGTTTTCACTGAAGATGTTACGGCACCGAACATTTTGTAAAATTAATAAATGTTTTCACTGAAGATGTTACGGCACCAAAAAATTAAAAATTAAAATAATTTACTACCACTGAACAGCCTAAGCCTTAACGCAGGTTTTCATGAAAGATGTTACGGCACTGAACATTTTGCAAAATTTAAAAACCAAAAATTATTTACTAACACTGGATTGCCAAAAAGACTGATGAAATTTTTCACAGGAGATGTTACGGCACCGAACAGTTTCCAACATTTAACAGTTTAATGCGTAATTTCAGGTTTTCACAGAAGTTACGTCACCAAACAGTTTTGCTGCTTAAAGAATCTCCAATATTTTTAACAATAAAAAGAATTAACTAATATAATTCGAAAGCCTAAAGCTTATATGAAGACTTTCACAGATGATGTTTGGTCAACGAATAGTTTCCAACATTAAAACATATAAAGCATTAATGCCGGTTATTCACAGAAAATGCTTCTTCGCTCAACAGTTTTGCCACATAAACAATCGACAAATATTCAACAACAAAAATAATTCACTAACATTGGACAGCCCAAGGCATTACTGAATGAACGACAAAAATAAACTTAGGATGTATATGAACAATATGAAAGTATATATTTGTTATACATCCGTCTGAAATATTATTAATATTGAAAAGTTTGAATTGAGACAAACAAACGACAATCACTGTCTGTCATCTCTCAGTTGAGATAATAAATCATTGGAAATGTATTTAATTTCAGTTATTTTTGCCATTCGGTTTGCAGGAAATTGCATTACAACTCTCGAGAGAATATTAAAGATATTCAATTATATCCAGAACATCATTAAAGTCCTGACTCAGTCGTTCAAGAGCAGCCTTGTCTTCGTGCCTTTAAGCTTATGTCTTGGATTTATAAAACAAACCTTCACTTAATATGTCACCATTCATTCCATCATCAATGTTCAATAACTTTTACGACATCATATCCGAGATCAGAGTGATCACAGGATGCCATGGTAACCAGTTAGTTTTAGAAATATTACCTTTATGAGACTTACATTAACAGAATAGAGAGGTTATTGAGTTTCTTCAAGAATATGAATGATTTCTGTTTTACTAGGAAAATCCATTCAAAGTAACCACTAAATTTTACCACTACAGCTTGATTCTTCAGTTACATCAATTTCTAGAAATAAAACCGAGTCAAAATCAACGAGAACGTAAACTTAATGATGTTTTAAGGATTCTGAATTCCAAGATTAACATTCAAGTATTTTGATAAACAAATAATAAAATAACTTCACATTTCTAGTCTTAATTATTCAAACTTAATGATGAAAAGATTTCAAAGACTGAGCGTTGTCAAATTAGTTTCTCGTCTCTGTGGATTTAAAAAAGTGTCATAAAGGAACCCATTCGAGATTGTTCCTTTTCTATTCTTATATGAAAGATCCACTCACGGCAAGATGCTAAAAATGCAAAAATTTTATGCTCGGCAATTTAGAGGATATACAATTTGTAACAAAATTGTCATATTTCTTACAGTTTTTGTATATAATCGTAACTAAAAAAAAAACAGGGAAAATCTGATAACACTTTATTTCTACAATATCCTAGACATATTTAGATTTAGCATGAACATTTGACATTATCAGACACATTAAAATTGTGCTTAACCCAATCAAACTTAATTAAATAGGAAAATGATATATGGCTGCTCTCGACGGATTTGTTTTCTGCAGGTCCAATTTCTTGCTTTTTGCGATTTATTCCAGTAAGAAGTTTTTAAATCTAAAATTTACCAATTACACCTGCTTACTGACGTTTTTTGTCGAGAGAGTTACATATTAGTACTCAAGCAGACTAGAGATCTTAGACACAGATCTCAAATCTTGATTGCTTATATCTAAATTATGTTTTTTACTGAGAGAGAAAGACGAGAGATATATTATAAAATTGTTATGTTTCTTGAATACAACATGACTAATCATTAATTATCGGCTTCGCTGCAAACTGATTGAAACACTTGCATATTATTGCTATAACACTAAAAATCGTTTGCAAAAATGCTGTATGGCACTGCTTAGTTTTCTCGTACACATTTGAAAACATTAGTAATTAACATCGGTACAAAAAGACAATGAAGACTTTATACCTAATAGGCAACAGCCATTGCTTCTTGTATTGTCTAGACTTTTAGTGTATTCATATTTGAGAGACTGGTATATGATCAAGTAGAACCTTACATTCCTGACAAAAAAACTGTTATATGACTGTCAGTTTGGATTTAAAAGTGGTTATTCTATAGACACTAATCTTGTCTTGTTTATTTACCGGATTACAATTACTTCCAGATGGATAATGGTTTCTTTCTAGATATGGTTCTTATATAACCCTATATAAGGCTTTTGGTACTGTGGATCATGAAACTTGAAGCCATTAGTCTCGCAATGCTATTATACGTTGGATGTGATAGGAAGCAGCTAGCAGACGTTTCAGGAACAGTCTACTTCCGTGAAAGGTTCCCTAAGGGTAACAAGAAGGGTCCGTGCTATTTTTTATTTTTGTAAATGATATGTCGGCTGGTGTTAAGAACAGTTTATTATCATTTATTGATGACTCAGCCATTGTTGTTGCAGATAAGGATAGATCTACTGTTGGATACCAACTAGGTGCTAGTAATCTTCAATCAATAAGTTTGTGGTTAATTCATAAAAACTTTCGTTAATTGTATGTGGTGCCTCTTTTTATAACTGATTTGTGTATTTATTCTTACATTAATCGAACTTCATGATGAAACCGGTAAACAGTAACTTTGTGCACTTCGAATACATTGCCTGTCGCAGCAGATTTCTTATTTTGAAATAAGTTAGATATACACTTATGTGAACTAATATTCATGTTCCAAACTTTAACAATTCGTTGATGACAGATGATGAGACAAACAAATGCCAATCAATATATGTTAACTGTTAGCCGAGATAATTTTATCTTTGAATCATTACCATTTTCAGTTACAAAAGTAATATTTTCTGTAAGAATTTATATCTCGTGCTCCCATCACAATAATTAGAGAACATTCAAATTACTATTCCTATAAACATCAAAGTCTAGACACCGCAATCAGGCTGTTAATCTGTCAGTTTCAGGAGAGTTATTTCCTAGTCAATTCATGCCTTTGTGATGCTTTTAACATTAGCCCTCAGTGTAAGATGAACTAAATGTTCCTTCGGGAAATATTTTTATCAGATCTTAGCAGTTTACTTGGAAATAAAATTATAAAGTCTGTTAAATAGAATTATGTAGTCAGCTTTGCATTTTATTTTTACATGATACGCAGTCTCTCTTATTTCAAATACAAGAAAGATCTCTGTGCATAGTTTTATGATAAGTTTTATTTGTAACTTGTTTGTACATAGAAAGTGAGACTATAATAAAGAAAGAGTAATCCTATAATAATCTGGAAAAAAACATTTGTGTCAACTGTACACATTTGATCATGAATTATCTAGAAATAACTGGAATATAACTTAGGATCTAAATATGCCTTTGAATGAAACTCACAACTTTTATCTGACTGTTATATACTCATTAGGTATGACAATAAGTTAAAAGTTTTTATTCATTAAATGCATGTTAAGGGTCCCAGATACGTTCCCAGCACCTGTGGAATCATCCGGGGTAAGTTTGATTTCCACTCGCCATTTAATAGATATGTTAAGATTTCAGACATTTATACTCAAAAAGTCTTCTTTAAGTAAGTCATCACTAGTTTTTTTGTGTCTGTCATAAATGTTCTACAAACTAGTTTGTATTTCCCATTTAAATATACATGTAGTTCAAAGTAATCATTTTCTGCAATAGTTGTATCTAGCTTAATTCTAAGACAGTCTATAGATAGGTGATTGCAAATGTTTGAAGTCTTCTTGACATCAAAGTTAAATTGACAACAAAATTATTAGGGCGGGGGCATCTTTGTTCATGACACACCTTTAGTGAATTCGTATCAATGTGAAAATATTAACATTTCCATGATTCTGTCGAAATTATATTTTGAAAAATATAAATCCGACAATGGCTAATAATAACGATTTTCACTGGATTTCATTTTGATTTCTACGAAAACTGAATTTCAACAAGTAGTATGAAATTCAACTACTGTAAAACAACTACTAGCTTAATGAAAAAAATGTGTACCGTTTTTTATTCAATCAAGGCACAGAATGTATTTCTTGATAAGATAATAAAAAAAGACAAAACAACAAACATTTTACCTCATGTATACAAGACATGCCCACGGGCAGAATGTCGAGCCCGCTCGTCTTAATTCAAACCTGAACCTATTAGCTTCAGATCAAGGAGAAAGATGTATACACAGGTGAGATGTGCGCAGCACATCCTCTTTATACCCAAGTCAAAATCTTGACACTGCATCATCTTAGGTGACCTTGACCTCTGGCCTGGTGACCTGGTTCATGTGCATGACACGAAGTCTCATGATTGACATTTGTGCCTAAAAATTCATGTTATTTGAACATTTTGATATTTTTATTTGATCTTTGACCTCTTTTGACTTTGACCTTCTTTTTGCGCAAGACAACTCAACTCACTATGGAGAACATTATTTATAACTTATATATAAATCCATCCATGTATAAAGAAATATACTCACAAATGAATGTTTTAATTTGTTATTTGACTTTTGACCCTGAAGTAAGACTTTGACCTTTACCACAGACACTGAATTTTTCACGCGACACTCCACCTCACTATGGAGAACATTTGTCCCAAGTTATATTAAAATCCCACCACGCATGTAGAAGTAATGCTCCGGACACGGGTACTGAGCTGGCCCTCCAAATGGGACCTTGACCTTTGAGCGGCGACCTGGGTTTTGCGTGTGACACACCATCCCATCATGGTGAATATTTGTATCAAACTTTTTTGAAATCTTTCAAAGAATGAGCAAGATACAGACCGGACAAATCTAGACAGACACACGGACTGATGCACATACACCAAACCACAAAAAGTAAAAAGCAGCGACTAAATCGACCTCACCACAAGGGGGCTCGACAATTTCAAAATCCTCTGACCACTAAGCATAATACTTTAAAGCATAAGCAAGATACAGCGCCAACAAACAAAATATTTTTATTTGACCTTTGACCTCTTGTGACCTTGATTTTGACCTCATTTTGCGCGAGACAACTCAACTCAACATGGAGAACATTTGTGCTAAGTTATATTAAAATCCATCCATGTATATAGAAGTAATACTCTAAAATGAATGTTTTATTTTGTTATTTGACCCCTACATGTGACATTGACCTTTGCCAAAGACACTTCAATTTTTCAAATCGTCTGACCACTAAGCATAATACTTCAAAGCATATGCAAGATAGCGCCAACAAACAAATTTTTATATTTTAATTGACCTTGACCTTCATTCTGCGCAAGACAACTCAACTTGACAAGTAGAACATTTGTGCTAAGTTATATTAAAATCCATCCATGTATATAGAAGTTAAACTCACAAATGAATGTTTTATTTTGTTATTTGACCTTTGACCCCTAAGTGTGACTTTGACCTTTGCCACAGACACCTGAATTTTTCGCGCGACACTCCGCCTCACTATGGAAAATATTTGTCCTAGGTTATATTAAAATCCCTCCATGCATGTAGAAGTAACGCCCCGGACACGGGTTTTGCGCTGACCCCCAAGTGTGACCTTGACCTTTGAGCGGCGGACCTGGGTTTTGTGTGCGGCACAGAACCCATCATGGTGAACATTTGTACCAAATTCTTTTGTAATCCTTCAAAGAATGAGCAAGATATAGAGCGGACAAATCCGGACGGACGCACATACACCGAACTATACACTAAAAGTGGCAACTAAGTCGAGCTCACCGCAAGCGTGCTCGACAAAAAATGATTTGTTAAATTGAGATGATACTACTTGTAGTCAATTGCATGTTACTTAGTATGTGCATGTTAGATTCGAGACAAAGTAACGTCTTTAAACTTACATTATAATTCTTGTTGACAGTTTTGACAGTCGAAATCCTAAATATGAATTCTGTTTTGATTTTCGAATCATTTCTACTTTAACTTGGTAACAGTCTACACTGCAGAATTAAGGCATATAGCATTGTTAAGCAAACATAAGACAATTCACCGACCGGTTGTAAGACGTCAAATAAGTCCTCAAGCCCTTAGATAACCATTTAGGTGTATCAGAACAAAAGATCTATTTTTGTAACACTTGTGGGACATTCATAACATTTCAGAAGACATATTATATTCATTTCAAAGAAAATTCATTGAAAGGTCAAACATCTTTAAAGAAATGTTTTCAAGTTATTGGCGTTAAAATGTTCCCAAATGTCATGTGAAGTAGAAGAAAGATACTTTATAATAAGAACTGTGCACCAGTTATACCTTTTATTCCTGATCAAAGCCTGTTTAAACTATCCTAGATTATATATAACATTAAGATTCACAAAAAGGTTTTCCTATTTCGTGTCATTTGAATGAAAAGAAGATCTCGAAGACTAGAAATGTTATTTTATACCGCCTTCATTAACACTAAAACAGAATGCAACAAATAATCACTAAAATAAACTGCGTAAAATGAACTATTAAATTGTGTGTATAAAGTAACAAAATATCTCGTTATTGAAAATATCAGTGACAAAGAAAAAAGAGAGAAAAAACAACATTGTCTGCATTGCACACACAACGTCTTTTTGAGGCAGAGGATTTTCGTTTAGTTTTAATAATGTGTCTGAAGCTGAAGGAAGAAATCACAGTGGTAGCTCATAAATTAACGTTTCCGTTAAAATGAGACACTCATTATTTGGTGCTTGAATGCAGCTGATAATTGCATCGCCTAGAATTTGAAGGTTTTATATTGTCACAGAAATAGTCTCGTTTATCATTTTTCGTTTGCAATAACAGGTTTTTTAGTATTATTTTTCGCTGACTCTCAGCCGTAATGTTTATAAGACGCCCTGAAATTTTCCGCTACCCCGTTAAAGATAAATGATTTAAATTTCACTTCCAGCTGTACGTAGAGGGAACAAAACAAAGAATGGAAATATCTAAAATTAATACACATTACGATGTGCAATTACAGTCATATTTCTTAAATGTATTCATTTTACATAACATCTAAACAAAGCATAATTACTGTCCTTAGGAGCAGTAAAAGTGACAAAGAAGACTTTATAGTCAGTGTCAATTATCTTGCAGTTTCATTTTGTTTCATCTTTTTATATGCCCGAGGGGGCATATTATGTTATGGTCCTGGGCGTCCGTCCGTCCGTTAGTTAGTTTCCAGAGGATAACTTAAGACCTTTTTGGCCTACGTCTTTTAAATTCATATGATGATTGCCCACATTGAGTGCATTGCTTTTGGGGTCAGTAGCTTTAAAGTCATTGTCCATCCGTCCGTTAGTAGCCTGGCTGTAGGCTATATGATCTTCTTTATTTATGTTTTTGCATTGATATATTAAATGATTTTTACCTCTTTTAAAGCAACATTTTTCCTCTGCAGTAATTTCAGCCAAGAAAAGACGAATCTGTAGTAAGAAAGGGTCTTAATGGTCAATTAGCTTAACACTACAAGGGAATGGCATTAATGGCTGGGTCTGAAACCAGTCTAGTCCGTTAACAATTTGGTTTCCGTAGGATAACTTTAGTATTCTCTGGCCTACAGTCTTCAAACTTCATATGATTACTGCCCAAATGAGTGGATGACCCAACTGATTTTGGAGTCAAAAGGTCATGTGTAAAGGTCTCAGCGACCATAAAATTGAAAACCATTTCCGCCATGATACTTGAAAACCATTTGTTATAGATACTTCAAACTTTATATCATAATTGCACACATTGAGTGGGTGACCCCTGTACATTTTGGGGTCAGTATATTTAAGGTCAAAGTCACAGTGACCTAAATGTTTAGAATCATTTACACTCTGTAACTCAACAACCATTTGCCATAGAGACTTCAAAATCCACATAATGCACACATTGAGTAAATGACCCCTATTGATTTTGGGATCAGTAGGTCAAAGGACAAGGTGACCTAAATACTGAAAACAATTTCCGCTGTAAAACTTTATAACCATTCTCAAGGACACTTCAAAGCTCATATTATTAGTGCTTAGATTCAGGAAATGAGCAAAAAATATTTTGGGGTAAGTAGGTCAGATGTCAGGCTCACATTCACCTAAACATAGAAAATCATTTATGCTCAGTAACTTCACAACCAATTGTAGCTATGACTTCAAACCTTCTATGATGAGTGCCTACATTGAATATTGAACACTCTTATGTTTCGGATGAGTAGGTAAAAAAGATCAAGGTCACAGTAAACTAAACATTGAAAACTTATTTCCGATTTACAACCTGATAATCATTTCTCATACACACTTCAAACTTTATGTCAGTCACCTGTACATTTTTAAACATATCTAGACTGTAAATTGATAAATTGATTTGCCATTGACACTGGCATTTGACAGGAATCTCTGCAAAACGATAATGTCTGTCTTGGATTTTGCTGATTAGTTTTCGTGATATTTTGCAAATTCGCCACCTAACTCTTATGCATTTTGTTCATTTTCGCGTATTTTCATCACTCAATATTTCATATATTACACATATCGCATTATCTGCTTCGATCTTTACCGAGAATTTGTCAGTTGTTTTCAAGCAGCGACTATATACCTGCAGAACTTCTTCGCCAAAAATGGATGATCGCTTTTATTATGAGGTAAGATTCCATATTTATATGTTGACATATCAATTTCTTTCATCCAGGTATACTTCCGTCATATTATCTTAATAAGCGGGTACAATGAAAGATGACTGTTAGTTTCACAAAACTTACACGTTAAACAAATGGAATTAAACACCTGTCTTTGATATTGCATTTATTTCATAAAAGTTTAATACTCAAACACTCAAGACTGCCATTTGTGACTTTTTAGTCGAGAATTAAAATAACGGCACATATGATAAGAAATCCTTAAAATATATATTTTTCTATATATATACGGATTTCACTGAGCAAATTTAACTGGGATCAGCTAATTTAGGAAGTCTCTATGTATGGAGATTCACAAAAACTTTCCGTATTGGTTTTTGGAACCAATAAACTCAAAGAAGGGTTACAACCTATTTCGACAGTGCAAGACAGTAGTTGTTTGTATTTGATTTAATGCAGTCACCAAGTCATCTGAGAGAAGTAACTGTTCAATTAAGGATTATCTATAGTCCTAAAATTGTGAATCGCTTGGTATAAACAAACATTTCGCAGCTGTCACTTGAACGTGTATGTATAGTAATGTCAGTTGGATTTGCATTTTCCTGTGTTTTAGGACATAATCCATCTAGACAACTAGTTCCCTTCCCAGAACTTGATGCAAATTTCAGTCAATGCTACACAAAAGACAAAGGTGTAAATAGTTCGAATTTCATAAAACAAAAATATAAACTAGATAAGTGTTGTGAAAAAATACATACAGTGAAGCAAGCACTCTTAATAAAGCTGATAGACTAAAGTTTTGTGTCGCCCATATTCCAAGTTGTTACAAAATACCAAAAGTTACCACTTACCAGTCAGACTTATTTACAGATTTAACATCATGTAAACAAACATCAAGTATCTTCATAGAAGATTGTATATGAAAGACCTTATGGCACATAAAAGAGCAAATCTAGAGTACAAAGATCAAGAAATAGCTCGTGAAACATTTACTCGGAAGCAAACGCTAGAAGACTGCGACTATAAGCAGGCTGAAAAATGTAGACAAACAAGAATTAGGAAAACTATACAAACATATATAGACTATAAACAAGGTGAAAAGAGTAGGGAGAAAAAAACAGAAAGTTAAAGCTTACAAACACAGGCTATAAAGAAGATGATCAATGTAGAGAAATACACATCAAACAAAGAAAGCGCTCAGATAGAAATTATAGGATCCCAGAAATAGGATGGAAAGAACTACTAGGAAGAGAAGACGTGAAGACTTAGATTATAAGAATTGTGAAACAAGTCGAGATACACATGCAAAGAAAATTAACCGGACAGACAGAGACTATAAAGAAGTTGAGAAAGATATAGAAGCCACTACCAGAAAGACAAAACGTTCAGATGAAGGCTATAAACAATTTGAAAACAATAGATAGACCAGCAAAATAAAAAGTCAAAGCGTGCAGATTTACGCTATAAACAAACTGAAAACAATAGAGGGACAAGCACCAGAGAGACAAAACGTTCAGACGTATGCTATTAACAAACTGAAAACAATAGAGGGACCAGCACTTGAAAGACAAAACGTTCAGATGTATGCTATTAACAAACTGAAATTAATAGAGGGGTCAGCGCCAGAAAGATAAAACGTTCAGATATATGCTATTAACAAACTGCAAACAATAGACGGACCAGCACCAGAAAGACAAAATGTTCAGATGTATGCTATATAAACAAACTGAAAACAATAGAGAGACCAGGCCCAAAAAGAGAAAACGAATTAATGAAAATGATAAACGAACAGAAGCAATATAACAAATACCAATATAAACAACAAAAATTCAACATTACAAAACCTTATAAAAAATTTCATAAAATGGTCCAGTCTGGACCTCTATACATATGTACAAGCTGTAAACAGTTATTCTATAAGCACTCTGTTACAGAATTTATAAGAAACAATATTAACAATCATACACTTCTAAAGCACGCTACCAGAGGTAGAACGTTCTTGTGTTTTTCATGATAGACATCGGAGCTGCTTCAATCCGCGAGGACGGCGCGGAGGTAGCTCTCGAACGGGACCTGGCGTGGTGTATGTGAGTATATCGGTCCCTGTCTATATACAGTTTATCAAGGAATAAGAACACGTCTTTGCCCTGATTTCTATCCTTTACCTATAGTGGATTAGTTTTTTTCCGACAGTCTTGGATGGCCCTTGTTAGCTGGTAACTGACTCTGTATGGAGATTCACTGGGTAGGCATGGACTCTAATAAAAGCAACACAAACGACATGGTGACGTTATCATAATCCTGTACATCGCTCTGATGGTTAAATTCAATAGAAATTGCCTTACTTGATAAAACCTGTCAGTTGTCTCTAAGACGCAAATGTGTCATCTGCCTAAAATCTACTCCCTGCAGTGGAAAAGGTAATCACAAAAGACTGTCTATTCAAACAAATCTTCTAGTCTGAACAATATTGAACAAAACTTGAAATTGAATCTCTCATGCCTGTAGTTTAAGTTCTAATTTAGAAACATTGTCAAACCAGTAATAACGTACCGCTGCACGGCAACGTCGTATTACAACAAAATGTAATTACTCGCACTACAATGTGACATCGATTGTATTCATGGATTTCATTTATAAGCTTCGGCGTGAAATTTGATTTACAATGGCATCTATTATTATGTATCTTACTGTGAAACTTACAGGAAATTATTTTCGTTCATTTCCTGTGTTTCTCTAGCCTCAATGGGTATAAATGTATTTTCTTTCAAACTCTTGAAATAAAAATGAAGTATTATGTATTTAACCAGTGTCAGATCGCTACAATTAAATTCAAGATTAATCACTATTGTTTGATATAAAAATGTGTTGTAGAAAATGCATAATGGTTTGAAATTATCTTACTGGCTGTCTGCGATTTTAATACAGGTATTATGCAACACAAATTGTACGTTTTGCGAGAAATGCATACCTTCTACTCATTCTTGTTTATCGTCAAGCCAATACATGCATGACTTTCGATGATTGTTGACAGACAAACTAATCGCGAATAATAAAGATATTGAAATATTTGTGCTGCAGACTGATTATCTAGGGAACTTAAATATTCCATAGTAATACTTCGAGAGGTCATCCATAGTGTTGGAGGTAGTTGCAGGTGAAACACATTTTTGCTGCGTATCTAACGTAGGTAGACCTCATTCAATTTGAAGCCGATATCTTTAGAACCAGTCTCCAATAATCTTTGTGCGCATGCTCTTCTTGAAAATATGAATTCAGGAAAAGAAAAATTATCCTTACATGTTGTGAAATTTTGGTTTAAATGACCTGTATAACCTTTCAAATCCACATATAAGTAGCTGCAATTTGAGTTAACCATTCCTAATATTTTGAAGGCATGACTACTTGAATTATGCCTTGTTTTCATTTGTGAGAAGGAACATTTGTCTATTTAAAAAAGCTGATATACTGCATAAGATACAAATTAGTTTTCAGAGCACGCTGATAATGCTTTTTTCTTATGCTTTTTTAAAGAAGCTTACTTATTTCAGTAATTTATTCCATTGCTCTGATTTTCATAACCAGCTAAAATTATATTTCAACAGATGCAAGAGAAACAGTCAATGTAAAATGAAAAGCACGTGAACATCAACTTAAGGCAGAAAATCATATAAATGCTTATTGAAAGTGAACAATACAGTTGAAAATAACTTAGACTATACCGTTATCTTTGGATTGCAGTCCTGAACGATAAGTAAAAACCTGCTCTTTTGCTTGGCAATGATAATTACTTATCGCTCGTTTATATAGCACGAAACGACAATTTTCTGTTTTGAATAAAGTAAAAAATGCTGCATTAAAGCATTTTTCTATCAAAATCACAAAAGTGCAAATGGATCTTTACGGTTTGACACAAAGTTCTGATTTTAACATTCTAATGGAATTGCAAGCTACAAAAATAATTTTACTCCAGCGTGTATCGGATGAAATGTCTGTGTTTTATCTATCATAGACTTTGCAGTTTCAAACAAAACTCAAACAGGATATATTTTAAAGATAAATTCATACACTTCTGTTAAAAGAAAAATCGAAATAACATTTTTTTAATTATAGGTTTTTGTAAAAAGTAGCACACATAGACACTATAGAATTTTTTCTGAAAATCAGCCACATTCAAATGAAGCCAATTCCGTGTGCAACACTGCTTTGATGTTACAGATCAAACAGAATCAAATGGAATTGGTCATTGTACTAAACATTAAATCAAAATTAAAGCATCACATGTTTCTATCTGTCGTGAAAGGTGTGAAGTTGAAAAATGACCTTTGTCATATAAATTCAACATTTCAACCGCTTACGTATCAGTGGAAAATAGCAAACTGAGAGAATCAACCAAATTGACACTGACGAGCTCTTTTGCTCAGAATAAAAACTAAGATTTCGTCTAGACTGTAGAATTTTCATTGTCTTCTATTTGATCAATGTAGTTTATCAAATTGATTCGACAGTATATCGCAGACTTTAAAAAATGATAACAACACCAGTTCTACCTATAAGCCTTGAAGAGAATTAAACAATTAAATAGCATGACATCATTTTGTTGTTAAAAGTCGGTCATATTTATCACAATATACGCACATTTTCTGGAACTGCATGTATATGAAAAGAAAAAAGCACGGAGAGTAATCGACTGCCTGTTTTAACTACCCAGTTATCATGGTTATAACTTGGGTTACCTTTTTCTGGTTAAGTTATAAGTTAATGTGAAAATCAGTTTTACCATCATTCTAAAAAGCGGTACGGAAATCATTGTTTGCCAGAAGAAAAAACTTTACGATGAATGCTTTTAGCCAAATTATGACCGGTATAATGTTTACTTCGGCAAACGAATAAAATGTTTCTAATCATAATTGTGTATTCAGTTTCTCTTTGAATAAAAGATATCAGAAACTATGGTGTTATCCACTTATCTAATTCCCCGAAATATAAGCCAATCTGACTTAAAACTTAAAAGATTTTCATTCAGCGATTTTCTTTGTAAGTGTAAGTCTATAATCAGCACGAAATCATCATATAGAAACATAATTATGTAAAGTGCTTTACATTGTGTGCAGAGGGAGAAAGTGTAATTTTTATCTTGGAATATACAATCATGAACAATAAGTCAAAACATGATTTCTTACAACAACACAATATAACACTTCTTTGCAAGATAACCTTAAAATGACACTTTCTGTGTATTATGTAGAGTACCCAGCCGAGACATTCAAGCACTTTTGCCTGTAATAACGTCAATTCAAATGATTCCTATGTGATTTGCAACAACGCTTTGATGTAATCTCTGAAATGAAATTGTTCATAATACGAGAAACTAAGTAACCTCGGCACAAGCACAATATATTAACTTTATTTTGGGGGCAAATGGCGTAAAAAACCGCTTCCGGCACGGAGGTTAATCAATGTGATTCGAAGAGTGTTTGTTGGATTTATGCAGACAAATACTTGGAATAAACGATCTATAATTATATCACTGTCATTTTTTAACTGAATAGTCTCAAATATCTTTCCGGAACATTTCAAGCGACTAACTCATATTCCGGTATGAACAATTTTGCCATTTTCACTGTCACTTCAATTTCGACATTTCCCTCGCTATTTTTAAAGTCAAAATTGTCCAACATTTACCTTTAGTAGAACTATTTGTCATATTTTGGAATTTATTGAAAAGAAGCAGATTGAACTGCAAACGGTGTCGACATCTGCAATTGTCGCGAAGGAAAACGTCTAAAAAAAGAAAAACGTGGAACATTCTTTCCAAACCTACCCCAAGATGAATTTAAAGGTCTAACTGAGCTTATACAATGTCAGGTAAAATGTAAAACTTTCAGTACTCATTACAATGCCTGCCTTTTCTGGACTCCTTTTGTTATAACTCTCTTAAATCTGCCTGCAAAGTAAGGCAATAGGAAATTGTACAATAAATTCCTACTTTAAAAAAAACGTATGGTATTACAACGTGTCTGGTTTGATGCGAATTTCTAAGAAACTTTGTACCACATTCAAAGGTACAGTATTAATGGATACAGGCGGGTGATTAAAAAGAGAGAAAACTCTGTGGGAATGAAAAATAGCAAACGTCTAGTCAAGGCGACAAACATCAGGTAACATTTAACGTAGTGCTTCATACTCTAATTTGTACACAAAAATGTAAATAGATCGCAGTTTAGTTCTGGAATGGTATTTCAAAGAACATAATTATAAGTATATAGAATTAATCAATGAGTCTAAATGTAAGTTATCACAACATTAGCAATTTAGTGCAATTTTCAAAGTAAACATGACTTTTTACATTACAGAGATGATAATTTTACTACTGTAAATATTCTGAGGTTATCATTTATTCGTAAATAGTTAGGAAATCCACAATTTGACAAATTTACGTATACCACTTTGTTTTTTCTTAAGAAAACAAACAATACATTTTTCTAAAATGAGAAAGAAAAAACTAAAATAATTTCTCTAATCAAAATTGATTCAGATTTTTTCTTCAGACAAAGAAACAAGAATTTAAAAAAAATGTCAGACAATGTTTGAATTCCTCTTTTGAAAATATCTTTTTTGACAACAGTTCTTTGTTTTTTAGAAATACAACAAAATAAGTTTGGATCTTTTGTCAGCATCAGTATCGTAGTCTTTTTGTGAGGCCAAATTACTGCACAATCTGTAGAGTTATTATAATATTTTAGCAAATATTAACTAGGCAGTATATATCAGAAATAAACTTAAGAAACGAGAAACAATTACTTCTCTGCCACAAGCTAGCTCGAAACATTTTCTGTTTATATAAAATATGATGATTGTAAAGAGCAGCGTTTTGGGGTCTTTGTAATTATGCTGATTCACTTCAATATCTGGTATTTGTAATTAAACATTTTCTGGACCATAAAATAACGAGTTTTCCGGAGATTGAGAATCACCTTAGAAATATATCAAATCTGACAGACGTTGTTGAAAGTGTACTTCAGTTTTATATCTGGACACTTTCCTTCCTGCAGTTTTTATTTTGTGAAACTCGTGAACTGCGATATAGAAAACAATATAAACACTCAGTGTCAATGAGCGGACCTCCTAGACGTTAATCCAGAGAATCTGCCTTATTTTATTTCATAGTTATTTCTTTATATATTTGTTCCTCTTTATTCATAATACACAGTATAACAAACTTAGTTTCTTGTTTTTAAAAGATGGCTTTCACGGAAATGTATGTGATTAAAAAAATCCCAACATGAAACATCCATACAACCGTACTTAATACATATGTTGATATTCTGAAAGATGTTTCTGCTGGAGATCCAACAGAGGAAATGTGTGTGCATTCTACACCTGTAGAATCAGAAGGAATAAGTTGCAAAAAGCTCTTATATATATAGTATCCCGGCACAACCAGTTTTCGACCACCTAACATGATATTTTCAACGCCCATTTTGATATTTGTCAACAAGTATAAAAGAACTAAATGCAAGTATAGGGTGTTAAGTAATTCATGAAACTATATGTAAAAGAGACTCCTACCTTTTGTTATTTATTTATAATCCTCCTCAAAACATGTTGACCTACTTTCCCACTACCCGGAAATTCTACAACCAAAATTCGACCACCTTAGAGTGACTTCCCTTTCGTACAGTTCCGGGCAAAAGTCGATGTATTACTTAAAAAATTCTAACTGTTCAGAAGTGTACAATAACGTGTCAAATTGAACTGTTTAAGGAAAAACAACATCACAAACATATTTACAGGATGCTTATTTGTTCATTTTAATCAATGTTTTTAGGTTTTGTGTTGCAAGAGGGACAAAAAAAAGAATCACCTCTTCTTAAAACCCTTACTGGACTGCAGAATGTCAGATGGACCCATCCTTTACATAGGTCACATTGGCCCCATTTCACTTTGATAATGTAAGGTCTCTGACTTGTATCAGGACTGAACCTTTTGCAAACAATGTACTTCTCTGACTCTTGTATTTCCTCATCTGAGCTGTCAGCGTTTTCAATCCGAGTTAAAACAGCCCCTTTAGTTTTTACTTTAGGCACATAATTTCCTGTGTTTAGGCAATATACCGGAGGTACCTGCTTGTGGTTTATTTTCTTTGTTAACAGATTTCTTCACTTTTTTTTCTTTTGGGGCATACCTTTCATTGTGATCTTTAATCTGTTCCACTATTACATCCTCAGTTATGACTTTTCCACCAACGACTTTGCCTAAAGTATTTCTTTCCTTTGCAGCCTTTTGAACATTCTGCAATAATTTACCACATTTCTGTTGTAAGAATTTATCTGCAGTTTCAATTTCAGGAGCAGCCACAGATATTTCAGAACATTCAAAGTCTCTATCAAATGAAGTTCTAGGTGCTACTTGACTATCTGACAATGCATACCTGTTGAATGGGAATTTTCCACACTTTTTAAACGCTGCCTGAATATTATGAACAGACAAAGTAGCAGAATAATCCTTGTATGCAATATTACAAACATCATATTTGGTCACTGATTGCCCACCAGACTCTCTCATGTGATTATGACATGCAGAATTCCATGCCATTTCAAACGGCCCAAAACAACTGACATCAAGAGGCTGTAAGATATGGCTACAGTGAGGAGGTAAAACAAACAATATAATGTTTTCAGATTTGGCCCTCTCAATCAAAGTAAGTGACACATGGCTTTTGTGTCCATCATAAAGAACTATTACTGGCTCATCTGAAGATCTAGGAGGTAAATACTTAAGTAAGTGGTGCTGCATGTAGTTGGCAAAAACTTCAGTGTTTGACCATCCCGTGGTAGTCACAGTTCCAGAGGTTCATGGTGGTGCACCTTCCAAGAGGGAATCAATCATTCTTGCACCTTGAAATATAAAGTATGGCGGAATCTGATGGCCAATGGCATTGACACACCCAATTAAAGTTACTGTCTGAGACCTTCCAGATGTTACAGCTTGGGCTTTTGAAATAATCTTTGGTGGTTTAAGACTTTTTCGTCAATATTGTACAACAAATGTGGTTTTATAATCAAGTCATTCTTTGTCAAAATACTGTGAAGCTGACCAAAGTAAGTATCCACTGTTTCCCTAGTTGCAGTTTTGGTCTTGCAATGTCTAAACTCCTTGGTTTAGTTGCTTTTAGATTGGGCCAGCGATCAAGAAAATTTTACAACCATCTATCAGTAAGTGGATGATCTTTGTCTCTAAGGCCTAGGCTAATAGCAAAATCTGAGGCAAAATTTATGGGTTTTTGTCTGCTGTAACGATATCCAACTTCTGCCATGGTTTCAATATGCCTAGAAAGAAGAGTCTCTTGTTCAAGTGTAAACATTGGAGAAGGTCCAGATTTTACAACATCAACATCAATTTTCCCATGAAGTCTATCTATCAGTGATGTTTTAGGGAGTCCACATGTCAAAGATGCTTTCCTTATTGACATAGCTTTGTTCTTGACAGCATTGTATGCTCTGGTAAGCTCCTCAGAATCATAGCCCCTGTAAGATCCACTAAATTTCACTCTGGCCTGAAAAAAGTCATATACATATATCTCAATACAAAAGAGACAACAAATGCTTAATAATGGTAAAATCACATACTTAATTTTGTTAAATATTTTTGTTACATACTGTACATACTATATGGTATGGTAGAGCTTTAAGGCCCTGGAATAAGCATATTTTACAGACGACACACAAACAGGAAGATTATGATGCTATAAACTTCTAGAAATAATATTTAGTGATGGGGATTTTTAGGATAAGTAAGACTGTGCAAATAAATAACTTTATACTTAAAGTCAGTTGTTTTACCTTTCTAATATCCATTTTTTGCTAGCTGTCAAAGTTTGACATTTCTGCATCCAATGTAAACAAATGTGCGCGCGCAAATCGGAATGTTCGGTCGCGTGAAAATGTTTTAGGTCTTTTACAGGGCCGGTCGAAAACTGGTTGTGGTCGAAATAAGGTTGTGTGGGGGATACATGTAAAAAGTATAGGTATATATTTTGTAACTGGTACCATCATATTTTTGCCAAACACTCGTTATCTATGGTGGAAATATAACAATACAACATTTAGCAGCAGAGATAAGGCATTGTTTATTATCCTAAAACTTCATTATTTCATTTTTTCCAACTCCTCATAATTTAAAGTGAAAATAAACTCATCGTTGAACTTTTACTTAAAACCATTATATTTTTGATGGTCAGTTCGTCCGAAGCGAAACGAAGAGACCAAAACATTAACTTCAAAATACGGCTAACAAGAAATACACAAATTAGCGAGGGGAAATATCTCACATGACTTACAGTCGCGGCGTTATATTTGGCATGTTTTAAACAATCAAAAATTGGAAAAAACAGTACCATTCATTAAAAAATACATACAGGTATATTAACACTTCACAGAACGTCAGATGACTAAGGCGAAAAACGTTCCTCTGAAGTGAGGTCATCAAGTGGAATTTTCATCAGGAAGTACGTTATTTCTATAAGTAAACCATCAATGAAGTTCATGATCGTTAATGTCAATGTTTCTTACGGGTATATGAATTCATTTGATTGCAATAGGTTTATCGTTGCAGTGTGCAACTGCATTATAAATATTATGTTTTTCATGTTTATCTCCCGGACGTAATAATATTTTAGTTCTTCTTACGATTTCTTTGAAATCTGCCTCATCAGTAAATTTGTCATTTTAAAATGTCATCGTGCTAGAAAATGTAAGCGCTTTCGCAGACAATTAAATGTTTCCTGATAAAATCCAGTAAAGTATCACTAATTATCATAAAATCTGTAATACCAAACGAGTTGTTCTATCACGTGTCATTAAATCTTATTCTTTTAAAAGATAGATCAGAAAAGAACAAGGAAGTTACTTTACGTAATTAGTAAAGCAATATTTTGTTGGAATGGGAAGCTGTTACTTGAGCTAGTTCTGTAATTGTCATTATCAGTGTTGAAGTAGCATGATTAAATCAAAGTTCAGTTAATGTAAGGATAAATACATGAATTACTCTGAAGCACGGAAAAGTTGTTTTTTAGGTGAAATTATTATGCACTTTTGAACATGAAAGTAATTCACACGTCTGTATGTCAAACAAGATTAGCTGTAAAAGAAGTTGAATAATTAATTTCAGGGGTGAAGGTATTTGAATATCTTATTATTTTGTCTTTGTAATATTAGCATATATATCATTAACAAGAAAATCTGAACAGTGCAAATTTTGTCAAGACATGGGTACTAAAAACAATTTCTAACATGCAAAATTTAATATTATATTCAAGCTACACATGTATTTCCTTTTTGTCGAAATATGCTGTTCATATATTCAGTACTGCTGGCAATTTATGGTAACAAAAACATAGTAATAACATTATAAACAACCTGTAGAAACTTCATAATGAATCTGAGGTAAAATGTAACTTTGAGCACTGGGGCAAGTAGTGGTAGAATAGATTGCATATCGAGGAAAATAACAGCAAATTTATAATTTTGAAATAAGTTAAACATACACATGCATGTATGTGACATTACAAACTTTAAAACTTTAATAATTCGATGAAGACAAATGATATGATACACAAATACCAATCAATATCTGTCAACTATTAGCAAAGAAAATTATATCTTTGAATCGTTACCATTTTCAGTTAGAAAAGTAATCATTTGGAAAGTTTTCAAATTACTGTCTCTATCAACATAAATGTCTAGACAGCGCGATCAGGCTGTAAATCTGTCTGTTTCAAGAGAACGATGCTTGTCAATTCATGCCTTTATGATGCTTTTAACCTTAAGCCTCGATGAAAGATTAATTAAATGGTCCTTCAATAATCTGGAAAAAAATAACCATTTGTGTCAGCTCCACACTCTTGATTATGAATTATCCACACGCGCAAGGAAAATAACTGAGGTTCTAAACATGCTTTTGAATTAAAGTCACAACTTTTAACTTTCACATACTCATAGTCATTAAGGATATTTAACAAGTTTTCTATGTCTGCCATATATGATTCAACCAAGGCACAAATGTGATAACTAAAACATGGCAAAGAACAAACACGATATATCATGGGGTAAGATGATATATTAAACTGAGATGATACTAATTTTAATCAATGTGACTTAGTATGTGCATATTAGATTCGAGATAAAGTAACGTGTATTAACTTGCATACAATTATTGTAACAGTTGCTCTTAATAGTTAACCTTAACATGAATTATGAAAATAAAGTATGAAATAGAGGATATTTGTTTGTTTTTGTGGAAGATGAGAATTTATTTCATCGAGTGAACACCATATGTGATATTTTCATGAGTGGCGCAGCCACGAGTGAAAATATAAACATATGGTGTTCACGAGATGAAATAAATTCCCATCTTCCACTAAAAAACAAACAAATTTTCTTTTTATTTTATGCCAACACGTCGAAAATGGGTATTTTATGACATTTTTACTCAGGGCCTTCAATAAATTCAACATGGTGAGCCCCAAATCAGTTAATGCGTACTTTGGTCAAACCGTTACTCCGCACAAAAAAAAGTGCAGACAATCTCCAATACATATGATAACTTTACTTCTGCTGAAATAAACTGAATACACTTTCATCAAATAACATTAATTTTTCTCTACACAGTTTATCAATATTTATTGAATTTTAGCCATACACACTTTAATTATAAAAGCGGATTAATACCGAGTAATATTCAATCAATTGAATTGAAAGTCGGCCATACTGGATATTATCCATGCGAGTTATGTAAACAAATCAGACATTTTAAATAATTTATGGCGAATTTCATCATTGTTCACAACTAGTTAGGCTCAGGAATTCAATATTATAACTGGATTTAACAAGGTAAATAAATTTCACTCGCTGTCACTGTCTGAAATACAGCGGATTCTCTTGTATTTAAGTAGTTCCGGCACAAACAGTGGATTATCAAAATGGTAATTTCACTGATTCAAAACAGTGGATTATCACTTTTATCTCACTGATATTTCCCTATATTTCATTAGTAGGCATAAAATAAAAATTGGTTTTATGTTCAAATCATTTCGACTTTAAACTGATAACAATTTACAATGTTGATTGTTTTTAAGTAAAGCATATGTCATTGATCAATAAACGTAAGACAATTTCATCGATCGGTTGTAAGATGTCAAATAAGTCTTAAAGCCTTTGTATAATCATTTGCATGTATTATAACAAAGTATCGATTTCCGTAACACTTGTGAGCCAGTGCAGTTATAACATTTCAGATGACATGTTTTACCCATTTCATGAAGATTCATTGAAATGTCAAACATTTAAAACTTTTTTGAAAAGAATTATTCTTTTATTCAAGTTTTTTACCGTATGTTTTAAACTGGTCATTCAAAGCAGATATAAGAATAGTGAGTGTGTGAGTGTTCTTAACAAGTATGCACCAATGATATCTTTGATTCCTAATGAAAGTAATAGAATAAAATTTACCCATTTCGATGAGTATTCATTGAAAGGTCAAACATTTAAAAAATAACATTTTGAAAAGAATTACTCTTTTTACTCAAGTTATTGGCCGTAAAAGGTTTCAACTGTTCATTCAAAGTAGAAAGAAGAATAGTGAGTGTACTTAACAAGTATGTACCAATGATATCTTAAATTTCTAATGAAAGTAGAAGAATAAGATTCACGGAAAGTTTTCCGATTTCATGTAATTTAAATGGAAAGAAAATCTCGAACAAGAAATGTTATTTTGTACCTCGTTCATTAACACCGACAAATGCAGCATAAAGTCAAAACATAAACTGCGTAAAATGAACTGTATAATTGAGTTGTAAAAAGTAGCAGAATATTTCATTATTGAAAATGACACTAACAGAGAAAATCGGCAAAAACATCCCAAAAAACATTGTCTGCAATGGAAATACAATGTTCTTGATGAGGCAGATGATTTTCTTTTAGGTTTAATAATGTGTCTGAAGCTGAAGGAAGCGATATCAGTTGTAGCTGATAAATTAATGATAATCTCTAGTTTCCGTTCAACGGAGACACTCATTATTCGAAGCCTAAATGCAGCTGATAATTGCATCGTCTAGAATTTGAAGGTTTTATATTGTCACAGAAATATTCTTATTCGTTAATATTCGTTTATCATTTTTTGTCTGCAATAACATGACTTTTTAGTATTATTTTCCCTGATCTCTCATTAGACGCTCTGTAATTTTCAGCTCATCAGTTAAAAGATAGTGATTTACAATTCTGATAGACTGTACACAAAACAGAATGGAAACATTTAAAATTAATACGCATTACGATGTGCAACTACGGCCATGTTTCCCACCTTTTAATGTATTCATATTACATAACATCACAACAAAGCATAATCACTGTCCTTAGGAGCACTAAAAATGACAATGAAGACTTTATAGTCAGTGTCAATTATACTGCAGTTTCATTTTGTTTCAGCTGATGTGTCTTTTATGTAAAGTGAACAACAGCTATCAGCAAGTACTTTTAAACCTGATGCAGAACTTTAATTGCTGATAAAATATAAGTTCAAGTTCCATAGGAATAATATTTATTCTTATAAAAACATTCAATTGATCTGTGATTTTTTTTTCCGAAAAATGAACCCGAAACAAAATACTTCGAGACAGCTTCTGTAAATAAATTTACAATTCAGATGTAATACTATTGTGATGCCATATTACTATAATTGAAACTCAAGAATTAGGGATGGATCCCTGACTCCTCACATTTGCATGATTTTACCAAGAAGTGCAGTTATATTTTCACCACAAACAAGTATATAACAAAAGATCCTGTTGTAATGTTTGTGAGTAAAACCTATTGTTATTCGTATAAGATTTAAGACTCATGCTGTGGATCCATGAATTGTTTTGCTGACTCTCCTTGTCTTTACATCAATAACTAACCCCGTGAGGCACGAACATACCTACACCAGCTTAGGTATGCGGTAAAGACATTAGCCTTTAACCTGCTGGAACCAAAAGTGATTAGCCTTTGCCACAAGTATAGAGCCAGACCAACATCAGTGCAGGCTGACCAGGCTCTATACTGATGGTAGCCCAATTTTTGTATTTTGATATTGAAATCCCGTAAACTTCAATTAAAATGGACTGTTCCAAATTCAAAGCTGGGCAAATCCATTACAAAAAATCAGCAGGTTAAGGGTGAAAGAGAAGCAGCTTATAGCATGTATAGTGCTATGTTTTTGTCGTTTCGATCGAAAAAAAGAGCGCTGAAAGGATATAAAATGTGATCATTTTAAGCTACAACTTGATTAGTTTCTCTGTCATCGAAACTAGCAAAATATACTCATTTGTTTCATGGTTGTTTCCTTAAACACGTTTTAATGTTATGATATTACTCGTTATACACTTAAGCATTCTTCATGGTCCTGAAGTTTGCAATTTTCCATTAAACATCTCTTTGAGTTTGTATACAGACAAAGGTAATATCACACGGAAAGGTCAACATTTTTACAGACCTGTACAGCTTAACAAATATATGTCAAATATAGAGATACCACAACAATAAGAAAAGGCAGCACAAACAAAATGACGACATTATCATAATCCTGTACATCGCTCTAATGGTAAAATTTAACAGAAATTGCCTTACGTGACAAAAACTGTTAATTGTCTCTAAAACGTAAATTTGTCATCTGCCTAAAATCTACACACTGCGAAGGAAAAGGAGACCGCAAAAGACTGTCTTTTCAAAATAAACGCCTAGTCTGAAAAAATACTGAACAAAACTAGAAATTGAAACCTTTCGTTCCGGTAGTTAAGATCCAATTTAGAGACATTGTTAAACCAGTAATAATCTACCGCTGCACGACAACGTCGTATAAAACAAGAAAACGTAATTACTCGCACTACCATGGGACATCGATTGTATTCATGGATTTCCTTTATAAGCTTCAGCGTGAGACTTGATTTATAGCATCTATAATAAGAGATCTTGCTGTGAAACATACAGGAAATTATTTTCATTAACTTTCTGTTTTACTCTTGCTTCGATAGGTATAAATGCATTTCTTTCAAACTCTTGAAATAGTATCATTTGCTAAACCAATGTAAGATCGCTACTAGTAAATTGCGGATCAATCACTATTACTTGATATAAAAATGTATTGTGGAAAATGTAGTTAGGCTTGAAAATATCTTATTTGCTGTCTGCGACTTTAATAAAGGTATCATGTGACTAAAATTGTACGTTTAGCGGGAAATGCATACCGTCTAGTTATTCTTGTTTTTCGTCAGCCAATACATGCATGACTTTAAGTGACTTTTGAAAGAGACAAGCTAATGGCGAATAATAAAGATACTGGTATATTTGTGCAGACTGATTCTTTAGGAAGCTTAATTATTCCATAGGTATACTGGGAGAGGTCATCCACAGTGTTAGGGATAGTTGCAGGCTGAATACATTTTTGCGGCGTACCTAACTGAGTGTAGACCTCATTCAATTTGAAGCCAATATCTTAAGAACTAGTCTTCAATAATCTTTGTGCGCATGCTCGTCTTGAAAATACAAATCCAGGAAAACGAAAAATTATCATAACATGTTGTGAAATTTTAGTTTTAATGACCGTTCACCTGTATATCCTTTCCAATCCGCATATAAGTAGCTGCAATTTGAGTAAACCATTTCAAATATTTTAAAGGCATGATTACATTTACTTGAATTATGCCGTGTCTTCATTCAAAAGGACAATTTGTCTATTTCAAAAAAAGCTGATATACTGCATAAGATAGAAATAAGTTTTCAGAGCACGCTGATGAACCTCTCTTATGTTTTTTTAAAGAAGCTTACTTGTTTCAGTAATTTATTCTATCGCTTCGATGTTCCTAACCTGCAAAATGATACTTCAACAGATGCAAGAGAAACAGCTCATGTAAAATGAAAAGCAAGTGAACATAAACTTAAGGCAGGAAATTATAAAAGTGCTTATTGAAAGTCAACAATACAGTTGAAAATACCTTAAAATATATCGTTATCTTTGGATTGGAGTCCTGAACGATAAGTAAAAACTTGCTCTATTTCTAAGCAATGATAATTACTTATCGCTCGTATATTTAGCACGAAACGACAATTTTTTGTATTGAATAAAGTAGTAAATTGCTGCATTAAATCATTTTTCTTCCATAAGCACACAAGTGCAAATGAATGTTTATGGTTTGATACAAAGTTTTGATTTTATCATACTAATGAATTGCGAGCCACACAAATAATTGTACTCCAGCGTGTCTCGGATGAAATGTCGGTGTGTTATCTATCATACACTTTGCAATTACAAACATAAGTCAAACAGGACATATTGTAATGATAAATTCATACACTTCTGTTAAAAGGAAAATCGAAATAACAATCGTTTGTATCATAGGTTTTGTATAGAATAGCACACATAGACACTAGAGCAGTTTTGCTGAAAATCAGACACATCAAAATGATGTCGATACTGCTTTGATGTTACAGATCAAACAGAATGAAATGGAATTGGTCATTGTACTATACATTAAATGAAAATAAAGCATTACATTTCTCTATATGTCCTGAAAGGTGTGAAGTTGTAAAATGACCTTTGTCACATAAATTCAACATTTCAACCGCTTACATATATGTGGAAAATAGCAAACTGAGAGAATCATCCAATTTGACACTGATGAGCTCTTTTGCTCAGAATCAAAACTAAGATTTCGTCTAGACTACAGAATTTTCATTGTCTTCTATTTGATCAATGTAGTTTATAAAATTGATTCGACAGTATATCTTTAAAAAATGACAACAACATCAGTTTTACCTTTATGCCTTGAAGAGAATTAAACAATTAAATAGCATGGCATTATTTTGTTGTTAATAGTCGGTCATATTTATCACAATAAACGCACATTTTCTGGAACTGCATGTATATGAAAGATAAAAAGCACGTAGAGAAATCGACTGCCTGTTTTAACTACCCAGTTATCATGGTTATAATTTGGGTAACTTTTTTTATGGTTAAGTTATAAGTTAATGTGAAAATCAGTTTTACCATCATTCTAAAAAGCAGTATGGAAATCATTGTTTGCCAGAAGAAAAAGCTTTACGATAAATGCTTTTAACCAAATTATGACCGGTATAATGTTTACTTCGGCAAACGAATAAAATGTTTCTAATCATAATTGTGTATTCAGTTTCTCTCTGAATAAAAGATATCAGAAACTATGGTGTTATCCACCTATTTAATTCCGCGAAATATAAGCCAATCTGACTTAAAACTTAAAAGATTTCCATTCAGCGATTTTCTTTGTAGGCGTAAGTCTATAATTTGCACGAATTCATCATATAGAAACATAATTATGTAAAGTGCTTAACATTGTGTGCAGAGGGAGAAAATGTAATTTTTATCTTGGAATTTACAATCATGAATAATAAGTCAAAACATGATTTCTTACAACAACACAATATAACACTTCTTTGCAAGATAACCTTAAAATGACACTTTCTGTGTATTATGTAGAGTACCCAGCCGAGACATTCAAGCACTTTGGCCTGTAATAACGTCAATTCAAATAATTCCCATGTGATTTGCAACAATGCTTTGATGTAATCTCTGAAATGAAATTGTTCATAATACGAGAAACTAAGTAACCTCGGCACAAGCACAATATATTAACTTTATTTTGGGGGGAAATGGCGTTAAAAATGGCTTCAGGCGGAATTGACGGAGGTTAATCAATGTGATTCAAAGAGTGTTTGTTGGATTTATGCAGACAAATCTCTTGGAGTAAACGATCTATAATTATATCACTGTCAGTTTTTAACTAAAAATTCTTAAATACAAAATGTATCTTTCCGGAACATTTCAAGCGACTAACTCATATTCCGGTATGAACAATTTTGCCATTTTCCATGTTACTTCAATTTCGACATTTCCCTCGCTATTTTTTAAGTCAAAATTGTCCAAAATTTACTTTGAGCAGATCTATTTGTCATATTTTGGAATTTATTGAAAAGAAGCAGATTGAACTGCAAACGGTGTCGACCATGAAACTTTGATAATCTGTGATCCATATCTGCAATTGTCGCGAAGGAAAACGTCTAAAAAAAGAAAAACGTGGAACATTCTTTCCAAACCTATCCCAAGATGAATTTAAAGGTCTAACTGAGCTTATACAATGTCAGGTAAAATGTAAAACTTTCAGTACTCATTACAATGCCTGCCTTTTCTGGACTCCTTTTGTCAATAACTCTCTTAAATCTGCCTGCAAAGTAAGACAATAGGAAATTGTTCAATAAATTCCTACTTTAAAAAAACGTATGGTATTACAGCGCGTCTGGTTTGACGTGAATTTCTAAGAAACTTTGTGCCTCATTCAACGGTACAGTATTAATGGATACAGTTCGATGATTAAAAAGACAGAAAACTCTGTGGGAATGAAAAATAGCAAACGTGTCTGTCTAGTCAAGGCGACAAACATCAGGTAACATTTAACGTAGTGCTTCATACTCTAATTTGTACACAGAAATGTAAATAGATCGCAGGTTTAGTTCTGGAATGGTATTTCAAAGAACATAATTATAAGTATATAGAATTAAACAATGAGCCTTAATGTAAGTTATCATAACATTAGCAATTTAGTGCAATTTTCAAAGTAAACATGACTTTTTACATTACAAAGATGATAATTTTACTACTGTAAATATTCTCAGGTTATCATTTATTTGAAAATAGTTTATATCTCATCACAAAATATGAAAATTTACGTATACCACTGTGTTTTCTTAAGAAAACAAACAATACATTTTTCTAAAATGAGAAAGAAAAACTAAAATAATTTCTCTAACCAAAATTGATTCAGATTTTTTCTTCAGACAAAGAAAGAAGAATTAAAAAAAATAGTCATGAGAAAATATCTTCTTGTTTTTGACAACAGTCCTTTGCATTTTTGAAATACATCAAAATAAGTTTCGATCTTTTGTCCGCAACAGTATCGTAGTCTCATAAAAGGCAAAATTACAGCACAATCTGTAGAGTTATTATGATATTTTAGCAAGAATTAACTTGACAGTATATATCAGAAATAAACTTATGTAACGAGAAACAATTACTACTCTCCCGCAAGCTAGCTCGAAACATTTTCTGTTTATATAAAATAAGATGATTATAAAGAGATGGGGGTCTCTGTAATTATGCTGATTCACTTCAATATCTGGTATTTGTAATTAAACATTTTCTGGACCACAAAAGAACGAGTTTTCCGGAGTTTAAGAATCACCTTAGAAATATATCAAATCTGACAGACGTTGTTGAAAGTGTACTTCAGTTTTATATCTGGACCCTTTCCTTCCTGCAGTTTTTATTTTGTGAAACTCGTGTACTGCGAAATAGAAAAAAAATATTTATAAACACTCATATTGTCAATGAGCGGACCTCGTAGACCTTAATCCAGAGAATCTGCCTTATTTCATTTCGTAGTTGTTTTTTTTATATATTTGCACCTCTTCATTCATAATACACAGTATAATAAACTTTGTTTATTATTCTAAAACTTCATTATTTCATTTTTTCCAACTCCTGATAATTTAAAGTGAAAATAAACTCATCGTTGAACTTTAACTTAAAACCATTATATTTTTGTCAGTTCGTCCGAAACAAAACGAAGAGGCCAAAACATTAACTTCAAAATACGGCTAACAAGAAATACACAAATTAGCGATGGAAAATATCTCACATGACTTATATTTGGCATGTTTAAAACAATCATAAATTGGAAAACAGTGCCATTCATTTAAAAAAAATACATACAGGTACATAAACACTTCAAAGAACGTCAGATGACTAAGGTGAAAAACGTTCCTCTGAAGTGACGTCATCAAGTGGAGTGTTTTCATCAGGAATAGCGTCATTTCTATAAGTAAACCATGAATGAAGTTAAAGTCCTTAGGATCGTATAATTATAATGTTTTTACGGGTATATGAATTCATTTGATTGCAATAGGTTTATCGTTGCAGTGTGCAACTGAATTAAAAATATTATGTTTGTCATGTTTATTTCCTGGACGTAATAACATTTCAGTTCTTCTTAAGATTTCTTTGAAATCTGCCTCATCAGTAAATTTGTCATTTTAAAATGTCATCGTGCTTGAAAATATAAGCGCTTTTGCAGACAATTAAATGTTTCTAATAAAATCCAGTAACGTATCACTAATTATCATAAAAACTGTAATACCAAACGAGACAACAGCTCTTGCTTCCTTTAATATGTTCTATCACGTGTCATTAAATCTTATTCTTTTAAAGATAGACCAGAAAAGAACAAGGAAATTACTTTACGTAATTAGTAAAGCAATATTTTGTTGGAATGGGAAGCTGTTACCTGAGCTAGTTCTGTAATTGTCATTATCAGTGTTGAAGAGCATGATTAAATCAAAGTTCAGTTAATGTAAGGATAAAAACATGAATTGCTCTGAAGCACGGACAAGTTGCTTTTTTAGGTGAAATTATTATACACTTTTGAACATTAAAGTAATTGTCAAACAAATTAGCTGTAAAAAGAAGCTGAATAAATCATATCAAGAGAGAAGTTATTTGAATATCTTATTATTTTGTCATTGTAATATTAACATATATATCATTGACAAGAAAATCTGAACAGTGCAAATTTTGTCAAGACATGGGTACTAAGAACAATTTCTAACATGCAAATATTATATTTAAGCTATGTCCTTTTTGTCGAAATATGATATTCATATATTCAGTACTGCTGGCAATTTATGCTTACAAAAACATAGTAATAACATTATAAACAACCTGTAGAAACTTCATAATGAATCTGAGGTAAAATCTAACTTTGAGCACTGGGGCAAGTAGTGGTAGAATGGATTGCATATCGAGGAAAATAATAGCAAATTTCTAATTTTGAAATAAGTTAAACATACACATGCACTTACTTTAAGACTTTAATAATTCGATGAAGACAAATGATGACACATACAAATACCAATAAATATCTGTCAACTATTAGCAGAGAAAATTATATCTTTGAATCGTTACCATTTTCAATTACAAAAGTAATCATTTGGAAAGCTTTCAAATTACTGTCTCTATCAACATAAATGTCTAGACAGCGCGATCATGCTGTAAATCTGTCCTTTCAAGAGAACGTGATGCTTGTCAATTCATGCCTTTATGATGCTTTTAACCTTAAAGCGACTGACTCACAGATGGGCCGACGATGAAAAAAATGAAAATGTTCTTACATCTTGAAATTTTTGCTGTATTTGTGACAAACATATTTAAACTATTTTACTGATACATTTTTTCGATACAGAAAAACATCAAAATATAAAGTTTTACACACTTTTATCTGTAAAAAAATTTACCCCGTTAGTCACGAGTATAACATTAATTTTGACACGTCCTTACAAGTAACCGCTGTGGCTCAGTGGGGTCGCTCTATATTTTACGGACCGAAATGTCGTGGGTTCGAATCCTGGTTAAGTAAAAACTTTTTTTTCAGTTTCCATGGTGTATAGAAGCATACTTTTATGTTTTTCCATAGTATATTAAATTCTCTAAAATTTTAAAGAAAACAAATTTTCAGCAAAATTCTCCGAGTCAATCGCTTTAAGCCTCGATGTAAGATTAATTGCATGGTCCTTCAATAATCTGAAAAAATAACCATTTGTGTCAGCAATACACACTTGAATACGAATTATCCACAAGCCCAAAGAAAATAACTGGGGTCCTAAACATGCATTTGAATTAAAGTCACAACTTTTAGCTGTCATATACTCATAGTCTTAATGTTAAAAAATTAATTAAGTGTTTTTTCCATGCATATTAATGGTCCCAATTATGTAAGCAGCACATGAGGAATGTTCAGGTCTCAGATATTTATATTCAAAGAGTCTTCTTTAAATATGACATTAAGGATATTTAACAAGGTTTCTTGTCTGCCATATATGATTCAACCAAGGCACAGATAAGATAACAAAAAGCGTGACAAAACAACAAACACGTTATATCATGGGGTATTAAGATGATATATTAAACTAAGATGATAGTAACTGTAGTCAATGAAACTTAGTATGTGCATATTTGATTCGAGACAAAGTAACGTGTTTTAACTTGTATAAAATTATTGTAACAGTTGCTCTTAATAGTTGATCTTAACATGAATTCTGAAAATAAAGTATTAAAAAATGGTTTTATGTTCGAATCATTTCGACTTTAAACTGAGAACAATTTACAATGTTGACTGTTTTTAAGTACTGCGTATATCATTGATATATAAACGTAAGACGATTTCACCGACCGGTTGTAAGATGTCAAGTAAGTCTTAAAGCCCTAGGCTTGTATAATCATTTATCCTGTCACTTATAACAATTTCGAACCGATAACAAGGTGCCGTATATTTTATTTCATCTACGGCAGTTGGTCACGTGACGTTGATATCCGGCACATGATATGTCATGGACTATTTTTGTGTTTATAATCAGAAGGAAGTAATAAAATGATGTTATTACAAACAGAGACTACTTGAATAAAAAATTAAATATGTAAAGCTTACAATATAGTGATCATTTAAGGAAATAAAGTTACTGAAACTTTGAAACTATTTTTGTGTGTGCAAATGTACCTCTGCCGGATAACCTTGACATTAGCCTAAATTCAAACACTTTAAAGATAGATTTTCAATATCTTACGTAAATTATTTCCAAATACCAGATGTGACAGGATAAATAGAATAATAGGTTAGTGTCTTAATTGAGAAAGTTTATCTGGCTCGGCTGCGGAATTAATCGGGTTCTACTGCAGCTCACTCGATATTCCTACGCCTTGCCAGATAAACTTTCTGATATTAAGACACTAACCTATTATTCTCTATGTACATGTATTAAAACAGAGTACCGATTTCTGTCACACTTGTGAGCCAGTGCAGTCATAACATTTAAGATGACATGTTTTACCCATTTCGATGAAGAATCATTGAAAGGTCAAAAATTTTAAATTCTTTTGAAAAGAATTACTCTTTTACTCAAGTTATAGGCCGTAAAAAGGTTTCAATTGTTCATAAAACGAAGAAAGAAGAATAGTGAGTGTACTTTACAAGAAGAAGAAGAACTTTATTTGTATTAAAACCCTAATAAGGGTCATTTACAAAGCATCAATATAACATAATAACAAATAAACATTGCAGCGCATGGCAAGATGGCGAGATATAATATTATTTTATGTAGAAATTATTTTCTAGCAAAAGTAGAATGGTTAGCATGAATTTGAGTACTTGTTATCGCCTTTAAATAATTACCTAAAATATTTAAATCGATAGGATATAGAAATATTGAAAGTATAAAAGTATAAAAATAACTTTCACATGATATCTCACCCGGGAGAGGCAGTGTAATGCAATTCTGACAATTTAACATACATACTATGTTTTTATATGATAGGGATGATTTAACGTTGATTGATTGTTCCTAGATCAAATAAACTTTATAAAATCTGTTTGAGGTATTTACCCTTTCAAAGAAAAAGTGATAACCCAAAAAGATTCATATCATTATTTACATGCATTAACAACAAGCATGAGCGTGCGCCCTAACAAAACGAAAAGAAACGAAACGAAAAAGTAGGGCACGGTGTAGCGCCGATATATGTCCAAACGTCGAAAAATGTCCGAACGACGATAAATGTCCAAAAATTGACGATAAATGTCTCAATCGCCGATAAATGTCCAAAACTCCTTTAACGATAAATGTCCAAAAATAAACGAAAAATGTCGCAACAAATTAGGTGCTCATAAATGTCCAAATCGGTTAATGATAAATGTCTCAACTTTTCATATGTTAATTGCATTTATTTCTATGATCAACAGAAATGCATCAGTCAGTTATAAAGGTTTCCATAGGGATTAAAAGTACCGATTTAAGTAGCGTTCTCACCAGCATCCCGGCAAAGCCCAGGACCACCCCAGACGATCCGGGATGAAAATATTGTTGCAGTCTCACTAACCCCGGTAGCACTACGGCGATACCCAATTTCCATACTTATAACAACATGGATGAACTCCGGACCATCCATGCAGAGTCCAGGTGAAACTACGGATAATGCAGATAGTAAGTGGACGACGGATGACCTAACACGATATTCAAACGCTGTTAAGTCTTCGATCAAAGAGAATATAAAAGCTGAGATCGATGCTAGCACAGCCCCGGATGATGTCGGCAGAGTCCCGGATGATCCCGGCAGAGCCCCGGTACGGTCAGATAGAGTGCCGACAGTCACCGGTAGAGCCCCGGCAGAGCCCCGGATCAACCCGGACGTTGCCGACAGAGTTACGGACGTACCCCGGTCGTTCCTGGATCACCCGACCGACCACCGGGACTCTAGCGGGATGCTTGTGAGACTGTAAAAAAAATTTAAAAAATGTATTGGAAAATAAGTTAATTGTTGGATTCAGTCTATCTCCCTTACCATTAAAAGGGAAAAAAGAAATAAGTTATTAAATGTAGCGGATCCGTGGTCCAGTGGTAACGCGCTGGCTTACCAATCCAGGGGTCGCTGGTTCGATCCCCCGCTGCACCACTAACTTTCTAACTTGTCTTTCGCATGAGACGTTAAACTGGTGCTTTACACCGGGCACTTAAAAGAACCAGGGTCGCCTCTGGAACGGGGCGTCTTCTGTATCATACACTATTCCCCGAAAAATAATATACTAACAATCTTCAGGTGGCGTTGGTCATATGGGCAACCGGTACCAACGATAAAAACGTCAAATAAAATAAGTTATTAACATCTACATTTCGCTACTCTACACTAATGGCTATATTCAGAGTCGTCACTCGAACTCAACCTCCACTCAAACGCGGGAAAGGCTTCCTTAAGGACGACTTGAGGACGCCTTGGTCAAGGTGAACTAAAGTGTAGAATTGGTATTCATAGTTAAAAGTCTTCCTCGACTTACCCGAGGAAGGTTTGAGTAGCAAATCACCCGTAAAATCACTGTTATAGGTGACCTTTCAATAAAATATACAATAATTACATAATTCATTATGTATATCAATTGGATTTCAAGAAAAGTATTGATTTGAAAGTATCATAAATATGAGTTTGGTACAGACGTCATTTGTACATGTACTTTTGAAAATGATTTGCAGAATAAAACGTTGACTAATGAGCAAGTGGTCTGTGTACAATAATAATTCATCTATATTTAAATTATATTCTTGCTTCTACCATTAAAGGGGCTGTGCTCCAGATGACAAAAAAAGAAAGTCTTCTTGTATTATAAATTTCTTGTAATATTTATGACTAATGTTTAAAAAAATAACTTACTGACAAAAAATAAGTCAAATAATTACATTATAAATTGATTTTTTTCCCTTTCAAAGTGCTATACCGTAACGCGACGGTATAACTATATCGTATAAGATTTAAAGTAAATATCTGTAATATCACATGCGGCGATAGTGGTGACAGTAAAAGCGTTGGAAATATTTTGTTAACATGAGGGTCCAGAGTTCAAATCAGGCTAGAGCGAAAATATTTTTTATATTTGACTTTTATAATCAGTTTTGAAGTAAAATATTATGTTGTTATAATCTCACGGCATCTAAATATATAATTTATGAAAAAAAATTTTTATGTCAAATCTGGAGTACAGCCTCTTTAAATTGCAGAAGTCTATCGACAGAATTAATTTATTCTACGTTTTTTAAAAATGTATTAATCAGGTTTTGAGTTATTTTCACGACTAAAGCGCAGTTTGATTAATAGTGAACAGTAATATAACTTGAAAATGTGAAACATTTTGGACAGAAAAATAGGTATGCTTATTTCAACCATATTCATTTATTCAGTTGATGCACATAAACTAATATTTTTCTTAACAGTTGATGAATTTGTCTTTACGTACAAAAATGGTTGTTACTATTAGATTGGTACTTTTGAATATTCATAGTATTGTGTCTTGAAATCTCTTTTGATGATGCTGAACGTCAACGACACTGGGATGCACAGGGGTACATCTTATATCGATTATATATCACATACGTTACACACAAACACCTACCCATTAAGATATGTACCCCTATGTCTATATAAATGTCAGAACTGTCACACTAAACGACTGGTGTAAAGCCCATACAACTACGCGTTTTCATTGGCTTAGATGTCTTTGACACGACTGACACGAGCCTGAAGTTCCATACCATGCACTTTCCTTGCCAGTCTGTTACGAAGCTTTCAACCGATTCGCATCCGACGAGATTTTGGCTGGAATGCAGACAACATAATCAGGTAATAGAAATTTCCACTTTTTTAGTTAATTTTTCTAAAGTAATTCATTCATGATTATAGATCTATAATTCTTTATAGCTAGCCTAGTTGATGTATTTCTTCAGAGCTCCTTTGTACGATCCAAAATTCAATGATACGCCGCAACTAGATGATAAATCAAGTCATTATTATCCATGGCTGTACGGAAGAGTCCGTAGACAATTCTGGAGATACAGTATGTTCATATAAATACTGCGGTATTCTGATCGGGACATAGATGAGTGTACTTACTTTTCGGTGGTATTTTGTGCGCGATATTAATACGAGAAAGCATGCTCGTGAGAATAACTATTCACGCTCTCGTTATCTCGCGCACAAAATATAGGCATACGCGAGAGTACGACATTATAGGCTGCGTTTGATTCGAGACTTTTGTCACTTTTCACGTTGGTAAATTAGCGTAAATGTCGCTAAATGTCGCACTCGATAAGAAGGTTAGTTTCGAATCTAAACAATACAAAATATTACATAGAACAAATTTAACTTCATAGCAACCACAAGTTGACCCATCGCAACCTTCTACATATTCCTACAAACCACCCTAAGGTCCAATGCAAACAACCTTTCGCCCTTAGCAACCGTCTTTAAGTCCATAATATCAATATAGCACCCTTAGCCACCGCTTGACTGCTTATGGCAACCACTGTCATGCCCCTAGCAACGGCTTTTTGGTCCATAGCAACATTTAGTGTCAGTCGATTTTTTGCGACGTTTAGCGTCAGCGTTGCGACATTTAGCGTCAGGGCAATTGCGACGTTTAGCGTCAGTGTTGCGACGTTTAGCGTCGATTGCATGTTTATTCTCATAAAAGATTCACCGAGACAGGGGTGATTACTAAACATATCTGGTTATCTATTTCAGGATTTGTCCAACCTCTTAGCATCTAGTATGATTGGAAACAATCTAAAGTTCAATTTGCTGTTGCTGAATGAACAGGATGAGTTTGATCTTAAGGTAATACATGCATTTTTTGTTTACTTGACTTATTATCACTATCTCAATCTGTGTAAATTGCCAATGGTCCAGATAATCGTCGGTATGCGAGGGTTCTAATTCCGTAACGCGAATCAAGCGAGGAGCAGGGGGGTCTGCCCCCTTAGAATTTGAACATTTACGTTTTTTAAAAGAAAATCTTAGACAAATTTGACAAAAGTGGGGTTTAACTACTACCTCATTCCTTTACGGATTCCCCTCGGCAAAAATCCTGGATCCGCCTATGTTCTGCATTGAAATTAAAAACTCCTTTGTTCGAAATATATGTAGATCAAGATGAAATAAAAATAGATTTGTTAATGCAATAAGTTTTTTAATTGTAGTAAATATTAATTAAATATTTAAGTTGTACGAACTCTACTTAACGACGTACAAAAACCACTTTACAATTACCACTCTATAACGTACTATAGTATAAGCATGCCACGAAGTATGAGAATCACTATACGACACGGCAAGATATTCACTGTATGACGTACATGTACTACATGCATAACCACTAAGTACTTATCATAACCATTAATCGACGTACTTTTACCACATCATGACGTACGATTAGTCCTGTATGACACTCTGTTACCATGTAACGAGGTATAAAAACCAATCTACGATGTAAGATAACAGCTTTACGACGTTCGATAACAATTTTACAAGGTACGATAACAACTATACGAAGCACGACAACGACTATATCCGGTACCATAACCTACGGAATACCGTTAGGGCCATCGTGGTTAGATGTTTCTATCGAAAGGTCGAGAATACGACAACGCGACAATACGATTACGAGAGTGCGACAGTACGATGACGAGAGCGCGAGAGTACGATGACGAGAGTGCGAGAGTACGATGACGAGAGTGCGACAGTACGATGGCGAGAGTACTATGACGATAGTACGACAGTACGATGACGAGAGTACGATTACGAGAGTGCGACAGTACGATGACGAGAGTGCGGTGAGAGAGTACGATGGCGACAGTGTGACAACACGATAGTACGATGGCGACAGTGCGACAATACGATGGCGACAACTCGTTATAGTATCGCGTTGTCGCCATCGGACTGTCGCGTTCTCGCACTCTCGTCATCATATTGTCGCACTCTCGCCATCGTACTCTCGTCATCGTATTGTCGCACTGTCGACCTTTGGATAAAAACGTGTAACCACGATGGTCCTTACTGGTATTCCGTAATAACCACCATACGGCGCACGATACACTGAACGACGTACTATAACCACTTTTCGACATACAATAACCGCCATACGAAGCTCGATAACCACTATATATGACGTACTATAACCACTTTACGACACACGATATCCACTATTCGACGCATGGTAACCACTCTTAATATGACGTACAATAACGGCTATAAGAAGCACAATCACTTTATACTACGTATTATGACCATTTTACGACGCACGTTAACAACTTGCGACGTACGATAACAATTTTACGACGTACGATAAAAATTCACGACGTACAATAACGACTTTAAGAAGCACGATCACTTTATATCACGTACTGTAACCACCATACGGCACACGAAGTACGATAACCATAACTATAACGACGTAGTAGTAGACGATGTTTTCTAATATTATTCACTTATTTTCATTTGTTTGTGTGTAGCTGCTGTTGTTGCAACATTGCAAGCGGTCAAAACATATGGGTGTTTCGGATCTGTATCTGAGACTGAATATAGAATACTGCATGATTTAATAGACGGAACATACAAAGTCCCGGTCAAGGAGAGGACCAGTACTGAGAGAGCATTAATACGGCGGTATTCAAGAGCCAGACAAAATCTTGAAGTAATTGATAACAAGATATATTAAAAGGAAAAGAGCTCTTACATAAAAGAAATGTAAATATGTTGTCAAGGAAACATTCACAAAATGTAAAGGATCGGGCATTCGCAGAGTGTATCATATTCTGAAGAGAAAATATTCAGGAATCACAGAGAAAATGGTACAAGCAGAACTTAATAAGTTACCTGAATATCAAAAGAAAAATTTAAAGTTCAAAAACAAGGCCACACTTAAGCATGTAACTAGTAATAACGTTCATGATGCTCTACAAATAGATCTTGTAGATATGTCCAGAGACCCAGTTGTTCATAAAAAAAATAAGTGCAAATACATTTTAAGTGTCTTAGACATTTTCAGTCGGTTTGTTTGGCTCAGACCTTTGCCAAATAAATCTGCAACAGCTGTAATGAAACAATTGAAAATTATATTTTCGGAATTTGGAAAACCTAAAATAATTCAGCATGACTGTGGCAAAGATTTGGCGGGCAAGTCAAATGTCTTTTGCAAAAACTACAAATTAAAGACATCAAAAGCCGCCCATATCATTCTCAATCGCAAGGTAAAGTGGAACGTATGCACAAACATTTAAAACAAAAAATTGCTTTCGACATATCAAATGTAAATAAGTTCGGTGTTAATTGGGCGAAAAGATTGCCAGTCTACCAAAATATTCTTAACAATGAACCCAAGGAATGTCTTGCTTGGCGATCTCCATACGAAGTGTATTATGGACGGAATCTCACGAACAAAGCAGAATCTTCAAGTTGCACAAGAAAAAAAAAATCGTAAAATTAGGGACGATGCACAGGCAGCAATATTTAGATTGAATAAAAGAAACGACAAACCAGTTCAAACCACGACTTACAAAATTAATGAAAGAGTAATGGTAAGATATAAACCAAAAGGTTCATTAAACAAAAAGAAATTTGTGGTTGATGGTTTTATTAGAAACAAGAATAAGAATATGTATGAGGTTGAATTCAAACTACCAAAGGAGAATACATCTAAGAAAGAATGGGTAAATGTAACTGATATAGCGACGCTTCCACCAGAAAAATAAGTCGAAACCATAAACAACACTATTACATTCAGAGAACTAAGGCCTCATCTTTGCGAGATCTTTAATCGGAATTTTGACTTGACATCGGTTATAATCCTCCAGGAAAAGGCAATTGTCAGTTTTCGGCTATAGCATTTCAGTTAAACAATACTGTTGTTTTTAGATCTGAAGCAACATTGCGCAATGACGTTATAAGTTTCTTGAGGAGGAGCTCCTTTTGGCATGAATCAATTACAGAATCCCCGACAAATTATCTATTCCGTATGGGACAAAATGCGGAATATGGTGATCACATTACATTACAAGCAATTTCAAATATCTATAATGCACAGATTTTAGTTGTTTCAACTTTAAACAGCAGGACTACACTAATAAGTCCAAATGGCCTCCCCGACGGCGAGGTAAATGGAAATTTACCTATGATCGTTCTAAGTCACTATCCCGAAGGTGAAGGGGAACACTATGTAGCCCTAAGCTATGACAAGGAAATAGTTCGAAATATAATTTACGAATCAGAGCAGATATATTTTGGTGAAACTAATAGTGATCATGATAGCAACAATGACACAGATAACTTACCAAGTGATATCGATACTGCCAATGATAATTTGGATAACAATGACACGGAGAACTTACCAAGTGATATCGATACTGCCAATGATAATTTGGATAACAATGACACGGAGAACTTACCAAGTGATATCGATACTGCAAATGGCAATTTGGATAACAATGACACGGAGAAGTGATATCGATACTGCCAATGATAATTTGGATAACAATGACACGGAGAACTTACCAAGTGATATCGATACTGCAAATGGCAATTTGGATAACAATGACACGGAGAACTTACCAAGTGATATCGATACTGCAAATGACAATTTGGATAACAATGACACGGAGAACTTACCAAGTGATATCGATACTGCAAATGACAATTTGGATAACAATGACACGGAGAACTTACCAAGTGATATCGATACTGCAAATGACAATTTGGATAACAATGACACGGAGAACTTACCAAGTGATATCGATACTGCAAATGACAATAATTTGGATAACAATGACACGGAGAACTTACCAAGTGATATCGATACTGCCAATGATAGTGTTAGCGTTACTGCCAATGACTTGAATAACGATGTTATTTCTCTGCGCTCACTTGTCGAAAATATGCGACGTCGACGTCGACGAAGACCGATTGCACAGAGTTCGTTCATATTTACAAATCTACCACTACTTATACAAGTTAAGATAGTGCGATACTGTATAAACGAAAATCCGGCTATGAGATACGTCTTAAGCAGATGTCATCTTAGTAGTGTTGTGCAGTTATGTGACATTAACCTACCCAGAATTTACATTTCACCTGATAAAATGCAGGATGTGCCGAATGTTGTAAGCGTGAGACGACTTTTGCTGAATTTTGGTCGGTTCAGTGGCCTAATATTAGAAATCCGCAATATTATAAGAGAATCTAGATGGGCCAATGCTTGGTTGCACCTTCGGTTGTGTACTGATGCCCTTTGTTGGTACGAGATTGCAGATATATGGTACAGAAGACCGTAAGAAATGGCATCAGTACATTACCGAAGTTGCAACCAAGACATAACCAAGTGTAAACCAGTTAATATATGTGTAAAAACAGTTTAAAGATGGAAATATTCATTGACAAATAGTGATAATTTCAAAATAACGTTTGTCGAATGGAGAAGAAATGTTAAACGTTTTTGTCAACAAATTAAAATAAATATTACACAGTATTCGAATAGTAACATTATAATTGCTATATGATGGTTTCATTTAAACATTTATAATATTGTTAAGTTAATATTTGACATATAAGTAATTTGTAAATGTACATGTTTGTATCCAACCAGCACAGCAAGAAAACATACTATTACGTCAAGTGTCTATTACGGTGGCACAGATGTGACACATGGGTGTCTTTATTTATCTTGTTCCCAGGAGATATTATCTTGTTCCCACAAGATATTAT
Organism: Cyclina sinensis; assembly: GCA_012932295.1. NCBI lineage: Eukaryota > Metazoa > Mollusca > Bivalvia > Venerida > Veneridae > Cyclina > Cyclina sinensis. Next base: position 5,080,104 of record JAAONU010000019.1, read on the forward strand.
CTTGTTCCCACGAGATATTATCTTGTTCCCACGAGATATTATCTTGTTCCCACGAGATATTATCTTGTTCCCACAAGATAATATCTTGTTCCCACGAAATAATTATCTTGTTCCCACGAAATAATTATCTTGTTCCCACGAGATAATATCTTGTTCCCACGACATAATTATAGCCAATCAGAAGCTGTAAAATGGTAACATAGTAGTTACTTCCCCTCATTTAGTTGAACATTTACTTGATTATATATACATTATATTCATGTATAACCATGTAGGTTGATCTTGAAAGTGCCACACTGTAGGGACTTACAAAACCTTAACTACCAATTACTGGTGTTTAATAGCGCATACCCTCATCTGGTGACACATTTGCGTGCAGACTGACCTGAGTCGACACTGGTGGGATACATATAGGGAGCCTTTCAAAACTCTGTATTTATAAGGCGGCGGTCCTGCAGTGGCGTTCAGTCCACCACGCGCGGATGAGTAATAATCAAATACAAATGTCTTAAATCAATGTAGCATGAGAAGGACCGTCTTCGCAGCACTTAAGAGAAAAGTCACAAAACCCATTTAACACGTGTTGCGTATATGCTTATAACGACCGTTGTCGAATCAGATCCGCCGAAAAGTAAATGCGTCATCTTGTCAAGGTCTGCACTGTTCGCTGTTGAATCAGTAGGTCAGATTTTAACTGTCAAAGCAGTTAACCCCTTGGTAAGCTCACATGGTTTATACAGGTTAACTGCTTTGTTTGCCAGATAGAGTTGCATATTTTTCTTAACTTTTGACCACTTATAGTTATTGGCTTGATTGCCCTTGGTTGGTAGTATTTCAAATTCTCTATTTCGTTTCTGCATAGCTTTCATGACATTCTGTCTTTGGTTATTATGCATCGACGCGTAGAGGATTGATCGGCACTGCGGGCACGCTGTCACGTATAAAATGGTGTTTTGAGCTTAAAGGAGCGCTTCGCCATCGACGGTTATCAACTAATGATGTCGATGTACCGGGTTATTAGTGTACTGTTTGTGACCTGTCTGTCAAATTTGGCCAAGCAAATTGACTTATGGTTTTCAGATTATAATAAATGGCTGCGGCGCTGATTCTTCTCATATTAACAAAATTCCAAACAAATGTTGATCATTTAAAAGGAATGAAAACAAACAAAATATAGAAATCAGCAGACTCGGTTTCATTGAGTCTGTTTAAAGACAGTAAAGGAATATGCAACACTGTCCACGCCCCTATAGAGTTCACAAACTTTCGGGACTGACACTTGGACACTCGGACGGACAAGGGCAACGCTATATGGGGCACAAAAATATTGAAGAACACAAACAATGCTAAAACGTATTGCTTCGGTGAGTTAAGAAGGCACATGCCCCCCCCCACCCCCCCCCCCACCCCCCTGCGCCCTATCCAGATCTGCAACTGGCCACGCACAATAATGTATGATACATTGTACGTCGGGGGTAAACCAGAGGGTAAAATCACGGGTTAGTTGGATAGACTGTTACAGTATCCAACAATCGACATTTTCCAATACAATAAATTACAAATTAACATATGAAAAGTTGAGACATTTATCGTTAACCGATTTGGACATTTATGAGCACCTAATTTGTTGCGACATTTTTCGTTAATTTTTGGACATTTATCGTTAAAGGAGTTTTGGACATTTATCGGCGATTGAGACATTTATCGTCAATTTTTGGACATTTATCGTCGTTTGGACATTTTTCGACGTTTGGACATATATCGGCGCTACACACGGCTTGATGATAACTGCACAGAACAAGTTCCATCAACAACATCACTCTCAGCAATATATGTGGAACAAATTAATAGAAAATACAAAATACAATAGAGAGTTTTCCGAACTTAAGTAACATTACAAAAAGGAAAATATTATTTATGTGTTTTTGCATTATTATACTACAAACAAACACAGGTCAAATTGCATTGTGTGATTGCTGACGTAAAATGAAACTATGATACTCAAAAATACTTAAATTTTGTATTTCAGAAACATTTTCAGTGGTCATTAATGCAATAAATTTGAAATCACTAGGGTGGTTCCAATAGAATTTTTGATATATTTCTTACGCAACTCTTAATACATGTTGCATATAAGTACAAAATGATATTCGTCCTCTAAAATGTTACATAGCGGACATATACGTTCATTAAAGGGGACACATTCAGGTTTTCTCCATCTATCTGATTCCACAGCTAATCTGTGAGAGGACATTCGTAAACGAGCTAAAGTTATTCTATATTTACGGATATTGATAACATCTAGATATTTACTAAAATCAAAAGAAACTATATTTCTATAAAACAGAGCTCTTGTGGAGTTTTCTAGTCTATTATTAAAATCAATAAGCCATACGTCTTTTATTCTTTGCTTTAAAATTAAAAGAAAATATTCCTCATTTTCAACACCTTGGTTTAACCATACATGTTCAAATCCTAATCTTACAAGAGACCGTTTGACGTTTACTGCCCAGTTTGTTTTGTTTGGGTCATTGTCAGCGTCGTTCATTAACATTAAATAGGCCTGGCTTATATACTTTGAATCAGGACATCTACATATCTTTAACCAATATTTTATCACATTATACATTCTATACGAAAATTAAACTTTGTCTGCCAAGTTCACCATAAACAAAATCGTTTTGTGTGTTTAATTTAACGCCTTACAGTCTTTTGCAAAAAGACTTCTGAAGAATACATCAAAATTGGAAATAAATCTAGAGTGTGCTTAGGTGACAAGTTAGTGAACTTGTACAAATATTTGTTCATTTTAAAGATGGCTTTTAAAGCTTGATCAGATAATAGCTTATCGTGCTCTGAGAAAGATCCACCTGCAGTAAATAACACTCCTAAATACTTACAACTAGACACAGTTTCTATATCCTGGTTATCATACTTAAAACTTAAATGTCGAGGCAATCTACCAGATTTCCGAAAAATAATAATCTTTGTTTTATTTGTATTTACAATTAATTCCATCTATTACAATATTCAGCTAATACATTCAAAGAAGCTTGCAATTTGAACAGTTTCTGTTTTTGCAAATAGTATAATATCATCAGCATACAACAACAAACCTATTTTGATCATGCCTACATCAATATCTTCAATACTTTTATCAATTAACGTTTGTTCTAAATCATTTAAATACATACGAAAAAGGAAAGGAGAAAGGCTTATGTGCCAATGATATCTTTAATTTCTAATGAAAGTAGAAGAATAAGATTCACGGAAAGTTTTCCGATTTCATGTAATTTAAATGGAAAGAAAATCTCGAACAAGAAATGTTATTTTGTACCGCGCTCATTAACACAGACAAAATGCAGCATAAAGTCAAAACATAAACTGCGGAAAATGAACTGTATAATTGTGTTGTAAAAAGTAGCAGAATATTTCATTATTGAAAATGACACTGATAAAGAAAATCGGCAAAACATCCCCAAAAACATTGTCTGCAATGGAAATACAATGTTCTTGATGAGGCAGATGATTTTTCTTTAGGTATAATAATGTGTCTGAAGCTGAAGAAAGCGATATCAGTTGTAGCTCATAAATTAATGATAATCTCTAGTTTCCGTTCAATGGAGACACTCATTATTTGGAGCTTGAATGCAGCTGATGATTGCATCGCCTAGAATTTGAGGGTTTTATATTGTCACAGAAATATTCTTATTCGTTAATATTCGTATATCATTTTTTGTCTGCAATAACATGACTTTTTAGTATTATTTTCCCTGATCTCTCATTAGACGCTCTGTAATTTTCAGCTCATCAGTTAGAAAATAGTGATTTACAATTCTGATCAGACTGTACACAAAATAGAATGGAAACATTTGAAATTAATACACATTACGATGTGCAACTACGGCCATGTTTCCCACCTTTTAATGTATTCATATTACATAACATCTCAACAAAGCATAATCACTGTCCTTAGGAGCACCAAAAATGACAATGAAGACTTTATAGTCAGTGTCAATTATACTGCAGTTTCATTTTGTTTCAGCTGATGTGTCTTTTATGTAAAGTGAACAACAGCTATCAGCAAGTACTTTTAAACCTGATGCAGAACTTTAATTGCTGATAAAATATAAGTTCAAGTTCCATAGGAATAATATTTATTCTTATAAAAACATTCAATTGATCTGTGATATTTTTTTTCCGAAAAATGAACCCGAAACAAAATACTTCGAGACAGCTTCTGTAAATAAATTTACAATTCAGATGTAATACTATTGTGATGCCATATTACTATAATTGAAACTCAAGAATTTATTGATGGATCCCTGACTCCTCACATTTGCATGATTTTACCAAGAAGTGCAGTTATATTTTCTCCACAAACAAGTATATAACAAAAGATCCTGTTGTAATGTTTGTAAGTAAAACCTATTGTTATTTGTATAAGATTTAAGACTCATGCTGTGGATCCATGAATTGTTTTGCTGACTCTTCTTGTCTTTACATCAATAACTAACCCCGTGAGGCACGAACATACCTACACCAGCTTAGGTATGCGGTAAAGACATTAACCTTTAACCTGCTGGAACCAAAAGTGATTAGCCTTTGCCACAAGTATAGAGCCAGGCCAGCCTGCACATCAGTGCAGTCTGACCAGGCTCTATACTGATGGTAGCTCAATTTTTGTATTTTGATATTGAAATCCCTTAAACTTCAATTAAAATGGACTGTTCCAAATTCAAAGCTGGGCAAATCCATTACAAAAAATCAGCAGGTTAAGGATGAAAGAGAAGCAGCTTATAGCATGTATAGTGCTATGTTTTTGTCGTCACATTTGACACCGCAGTTCGGTGTATGTACGTGCGTGCGTGCGTGCGTTAGTGCGTGCGTGCGTCCGTCCGTCCAGATTGCCTTGTCCGGGCCATAACTTCTCCCTGCATGGAAGGATTTTGAAATACCTTGGCACATTTGTTCACCTTGATGAGATGGTGTGTCGCGTGCAAGACCCAAGTTCCCAGCTCAAAGATCAAGGTCACAGTGCCAGGGCAAATATCCGGAATTTTGATGATAGACATTTTTCCGGGCCATAACTTCTTCCTGCATGGGAAGATTTTGAAATACCTTGGCATATTTGTTCAGATTGATGAGATTCGTAGCTCAGAGGTCAAGGTCACAGTGACAGCTCAATGGTGCAAAATGTTGATGATAGACTTTGTCTGGGCCATTACTTTTCCTGCATGGAAGAATTCGAAAATACCGTGATACATTTGCTATGCTCCTTGAAAGAGACATCATATAGGCCTGCCTTGTCCCTCCATCATTATATCATTCTGTCTAGTGTGGGGAAGAACTCCATAACTTAAAAAAAGTAAATGATTGCCTTGTCCGGGCCATACATTCTCTGTGTATTTTATAGTCCCATTCTTCCACGGACCGTCCACTAATTGTAATAGCTTCCCACAGTTTCCATTTCACTGTCCCATCCCCATAGGCGGCTTTCAATTGGTGGGCTCGACTTGCTGCCCATGGGCATTCCAGTTTTAACTAAGCAGTCTTAAGTATCTTTCCAGAACATCTAAAGCGACCTACTCATATTTCGGTATTTACTACGACTCGATTTTGCCATTTTCTCCTCTACCTTCAGCGGTATTTCTATTTCTTTCGACATTTACCGTACTAATTTACTAAAGTCGAAATTGCCAATCATTTACTTTGAGCAGATCTGTTTGTCATATTTTGGAATTAATTGAAAAGACACAGACTGAACTGCAAACGGTGTAGACCATGAAACGACATTGATATGCTGATTGACCGCTGTCTGCAATTGTTGCTAAGGAAAAGATCTTACAGAAAAAATAAACGTGCACATTCTTCCAAAATCTATGCCAAGATGAATTTAAACGTCTAATTGAGCTTATACAACGTTATTAAAAATGTAAACCTTTCAGTGCACATATCAGTGCCTGCCTTTTCTGTACTCCTTTGGCCATAAGTCTCTTAAACCTGCCTGCAACGTAAGGTAGGAAATTGAACAATAAATTCCTACTTTAGACAAACATATGGTATTACGGCGCGTCTGGTAATCTAGAAATAATATGTTAGCAGTTTGTGGTACAATATTGGTCGATTGATAAAGAGAGAGAGCACTTTGTTGGAATAAAAAGTAGCAAACGTTATGATAGATTTTTGTCTTCAAACATCAGGAAACATTTCATGTAGTGCTTCATACTATAATGTGTACACAGAAATGTAAATAGATAGCAGGTTTAGTTTTGAATGGTATTTCTAAGACACAAATTTCAGAAACATATGAACTGTTAAAATTAACCAATGAGCTTAAAGGTCAGTACCATTACATTAGCAGTCTGGTGCAATTTTCAAGTAAACGTGATTGTTTACATTACAAAAGATGACAATTTACTTTTGTAAATACTGTAAGATTATCATTTGTTTGTAAGTAGTTTATATCTCATCCACAGTCTGAAAATTCACGTATAGTAGTTCGTGTTTTCTTCAGAAAACAAACAATTATACATTTTTTTCTAGGATAAGTAAATTATACTTCTCAATGAAACTAAAATAATTTTTCGAACTAAAATTGATTCAGATTTTCTCTGCAGAGAAAGAAAAAAAATATTAAAGCTTTGCATCAATGTGGGGTACCTTTTTTATGAAAATAGCTTTATTTGACAACAATTGTTTGCATTTCAAAAATAGAATTAGATAGTTTAAATTTAATTTTGGCCCTGCCTAATCCTTCCTGCAGTGTATGTTTTGTGAAAATCATCTACTGCTAAATGGAAAGAAATCATAAACATTCATATTTTCAATGAGCGACCTTCTAGACGTTACCCTGAGAGTCTGCTTTTTTATTTAATTTCTCAGTTGTTACTTTATATAAATCTGTACCTCTTCATGCATTAGACACACTATAACTAATTTTGTATCTTTTTTAACAGTTGGCTGTTACGGAAATGTGATAATGGCAAAAAAACAACAACAAAAACACACACACAAATACCCGAACATGAAACATTCATACAACCGTACTTAATAAATTTGTCGGGATTCTGAAAGATGATTCTGCTAGAGATCCCATAGATGAAAGGTTTTTGCGTTCTATACTTGCAGAGTCTGAATGAATAGGTTGCAAAAAACCCTGAAATATTAACTACATATAAAAAGCACAGGTATAAAAAATTAAGTTATAATTCTGGCCATAATCGTCATAAAATACACCATATAATTACTCAAGAATGCTTAAAAACCTTATCACCACCCTATCTGCATGGTTATTTTTGGTGGATGGGAAATTGTGCTTTATATACATCAGGATTAACAAAAATATTTTATGACCTGCAGGTCTTAAATTGCTTCGGAAATGCCGAACGCACTTCGCCAATATCCGTAAAACGAGTCGAAATGTCACATGATCAATTTTGAATAGGTGATGTAGACAACAATAATGGATCATTCAAAACGTAAACAACTAACAACTCTCTCGAACTAAAAAGAAGAATACTTAAAACATGAGGACCTCCATGATACAGATTTAATGAAGTTTAAGAGTTTATGTAAGCAATATATGAAACATTTTAACACTCTTCGCTTCCTGGAAATTAGATGAATCCTAGAAATACCTTCGAAAACGAGCAAAAATGATAATTGTATTAAAACAGAAACGCTTTAACCGCGGCTTGAAAACAAATACGAAAAATACTTCTATTTCTTACACAAATAACATCCTTAAACTACATTTAAATATTAAACAATCGCCACTGAAAATGCTTCACAGAGAAAGTTCTTATTTAAAGATATAACGATTTTTCTATCTTTTTTCCATATAAATGGTAACAAATTTATATGTGAGATACCTGTACAAAGTTTTTATTCCCTTACCGTTTTAACGATCTAGCAGATCGGAATAAGTTAACTTATTACTTTTGTCGAGTAAAAATATCTAATTGTATGAAGTACTCTACATTAAAAAAAACGCTGGCTTTCACTTAAAGGCAAACTTTTCAAACAGACACCTGAATATAAAGATGATTCGACCAAAATTACAAGTACAGCAAAACAACCAATGCATTTGTCATTTGTTTATAAAACATATTTCGTCTATCAAGAATCTGTTCTATGAAAAAGCCGAGAAAGAACAGTACTCATTTAGAAATCTCAATTGTTTCAGTTAAACGTTGAGAATAGAAGTTTCTAAACTGCTACTTAAATGAAAGTTGCAAATTTAGCGCTCCGTTGCATTTTCTCTTTAGAGAACCAAACGTAACTTTTACGATACGTCGATTGTAATGATTGATTACCTGACAAACCTCAGCGCCATACGTCAAATTGTAGTAATTATTGCGTCTATGATTATGCATCATACTGTGAAACTTGCAGGAGAATTATGATAGGTTATTTCCTGATTTTCACCATTGCTTCTGTTGGTTTGCAGACATATTTTCACATTCTGGGAAATAAGTATCCTTTTATTCCTAGAATTGCACATCAATCAGTCTAGCTTAAGCGCAACACTTCATCGTAACAAGCTCATTTCTAACTTATAACATGTTACGATGGATTGAACACACTATAGTAGCTGTCGGAAACAGTAAATTAAGTTCGATTATATTGAGACGTCTAAAATCATCTAGTGAAATAAAATCTGAATGACATTTAAATCTTGACGTCATTCTCGTTTGTTTTGTTTTTTTTCGAAACATGTATACAGTAGACAAAGCGTTCACGGGACTAAATAGTCTATGGTTATAATTTCAGTCAACTATTTTATGCAGTATTCAAAACCAGACAGAACATTACTCCATTAAACAGCATCTTGAGAAATATTCCTAGAATGTCTGATGTTTAAAACGGATATAGTATGTTGTCAACTGTCCTTATAATGAGTCACGCTCAAGTTAAGTTCTGTGAAATACATATTATGTGCTGTTATTCATTCATGCTCTTCAGTTGCAGGCATGTTTTATGCTGTTATTAAATGTGTATGTTCAAAGACAAAGTAAAAACGATGTCTGGGAAATAATGAAGTACAAGGGAACTTATGTTCTATCTGAGTCAAAAAACGGTGTCAATAGGTTGTCCGTTCTCTAAGTCAGAGAGTAATGGTCCTTAATTATCCAAAAGTGGCAAAATTAGCCTTGTTCACTTTCTAAAGCAAATAGTTTTTTATATATTCTTCATCAAACTTGCTAAAATGTTTGTGCATTATATCTCAGTCACGTTTGCTAAACTTGCTGATAATATTGTTCGGGACTAATATGTCAGCCAAGTTTGCTCACCAGTAAAATCCCGCTAGCCATTCTAGAGTTATGGCCTTTGCATCATCTAAAATTGCCGAATTAGTGCTTTCCCGCTCTGTTAGTCAGAGTTTTTATTTTCTTCTTAAATCAAACCATTGGACAAGAATGTTTTGCAAAAGTATACGCTCCTGTTATGAGAGGAAATTTGCCATTCTAAGAAATAGTTGCGACTTTAAGATGAGAATTTGAAACAAAGGTCACATCTGTGGGATTTGCTACACTCAACCTCTTAAATATGTCGGCAAATAAAGACAGGGAATTGTACATTCCGTTAATTGCCTTTTTAGATTACAACGTGTCTGGCTATGACGCAGATTTCTGAGAAATTACGCGCAATAATAAAATGGTACGACAATATTAGTGCATGGACACATGAGGAGGGATCATACGGTCGGTGAACGAACAGACCTATAAATAACACAAAGCTGTCAGATTCACTGTCACAGTCGAATAACAAAGGAAGAGCACTGACTAGAAATGTCTGCAGATAAACATTTTTAGAAAATATTTAACATTGCACTTTTCGATATGTAGAGGAAAATGAAAGTATGTTCCCAGCAGATTTAGGTTTGGAATAATATTTCGAAAAAATGATCAGAAAACACATTCAATTGTTGGACTTAACAATATCATTAAAAGTTTTACCAGATAGTTACACAATTCTTTGCTTTACAAATAGTTGAACAATTTTCTCGTCTAGATATTTTGTAAATAATTAATTATTTGTAACTATTTATTATCTCATCACAGTCGAATTATTCTAGAAAGCACAAATGCAATAATACAATTTTCCTAAGAGAAACCTTCTGATTTCTCAAAGGAAACTTTTTTTTTTCAAACTGAGATAGATTCAGAATTCTTTGCAGACAAAAAAACAGAAAATAACCAATGCATCTATGTGAGATATATATATATATTATTACGACAATCTAAACAGAAGCTTTTCAAGTTTCTGATTCTGTCGATTTTAACTTCAGTATGTAGTATTTGCACAGGGGTTGAACGCTTACCTAGAAGTGTAGAAAACACACACACACATCACTTCAATTTAAGATATTCAAACGTAATTACTTTCATTTAAGATTTCGATGATATAGATTGATTGCTGTTATAAGAATCATTGCGGTAAGTAAAATGGATAGTGATTCAGCAGTTAATTGAGACACTTGCAGGGAATATAAGTTTGGTAAAAAAAAAGTGATAGAAATTGCTGATAAATGGAATTATACAAAATCTGGTGGAAGTATTTCTTTATAATTTGTTAGATATTGAATGGACTAAGTGGATTATAAATGTATTCAGATGACTAAATCAAAGAAAGACAAGAAAAAGAGAACACTTTCTTCACCAGATAATACAGGTATTTTACCTAAGAAAACATCTAATCCTCTTGAGCCAACAAGTTATCAACCGGCTAACGGAACTATGTCAGTGTCTTCCCCAGGCTATATGCAACCAATGAATATGTCCAGTATAGCGAATATGAACACTTACCAGACTCCGAGCGGTACATTTTTTACCCCTCCCCACCAACAGTTTGTTAATACTCAGTCTACACTGCCGGTAATGCCTCCTGTTGCTTCACCTAGTCAGTCTCAGATGTATTCGGATACCTTTCAACAGACTGGTCTTGAGAGGTTGAGTTCAATGGATAGCAGGTTACAAAAATTAGACTTGATTGAAAATCAATTAACCAGCTTGACGCAAAAAATGACATCAGATGAAACTAGAGTAACGTCATTAGAAAAGACAGTAAATGAAACAAAACAGTCTCTCATTGAAGTAGAGACAAGTAGAGCTGTGGATTCGCAGCTGTGTGGTGACATCTATGCTAAGCAGCGTGATATAGATAAATCTTTGAAGGCTGAGCGGGATAGAGTAGAAAAGTTGCAGTCTGAACTGGGCAGATTAAAATACGTCAGTGAGGAAGTTATTGACCTCCAGTCACGCTCTATGAGAGAGAATTTATTGTTTTTTGGGTTTGCCGAAAAAACGACTATTGATGAACGGCGTGAAGAAAATTGTACCCAGAGAATATTAGACTTCTTCAGGGACGATCTCAAAATTAGCGATGCTCATGACTCCATTAAAATTGAGCGTGCACACAGGATTGGAAAATATGTACAGTTAAAAACTAGACCAATTGTGGTGAAATTTAGTCACTACCCAGACAAAATGAACATAAAACAAAAAGTATTCAGTGATTTACCCCCGGATACACCGTATAGAGTGAGTGACCAATACCCAAAGGCGGTAAATGATAGGAGGAAACAACTAATCCCTGTTATGCTCAAAGCTCGTGAAGATAACAAACAGGCAAAATTGGCATATGACAAGTTGATAATTGACGGTAAATCCTACTCTGTTGAAAATGTGTCTTGTGCTGGCTACAGTTAGAGTGATACAGAGAAACAGTTAAATGTTTTACTTTGGAATGTACAGGGTGTAAAAACTAAATTAAATGACTGTGATTTTATTAATTTTGTTTCAGATTATGACATTATCTTACTTACTGAAACATGGAATTCAAAAATAACAGATATACATTTAAAAGGTTATGATCATTATAATTGCCCAAGACCTAAATACAATCAGAACTCAAAACGAAATAGCGGTGGCGTAATAGTCTATTTTAAAGAGTATTTTAGTAAACGTATTGAATTATTAAAAACAGATGAAAATGGTATTATTTGGTTTAAACTTAAACATAAAGATGGTACATCAGAAAATGATATGTTTATATGTTTATGCTATATTCCTCCTGAGGATTCTGCAGTATATCGGAATGTTCGATCACCAATGTATGAGTTTGACTTTTTTGAATCTCTAAATAATGATATAAGAATATACAATGAATTGGGGCACGTTTATTTATTAGGCGACTTGAACTCACGCACAAGCGACTCGTTAGATTACGTGACGGATATTAATCTTGACCGTTATGTTGATTTGCCAGAGCACGTGAATTACGCCTCTAGTTTACCTGCACGAAAAAATTATGATAAAGGTTCAAATAACTTCGGCTCAAAGTTGCTAACCCTTTGTAAGGAAAATGAACTTGTTATTGTTAATGGTAGATTAGAGCCCGGGAATTGTACGTATCACGGGATTCACAGAAATAAAACGGTACAAAGTACGGTGGATTATTTAATCACGGGAATTGATAGTTTTAACACTATACTTAGCATGAGTGTTCTTGATTTATCCGAGTTTTCGGATCACTGCCCTATTGCTTTCACATTAAAATGCACTCTTAACCCAAATCCAGAAAAATATCAAAATTTTGAAAAAATAATATGGGATACTTCAAAAACTAATACTCTTCTTGAGATGCTAAGTTTTAACAAAAACCTTTTTGATGACATAAGTACTCGCTTATCAACAGGTGATTATGATATTAATCAATGTATTGACTCATTTTCAAATCTTGTTTACGACATGTCTTTTAAATGTTGCGGTAAAACTTTTACCAAAAAAAACCGAATAATAAGAAGAAAGTACCGTGGTTCGATGACGACTGTCGAAAAAGTAAAGGTGTATTTTTGAATGCAAAACGAAAATTTTTATCGTGCAAATCTGAGGAAAATAAACTAAATTTTCTAATGAAACGAAAAGCTTTTGTAAAAACAAAAAGAAATGCTAAATGGAAATTCCAAATTAAGGAGAAAAAGAACTTGTCTCAATTAAGTAAAAAGTCTCCACGCAAATTCTAGAAATATTTAAATAAATTTAAAAAATCTAGTAGTTTTAACAACGAAGTAGATCTACAGAGTTTCTTGAATCATTTTTCTAATGTTTTTAACGATACAGAAAGCCAGTCAGACGTAACAAATAATGAATATGCGTATTCTGATCAAATTAAGATTGAACAATTAGATTGTCGGATTAGCGTGGAAGAGGTACAGCGTACAATTTCGAAATTAAATCGTTATAAAAGTTGTGATTTTCAAAATAATGTCGCTGATTTTTTTATCGATTCTCGTACATTTATATCTCCATACCTCTGCTCGTTTTTTAATCATATATTTGATAATGGAGTATACCCTGAGGCTTGGACAAAAGGTGTTATCGTGCCTATTTTCAAAAAAGGGGATAAAAGCGACCCGTCTAATTATAGAGGTATTACTCTAGTAAATGTTATAGGTAAAATATTTTCTCTGCTTCTACGTGATCGTATTAATAAATGGTGCGAATCAGAAAATATATTGAATGACTCTCAGTATGGTTTTAGAGATAATCGTTCTACAACAGATGCAATATTTTTATTACATGCAACTATCCAAAAGGTTTTAGCTAATAAGTCCAAACTATATTGTGCCTTTATTGTTACCAGAGGGCATTTGATACAGTGAACCGGGATGCATTGTGGTATAAGTTATTACAATTAGGTATTAGCAGTAAAATGGTTAATATGATTAAATGTATCTATAATAAAGTGCAATCTTGTGTTAAAGTCTCAAACAGTATGCCCCTTTCCGACTTTTTCGATGTAGCTATAGGGCTGAAACAAGGGGAGCCACTCTCACCTCTACTCTTCATTTTATTCGTGAATGATATTGTTGACAGTGTTGATTATAATCTTTTGACTGATAAGGACTTAGACTTGCTATCCATGTTTTTGATTCTATTTGCTGACGATATTGTACTGTTTACTACAGATCCAAAAAGTCTTCAATCGCAAATTGACTGCTTATATCAATATTCTATAAAATGGGGTCTAAATATTAATGTTAGTAAAACGAAAGTATGTATATTTGAAAAACGTAAACAGAATTGTAATTTGAACTTTTATATAAATGGTGAAATGTTAGAAATTGTCAATAGTTTTACCTATCTTGGTGTAACATTTACAAACACTGGTAACTTTACTAATGCTGTCAAGGCGCTACATGATCAAGCATTAAGAGCTTATTACAATCTGTTGACTGTATTTGACAAAGTACATTTAGATGTTAGAACAAAACTTAAGTTGTTTGATACCATGGTTGTACCTATTCTTCTGTATGGCTCTGAGGTGTGGGGTGTGTATAACATAACATTTATTGATAAACTACATATTAGGTTTTGTAAATATATATTGGGTGTTAAAGCTCAAACACCGAATGCTGCTGTATACGGCGAACTTGGGAGATTCCCTCTTTCTGTTATTTGTAAACAACGATCACTTAAATTCTGGTTAAAAATTATGAAAAATCCAGATTCACCATTATATAACATGTACTGTGAACTTAATAACAATGTAAATGTGTCTACGTGGGCAAGTCGTATACATTCAATTATTGATCATCTGGGCTTCACTGATATTAGAATCGATTTTGATAGTAACTCTAATTATTTACCTTTATTTGTTAACAGATTACACAACCAGTATATTCAGGAATGGTTTGCGTCCATAAATACAATGCCAAAATTAGATCATTATTGTAAATTTAAGACATCGTTTTGTTTTGAACAATATCTTGAAAAAATTCCAAATGACAAATTGCGTAAGCATTTTACCTCTATTAGACTTTCCTCTCATAAACTTGAAATTGAGTTAGGCAGATATAATAATGTAGATAGAAGTTATAGAATTTGCAAATTATGTTCTCAAAATGTAACTGAATCAGAATATCACTTTTTATTGTGTTGTGACTTGTACAGAGATCTGAGACGTAAGTATTTAGGTAACATTTCTTGGCCGTCATTGAATAAATTTGTTTCTATAATGTCGAATACAAGTAAGAAATAGCTCATACGTGTTAGTAAATTTATTGAAAAAGCAATGATCTGTCGAAATAATACCCTGTCAATTATTACTGTTTCTTAAATAAGCAGTATTGTGAATTTTGTAATTATGTTTTATAACATTCAATATTTGTATACTGTGTGTGTCTTTGCCATATTCAGAACATTTGTAAATGGTCAAAGGCAAGAAATTTGCTGATATATGCCAATAAAATTTGAACTTTGAACTTTGGTAATTTCCTGAAGGTTACTGTACTCCAGGTATGTAAAAGAACAAAAGGTTTTCTTTAAATGCTAAATTCCGGCTCCTGTCGTACTAAAGACACTATGACTTAAGCCTAAGCAATTCATCCTAAAAAGCGTTTTAACACGTTTTGGTATGTAATGATGTTTTGAGAATAAAATAATATTCCTTTTAAAGTAGTACAATAGTATGCTCTCCTTTGATAGGGCTGAATATATATTGCAATAGAAGCAAGCTAGAAGAAGTTAGAGTATAACGCTGAGGAAGTGCGTTTTGCTCACCGGAAGTGAAAATATCTTCTTTAATTAATTCATCACGACACAGACACGTTTTAAGCACCTCTCAATTTCTTAAATTCTCCACCTCACTTCTATATATATTTCGATCAACATTTCCCTTGCTAAATTCCTATAACAAGTTTGATTATATGACAAATACGACAAAATTAATATTTGTCATATTTTGGAATGAATTTCAGAGTAATAGATTGAACTGTGATTTGTGGTAACCATGATGAAACAACATACTAGATGTATAAACCGACCGCAGACTGAAATTTCGAAGGTGAAAGTGTCTCTTATAGGGTAAAAAGACAAATGTGGAAAATCTTTTCCAAATGGTATTTTTACTCAGTACCCTGCAAGAATGACAGCATGTCTCGTAAAAGCATCAACGTCGACTTTTCAGAAATTCAGATGTCGTGCAATAACTTTGATATCCCGTTCTTATTGCACAGACAACGTATCGGATACTGTACGTAGTTGTCCAATAATCACAAAATCAGGAAAATTCATTGCTTTTGCCTGTATTTTTTAACTCCTTTCTGGACACAAATGTCGTAACTCTACCTGCAAAATGAGGGACTGGAAATGGTTCAGTAAATTATTCTTTAGGCAAACATTGCAGACATTGCAAATGTGTCTGACCCGGATTTCTGATAAGTTATTACACTATTACTGGACATATTAGGAGGAATCAGAAGTTAAACTTTCGTGTCTGATAAAGAAAAAGACCTATAAATAACCCAAAGCTGTATGATTCACTGACACAGTCGAATGAAAATGGAAGAGAACTGTCTGTAAATGAGTTTTAGTTGGTACAGTCGAGATGCCAAACTTATCAGTTAAGGTTTAACATAGCGCTTCATATTCCACTTTGTAGTATGTAGTCATGTATTTATATATAGCAGATAACACAAGGATCAGAAACATATTATATATTTAGAATTTACAAATTAACTTAAAGGTCATAATGTTTTCGTAATACTGACAATTGTTTACAAAAGAAAAACATAATATTTTTGTAGATATTTGTTCATAGTTTATTTGTGAATATTCAATATCTTGTATACAATAAATGCCTTCCAGATAGCACTTCGGGCTTCCTTAAGATAACATATGATAATACAATTTTCTTAGGATAAGCATCCTTCATTTCTCAGAGGAAAATAAATTAATTTCTAAAACTAAAATTGAAACAGAATTCTCAAGAGACAAAGAAATAAATTGAATCTTTGCATCAATGCAAGATATCGTGTTTTGAAAATATTAGCAAAGTATCAATTTATCATGACTTTGACAGCAAAACAATTAAATTAGTTTTGATTTTTAGTCAGCATCAATATTACAGTCTCCACAAAATTGCAGATCTATCAAAATTCTACTTCAAAGTTATTTTGGTCGCATTTTTTGTGTATTTTAACATAAAGCAATAGGAAATCTGTGTTCTTATTATATCAAGAGAATTGACAATTATTTATTCATGCAAAAGCGAACGTGGGAATTTGCCCATCCATTTACTTCGGAGAATGTTGCATTGTTACAAGAAAGATACATCATATAATTTATTTTTCAAAATCAATCAAACGATCTCGCCATTCCGGAAAAAAGTGAAATTAGTGAAAGAAAAACAGAACTAGGAATTGATAACTTTAGCTCAATATGAGTAGCTATTATCATGTGTAAGTTATAATCACTCCGGGAGTACAAACAGTGATTACGGTTAATTTTCACAAGAAAACTCAAAACCTTGTCTATACATGCAACATGATAACGACATTCTAAGGAGCAGCTTTTCAATTTCTGTAATTATTTCGATCATATCTTCAAAATCTAGTATTTGTAATCAAAAGTTTTTCGTACAAAGAATTAAAGAGTTTTATTGTGTTAAAGACTAATCTAGAAATAAAGAGAAAATAAAACATGAAAACTACCAGACTTAATTAAAGAATGACTATGAATTCTTGGTCATTTCCCTCCTGCAGTTTTTTTATTGAAAAACACATGTTTTGTGAGATGGAACGTAGCGGAAAATAATCTGAACACACATTTTGTTTTTTCTTAGAAGAATTGCCAATCAGCACACAAAAACGTCCACCCTTGGCTGAACTGTCGGGCTTATTTATTTTATTTCTTTGTTATGTTTCTGTATTTTTGTACTTGTCCCAATCCTATGAATGTATGGTTTAACGCAATGCTTCGTTTGACTTAATATTTCTAATGGCATAACAAACCGTGCAATATGCTCTGTTCAATTTGTTTAGCATGAAATTGTTGTTTGTTATCTTTAGATTTGCAATCACAAACAATAATCATAAACAGGAAATGTAGTTTCAGCGCAATAAGCTTTGCATTTCAATAAAAAAAAATTCAAAAATGTTTTTGTAATGTAAATAGATTTGTACACAGCAGTAACCTAAGACATTCAAACATTTTTCGATCAGAATCACACGAATTTAAATGATTCCGATACGGTTTGCAACGGTCGTTTGATGTCATTCATCTAATGGAATTGGCTATTGTACGAAACATTAAATAGAAATGAATATCACTTGTTTTTGTATGCTCTGAAAGGCGTGACGTTATAAAATGACGTTTTCCGTATAAATTCATCATGACACAGACTAATTTCCATGCACCGCTTACGTATCAATGAACTATAGCACGTTAGGGGAATCATCTATATGTGTCTTGGCAATATATATAATACCGTTAAAAAGCACGGCAATTTCGAAAAACAATCTCGATCATAATAAAAACAAGACCAGTTTGAGAATCATGCGTCTAAATAGATGTTATACGATAAAGATTCAATTTAAGTTTATTGCATAAACTTTTACATGTTTTTTGCAAAACAACATATTTACAATGGCAAGTCAAAATTTACAGAAAATTATGAATAGAATATCATACATGTACACAATTAATAATAAAGTTTAATACAAGGCTAGTCATTTCTCCTCTTAAAAGCTAAAAATACAAATTTCGCTAGATTGACAACAGTTTTTTTTGTGTGTTGAAGACATTAAAGCATTAAATTTATTAACATTTGGCCATGTGTAATATTGTCTATGAATAAAGCTTCGTCTGAGTTCCGTGTAATATGGACATACAAGTACAAAATGATACTCTGATTCTATATGGTTCGAATTACATTTTCTACATAGTCTATTTGCTCAAGGAACATTTCTATATCGACCTTCCTCTATTTGTAATTTATGTGAAGAGCATCGTAATCTACTTAAAGCTATTCTATGACTATCATTTTCTACAGCAACAAGATAGGGTTCAAAATTAAAATTAGTTTTGAAGCGTTTATAACATTCAAGTTTCCTAGAATCTTTTATATTAGAACACCACTGTTGCAAATATTGATCATATATTCTCTGTTCAATAGCTTTAATATGTACATTTGTTAAATTAACACAATTCCATAAATTAGCAAATCCAAGCTCATCTAAGAGATTTTTTTACATTAGTAGCCAATTTGTTTAACAATGAATTGTTTGTATTTCTTAACATTAACAATTTGTATTGTAAACTATCGGGATTTTTACATAACTTATACCAGTACTTGATTATTCTAGTTTTTCGTACAACACTTAATGGAAAAACACCAAATTCACCATAAATGGCAAAACTAGATGTTTGCTGTTTAACAGATAATACTTGTTTCAAAAATTTCAAATACACTTTTTTCAATATCAGGTGAACTATGGAAACCCCACACTTCGGATCCATAAAATAATATAGGTGATACCGTAGAGTAAAAAAGTCTAAGTTTATCCGACACATTTAGTCTAACATTTTCAAATAAAGTGTTCAATGAGAATAATGCTCTAATGGCTTGATTTGCTAACGCCTTCTGCGTTTGATAAAAGCAACCATTTGCAGAAAGATTTATACCTAGATAAGTAAAATTCTGAACTTTTTTAAGTAGAGTACCATTAAAATTTATATGTATATTTTGCGGCCGATTGCCCGTCTTGAAAGTGTGAAACCACCAAATAGATTCCTTCTTTATTCTATATAAAATTCATAAAGTTCACAGGGCTGTAAAACATAGCAAAACCTTTTTTAAATAGCTTTAACTTACATATTCTTGTAGATCTATATCTGTACTCATGAAAAATAGCAAGAAAAGTGGGGGTTGTGTTTCAAACAAGAAAGATATTTCTGCTCATGTAAACTTACCCATAAAATTAACAAAAAATCTGAGCTAATTTTCAGATTGGGGTATGTGAAACAATTTCACATTGTGAATTCTATTCTGAATGCATATGAGCATAAAATTGCTACCACACTATCAGAAATAGTCAAACAAAATGATTCCAGCAAAATAAATACACAGATTAGGGCAAAAATGTTAAAAATAGCCAAGAAAACTGAGAACTATTTCTAGCCGCCATTATGCGGGTACCATTTTTTGAGCTGAATTGGTGGTTTCATACCTTGAATACCATTACAACAGTTTTATTTACATTAACTTCAAAATAATCAGTCAATTCACCATTTACTTTAACGCACGATTTTACACTAGAATACATACTTTTAATATTTTTATAATCTTACTAGAAACACCACTATTTATAAGTTTGTACCAGATACCATTTCTATATGTAAGGTCAAACGCTTTACGGAAATAATAAAGAAATTTGTATAGAAAAGACCTAACAAACATTGCAACAAGATAAGCTGAAGGATCTATAAGCCGTGGTAAACGACGGTATCATAAGAAAAGTTTTCTTCATTTTCTTCATACATTGTATTTCTTTATTTCATCATTTTCAAAAGGTATTTAGTTCTGACAATGACATCTCAGTGCAGAGTGTGGAAACTGACAATACGACATATAACACAACCGAAGTGATTTTGTTTAACAGTTATAACACTGATGAGGAAATAACAGCAGCTTTAAAATATATTAATCCAGGAAATACTTCCTCTGGTAACTCGTTAGCTAAACATTGTATTAATGGTATTGATATTTTTACCTTACCTGAGAAAAATTTCAATGACTTAGATGTGCTGAATTTTATACCTGTACATAGTAAAGAAAGTGTACATGTACCTGATTATTAAAGAGTCATATAACCTATTGACATTTTTGTAAGATTTATAGCAATATGTTAGATACAGGGATTACATTGCATAAAAAATCAAAGGATCACAGTCAGGTGTCAGGTCTGGCTTTTCTTCAGTTGCAAACACCTGTATTTTATATTCGCTTATAGGTAAATATTGATACATTAATTAAAAAAGTAAGTTTTACGGATGTTGGCAAAGTGCGTTCGACATATTCTGAAGCAATTTAAAACTGGCGGGTCATAAAATTTCAGCTACAGGACTTGATTGATTTAGTGCCGATAAGTATTCTCGACAGATCGTTCATTTTCCGTTGTTTTTATTATAGCTTTTTTCTCATTATTGTAAAGGTTTTGAGAACGCTTCCGAGTATCTGTTGGTCGATCATTTTGAATTAATTTACGTGTTGAATAATCTATTATTGCTGTCTACGTTTGTATTCAAAATTGATCATGTGACATTGACATATCGTTTTACGAATGTTGGCAAAGTGCGTTCGGCATTTTCCGAAGCTATTTAAGACCGGCGGGTCATAAAATAATTTTAAAGCCCGCCCGCTTAGCTCAATAGTTAGAGCACTGGATTAGTAATCCATCGGTCGTTGGTTCGACCCCTGGGCAGGGCAAAATTTCTCCGTGACAATTGTTCTCAGACATTGTGTCTTATGTTCATTTGTCTCTCACCGCTGATTCAGAGTAGATCATGTGGGAACAGTAGTCAGTCACTTGCGGAGAAATTGGCAATTACTGGTTAGTTATCCAGGAAAACCGGTAAGGTGGACTGACCGCCGAGATATAACAAATGTTGAAATCGGCGTTAAACCCCAAAACAAAAACAAAAAAATAATTTTAATAATTTAATCACTGCCTGATGTATCTCAATTACGTCTTACCATCCAAGAAAAATTACCATACAGATAAAGTGTTGATAATGTTTTTAAGCATTCTATAGTTCTTATTTGGTTTATTTTTATGACGATTATGGCCTGTATTATAACTCAAAAATATAATGTACAACCAATGGATTATAAAGCATATTTCAAAATACGATTGTGGTATCTGTATTGCTATACAGATCTTAATTGTGAATTATAAATTAAATGTAATGTATTAAACAAGTACATATCTATACAAGTAAATGATTTTAATGGCAAACTCGGGGCATGATACAAAGTCATTATTAATGACAGCAGTATCCGATATTAATGTAGCATATAAAAGATGTATTAACTACTTGATAAAATTATAAGATATGCCTAGATTCTCTAGGCTATAAGAATTGGGCTAGTTATGTTAAATAAAACTTATAAAGTATTAGATTTGGTTCATATGGGCCAGATATCAAGTACACAATCATTCATCAGCACGTATTTGAAACGTTTAAAGGATCAGTAGCTTTAGATATCGAATGCAAAATGTGCTAAAAATAGTACACCAACACCTAAAACTAGTACACCAACACCTTACCATGTATATGAAATAAATTCTGATGTTGATGCATATATTGTGCTATAGATTGTTAAACAAATATCATGCCTTGCTTCGTTTAGATCATCTTCGCACAAATGAAATGTATATGGGAATCTAAATATGAATGTTTGAACTGTAGCGGTTGTATAGAAGATGAATACCATGTAACAGTTCCTTGTCCTTTCTATGAAAGTGTTAGAAAAATAAATATCTGAAATACTACATTTATCCAAATATATATATAAATTTAATAGTTTTTTTTCCAGCATGCATTCAGAAAAAAACTTTCACCCGTTTTCAGGCCTAAACTAGAATTTTTCATTATAAAAATTCTTTACGTAAATGCAAAGTACAACAGCCAGTCTTCAGTGCACAACATGATTTTTTGTAACTCTACAGTTTTGTTATCGAAAAAAGACCATTTTACCTTTCAAGCGACGGGTTGGTGATCCGCGAGAGAGCATTAAACAGGTGCGCGATGACGTAGTATCCTACCATTGGTAGCATTAATATGAAAGGATATTGATATTATAACTTTAAATTATATATTTGTTCTAATTTGATATATTACTATTGTATATGTTTAACTAAATGTTAGAAGGGTGTCAAACATGTACTAATTCACTCTTTTTGATATTGTACTTTTTGTGTAATGATTCTATATTGTACGGCGGCCTCAGTGCGTTCTGAAATAAACAAAACAAGTATGACATTGGTTGTCAAACTCGGCCTTTAAAGAAAAACACTGTTCTGCTTCATTTATTCTTAAAGTCGCTATCTTGAATACTCACTGAAACAAGGCTATTTGCATCTTTACAAAGCACAATATAAATTTGATGGAAAGGTAAGCAAAAAAAGAAGTGCGAGATAAAGTTAACCCATATATGCCTGATGGATTATGCCATCCTTGTTAGTTGGACGAGCCCATTTTTAATTAAAGGAGTTTCTGGTATAAATTTTCAATTTCATTCTATTTATGGAAGAAAGACCTTTATGCAAACATTGCAGGCCCTGATCATACTGCATAAGCGGTGTGTGTTAGATTTCATCCTTGTGAGTGTAAAGGCTTCCTTACCTTACACATGTTTTGATAACAACGCATTTCCCTACTTTTTACGATGACTTTTGGGGGGAAAAGCACATTTTGACATTCTCAGACACTGTCGCTCTCGTTCAAACTCATCCTAATGTTTTTGTATGGTTAGCAACAATGTTTTGATGTCGTCTGTCAAATTACATTGTCAGTAGAATGCCACTTTAAACAACGGTAATCGACTTGAAGCTGTTGAATAACATGGTTGCATTTTGTTAAAAACTCATCACAACACAAACGCATGTGAGCACGCTTCAAAGTAATCTAGGGTGAAGCAACCTCTTTCTTACTCAGGCGTAATATGGCTATTTTTAAACTGAAATGTGGAAAACAGTGTTTCTGTTTCTTAAAATAGTGAACATAAATTATTGTTCTACCAGAAAAATCTTTAAGTCTTACCTGCTTTTGTGCTACTTATATTATCTTCTTCCAAATCGGTAGTTGAGTATTCTGTTCGAAACCAGTAAAATTATAAGTCTATCTGCAAATAAACTTTAAACTGAAATTAATTCGCTCACGTGAAAATTTGTTTTCTTATAACATCTAGAGGCCTGATATGTAACTCGCATACATTCATCAAAGAGAAACTTAATTATGCAAGCTGCAGATTACCTTAGAAGCAATTGCTATGTGTTATTTTGGGATTTCCAATCATGAGCAATAAATCAAAACAGGCATGTTTCACAACAATATCACCATACACTCCAGTATTAAAGATACCTCGAAACGACATTCTTTTGTATTACATACAATGCCGAACTGAGACATTTAGTTGTTTTTTTCGCTCAAAATCAAATCCATCCAAATGACTCCTGCATGATTTACAACAATGCTTTTATGCTGTCTGCTTCATCTGTGAATCGGTACCTTAAATAACGATAAAACAACACTATGAACGCTATAAAGAAGAACAAATACACGGTTTTATATTTTGTTATATTGTCTGTAATATAATATTATTCATCACTTCATCTCACTTCATCTCATTGCTTACAGCTTCATTGCAAATAGCATATGGTGACTCACTTGCTTCTGGTTGAAACCAAACAACAGCAATATAAGCACAATGTGAATGTCAGTTTTCATTTCTATTCTAAATGCTCTCCAGTAAAAGGTATTTTAATAATGTCTTCAGGCTTATTTAATATTCAATTAACTTGTGCACATGAAATAAAATACAATCCCATTATCAATATTTTTCTGTCAGATGTGTCAAATATAGTCTTAGGTCAAAGCAGTACAAATCACTTTTGATGCAGCAATATGTATGCCCGCACTGTATAAAAGTCCCTTTAAAACAGGTGTTTGAAAACGAACATGTTGTATGAAAACATGTTAAACGTTTGGGGTAATATAGGCCAGCTAGCTCCTTTCAATAAGTACAATTTGTTTACGAGTAGTCATGTTTAGCACACTCACAATACCTGGACCTTGTTCGGTGAAAACAAAATAACTGCCAGTCGGATCCAGCAGAGGTTAAATAAATAAGAAAAGAAATGTATCTGCCTGAATGTATGCACACTCACTTCCGTTACCTCTTTTTCGGCGCGTACTCTGTTGATGTCCTAAAGTAGACTTATCCACTTCATGCAATTTGGACTTGACCTACTGAACGATTGAAAATTTACTTAGCTGCATATCGCGCAGACCATGATGAAACTACAAAGGTGTGCAGGAAGTTCTTAGTGCAGTTGTTGCAAATATGCAGTGTTGTACAAGTAGCTAGCTTGGTAAACAATAAAGAAGAATATCCACTCGTGATTTTCTTATCGAAATTGCAATTACAAAAAAATTTTGTACTGAAGTCGATGAATTATAATAACAACAAGTTTCACAATTACGATAGCCTATTTCATGATGTTAGTAGAGTTGTCACTAAATGTGATTAATAACCCCACAAGTCTGCTTCGGAACTGAGGAAATTATTAGTAACATAATACTTTGTAAAAGAATTGAAATAGAGTAATGGTTGTGGGCAATTTAAAATAGTTGTGGTTCTTGTACATTGCATTTCCTTTCACTGTGGTTGACCATTGTATGAAGTTGCATTGAATTCCAACCGTTAGGTCTCAAGTTATACTCCGGACAAGGAAAATACTACAGACTGCCCGACCGACCGACCAGCAAACAACCGGATGACATCTTTTATAGCCTTCCCCCAAACCTCGTTTAGGGGTTATAATTAGGTGTCTGTTTTCAGTATCAACGTCAAAAAGGACGACTTATTGCACAAAACAACAGTGCCTGCCTTTTGTAACTCCATTTTTTTTCCACAGACCTCTTCAGTCTGACTGCAAGGCTAGACATAGAACATCATTACCATCAACTTTACAAAAACATTTGGAATTTAATACAGCGTGTCTCGTAACGACGCGGACTTCTCTGTAACTTACGTGTCAACATTTAATGGTACAGCAATATCATTTGACTCATTACGGGAAATAGAAGGTCAGCTGGAAAAAAGGGACCTATAAATAACATAAAGCTTTCACATGGGATGGCTTTATGGTTAGTATGAACATTATCTTGGATTGAAAGCAGCAAGGACGGATTTTAGGCGACGTAGTTAAGGTCAAAAAAATTCTCAGATAACGTTAAAAGTTTAAATACAATTTATCTACGGAAAAAAATCATAGTATAGACTAGCAGATTTATTGTAAGCTTTAAATATTGTTAAGTAATCAGTATTTATCAATAACTTGCAACTGCAAAGACCTCTCGAATTTACCAAAGAGATATTTCATAACGAAATTGCTGCAAATGTAATAATGTACTGAAACGTTG
The DNA here is from genome assembly GCA_012932295.1 of Cyclina sinensis. Classification (NCBI taxonomy): domain Eukaryota; kingdom Metazoa; phylum Mollusca; class Bivalvia; order Venerida; family Veneridae; genus Cyclina; species Cyclina sinensis. The sequence continues at coordinate 5,106,101 of JAAONU010000019.1, forward strand.
GCATTATTCAGAGATAAATTTGTATACGAAATATTAAGGTAGATTTCTCGATATCGAGAGGAAACGTAATTTGTTTCATATTTTTAGAATACAGCGTATTACGCTCTTGAGTTTTTCATTCAAATGCAAAATATGTACACAAATGACATCGAAAATGACCTCCTAATCTAATTGAGAAGTGCATTTATTTTCCAGTCAATGCCTCTACACAAGAAAGACAACAAGTAAAACAAGTAAACCAATGTGACTGAAGTTCACGATCTCTCTACGGTTAGATCTGAAGACGACGCATTCATTTCTGTCTTCTCGATAACCTGGAATTCCCACTTTCGTTATTTATATCCCAGCCAATGACACTGCAGCTTATGACTCGATAGCTTACCTGTACACAATGCGTGTTCAAACAGCGAGTAAACTTCTCTAGTATAACAATCTTTATTTGCGGAGATTGAAAGTGCTTAGATATTTTGAAAAAAATGAAATTAATCACAAACATAAAATTCATTATTTTGAAAGATTTTGACAAATAAATATAACCGAGTTCGGTGACAGTTTATACATGGCAGATAAGTGTTTGGGATCCCAGCTATATAAAAAGATTATTTACTTCCATGATGGTGGAAGCGTTGCTCTGATTGGCTGATGGATAGGTCACTAGAAGGTGACCTTCTATTGGTCGTCCTCAGATCCTAATAGCGTAGCAATGTTTAGGATATGATTTTAATCAGATTGACAAGTAAACCTAAAACATAGTGGTACCGTTGCTACGACATTAATCTTCACTTGGGTTTTTATAGAGTTTACATATGTCTGGACAAGAGTATATGGTTTCAGATTTTCATCAACAGAAATAAGCCTAGACAGTAATATCCGGCTTTTGATACGTCAACTAATTATGATAGATACTTTAGATTTCCTATCTTAATTAAGCCGAATAGCTCCTATACCAGATATCGCTTGGTAACTTGTTTTTCCCCGGCAATAAATATCTCCCGAAAATCAAACCTAAAAAAGTAAACTTGTGTAGAAAAATTCTTGAGAATTTTTTCATGCTTTCAATTTTTTATGTGTTGTGTAAAAGAAAAGAATATAAAGAGTAAAACAATATAGTATATTACTCTCAGCAATTGCCGCCATTTTAATGTTTCCGTAAGCAATGGCCTCGGAGAGATCAAAATCTAAGCCTGCTAGAACATGTATTGCAATTTTCTTTTTTGCCTGAATACAATGTTTATACAATTTCTAAAAGCTGTAGTAAGAATTATCAATATTTCAGTGGCAGTCTCGTCAAAGTCTTAGCGATGGTATTGCCAGAGGCCTTAAACGTGGCTACAACGAATCACAGCTTTATACTCGTGCCACTTCCTTGCATTCGTTCGTGCACTGTATTGTTTTAAGGTGCAATATGCGATAGATATATATTTAGTTCAATATAGAATAAATTTAAATACCGGTGATTAGATTTTGAAGATTCCTTTCTAAAATAAACTAACTTTGCTTCGTAATCGTTCTCGTTCCGATAATATATATTAATATATTTAAAGAGAATTGTCGTGATGACTAGACAGTGAAATCTAGCTTTCGGTGAATATGGTCCTTCCGTGTTGCTTGATAAGCTGTCGTATCTGTCAAATCCCACTGGTATATTAACAAAATAAACATTTAGCTATGGCTTGAAGTTCAGGTTCTTCTATCAATTATAGCCGAACTGCTACTAACGACTCAGCCACATCCGAAACAATCAAGTTAAGTAAGATTTTTTTAAATATCATTCGTAAAATACAGTGTCGGTAAAAGCAGTCATTATTGCTGGCTTTATTATATCAAGAAAGAAATTAGTTTTTGGTTTTTTTGTTGTTGCTTTTTTCCAGTAGAATAGTATTCTGAGCATGTTCTTAGGTTCTATAAATATCAGGATACCAATTTTACAGAAAAAATAGATGTAATACTTAGATAGCTTGCGTCATCTCTGTTGTGGTTTATACTTTAACGAAAGTACATGTGTCGAAAATACTGAAACATTACCGTGTCTCTACATTTCGAGAACGGTCGCAGAAAATATTGCCTCAGAGACTAGAGCACGAGATATATTCTCTCAAAACAGTTTCCATTTAGCGATTAAGTGCTATTACATTAAACGTGTCGCGTTTTTCTTCCGATTTCTCGTCCCCAAGTCTATAATTTCCGGTCAGTTTGACGTAAATAAAAACCGTCATCCATTCTGGTATGACTATGTTCATGACATTTTCAGGATGTACAAGTAACCGTGAACGTTTTTCAAATGTTATTCGGTTACTGCTACACGAACAAAATAATTTTGTACGACATTTCTGATACAATTCTTTTATATATATATAACTGAACGTCAGTGATATATCTCACTGTAAGATCTGTGGTTCTGGGCATGCGTGAAAATAAGAATAAGAATTCTGAAAAAGCGTATCACAAACCATTTAACACCCACCACTTACAAAAAAGGGATTTATAGTCTTTTTGAGAGACTTGCTTTACGTATGTCGCATGAACCAGTTGTCTGAAACAAAACAAATTATAACTTCTATCTAACCATATTTGATGCTTCTAAAATTCCTATAAAAACAGAATGGTAAGACAAATAGATTGGTTTTCATAAATCAATGTGAATAAATAAACATAAGTGTGCTAAAAAGTCTTTTTCAAATAAAACGTTTACATTAATTAAAACCAAAATACGCCAAATTAATACATAACTACTTTGCTGTAGTGACCATCCTGCAAAATCATTTTGTAACTTTCTTCGAAACTTGTTTTCAGATTTTATTTTTTGTAAACTTGAGAAAGTGAGCACAAGTCTCATTCATTGCCAGGAAATATTAGTAAATTGAGTATTACCCCAAGAGATACATGTACTGTGAACATATCATTCTGAACATTAATAAAAGTCTGTGTGTAATCGCTCTTTCATAATTATCGCATACTTTTGTTGGTCATTCGACAGTGAAATAATGAATTTACAGTTATTTATTTAATGAAAATATTCAAGCGTTTGAAAAAACAGTAATAACGTTTTCGATAAATATGAATTTCTTAAAAACCGTTCTTCCGACGATCATTTTTTTATATTTATAATATTTTAGATCTAGATTCTTGTTTGGATTTCTTGTTGTCCCACTGAAAATAATTTTACAATATATTCCTTCCTATCAATTAGAATTTAGTTAGTCTTAAATTTTGTTTTCATTCAGATATAATTTAACCGTTGTATGACGTAGACTTGACGTGTTACTTTTAATTATTACGTAATTGCTACACCATAAGATTGAAACTAAATTGAGGATGTTTCAATTATGTTTCCATTAAGAATGAGGTTTTAACGACAAGTGGGAATTACAATTCTGCGCAACCGCATCACAATGAAATAACTCCTGCCACATTTAGCATTTGCTACTGTGAATGAAATTGGCTTTTTCAGGAACATATATTTTATGTGGCTAGACAATAGCACTCTTCCAGAATAAAAGTCAGTAGAAGTATAAACCTACTAGACAATGATGTTCGTCTTTACAGTCTGAGATTTAGATTTGAGCGTGCTATCTGCATGACTTGATTTACTCCAGCTTTCTTCTTGAAAACATTAGCATGTCTTTTTCAAGCACCAGATGAGTTCGAATCAAATGATAGTTTCACGATTCAATCGTCATTTAAATTTTGACATTCTAAAATAGCAATTTTATGGAGTTTGGTTACTCTGCCTGCTATACATTTTGACTAAGAGCTTTTAATAACAGGTACATGATGTTCCATTCCATTATTTACAATAAGACCATTTTGGAATAAAGAACACCTTGCAGTAAATCTGCTAGGTCAATGCAGATTAGAATTTCCCCATCCAAAAAGTCGGTTCTGTAGTTTTACAAACTAAAGTTAATAGATAATCCTATAATTATTAATTTCCAAGGAGGAATTGTGTCGTATTATCTTTAATAAGAAGTAGGAATACGAAGGCGAGTAGGAATGTGAAAAAAACTTCGAATCAAATATAAATGGTAAATTTTTCAGAGTAATAAAAGGTATGTATGAAAACATAAATCTTGTGTTTCGCAAAATAACAACCCTTCACCATTTTTCTCACGTAATTGTAGTCTTCGTCAAGGCGAAAATTTGTCGACAATTCTCTTTTCCCTATTCCTAAATGATTTAAAAACCTAACTTAAATCTAAAAGCCATGATGGAATAAAGTTTAATGATATAGAATGTGAAACTGATATGTTCTTGAAAATATAATTTTAGTCTATGGAGATGATACTGTTTTGATATCAGACGACCCCATAAAACTACAGGAATGCCTTAATGGTTTTGTAGTTTACTGCAATATTTGGAAATTAAAAAATAACAACAAAAAACTGTGGTTATAGTATTCGGGTCTAGAAATGACGCACAATTTTCTTTCATTACAGATAATCAACCAATAGAAATTGTAAAATCATTCAAATACCTAGGCACTTTTTTTCTCTTACTCAGGTAGTTTCCTTACAGCTAGAAAGCATTTAGTCCAACAAGCAAAACAGGAAATGTTTCTTATATACAAAAGAATAAATAATCTGTCATTACCTATAAATTTAGTACTAAAACTCTTTGACCATACAATAGTACCTATCGTTATACTCGTCCGAAATATGGGACTATGAAAACAGTAACCAAATTGAAAATGTACATACTGAATTTCTAAGAAAAATTTATAACACAAGGAAATCCACACCCCTTTACTGTTTGTATGCTGAATATGGTCGTTAACCTTTAAATATTACAATTAAAACTACATACAATTCTATAGTCTTTTATCGTTTATAGTAAACTGGTTGGATACCCAGGAACCTTGGCTGTTAAACTGACGTTAAACCCCAATAAAACCAATCTCTGTTTTTAAGATAGAGTCAACTTCCAAAACATTATAAATCATTATATAGTCTATTTCAAATGGATTTGTATGGTCAGATTATAATATAGTGCGTTTCAAAAATTGCAGAATTTACAAAATTATTGCGTAACCATTACATTTCCCCACTTTCTCCTTCCGAACCTTCACTCTTTAAAAGATCTGTACTTTTTCTTTTTTTTTTCGTTTTCTCCCTCCTTTTTTTCTATACAACATAACAGCAGCACCATGTCATGTGAATTGAATTGAACTTTGTACTTATATGTTTCACTGTATACCCATGTAACTGTAATAAGTTTTGAGTTAATAAATGAATGTTCTGTTCTGTTCTGTTCAGTTCAAGAAAGGAAAGGGTCCGATAAAAGCGAAGACCGTAAAGCTTTTAAAATCGTTCTACCAGTAGACTTCTTGTAGAAGTTAGGAAAGCTTGCTGTCCTTAATAAAAACGGACCTGTGATGTTGATTAAAATATATAAAAAATAATGAGATAACGTGTCATTTTTTATACATACATGGCACGTGAACCTTGGATTTAGTGCTCGGCCCACTTTCCTTGTCCAGTCAGTGACAAGGACTTTTTAGATTTTTGGCTCTCTCATTTTCAAAGACGATGTTCGTACAAAGTACGCACTGCGCATACTCGGAGACTTTAAGTGTACTAGTAATTAATATTCATCTGCTGCTTTTATTACGATCTAATATTAAGCTTACGTTCTGTTCATTTACCCAACATGCACTGTTTCAACTTTTGTTTACCTGTCTGTCACTTAATTGCAAAATTTTAATTATAAAGTCTCCATAGAAAATCGCCAAAAGAAATCCGTGTTTTTCGCCTATAAAATGTCATTTTTTTTTATTCATTGACGTCACAGCCAATGTCAAATAGAAGTTTGTCGTTAAACAGTTAGTAAAATGCAGCCATTATCTTTTAGGATTCCTCTGAATTATTGCTATTTACACTCCAATATAAAGCTAAAGTTGTTTTTTATTTCAGAGTTACATGTTTTGTTACCTTTATTGATTTTATTTTATGATTTTGTTTTTGAATCTAAAATATCACTCTTATTCAACGCAAGTAGGAAATACATTAAGTAATCCTCAAATCACAGAGTAAGGTAATACCCTCACGTAAAAATATTACGCAAGCATGAGCTTAAAGCAATAAAAGTTCTCGATATTGTTACTCCAGACATGCTTGCTTTTAATGCTTTATATTAGCATTTGTTTGACATGGTGTGTGATCATTTATGTTAATACAACTTTTGATCCTAAGGCATGCATGTTCTGTCAAAATCACATAACAAATCTGTAAAATAAGGTACGTGTATAATCTATTACATATTTTGTGATTCACCAGAAACTTTTAGGCCCTGTAAATTATAATTTTTTCTGCTAGCTATACAGACCTAAAAGTTTATTTCTAGAGATCTTGAAAATCATAAGGAATCGAAATAGGTTAATTAAAACATTGAGACAACTTGAACACACCGTCCTACTGATCCAACATGGTGTGCCCCTATCCAAGAGTACAAAGAAACATGCTGTTAAAACAACAGTAATTATAGCATAAAGCTGATTTGCCTCCTTTTGCAGAGATAACGATAATAAAAGGAAATGTGATCAATGTCTCCACATATTAAATGGTAAATGACTGATAAGTAATAAGTATTTATCAAAGCTTCTGAACCTGGGATAACCAAAAATGCAATTAATGTTTTATTTTGTTTCAATAACACTTTAAAAAAGTATAAAACAAGAATGCAGTTTTCTGAGCTACCGGATCAGTAAAGAGTTGCATTCGATTTAAATGTAAGAATTATTTTACAGTACGAATCAAACACAAAAAGAGTTTGGAGTTTTCTGTGTCTATTGTATTTTTCTATTTTTAGAAATAAACCCTCCTATGATTTTGTTAATTTTTGTCAATTTTCACAAATATCAAGATTCTTTGTCTTTAAAGAAATGTCAACTTGATATGCCCATATAAAGGTGCTTCCATGACATACAACAGAATTGTTTAAAACTCTGTAGTTTTTTTCCACAAATTGGCTAATTCGTTTTTCTAATAGTATAGAGATATCCAAGACAGCAGAAAGAATATGGTACAAAATTTACGTAAATTCCCATGTAGTACCACGAAAATTACACAAAATCAGCCCTCATGGGTCATCAATATAATAATGAGTTTATCAAAAATGTCATTAAGACTCCAGAAATATTACGTGGATACAGTTAGCCTAGAAATAGGCCAAAACAAATCTGATTGTCTGGCTAATAAAAATACCAATTATTGTTCTCAGAAAAAAAAACAGAGGGAACAAAGTCTTGAATTCAAGGTATCAATATGAAAAACAAAATTTTGTTCAATACGTTTTCGGTAAGAAGTTTTAAATCTGGAATATTTATATAACATAATGAATAATAATACGTGTAAGGTAAGATGCTCGCACGGTCGCCCTTTACTTAAATGCGAAACTAATTTTGTAAGAAATAGACATTGGCATCTTTCATTATTTTCCATTAAAAAAGTAAACATGAAGAATTTGAAGTACAGTATTATTTTTTTTTTTTTTTTTTTTTATTTATTTATTTTTTTTTTTTTTGCTTTTAACGCAACTTCGTGTAAAACAATATATTTCAATACAATTTAGGGAAAGGCTAGACCGGATTTCCGGCTCTCTATTCGTCATTCTGATATTGACAACTATTGCCTAGCTTCAGTCATGCAATTTTGCCATTAAGATTCAGTAAATAGATTTCAAAACAAAACTGGCAGTATTCGCTTGCCTTTGCACTAAGTTTGTTTCATTCTTTCTCTTTATAGATCTGCTTTTAAAACTGCTGCAGTAAATTTAGTATCCTTGAAACCAAACGTCTTCAACATTGTAAATGTAATCAGAGGAAACAAGCAAAATGCATTAAGAGTATAAAACAAAAAATGTTCCGCCTCAAAACAGATGCTTTGTCCAGTAAAATAAGTTAGTAAATTTAGCTTCATATACGTGTAATCAATACTAGTAAGAATAGGTCTTCTCTAACTTTGTACTATGACAAGATCATATGTAATTGATGGCTTTGAAAGCAATGGATAGAATGGTATGAGCATTACGTTTGCCTCTACAGCTGTATCTCTCCAGAAAGTCAAAATCAAAAGTTACGCTCATGACACAACGACATATGATATTTAATATGATATTAATGTTTCAGAGAGCAATATGTGCTTTGTATAATCTGGATTATTCCATTAGATACATTGCGCTTAGAAAACAGAATGAAAGTGAATAACTATATTCATGATTATAACTATATGCAACGGAATAGATACTCAGAAAATGAGAATATCTCGAAAGGCTATGAAAATATAAAATATTAAGTGTCACTTTCAAGAATGATTCCTTCTTTTTATAGTGTTTAAATTTGTCAAAAATAAAAGAACATCTTTAACATAAAAAGAGATTATTGGGTTTTTGTTCAAAGCGTACAGCTTCGTTTTGAAGATTGTACAGAAATTTTGGGAAAAAACATCACTCGAAAAAATGTTAATAAGAAAGCTAAACTTCAAAAACGTGTCTTGCTGAATGATACCAGGTCGTGAATACACTGCCTGATTCTTCTCATTTTAACATTAAAATAATACAACGATTTCATCAAAAAATGCTTTTAAGTTGATTATACTGACGTTTAAGCATTTTTTTCTCTCCTAAAACTCTGCAAAAATGTTTAAGTCTCTGGTTACATTGTAATAACTTTTTGTGTTTATAGCCATTCTCATATGGTTCTGTAAATATGAATCTTCAGCTTCAAATCGTCTTCACTATCACCGTAAAACCATCATCAAATCATTTTTTTATATAATAATTTTAAAAACCGTTTATCATATCGTTGTTTCAGAAACTGTCATTATGGTCGATAAGTTATACAATTATATCTTACCCTCAACAAAAAAAAATCCCTTCCTTCCTTCCTTCCTTCTACCTTAGCCCTACTGACCGACCGACCTGACTGACCGACTGACTAACCGACCGACCGACCTGACTGATTGATTGATTGAATGACCGACTCACTCAATCCCCCACTCACTCACTCACTAATGCTTGAAAGTACAAATAAAGCCTCATTATTTCTGTGGTTCAAAACGTCACTTAGATATGCTCGAACGTTTTGATAGAGGAAAAAAAATTATGTTAACATGAAGAATTATTTCAATATTTAAGGCAGCCGTGTTTTACCTCAGTAAATGTGTCTCAAATTTAGAATTTTACATGAAGAACTATTTCAAACTGCAAATTATCTTGTATTATTCTTCAACAAAAAGTGTCAAGTATGTTTCTGTAATATTCTGAGGAAAACGTCTTGTGTAGGTTCTGTTGTCGAGAGAAAAAGCAATTTCGCATCAGTAATATGGAGGAAAGCTTACAGTGCTCAGCTAAATTGTCATTCAAAAGAATGGCGTGTATACAAATGGCCTGGGAATATTCCACCTAATCTTGTCATCTCGAGAGAGAATAGCGCACGTATTTCCCAGTAAATGCTCTTAACAAGACGGGTAATATGAAAGAGAGTGGTTCAGTTGTCACTATATTAACACTCTCTTGCATGTATTCGCCGACAGACAAATAGCGTTCACTTGTCAACATGAACTGTTCTGAAAATGGTCGGAAGACAGCCTTGTCCAAAAACAGAGACAAGATATCAGAAGATTGTTTCTATTGTCAAATGAGTATGCTTTTAGCAATATACGTTCAATTAAACCAAACGTGTCAGATGCGTCTTGTAGTTTCTTCGGACAAGTCTGCAATTTCCGGTAAGTTCTTTAAAGAAGTTTAAGATATGTATTATAAGAAACACTGGTAAATTACTTATTGTAATAGTTGATACATAGTGTAGTATATATAACTGGTAAAACACTTTCATCTGTTACGTCCGCATTCCCAGTCATCATGTGGTATTTGCAATTTCCCATTTCCAGACGTTTCATAATATTCGAAACTTGAACAGTGAATAAAAGACTCGAGATTATTAATCAAATAATTTTCTTGTATTTTTGTTAAAGGTATCTAGATGATTGAAATGCAGGCATATAAGAAAATAAATATCGATGTCCAAGTTGTTCAGTTATGACAAAATGTGGGGCATTAAGGCCGTCAAATTGCTACCTGTTTTTCACACAGTAACGGTTGTAGCTCTCTGATTTCTATAGATCTTTGAAAAAAAAACATTTCCTTGCAAGAGAAATATCGTCAAAGCTTTAATAAACTCAAGAGAATTCCAACAAATAATGAAAGATGAAGAGCAAAAGTTTTTTTTGTCCTATCTTAAATTCATGCCAATATAGGTTGAAAAGTTTTTTTTAAAAAGTTTATCGAAACAAATTATTGAGTTGTGTGAAAAGCTTTAACAAAATACTCAAGTATCAAAGTTTGTGGAGAAAATAATTTTCCAAGGTTCGTTACTGAAAGATCATCAGATGGCTTCTAACACGGCAGACGATAACAGCTGGAGCAAGTACATTTACATGTCTGAGACAGAACTACTTTCTTGCTTCTTCTGCGGACGGATTGATTACTGGCAACTTGGATCCATGTTATATTCATATGCCCAATATGTAAGTACGTCAATTTTGTAATTTTTGTTAATCCTTTGAAAACATACATTATTTGCAATTACTAAATGGTTTAAACAGTCAACGTTGTGGGTCGAAATGAAAAAAAAACTTTGCATTTCAGAATGTGAAGACTTTTTGTCTTAGAATAATAATAATAATAATAATAATAATAATAATATTAATAATTAGCGAATTCGCTGATTATTTCAATGAGTAGTATGTCGTTCCCTAGTCTTTGTACAAATATTGAACTTGTTTTAAATATTTGCTTACCGTTATGAATGAAAGGTTCTGCAAATAATGAATAAAAAGTCTATCAAGAATATTTTGTGTACTTGTATAGATTATGTTCATGTTTGATTTACCATTGTTCTTGGACTTTCAATGGACACTTGTTTTAAGATTAACATCTGTGTTTCTGTCCTTTTGTGCAAAAGACTAAGCCAAAACTGCATAAATGAACTTCTGTAACAGTATAAATATTGTGTAAGACTAGCGCTATGATTATACAATATTGTTTTATTGTGGTCGAGGAGCTTCAGCGCCGGACTCCCGCTCCGGAGATCTTTAGTTCGGAATGTCACCATGGTGGCAGAGTTCAGAGTTAGGTTTGACCATCATGTACCGCGGTAATTTGACCACTAGTTCCGTAAGTCAGTCAAACAGTTAAGGGAGGCTACTACATTTAAACTTGATGCCATGTCAGATAAAGGTTATTTCTATTTCTCCTGTCCTTATGATGAGTAAATTTACAATTATTTTCAGTAGTGTACATTCATTAGCAGTAAGAAGCTAATTAAAAAAAAAGATATGTAACATCAAAAGGAGAGAGCAGAGGTACCATTTGGGGTTCTATTATTTTGTTCTCAGAAATCGACAATTTATTTGTATGCGCTCTTCTGCGAAGTGACGTAAGTAAAATGAACCAAACAAATTGCACACAAATAACATACATTGTAGTGAATGTGTTCATGTGTAAGTGCAGCTTTCAGATTTACATAAGTAAATTTTCGTTGATGTATATATGTTGAGAGATAACATTTGATTCTGTTTCCTCTAAAATATTCTCCTGAATAGTTATGGATGAGATAAGAACTTCAAGTTCAACTTATTACTGCCAACAGTCAATACTGACTATACTAGGCAGGCAAGTTCATGCAACAGATTCTTTGGTTCATACCAGTACTGGCACCGAATGTGAGGACTGTGGTATGTCACGGGAGACTCTCGCCTCTGGTGGGATTCGAACCAGCAGCCTCCGTGTCGGGAGTCCGAAGCTCTAATCCCTCGACCACTGCAAATGTAAGCGGAAACGTAAGACATTTCTTTATTTGTTTTGTTATATTTTTTTACACACCGGGCAGATATCGTTACCCTTAACGACGTCAACATGACAATCTAACCCGAGTCATCATGATAATCGTAGCTGTGTCAACATGACAACCGAAACCACGTCAAGGTGGCAATCGGAACCACGTCAACATGACAATTAAAGGAAAGTCAACATCACAATCGAAACAGCGAAAACATGACAATTCAAGCCACGTCAACACGAAAATCGAAGCCGTGAATATATGACAATCGAAGCCGCGTCAACACGACAATCGGAACTTCGTCAATATGACAATTCAAGCCGCGTCAACATGACAATCGGAACTGCGTCAATATGACAATTCAAGCCGCGTCAACACGAAAACAGAACTGCGTCAATATGACAATTCAAGCCGCATCAACATGGCAATAGAAGCTAGGTCAACACGACAATCGGAACTGCGTCAATATGACAATTCAAACCGCGTCAACATGGCAATCGGAACTGCGTCAATATGATAATTCAAGCCGCGTCAACTTGACAATCGAAGCTAGGTCAACATGACAATTGGAACTGCGTCAATATGACAATTCAAGCCGCGTCAACATGGCAATCGAAACTAGGTCAACACGACAATCGGAACTGCGTCAACATGGCAAGTCAAGCCGCGTCAACATGACAGTCGGAACTGCGTCAATATGACAATTCAAGCCGCGTCAACATGACAATCGGAACTGCGTCAATATGACAATTCAAGCCGTGTAAACATGACAATCGGACATGGCATGGCAATCGAAGCTAGGTCAACACGACAATCGGAACTGCGTTATTATGACAATTCAAGCCGCGTCAACATGACAATCGGAACTGAGTCAATATGACAATTCAAACTGCGTCAACACGACAATCGGAACTGCGTCGATTTGACAATTCAAGCCGCGTCAACATGACAATCGGAACTGAGTCAATATGACAATTCAAGCCGCGTCAACATGACAGTCGGAACTGAGTCAATATGACAATTCAAACCGCGTCAACATGACAATCGGAACTGCGTCAATATGACAATTCAAGCCGCGTCAACACGAAAATGGAATTGCATCAATATGACAATTCAAGCCGCGTCAACATGACAATCGAAGCCGCGTAAATATGACAATTTAAGCCGCGTCAACATGGCAATCGAAGCTAGGTCAAGACGGCAGTCTGAACTGCGTCAATATGACAATTCAAGCCGCGTCAACATGACAATCGGAACTGCGTCAATATGACAATTCAAGCCGCATCAACATTGCAATAGAAGCTAGGTCAACACGACAATCGGAACTGCGTCAATATGACAATTCAAGCTGCGTCAACATGACAATCGGAACTGCGTCAATATGACAATTCAAGCCGCGTCAACATGGCAATCGGAACTGCGTCAATATGATAATTCAAGCCGCGTCAACATGACAATCGAAGCAAGGTCAACATGACAATTGGAACTGCGTCAATATGACAATTCAAGCCGCGTCAACATGGCAATCGAAACTAGGTCAACACGACAATCGGAACTGCGTCAACATGGCAAGTCAAGCCGCGTCAACATGACAGTCGGAACTGCGTCAATATGACAATTCAAGCCGCGTCAACATGACAATCGGAACCGCGTCAATATGACAATTCAAGCCGCGTCAACATGACAATCGGAACTGAGTCAATATGAAATTTCAACCCGCGTCAACACGACAATCGGAACTGCGTTAATATGACAATTCAAGCCGCGTCAACATGACAATCGGAACTGAGTCAATATGACAATTCAAGCCGCGTCAACATGACAGTCGGAACTGAGTCAATATGACAATTCAAACTGCGTCAACATGACAATCGGAACTGCGTCAATATGACAATTCAAGCCGCGTCAACACGAAAATGGAACTGCATCAATATGACAATTCAAGCCGCGTCAACATGACAATCGAAGCCGCGTAAACATGACAATCGGAACTGCGTCAATATGACAATTCAAACCGCGTCAACATGGCAATCGGAACTGCGTCAATATGATAATTCAAGCCGCGTCAACATGACAATCGAAGCTAGGTCAACATGACAATTGGAACTGCGTCAATATGACAATTCAAGCCGCGTCAACATGGCAATCGAAACTAGGTCAACACGACAATCGGAACTGCGTCAACATGGCAAGTCAAGCCGCGTCAACATGACAGTCGGAACTGCGTCAATATGACAATTCAAGCCGCGTCAACATGACAATCGGAACTGCGTCAATATGACAATTCAAGCCGTGTAAACATGACAATCGGACATGGCATGGCAATCGAAGCTAGGTCAACACGACAATCGGAACTGCGTTAATATGACAATTCAAGCCGCGTCAACATGACAATCGGAACTGAGTCAATATGACAATTCAAACTGCGTCAACACGACAATCGGAACTGCGTCGATTTGACAATTCAAGCCGCGTCAACATGACAATCGGAACTGAGTCAATATGACAATTCAAGCCGCGTCAACATGACAGTCGGAACTGAGTCAATATGACAATTCAAGCCGCGTCAACATGACAATCGGAACTGCGTCAATATGACAATTCAAGCCGCGTCAACACGAAAATGGAATTGCATCAATATGACAATTCAAGCCGCGTCAACATGACAATCGAAGCCGCGTAAATATGACAATTTAAGCCGCGTCAACATGGCAATCGAAGCTAGGTCAAGACGGCAGTCTGAACTGCGTCAATATGACAATTCAAGCCGCGTCAACATGACAATCGGAACTGCGTCAATATGACAATTCAAGCTGCGTCAACATGACAATCGGAACTGCGTCAATATGACAATTCAAGCCGCGTCAACATGGCAATCGGAACTGCGTCAATATGATAATTCAAGCCGCGTCAACATGACAATCGAAGCTAGGTCAACATGACAATTGGAACTGCGTCAATATGACAATTCAAGCCGCGTCAACATGGCAATCGAAACTAGGTCAACACGACAATCGGAACTGCGTCAACATGGCAAGTCAAGCTGCGTCAACATAAAAGTCGGAACTGCGTCAATATGACAATTCAAGCCGCGTCAACATGACAATCGGAACTGCGTCAATATGACAATTCAAGCCGCGTCAACATGACAATCGGAACTGAGTCAATATGACAATTCAAACCGCGTCAACACGACAATCGGAAGTGCGTCAATTTGACAATTCAAGCCGCGTCAACATGACAATCGGAACTGAGTCAATATGACAATTCAAGCCGCGTCAACATGACAGTCGGAACTGAGTCAATATGACAATTCAAACCGCGTCAACATGACAATCGGAACTGCGTCAATATGACAATTCAAGCCGCGTCAACACGAAAATGGAACTGCATCAATATGACAATTCAAGCCGCGTCAACATGACAATCGAAGCCGCGTAAACATGACAATCGGAACTGCGTCAATATGACAATTCAAGCCGGTCAACATGACAATCGGAATTGCGTCAATATGACAATTCAAGCCGCGTCAGCATGACAATCGGAACTGCGTCAATATGACAATTTAAGCCGCGTCAACATGGCAATCGAAGCTAGGTCAACACGGCAGTCTGAACTGCGTCAATATGACAATTCAAGCCGCGTCAACATGGCAATCGGAACTGCGTCAATATGACAATTCAAGCCGCGTCAGCATGACAATCGGAACTGCGTCAATATGACAATTCAAGCCGCGTCAACATGACATTCGAAGCCGTTTCAACACGACAATCGGAACTGCGTCGATATGACAATCCAAACCGCGACAACATGACAACCGATCCCACGTCAACATGACAATCGAACCCACATCAACATGACAATCCAGTTTACAATTAGACAGTAAATAATCCAGACAAAGGGGAATGTGGAGTCATGTTTTGTACGTAACTTTCGTACATCGATCATCCATCTGTTGGTATTGAGTTGACACCATGTGATAAAGTTAAGTCAGAGCATAAAAACATTTCCATTTGTATCAGGTCAGGATTTACAAACGCTTATTTGATTTTAAAGTATGTCTGCTTATATGCTTTCAAGATTTCCTTTTTGTAGAATAGTGTCGCGCTGACAGCTAATACTTCAAACAGTCATTTACACATGAACAAACACACATTTTGTTTAAATACCATAATTAAGGTAACAATGAATATCTACTTGACCTAAATACAGTGCTGAAGAGATCGGAAGCTCATTTATGAGACAGCTTTTTTACCCGGATTCCAGTATCAACCGTTGATTTTACAGTTGTGTTGAGACGGAAAGTCTATGTTTAAAGGATCTGACACGGATTTTCCTTTCAAATCAACTTTTATTCAACGAGTTCACGAGTTGAATAAAAGTTTATATGAAGTGTAAACGAATGTCAGAATCTTTTTATCGCGTGACTAAAACAACCATAAATTGTTCTTGCTGTATCTATATTTATTTGAACTATACTGAAAAAAAAAGCTGCAAGAAGGTAGTTCCACAATAAAATGTCAAATTATTACTGAAATACTGAACATAGAAGACATCTCTTAGTAATAGAACATATATATGTTAATAAATTTTCAAGAAATAACAATAGATAAATTGAATCTATATAAACCAAAATATAAATGCGTAATGTTGTGTTAGCCTATATTACATGTGTGTAATACCAAAAATATTTATAACGGTAATATTGCATTGCAAACAACATTTGTTATGTGATAAAAACAAATTACTATGCACAAATAAACAGATTTTCTCGTAAACGTAAACTAATCAGAACAGGAACTGCTTATGTCTTCTTTCGCAAATGCATTTCTTTGAAGGATTTTAAAGGATAAACGCAGGCATTGAAGGACGTTTCAATAAACACGCCCGTGAAAATATTTCCCTCTGTATACATCAACATAAACGATCAGAGAAAAGGCGTTTCCTCAAGTGACCACTTGGAGATCAACAATCGGCTCTCTTTGAAAATGTTTTGATGCTAACAAAAATTTTAGAAAACACTTGACATTGAACAAAAAGCTTTCACCTAGAAGAAACAGAAAGAGATCTATTGAAGATAATTGTCTAGTGAATATACTGAAAATAAGTCAGTTCTGACACGTGGACATGAAACTGATAACTAAAGGAAAGTAAACAAACGGAACTGAGCATTGCAACAAAGACTGTCTTTCTTTAAACTTTAAGCAAAAGTACATAATACGGCTTACGTTTGTACTGAATGTATTTCCTTTGATTGTGTTTATAAATAAAATGTGTAATTTTGTTCTAGATAAAATACGAAAATATGTCTGCGTCAAACGAATGTAAACAAGGATTGTTTACATTTACTCCCCTGTATTGCACGCCAAGGCACACGTGTGAAATTCTTCGTTTTTCCTTCAGAAGATATTCTATCCATCACTGTCGAACATAAGCGCATAAAACTTCTTCAAACAAGAATTTCTAGATGAATGATATGGTTTATCCTTCATGCTTCAAGTCCCAGCCATCAATACCGAACATTTCCGAGTGTTTTTATTCCGCGCACCTGGATAATCTCATTCAGGTTTTAGACCACTAAAACTTGATTTGATTATACTGAAATGAGATAATCACAAGTTTGTTTTTAGAACCGCGCTTCTGCACAGTGATTTAAACATATATTCAAAATATTGTGCTCAAAAGAATAGGAAAAGAAAAACTGCTTAGTTTGAATACAAAATCTTTTTGTTTCGAATGTCATGCAAATAAATGAGAATTATATGTCATGTTTTAACTATTTTACGTTTATTTATTTATTTTTTGTTACTTTTTATAAAATGTGACTTTTCATTCTTCTCCCGTGAGTTGTAGTGCTGCAAATGTCAGTTGATTTTGCCAGAATGCGGATCATGCCTATCCCTATACAAGTGTACAAGAGTGTAATTTACGAACTAAACAATCTATTAAATAAACAAAGCGACAATTTTTCATTAAAGTCAAAATATTAGCAACGAGTACAGGGGTAAATTTATTTGATAGTTTTCCAACCTTCAAAAAACACAAGGGAGAGATCGACTTGTCTGTATTGTAGTATAAAAGTGAAAAGTTTCTTTTCGCATGGTAGGGCTCTTTGAGCCTGGCAGCTAATGATTTAAACTGGATATATCTTTAAAAAGCTTATCATTTAATGCATTCTGAGATTTGCCTTTCAGAACATATCAATTATTTGGTTAATTTTAAAATACATTACATTGACTAATCGTTTGCACTTAAAGATCTCATCCGTTTATTGGCTTTAAATTAAGATATATTATTAGAATATAAATAATGTATATAAGAAATGATAAAATCTCCTCTTATGCTGCACTGGCGTCAAAGAATGGACCGACATCGAAAATGAGACTGCTGTAATACGCAATAAAACACATTCATTCAAATGCATCACGCGTGAAAAACGGAAATAGTATACATTATTTTATTTACAATGATATAAAAGATTTGGTCTTATGAATGATTTTATATAGTAGGGCCATAATTAAAGTTTGCATTTTTTTTTTTTTTTTTTTTTTTTTTTTGCTTTTCTTTTATCATGACACCGTTAATTTTGAAAATTCCTAAAACGAAACCAATGATTTTAATTTTCTCACCTTAAAGAGCGTTTAATTGTAAATATACCAAGGGTCTATAATGAATAGGGAACATGAATTCAGTTGAAATAGTGTAGTAATAAATCGCACAGGTAGTGAGAGCGTAGCTTCAACAAAAATCTCAGCTTGTAATAGCCATCCTCTATTTCAGTCACTATATTATAGCTTTCTGACTACTTGTTTAAAGTCTAGGTTTTTACTTCACGTGCATGTTATGAGTCTTTGCTACCCTCTTTGCACCTATTTATTATCTAAACCGGATAACCATATAACCGACCGACCAACGCCTTCCCCCGACCCCATCCCGCCAGCCCCAATTAAATTCACAGAAAAGTTATTTTAGTTTAGTTTGAAAGCTATGGTTCCTTTACAGTTTTCTACATGCACAGTATATAGAACAAATTCTAAAGGCATGAGGAGTGTTAGTGGGGGAGCAGAAAATCGAACACGCGACCCCTGCATTACCGGTCCTGTGGACCACTGATGCGTCTCCTACCCGTGAGTCGTTTTACTTTAACGCTTAGATATGTCAGAATGATGCTGACCAAATATTAAAGCACGTGATTAAAAATGAGCAACACGTCTTAGACCCTGACCAACCAAATAATGAATAACTGTTAAAAGGGAAAAAATCAAGATATTGCGTTATTCTATTTTACTCTGGTAAGAATGTGACAATACGTTATTTTCTGTTCATTATAAATATATACACTGAAACCCTCCAATTTCGTTCTGGAATTATTTACTACTTAGTTCTGCTACATTTAATTTTGTTCTCTTTAATTTTTCTTCCATTGCAAATAAATAACATCAATACAGACATTAAAAAGTATACCGTAATTTCTTTCGTGTGTAGAATTTGTGAATAATTCATTTCCATGACATATGGAAATATTTCTATGGTTGTAAAAACCGTTATTTTGAAATACGAGCCAAGCAAATTACTATTCCAGGTATCTCGTATAGAACGCGCTCTTCGGAATACCTCTGTCTCCTTGGTAAATCGCCCGAAAACTACAATCTGTGAAGCAGCTAGGCGCTATGGAGTACATAGTTTTTCTTTTATTTTCTAGAGTCTGAGAGTTTAAAAATATATTCGAAAATCAACCACTAAGATGGAGGTAAGAGTTGTATTTGCTGTTGTTGTCGTCGTCTTTTTAATATTGATTTTTTAATTCAGTAATTTTTCTTTCATTTCATATTAGATTTAATTCTTAAATTATTTTTCTACAAAGTCTATAAGCTATGAAATGAATATCTACAAAGTTCTGATATATTTCGCTCATTTAACACGCTCGGATTTTTTACACAAATTTATTTTCGAAATTGAATATGCATCACGATACACATGTAACTGTGAAGTCTTTAATTACCCTTCAACGTACAGGTTTAATTGAATACTTTTACTCCAAGTATTTTATTTTGCAAAATATGAACACTCTTACAAACAATATTGTGTATAAAATTAATGTATAATTTAGTCGCCGATAAAAACACAGTTGTGTAAAAAAAGTATTTTTTTAACATTAATTAAAAAATGAATTTACCTTTTAGCATTAGTTTCAAATTTTAAAAATTTGGTAAGGCATCTATAAAAGCTAAAAGCATTGTCAGTACTTTTTGGTGTTCAAATGTATTTTTCGTTTTCAAATAAGATGCTACAATATTTTAATCTATACCAGTTGATGTTGAGTTAACTTATAAAGATTGAGAACAATCCTCTGTTCCACTCCTATGTATCGAAATTCAATTAACAGTCAGTGTTTTTTTTATTCATAATTCAAATGGGATATCTTACCCATTCGTCCAAAAAGCTCAGCTTATGTGTTAATGGTGGAGTCGGAAATACGCTTAAAGGAATGTGAATGATATGCAAGAAAATATCGAGGACTTAATGCAGAATTACTGATATTGCATATGAA
Source organism: Cyclina sinensis (assembly GCA_012932295.1). Lineage (NCBI taxonomy): Eukaryota > Metazoa > Mollusca > Bivalvia > Venerida > Veneridae > Cyclina > Cyclina sinensis. Next base: position 5,126,485 of record JAAONU010000019.1, read on the forward strand.
ATAATGGCGGTACAATAGTTTTGAATGTAGCCCTCGGTATTTACATTAGACTTGCTTGAATTTCTCAGTACGTTCAATCCTTCTATATGATAGGCAGTTTATATGTAATAAATTTCGTTTAAGAACAGGTACATAACTGTATGAAGCACTTAAACATATGTTATAATCAATCTTAATACTATCCCACTATCTGAAGCTTAATCATAAAATACACAGGTTTTATAAACAATTATTATTTCAGGTAATTTTACAGGAGACTTCTAAAACATTTTCTCAAAATCAAAACTATATAATTATGTATAATTGCCGAAACAGACTCCGGTGCAGGATGCAAACTGGCTTTTATGAGAGAAAAGATTTGTAAACAAAATACAACATTATAACGAACTTTGAGGCACGCTGTACTGTGAATTAACTAATATCTTTTTCATTCCTGAATTGCTTCGCGCGCATTTAGTACATGGTATTTGTCCTCGAACGATCACGTGATACTTTTTAAAACCAAAACAAGGTTCCGTTCGAGTTCTTGTTATTTCAATTGACAAACAAGGTGGCGTTATGAACTTTCTCGTACATTAAAAATCGAAGAATGTTGAATGATATTTTAAATCCTTATGAATGTTTGTTACTTGTGTTTTCGTTTAGTCAGCTATATATTTTTAGTTTCGACAATGTTTTGACAACTTTGTCCTCACCGACTTTACAACACAGCTACCCTCTGTACAAGTCAAGAAGCAAAGGGTTAACGCGCTCGCATTCTGCATTTTCCTAAATTGCGAAGAGCATAAAATCACTTGTTCGTACATGTGTGTGAATCAAATGAACAAGAGGTCTGAAAAACACATGCTTGCCATATTTCTTTAATTATGTACAGTAAGTAACGTTTGAAATACCGGATGCGCCTCAGGCAAAATTGTTGGAAACAAAATATCAAATGTGTGCTGTTTCCCACAATTAACATCTTAACATTATCTAGAAATAAATTTAAATTGTTTTAGTCTAACGCACTGATCAATTTATTGTAATGCGATAATCTATCTTAACACTTGAAGTTATATTTTAGATAAAATTTTGTCAATAAATCTTAAATTGTTTCAGATATTGTCTCTGGCTTCCGCTCTATATAAACATTTAATCAACAAACGCAAAAAATAACAAAGAATTCCATGGAAACAAAACAACTTTTCAGCAGAAATTGGGATATAAAATACTCTATTATCATATGAAATAAACGAAATGAGCATTTACTCCCGGTGAGAAAATCCAAAAGTAAATAAACCCATAATCAATGGCTTTGTGTATGCAGTCTGCTTTCGCGATTAAAACAGTTTGCGCAAGTTGAGAATCAAAGTGAATTTATATACATGTATGTTTATTCCCGTTGACTGCTATCTTCTGTTCCGATTGCTCTCCATTCGCATATGATGATATTCAATCCCTGGACTTCAGACACTGTCTAGTTCGCCAAAATATACTGTGTGTAGCTTGAATAACTTTTATATTAATCTATATTTCTATTTTTAGGTTGACCTAGATAACGACTACGATGAAGACTACGGCGACCTTTTTAGAACCTATATACTGAATGTATCACATGATGACCTTGCCAACATTACCAACATGAGTCACAACACCAGCGGCGAGAAACCAGAGAACAACGACTCTGCAGATTTTGAAAATTTTTCATCCTGGATTTTTGCTTTGAACGTCATTTCCGGAGTTGGCATTCTGACCAATAGTGTGTTAGCTTTTATGATAATTGTCGACTTTGTAATCGATAGAAAGAGGCGATTTTGGACACGCCACTGGTTGTTATTAAATTCGTCTTTGACGCACGTGGCGTTTCTAGGGATTTCAATATATATAAGAGAATTCGGAAGATTTAAGGATCAAACGGACCGAAATTGTTTGATCCTCCAGCACACAGATAAAACGATAGAATTTGTATCCATCCTGTATCTTGTAATCATAGCAATTAACGTCGCTGGCAATACTGTTAAACCGTCAGTACCGTGCGGCAAGAGGAGCATTCTATTCTGGATATTCTTTATTCTGTTTATCATGGTTTGTGCGAACCTCGGAGTTCTGGCTTTGTTCACGATGAAACTCGAAGATGTGTTTCAGGATCCTCTGAAGTGCCAGATAGACGCTACATCATTTTTGCCAGCCAGAAGTGTGCATCTCGTCGCCATAGTAACATTTTATGTTCCATATGGAATACTACTCACGCTCGCTTTTTCTTCGCTTATGTGTTCTTGTACTCAGCAAAGAAAATTAACACTCTCAGCTTCAAACGTTAATGGCTATTACATCGCTAGAAAACACGCGGCAATCTTCATGTTCATAACTGCTACAGCGGGTTTTCTTTTAATGTTGCCCTATTATATGTTTCAGGTACCAGAAATAACAGTCATTGTTTTGACAGAGTTTAAAATCTATTACTATCTTATATTTTTTGTAACGCTTCTGATCAAATTGATTTTCTACATAACTTTTCCTGTAATGTGTTTATGTCTAAAAGAAATAAGCGAGATTTACAGAAAGGCTGTTTCAAATTAAGCATTTAAACAGATGTACAAGCGTGAGAGATTTGTTGTTTTTTTTTGTCCATACGCAAAATTTTTGAACTGCAATACATACAACTACAATTTGTTGATGGTTTTCTGGTCTCTGTGCTCGTTTAAAGCGACTAACTCACAGATGGGACAACGGTGCATTAAAAATATTTCTTCATATAGAAATTCTCGTTGTAATTGTGAAGAACATAATTAAACTAAGTTTTTTCAATAGTATATTTTAACTTCTCATTGATTTAAAAAAAGAAGATAATAAGATAATTTCTGTGAGTCAGTCGCTTTAAATGATGACAATAATCTAGGATTCCCTATCAATTAATTGCACTTGACACACGCAGGCAGATTATTTGTGAGACATGTGTATGCTCATATTTTTGACTGTTTCGCGTAGTGACGTCAATGTCACAACTTTTTTCTTCCACCAAAGAAAATAAGCATTCGTGTTAAAAGCAGCTAAGACATTTGTCTTTCAAATAAATGTAAAACTATACTTGGCATGATATCAATCCAAGTCATTCAGACTCGGTGTGTACATGGACAGGGTACGAATGCGTATTCAGTGTATTTTGATGTTCAGGTGTCAAACTGCAGCGCAAGATATGTATTTCAGTAATAGTGGCCATGGTCAGATTAATTAATCAATACCTATAGAAAAATTCAGACAGTGAATTGTTGTCAATTTATTTAACAAGTGCTGCATACGAAAATAACAGTGCATTTCAATTGAGCTAGGGCTCATATCTAACTGAACTTCGGGGACAGTTATGGACCCATGTGACTAAAACACTTTACTTTGCAATTAGGCCAATTTCATAAACAGTTTTAAACCGATGGCCTCGTTTGCCTGGTACTGAATAAATCAAAAAGTCTGTGGAAAAAAATAATTACTAGAAATGTGTCTTAAGGACACGGCACATCTCTTTGGTGGGTTCATATGACCTAAGAAACACAGGGCAATAACTGTAGTCTAAAATGCGCGTACAGATTATTATCTTTTTGAAAGTTTGAATCAAACCATTGAAAAAACTTAATGACGAGTTCAACACACAATGTCGGTAGAATTAGGTACATGTCCTTCCTTTCTTTCTACACAATGAAGCTCGTCTTCAAAAGTATAAAGAAACTCCTCTAAAACATTTATGACTTCGTCAAAACCTTCAATATACTCCATATAGTAAAAATATCTGTATGACTAGGCGCAAACAAAATCTTTCCTTTACATCCATCCTAGCAGTTCGTCCGAAAGATGAAAGATGAGATCGACACACAAGGTTTTCTCTTATCCATAGTGAATATACAAAGGCCCATAACTCCGGTAAAACCCATTTAAATAGAAATTCCTTCCTTTAGGAATACGAGGATCTACACACCGAGAGTTTTCATATGGTAAAGTTTGAAGCAAATCATCAAAACGATTATTAAGAGGTCTGACACCAAAGATGTTCTTTACACTACACAAAAATATGTATCATGAATGTTTTGAAAAATTGATTAGTCTTCAAATACAAGGCTTTGAGGTTTTATATTTAAAATGTAGGGTTGGCTAGAAGCTATTATGTCCTTGGGCCATTATTGGTCCCCTCTTTGTTTTACAAAGAGATATGTAGAAAAACTATTACAGATATTACTTCGAATAAGGAATATGGAACTGGTTCCTTATTCAAACGCAAATAAGGAACAGAAAACATGATCGTCGCAAATACCTCCATTTATCTTTTTTTTCTGTAATTCATGTGATTTATGAAAGGTAAGCACATACAATATATTCCATAAGAATAACTCAAACTTTGAACCTAAATTGTTAAAAGTCGAATGAGGAATAGGGAACCGGTTTAATTCCTTATTCCTTATCCAAACGCGAATAAGGAATGAAAATAATGACAGTCGCAAATGCCTCTATTTATCTTGAATTTAAGCTTTAACTCGTGTGATTATGATTATCAAGCACATACACTATATTCCAAAATAAATAAGTCAAGCTTTGAGTCTTAACTTTTACAAGCCAACTGGTTCCTTATTCCTTATTCAACAGCAAATAAAAAAGAATAAAAAAAATTGACTGTCGCAAATGTCTCCATTTGCCTCAATATTTAACTGTAACTCATGTGATGTATGATATTAAAGCACTTTTAATATATTCTAGAAGTAATAACTCAAGCTTTTTAACTAACGTATTCCAAGTCGAATAAGGAATTAGGAACTTTTTTTACTTAAATTAAATATCTAGATGCCGTGAGATTATAACAACATGATATTTTACTTCAAAACTGATTCAAAGTCAAAATAGAACAAAAAAAATATATTCGCTCCAACCGGATTTGAACTCTGGACCCCTCATGTTAACAAAATAATAACAACGATTTTACTGTCACCACTATCACCGCATGTGAAATAACTATCGTTTACTTTAAATCTTATACAATATATTTATACCGTCGCGTTACGGTATAGCACTATAAAAGGAAAAAAATCAATTTATAATGTGATTACCTGACTTATTTTTTGTCAGTTAGTCAGTTTTTTAAGCATTAGTCATAAATATCACAAGAAATTTATAATACAAGAAAACTTTCTCTTTTGTGTCATCTGGAGCACAGCCTCTTTAAACGGCATATATCATAAATAATTTCCGTTAATGTTATTTGTTTTTAATTCAGTAATACTCCGCAACTGAGGAAATCATAATAAATACCTGTTTCTCCAAGGTTCTACACATAGATAACGGACGGCTTTTACGGTTTTTACGGTCCCTGGTAAAACTACATGGTGACGCAGCTAAGTTATATTTTTTAATTTAATTTTCCGCTATCAATAAACAAATAAATCTGACGCTTTTTTCTATATTGGTATTGAATGTCGACAGATCAAAAATCGATAGTTGATACATAAAGTGAATTTTAATTAACTAGCGGCATCAAGTTATCAAACAAACATGCGTCTAATACCGACACGCACTACGGGGCTAGCACAAGGCAGGGTCATGTAAAAGCAATCATGCATGGTATTAAATTCTGACTGTCGCACCGAAGGGTTGAAAGTCCTTTTTAAGCATGACTCTTCATGATGCAGGATTTTCAGAAATACATATTCAGCATGATACTGGATTTTTTTTGCATGACCCTGTATGCTGCTTAAAATAATTATCATGACCCTGCTTGATGCAAAAACCTGCAGCATTATGCTGGGCCTTGCAATAAAAACACTGATGGTAAGCCATACAAGTCAGACAGGAATTAATATGTTTTCGATAGAAATATATATAGAAGTGTTTACCTCTTGTGGATGGCAGCTGCCTCCCGTAGACACCACTGCGTTAACTGAAAGTTGAAGTAAATGAACGACTCAAATTATATTTATTAAAATAAATAATTACACTGGAGTATCAAGTTACCTGGCTTATTGCATTTATTCAAGTTGCACGAATTCTCTGAGCAAATATCCGTGCAGAATGTAAAATCTTCCCTCACAGCGGACTGTTATATTTTAAAGAGCTGTGTCATCAAAAACACGTTAAAAGAGCGATTTGGAAAGGAGATAAATTCAAATATGTAACAAAGGAATTTTATAATCGTAGGTACCTGTTTTCTAGAAGAACAACGTTGTAAGTATCGGAGAATGCAGCAATATATGGGAAGCAGACTAGATTTCCATTCATTGTCTATAAGAAACTGCCAATTTTCTCACATATATGGTCATGGTCGGTAGCAAGAATCGAACGAAATAATCATAGGATAAACAGAAAAGCAAGTAACTATGGCGTAAGCAATTAAGTAATTTTTGTACAGTCTATTTTCTACGTTTTTGCAGAGCTAATATTATCTATATATTTTCTTGACTTTCTGTTGTTATAACAAATCTGTCAGCTGTAAAAGGGTCACTTTTTTCTCTACTTTGGCTGCCGAAAAATGTTTCAGTGTTCACCAAGTATATCTTAATGAGTGTCTTTTCAAGAAGTTTAATATTTTAAAATGAGTCAGGTGCAGAACATATTCTGAACGAGTGAGAGAATATTCTGTCAGCGTTGCCTTCTGATGACTTCAATCGTTTCGTTCTGTGCATTTGTCGTCTTCCTCTGTAGTAGGGATATTTCGTCCTGTGCATTTTCTGTTATGCTCTGTAGTAGGGATATTTCGTCCTGTGCATTTTCCGTTATGCTCTGTAGTAGGGATATTTCGTCCTGTGCATTTTTCGTTATGCTCTGTCGTAGGGTTATTTCGTCCTGTGCATTTTTCGTTATGCTCTGTAGTAGGGTTATTTCGTCATGTGAATTTTCTGTTATACTCTGTAGTAGGGTTATTTCGTCATGTGAATTTTCTGTTATTCTCTGTAGTAGGGTTATTTCGTCCTGTGCATTTTTCGTTATGCTCTGTAGTAGGGTTATTTCGTCCTGTGCATTTTTCGTTATGTTCTGTAGTAGGATTATTTCGTCCTGTGCATTTTCCGTAATTCTCTGTAGTAGGGTTATTTCGTCCTGTGCATTTTTCGTTATTCTCTGTAGTAGGGTTATTTCGTCCTGTGCATTTTTCGTTATGCTCTGTAGTAGGGTTATTTCGTCCTGTGAATTTTTCGTTATGCTCAGTCGTAGGGTTAATTCGTCCTGTGCATTTTTCGTTATGCTCTGTAGTAGGGTTATTTCGTCCTGAGCATTTTTCGTTATGCTCTGTTGTCCTGTGCATTTTTCGTTATTCTCTGTAGTAGGGTTATTTCGTCCTGTGCATTTTCCGTTTTGCTCTGTTGTATGGTTATTTCGTTCTGAGCACTTGTCACTATACTCTGTTGTCAGGTAATTTCATTCTGCCAGTATGCCCCGTTGAGTAGCTTTTTATTTCGGTATAGCATTTATTATTAAGCTTTGAAGTAGAGTTCTTTTGTTCTGTGCATTTGTTATTATGCCTTGTAGTAGGGTTATTTCGTTTCGGTCACATATCAATAACTCTGTCGTAAAGTTTCTTTTCGTTCAGTGCTGTCTTATCCTTGATAGTAGGGTAATTTCGTTTTCAACATATATCATTATGCTCTGTAGAAGGGTAATTTCGTTCTCAACATATATCATCATGCTCTGTAGTAGGGTTATTTCGTTCCGTGCATGTGTTGATTATGCTCTGTAGAAGGGCTATTGCGTTCCGCGCACTATCCATTATACTCTGTTGTAAGGTTATTTAGACCTCAACATTTGTAATAATGCTCTATAGTGAGGTGATTTCGTTCTGTGCATTTGTCATTAACCTTTGTAGTAAGGTTATTTTCAATCTCAGCATTTTTAATTATGCTCTGTGGTAAGGTTATTTCGTTCTCAGTATTTGTCATTATACTTTGATGTTCTGTCATTATGCGATGTTGTAAGTTTTTATTATCGAAACATACGTCAAGGTACTTTTCCATGATGTAAAAGGAAGCCTTATTTGTTGATCCAACATTATGAACATGTATAATTATGCTCTTTAAAATAGGTAACACAAGCGTTATGTTTTCGTCCTATTCTACGTCCATAAGGTTGTATTTTTTTGCCCTATCTAACGCAGAAACGCAGTGTCCTTGATGTTAACATTAATGTTGTCTTGTTATAATTCAGTGTTAAATGGACCAGGCTATCGATACTAAAGAATGTCGGCCCATTGCAAACAGTCTGAATATGTAAAGGAAAGTAGTTAACTTCGTCATTACATTTTCTTCAACAGGATTTGTATTTCGTTTACGTGTCATCATTTTTTAAGCTTCTGTTACTGACTTTTCATTAATGGTCAAGGTTTCACGGTGACCCTGAAAAATCCTAAAAATTCAATTTGAAGTGATACTTTGAAGAATAAAACTTACCAATTTTTTTACTTGGATATATTTATAAAGAAAAAAATGTTTTACGCCCTTTGAGTTAAAACAATTATTTTGGTGGCAATTCAAAAATTGAACTTACAAAAACAAGATTACTACAATTATTCATGTCAATTTTATCAATTTTAGCAGTTAAAGTAGCTTTTGTTACATGTAATGTACATGATTTCTGAATATTTACTTCTTTTTTTATTGTCTAGAATATCTTGCATTTTGGTCCATTTAAACTTCAACATAGTTTTAGTTTTAATCAATTTCCTCATATTGAACAGGTGGAATAATATATCTGTATAATATAATTGCTTCAATTATTTACAAAGCACTTATCTTTGCGTGTCACTTGGCTTACAATTTTCTTATTCTCTATTGTACTCCAAACCACATCAAATACATGCTAATTCTATATTTCTATCCCCATTTTACTCTGAAAACTTACGAGTTAAACAGTAATTTATGCACATATGTTAAAAAGAAAGTAAGCATTTGTAAATACTTGTTTCATAACAAATGGAAGAGCATCAAAAATAAAGTGTGCCCGAACATTTTCAACATCCCGTATATTATATTAAAGAATCAGAGGGACTTAGCACAAATGACCTGTTATCCGCCGCTGCAAACAAAATAGGCTGGTAGGATGAAAAGAGATAGCTTTAATGAGAAATATTCTTTTCAGTAGATATTAGAGAAATTGGTGTATATATAAAAGTGAAAAACGCATATCAATATAAACCACAGTCAGAAAACACAGCCTCCTCACACAGTCAGAAGCAAGAGAGCATGATCAACTAACAAAAATCACCACAAACAACGAAAGTGAGAACTCGCCTTGGAATGGTCAATGGCAGTTGAAATAAAATAAAACTAGAACTGTGTCCATAGGACACGGATGCCCCCACTATGCATAAGTGCTCATAAACAAGAGCATGTATATCCTGTATGTAAGATTTTTTCTGTACATATACCTAAAATGATCTACAGGTAACCTTATGTACATGTTAAATTAAATTACAAATGTAAAATTTATATGTTCAATTATTTATATGGTATATAGTGAAAAAATCAACAAAGGGCCATAATTCTTTTAAATATGGTCACAGCAAAAATTCCTTCCTTTACTACCATCTACACATTAAAGCTGTTCATCCCTGGAAGTTTAAGCAAAATCTGCCATCTGGTTTAAGAGGAGTTGCGTTCACAAAATTTCTATATGGTATATAGTGAAAAAATCAACAAAGGGCCATAATTCTGTTAAATTTGGTCGCAGCAAAAATTCCTTCCTTTACTTCCATCTACACATTAAGGTTGTTCATCCCTGGAAGTTTAAGCAAAATCTGCCATCCGGTTAAAGAGGAGTTGCGTTCACAAAATTTCTATATGGTATATAGTGAAAAAATCAACAAAGGGCCATAATTCTGTTAAATTTGGTCGCAGCAAAAATTCCTTCCTTTACTACCATCTACATATTAAGGTTGTTCATCCCTGGAAGTTTAAGCAAAATCTGCCATCCGGTTTAAGCGGAGTTGCGTTCACAAAATTTCTAGTGAAAAAATCAACAAAGGGCCATAATTCTGTTAAATTTGGTCGCAACCAAAATTCCTTCCTTTACTACCATCTACACATTAAGGTTGTTCATCCCTGGAAGTTTAAGCAAAATCTGCCATCCGGTTTAAGAGGAGTTGCGTTCACAAGATTTCGGGACGTACGGACGGACGGACAGACGTACGGACGGACAAGTGCAACGCTATATGCACCCCACTTTGTGGGGGCATAAAAAAGCTAAAATAACCCACGACATTAGATCTAAAAACGGATCCAAAAGAAAAGGTAGGGCTATATCACTAATGTAATTTAGGTGTAACTCTTGTTTTCTATATCTATAAAAGCTCAGACGCTGTATAAGTATTATGATTGCAAACCAGCGGGTCAAATTAAGTTTAACGTTAATAAACTGATTCTTTAATGCAGTACTTACCTCACCATTAGAAGAGACCGTAACATTCATACTATTTTCGGTTGTTTCAAAGTTGTCGAAGGAATAGCAACGCAAAGCCCCGACTTTGTCATGAAACAGAAACATTTATATAAAGGGGAATAACTGCAACTGCTGGGGCTAAAATGTATAGAAGGTTTATTTAGGTCCGCAAAATTACAGATGTTCTTTATTCATTTACGTTAAAGGATCTGTAAACATGTATTGCAGTTGGTAGTTAGGAATCAAATGTGTACCCAAAAATGCACTTCTAGCCTGTTCTTGGGGATTCAAATGTGCATGCAAAGTGCACTCTTTGCTGAAAGTTGGGGATTCAAATATGCATTCAAATGCATTTCTGGCTGGTAGTTTGGGATTGAAATATTCATTTGAAATGCACTTCTGGCTGGTAGTTGGGGAATCAAATGTGCATTCCAAAATCACTTCTAGCCTGTAGTTTGGGGTTCTCACGTGCATTCCAAAATTTACATTTAACCTGTAGTTGGGGATTTAAATGTACATTCTAAAGGACTTCCAGAATCTAGTTTTGGAGTCAAATAAGCATTAGAAAACACAATTCTGTCTGAAATTGGAGACTCAAAATGCACTTTTTGGTAGTTGGGGATTCAGATGTGCATTCGAAAATGCACACATACATAAGCATATTTTGTTCAAAGGTGCATTAAAAAGTACTTCTGGTTGCTTATTTGGCAATCTGAAGTTTTTATGCACTTTTGGCTGTTAGGTAAACACTCAGAATCATTTGTACAATTATAGGTATATCACGTTTATGATTTTGGAACTGCTTACTAAAAACTACACCTGGTCTTCGGTTGGGTGCGCTAAAAACACAGATCATCTTTGCCATTGTATGATTCTGTATATTTTCTAACCTTTGTAAGTTCCAGTATCCTCATATTTCAGAACAGTAATCCAGTGGTGATACAGGGAAATTACGTTTTAATACTTAGAGACATTTGAAAAAAGTGCAAGTGCTCAACCAGCGCTTTTTCCAAATATGACAGCATTTAGTGTAAAATGTCCATTGCTGTTAAGCATTACACCTTCATAAATATTTATAGTTATCAACAACTTTAGGGTATTATTTCTTACCTTGAAAACATGGTTCTTCTACAAAGATATTTCTTTCCTGATCATCTGAATTTAACTGAACAATTATGGACGGAATACGCTGAACAATGACTCACTTAAGAATCAAGTTTGCAACAAGTTGAGCCTTGCATGTCAAAACATGACGGAAATGAAATTATCAAATTGTTGTAGTCTTACTGACGTTATGCTTGTAATCCCCCCCCCCCCCCCATCCAAGATGAGAGGGTATTAAGTTTTGCAAATGTCAGTCGGTCAGTCGGTCGGTCGGTAGACACTTTTGTTTCCGATCAATATTTAGAGAACCCTTAGGCCCATCTTCCTCAGATTTAGTACGTAAATTGGTCATGACTAGTAAATGGTCCCTGTAGTTTTTCAGGTCATTATGTCAAAGGCCATTGTTACAATGACCTTGAAAAGAAAAACGTTCCTGATCAATAACTATAAAATATTTGGGCCCGGGTCCCTCAGACTTAGTACATAGATTGGTTATGACAAGTAGATGACCTATATAGTTCTTCAGGTCAGCAGGACAAAGCCACGGTGACCTTGAATAATAACAAAACGGTTTCGGATCATCAACTATAGAAAACTTGGTTTAAGGTTCTTCAAACTTCATAGGTTGGTCATGACAATTAAATGCTCCCGGTAGTCTGTTTTAGGGTTATTAGGTCAAAGATAAAGTCACCATAACCTTGAAAAGCTAAATAGTTTCTGCTAGTACGATGTTTATTCAGTAGCTTAAACTGTCACTTTACTGATCATCCCATCACAGCGAATCAGTTTTCTCAGGTATACCTATCAATAAAACTGTGTCTTGCAATCTACCCGCAGCCAGAAAAAAATGTGCCTGGGCGGCGTCAAAGTTGCTGTGTCGTTATTGTCGCTGCGTTACTACCGGAAATCTTCACTTAATATTTTACTCAGTTTTTATCCTGACCGCTGTTCCATTTCGTACACAAAATGACACTAGAATAACACTACTGACAGGTAAAAGGCTGAGTTTGAAAGAGACACAATGGGCGGCACTTTAATTGATTTATGACAGGTGTACCGACAGGTCTCTTTCTTTACCTAACTATGTAAACTCTAATCAGTTTTGCAAGCAGTAATAAGTCAAAGTTGGCAAAACTTGCTCGGAATATTCTTTGCATAAAGCTCTAACAAATTTGATAAAATTTGTTTAAAAATATAAAGTCTTTGGAAATGTTGTCAGAAACCATAGGCCCTATACCTTAAATATCTGGTATGTAACATTGTTTAGATAAAATCGCAAAGATTTTTTAAATTATGTCCTTTGGATTATTAATGGACTCGACCCGTGGGGCCACTTGATTTAACGAAGGCTTATATAGGTAAGACTTTGAAAGTCTTCCTGTCAGAAACAGTTCGTCCTAGACCCTAGACATCTGGTACGTAGCCTTGTATAGCTTACCTCCTCAAAAGTAGTCCAAATTATTGCCGTATGGTCAAAATGAACCCGTCTTGAGGTTCACTTGTCTAACAATGTTGTATAGGGAAATCTTTCTGTCTGAAACTGTATGCCCCTTATGCTTAGATTTTTATGTAGCATTGCTTGGTACACCTGCACAAGGTTTGTTAAATTTGTGTCCCCTGGGTCAAAATTGGCCCCACCCTTAAATCTTTGAAAATCATCTTGTCAGATATCCCAGGCCGTGGAACTTCACATATATTTAGTATGAACTATTGTCTTGTTTTGTTTTCCAAAGGTTGTTTAGATTATCACTCTAGGGCTAAATTTACCCTGCCCAAACAGTCGCTTAATTAAAAAAGACATATATAGAAAAAGTAGAATTCCCTTAAGGTATATTAAAGGCTTTTAACACATATTTAACTTACTCTTTGACCTTAATATGACCTCGACTTTTATCATGACATAATGACTTTTTTCAGCTACAGTGTGGGAAATTGAGTTATACTTATAATGTTCGCATGAAAATTTAAGTTTTGAACCTTGCAGACATTGCAGGTAGATTTTGACTTCAACTTTGGCTGAACTTAACCTTAATTCCTTCATTTGGCTTCATGTTTTAACTTGTTGTACTCAGGTGAGCAATATAGGGCCGTCATGCTGTTGTTGTTCTTAAGGACGAAACTAACTACAAAAAAATACATATGTTTGACCCAATTAAGAAATGTAGAATCTGGTGCTAAGTCTGGTGTGTTCTTAAAAATTAAGTTTGGCTTTAGTGTCCGTGTTTCTCAGGTTACACAGTTGGTAATTCCCTCGAAACCAAAACTACATTTCAGATGGTAGTTGTGAATTAGAACTTAAGTAAGATATAAATAATTATTTCTTTAGCAATATGATTAAGTTTATAGGTAAAAGTAAATTAAGTTAGCACCTCAACATAACGATAATATCTTCGCCCCGCTGAACTTACCAGGTAATGGCTTTCTGCAGCATATCGTGCGTGCAAAAATTGAATTTAAATCCGGGGACCTCGCTGGCAATCCATTCGTTCAGTAGTGCTCAAGGTATCAACTGGTTTCGCGGCCTCTGTGTACACGGACATTATCTTCCATTAGAATAAAGTCAAGAGTAACAGCACTAGCCTACGGGCGTAAATGAACGTCTAAGCTTTTATTGACGTATCTTGCTGCCGTCAGTTGGCCGTTTTCAATTTCATGTAGGTCCGTTTCCCAATGAGCGCTTATTCCCTCCCACACCATGACTGAATCCCAAGAGAAACGGTCATGCTCTGTAATGAATACCGGAGCAACACGTTTATTTTGCATTCTCCAAACCCTAGCTTGCCTGTCTGTGAAGTCTACAGAGAACCTGGACTCATCTGTGAAGGGAAGTTGGGTCCAGTCATTAATTTACCAGGTAACATGAGCTCGCGCCCATTGTAAATACTCTTGAATATGCTGTTGTGTCAATGGAATGCGTATTGCAGGCCGCCCTGACCTCAATCCAACATCATGTTTAGAAGGAGCAGTGGTCGAGGGGTTAGAATGACGGACTCTCGATCCGGAGGTCTACAGGTGAGAGTCTACAGTGACTTTCCGCATTCGTCAATTTCGGCGCGAGTATTGGTTTGAATCCAGAAAGCAGTCATCCAGGGGGATTAATATAAGTCGAAAGAACTTGGTTCCCAACAGATGTAATAAATAGAAAGAAAAAAAAACCGGCTTTAACGGTTTACATACTTATACGCAGACCGGTTGCATTCTGGAAGTCGTTACGTAACGTTGTTTTTCTGAACCGAAGGCGTCGGGCTTGGAGAACGATAAAGCAGTCCTAGGCTGTGTCGTTGAATGCTTATGACCTCTGGCGTTTATTTGAAATCGATTCCACATCCTTGAAACAACGTTCAACTATCCCAAAGACATGCCAAGCCTTTGTCATTCCAATGCACGTGTTCGTCTCATCTTCATTATGATTTGTCGATTTGCCATAGTTGTTTTGCGAAATTCAAACAAAATTTGACGATAACACAAGACAAATTTTGGTGCATGTCATCATGTAAAAGAAGACAGATCGACATAAATCATATTTCCATGAGTAAGTCTTTTTTGATTCTTGTGCAAGGTGTATCAAGAACTATTTCACCCTTATGAGGCCTACATATAGGTATTTCACTGGTAGGAGACCAATTTCATACGTTGATATTATGAACGAAATATCTAATGTCAAAAATGTGATTCTTTGCAAATTTTGAGAACTAGTACCGTGTACGAAATCATGTCAGACCCATGCCGCCTTTGGTGCATTAGCGTTTGGTTTATATTTGTTACATCTACATACGTTTGTGCAACATTAGACTTTTCAGTTCTCACTGACGTCCTCTTTCAAAGCTTTAAACAATCAACACACAATTACTCGAAAAAATCCATTTCAAAACAGCTATTTCATGTAGATGCCGCGTTCATGCTGAAATATTAAAAGTTTGTCCGATTTGCGGATAATTTGTAACATCGCACTGCGAAGGGCAGAGTTAAAAATACACTGACTGTAGATGGGTATCAATTCAAATAAAAAAAAAATAGTTCCATTTCATATTATAATTTTGTTTCAGATATATTTAACATCAGCTTCATACTAATGACCTATATATTTCTCGAATTTCAGTTTCCAAGACTTTTTTTCACAGATCGGTTCATAAAATTTGTTACAATAGACATCCGCCATCTTGTAGTTGTATCCTCGCCACAGTATGCAACAGTTTTCTCCATCGGGGCCGTCATCATCAGTGTACCAGTCTGTAATAAATGTTTACTCCAATCTAATTTAACAAGGCAGTCTGAAGGACAGTTATATCCCCTTCCGCAATGAATGTGTACTTCTTGACCTTTAACCAGCCATGACCTTGATGTTGTGCCATGCATATTATAACCACATAGTCTCATGATTGTAATTATTTGTGCCAAGTTATTTAAAATCTTCCATAAAGTCAAAAAGTTATGAAAAACATTTAACCTTGACCTTGGGGGTAGCAACCTAGATGTTGGGTTCTGCACATCGTGTCATAGGGATGATCTTTTGTGCAAAGTAATTAAAAAACATTTCGTAAGCTAAGTTAGTAAGTTATAGAGCAAACGTGAAATGTGGATATTTGACCTTTAAATGTGACCTTGACCTTGGGGGTAGCAACCCAATTATTGCGCTCGGCACATTGTCTCATAATGGTGATCACTTGTGCCAAGTTATTTTAAAAAAATTTCAGCGGTTTAAAAGTTATGGAGCAGACACGAAATGTAAACTTTTAACACTTTACCTTCAAGTGTGACCTTGACCTTAGGGATAGAAACCCAATAATTGCGCTCTGCACATCGTTTCATAATGATGATCACTTGTGCCAAGATATTTCAAAATTTTTTCAGCAGTTTGAAAGTTATAGAGCGGACATGAAAGTGTTTTGGACGGACAGACGGAAGGAAGTAGCAACCCAATTATTGCGATCTGCACATCGTCTCATAATGGTGATCACTTGTGCCAAGATATCTTAAAAAAATTTCAGCGGTTTAAAAGTTATGGAGCGGACACGAAATGTAGACTTTTTAGCACTTGACCTTTAAGTGTAACTTTGACCTTGGGGGTAGCAACCCTATTATTGCGCTCTGCACATCGTCTCATAATGGTAATCACTTGTGCCAAGTTATTTCAAAAAAGTTTCAGCAGTTTAAAAGTTATGGAGCGGACACGAAAGTGTTACGGACGGACGGACTGACAGACGGAGGCAGTTCCTATAATCCCCTCCCCGCTCTGCGGAAGGGGATTAAAAATGGCATTTCAGTCTTGTTTAGGTTATCCTTTAATACATATCCAGACCGAGAGTTATGAAATTTGAAATAAAACATTGCCAGATGGATCCATACCAAGATTCTTTAAACTTTGCCCTTGTGGTTATTATTGGCTTTACCCTGGGAATCAAACATTGAAATAGCAGGTTCCTCAGGATCTCACAGTATAAGAAAACAACCAGATTTAGTTCGGTTTAAAATTCAGCTGTTTAGATAAAAGTCGATAGAATGAATCAACACAGTAAAAAAACGTCAAGTGACGCCACTGTCTACAAGAAAGGTAGTAGGGAACTCAACAAATACGATAAAAAGGATTACATAGAAAGGCAAAGAGGACACAAAATGCAAAAAAAAATCGTAACGACAAATTTGTTAAATAACAATGGAAAAAATACCAAAGCATGAAATCACATATTTGGCATTTTAATACCATATTCAGATTCTTGAAACTGCGGAACAAGATGTTAAAACTTAAACCAAAAAATTAATTAAAGACAAAGGAACTCTAAAGGCTCTGTACTCCGTTATTTCGTTATAACTTAATAAGTTTATTTCTTTTATAAAAGAAAAACAAACAAGAGCCGTCACTGAATTATTACAATGAATCCGAAGTCGTGTTTTGACTTATAAGCTAAGGTCCAGATAAAAATAAATTATACAGCCTTTAAAAGACATGTCTTTTGTTTTCTTTTTTGACAAATTGAACTCAAGTCAAGGTCATTTAGAGGCAAAGGTAAAATATGTATTTGACCAGATGAAGACAAATTGTAGATCTTTCATAAGAAGTTTGGACTTTTTGATAATTTTATCTAAACGTCAAGGTCATTTAGGGTCAATGTAAAAATACAGGCATTTTGAAGATTTCTCAAAGGTTTGCTTTGAGCAAACATGAACTGAATATGTTCAGTATTAAGGGAATTATGGCCAATATGAAATATTTTTAACAACTGGACCTTCGAGTTTAAGGTCATTTAGGTGTCAGGGTCAAATATATAAATATCAATGGGAAAGTCTTGTCTAAAAGTGTATTGTGTTTAATAATGAGGTAAATTCGTTTTTATAAAAATCTTATGAACATGAAAGGTCGTAAGAGAAAGATGCAATGCATCTTCGAATACACAACATAAAGCGGGATTCGAACTCCATCGAGGACCAACACTCTTTCCACTGAGCCAAAGAATCGATTCCCTGCCGTAGTTGTCAAGAGGCTGTTTTTATACAATTATAGGTAGGTAGGTATGCACTAGACCGTATCAATAAGTAAGTTATGGGCAATGTTAAAATTGCATGACGGACGTACTGACGGACGGACAGATCAAAACTATATGCCTTCCTTCGGAGGTATAAAAAAGAGACATGAAATTCCTGACAACATCAAAATTTGGTAAAAAAAGATCTTCAAGACACTGCTTTGTTTCCTTTTGCCTTTTACATATTTGTGTATGTCGACTTTTTTCTCAATTTTAAAATAGGTAACTTTGCTTAACATTTAATGGCTGTTTTACCCTAAAGTTTGAGTATGAGTAGGTCCATCTCTTTTAATTATGAAATGAACCGTCTTATAATTTAGAACTGTTAATGAATCATTATCATCGAACTGTTATTTACTTGTGAAATTTACTCGCTGGTTAGTGTCGGTCCATTTCCATGTCCCTTCTACATCTTTGTCCGTCATCCCCACCCACCATCCACCACTGGGACCTAGTCATGTAAAAGGTTGACTAAATGTGTTTATAACAAAATCTCTGGTAGAAAAAATATAGTGTTAGTTTTTTATACAACGTATGGAAAAAATAAAACGTACTTTTGGATGAAAATTTTATTTCAAATTTAATATTTTAGATGCCATAATGTCTTGGAAAATTATATTTCAATGGTAACTTCTCTTTGGGAAAAAATTTTGTTTTAAATGCATTTCACTGGAAAAAATACTTTTAGATCCTAATTAAATTATTGTTTTAGAAATTTTGCAAATATTTACATTTTTTGTTCCTTTCGTTTGTAGTCTTTCTTGGAAAAATGTTCTATCAGTTGCATTTAGGTGTGCATTTACTGGGGAAATATTTGTTCGGATGTAACCATTGCTTGGACATTGTTCTTTTGGCTACATTTCTGTACGTTTTTTGTTTTTTTTTTTGTTGAGCGGGTGGGGAGGATGTTACCATACCAGTATCTTGTACAATTCATCATGTAATATTTACAAATATTACGCTGTCAAATATTTATCTAAACATATTTTATTATTCTAATTAACTATATTTGGTACCATGATGGCGTTTATTTTACCCACTACAAGTTTAACTTTGACAAAAGTTTGATGGCAGAACTGTTTCCAAAGCCGAAAGATGAAAAATTCATATTGAAAATGACAGTGAAATAAAGTCTCTTCTAATTAATGATTATTGTTCTGGCTTTCACTTCTCATAAAACTTACTATCTATTTTTCTTTTTAAGTTTACTTGTCTTCCGTACAGATTCCCCGCAAGAACAGCACAAATACAAAGGATCTCAGTTAGCTGTCTTATCCGACAGACTACAAGTAGTGCTTGTTGAGGAACGGGAGATCGAACTCGCGACCCCTGGATTGGAAGTCTCGTGTGTAACCACTGGACCATTGATCCGCCCCTTCGAACAGTCTTATGAATAATACCTTTTTAAATCAGTATCATTTAATCATTGTTTCACCTGAGAAGTTCCATAATGCCGTATCTTCGAGGTTACTAGATATAACCAGAAAACACGTAAATTCCTAAAACTCCTCAATAATAGTGTTTCACAGTACATCCGTAGTGAGAAATGAGTTCTGTATTCATGGTAAATGCTAACAGAACGACACACTTACTTAAATAGTTCTTTATCTGGTCGATAATGAAATTGTTTTCACTACTGGATTCGATGTGCACCAGTGTGGCATTTCTGGAGCGACAAAAAGTCTGTAATATGAAAATACAATAACCTTAAACAACAAAAAGACAAAACAGTTTTAAACTAATAGTAATTTGTTGGAGGTTATTTTTGTTGTTGTTGTTGTTGTTGTTGTTGTTTTAATCATTTAAAGCATACTTTAAAGAATTCTTTTTTTGTGTGAGCCTGGCGATAGCAAAACTTATTTAGTGTAAATACTTTAAGGTTTTAAATCTAACAATACATCAATAATTGATCCAAGCTCAGGATTCGGAGACGTGTATTATAAACTTCTTTAAGAAAATATGCAAAATACTTGTATTCGAAAAAAAAACATTTTATATTATTGTACTCGTTTACAATCGGAGCGAAAATATGTACACGCATACTTTCATTGGAATCTTTAATCATTTATTTGTTCCTCGCCAAAAACGTATTATTGTTTCGTTACCTGAGCGGATTCAAACTGCAAACTTTTGTTTCCGAAGAAGTAACATGATAATTGATATGGAATCCAGTTATCAGGACAAAGTGTCCGCGCTGAAACAGAAAATAAGAAATGTAAACAGCACTTGTAGATAGGCCTATGTTATGATTTGAAATTCTTGTCTTTTGTTTGTCCCATAACTGAAATATTCCCTAGCCACTTCAAGTTATCACATCGTAGTCCCAGGTGGTGGCGGTAATCATAAGACAAATGCAACTGTCTGTTTTTACATGGTCTCTAGTGCAATACACGCCACCTTGATGCTCAGTTACGCTTCTATTTTCCCTAGTAATACTTCAAACAAACCTTTTTTAAACGAACTTGTCAAGATAGAAAAAAAAACTACAGACGTTAGCTGATAAAAATCACCTTGTATCCCTTTCACTTTCATGTTTAAAACTAATATAAAAAATAAGGTTTCATTTTCTATCTTCAAAATACATCATGCTTCTTTTCAACAACTCGATTCTTTCACTCCTTATGTTACACTCCTACTGCTAGTCTCATAAAAATCGGCGACACCGACATCTCGGCGTCTTCCCCGATTTATGGCCCGTCGGCGGGAAAAACCTTGAAAGCGACATCGGTGCACACTGTTTGTCGAGCGGCCTCATTAATCTGACGTTCCCACGATATCGGTTTCTTTGATCGCCGACGTGCAGCCACTTCAATCAGAGATCAAACGGTGATGACCCATCGATTAGCCATCTCGATTAGTCGAGATAGTATTCTACTATACATACCCGGCGAAAACGCAAGTAATCGTTAATATATATCTCAGACTAGCCACGGATTATTTTGCGAGTGATCAATGAATAATCGATGGGCACACGGCGATATGTATACCGTCGGCCGTGACCTATCCGGGAGCCTGCAGTACATCGGTAGAAGCACGGCGAGATGCCTGCGACAAGTCCCCGATATTGACAAGCGAAAAAAAATCTGAGACATCGGTATGGAGTGATAAATCGCAAGTAACCCGGCCGAGGGTCGGAAGTGATCCGGCCGACCATCGGCGATTAGTCACTGGTGCTATAACGATTTCACAGGGTAGAAATTTTTCCTCCGATCGTTCGGGAAATTTTAACTTGGAGGTAAGTTTTGCCGACATCTCGCCGATTTAAAAAAAAAACGCCTGTTTTTTTGGCCGAGGCGCAGATAAATCGACGATATATCGCAGACTACCTCCCCGAAAATGCCATAGATTCCCCAAAAACTCGTCGTCACCCCATCGCCGACCCGTCGGACCTTTTATGAGACAGTGGCTTTAGTCAGTCAATCAGTGTCTACCCTACAACGAATCGTCCATACATACAATTGACAACCCAAAATGTAAACAAGCAATGTAATGCATGTTCGAATTTTAATTTACAATTTACTGATCAAAGTGTTTTTAATATGTATACGTAAATGAAACGATAAAATTAACCAAAAGGTTAAAATCACGATGGTATGATTGTTTTGCGGACGTTTTATTGCTGTCTTAAAATGTTCACGTAAACGTGTAG
The DNA here is from genome assembly GCA_012932295.1 of Cyclina sinensis. Lineage (NCBI taxonomy): Eukaryota > Metazoa > Mollusca > Bivalvia > Venerida > Veneridae > Cyclina > Cyclina sinensis. The sequence goes on from JAAONU010000019.1 coordinate 5,148,136, forward strand.
TTCAATAGTGTTTACAAAATTGTCACTACTACTACTATCTGAGTTTATTTATTGTCGGTACCGGTTGCCCATATGACCGACGCCCTATGCAGAGACTAGTTATTTTATGTTGTTGGGGATAGTGCACGATACAGAAAGCATCCCATTCCAGAGACACGCCTGATTCTTTTGCGTGCTCAGTTTACGTCAATGATACATGGGACCTCGGTTTAACGTCTCATCCGAAAGACAATTAGTAATGTTAGTGGAGGAGCGGGGGATCGATTTTGGGACCCCTGTGTTACCAGTCCAACGCTTTACCACTGGACCACTGAACCGCTCCTACAAAATTATGAGAGAGCATCTGTGTATTTATAACTTTTGCAGTCACATGACCGTTTCAATCAATGAACATTTGTTTCGAGATTTTTCGGTCGCGGGAATATTGGTACACTTCCATTTGTCGTTTTAAGTTCATTGTAAAGGTCAATATCATAAATCTACAATTGATCAAGCAGCGGTGTGAAGTAACGGTAGTGTATTCACATAGCTTCTATGGTATATATTCATCAAGTAATTCATTTCGAAGAATAATGTATTTTACCGCAATATGAATTGTAAAGTAGAGCAATTTATCGTGATGTGACTTAACAAATTGTAATGTACGTATTTAACAATTTTACTCAAACATATTCCTTCTTTAGAACTCTTACTCTCATTGGCTGGTCCTTCACAAGTATGCGCATGCGCAACACTAATCTGATGAAGACATGACCTTGACCTAGTTCCTTCATCACACGTTTGCGAGGACCCAGACCATTCGGTCCACTGCGACCAGCCAAAATGTCCTTGAAAAATATATTTTTACAGCTCATGTAACATCTTGTAGACATTCTTTTATGCCAGAAGATATGTATGCTAGCTTTTTAGAGAAATTGTTGCAAAATATCCAAAAAATGTTGAAAGTACATTTACTTTTCAAGTTTATTGTGGACTATGACTACATATCTGGTTGTTTATTTTCCACAATCTTATCGAAAAAAAAAATTTCCTGTATATTGGAATATTCGTTTAAAGCGACTAACTCACAGATGTGCCGACGATGAAAAAAAGAAAATGTTTATACATCTAGAAATTCTAGATGTTATTGTTAAGAACATATCTAAACTGAGTTACTCACTTTTTGTTACAGAAACCCATCACAAAGTTTTACATACTTTGATCGGTAAAAAATTTACCCCTTTAGTCAAGGGGTAGATACTTTAGTTATAATCATTAATTTTGATGAATCTTGATATCCAGTCTTTGTGGCTCAGTGGTGTAGATCGTCACTCCATAGGGCATGGGTTCGTATCCTGATGACTTCAAATTTTTTTTTCAGTTTGAGTGGTGCATAGAAGCATAATATTATGTTTTTGTTCATACTATATTTACTTCTCTTAATTATAAAAACTCAGCCAAATTCCACGAGTCAGTCGCTTTAATATCAAATTGTGTTATAACATCAGTAATTTTAACTTTTACCAACTTTTCTTTAAATGAACAAAGAATTGTAAGTCTTAAACAACTATTATACAAACGGTCTTTGCTCGAGATGTGAATCTTTTTGCAATATACCATCGATTAACTTGAAGTTTTCTTTTTCTTTCAAATATAAAGAAAACTCTTGCGAGCAACAAACATACATACCACATATTCCACAGGATTTGGGACACAGTAAATCTACTTTTGTGATTGTTATACAAGCGTCTGAGTTAAGTGTGCCAAAAACAGCGCACGTGTCCGCGTCTTTATCCACGCACGTATCATTGTCGTCCAAAAGGTGTAATGGGTGAGAAGGTACAGTAGCTAGAAAAATATGTGAATGTTTTAAAACATTGAGACAATTTTGTGGAAAACTATTCAAAGTATACCAGGAATACCATTTAATACTGTATCTACTAGTATATTGTCGTTTTCATTTGGAACATGTTTATTAGTTAAAACTGCCTGACCTGTTAGAAATATAGCAGATTAAAAGTTCTAACTGGTTAGAGCATTTGCCTTTGGTCTTAAAGGTATCGGATTAATATTTTAGCCGAGGCTAAAATGTATTCTTTGACAAATGAACTTAAGCCAAATGTCGTTCAGATTACTCGATTGTGAATTGCACTAAGGTCCCATATATTAAATTGCATCGGAAATTGATTTTTATGTCTCTCGTGCAGAAATTGCCTACTCATTAAGCTTATTTTATAATAAATGGTGAAAAGGAGAGCATGCTGAGCCTAATACTCATTCTAATTGGAAAAGACAAATCTTCAAAATAACAAAAATTTTATAAAAGAAACATAGCTTTATTATTATCTCGAACTCGTTTTGACTTCCGTCATTTGAGAAAGGGAATTCAAGAATTTCGTAACAGATTTGTATTGGCACCTGCTTATAAAGTTGCAAATAATGTAATTGTAGTAAGACAATTTGATCAATATTCAAGCTAAAGAGGTAAATGGTACTAATGCTTCTATACTGACTTCTTCATCAGAGATTGATACTGTTTCTGCACACACTGTACAAATTGAAAAAAAATAGAATCAGTGTTGAACCGAAACAAGATAAAGTACCTACAATGTATTGGTTCCCTAAAATGCACAAAACAATTTAAATCAAGATTTATCGCTAATTCTAGTTCTTGCACACCTACTGAATGCTGTTAACATCTTGTCTTACAGCCATAAAAGAACATATTACATGTATAAGATTTTGCGAAAAAAGGACTTTGAAACCACTTGCAAAAATCTATTTTGGTCCATTAAAAACTAGGTGACTTTTAAATTAGCTTAAATCAAATAACATTCATGCGTTCTCTTTGTCAACTTAAGATTTTTCTACATTGTATACTTTACTTCCTCAGAATTTAATAAGAGACCAGCTCACCAGTCGCACCGGATAAGAACGTTTGTAACAGAAAATAAAACATTTATCTCTTGTAATGAACATAGAGCATCTTTACAGATGGTTCTTTTGGTAAGCAAACAAACTTTCTTGATCTAGATCTTACTATTGAAAATGGTTGTGTTGCTACTAAAATATACAATAAAAGTGATGATTTTGATTTTGATATTGTTAATTATCCATTTTTAGATGGTGATGTCACACGTGCTACATCTTACGGGGTTTATATTTTACAGCTTGATCGCTTTTCTAGAGCATGTATACATGTATTTAATTTTTACACACTAAAAAAACAACAACAAAAAACAGTATAGCAGTCTTAACCTTTACTATAAAACAAGTTTAACCCACAATGGGAGTATTCCAGCTTATATATTCAGGGTAGACTGCATCTTCTTGCCAATTCACAATATCTTAAAAATTCTATTTCAAAATTAACTTCATCCAAAAATTATTAGATGTACTTACAAACTGATCGTTTTTTAATTGGGAGTTAATACTTGGCTTATTTAAAGGTATATAGCTTAGTATTATGAGGAGCGAAACTAGTCAAGATTCCTGAGAGTTTTGGGTTAATATGTGAATTAACTTGTCATACAGTAGCTATAAACTGCCATAAAATTCAGAATAGACTAAGGCACTGAAAATTGTACATAGTGGCACTATTGTGCTTATTAAGAAATGGTTTTAAATAAATATTTAACCACCTTTGATCAGATCAATGATGTACTGGTTAGCACTGTTATCCTGCTTATCATAAAACAGAGAGATACACAGATTAAAAGTTCAATATGTTCTATTACAATGTATAAACAATAATAGAAAAATTATTTAAAACTATTATTACAGTAATACTAAAAGAAGAGATCACTAGCTTGTGTCAAACAGAGCAAGTTTTCTTCTGTTTAAAACATTGTAACAGGTTTTGGCACTAAGAAATACTATCTCTGGGTGTGACAAAAAATACCCTACTTTATCATTGTCTGATAGGTTACAAAAATCATAATTTATCTGACTGGCAACCTGCAATAATTCATTTCTAATTGTTTCATACAGTGGGCAATGCAAAAGAACATGTTTTTCATCCTCTACTGTATCTGCAATGAAAACAAGTACGTTCTTCAACTGGTAAACCATTATATCTTCCTAATTCAATAGCAACTGGAGCAGTACCAGTTCTAAATTTTGCAAAGGCTCCTCTATATGTTCTTTTAAAAATCAGTTTACAGTATGTTTCAGTCTCATATACATGTTTGAAGGTTTTATAAAGTCTGAGTTTATTTCCACCATTACCACTCCTTGCGGTCTCACAACTTACAGTGTTTCTCCATTCTGTGATATAATCCTCATAAATTCTTGGCAATACATTGAAAAATATATCAGCATTTTGAATTGGTATTTCTGTATTGCTAAAGTGATCTAAATCAAATTTTCTAAACATATTGCAAACTTAAGCATGTAACGATTTGGAAGATTTTAATGACCGCAATCTTTGTATTACATGAAAAATATTTGAAACAGTGGTATCGGTACCACAAATTAAGAAAAACGTTTTACAAGTTTTATTGCCGATTCCCGTATTTAAGTCAAAATACAACTGCAGTTTAAAATCACTACTGCAACAAAGTATTTCTCAACCAGTGTTTTATGGAGATGTGATTTATAAATTAAGGTAAATAAAACGCAACATAAATTTCCCGGTGTTACTTTAAAAAAAACTATCTGTAAAATCAAAAAGAAAAGCTACCAACATGATATTATGCAGCGCTCTGCCTGCTTGGTGACTCACTATTCTACAGTTGATCACTTAGCTTACCTCTTTGTTTGCACAACGGTGGTAGGGCTGTGAGAGTTTATGAAGGTTTCTAGGGTAATCTTTGAAAGAACGTAGAAACTCGAAGTCTCTTTTATTCCTGCCTTTAAGTTTTTGCTTATTTTACTCCAAATGCTTCAGAATGGTGTCAGTAAGGTCATTAAGTTATCACCCTCCACGCTCTAAATGCTATTAGCTTTTTATGTCACGTATGTTTGTGTGCTTTTGCAATGAACAATGTCGAGTTGATGGGTGGTGGGGGTTTATTCACCAAGACATCCTATTAATGTTTGTTCTTATGATAACCTGTTGGGGCAAGTGTGATGTTGGTGCACCCTATAATCTCGTTTAAACCCCCAGTGGCAAATGTTCTGCTACAGACCGTTCCAAGGCGGTAATCCCACGGGTTCTGATTTTCTTTAATTGTTTGTGGTGTCTTTTTTTCATTGATCTATAAATCAATTTATGCTGTCTTTATTTATACTTTTTTGACTGTGTAGGGGGGCTGTGTTTTTGACTGTGGTTTTTCCTGATATGCTTTTTTTTTTCCACTTTTTTTTCTTATATCAATAGCGATTCATCGAAAATGTATATACGTCGGAAATACGTTCAGTACATTCTTTCAATTCAGGAAATTGCATGTATCAAATTCTGATGATTTATCGGACCAGTCTACCATAAGGTTAAACTACTTTTACGGACATTTCCGAAGATCTCCGGGTTCTCAAGACGAGTACCAATAATGAAAGTTACTAAGTGATAGGTTCAAAAAATGAATAGTGACTACAAAGAGACTGTGTTGATATGTTTAACATATGTATCAATAAAAAAAACGAAAGTGTAAATCAAAAAAAGTTCAAGTTCACTGTTTGAAACACAAATTCCCATTTTAACCATCTAACATAAAATTTAATTATAGACAAATTAACTGGCCTGCTAGACACACGAACGTGTTGCAGTGGTCATTCTCACAGCATACAGCACATGTCGAGGACGAGTTAATAGATTCAGATACTGCACGTCTTCCGATGATCTGCAGTGGGCTGACAGTGGCAGAGTTTCCTATAGTACAGTACTAGGTAGACAAAACACATGAGTATTGAGCAGACATTTAAGAACACCCACTCAAATCATTTCTGGAAAACCAACATGTTGTTTATAGGAGTATGAGATCTAAGTGTTTCCAAAATACAATGCATGACTGTCTTCTGTACAACGGCCAATAAATTTTTTCTTTGTCCAGCAAAAACAACTGGCAGAGTTGTCCTTTTACACATAGAATTCACTATGGACACAGTGATGTTACTAACATTAGTCAATTAAAGTCCATAAAAAGCAATACAGTCATAATGTATAGATGTTTATATGAAATGGTAGCCGCGTTCGGCAAGACATTGTCAGCGATATCAAAATTTACCGTTTAAGTTATTTTACAATCTGTCAACTCTGTGTTGCTAATTCTTTATTGAAATGTTAAAACATATAAGGAATAATGCGCTACATGTATTTAAGTAAAGAATTTTACTAAACTGTTTTCTTTTTCTTTGTTCTAACACAATTTCAAAATATATCGTCTTATTTTATTTTAGCCGTCAGTATTTGGTACACGCTCAGTAAATACGAAGAAAATGCTTGTAACCTGTTTGTTAATGCATCCAAGTCGAAATTTCTGAAGGCCAAACACTGTGAGTTCACGAACATAACACATCTACAACAAAGTGAAAAGGAGACTATTATGGCCATTTGATATTAATATACATGTACACTATAAATTTGCATGTTCATCATATTTTTTATGATGTTGAATGATATCTAATAAAAAAAACTGACATAAGCCTTGCTTTCGGCACATTGTTTCAAGTTTGGACAATCAGCCATGCTCTGGCGTTATTTTATTTCAAAAAACAACTGTGGGATAGATGACAGCTACTATTATTCAACCTGCTACTGGCTCACTAAACAGGCGTCGTAGGAACAAATCCTTTCAACATTCCGCTAAGTAGAAGGACGTAATGCGTAACAGTAAAAAATAAGAATCCACCTCGTTACTTGCACATTGTACCAAGTTTGAGCAAGTCGACGGGCTATCAACCAGCTCACACGACAGACAGCGTGGTGGTCTTTCCAGCTTTCCCGGGGGTGAGACTGTAATGAAGTCATTTATTTAGTTATTTGATTTTTTGTAAGTAAACATATAAATATAGTCAAAAATCGTGGCAGAACTAATAATTTCAGAATATGCATAAGGCAAGGTTTCTAGAGAATACAGTCATTTTCATCAGCATATAGTAACAATCAGGTACCAATAGAAGTGACGAATATTATTTCCATTTTTTTTTTTTTTTTTGTTGTTTTTCGTTTTTTTTTCAGAATTAAATGTCTTTTAAATGAAGTTAAAACAAGCAGTCTCAGTAGAAATTAATAAACATGCTTTAGATAGAAATATGAGAAGTGTTTATCTCTTGTGGATGGTAGTTGCCTTCCGTAGACACCATTGCGGTAACTGAAACACGAAATTAATGGTATTTATTTTTATAAATGATTATACTGGAATATCAACCTACCTGGCATATTGCATTTGTTCAGATTACACAAATTTTCTGAGCATATGTCCGAGCAGAATGTGAAATCATCCCTCACAGCTGACTGCTAAAATAAACATTTTGAAAAAAACCTGTCTCATTAAAATTATGTCTATTCTTACAGTATAGATGTTTACCACACTTCGAATAATTTGTCATTAGCTATGTAAAAAGTTGACACTTACATCGACATAACCTGTCAAGACGTTATACAACAAGGAGCTAGAAGCAGAGGAGAGAGAGAGGGGGGGGGGGGTGGGAGGGCACTTCCATCTCACTTATTTGTGTTACTATTTTATAATTTACCGTTCTCATAATAATGGTGATTCTTGGACGAAAATAATACTTAGAAATTGTACTTACAACATTCACCTTTAAGAGTTTTATGAACGGAGATATATATATGGAAAATTCTAGATCGAGAGGCTCTGGTTCTTTTTCATGCTTTTATAATGTATATAGTCTTACGAACATGAAAGTCCGTAGCAAAAAGATGCAATGCAGCTTAGAATACACAAAGAGCGGGATTCGAACTCCGATCTCCCACGTGACATTCCTACACTCTAACCACTGAGTCAAAGAACTGATTCCCTGACGCAGTTGTCAGAGGTTGTATCTATACAATTATAGGAAGGTGGGCACTAGACCGTAACAAAAGTGGTCATGAAAAAAGACAATTAACTTATGACATTAATAAGTTTAGGTTGGTTGGTCAATTATTATAAATGATCAAAGTGACCAGAAAAAAATCTGAAAATTCAATTTGCATTGATGTCTTGGAAAACAAAACCTACCAATCTTTATACTTGGATATATTCATTACGAAAAAAAATGTTTTGCTCCATTTGAGTTAAAACAATCATTTTTGGGTTGACAATCAAAAAAAAAAATTAACAAAAACAAGAATTAATAACATTTATGTCAATCAGTTAAGGTAGCATTTGCTACTTCTAATTTACGTGATTTTTGAATATTCACTGCTTTTTGGTAAATGTCTTGAACATCATGCAGTTTGATCCATTGGAATAAAAATATATCTTGTATTTATGAACACTTAATTGATAATATGTGTATAATACATTGCTTGTAATATTATTACCAGTTGTATTAAAACAACTAATATTTCTCTGTATATGGTATATGAAAATACTTATTAAAACATTACCCCTTGTGAACACCCGACTGTGTACAGAACCTTTCCATCTGAGAAACCGTCTGCCCGAGCGTAACAGATCTGAAATATTTAGTGAACATGTTTGTTACGCTTCAGTCAAACGTTGTCAAACTTGATAGATACCGGCTTGTCTTCAGCTCACAAGTAGAAAATAAGCCGTAACTTTGACACAAAGGTATCAAAGAAAGTGATAAATTTGTAAATACTTGCTTCAGTATAAATGGAAAAGCACCAAAACTAAACTGTCCCCGAACATACTTAGCATATATTTTATAGAATCAGAGGAATTTGCCCACAAATGACCTGTTAGCCGCCGCTGCAAACAAAATAAGATGCTAGCGTGAAAGAGATCGCTTTAATGAGAAATATTCTTTTTAGTATATACTAGAAAAATTGGTATATAAAGTTGAAATAAAATACCAAAGGTAAAACAGTTAACGACCCTAGACGGAAATCAGTGATGAACTGTTGTATCTCATAGCATGTGTTATTTTTATAGGTCGGGCACCGCCTCAGGACTGTTACTGCAAAACAGCGGGTTAAATTAAGTTTAACGTTGATGTACTGATTCTTTAATGCAGTACTTACCTCACCATTAGAACACTCCGTTACATGCATACAATCTTCGGTTGTTTCAAAGTGGTCACAGGAATAGCAACGCAAAGCCGCAACTTTATCATGAAACAGAAACAATTATATAAACGAGAAGAACGGCAACTGCAGGTGCTAAAATGTATAGGAGGTTCTTTTAGATCTGCAAAATTACAGATGTGTTTTTTTATTCAGTTGCGTTAACGGGTATGTGAAATGGCTTGCAGTTTGTAGTGCACTTCTGACTGGCAGTTTAGGACTGAAATGTGCATTTAATCATTTCTTTTGACTGGTAGTTTGGAATTCATATGCGCCTTCCAAAATTACTTCTAGCCTGTTTGGTATTCTCATGTGCATCTGAAAATTTACTTGTAACTTATAGTTGGAGATTCAAAAGTGCATTCTAAAAGACTTCTAGTCTATAGTTGGGGAATCAAATGGGCATCCGAAAAAAAAAACACTTCTATCTTATAGTTCAATATTCATATTGCATTCAAAATAAACCTATTTCTGGTAGTTGAGGATTCGGATGTGCATTCGAAAATGAACATATAACCTGTCTTTTACGATTCAAAAGGTGTATTCGACAAACACTTCTGGAATGTAGAAGTTTTTGTTCACACGTTATTAAAAAGCACTTCTGTATGTTAGTTTGGCAATCTGAAGATTTTTATAACATGCTCTTCTGGATGTTATATCGACAGTCAGAATCATTTCTACATCTATAGGTATATGAGATTGTCGTTTGTGATTTTGTAACTGCTGCTATCAGCAATTCTTTTAGCTTTCAGAAGTGGTTAGGTAATTCTTCGTAATGGTACTGTATAACTGTATACTGTTTCAATGGAATATAACAACTCGTTGAATAAAGCCGCTATCAAGATATCAAGTTTCAAACTAAACATATTGCAAAATGTTTCTTCTATTATGTAGATTTAATTAATATAAACTGATCATGTGGCTTTAACAATATTAATAAAGTCGTTTTTAAATGATAGAACGACTAAGAGCGATAGATATCTAAATTTAAACCATTAAAAAAGGAACAAAATCGATACGTATTATTTAAAAGAACATGTCTGGTCTGTTCTTTATTACACTTGTTGTTAAGAAACATGAGTAAAGGAACCCGCTGTTGTATGAAATGATATTTATGTTATGTAAGTGGTGTTATGGGGGCCCGTTGGTTTATTTATATACCAGTTTACAAAGTTTTGTCATAAAATCGGGTTAAAATAATTGCCTGCTACGGGATGTAGATCTCCTTAAAACAATGTTCTCAGTTTGTAAAAATAAACACACAATGAAAAACAAATTATATGCACATGAATATATTTCAGTTGACTGTTTGTTTATTATTCCTTTCTCCTTTTCTTCCTTCATTTATTTGTTCTTTCGTGTATAAGCTTCTTTCAGAGGCATCTTTTTTATTGATATAATGTGTGCATTTTTATTTTAAGGATAACATAACTGGATACTTTAAAAAGAAAGAAAAAAAGAAAGAAAAAAGAAGAAAATATAATAATAACGTATTATGTAGATCAAAATTTGACATTTTGTTCGCTACTTTTACTATCCGTTCAAAGAACACTGGTTTAATACGGTCATTTCATTCTGAATTTGCTTTACTTTTTCTCAATTAGATATTCTCGAGATTATTTCAATGTAATTTTACTTAAACAACAAATATTTTATTTAATCTTTTTGTATCGTTTGCATAACATATGGTCTTTCAATCCGCACTACTTTTTGACTGCATAGCTACCCATACTTATATTTGAACTTCTGTTGAACTCTACGCCATAACTAAAGACTGATCTGTGGGGACATTTGAATAAAAACAAAGTGTAAGGGTCCTTCCAGTGCTTTTCCCTGTGTGTCAGCATTATGTGTAAAATGTCCATTGCTGTTAAACATTACATTTTCACCTTTTAGCTATCAACAACTTTAGGACATTATTTCTTATCTCGAAAACATGGCTCTTTTATCAAGTTTTTCCTTTCCGGAACATCTGGTTTTAAATGAACACTTATGGACCGAATACACTGAACAATGACTTACTTAACTACCAATTATGCAACAAGATCTGAATTATATGCTAAGACTTGACGGGAATGAAATTATTGAAGTTTTGTAAGTTTCACTGACGTTAACAGTCGAATATCAGTTTCTAACAATTTCAAGCACAAGTGACGTGAAGAGAAAATAGAGCAATATCAAGTTGCATTAGCAGAAGTATAAGTCTTGTTTACTTCGATGTAGTGACCAGCTAATATAATTTCTCACTATATTATGAAATGTATAAAAAGGATTCAATATTTTTTTTGCATTGCCCCCAACCTAAATGGAATTTGTTTTATCGGGTAGGTCTCGCCACGTGGTCACGAAAAGCATGCATCCCTCATTTTTCTGGGGTTTTTTTAGTGGGAGTAGAGACACATTACGGTCGATGTACACTGACATTACAAATTTATGGTCATTCAAAGGTCAGACTTTTTTACATTGGTGACTTTGACATGGCAAACGCTATGATAAGACGGCATTTGAGTGAAGCAGAGATGTGCTGGACTGTAGGGATGGTGAAGCAGGGGCCACACACACTGAGGTTGGTGTGGCGCTTGGTTTACACCACGCCATCATCACCAGAGCCTGGGCAGTATGGTACACCCATCAGGAGGCATGGCGGAGGCAGACAAACGGTGAGGACAGCAGCTCAAGGCCGATTCTTGATTATCCAGGCCCGTCGAGGACGGTTTGCAACAGCAACGCGTTTTCGTAATGACCTTCTCATTGCTTCAGTGGTCAATGTTTTTACTCAGACAGTGCGTAGAGGGTAATCTGCGATCAAGAAGATCCTGTATAAGAATTCTATTGACTCGTCGTCACCGCCAGACCCGTTTGGAATGGGTGAGGGAGCATGTTAGGTCGACTAGACAAAATTGGAGACATGTTCTTTTCACTGATGAGTCTAGGCAAGCCTAGACTTTATTGACAGACGTGCGAGAGTCTGGAGAAAACCTGGAGAAAGATTTCAAGCTGGAAATATTACTGAGCACGACCGCTATTGGGTGGGTCATTTATAGTGTGGGGAGGCATCAGCTGGGACGGACGGACTGACCTTGTTGTGCTAAATAGAGGTATATTGACTGGTCGGCGGTACATCGATGGGATGTAAGACACCCAGGTTAGGCTGTATGCCGGGGCAGTAGGCGATCAGTTCATTTTAATGGACGATAATGCGCGTTCCACAGGGCCCGGGTGGTCCAGCACTACCTTCAGAGGGAGGATATTGAGCGCCTTGACTGGCCAGCTCGATCACCCGACCTAAATCCAATTGAGCACCTGTGGAATGAGCTGTAGATACGGATATCAGCTCGCCAGGTGCAACCTAGAAGCATCAAGGAGCTTGAGTCCATGTTTGTGCAAGAATGGGCCGCCATTCCCGTTAGGACTGTCAGAAACCTCATAGGGAGCATGTGAAGGCGTTGCCAAGCAGTCGTCATTATCAATGGGTCACACACACGCTACTGAGTCTAAACTTTTAAATATAAATGGGGTTGTGAAAATTTGGAAAACAAGTTGCGTGTCCAAATATCTTGGATATAGGGGGTCTTCCTCTTCTCTGGCATATAGCTAATGCAAAATCAGTAAAAAAAATGTCAAATTTGTCCTTCAATCAAATTAATTAAACATGAAATTTACATTAAAATCATTTAAACGACAGTAATAAAATCATTGCCGAAAATATTCACACGAAAACATTTGGTGCTTAGCAAAGGTAAGCATATACTATAGAAACGTACCCCTTGCACCTTACAGCTAGCAAATACTTTATTTCATGAAAAATTGTTCCTTTAAATTGAAAAATAGACCCTAAACCCCTTTTATTTATGTGTTGATTTCAACCGAGTTCAGATTTCACTGTGGTTCTCAATGTAACGCAAATATCGTAGGCCGCTGGGCAGCTAGCAGCCTGCATATTGCAAATACATATTTTCATGAAAACGCTTCTTTTTCAGTTACAAAAATATACATCCAAACCCTTTCTGTTCATTTTGTTCTGAGTTCAGAAGTCCTATTTTGACCAAATTCACAAACTTTTCCAACATACCATTCCATTTTTGCTGAGGCCGCCAACAGAATCGATATATTGCACAATACATGATGGCCGAGAAGAAATGAATCACAGAAACATTGCGACCACAAAAATTTCAAGGTCTTCGGCTCGGGCCCTAAGGCATTGATTTTTTATGTATTTTTCTAATATTACAAGCTAGGAGCACAGTTCTAAATGCACATTTTAATCCCAAACTACAGGCTTCAAGTGCAATTAGAAGGTACATTGAATCCTCGACTAGATGTTTGAAGTGCATTTTTAAAAGCACGTTGGAATCCCAAATACAGGTCAGAAGTGCATTTTGAATGGATTTGAATCCCCTTGTTAAATGCTAAAAATATATAATATTATAAGAATCAATAATTAGTGAAGTGCATTTTTGAAAACACATTTGAATCCACATCGTCAGCAATTTAAATGCGCATTTTATTCCCTAACTACCAACTATAATCCAACTGCACAGACCTTATGGTTAAGCCTCGTTTATTTATCAAATAGAAATAAACAACGATAATTTGAAATGACAAAAGTTGTTTATTAAATTCCTCTCACTGCTTTTTTTAGTTTCATTTAGACAGTTAAAGAAATGAACAGCAATAAATAGTGTTATGACAAAGAATTTGCTTCGAACAACTGACAAGAAAGAAGTCTGTTACTACAAGAGCACGCGTCTGGCCAAACAGAGTAGATGCAACTCACCTTCTACTATAGAAGTCACGAGCAGGACAGTGCACAGAATTACAAAGTCTGGAAAAAAAAGTTTTTATTTTTTAAGAAATACATCATTGCTTTTAACAGTTCAGTTAACTAAATGTGCCATACTTCAAAACTAACATTCCAGTTTATAGTAACTCCAGCACCGACAGTTAATGTTAAAAAAAAAGGATTAAATTACCTCTCATTTTTATATGTGTTATGAGGTTTACGGAATTACTTTCATGATTTATATTATTTACTGGAGGGACGTTCAAGAAGTATTATCAAATTGATTCTGAAAAAAATTCCTTTAATAAATCACTATGGGCTAGTCTTGATAGTAATTTAAGTGCCAGTCACATTTCAGTTTGTTACAAATTTATGGTACTTAAATCTAAAGCAAGCTCAAATATAGCCGTAAATTCATACACAGCTCGCAGGATAGAGACTCTTTTGTAACAAATATGCTTTTAGCAGTGAAATCGTTTAAACCTCTAGCAGATAGATGATTATAAAAGGTTTTCAACGGGACCGGCTGCCCATGTGACTGGTTTTAGTTTCTGCTTAGGTTATCTTATCAATGTAACGTAACGCTTTTTACATTTAGTCCGTTTATTTTACTCCAACCTCTTCAACTTGAATGTCGTTGTAACTGGAAAGCCAGACTATATGCATCTCTATAAGATTTTGATAATCGCCAGTACCGATTTCCCGTGTGACCGAAACTCCCAATATCCGACATCGACATCCTCTCCAGCTAAAGATGGGTTAATCCGACGATGGACGTTTCTAAAAGTTAAGTTAGTTTAGTGCAAGATATAGAAGATACCACATTACAGAGACAGTCCTAGTTCTTTAACATGTCCAGTGTATAACACAGGCACATGGGACCTCAGTTTTACGTCTAACCGAACACAATTTTTCATGTGAGCTGAAGAGCGAAGGGTCGAACTCGCAATCCCTGGATTTTAAGTTCTTTGCCACAGATCTGTCCCCATATCTACATCAGAAAATATGGTCAATATTGCTTGAAGGTAGATTAAAGTTAGAACTAAAGCATTAATGATAAACTGTGACGAAATAATGAGTGGCCCTCTGAACATGTAACATGATTATAACCATTCTTATCTTGAGCGTCTGGCATGCATTGTGCAAATATCAGAGACTACCGTTGACACCTACAAAGGACTCTTAGCACAGATAGAATGCGATTTTTGTTTCCTATCTTAATACAATTAAGTGCAATGTTACACTAAACCAAATATCATGGAATGGATATTTTCATTTCTAATGCTCTACTTGCGTGCCGTATCAAATGTTACAAATTGGTCAATGTTTCTGAATCGTTGCTTTCTCAAGTTATTCTTTATACAACAGGCGTAGTTCGAATCTCGTTGGGATCGGAAGTTACTGATGCATTGTATTTTTCTCCTACGGGCGAAAGTTCGTACGAATATACATATGTTTGGCTCTATAAAGAAATGTGGAACATCTACTTAGTCAGCTGCTTTCGTTTTTGGTTTTAGTGTTCCTGTCAAGCCTGGTTCTCGCTGAGTTGATCAGGTTACACAATTTGTAATTTGCTTAAAACCCAAACTACCTTACAGAAAGGTAATTCCCTAAATTTGAGGCATTATCTTCATTTACATTTATATATAAACCTAATCTTATTGCTAAAGAAATGAGTTGTTGTATCTGATTACAGTTCGAACTATGAACTGCCTTCTGAAAAGAAATTGCGGATTCGAGCAATTAACCATCTGTCTAACCTGATCAACCAAGAAGAGTGTAAACAGTACCGCTACTTTAAGATATTAACTTCATTTACATTCATACATAAATGTAATCATATATCTAAACAAATAAGTAATTATGGCTTAATTTTGTTGGTATCCTTCTGTCCCTAACGACAATGGAGTCTGCATCTGAGTATTTACTTAGTTTTGGGGCAGCAGCGCCGGTTGTGACTGCAGCTCCTTTCGCATCTGCTGCAAGTGTTATTAGTGGTGGGTACCATGGGGGGAGCAGTGATAGGCTGGGTTATCTGCTGTTTTGCGGCTCTTCCTTTCCTCGCGCTGGATCTCTCTCTTCTCCTCAGCCTGCTAGACGCCGGTTTTGACATTTGCACGCAAGCTGGAGCGGTCGGAAGTTGCTGTTACGAGATCTGCTGGATTGATGTTGCATGACTTCAGATCCCTCTTGCAGACATCCTTGTGGCAAAGGGCGGGTCGACCTGTTGGCCGTGTTCCGGTGACGAGCTCGCCATAGAGGATGTCCTTTGGGATGCGGCCATCGTCCATCCTGCATACGTGTCCGAGCCAGCGAAAGTCGAAAATGCCTCCCTTGTTTTATAGACAGTGAAACAAATTGCAGCCCTTTTTAGAGATCTTAGATATTGTTCCCCTTTTGTGTCACTGTTTTAGCAGCAAGATAATATAATGTGCACGATAACAGTATATCAATTGACATGGAGCTTTTGGCCGTTGTTTGCACTTTAAAAGAAGACAAAGTGGCTTGGACCATAACCAATATTGTAAGTAAACCGGGTACAGAAAAGTGTTTACTCTTAACAACGTTATACATATCAGTTTGTATGTGCATTTGTTTAAACTACAAAATAGATAGAGATATTTTGATATAATCAAGTTATCATTTTCTTATGTGACATGAAAACACAACGAAAAATACAACATTAGCTTGTTTTGTTGCTTTTGCATCTCCTGCATGGCAGTCAGAAATTTGTCATCTTTTTCTTTCATGTATTCTTTCAGTTCTTCTACTGTAGATGTTCTTCTCTCAATGTTTTTCGTAGGGCAGTCGTTATTTCCGCTGGCCCCATCCCCACTTTCGTTTTAGTTTGTGTTGTTATTGACATCCACTCCAAGAGAGTTTTTCATAAAGAAGGTTTGAATGCAGAATCATCATTCATAAGTTCTTGAATTTTTTCTTTAAAATCATTGGTCTACGATGCTTATTTCAAGTGTTTCTTGCTCTCTTCGGCAATTTTTAAAGGACCTCATTAAACTGTAGAATTTCTCTCTATACTGGTATTTATATTTTATACTGTGTCTCATGTCTTCTTCAATTTTCACCCACACCTTTTTGGTGAGGCAGAACTTTTGTATCTAAGATTTTTGCTCCAATAAGCAGCCAAGTAGCTTCTTTGTTTTGTTGACTGTTCAACCAAACCGTGCAATACTTGCCGTCTCACATGAATCAGAGTCCTCATCAACAGACCCAGCTGGACCACATGTAAAACTGCTGGCTTCTTCTGGAATAAGGCTTGTAGACTGGCTAGGTGGAGATTTGTTGGGCTTCTCAGTGCTGGGACCAACATTCCATCAGAAACAGCGAAAGACTTGGGGTCTTCAGGAGGTGTTTCAGGTAAAATGTGACAGCTTTTGAGACACATAATCATTTCTCCATATATGAAATTGAAAGTTAAAAACAAAATTTTAACATAAATGTGAAAATAAGTTAAAATAGAAATCTGGGCAAAACAGGGTAATATTAACTGTAACTGAAAGTTTGTGTAATAAGTCAAAACCCATGAAACTACGAACTAAGAATAACATAGATTTATTTATATAAAAAAATATCATTCTGCATAAATACATTCACTTTCAATCTTAATCACTAGGGGTGCAAGAGTATTGCTATATATTTTTGTTGGCTATCAAAATATTTGGTTAACTTGCTGTCAGACAAAAATTTGATGTTCTTTACATTGACGAGAAACTTGTATTTTTTTTCGTTTACAATTATAGGGATGGGGTATATCACATGCCTCGCAATGCTCGTGTTGGACGACATCTTGAAATGGCGTCACATTTCAGTGGCAAATTCTGCCTACTTTGTAGGTTGTCTGTGGAAAAATCTGTCATCGGCAGAATCTATTAGCCACCAATTGCACCAGTTACGAACCATTGGTACTTACCGAAAATATTGTAGAGGTCAGAACATGAACAGTAACTTAAACAGAAATATTACTCCTTACCTCGGAACTGTTACAAGCCATTGATACCTACCGAAAATATTGTAGAGGTCTGGACATGAACAGTAACTTAAACAGAAATATTACTCTTTACCTCGGAACTGTGGATGAACTTTACACATCATTGCATGTACATGTAACTTGTTTACGTTGACTGTGTTGATATTTACCAGCCATAAAATGTACAATAAGCTGTGTTTAATTTAGGTAAATAAACCACAAGCTCATTTATACAGGTTATAAGCCAGTGACATTCTGTAAGATTTAAACTCAAATGGCATTCCACTTGACAGTTTGTGAAGTGTTCATCTCTCATGATACATGTACATTTTCAGGTTCCATGAATAATTTTATCACTTAAATCCTTTTGCAAATTGATAAATCCTAGTGCATCTTTTAGAACTTATATTTAAGCTTCTTTCTGCCAAGTAACTTTGTTTAAATCCATGTATTTATTCCGTTTAGAGCAATTTTATCAGTAAATATGTGTATTCTCGGCTTTACACATCCGGGTATTTTTTAAAGGTAGTATATCCGTACTTGGTTGTAACTCGGATTTTATCGTTGAGCTATAGGTAACTTCAAGATTAAAAATTACAAAAACTAGAACATATAACAAAAGAAACTGTCTTAATTTCCGAGACCTACGGCCTGATAAGTGCATTTTTAACGATTCTAATTAATTAAAGTTGTTAGGTTTCATAACAAACGACTTTAAAGTCACACAGGCTCCAACGATAAAGTCCGAGTAAGGACTGACAACCGAATGCTTATATTAGTTAGTTACTGTTATCTGATTGGTTAATTGCTAGAATGACGTCATGCTTAAGCCGAGAATACTTTACACAGTAGGCAGTTTCCTGTATGTTGCTAGGGACGACCGGGTAAAGTTTATTTATCGACGAATACTACTGTCAAAATTATATTATGTAATTTCAGGTGTGTAAGTTACAAAACTTGTTTAAAATTATTCTAATATCTTGTAGATGTTTAAGACTCCATTTTCATTTTCAGAGGTATAGAAATCTGCTTGTAAATAACAACCGTTTTTGTAATTCAAACAATATTTTTGGGTTGGAACAACCAGTTTTGGTTGCAACCACAACCCGTTTGGTTTATCAACCATTTCTACCACTTTTGGTTGGGTTGAACGTCTTGTATAAAAAGGCTCAGATTTATGGTCTTGGAGCTCAGTTTTTGATAAAGATTCAAAAGGAGAACGCCGTTTCTCGCAACTTGTATTTTGGGCGGAAGTTGTTAGGTGCCGTCTGCTATAATCAAGTAAAGGAATTATTTCAGATAAACTGCAACTTTGTAATTAAAGATAGACATTTCTGAGGTATATTTGAAAGATTTTAACCTTAGTACATATTTTTATAAAGAATTTACTTGAAACACTTTGATTTTTAACTGTCTGTTAAACCAAGTCACGGTTCACTGGTGCGCTATTTTCGTCTGAGTATCGTAGAAAGACGGTCATATTTGACGGTTATGTACTTAAGTACTATGCCGTTAAGAAATTCTATATTTGGTATAATTGTGAAATAGTGTAAAGGCTGTTAGTCATTTGACAAATTATAACTTTGTTTTATGTTTTAAAAGATACTGATTCCTAAAGACATTGTATACTGTTGTTGTCACTTTGATAACTTTGATAACTTGGTATTTTCACAGAATAAAACAGTATTAATTTTACAGAGGCTTATTTGTTAATGTAGTAACAGATTTTCCACTTTGGTTAAATCTGGTATTAACCCATCAGTCTACAGGCAAGGGAGATTCAACTATTTAACCACTTCAAGACCCTCAACTGACCGGTTGCTTCACTAGACCACTTGAGAAAAGGTTAAGAGCACAGTATCAACACTTACCCTTACGGTCCAGATCGTGACAATATTTTATTAACTACGAACGCACCCGATGTCTTGAAATGTTGCCGTCAAGATGAGGGAGAGCGTGTAGTTTAATGAATTGTGGTCTATTTCTTTGCTGTTGACACACTTTTGTTTACTATTAGTAAAGCTTATATTGGTTAAAATTTTGTCAGGAACAAAATAACAAAAAATGGAATAATGCATTCAATTTGAGGTTTGAATAAACTGATCATACTTTTTTGTATTTTCACATATCAAAAGTCGAGAGCATTCAGTTTATTAGACTCCCTTACAGACAAAAGAAATTGTACCTATACTGATGGCGCCGGGGAACGAAAATATAGAAGTTGTTCAAAAATCGTACAATTTGATAGCAATCTGATAGCGAAATGTTTTTGTCCAATTGTAAATGACCTGTTTAAACTCACTTAAAGTATGAAGAAAAATCCCCAAATGAGACAAGTCAAAAAGTGTTTTAACAAATCGGTCTTAAGACTTAAGACTTTTGGTTCTTGAAATTGCTGGCTTTTGCGTTGTTGTGAAATAGTTCAAGCGGTCTTCATAGCAGAACTTTAATGAATCGGAAAGCCTGTATTTAAACAGTAAACAGTGTTTTAATGAACACTTATTTCAAGTGGATCTAATTAAGAATAATGAATTAAATCATCGTCAAAACTGCAGTTGTTGCACTCATACACACCTGATACTGGAACGTCAGTACTCAGCCTTTTCATTCATACCATTGGACCCATTTTTCTCTAGATCTCTTATCATAGCTATTGCCCATACAAGACTATACTGTTCATTAGAGGAAGACGTGGAGGAGGAGGATGGAGCAGTTTCACAGCAAGCAGGCTGTTTCGCCATTGCCTCATTTTTCTTGTGCAATCTCTTGTCCAGAGTAAAAATCTTTTCGTCGACTTTGAATTCCTCTCTCCCCCTTCTTGTTTCCACCTCAATAGTCAAACTCGAAGGGGACCCGAGTTTACTCAAACGTTACAGGATCGTTGGGTACGATAAGTTCTTGAATCCGAATGATTAATGGCAAACTAGGTCACAGGTCAAACTCACTCGCCTCTTTCTCTAAAAAGATTTATTGATCAATGTCTAAGAATAACTTCTCTCAGGACCCTATAACTTTACAGGATGGTTAGGAATGACAAGTAGATGAAGCTATTTATTTCAACACACTTGGCTAAAGGTAAGGTTCACAGGAGCATGTACAAGACGATAACTGGTTAATAACCCAATAAAATCTAAGCCTAGTCATCGTCGGAGACCCCCGGTACATATTCCGCACAACTACAATATGTACCGTGGGATAATTGACTGCTGATTATTCGTTTTCATGAATATTTATTAGCAAACGGATGTAACTCTTCGTCGAATGAGAAGCCGCATTACAAATAGACACTCTTCAGTGTGGAGAGTAGGCATAATGACAAGTTACTTAAAATAAACGTATTTCCCAGGATTTAAACATAGGCGTGGAAGTCAAATTGTAACAAGTTATTTCATTGGCTGAGATTCCGCAAGGGAAATCTTACGGAAACCAATGAAAGTAGGTAATGAATTATTCAGTACGAAATTTTACCAGTCAATTGTCCCACGGTAGATAAATAGAGTGAAACGGAATGGATCGAACGTTGGTTTCCGACGATGAAGCCTGGTATACTAAGGCTTTACAAACCCTATTGTTTCGATCTCACTGGTAACTGTTTTCCAAATATTTGCCAGACATCCCTTCATAAAAATCTTTCAGAAGCTTGAGTACCAGAAAAATTACAACTTTGAATCATTTAGGTTTTCACCGAGATACAGATCCTTATTATTCACAGGATATACTGTAGTACTATGTTTGGTCAAATCTTAAAATAAGAGTGTACATAAATGCCTATACCCATAGTTTCACAGATGAAGGTCAGGGACCTTTTGTTTGATTGTTTGTTACATAGGTTAACGCCAGTTTCAACAGAAGTGGTTATATCCTGGCGATCAGCCCATTTATCAAAGTGTTCCTCGGTGTCCAAACGAGATCAATTATCACGGAGAAATTTTGCCGGCCCTTATCGTGACTGAACCGATGATTAAACCAAATACTCCTGGATTGACAATCCGATGGTCTACCGATTGAGCCAGCCGTACAGGTTGAAGGTCAGGGTCTGCTTTCGACATTTTTGTCTCAAGACTCATAATGTTTTATATTGTACTCCAGAAATTATTTGTTACATGCGCTTTTTGAGATTGAATGAGAAAGATTAATTTTCTTGCGCACTGACGTTAAACAAGTTAACTATTTAAATAAATTAAATACGCAGACTTCGTTGTTTTTTTCTCAGTTTAATAAGCCGAGTGTAAAATCAATATAAAAAGATTCCGAATAAAATCCAAGTAGTTACTGGGACTGGGACATGTGTGTATCTTTGTCATTTTTTTAGTTTCCGTGTCTTAGTTCACAGATTGGTTCATTGGAAGCAGAACAAGAGACATGCGCCATCTTGAAGGAGTAACTACTCTTCAGTATACAACAATCTTCACTATATGAATTGCTATCGCCATAGTACCAGTCTGAAAAAAGAGGTATACGTTACACCAGTCTAAATGTTTTCAGCCTTGTACATCTTGTTTATGTATATATCTACAATCCAATTGCAGATCTGTTTCAAATAAAGCATGTTCATATGTAAATATGTATGAAAAAAAATATAATCCAATATTTTTTGTACTGAATTTTAAAGAAAAATTTATTATCTTTAATATCAGATAAAGTGTGTGTACACCCTATCTGCATATGCTCCGCCTTAAGCACAAAATGTTACATCGTTGTCTAAAGAAAGCATTTAAAACAAAAATTATACGGTACGTTAAAAATTAAATACACAGCAAAATTATACCAAACTCAAACTGAATCAATAAAATAAAAATATAGCATTTTCATACAAAAGTGTAGTGACACACTCTATTCGAGTCCGAAATAAATTACTTTATACACTTATTCAAATGAAATACTACAGTCATATTTTTCCCAATCTGCATTTCTATATGTACGATCGGTTTCTTAGTACAATCATTGAAGATTCTTGCATCATGTAAATGAAATTGTTTATGAAGCATTTAAAGTTGGATTACATTCAATTTTCAATGTCGAGATGATAAGATGAAATTCTGAACTTAGTTAATGCTACGCGAAATTTAGGTTCTAAAGTTACATCTAGATAGTTTTTTTTTTTTACAAATCCCAAAATATGTTCAAATAATCTGTAGGTTCCTAGTCTATCAGAATTGTTCATTGTTGAATACCATGTTTGCTTGTACAATCATATCTAATATCCTTAATTGGATGAATTAAAATCTATCAACGTATTAAAATGGTTTTGCCATAAATATGACAGGCCTCATTCATCAAGGATAAATTTAATCTGGAATGCGCAGTTACAATTAATTCCATACAAACTGTTACTATCAGTGTCATGTTTTATATATATCCAGATTAGTAATCTTAGACTTATTTTACTACATTTTTGGAGTGATCACATCTAGAAACTTAGAATAGTGTAAAATAGTGAGAAAATATAGTCACCATGGTTATCCAAAAGCGAGCTCTACCCCCAAACAGTGTAAAAATAAAGGAAAGAAAAAGGTCAAACTACAGTCCGAAGAAAGACTCACTATTCTCAATATTAACTGTCGTTCTGTCAATAACAAAATTCCTGAATTGCATCAAGTTATTGATCAATTCAAACCTGACATAATCTGCTGCACTGAAACTTGGTTAAAACCTAACAGAAGAACAGCCAGACTTAAAAACAGATTGCAACGTCATATGGTCAAAAATTTCAATAACTGGTATCAAAGACATATAATGTCTCCTACTACAAGCCCCATGAAAATGATGAACACTCACTCAATGAACTTTGGTCATCTCTAGTACAAATTCCTCAAAACAACAGCATCTGGATATTGGGTGACTTCAATCTCCCAGACATGAATTGGTCAAATGAAATACCAACATGATTAATCATAATCTTGAACAAATGGTCAAAGTTCCCACAGGGGATAAAAATATCCTAGACCTCTTCTCACAAACACTCCGGGTCACGTCCATGACACAAAAGTCTTACCAAGCTTAGGTACATCAGACCATGATATAGTCTTCCATGAACTTAAGGTCAAAAGAGGGCGAATCAGGCAAACCCCTCGACTGGTAAAATCATACAAGAAAGCAAACTGGTCTGACTTTAAAAAAGACTTGGTCACATTCAGTAGTACGTTCAACCATACTCAAAATGAAGACCCAAACCAATTATGGGACATGTTCAAAGCTGAGATCATCCAAACACATATCGTCAAGACAATGCAAAAATAAAGCTGATTTACCATGGGTTACTCACGATATTGTTAAACAGATAAGGAAAAGGAACAAGCTCTTCACAAAAATAAAAAGGTCTCGGTCACAGAATTGTCATAACATAAAGAAATTCAAACATCTTAAGGCATCAGTGCAAAAACAAATAAGAAATGCTTATTGGTCATATCTAGAATCAATCATCTTCTCAGATAATACAGATCCAGGTCATAAGAAAAAGTTCTACAACTTTATTAAACACAAACAACTGAAAACACAGGAATTGCACCACTCAGCACTAATGGTCATACTTACAGTGACTCAGTGTCAAAGGCGAACATACTAAACAAACAGTTTGAATCAGTTTTCTCAAAGCCTTCAACGCTCAGTCTCAAAAAATTAACTAAAAGCTCAATGTCATCACTTTGTCACCCGCCCATGGCTCCCATATCCATCTCAGTTCAATGAGTTGATAAGTTATTGACAGAACTAAACCCCCACAAAACCCAAGGTCCAGATGAGATTTCACCTAGTTTACTCAAAGAGCTACACACAGGGATAGCACCAATTCTTAAAATCATATTCCAAAGGTCACTAGACACAGGTATTGTTCCTAAGGATTGAAAACATGTCATCATTACACCAGCATACAAAAACGGGTCAAAATCAAAACCTAGCAGTTACAGACCAATATCACTCACATGTATAGCATCAAAACTAATGGAACACATAATTGTTTCAAACATGATGGATTACTTTGACAAACACAACATACTTTGCCCCCAGCAACATGGATTCAGGTCAAAACATAGCTATGAGACACAGGTCATTAGCTTCACACAAGAAATAGCTGACAACCTTGATCAAGGTCAACAAACTGATGTCATAGTCATGGCCTTCAGTAAAGCCTTTGACAAAGTAGACCACCACAAACTCATACACAAGCTGAAACACATGGGAGTTCATCCACACATCAGTTCACGGATACAAAACTTTCTCAAAAAACAGATAACAGCAAGTATTAGTGGAACACAAGGTCTCTGACAGACTGCCTGTGCTTTCTGGTGTCCCGCAGAGATCGGTCTTAGGTCCATGTCTCTTTTTCGCATACATCAATGACCTACCAGGAAATGTCAGGAGCCGGGTGCGTCTATTTGCCGACGACACTATAGTTCATTTAACAATTACAAAACCTTACAAAATGATTTGAACAACCTTGAAATATGGGAAAAAGAATGGTCAATGGAATTCAACCCTGACAAGTGTGAAGTACTCAGAATACACAGGAAAAAGAAACCGGTCATCTTTCCCTACACCCTACATAACAATATACTGAAAACCAAAGAAAATGCAAAATACTTAGGAGTTACAATAAGTAGTAACCTAAACTGGTCATCCCATATAAACAATATTACAAACAAACCAAAAAACAGCTTAAGGTTCATCAGACGAAATGTCAAAACACAAAACAAACAATTCAAAGAAGCTGCATACAAAACATATGTAAGACCACAGGTTGAATACTGCTCAACCATATGGCATCCATGGCAAAAATATCTCACACACAAAATAGAAATGGTCCAGATGTCAGCTGCAAGGTACGTTCATAATGATTACCACTATACAAGCAGTGTAACAAACATGATCCATGGAACTAAAATGAGTAACTTTAGAACAAAGGCGAAACCATGCCAGCCTGGTCATGCTACACAAAATAAAAAACAAACAGGTCAATGTCGATCACAATCACCTTACAAACACAAGAAACAGCAAATTCCTCATCCCACAATCAAAAACACAACATCACATGAACTCATTCTTCCCAAGGACTATACGACTCTGGAACGAAATACCGACCGAGGTTAAGGCTACCCCAACTGTGCCAGCTTTTATCAGTGGACTAAACAAGTTTTAGAGATTTTAAGTATTTTAAGTTAAATCTTGTTTTCTTTGTTATGATCTTTTATAATTTTAATGTTCCTGACACGCGCCTGCCTAGTATAGTCAGTATTGACTTTTGGCAGCAATAAGTTGAAGTTGAACGTTCTCTAACAGAGTCATATCAGGCGGACAGTTTACATTGACATCGCTCTTGTAAAGAACTGATGCTAGACTCCAGTTTTCCATAAAAACTGCATTCTCACATAAATGGTAATGGTCAGTGGTTCAAAGAAGCTGCATACAAAACATATCTCGAACACATGGCCATCTGTCTGTTTTAAGTCAGCCACCTTAACCATGGAGACAGATACAGTGTTAACAGCTAATATTAAATAACAAAACTCCATTTTGATTACTTTTCTGTTAAACAATATTGTTTTTTACCTGTAAAGTTAACTCGCTGGTTAGTGTCGGTCCATTTCCATGTTCCTTCTATATCTCTGTCCGTCATCCCCACCCACCATCCGTTACTGGGATCTAATCATGTTGCAAAACTTTGTCAAAACAGTTGTTATTGCTATATCAGCAAAATTTATCATAGTGAAAAAAAAGAGAAAATGTACCATTTACCTTTATTCAGTGTGTAAAATTTGGAAGAGTAAAAATATTCTTTCGGATGTAACCATTTTTGATATATGTATCGGTTTAACTTTTTTGTGCGATTCAGTATATAATGAAGCTATGGAAATGTTATATGTTAACATATTTTTGTCGTTTTTCATTTATTTGTAGTCGATGTGATCCGAGGGTGTTTTCAGATATATTGTTACCGACGTTGCTATTCCCAAATTACACGACGAAATCGTAAAACTTCTACATTAGGTAAAGCTCGATACACAGACTATAGACCGACACTAAAATTATTTATCTAGATCAAATATAACGATCACAATTAAGTTTTTACAAGTCTAGTCTTAGACAGTAATGCAAAAATGGTTGGGAAGTGAAGTAAAAACGTTGTTGAAATAAGGGAGCTGCCGACTTGTGTGTACAAAGTAGATTCATCGAGTATTGCGCGTTGCATATAGATATAATGGTTGTTTCCAGGTGGGTGAACAAAGTCAAGAGCGGTTTAGTATTTTTTAACCAACTAGAAAGGTTAGTTATAAAATATGGGCAACAAAAAGGTGTACGACATCCTACCATTGCAGAAAGAATCACAAGTGTATAGAAGGTTATGTTCGTTTTGATTTCTTTTCTAATATACATGGCTCACTGCTTCAAATTGATGTTTCAAAGGAAAATCTTTCATAAGGACTTTCTACAAAACTATGTTTTCAAAAAACTATAAAAAAATGAAATGCAAAAAGCAACGTCCAGAACATGTCTTTTGTTTCATGTTAAAACGATATCACCCGAATTTGCAAGGTAGAGGATTTCTTGAAAAGGAGAAAAGGTTCGTAATATACCCTGTGCGCCTTCTTCGCCAGATTTAGCACCGTGTTACTTTTTTCCTGTTTCGCAGGTTAAAAGACACTTATCTTGTAAAAAGTAATGCTCTCGACAACCATTGGGGTCAACTGTTTTCCAGTGTATGCAGGGTATAACTAAATCCGACTAAGAAAACGTTTTTAAAACTTGGATCAAACGCTCAAAACTTTGTATAGTTAACGAAAGGGAATGCTTTGATACATGATATAAGAATAAGCAAAATCAGTATTCAGTAAATAAAACAGAGTTATAGTATCCGATAACATTGCATCTGAAAACACCCTCTTATATCCATACAATCTGAGCAAGCTAGACTTTTGCAAAAGGTCGATCGCAAAACAAACTGTATTGGTTTAAAACAGGGTCTTCCAAATAGTCCTATTTGAAAGAAGCTGTTAAAAGAACGAAAATACTTACGTGCATTTTGAGAACAGCAGAATACAATCACTTCTTATCATTTGATTTTTTCCTGGATTTGATCTTTCTTTCATTTATGCACTTATGCACTCACCAAAAAAGAAATGATACCAGTAAAACGTATGCAATTTTATTTTCATACAAAAAGGAACATTACAAATGTCTGCTTGAAATGGTACTACATTTTGAATTTGAATAACATGTCATCGGAAAAAATCGTAATAATCAAAAAATAGGCAGCGTCAAAAAGATCATAGGCAAAATATTATTTCAAAAATAATCAGTATTATGCCCCCGAAAGAGTGCAAATAGTTTTTGCCCGTTAGTCTGTCCGAAAACTTTAATATTGCCCATAACTTATTTGTAAATGGATTTACTTCATACTTGAACACAACACCCCTTTTAACACGGAGTTCCCACTGACCTATTCTAGTATAACTTGATCCCTGAATGACCATGACATCAAAGGTCAAATTGTCAAAAACCTAACATTGCCCATAACTTTTTATTAGTAAATGGATTGACTTCATACTTGAACACAACACACTTTGGACAAGAGCTTCCCACTAACATAAATTTTTGTATAACATTGACCCCTGAATGACCTGCACCTCGAAAGTCCAGTTGTCAAAAATTTATCGGCCATTACTCCCTTATTCCAAACAGGTTTATTTCATTTTCGCATACACCAGTTCTTTGGGAGAACTCTTCCAAAAACTTATTTTTACCCCTACATGACATTGACATTGAGGTCAATTGTCAAAAGAAAACTTCAAAAGGATCTACAATTTGTCTTCATCTATTTTTTACCTTGACCTCTAAACGAGATTGACCTTGAATTCAAATTGTCCAAACAAACAGTTCTTGTAAAAGATCTACAATTTATTTTCATCTGGTCCTCAACTCAAATGTCAAAACACCACTTTGGGGCCACTGTAATCTTTCAGTGATAGTTATTGTATCAGAACAATTTATGTCCAACGTTGGCGTCGTGCACAGCGACAAAACGGCGTTGCAATAAATGTAGGTGTATCCGTATTTGTTGTGATTTGACAATTCACTGTTTATATAAGCCCTTCCCTTGTCTATGGATTTCGACGGTCAAGAATGTCCCATAGGTGTTCTTTAAGTATAATGGCTGAGGTAATAGGTGGCAACTTAAATGTTGGCATCCTTGAGACTATCATTAGATAGTCAAACCGAGCGCCATTGGACGTTGTATTGTGTTAGGATGGGCGGAAAAAATAAACAATAACTGGTCACAAGATTTCATTTTGGTATCTCTGCTATTTCTAGTTACCATGGACCTCACTAACTGTGACGATCAAATGTAAGATATTCCATCCAAAATCATGCCGTTTTAGCCACGGAAGCGATGTCTCTTGAGTCAGAGTAAGGTTCATTTCTTCGTCTGTAACAACGCATTCGAGCATCACTGCCATCTAAGCAAAACTGAGATATATCTATAAATAGGACTGTCTCATTGAGTCGAATGTACATACTGACGAACCTAGTCCTGACGCTGACGTCAACGTCGAGCCGTCAAATGCAGCCAGATAAACGAACGTTTAGGTCTTATATCATTTTCAAACAGCAATTTTGGGCACTGATTCTGTTCTTTGTACGTCCGGGTGTTACAGCGACTTGGTCGTGGCTGGCAAGAATCGGTAACGTAAGTGTGGCGTCCTGATATAATGGTCTTGTGCTAAGTCTTACGTCGAAACCTCCCAGATCTACAACGATCATCAATGGAGTCAAAGGCTCGGCAGCAAATAGCCAGACGAAATAATGTCACACGCACATCGCCTAAACGTTTCGCTACGCCGTAAGCTCAAGGATCAGTTTAGAGCAAGCTGTAGCCGAGGCTGCTCATCTTTAGACAATAGTGGCATAACCCTGTCTTTAAAATCAAAAGATGATGCTTTTCTCTCACACTCTACACAGATCTTTTTATAAATGACAATAGTTTGTATGTCATATACTTACACTACCTAAAGGAAGCAAATCCTATTGATAAGTTATCTTTACCAATGCTATTACAGTGGTTATATTTTGTTTTCTAACGATTATTTAGGAATAAATTTGGTATCATTTCTTTTTTGGGTGAATGAATGCTGTTTATTGTAACTATGCAACTATGCTAATATGTAAACAGAAGAAACTTACTTGAATATCTATTTAAGTGGCCTATAATGAAACTGTTTTCACTACTGGATTCGATGTGCACTAGTGTGGCATTCTTAGAGTGACAAAAAGTCTGCAATATGTAAGTACAGCAAGTATGGCATATATATAGATACATATCAACAAAAATCTAACTTCTTAGAATAGTTATATCTAAATGCAACCCGCTTGCAATAGCCTTGCAATTAAAAAGAAATTAGATCTACATACTGAAGTATAATCTTAAATACATGTAGATAACACATCAATATTACATTTAATATTTTTATTTACCTCTGCGGAATCAAATGTCTTACTGTTGTCTCCAAAGTAGTAACATGACCGATGATATGCCAGCCAGTTATCAGGACAAAGTGTTTCCGCTGCAACAGTGAATAATAAAACTACTTATGAAATACAGACCTGTCTGCCATACTGCCGTTTATTATGTCCTGTAATTGAAATATGCCATTGTCCTTTCAAGTTAGCGCATATTTGTCTTAAATTATCGTAGTTGATAGTTAAAAAGTTTAGGACAAATAGCATATGGCAGTATACAAATAACATGCAAAAATCAAAGGACAAAGACCAGATAACATATTTGTTAATTTGCAGACAATAGCAGCCAGCCCAAACGTGCAAACAGAATTCAAAATCAAAGTCTTACGGGGACAAGCCTGTTGATTGCATGAATCAGTTTCTATGTGGTCTCCATTGCAGTACACACTACCTTGGTGCTCACTCACGCTGCTACAGTCCCTACTCCGAATCCTTGTTCCATTAAAACATGAATGTGTGCATGTACCCCATGAACCCCATGCCGACCAAGAACCCTCAGCTGTTAAGCATACCGAAAGAGGTGAATTTTTTTACAATATCATTTGCAATATTTTCGTTGATTCTAAATATCCAAGGTTGACGGGATAGCTATCCATAATAATCAACTTCTTATCTTTTGGACATTCGCACTTCGTGCGTGATTAATTTTTAAATTTTGGTCGAAATTTGCTTCGGAATATGCGTTAAATTTGTAAGATCTTTACTCATATCATCTCTAATTATGTAATTCCTTAAAGTGCCTATGTTCAACCAAACATTTTACCAGAAAAAAAATACATTTGCACATACATGGATAAATTATATTGACTTGATAAAAGGTTTGTATTTGTAATGAAATAGCAATAAAGTTATAGTAACACATAGTTTCAATGTCAGTCTTACACAATACTACATGTTTCCACTTGTGTCTTAATTGAAATACGAATAACTTAATTTTCTATATTCAGTCTCACACCGTTTACCAAAGTGCTCACTAACCGATAATGCAATTTACCATACATCGTACTTTTTTGTATATCGTGATTTTATGTATAGTACGAATTCACTTACTGGGACATAATCCATCAATACAGCTCTTACTCTCATTGGCTGGTCCTACACAGCTATGCGCATGCGCAATGCCTATCTGATAAAGGCATGACCTCGACCTATGACTTGTTCCCTCATCACATGTTTGCGTGCACCCCGTCCAATCACTCCACTGCGACCACCCAAAATGACCTTTGAAAATTATATGTAGAGTCAATTGTACAATTTGTTGTAGACATACATATAATATTATACCATATGGTACTTGCGTTAGGCTTATCAGAGAATTTGCTAAAATATGATAAATGGTATGAATAGGAGTCTTTTATGAACCACAACCATACAAACCCACTTAAAACATTGTATCTCAAACTTTAATGGAAACACAAGAATGTTAAGTACATTAAATGCTTTACTGTCACCAAAACTGTCGTTTTCACATTTTGTTAAAGTGCAAATGATAAGCAGTCGTTCCTCAGAATGTACAAGTCTTTGTACCTTTTAATTTAAACGAACGTTGCTTTTTTTTACAAAGAAAGGCTTTCTGAGCAACAAAACATAACTTACCACATATTCCACAGGATCTGGGACACATTAAATCTACTTTGGGAATTGTTTTACAAGCGTCTAAGTCAAGTGTACCAAAAACAGCACATGCGTCCACATTCTTATCCACGCATGTATCATTATGGTTCAACAAGTTTAACGGGTGCGAAGGTCCAATAGCTAGAAATAAAAACAGTAAATACCTCAGAATGGAGTTACAAGGCGTTCAATATAGAACAGAACAGAACAGAACAAAAACTTTATTTCACTCAATATGTTATACATGTTAACACTTATGAGTATAACGATTCATATAACTAAACATAGAGCTGATACTTCAAACGTGACATGAATTATACAGCACCATATTCCTTGTTTGAAAAGAAAAAAAATACCAGGAAAAAAGGAGAAAACAAAAAAAGAAGGCACACTATCGATTTAGTTTTAGTCATACATAGATTTTGTGGGGGTGTGCGATGAGAGGGAGGGGGTGGGGTCAATGCCCAGTTTTAAACGAGTTTGCAGATACAATAAGCCTTATGTTTTTTGTTGTTGTTGTTGTTTTTTCCCGGGCTAAACAAACTATTTTTCTATGTCACGATTTCTATCTGACAGACAATATAAAATAAGAGTGGGGGCGGTAAGATTTCACAATTCACTGAGTATCATGTGCAGATTAAAAGATAATCTAGGTCAGTGTGTCTTAGAAGGAAAAACGTGTAACCAAAACAGGAATGTGTCAAATAGTTGCAAACAAACCACATTAAAGAAAACTAAATGTGGTTACTTGATGTTGTTAAGCAATATTTTAACAAATTTGCTTTGTCTTTGTAATTGTTTCATATTGGTACTGCATAATAACTCTTTAAACTTAAATTTATTTGGTCTTGTATATTGATATTTTTTATATATTTTTTTCTGGCATTATCAAAAAAAGGACATTTCAATAAATAATGTAGTTCATCACCAACTTCATTTAAATTACATTTTAAACATTTTCTGTTTGAGTAAATTATACCGAGCCATCTACCTGTCTCGACAGGTAGGTGATGGTTACAAACTTACAAGTTCTGAATTTTATTAAACTAATATAGTCTTTTTTTCTTAGTAATGATATATATCATGTTTACCGTTTCATTTAAACATACACTTTTCAAATAATATTGATTCTTTTAGTCTCCTTTCTTTTAAGCAAGTCGATTATAACTTTTGAAGAAAGACAGAAGTCTAGAAGTTCTACGGTTACTTTGAGAAAAAGACAGTTCTTCGCGATAAAATTACAGCAGTGTGTATTTTTTTGGCAAAGACATTTGAGACAAATCTTGTTACACCTGCTGCAAACTGCAATCAATCGCTTTTAAAGTAACACATAGACCTAATTTTAACTAACTTCAATTTATTTTATTCATGAGCGAATCATAAGTTTCGGATTTTTTTTCTTTTTTGTATTTTGGGGCCTTATTCCCCACGAGTTTAGGCTTTTCTCAGATGTACGAGTTGGCACGGTGGGCATTTGTTCTGTAAAGTGATCGGTTCAAATATTAATGGATTACGCGGTTGTAGTGCAAAAAGAAAACACTGACAAATTGAGTACAAATACTCTGTAACGTGGCAGTAAGCGTTTTTTTACATGACCGAAAAGAAACAAAATGTTGAATCCGACCTTATACGACATTTTCGCTATCGTTTCCTTTCTTTCAAGAAATTTCGAATGTGTAAAATGTAAAGCAACTGAAAAAAAAGCTTTTAATTCTTTTAGATTGCATTTAGGTTCAGAGTCAGAAAGCCAAATCAATCTAGGCTCAATAGTCAAAGACAAATGAAAGAAAACTTTTTTTCTAATTATATGTATTTGGTGCGTAATAAATACTTGTGTATGATGTACTATCTTTTGGAAATAAAATACGTTTAAACTATAGAAAACTCGTGTTCTTGTAGCAAGCGAGCTTCACAGACTGAATTAGAAATGCCACTTAATGTAAAACTTAAATTCTCGAAAAAAAATTTTTTTACATGACTGAACTGCCTGGCATGCCAAAGTATTGCAGTGGTCATTTTCACAACATACAGAACATGTCGAGGATGAGTTGGAAGAGTTAGAGACGTCTCGTCTTCCGATGATCTGCAGTGGGCTGACAGTGGTAGATTGTCCTACAGAGCAGTGCTAAGAAGACGAATAAAACAAGAGTGGTTTGCAGACATTTAACAACACTAACTCAAATCATTTCTTGTTTATAGGAAAATGATACCTTGTAATTCCTAAATGAAACTGCAATGCTGTCTCTGTACAAGAGACAATCGAACGTTTCTTTTAACAACAACTGTAGAGTGTAAAGTCTGCCGTTTAGGCTGTATTTTGAAGTTTTGTATTTGTTAACCTTTACACTCATAGAATTTACTACAAATACACTACGGGACAAGTTATTGCTACATATTACAAACATTTGACTTTTATTTAAAGAACATATTTTTAAAGATGTAAAATGGTTGGCACTTCTGGCAAGAAATTATTGACAAATCAAAAATGTTATGGTCTGCCAATTTTGTATATTTGACACTGGAGCTCAACGAAAAATAACGCTTTTGAATAACATGACTGACTGAAATGAAGAAATTTGTTTAACATTTTTTTATTTTTTGCGGGGGAGGGGTTTGTTTCCTCTTTTTTG
Source organism: Cyclina sinensis (assembly GCA_012932295.1). NCBI lineage: Eukaryota > Metazoa > Mollusca > Bivalvia > Venerida > Veneridae > Cyclina > Cyclina sinensis. Next base: position 5,182,770 of record JAAONU010000019.1, read on the forward strand.
TATTAACAATTTTGCTTTCCTTTATTTTTACTTGCCTTTTTTATGATACATACTCAGTGAATATGAAAGAAATGTTTGTAACCTGTCTGTGAATACATCCAAGTCGAAATTTCTGTAGACCATACACGGTAACCTCACGGACATAGCACATCTGCAACAACGTAAAAAGAACAAAACTCTATGTAGAATAAATGTGCGTATCGAGGGGTGAAAGCGGGAGTTCTTTTCTGCTTCTTTCTTCAGTGTCTCTTAGGACCTTTTTCGTATCAATTCTTAAATATTCACAGTAAATTTAAACACAACTTTGACTAACATGAACCTCACTTTTGGGCAAACTGTGCTCACCATGACGTTAATCACACCGTTTTCTTTCTATAAAGTTAATGATATCATTGTGAGATAATCGATGAAAACTGCATTACTGAATTATCTGTAGGTATAGTTTAATATAACCAATTTCTCGAGACATTTTTGCTCCTGAGCTCAATTACTTCCCGATTTCTTATCCTTAATGACAGATTACAAGTGGACAGCCGATCTGTTGCTTTTCTTCAACCTGTTGGTTCCAATCTAAACCGACTTCGTAAGAACTTCCGCTTCGTACGCGTACACCTTAACTAGTTTTTGTCTGGTTCCCGGTTGTACTTTGCTAGTTAAAAGTACGATAACGATAGTGGTAAGGGGCAGGCAGTCAAGACTAAACTGTTTTAAGCTACCCAGGCAGTAACAGTAAGGAACTTACTTCGTCTCTTTCACACTGCACTAAGTTAGAGCATGTCGTCGGACTACCAACCAGGTCACACGACAGACAACGCGGGGGTCTGTCCGGCTTTCCCGGAGGTGAAACTACAACGAAATCTTATCTTATTAAATTTGCTAAATAAACTTATTGTTTATTAAGTGTTACGGATTTTAAAGATGTGCATATAGAAATGTTACTGTGTGGTCTACAGAAGGAAAATTAACCGTGTTTTAAAAAATATCTTTTCAGTGAATAAAATGTCAACAAATGCAGAAGAGACTGTTTTGAACTAAAGTCAAGGACACTAAGACAAAAGGCATTTCTCTTTAGCATACAGTTACAGACATATACCGAAAGAGGTAATGGTAACAATAAAGCATCAACCTACCTGGCATGTTACATTTGTTCAAATTACACAAACTGTCTAAACATGTATCTGAGCAGAATGTTGAATCGTCCCTCACAGCAGCCTGTTGAGATAAAGATTTTGAAAAAAATTGTATTATAAAGAATGGCTTGGAAAGAGTGTCCACAACTCAGTGTAACAAATTAGGCAAACTGTTTCTGTTTCTGTTTGTTGGTAGTACAGGCTGTCCCCAGAAAAGCTTGTTTTACGTTTCGGGAAATGAAACAATATATATATCAAGCATCTCAGGTTCACAGACAATTAATGCTTATTTTACATGCTTATATATCAAAAAGATGTATTCAGGTATCACCAAAAAAGATAATTATTTTTATCATGCGTGAAATGCACATTTTATATCGCAGTCAACAATCAAATTGTGGCTAAACCGTGGCCTTCTTGTCAATCCAAAGTCGTATACGCTGATCGAGCGTACTTTCGTTAAAGTACGTTTGTTAAATGAATAAGTAAGGTTTAAGACATTTAAGAAAAAAAATGATAATGTTGTTTTACTTGTAAATACATTTTCGGCAACTTAACAAGATTTTGTATATGTTCACATGCCAAAATGATAGTTATAATGTATGTTCTGCGAAGTCAAGCGTTTCTGCCAAATTCCTCAAATATTGATCGCTTCAATGATATCTTTTTTTCGTACAGATAATATAATTGTATTATATGATAAGAATCATTGTTTCACTCTGAATGAAAAGACATTACCCCGCCATTTGTACAACCGACCGTGTACCGAACCAAGCCATTTGTAAGACCATCTGACCGAGCGTAACATACCTATAGAATTAAGTTAACAGTCATTCTATACATCTTTAACGAATTAAAAAGCAACTAAGACCCACTTAATGTTTAACAGTTTATTTATAGAAACGGCATCCCCTCCAAAGCCTTAACATTCTATAAAACTATCTCCGACACAAGACCGGAAACCTGGTCTGGATAAAACCAGAATAAGATTGATTTGTTCAATGAACTGTCGCCTTTCATACTACCAGTAACATGTCTGTTAGTATTTATTCTGCATCGAATCGGTTTTATTTCTGCAAAACAGACGAACACTGTCAAAGCTAGTGTTAAAGAATTTTGGAAAATTGATTAATTCAATGTCGCGTGTTCTTCTAGGAAAACCTTACCTCACCAGTAGCACACTCAGTCACATTCATACAGTCTTCGCTTGTTTCAAAGATACTGCACGAGTAACATCTTAAAGCCGCAACTTTGTCATGAAATGGAATCAGTGAAATCAAGGGAGAGAAGCATGATGATAAATTACAGCTTTTTATTCAGTTTAGTTAAATTCTAGTTTATTTATCATTATGGTGACTTATTAAATTCTTCTAATTAAATTCTTTTTTTTTTCATGAATTAGGTTAAACAACAATAATTTTCCTAAGAGCGTAAGCAAGATAAAGCGTTCTTTGTTTTCACATGTAAGTTAGATCGAACCAGAAATTTTGTAGAGTTGGTGAATATGTCTTGTCTCCAGCGCATCTGTTAGACTTATCTCTGCCACGATGATGGTTGAAAACAAATAATCAAACTGTTATGTTTTTAAAGCGGATTCCTTTTTCAGTTTTATAACATCAAGACATCTTTAATCAATAAAAATCGTTTAAACAACACACACACAAAAGATAAAAAAAATCATGCGTTTAAAGCTAGCAACCATCTAAACTTTGTGATGGCAGGATTTGATAATGTGCCAGAGAATGGAATGTCATTGCGATTAGATTAGACAATGCCAACATTCCTATGTTGATCTCCTTAGAGAAGAATTGTTGACACGACCGTGAGCAGTAATCAAGTCTTTTATATATAAGGCATGTTTTGCTCTGCACAGTAACACAAAAGACTAATTTCTGAATCCCAACGCTTCAGAGAATACAGGTTATGGATAATGTACTAAGAGGTGGGGGCCTCATGTTGCTCATAAGTCGCTTGAAGTAAATTCTGAATATGCTTGTTACACGGCCACTTGTATTTTAGTGTATGATGAGGCAAAAGGGTAAATGAATGAAAGGTTAAAGCAAGCTTTTCCTTGTGGTGCTGAGCGGCAGCAACGAAGACTGAATAGCAGCAGGACTTAACATCAGAAATTGGTCAACTGATGCCAGGGGACTACCTTTAATTATGACAATGAGTTTAGTAATAAAACCACAGACAGAAAGAACTCTATAATTCCACAAGCACGTAACTAGGAAAATAAAACCTTTTCAATACCTTTGGATACAGAAATCCCGAGTAACACAGAGCACACGATCACATATCCTGAAAACCAGATTACTTTTTGTATTTCAGCTAAAGAAAAAATGCCACTCGCCAAAATCAATTCAATATTCTAACACTATCCGCAATTTGCCGACAATAAACAAAGAAGGAATTGAGCGTTATATATCAGGCAGTATAGCACGCTGAATACAAGCGCGCGCCCGCTGACGTCAATGAGAACGCCACTGTTAAATAGTGCACATACTTACGTCCTTTATAAATATACGTACGTGTTAGAATGGAAATAGATTTTAACATTTACGTGATCTACCGTCGTATATATCACGGTTTCTCGTTCATATGCGTAATTATTTAATCACTCAGGCCTACGGCCTTCGTGATTAAATTACTACGCATCTGAACTCGACACCGTGATATATCAGACGGTATATCACTCAAACTTAAAATCTATTTCCTAAATAATTCAGTTAACCCAAGTGTGTATATTTAAGTTAAAGATAGTAATATTAAACGTACCTCTCATTTCTAGTTGATATACTATATATATATAAACTATAGTTGAAATATCCCAACGTTTACAGATTTTGGATAGTTTTCATTCACGCAAAATCCGTAAGAGATATTGCAAACACAAAATAAGCTCAAAATCTCCTGTGATTGCATCAAACAAGTTGGACTGACGTAAAATGAGATTTGTCTAAATGTAGATTTCTTTATATGTGTAAAAGGGTTGTTCAAAAAGTACTATCATATGGATATTGACTATATGTCTTTGAATAAGCATGTGATGGTAATGCCGTTAGTATTATCACACTTCTATATTCTAACTTTTTGTGGTGACTAACTTTGAATCAAACTAGAATAAAGTCCTTAATGTTAATTCATTCACAGCTCAAAGGATAAAGTCTGAATACTCCTAAACATATCTTGTGTAACAGACATGCTAGAAGTAAACCCCACGCACGTATATAGAACTTAGACTAACTCTTATGCATGGTAACTGTGCGTTACTTCTAGGGCGGCATTTTTATTCGCTGAACATGTATCGCTGTATTTGTTTCTGCTCAGGTTATTTTATCATGGCCATTTATTTTATCTCACCATTTGTTTTGAGATTAGTTTAGTTTTTTTTTCAGACTTATTTAGTGTTCGATGGTTGGGAAACAAGTTTTGACAACTGACATTTATCCCTCTCGATGACGGCTTGTTGGATTCAGACTAGTACTCGCTCCAGAAGTGTGATGTGCTGTACTCACTAGAGACTTCTATCCCTTTTAGGATTCTGGCCAGCGTCCTCCAGATCGAGAGTCTGTCGTTTTATAGTCCGATATTTAGTTTATTCGTTTTTAAAGTTTTTTTTTTTTCTTTGTTGTTGTTGTTGATGTTGTTGTTGTTGATGATGATGTTTTTACAAATGTCTGGCAGCTGATTGGCTTAACATTCAGGTCTATATATTTTTCGTCGAAGCTGTATCAAAATCGATTTTGACCTACATTTGTAAATGAATGTAGGTATTAGAAACAAACATCTTCAGCTGAAGAAGGATATTTGCTATTGGTTGGAAGTGTTGCTCTTGTGAAATTCTAGGGCAGAATTCGTAATCGTCTGAAAATAATACAATAATCATATTCAACGTTGATACAGCCATAAATTAAATATCAGAATGTTTTAAGCCATGAAAACTATACTAAATGGTATGCATATATAATAAATATGTCTTAATATTTAAATTATTTCATCGAAAATGATACTGCCACTTTTAGCATTAAACTCAACTTTTTATAGCCTAAAACTGTTATGGTAATTGGACTTTCGTTTAGTATGCGCGTTAAATATCTGTCCTAAACTATACACTTAAGGGCCATTAATTTTGTACTGTATCTATGCCGATCATCTTTGTTTGAAGATATTACTTGTATTTTTTTTTAGTTTTGTGTGCATTCAGAAAAATATGTAAAAAATACTAAATGAACCGGTTCCACATCCAGGAAACGAAACAAAGACTTCTAGCGAACATCCAGCTAAATTTAAGGCAAGCTCAACAATCGGCTCGAATTTTGGAAAACGAAAAAAAAAAAGAAAACGGGGAAAAACACAAATGTCGAGCTTATGTCAATGCATATCTCACAGCAAACCTCACGGACGTGTCGAAGATACGAAGATTTAGTAAGATAAAGAGCGATGTTATATGTTTAGTGACCCTCTGAATAAGTTTCATGTATAACGATTCTTATCTGTAACAGATAACATGCAGGAGAAGTAGTCGAGGCGTTAGAGCGGCGGACTCGCGATCCGGAGGTCGCTGTTTCGAATCCCACCAGGGGTGACAGTCTACCTCGCTTTAGTACTAGTTTGAACCTAGGAAGCAGTCATCGAGAGGGATTGATGTAAGTTGCAAGAACTTGCTTCCTAATCGATATAAAATAGATAAGTTTAAACTAGATTAAACTATCTGTAACATTTTTAGCAATGCCTGACATTTCTTGCACAAGGATCAGAGGTTTTAGGCGAAAACAAAAAATTGTAAGATTAAAGGAAAAAAATGTTATTTGTTATTATATACAGTTTGTACTTCATCTAATGATCGTTCTGCTGACGCACCGTATCAAATGTTGAAGCACACCCTTGCTGTACCATATGAAATGTTAAAGCATCCCCTTGGAGCACTATTTCAAAAGTCAGAGCAAGCCCTCGATGCACCACATGAGGCATCCCCTGGTGCACCATATCAGAGATATAGTGTCTCTGACCATATCAAATGTCAGAGCAACCCCTCGGCGCACCATAGAGGCATCCCGGACCTGGTGCACCATATCAAATAACTTCAACTTCAACTTAATACTGCCAAAAGTCAATACTGACTATACTAGGCAGGCGCATGTCAGGAACATTTAAAATTATAAAAGTTAATAACAAAGAAAACAAGATTTAACTGAAGATCTTACTTAAACATTTATTTTAAGTACTTTAAAATCTATAAAACTTGTTTAGTCCACTGATAAAAGCTGGCACAGTTGGGGTAGCCTTAATCTCGGTCGGTAATTCGTTCCAGAGTCGTATAGTCCTTGGGAAGAATGAGTTCATGTGATGTTGTGTTTTTGATTGTGGAATGAGGAATTTGCTGTTTCTTGTGTTTGTAAGGTGATTGTGATCTACATTGACCTGATTGTTTTTTATTTTGTGTAGCATGACCAGGCTGGCATGGTTTCGCCTTTGTTCTAAAGTTGACCATTTTAGTTCTTTGATCATGTTTGTTACACTGCTTGTATAGTGGTAATCATTATGAACGTACCTTGCAGCTGACCTCTGGACCATTTCTATTCTGTGTGTGAGATATTTTTGCCATGGATGCCATATGGTTGAGCAGTATTCAACCTGTGGTCTTACATATGTTTTGTATGCTGCTTCTTTGAGTTGTTTGTTTTGTGTTTTGATGTTTCGTCTGATGAACCTTAAGCTGTTTTTTGCTTTGTTTGTGATATTGTTTATGTGGGATGACCAGTTTAGGTTGCTACTTATTGTAACTCCTAAGTATTTTGCATTTTCTGTGGTTTTCAGTTTAGTGTTATGTAGGGTGTAAGGAAAGATGACCGGTTTCTTTTTCCTGTGTATTCTGAGAACTTCACACTTGTCAGAGTTGAATTCCATTGACCATTCTTTTTCCCATATTTCAAGGTTGTGCAAATCATTTTGTAAGGTTTGTGCAGATGCTTGTGATTTAATTGTTAAATAAACTATGGTGTCGTCGGCAAATAGACGCACCCGGCTCCTGACACTTCCTGGTAGGTCATTGATGTATGCGAGAAAGAGACATGGACCTAAGACCGATCCCTGCGGGACACCAGAAAGCACAGGGAGCCTGTCAGAGACCTTGTTTTCCACTAATACTTGTTGTGATCTGTTTTTGAGAAAGTTTTGTATCCATGAACTGATGTGTGGATGAACTCCCATGTGTTTCAGCTTGTGTATGAGTTTGTGGTGGTCTACTTTGTCAAAAGCTTTACTGAAATCCATGACTATGACATCAGTTTGTTGACCTTGATCAAGGTTGTCAGCTATTTCTTGTGTGAAGCCAATGAGCTGTGTCTCACAACTATGTTTTGACCTGAATCCATGTTGCTGTGGGCAAAGTATGTTGTGTTTGTCAAAGTAATCCATCATGTTTGAAACAATGATGTGTTCCATTAGTTTTGATGCTATACATGTGAGTGATATTGGTCTGTAATTGCTAGGTTTTGATTTTGACCCTTTTTTGTATGCTGGTGTGATGATGGCATGTTTCCAATCCTTAGGAACAATACCTGTGTCTAGTGATCTTTGGAATATGATTTTAAGGATTGGTGCTATCTCTGTGTGTAGCTCTTTGAGTAACCTAGGTGAAATCTCATCTGGACCTTGGGCTTTGTGGGGGTTTAGTCCTGTCAACAACTTATCAACTCCTTGAACTGAGATGGATATTGGAGCCATGGGCGGGTGACCAAGTGATGACATTGAGCTTTTAGTTATTTGTTTGAGACTGAGTGGTGAAGGCTTTGAGAAAACTGATTCAAACTGTTTGTTTAGTATGTTCGCCTTTGACACTGGGTCACTGTAAGTATGCCCATCAGAGCTGAGTGGTGCAATTCCTATGTTTTCAGTTTTTTTGTGTTTAATAAAGTTGTAGAACTTTTTCTTATGACCTGGATCTGTATTATCTGAGAAGATGATTGGCTCTAGATATGACCAATAAGCATTTCTTATTTGTTTTTGCGCTGATGCCTTAAGATGTTTGAATTTCTTTATGTTCTGACAATTCTGTGACCGAGACCTTTTTATTTTTGTGAAGAGTTTATTCCTTTTCCTAATCTGTTTAACAATATCGTGAGTAACCCATGGTAAATCAGCTTTATTTTTGCATTGTCTTGACGGTATGTGTTTGGATGATAACCTTTTGATCTCAGCTTTGAACGTGTCCCATAATTGGTTTGGGTCTTCATTTTGATTTTGGTTGAACGTACTACTGAAAGTGACCAAGTCATTTTTGAAGTCAGACCAGTTTGCTTTTTTGTATGATTTGACCAGTCGAGGGGTTTGCCTGATTCGCCCTCTTTTGACCTTAAGTTCATGGAAGACTATATCATGGTCTGATGTACCTACGCTTGGTAAGACTTTTGTGTCATGAACGTGACCCGGAGTGTTAGTGAGAAAGAGATCTAGGATATTTTTATCCCGTGTGGGAACTTTGACCATTTGTTCAAGATTATGATTAATCATGTTCTCTGCAAAATTATCATACATGTCTTTGAATTTGCATGTATCTGTTGGTGTTTCATTTGACCAGTTCATGTCTGGGAGATTGAAGTCACCCAATACCCAGATGTTGTTGTTTTGAGGAATTTTTACTATAGATGACCAAAGTTCATTTAGTGAGTGTTCATCATATTCATGGGGCTTGTAGTATGCAGAGACATATATGTCTTTGATACCAGTTATTGAAATTTTTGACCATATGATGTTGCAATCTGTTTTTAAGTCTGGCTGTTCTTCACTAAGTAGGTTATTTGTGACTGCGAGGAGGACACCTCCACCCTTGCCAGTTGTTCTGTCATCTCTATAGACCTGGTAGCCAAGGTGGCTGGGGAAAATTTCTGCAGTGTGGATGCTGGGTTTTAACCAAGTTTCAGTGCAGCAGATTATATCAGGTTTGACTTGATCTATAACTTGATGTAGTTCAGGAATTTTGTTATTGATAGAACGACAGTTAATATTGAGAATAGTGAGTCTTTCTTCGGATTGTAGTTTGACCTTTTCCTTTCCTTTATTTTTACACTGTTTGGGGGTAGAGCTCGCTTTTGGATAACCATGGTGACTATGATTTCTCACTGGGCTGCTTTGGTGAGGAAGATCATCAGGGGCATGTTCTAGGGGGGTGAAACTAGATTGGGAGCCTAGACTGTCCAGTGAGACTGCTAGTGATGTTGAATGGTTGTGACTTCCACATGTGATACAAAACCAAGAAAAGCTTGAATTGGACAGGAAGTCGTAAGTTTTGTCTCCTAGCCCTTGACAATCACAGTGATACCAGGTACTGCAAGAGTCACACAGGATGCCTTTATCGTTCCAAGTAACCTCTTTAAGACATGTTCCACAGGGATATTTTGTATTTGGTCCTGGATTGGCCTCAATATCTGATGTTTGGGTAGCTAGGAGACAGTGAATAAATATCAGCGAGCACTTGCTTGGGACCTCTGCTTGATTGCAAGAAATAAGCCTACAAGACCGTTTAACCGAGATTAATATAGAGCCTAGTTGGGGAGATGGTGAGGGTTGATCAGAATTTGTAAACTTATATGCATTTATTAGCAAAAAAAGGACGAAACCAGTTATTACTAGATTCATTGCATATGTAAACAAATTGACCGGAAGTGTGGGAAAAATGGCGGGTGAATTTGACAGTTGACGACTAAGGAAGAAAATTGTTTGAGTTACAAAGGCAGCCTCAACCTGCTCCAAAACTTTACTTCAGTGGGTAAACTTAGATTACAATGATACAATACAAACCAATTTTATAAGGAATCAATAAATATAAACTTGAGAATAATTGAAAAATCACTTAGCTACGGAAAGGTGGATGCACAGTTCCGACGCATGCGCATTCTTCCAGAGAGTTGGTGCAACATACCAAATGCTAGAGCAACCCATCAGACTCACATCTAAACACGACATCATAATATTGTTGTTTTTTTTTTACTACATTCGGGGAGAATAAAGATAGAACAGATAGTGCTAGATCTCGTATAATTGAGAGACAGACGACAACGTCAAACGTACCAGTTCGCAAATGCATTAGTTTAAAATACAACAAAAAATGGAGGAGAATTTCTTGGTAAAAAATATTCATTTATTGACTACTTGACATGGATTGCAAAAAGTTCTCATTAATAAGAGTACATCTAAAATAGTCTATTTCAGTGTGTATATAAATTTATTTCATTGATAAATCTTTGATTTGATGGCTTTCGATGATTATATTTTTACCATGCTTTCAATTGTTCAAGTTTCGGTTTTTCCATTAATTAGGCCTAAGGTCATAAAGAGTGCAAACTGAGCTTTGAGCATTATTTCAAGACCACCTATTATTGGTGGATATTGATAAGCCAAGAGTGATACAATTGGCGGATATATCTGACATGAAGACTGATAGATGTTGAAAGAACTATACTTGCCCTGAGATTCTATTAGTCTTGTTGTTCCATCTGAAAATGAACCTAAACAAGGTTGGTAAAATCAAGCAGACCAGGTTTTATGTAGTATTTAAATCTGCCCATGACAATTAACCAGTCTTTATGTTCTAGTAGAGACCTGAACATCCATCCTCCTCTGGATGCTAAACTATTGTTTCTTGGGCCCTTTTGACATTTGTTTTCCCTTTTTGATTCCATCTGATTGGTTGGATAATTGATAAGAATGATTGACAGCTGGGGACTTGTCAATTAAACTGATTGGTTTGCATGTTTTATTTGTAGAATGATGAAGAGAACCCTACAGTCACACTAAGAGATGGCATAGATTTGAATGAATTGCGGAAGACTGATGGAAAAGGGGTACTCTTTGAAATTCAAGAAGAAGAAGTTAACAATACATGTAATTGACTGAATTTCATAATTTAAACTTAACTTAGCAGAAATTTCTATCTAATCCTCCTTTAAGCAGATTCTTCCAAACAAAAATATCATATCCAGTCATATAGAAATATTCTCGGCGTAAGCATGACGTCATTCTAGCCATTAACCAATCAGATAACAGTAACTAACTAATGTAAGCATTCGGTCGTTACTCGGACTTTATTGTTGGAGCCTATGTGACTTTAAAGTCGTTTGTTATGAAACCGAACAACTTTAATTAATTAGAATCGTTAAAAATGCACTTATCAGGCGGCTGTAGGTCTCAGAAATTAAGACAGTTTCTTTTGTTATATGTTCTAGTTTTTGTAATTTTTAATCTTGAAGTTACATATAGCTCAACGATAAAATCCGAGTTACACCCAAGTACGGATATACTACCTTTAAAAAATACCCAGATGTGTAAAACTGAGAATAGAAAACTCATGTAACTAAAATTTCTTGCTTTGGTTTCATTATCATCCAACAACTGAACAAAGTCCAAGGTATTTAATTTGTATGTTAACATACAATAATTCCCATACTTCATTCAGAATTACTTATTTTGAGTCTGATTCTAGTCAAGAAAGTGCCTAGAATGGCATAAGTTTTTAAACAATTTTCTAACAGAAATATTTGCTAAGAATATTACAGAAGTGAAAAATAGACTATCCAGAATGGTTTGAATTAATTCTTCAGAGGAATAGACATAATTTTATGATATACAATGTCCGTCATGGTTTTAGCAAAAAATAATGAATGACATTTGCTTTGGAACACTATGTTTATAACAGGATTGCTTTATTCTGTAATATCTAGGTGAGCCAAGAGACAACACATACTTTGATGGAGAGGAAGTCTGTAGAAACCTTTATCATCCTGATGAAGACTCTGATGATGGTGATGATGACAGTACGCCCTTTGAGCGTCTTGCACGCAAGATGGAGGACATTTGTCCAGCTAGAGATGGTGGTATATTGAAACAGTTGTTGAAGCATGGCTCTGGTTCTGTTGTACCTTATGGTTCCCTTGTTAGGATACACTTCAATGGTTATTTAGAGTATGCTGATGAACCATTTGATTCCTCAAGGTAGTTTCTTCTTTTTCCTTATTTCATTGATATGTAGATTTGCATATTTCTAATTCTAGTTCCATTCTGAATCTTCAGAGATTTTTTTTATATATTTGATTTAATGCCTGTAGTCTATTTATGTGCCTGAATGTTCATTAGAAGTTTAGTTTGGACGAGCTACGCATACTATCTCTGTGTGTAAATTTAATCATGTGCTGCCATATTTTTTATCTATTTCCATTTCTGAGCTTGTAATATTTTAATGATTTAGTGTCAAAATGTGCAATTCCATAATCAAACCCTATCTCTGTTGCAGTTTATTGATTTTTGTTGTAATTCCTTTTAGTATTGAGGCGAAAACCTTTTTCAAGTGCTAGGTATGTATAATGCATTTGCAGTCTTGAAAATATAACCTTGTAGTACATTACAGACTACAAGGTCAAGAGAAAAAGTTCCGCTTGGGTTATGGAGAGGTCATAGAAGGTCAAGATGTTGCCGTGTCAACAATGAAGAAAGGGGAGCTGTCAAGATTTCTTATCAAACCAGAGTATGCATACTTGTCAATGGGTATCCCTCCCAGAATCCCCCCTAATGCTACAGGTATATCTGTATGAGGTTAAGCTATCTTGAATGAAAATTTTACCAGTTAATGGTTTTTACATCGAGCTTTCTTTATTTCATTCTGCTATTAAATAACAGGCTCCTGTCAAAATTAGGCATGAAACCTCCAATTTTATCTGAGTTATGACTTAATTTATTTCAGTTTAAAATGAAGTTTCTCACATTTGAAGGCCAACACTTCAAGGGATTTCATTAGTCAGCACTCAGGAGACCCTGACTATATTTGATATTGTCAAAGTTATAGCAAAAGTTGTGGACTACTTACTGCCGATTAATTTCTTTTTATTTTTACGACGTTTAACTGAATAAAAAGTATTGAAGTTTCATCAATGTATAAACCTGAAAAAGTTATAAAATATTTCATCGGTATGAACTTGAAAGTATCATGTTTTGTGATAATTAACATTTTCTTAACTTTTGGTCCCTTAATGTTGAGTGAGTTCAACCTTGCCCTATGCAGTAATCTCCAATTCATTCAGGGAAGTAATTGCTGTTTGGTGTGGTGCTACATATTACAGAATTAGAACTCCATATATATTGGCTAATATGATTCCGGCCATATATTTCTGCCTTTTTCTGGTTTCTTTTGAAGTTAATTATTGAATAATGACCTGCAGAGCAAGTTTAATACAATTAAAGCATGCCTGTGTTTGTAAAGATAGGATACTGGATGTTTCGCTTCCTGTCAGCTCTCTGTACATATTTGCTGCCTATGTTCTTTCACACCTAGTCTATTCGATACTTAGTAGATTCGCTACAGGGTTTATCGCAGGTTGGCTAATTTGTGAGTAATAACCCAACTTAAATGGGATAGGTATTTATTTAGAAGAAAACATACATGCTGATTATATGATTTTATTGTATCTCTGCTTAACAATTTACATGTTTAAAGAGTATAGCAAAAGATCATCAGTTGCAACTAACACTCGCCTGAGACTTGACACAGAAAATAGAAAATTTTAGTACTATTATGCCGACTGTCATTAAATGATAAGTTATGAATATAACTAAAAGAAGCTATCTCCAGTGTTCCAGTATTTGATGCAGATTTGTTTGAAAAGTTATTTTATTAATAATAAAGAAACACATTCTTAATTATTAGAAGATCATTTTCTAGAATGTGTCTCCTATTCCATGACATACATAAAGTACAAGCATAATTATGATCTATCAAATTAAAACTGTTTAATTCTAAAATATTAATTTGCTTTAAATACTTTTTCACACTGATTTAAAAAATGTACATTTATTTTAAAATTATGAATTTATGTTAAGTAACATCAAATGTAGTTATATTATTGCAAAGTATCATCTAAAAAACTTCACGTGTCGAAAATGCTTGGGTAGTGAATCGACTTTCTAATGGCTAGCAAAATGGCCTGAAATCTGTACAACCTCTGACAAATGCATCAATGAATTGATTCTTTGAGTCAGTGGTTAGCAAACTACCTTTATTCGAGGCAGCCTGAGTAAGAATTGCACTCAGAGATGGTCTATTTACATGAACTAACAGTTCTACTGTTATGAAAATAATCTGTACGTGTAAAATTACATGTATCCAGTATGTTTACATCTTCAGAATCTCCAGTGCCGACTTGATGCTGTGCATCAATGTTTTTCTTGTTGCTCTTCAGTATGCATATGTATCTTACTAACACAGGGTGTCTTTTCCAAAATCAGCATGACACTTACAATTTTTTAAGAAATATGACCCTTTTTCGACTTAATTTCTGATAAAAACCAAATTTCTTCACATTTAAAGGACTATGTTTTGCAGTTATCTGTTCATTACACACCTAAAACAGATATATTGCTTTCAACATTCCACCTGCCTCTTCTTACATTTTAACTATCTCCTTATGATCTGTCAGCATTTGAGCATGGTGGGTGTAACTGAGTCCAATGGACACATTTATAGTTTTATTCTTCTACTCCTAATTTTCTTGCCTTCTGTTTCAGTTTTGTTTGAGATAGAACTGATTCATTTTATTGAACAAGCCGGCTTCGATGACTACTTCTCAATGACTGAGGTACGCTATAACTTTCTTTTATTGCTGAAAATACTTTAACCAACATTATACCTAAAGTAAATGTACTCTAAAGTACTCAGTTTATTTCTGGGTTGCTCGTGCTTCGGAAAATAGTCTAGAAATATTTTACCAGTGTCCATATATATGGCATCACAGAATAAGAGCAGGTTGTTTTTCACCATTGTACATTAACAACTCTTTCCTCTTGTCCCATTGTCATCCCATGATTGGGAGTTCTGATTAAACTAGAATTTTTGTGTACATGCCAGGATGAAAAGAAGGAGGTGCCATTTTCAGACATCAAAAAACTCTACCATTCTATAACGAAGGAGGCAAAACATTTATTCCAAGGAAACAAGACCCGAGAAGCGTTCCCAAAATACAAAAAGGTACAAGATTTTTTTTATATTCATGATATAAAGAATTTATTTTCAAGAATTACAGATGTTTTTTCGTTTGTTTTTTTTTTTTTTTTTTTTGCAACATTTCTAGTTAAAGTTTGAATTTCAGTAAGATAAAATTTCTCAGGACTTTCTCTGAATTTTCTTAGTATTTCTCAGTAACAGTAATTCAGTTCAGATCAGACACACTCGTTTAAACTAGTCGTTGTTGGCTGATTTTGATGATATAGATTTGCTAAAAATAAAAATATCTCAGAGAATATACCTGTATTTATTCACAACTGAAGCAGACTTTGTATATTATGTACATCAGTCACATTTGCAGGCATTTATTTTTAGTTGCATTTTAACTAGTAATACTCAGAACAGAGCTATTAAATCTTAACAGGACATATGTTTGGGTTTTGGAATATGATTCAGTGAATTTCAGGGTTTAAAACTAATCAGAGAATAGTTTCTGTAGAGGCAAAGAAAGCCTAATCCACACAGCAGTTAGTGTGTACTAATCCACACAGCAGTTAGTGTCTACTTTCTGCTGGCAAACCTACTGTCTCTTTGACTCACAGTTAAATGGGTCTTAATGTGAATGATTTAGTAAGGGAATTTGAAAAGATCTGAGAACTTATGTTGCAGAAAGTCTCTAAATGGATTAGTATGCTATTTCTTAAACCTTGGTTCATATTGATTTGTTATGTGCCAAGACATAGCATTATGGCTTCAACAAATATTTCTATGTTAAGTGTAAAAAAAGTTAAGCCTACTAAAATCTTACCTATGTTTTGGGACTATTTACATTTAATAACAGATTAAGGCTAGATACAGTAGCTAATATATTACAGGCTTGTTCTTTGCTGGAGGAACGAAGGATAAAAAACGAAGCAGAAGAAAAAGAACAAGAGGAGTTGCTTGTCCGAGTTTACCTCAATATGGCGTTATGCTGTGTAAAACTGGGTCACTCTGGCAGGGCTATTAGCTACAGTAGAAAATGTCTAGACATAGATAAAGAAAATCCAAAAGCCTTGTATCTTCAGGGAAAGGTAATAGTAATGTATGGCTGACTTAAAGTTACATAAGTGGTCAGTCACAATGAAACTAATATGTTTAGATTTGAGCTCAAACACCTAGTAAACTCAATTGTTTGTTTCTCACAAGGCCTAGTATTAATTTATACTGCTCAGAAAACTGTTAAACTGCTGCCAATATAACAGAAAACTGTGAAAGAGCATGAAATGGAAGTAAACTAAAGGTAATGATTTTTTCGTTTTCACTGTATATGTGTAATGTATCTAAAAGGGGTTATCTACCATATCTAGTACATTCTACACACTTAGTAACATTGTTCAATTTAATAATGAAAACTTTTGTGTTACTATCATGCATTGTGTTTGTGTAAAATAATAATGGAAATTTTATGTAGTTATTTTATTGCTTATAGCAAGTTTTGAAGGAATGGCATGATCAGTTTTGTCTTCGGTCTTGAAATAAGAAGTCTTTTAGTTCTACAGTATACCTTATATTTGCTGAACAACTTAAATGAAGACTGCTAGTCTTCATTTAGAGACCTACATGTTGAAAGGGTTTCCACTGAAAGAGCAGAACAAGAGACCAGTATTTGTCCTTACTATTTAAAAAAATAATCTTGTTTGGAGACAATTTTTTGTTTTGCACCAAACATTTTTAAATTCCATTGAATGATTCGTGAATACAAGTGGTAACAGTATATTTTATGTTTTTCTCATTAGGCATTGCACCAGTTAGGTGAGTTTGAAAGAGCAAAAGAATTGCTGAAACGAGCCCAGAGAAAAAAGCCAAAGGATCGTGATGTCAATGCAGAACTAGAGAGGGTAGAACAGTAAGATTTCTATTTTCTATTACTAGTTGTAGCTTCCAGTCATAATATAATTATGTTTAAACATACTTCCCCCCCCCCCCCCCCAATCCTGTTGTTTTTGTAACAGAAAAGAACTTGTTTTCCTTAATAAATCCAATAAAATAGTAAATAGATCATTTTTAAGAATACAGTGCTTCATCTCAGAATCAATACAACATATTTTGATGGCACTTAAATAAATAATACTGGATTTGTAAATCAGATGGGGCATTTAAAGAGTACATGTTGAAGGTTGGAATACAAATTGGGATAAAGGGCATGAAGGTATATGGAGTGTATTAAGAGATCTACAAATATGTTGGTTCATCAGTAAGATAGTTAGCAGATCAATTTAATGATCACTCAGTCTTTCATTCAAAACGGTCTAAAGAAAAGGACTTTTTCAGTTTCGACCACATAGGTTGACATATCTTGGTACAGGTACCTATCTTGAAGTTCATAGTGTGTAACATGTTTTAAATGGTCATGTCTTGGTATTGCAGTGGTATTTCCTTAGACATATAGTGTAGGGAGATTTACTGCAGAAGTTACGTTGGCATTGTACAACTTAAGCCAGTACAGAGTACCATCTTACTGAAGAATCTGTTACTTCCTAGCATATTCTAAAGCAAGTTCCTCCATGTTACCATTATTTTATCAGTATTTCCATGTCTTGTGTTGATACTATTTCAGAAACATGGCAAAATGCAAAATAATTGAGAAAGACATGTATAGGAAAATGTTTTCTAACCCTCAAGGACAAACAGCTGAAGGTAAATATCTTACTATAAGTTAGCATCAAGTTTTTCTAGTTTATGATGAGTTTATGTTTAAACAGATAGCATTTTCCATTCCAGAGTTTATGTCTTAAACAGATAGCAATTTCCATTCCAGAGTTTATGTCTTAAACAGATAGCAATTTCCATTCCAGAGTTTATGTCTTAAACAGATAGCAATTTCCATTCCAGAGTTTATGTCTTAAACAGAAAGCAATTTCCATTAGGTTTGTTACCTCTAATTCAGTTTTTAGGCAGTCTGTCTAGCTTAAAGGACAAACTCCTTTTTTTAAAAGCCTTCAACAGATTTTCAAAGAAAGCTAGACACTTATTAAAGAAAAAAAGAGTAGAATCCAAGGTGATTAAGCATAAATACTTATTTGTTAATCAGAAACCTTTTCCACTTTCTAATTAAAGACTTTCATGAAATTTACTCGGGTTTACATTATAATTTTATTATATACCTATATATTGTCAAGTGTGTTCTATAGAGGCTATTCACTTACAAATTGAAAGTAAAGCTTTGGTGAAATGCTTAGATATAGAGGATATTTGTTTGTTTTTGTGGAAGATGAGAATTTATTTCATCGAGTGAACACCATATGTGATATTTTCACGAGTGGCGCAGCCACGAGTGAAAATATAAACATATGGTGTTCACGAGATTTATTTTATGCCTACCAATGAAATATAGGGAAATATCAGTGAGATAAAAGTGATAATCCACTGTTTTGAATCAGTGAAATTACCATTTTGATAATCCACTGTTTGTGCCAGAACTACTTCTCCCCACCACTTAAATACAAGAGAATCAGCTGTATTTCAGACAGTGACAGCGAGTGAAATTTATTTACCTTGTTAAATCCATTATAATATTGAATTCCTGAGCCTAACTAGTTGTGAACAATGATGAAATTCGCCATAAATTATTTAAAATGTCTGATTTGTTTACATAACTCACATGGACAATATCCAATATGGCCGACTTTCAATTCAATTGATTGAATATTACTCGGTATTAATCCGCTTTTATAATTAAAGTATGTATGGCTAAAATTCAATAAATATTGATAAACTGTGTAGAGAAAAATAAATGTTATTTGATGAAAGTGTATTCAGTTTATTTCAGCAGAAGTAAAGTTATCATATGTATTGGAGATTGTCTGCACTTTTTTAGTGTGCGGAGTAACGGTTTGACCAAAGTACGCATTAACTGATTTGGGGCTCACCATGGGGAATTTATTGAAGGCCCTGAGTAAAAATGTCATAAAATACCCATTTTTGACATGTTGGCATAAAATAAAAAGAAAATTTGTTTGTTTTTTAGTGGAAGATGGGAATTTATTTCATCTCGCGAACACCATATATCTTCTATGTATTTCACTGAGTGAGCACCAAAAGTGATATTTTCATGAGTGGTGAACAACTTAAATATAACTTCTTCAGGTGTTCATGAATGAGCTATATTTGCAGTGTGACCAGAACCAACAGTTATTCTATTTCTTTCATGCTGCCAAGAAGGAGTTTTGTCTCTTTCATTGACAGTTTGCCAAAAATTGCATGGGAGGCTATCCATGTTTTATCACATGATATGGTTGTTATGACATCACAGACATTTAGTGCCTGGCTTAGTGAATATTCTGTTAAAAAAAGGCAGTGGCTACGGTTACGGAACCGTAATCCTAGCCTCTGAGTCTAGGATTACGGAAGTTCCGTAATCCTAGACAAAACCACTGGAAAAGGCTACGTTATGGAAGTTTTTTAAAGAAGCGTATTTTCAACAGTTAAAAATCAAATAGCATGCCAAATTTAATTTTTATTCATTAAACAAACCATATTACCAAACCGTTTTTACTTTGTTCTTTTCCTTTCTTTTTGTCATTGTTTTGTGAATTTAATATTGATTTTGAATAGACATTTTTAAGTATAGAATTATTGTTGTTGAAAGACTATTGCAGTATAATTTGCACATAGCAATATGTGTTCATCCTTCATGAAATGTGTTATGTTTTGTTGTCGTTTTCTTTTAATTGTCATCCATTTTCATTTTGATCATTCTCTATGCCCCACCCCACTTTTTATTTTTTATTAATCTGACTACAGATTGTAAACAGTCTTTGTCATTACAAATTCAAAAAATTAGTAGCGTTACATGATAAATTATTTCATTAAATGCTTTCTTTTAATAAAGGAATCTTATACAAAAATAAATAACCTGTGGTCAAATTTCTTGCGCAAAATGAACGAGTACTTATTCCCAGGACACCATTGTTTTTTCCCCAAACAATTTGCGTCATAATAATGCAATTACAATTAAGACAATACACATTACAGGGCAGTTATTCACATCGCCTTTAACGTTAGTCAATACAACTAAGATGGCGTATCATAACATTAGTGTGGACTCATTTTGGAGAAAATGTATTATTTGAGACCATTAACTGTTTATCACTTGATTTTGGGTATGTAACGCTTCTTTAAAAATATTTCCGTAACCGTAGCCTATTCCAGTGGGTTTATCTAGGATTACGGAACTTCCGTAATCCTAGACTCGGAGGCTAAGATTACGGTTCCGTAACCATAGCCACTGCCTTAAAAAAAACAACAATAAAAAAACGTTCAACCAGGATCATTCAAGGCAGAAAGAATCCCATTGAAATTGAATCTGTTAGTTTTGCAGGGAGTTTGTCAGGATATCAACTGTTAGATTACATAAAATTTATGAATGGCATGAAAGAATTGTATCTTAAACTACAAATACCTATTGCTAACATCCATGTTGATGTGTTTGTCGTTCAAGTTTCTACTATGAACACGAGACTTCTAATACAAGAAAGTCAGCAGTATGTGTCAGGGGAAAGAAATCTTGTTATAGAGTCTACTTTCTATGCCATTCCCAACCTGACTTACTACATAGCTGAAAGTTTGTTAGAGGTCATTGGAAAGAACTGAAACTAATCAACATATTGATTGTTTCTTTTTAAAGAGGGACAAGCAGAAGAAGCAAGGATCAAAGAAGCCAAATCCAAGTCCTTGGATGTTACCCCAGAATTCAGAGAACTTGTGAAGGCAAAACTGGAGTAAGTTATAATTACTGCTGTAGGTTAAACTTAATGTTTTATATCAGTTATGAAGAAATTACTTGCAATTTGCAAACTACAGACTAGAGTCAGTGACTGATTCCTGGTATCCTTATTTGCACCAGAAGAAGTGCTGAAGTGAAACTCTGCTGAGGCCATTGGAACCAGTGACCTGTGGGTTAGGAAATCTGGTACTGCTCCCCCCGCCACCCATCCCTTTCCCCTTCCCCACACACCATGGTGCAGGCTGGGTTTTAGGATTTATTTCTTTTTATGTTAATCAGAAAATTGTAAGCATCCTGCTGGAGACTGAGTAATGTCATTTATCTTTACCCAGCTGAACATGATCAGTCACATTTTCAACTGATAAATAAAAAATGCTCCAAATTGAATGATAGTTTGTTCAAATTTGAGTTTATTTAAGAAATTCAGTTTTGTAACAGGAAACAGGTTTGATCTGTCAAGCAGGCTTGTCTGTAATGGCATTATATTTGATCTGTTCTGCAGAGAATTTAAGACTAATGAGGATTTGATGGAGATACCTATGCCAAGTTACCAGTTTAGTGTGGGAGAGATAGATTGTATACTAGAGACAGCTGAAAATATGAACCTAGAGGCCAAAGTTAGGGGAGAGGTAAATATATATTACTACATCTTATGGCTAAAAGTAGGGCAGAGTTTAATACATCTTTGCCATTTCTTGAGGCTAAAGTAAGGTGAAAGGTAAATATATGTGTTCTATATCTTGAGGCTAAAGTCAGGGCAGAGGTAAATATATGTGTTTTATATCTTGTGGCTAAAGTTAGGTGAAAGGTAAATATATGTATGCTATATCGTAATTGTACAAAATATACATGCATGTCGGGGGAGGTAGAAATAAGTGTACTAAATCTTGAAGCTATAGTTAGGGCAGAGGTTAATATGTACATATGTGTGTGAGAGCTAAATGTATGTGTACTACATCTTGAGGTTTTAGTTAGGGCAGAAGTTAATATGTGTAACTTATCTTTAGGCTGAAGTTAGGAAAACTTCCTTTTCCACATGCCTTGATTTTACTTTCAAGTATTGAAATCTTACTTCTAAAAATAACCCATATATTATTTATATTTTATGTAGAATCGTTTCTTTTTCTTTCATTCTCAGGGAAACAGAGCACAGATCAGAGTGATGAAGAAGCACCCAGACACTGTAGTGGGCTGATGGGACTAGCAAGTACTGTAGAGGTCTGTACCTAAGAGAGAACACTCAAGTAGGGCAAGGCAAGGAAGTCTGGGAGATGTGACATTTGACTAACAGTCTGTGATTCTTGTATAAGAATGTACTAGTTGTTTTCAGAGGACCAGAAATACATCAAAGCTTGTATATATCCACTGTTACTTTTAGTATATTAATAGTTTATAGTTAAGAAACTGTTACTATACATTGTACATCATGCAAGTAGCATTTTGACAGGTTTGTAGTTTGAGAAGTTGTGGTTTTTTTAAATTGATCTGCTGTATTGTCAACAAGTTTTTAACATTCAGTCCAGTTGGAAGATTTTTGATATTTTTTGTGCAGGTTTTAAGTAGTCTGAGAAGAATACATTGTCTCAGCTGTGACCAGGGTTTGATGAAAGAAATCATTTTAGTTTGTACATTACGAGTTGTGTTCTCTTTTGCCTTAGATTGTGCCATATAAATGTTTCATTGTGACTTCTTTTTTCACGAGTAAGAGTTGTAGTATAGTATCAGTTCACCTAAGCCAAAAAGCTCAAAAGGAGCTCTGTTTGCAATAAGGTTTGTTTAGCACATTTTTGTTCGAGTCATTTTCCTTTTAACATTACAGCAAAATGCTTTTGCAGGAACGTCCTGACAGATCTGTATTTAATTAGTGTTACTGCATTTTGATTAAGTAGAAAATGTAAATACATGTGTGCAGCTCCTATGAATACAAGGGCTCTGTAACTGGTAGAATATGGTAAAAAGAAAAATTGAAATGTCTTTAAGATTTTTCAATAGAAGCAGTGTTAAACATCTAAAAACAACAGTGCTCTGTTTAATGGGGCCCTTGTTTCTTGAAATAGAACATACTTCTATTTCTAGATTTTTTTAAATTTTGTTCATTCCAAAATTTCATATATTCCATCCATGATTGTTATTAGCTGAGTAATTGGCTACACCGTGTTTTCAAAATAAATCTGCATCTGAAGACCAGTTTTGAAACAGAACTGTTTTCACAATCTCAGATGCAGTTTGCAAAGATGGCCACGTTAGGCCATTTTGCAGAATTTTGTTTTGTGTGTAGGTCATGTCTTTTCTCAAAAGGTTTTGAGATTATAACACTATTTTTATTGTCATTTATATAAATTTTATAAGAAAAACTTTTATGTATTACAAATTGAAATAAAAAAATCAAACCATTCTCATTCTGTATTTATAACCTGTAGGAACTATCGGTATTTACTTTTATTCTCTTGATGGGAGGTGCATATTGTAACTGGACCATCTGTTGGTCTGTTTGTCCCATATTCCATGTCCCCTCAACACATTTTCAACCCTTGTGGTGAATTTTGAAATAAGGTAGAAATATTCAGCATATTGACAAATGATAAGAACTAGTATCAGTAAACATGAGGTCAAAGTCCCTGTTCTATGTATGCTCTGTATCTCTTAACTTTGAAGGTTTTCAAAAATTTTAAGGTCAGCCTTAAGTATTACACTCATTGTCCGCATGTTGGCATTTCTTTCTCAGGATCCTAATTCAGTTATGCATGGTGGGACTTGAAAATAATTAGGCACAAATATACACCATGACCAGATAATGTTTGATGTGAATTGATTTGGCTGTTCAAATTCAGATCAAGGTCATTGGATTCTATTGAACTTGGCACATTTTTAATTTTATATATGGTTAAGGGATTTCTTGTTAAGACCATTACTCTGTTGTACATGGGAAGACTTTGGAATGATTTGACATAAACAAGCACTGCGACTAGATCATACACTGCCAGAATTTTATTAAACAAAGTTCAAGGTCAAAGAACTCCATTGAACTTAGTTAATTTTTGGTTTGCAGTTATGGTGGTGTATGGAATTCTTGTCCGTACCCAAAATTGCTGTGCATGGTGGAAAAGGGCTATTAACTTTCAACCTAAAATGAAACTTAAGAAAATTATTTACTTGGCATATTACTGGGATTTGCTGTAAGTTTAATTCCTTAACAGTCACAGACATAATATCAGGAGAGTAGTTTACCTTACCATCATTTCTTAGAAAAAACCAAAAGTATACTGTGCATAAGAAAAAACCAACTTTCTTGCATGGATGACAGTTGATAGTGGAGCTTGAACCCATGACAT
This sequence comes from Cyclina sinensis, assembly GCA_012932295.1. Taxonomy (NCBI): domain Eukaryota; kingdom Metazoa; phylum Mollusca; class Bivalvia; order Venerida; family Veneridae; genus Cyclina; species Cyclina sinensis. Next base: position 5,206,989 of record JAAONU010000019.1, read on the forward strand.
TTAATGAGAGTTTTAATGATTACAACTCAGTCATTTAACTGTGGAAGTAGCTTACTTTATAAGGAGCTGATACTTACTGTAGTATTGAAGTTATTAGATGTTCAATCTTAACTTCACTTGATCTTTCCAATATACCATATAGTGTATCTTTTGTTAACTCCTGAAACCAAAAGTACCTTGCATATTTCAGGGGCTGTGGATACACGGATAACAGGTACACACAATGAATACACAAGGGGGCCATTGGCCCCAAATCGCTCACCTAAAGACAGACTGTTATTTGTGTGGAAGCTATAATTATTTCTTGTAAATCTAAGCTCTTTGACCACCTGGGATGGGGCCAATTTTGGCACTAGGGGCATAATTTGAACAACTTTTGTAGAGGACCTATAGATGATGTCATATACCAAATATTAAAGCTCTAGCCTTTGTCATGTCAGAGGAGAAGCTTCTTTAAGTTTTTACTATATGCATTTAAGGAAAACCTATGACCCCCTGGGGCGGGGCCAATTTTGAAACTAAGGGCATAATTTGAACAACTTTGGTAGAGGACCTATAGATGATATCATATACCAAATCTCTAGCCTTTGTCATTTCAGAGGAGAAGGTTTTGAAGTTTTTACTTTTACTATATACATAAAAGGTAAACCTAACCCCTGGGGGGCGGGGCCAATTTTGGCACTAGGGGCATAATTTGAACAACTTTTGTAGAGGACCTATAGATGATGTCATATAGCAAATGTTCAGGTGAGCTAAAAAAACATAAACTAACAACATACAACATCACTGTTCAAAAGTTCTTGTACTAGCTTTCACTGCTAAAGTAACAGGCATTGAGGGTTACAGTTTTCTTCAAATGTTTCCATTTCTTTATGATTCTACAATTTCTGGTATCAAATGGGTATGCATCATTTGGTGTTGTAATAGTAAAGCAACTTCAGTTTGGTATCATTTATTCTATATCTGTGTTTATGTCAAACAGATCTTGAAACATTTAAACTTATAAACCAGCTTTTACAGGATAATCATGGTGATCAGCATCTTTTGTCAGCCTTCATGTATTCTGTTTTGGATAGTTATTTCATTTATTATGCAATAAACTCTACTTAGGTCACTCTGTAAGGTCTTACATTACTCTTAAAGAAAACGAAAATGGTAAAACAAAAAATGGTTATTATGCAAAGGCATAAGAAATACAGAACATCAAGTGTGAACATACATTAACAAATTAAAACATAAAATTACTCTTGGCTGTACAAAAAAACATTGAGGCAGATACTTGTACACAATGTTGAAAAATCAACTTAACTGTATCAAAGAGAAAATACATTAATGTATAACTTGTTAAAACCTTGGTCCAGCAAGGAATATTAGAACAATCAATCATATTATGAATTCATCTTCAGATTCATCATCTTGAAATTACATACTTGTACTTCAAATCTTTTTTTAAGAAACTGATCTCTTTTTTACTGTAGGAAGCTACTAGCACTTAGCAGTGCTGGGATTTATAACTTACTGGTAAATCACTGAGAAGTGAGATATAACAAACTTTCTCTGTGGCATTTCCAAGGAGTTCCCTTTACTACACTATTCTATGCAAGTACTAGTTTTTACCCCATTTCCTTTAATATCTGGTTCTCAGCCCCTATCTTTTTTATCTGGTTCTGGTTGTTCATAATTCCCTCATTCAGTGCTTAAAAGCCATCTTTCTACATTAGGATTAAGTTGCAGTAACGGGTTTAACGACTGACCCCTATCAATTTCAACAATTTTATTGATACTGTCGAATTGACCTCAGTTATAGTCATCATATCCATAGGGCTGAGAAAAAAAATATCAGTAAACAAAACCTCTTCCTTCTGAAGAAAACAATTTTGTCTCAAAAAATGAAAATCAAAGTACTAAGAGCAAAGAAAGACTGTTGGCTTCAAAGGAGACAAACACCTAAGCCAAGACTCAAACTGTAAGAATCAAGTGATAAGTTGAAAGCAGCAAGTAGAAACATAACATAGCAAAAGTGTCAAAAGTAATTATTCATTCACTTACACAAGCCCTCATGCACCCACCCACACACTCAAGCAGTCACTCATTAACTCATTTATTCATTCATTCATGGGGTACTTTAGTTTGTCATTCATTCTAAGTTTCATCTGATAATTCTTTTGTTCATCCCTCAGAAAGAAAGAAAAAATAGGGGAAAAAAATTATGGAATAATGTTGATCTTAATTTGTATTTTTGACTGTTGCTTTTACTATCCACTTAAAATAACCTCAGCTTCTCATGACCGCTGTTAACCTTCACATTACATCATGTTACATCATCATAATTATTTTGAACTTCATGTCATTACCATAGACTGATCTATTATGTTAAAATGAGGTAAATCTGGATATATCACAACTGAATGATGTTTTGTTCATGAGTAAAATGCCTCTCCCTGGTAATACAAACGTAAGCTTGAAACAACAATATGAAGATTTTGCATGCCTCTTAAATTGTCTTTGAAAGAAAAAATCAGGTGTGTATTTTTTATTCAAATACATTATCCCTGTTTCAACCACACATACGTGGAAACGCTAACGTTTGAAATAATCTGAATACATTCACCGATGTTAAAGTGGACATGTCCCTTGATGCCTAATTTTGATTTGCGGTATTAAAGACTGCTGGCTTAGCCGACAGTCTAAAAATGTAGATGTCATACCATCTTTATTTCATCCACTGGTGACAAGATTTCCTGTTTAACCCAATCAATGGCCTGCCTGTATTTCCCAGAAAGCACTCAATAAACAAGAAGAGTTTTGCAGTCCATCAAATCTATTTTTCCCAGAATGCTGTTGGTAATCATTTCAAGTACATACTTAGGGCAACGTACGACAATGCCATTGGAGATATTTTTCACATCAAACTAATGGTCGGCCTGAATTTTCCAGAATGCAAATTGTAATCATACAGACTCTGTACATTCAGGTCGGAGTAAAATAATTCACAAGGTTACTTGTTCTGCATCCAATCAATAAACAGCAAGTTTTTACCCAGAATACACTTTGCAGTCAAGAAGAGTACATATTGAGGTCATTGTAAGACAAAGCCATAGGTGACTGAAGCTCCTGTTCCAAGGCTTCCATATCAATGTTCATGTTTCCTGTTACTTCCATCCAGTCAGCAAGAATGGACGATGACAGAGGCGATGTTTCTTGTGCTTGACTACAAAATACAGACATACAAAGTTAACATGTGATTACTTCAAAGAAGATTCACTGAAAAGACAAAACCTATCTGTTGATCTGGGTATACAATGTACTTTGATAAAGGCCAATGTATTTGACTTTAATAGTGCCGATAGTGTTAAGCATGTAGCAATTGTTCTTCATTCTGTAAAACCATCAAAAACATTTCAGTCACATTAAACGGCATTGTCATCACCATCACACCTTCAAAGTGCCAGTAGCTCGCCCTCAACTGCATTAAGAAATGGATGTAACCCAAACAAATTAACCTGCCTAGAGCTCAAGAAAGCTTATCACAAAGCTGACACTACCACACTGTCATAAAAGCTAGCTCACAGGCAAGGGAGTACAGGTGTCATTTCATTCTTCTACTTTATTAGTATCTAAAACAAAAATCATCCTGCAGTTTTATCCGAGTGTTTTATAAATTTACGATAAATCAATACCGGCCAATAAACAGAAATAAGTATAGGATTGGTAATTTATTCTGGTGACCATTTACTGAGTTTCTACCTCTACCTGTTACAAGAAAAAGTAATTACCTATCATTTTCTGGACCTGACATTAATGCATCAATATCCACACCAACACCATATCCAGCACCGGTTCCTCGAGGTGTGAGCGCTAGTGGTGGGCAAACATCACCAACATTGGACTTTGACAACTGTTTGGTCAGCAGTGCTACCAAATCCACCTGAGTTTCCTGAAAGGTAGAACCTTTGTCAGTTTTGTATGTATAAAACTTCTAATATCACAACAAAGAATTTTTATTGTAAGGCAGTGATTTAGACAGGAATTCTATGTGTACATCTGAAATGTGATCAAACAGATGGGGATAGAATAAAATTACATTGAATCACAAAACATTTAACATGTTTGTGAAACATGCCCCCTAATGGCAACCAATTAGTCATGTTACATGGACTTCTAAACGTGACCTCTACCTGCTGACATCAAACTTGATATGGGTCATTTACAGGTCATGACCAACCACACAACCGAATATGAAAACTGTAGACCAGCTTTTGTGGTGCATGTCAGTGTAGCCTTGACCTTTGACCTACTGACTTCAAAATCAATAGGATCATCTACCGGTCATGACAAACCTCCCCACCAAATCTGATGACTGTATGCCAAAGCGTTCTTTAGTTATTGATTGGACAGCTTTTTTGTGGTCAATGTCAGTGACTTGACCTCTGACCTACTGACCTCAAAATCTATACAGGTAATCTAAAGGTCATGACCAACCTCCCCAAAGTCTGGACTGTAAGCCAAAACATTTTCTAGTTACTGGTCGGACAAGCTTTCCTTGGCCAAAGCATTCTCTAGTTACTGATTGAAGGTGATCGTGACCTTTGACCCCAAAAACAATAGGGAAGTTTGAAGGCTGTGGGTTAAATAGTACTCCAGTTACAGAGTGGACATTGTTTTCCAATTCAAGATGACTGTGACCTTGATTTTCACCTAATGACCCCAAAAACAACAGCGATCTTCTACTTTATAAGAGCAACCACCCAATGAAATCTGAAGGCTGTTGGACAAATGGTACTCAAGTTATTGAGCAGACATGATTTTCAAATTCTAGTTGACAGAGACCTTGACCTTTCTCCTACTGACCCCCAAAAACTATAGGTGTCTTCTACTCAATAACAGCAACCACCCTATGAAGTTTGTCAGCTGTGGGCCAAATGGCACTCAAGTTACTGATCGGACAAGGTCTGATCTACGGACGGACTGACATGAGCAAAGCAATATATATAATAATGTCCTTTCAATTTTTTTTTTCTAACTGAACAAAAAAAATGTGACTATCAAAATGTGATCAAGTCTGTAACTTACGAGTGAGTACCTTAATGAAACACACAAGACAGTGCTTTGTAAGAACTATTTCTTGACTGATTTATAAAGCAGTTAGTATAATTAATATGCAACATTTCCCTAGAAACAAAGTTATCTATTCATTGCACCAATTTCAAATTTCTTTTGATCAACATAAAATCTTGGTGGTAACCCTTTTGGTAAAAGTACTGAAACTGAAGTCAAAATGTTTTCCTGACAGAGGTCAATATTTAACCCACTGTGATTACAATAAAAAACATTTCTGATGTCAATTTCAGTTCTGAATAAAAAAATCAAATACTCAATAGTAATTGTTTTGGCTTATTTTGAAGATTTTCTGCAGAAACCTGTGGGCGCTCTCCTTTATTTTATTGAAACTGACAACCACTTAATTGAAGAGGTCTATAGATTATACTTACATCTAACTGACTTTGTGCATTAGAAGGACCAGGTACTGGATCCTGGAACATCTGTCTAAATGACATCTGTGCTTGCTGTGTATTTATTGATAAAGACGGTGGTGAATTTGAGTTGGAATTTGACTGAAAAGAGCTTCTCGTATCCTGAAAACCAGACTGGTTCCTATATCCAAAATTCTGATTTGACTGTGTCCTAGGTTGATTTCTCATTAAAATAGACTGGTTATGGTACATAAAATTTTGGTTAGACTGTGCAACAGCCTGGTCTTCTGCTTGTCTTGACTGAATAAATAAATTTGATGCATTAATTTCATTTAAGCTTACACTGTTCCCTTGGAATGATGGTATGTTTTGTGTCATACGAGGAGAAAATGTTGACTGTGAATATCCTTGAGAATTTTGAACATTTTGTGAAGTAACAGACTCGTACAACAGATTTGGTGACAGCTGTTGATTCGGTGAACTGCTGTGATGAGAACCAGGTGACTGTGCTGATAAATACTGCCCAGTAGGCGAAACCCTATTCTGAAAATTTGGTGAAACCGACAATGTGTTTGGTGACTTATTCTGTGGAATATCAAGAGGATTAAAATGGTCAGATGATCGTCTTGTATCCACGGGGGCAGCTTCTGAACAAAGACTTTCAATAAAATCATTTGTAGCTGAATTAGAACTAAATGCTGCCTGGTTATAGTCTGTTCCAGAAAACATCTGCGAATTCTGCACATCATTAAAGTTTTGCGGCAGTCGGGAAGACGCATTTTGTTGTAATTCATCTGGAATATTCTGAGCTAATATATTGGCTATTTCAGGACTTGGCATCATAGCCAAGAAGTCTATGTCCCCTAACTGTACGTTAGGCAACTCATTCATAGGCACATTTGAAAAGTCGACGGAAAAGTTTCCACTTGACTGTGTTTTACATGGTTGAGATCCAGTTATCTGTTGACTAGTTGAAGGCATTGATCTCTCAAACATAGACTGTAGAGAATTGCTTTGTGTCCCAACAGAAAGGTCAGAAACTGTTGCAGAAGGATTACTACCTAGAGAATGTCTACCTCTGTCAACCTGCTGTCCTGGTAACATGCACATAGAATCTTTACCAAATGGAACACTGTGTCTGTTTGAAGGCTGGTTTGCCAGAGTGGATACCGAATTATTACCCAGAATTCTTTGCTGCAGAAGATCCAAGGTGCCTTGTTGAACTCTTCTCTCAGTACCGTAGTAATCCTGACCTTGACCTTGATTATGAATAGCACTATCTGATGACACTTTCTTCACCTGGCCAGGATTCGCAGAGTTAACATTACTACCATCAGTAACACTAGCTGTCTGACCTTGACCTCTGCCCTCAACTATAGGTTTGGGGGCAATAGGTACATTAGCTTGTTGCATTTTCGCCCATCTCTGTAGCAGTTCTTTGTCTTCATTTGTCAGGAGTTCTTCTGGTTGTGCTGAAATCAAAATCAAAAAAGATTTTTTTTTTTTTTTCAAATTAAGTAAATTTCATAGATTTTTACACAAAAATTGTGGATTTTATTTCTTACTCAGTACAAAATATTTCCATTCTTGAATGAAACTAAACACGTATTTTTCATTTGAACAAAGCAACACTTCAAACTACTTTTCGGGTATGATGAATGTAATAATATGAAACAATTATCAATTAATATTGAGAAAAATATATTACCAGGATATAAAAAAGTGAAACAGTACACAGGGAATTTGGCAAAGAGTGAAAGCAGAAACAGATGAAAGCTGTTTACAAACAGAAGTTTCAACATTAACTTTCAACTTCATGTACATGTATAAAGTCACTGCAGTAAGTATACATCTAACTGAATCAAATACCCTAGGGCAACAGTTGATATATTTTATATTTAACTCATTAAATTCTTACAAATGTCAAACAGTACAAATAAAATCAACAATAAATTATTTTAGAACAGCTTTCAGAATAAAAGTAAGTTTCAAACAAAGTTAAAACTGAAAAATGCTGGTCATTCTCAACAGAATGCAACAGACTTTGCTTTTCACCTTACAGAGACAATATAATCACAAGTTATAAATATCCTTAGAGTGTGTATTTTGATTTCATTTAAATACAGAAGACAGGTATCATTTCTGCCTTCTTAATTCTGTATTCTCTGTTATTTCCAAAAATACATTAACTTTTTTTTTTGAAAAAAAAAAAAAAAAAAAAAAAAACCTTCAGCTAAACTGATGCTTAAAATTTTAGCATTCATCTCTCATGTCTTTCTGAACTGATTTTTTTCAGCATATATTAGGAAACAAGTTCTTGCAACTTCTATTTATTCCATTCTATTACCACTTCCTGGGTTTACACCAGTACTTGTGCTGAACATTAGGGAATGCAGAAAGTCACTTGAGACTTTCAACACTGATGGGTCTTGAACCAACAACCTGAGGATCAGATGTCGAACATCTTATCTCTCAACCACTGTCCTCCACTGGTCTTAGTTCTATTTGTTTATCGCACATTTTCAACAATATTTCAGCTTAATCCATCAAATACTAAATTCTCTAACCAAAATTCCCTGTGTCAGTCAATGTTACAATGGGTAGCAATTAAAAGTTAAATGAATTTTTTTAATTGAAATTAACTAGCAATTATAACTGCTCAACCATAGAGTCAGATTTCAACATTACTGTAATGAAAATGACCAATATTGTATACTACGATACCATTTTTCTTCTTTTCCTTCTTCTTTCTTTCTAAAGTCTTTTCTTTCTTTTTCTTCCGTTTATCTTCTCTTTCTTTTTGCCTCATGGCAGCTGTGACAGGCTTGGGACGGTCATCTTCACCTTGAGAATCTGTATTACAATAAAAAAAGGTTTCCGAATACTGCAGGCAATACAAAGGTGGAGAGCCTTGCCAGAAATTAATCAACCAAGTGTCAGTGGAAATGTTAAAAACTTCAATTACCCATTTATCCTAACACCAAAGTTCAAGAGCCTAGCAATGACACTTAAATAATTCTGAAAAGTTTGCAACACTCCACAACTTCTGCTTGCTCATATTCTATGATATATTTCAGGTTTCATAAACTGTACTTCAATATCTATATACTTTTATTCCTGTTCAGTAATTGCAGTAACATGATCAGACAGACGGACAGATGGAAAAGGCTACCCTAATGTTCTTTTCATTGTTCTTTTAGCCATGTAAGAACACTTACAGCTAGCTAAGACCTTACAGAATGAATGACATCAGGTGAGATTTACTGTTACCCATCACTCCCAAGGCCATAAAAGTATCTATTAGTATGCACAGACAGAAAGACAGACAGATGAATCGACAAACAGATGGTAGGACAGACAGACAGCAAATTCAACACAAGTTTGCTAAATGTCTGTGATGTTATGAATCTAGCTTTCAAGACATTTTCCAGATACAATGTATTGCAGGATCACAACTTTTCATCAAATGAATAAATATATGTACCTGGTGTATAAAGCAAGAACATCTAATAGTCTGATAATCATGATAATAATCAAAACACTACAATGTTTAGTAAAATATTTACACAGCATCAGTAATGTAGGCATGGTACACACAGTGATGCATTTCTGCAAAAAAAACTGGAAAAAAAATGAGCAGTCCAGAGAAAAACAAGTACACTGTTCACTGTAATCCTCACATAACAGGTTTCTAAATTTTGATTTAAAATAAATATTAACATATTTTCACAATTTAACAATCAAAATAAATATTAACCTGGTAGCAATTTCATCTTTGCGTTATCTCCTATCATTGTCTATCATTGTCTATGCAACCCTCATATGTTTTTTTTTATATATATATTTTCTATATCAAAATTATAAATGCTGCAAATATATATTTTCTACATATTTTAATATAATTAATTATCAATTAATGCCTTATTTTACACCACAAATTTGTAAGGACCACGTATTGGATAGCTGCCTAGGGTTCTTTTCATATCCTACATAAAATGTTGAGTTCAATGTGACCACAAATAAATTCACAATAAAATATATACTGTTTCTGACTTACTTTTTGGTAATTCATATTCAAACCAAAGGGGTTCTGCTTGAAAATATTTTAAGTACTATATATAAATATTCAATACAAAATATTTTCCAGGCGAACCGCTGTAGTTTAAACTAAAGCCCAAAAAGGGGCCAAGTAGAGATATATATTTTCCCCTATTTGAATGTAATGAATAAGCGGGAAAATGATTTTCCCTCATTGGTTAAGATCTTAGTCAATTCAGTCAGGTCGGTGTTGGTCATTCAGCCTTGGATATTCTCTTACAGCAGACATTTTTAACTGTTAAATATTTTACACCCACACGATTGTTAACATGTGATGAATCGTACTCACATGTTTAGTTTAAGAGGATGATAATTATGAATTGAAGGTTACATAGCAGTTTCTTTGATGATGCTTTTTTATGAAAAGGCTGAAAGTTATTTGAGGTATATGTTATCCTACTGTACTGAAAGAATTTTACAGTGGTTTGAGTAATATTATGTACTCCTTTAGTATGAAAAAGATTAACAGTTGTTGGAGTCTACTGTGAGTCACATAATGTACCCTTCGCTTAAGAACATATAAAATTATTAATTGCCGGCGAGTTGTTGTTGAAGTTACTAAGATCATGTGAAGTTTGGGAAATTACTTATAAACGAAAGTCTAGTACTGGATTTAACTGGTTTTATTTGAACCCACATGACCAAAGTTTTTTCTAAGATCATGTTAAAACAATTACTAAACAAATATCAACATCCTTAGCATATACATTGGAAAATATACATCATAATAAGACAACATATTTAATTTCAGCTAAAAGAGGTGGTTGAAATGAGACAAGTGAATATTGCAATGAGCTAAGATTTATCTAATGATTTATACCTGTTTTAGCACAAACTAAAATTCAGCTACTAAGTAAATTCTTCACACCAAGTGTATCAATTTGGTTCTTATTTTCTGTTTTTAGTTCTAACACAGTTACTGCCATCCCTTCTGAACTATAAAGAGAACTTACAGACACACTCTTGACAAAGAACTGACAATGAAATGGTTTGTAAACTGATTCTCTCACAAGACTCAGTCACATTTTCTCATGATTTTATATGAGGTCATCAGTACCAAGTCATATTAGACTTAAAATTTAAGATTCAACATCACTCAATGTGTGCTTGGTTTGCATAAATCTGTCCTTAGAAAACACCCTCTCTAAGAAACCATTAACTATTCATAATAAGAAGTATGTACAGAAATGCATTTTCTACATACAAAAATATTACAAATATCTTATACAGAATGGGCCATGAACAATAGTTTTACCATTTACCTAAGCTTAAGATAAAGGTTAGCAGCTAAAAATCAGGGTGATTTTGGCTTGAAGAACTTTCTTTCCCTGTGGATGCTGTTTATATGACTCTTTCATTTTGCTGAATATGAATTTAAAATAAAAATAAGTCTTATAGGCAAGTGATTCAATGCTCTTTACATTTGACAGAATGACTCATCACTATCATATGATACTGCAACCTCTCTTAAAGAGCCACCCCTGTGAACCCCATATTATAGTAAGGGCACTGTTGTCCTGATTATTACTTCGTCTAGAAACTGGTGTCATATACACAGTATATTGCTATATGTTTCAGAACAGAGGTATTTGCTCTATGGAGGTATGGAGAGGTTCAACAGAAAATCATAATATTATATATTAAGGTGCTTAATAACCTAAACAACTTACCTGTCCTTTTCTTGAAGCTTGAATTCATTAGTGCTGCTTTAATGAGGTTCTTAGTGTCTTCCGATATTGTCTTGTTTTTATCATCTTTTGCTTGCGTTGGTTCTTTATTTTCTTTTGAAACATCATCTTGTGTTACTGTAGCAGACATTGGCTGCCTACCATCTGTTGACTTAGCACTCAACATCTCAATATCTGTGGAATCAACTTTGATCAAGTTCTCAGTTTTCACAGTACTTTCATCATTTTTGGCACTCAAGGGCTTTTTGAAGACTCCATCATCATTTGTTTTTGAAATAACAATGCTTTTTGGCTTGTTCGGGCCGACTATTTTCAACTGACTAGTTGATTCAGCATCTGCAGTTTTCTGAAGACTTACATCCACTGCTACAGATTCACTCCCTTTGACTTTAGTCTGGTTTGCAGAATTAGCAGTAGACTGGTTCTCAGATTTTGGAACAGGTCTAAGGCATGCATTAAAGCTGAATGTTGGGGTTCTAGGTTCATGATAATTCATTATCTCCTTGTGGATAGCTTCCCGTAACTGCGGTACCTTTAAGTCCTGTAACAGAAAAGTGAAGAAGGTTGAATATTAACTTGCCTCTAGGTTCACTTAGTGGTTAGAAATTAACTTGCCTCTAGGTTCACTTAGTGGTTAGAAATTAACTTGCCTCTAGGTTCACTTAGTGGTTAGAAATTAACTTGCCTCTAGGTTCACTAAGTGGTTAGAAATTAACTTGCCTCTAGGTTCACTAAGTGGTTAGAAATTAACTTGCCTCTATGTTCACTTAGTGGTTAGAAATTAACTTGCCTCTAGGTTCACTTAGTGGTTAGAAATTAACTTGCCTCCAGGTTCACTTAGTGGTTAGAAATTAACTTGCCTCTAGGTTCACTTAGTGGTTAGAAATTAACTTGCCTCTAGGTTCACTTAGTGGTTAGAAATTAACTTGCCTCTAGGTTCACTAAGTGGTTAGAAAAAAGGCAGGAATTACCTGTATGACCGTAACATCTTTGAAAAAGAAAAACTTATTCCCTTCTTTATTGCATGCGAACCAATCAAAGGAAGCTTGATAATTTGTTCTTAGGTTTTACAATAGATATCATGGTAAATAAAATTCAGTGAGACATTTCAGTCCTTCAGGGCTGGAAGTTGGATGACAGCATCAATGGTCTGTTTCTGTGCAGCTATTTGTTTAATGTGGTCTAACAATAAACAACTCATGTGTTACATATACTGATTTCATTTTAACATCCTTCATTTTCACCTATGTAAAGGTCATAAAAGTCAGGTAAGGTAAAGTACCTACAAAATATGATTGTTACGGTAATAAGAAGCAACAAAAACATGAACATGCCTTACACTACATGTGGCCTACCCCACAAATTGAAATATTACCCTCCTGTATGTTGTTTCAAGACATCAAAATGCAGAACAAAACAGAAAATAAACAATATTCTATTCTTACCTCATTTTCAAAATCAAAATTAAATGTTGGCACACAGATAGGTTCATCATCAGGGTCATGGTATTTGTTTAAGTACGGATGAACTAAAGCCTGTTCTACAGTGATACGATTCTTAGGGTTCAATACCAACATTCTACCTAGGAAGTTAATAGCCTTCTTGCTTGCCTTTGGGTACATCTTTGTCCAGGGTACTGGGTCCTTGTGGCCCATTTCTGCAAAATAATTGAAAAGGGTATCATTAAATTCATCATGAAAATTGTGTTTCTACCGACACAACAATACTGGTTCTCTGTGAGGGAAAAAATGGTGTTGTCAATGACAGTAATTCCTAATATCATTTTGAAGAGAAAAAAGGTTCTTAAAGCTATAACTTGCTGTTTCATAAACTTTTACTGGATAGACATGGGCAATTTGCTTTCAATGAAATGGATCAATTTTTCATTTTAATTCTGGATATGCAAAAACTTCTTATTTACTAACTTATTTTTTTTCAGAAAGTACAAGTTTTTAGAAGCTTGATAACCTTAGCAGCAGGTATAAACAGTTCTTTGAATTTTGCAGAACTATAAATCTTATTTTCTTTTCAAATCTAATATGGTAAATTTTTTAACACTGGAATGAGTCTCCACAAAAGCTTCTAAACAAACTGATACAAATATCCATTGCCAGAGATTGAAACTCAAGCAAATGTTAGCATTTTGTCTAAGAATTAAGGTCATTTAACAACAAAATCTATCATTCTCTAGTTTTTTAAGCAAACAAGAGGGCCATGATGGCCCTGGATCGCTCACCGGAGTACTTTGGCTGTAGGTTTGCTGTTAAGCAGTATTTCATTTTTTAATTGAAAATATGTAAGTGCCTTCAAACCAAATATGTAAAATATCAGTCAATAAATAAAGGCTCTACGACAGAAAGTAGAAATATCTATTATAAGCTATGGTGACCTTGACCTTGACCCAGTGACCTCAAACCCTACCCATGGGTAGAGGTCCATGCAAGGAACCTCTATACTGAATATCAAAGATATTGGTCTATAAATGAAGGCTCTATGAGGTACAGTAGATAAATCTACTTTTAGCCTCCGTGACCTTTAACCTAATCCAATAATTTGAAAAAGCTTGATAAAGCTTGCTTCATGCCAAATTTTAAAATTCTAGGTCTTGTGGTTTCAGACAAGAAGATTTTTAAAGTTTTTCTTCTATATTGTTATTTAAAACTTGTGACCCCTCGGGCGGGGCCAATAGTGACCCAAGGGACATTTTTCTAACAAACTTGGTAGAGGTCCACTAGACAATGCTACACACCAAATATCTAAGCTCTATAACTTACGGCTTCTGACAAGAAGATTTTTTTAGATTTTCTTATATAACTCTATGTAAAACTAGTGGCCCCTGGGGCAGGGCCATTTTTGACCCAGAGGCCAGGATTTGAACAAACTTGGTAGAGGTCCACTAGACAATGCTACACACCAAATATCTAAGCTCTATAACTTACGGTTTCTGATAAGAAGATTTTTTTAAGATTTTTCTATATAACTCTATGTAAAACAAGTGACCCCCGGGGCGGGGCCATTTTTGACCCAGAGGACAGGATTTGAACAAACTTTGTAGAGGTCCACTAGACAATGCTACATACCAAATATCTTAACTGTAGGCCTTCTTGTTTCTGACAAGAAGATTTTTTAGTTTTTCCTATATAACTCTATGTAAAACAAGTGACCCCGGGGCGGGGCCATTTTTGACCCAGAGGCCATGATTTGAACAAACTTGGTAGAGGTCCACTAGACAATGCTACACACCAAATATCTAAGCTCTATATCTTACGGTTTCTGACAAGAAGATTTTTTAAGATTTTCCTATATAACTCTATGTAAAACTAGTGGCCCCTGGGGCGGGGTCATTTTTGACCCAGAGGCCAGGATTTGAACAAACTTTGTAGAGGTCCACTAGACAATGCTACATACCAAATATCTAAGCTCTATAACTTACGGTTTCTGACAAGAAGATTTTTTAAAGATTTTCCTATATAACTCTATGTAAAACAAGTGACCCCCGGGGCGGGGCCATTTTTCACCCAGAGGCCATGATTTGAACAAACTTGGTAGAGGTCCACTAGACAATGCTACATACCAAATATCTTAACTCTAGGTCTTGTGGTTTCTGACAAGAAGATTTTCAAGTTTTCCCTATATAACTCTATGTAAAATCAACTAACCCCTGGGGTGGGGTCAGTTTTGTCCCCAGGGACATAATTTGAACAAACTTGGTAGAGGTCCACTAGATGATGCTTCATACCAAATATCAAAGCTCCAGGCCTTGTGGTTTCGGAGAAGAAGATTTTTAAAGATCCAACTTATAAAATCTATTTTTAGCTCCAGTGAACCAGAAATGCAATGGACCAGAACCATTTGAACAATCTTGGTAGAGCTTCATGCAAGGAACATCCCAGGCAAGTTTCATTAAATTTGCCCCATTGGTTTCAGAGGAGATGTCGTTTGAATGAAAAGTTGACGACGGACGGACGACGGACAAAGACCGATCAGAAAAGCTCATCCTGAGCACTTTGTGCTCAGGTGAGCTAATAAAAAACATATTTAAACTCTAAAATAACACACCACCAACAAGCTGATAGGGGGCTGATGTCCATGGAGAAAACTGCAATGCATAATTATAAAACAAACCTTGAAAGAATGTTTTAATGAAAGGTGACTGGCACAGTTCTAAAAGATTGTCATCTGGAGTCCCAATAATGCCTATAATCATCATTATCTGTGATACGGAATCTTTTCCTGCAAGAAATGTTAGACGCTTTAACAGATTTGGGTGGTTTACATACCATTAAGGACTTTTCAATCAGAAAGATGATATATAAAACTTTAATACAGTTAAGGATTACAATTTTAGTTCTGGAAAGTTTACGATTTGAATGATATGAAAACAGTCCTCAAAACAATCATCTATTAAAAGAAATACTTCAGTGTTGTCCATTTCATAAGCAAGAAACAAAAGTGTCTTCTGGAACCTATGAAACAGTATTAATTGTGTACTATAAAAACATTATCATTTTTTTTTAAATTTTGGTTTGCTTTCAACCTGAAAACATTGATATATTTAGTGTCAGCTTTTGTTAACTTTCTTTACACAAAGTGAAAGCAACTGTTTAGATGTCCTGTGCATGTGAAATAAAATTAAACCTGGAAAGAGATGTTTTCGTCCAAGCATCTCAGCAAAAATACAACCCACTGACCACATGTCTACCGCTGCTCCATATTCTATCAGGGACAACATGATTTCTGGTGCTCGATACCACCTTGTCGCTACATACTGGGTCATGAATGGGTTAGAGCTCACAGGTGAACCAGAAAATCCACGTGCCATTCCTGTATATACAGTAAGTGAAAAAGTTATTTACTGATAAGCCTCGCCCTCTGGGAGGGCTGTTAACAAAAAAGGATACAGTCTAGATGTACACACAATATTCATCTTCAAGGGGCTATGCTGATCAAAAAGAAATAACCAAACATATTTATGTGCATTCTCATTGATAATAAATCACCTTCATGATTTGCAGTTAAAACTTATTTGTAATACATATGCAAAATTCACAACTAAAACAAACCACCTTTGAAGTTGTCGGCACTTGAGGTGGAGAGTGAAGACACTATATATATGTGATAAAATCTACACCTATTACTACTTACAGAGGTATTTATACAAAAAAGTAAACATGTTAATAAAATTTAACTTTTTCATACCAAAATCTCCTATCCTTAGCTGACAATCCTCATTCACCAGCAGGTTACTGGGTTTCAAGTCCCTGTGTATAACATGTGCTGAGTGAATGTATTTTAAGCCCCTCAATATCTGGTACAGGAAATACCTCACATGTTCTTCTGTCAATTCTTGCTTTGAATAAATAATCTTGTGCAGATCACTTTCCATTAAATCAAATACCACATACACATCACGGAAGTCATTTAACGTTTCCTTTGGTTTCAGAATTTCTCTGATATGAATTATATTGTCATGTTTGAAATGTTTAAGTATTTTTATTTCTCGGTATGTCCTTTTGGCCACATCTTTGGCATCGAAAACATTTGGAATTTTCTTAATAGCAACCCGGTCATTTGTTTTCTTATGTATGGCTGAGCAAACAACCCCATAGGCACCAATACCAATATTTTCTACTGGCTGGTAAGCTGTGGTGTCAAGGTCAAATTTAACATCAAAAGCACGCCGTCTTAAATGAGCAAGATTTTTCAACAAAGCATCGTCTTTCTTCTTGTTTTCTGCCATCTTGAAAGTATGCTGAATAATTGTTTTAAACATATATAAATACATGTTAGTTTGTTTAGATCCATGCTTCAGAAATTTAAATACAGGAAAATATCTTATCCCCTTGTCTACATACACATTCTGTTATAAAGAAATCTGAAAGGAAACCATTTATTTGTAGTGTTGACAAAGTTAGGTAGGAATAGATTTGTCCATTTTCGGATGAGACATTAAATTGAGATCCCATGTATCAGTGCTATACACTGAGCATGGAAAAATAGGTGTTTCAGCTGGAACGGGAAGTTTTATCTTGCACTATCCCCCACAACATAAAATAGCTATTCTCAGCAGGGGGCTTGAGTCATATATCAATACTGATGACAAATAATCTCAGAGAGAAAAATATCATGACAGGTAAACAAGGTGACGCGAGTTACATTTCTCTTTTGCTAACAACTACATTTAACTGCCTCTATGAGACAATAAACCATGTTTAAACTAGTGCTATACAATAAGCATGTACAAAACCCCAGCTCTAGAAGAGGATTTTTTAAATCTTGCTCTATTGCCCACAACCTAAGAGGCAAAATTATTAAACTCCTCGGTTGGCATGTCGAGTGGAAACTGAACCAATGATAAATAGACTCAAACAGATAGGAAACCATGACAGGCCAGCTCAGCTGGAATAGTTCAGTGTGAAACGGAAAGGCAACTGAGTCCTATGGCTATAGAGACCACTTTTTTCCCTTGGTTTTACTCACTTTTAACCTATTGTAGTGATTGGGTGATATTAGGCCACTTCCAACAACCTCGCTGTTGACTTAGCTTTTTAGTGACATGGTTAGTGTCTCACTGATAACGTCAGGTAATATGTCAAGTAAAAATTAACATTAAGAAAGAATAAATAAAGTGTTCAAGGAACAAGTGACCAGTAAGAAAGTGTCTAATAATTAGAATTATTCCTCTATGAATCCGAAAATTTGTTGTCCGATTACCGTACAACCTGTGCTTGAAACAGTACAGTGATCAGATTCTTTTAAATTTTAGCCGACAAGTCTAAATAAATAAACCTAAGATTTTAATAAGTGTTGAAATTTTTAACTGTAAGAGGCACTGAATACTGTCGTTTAAAATATTTTACCTGATTTGTTGTTGTTTCTAAATTAAGAAATTTCTTTCCTCTTAGTTACACGAACTGGAAACTGCTGTAAATTATGGAAACGGAATAGTTCTCTTTTCGCAAAAAGAAGAAAATAACAAAATCGAAACATAAAACTGCTTTCAACGAAAAAAAAAACAAACACAGCAAGGCTTGAATAGTGATAATATGATTTCGGGTTTGTTTCTCTCATCTTAACTCTGACATATCATTTCTTTTCCTTCATAATCAGGCATAACAAATTAATAGTGCCGATATTTTTTCAACTTTTCGTAGTTTACGGACCTTTGTACCCGGACGCTTCCAAATTACGCGGGATAATTTGACAGATACACTTTGGAACATGGTCAATATTTTCAGTTTTTAAGTCTACTGTATATCGTTTAATAAATCCAAATAACTATCTAAATACATAAACCTAAACGTTCTCATTTCCTTTATTTTCCCAGGCATTCTTTTCTCTTTAAGATGCTTAATAGCTAAATTCTTAGAATAAAATTCTGTTTACAATGTAAACTAGAACCTCAAAAGTGAACATATGTAAGCAAACCCACACCCTTGACTTAACATCACAGTAGACTTAAATGTTAAGTATCTAAAAGATTCTATAAATTAAATTTATTTGATGAAATGGCCGTTAGAAGTTTAATAATCCTAATAGATAAAATCTCATAGTCATATTGAGGGATGAGTGCTTGTGATGTCATCAGTCAATGTGCCTATAGTAAAATATATAGGTGATATATATGTGATCACTGCCTATATTAATTAAATCGGACATAATATGCAATATATATGTGTGACACACATAGAAATTACACGGTTGCAATTTGATAAGCGATCTACACGTTAGTTTACGATCGATTCAAAAAACAAAAAATCCATAGAAATTGCTTATTACATCAAGATTGATAATTTTATTACCCTTTTTAAGTATTAATGTGATGTTTTGATAACACCAATCTCATATTGAATTTCTTACTATTTATATTAAATGCATTGTTTCATGGTGTTCAGTTTTACACTGAACTTCTCTGGTAATCAAAAATAGGTCCGGAGAGACCTGTCTCTTCTGCTTTGCATAAGTTGTATTTTGTAAGTCGACTATATTTTGTATGTATACAATTTTATGTCGAATAAACTATATGTTATGTTATGTTATGTTATGTTATGAATGCAGAAATATTGCTATCTGCTTCTTTATTGTAGAGCACTTAAATCTTTTTTGCATTCACCTCTCAAATTATGTCAATTTTTCATGTTAAATGGTAATCAAAGTCCTGTCTGTCAAAAAGCGTAAACTTCTGCTGTTATTTCAAGCCAGAGTTTGTAAGTTCATTATTTAGCCTTCGTCCACAAATTTCATAGCATTTATTGAAACAAGAAATTAAACAAATTTTTATACTTAAAGATAGAAAGAAAATTCAGATGTAAAAAAAATATGTCATGATCTGATATGCTGATCTGAAGAATTTTCTTCTTGTTTCAGTCAAAACGAAAGGGTCTTAGTGTTGAAGAAAAGAGGCAGAGAATGATGGAGTTCTTCTTTGAAAAGGTAAATTATAATGCTAGGCACTGGTTAAGTTCATATAAGACATTTATTAGTGTATCCTGGTTTCCCACAGCTTTACAAGTATTCTGTATATTTTGGTTCAGATGCAAGTCCAGATCTTAAATTTATCCCTGATACTACAGTACATGCAGCGCGGACTTTGATGTTGTTAACATTGTCGCGGGGGCCGGTATCGTCTCCGGGTGGCCAGTCGCGGTGGACTGAACACCCGAAATTTCGAGTGTCCGCTAAAATGACCACCGCGACAACCTCCGAGGGGTATGATCATCGCGGTGACAGAACGCCGCGCGTCCCCGCAATGTTCTGACTTGGAGATTACTGCATTTAAACATACTCAGCGTACAGTACATGTACGTGGTTTTCTTTTTACTCATTCTTGTTTTACTTACATGTATTTTGTGGCTAACTTCAGTTGGTCAAATTAAAACCAAATTTCAAGTACATTATGTGGTGTAGGTTTATTGTGTACTTTCGTTTTTGGAATTTTTTAAAAATGCTTGTTACTATATAGCAAAATCGATCAATAATTTTTGCCAAGCGCCTAGACGATACAGATGTCGAAAGAAGTTAAACACGTGTTGACCTAAAAACAATGTCATTTTCTGAAAATATGATCAGCTGTTTCCGGAAGCAACTGCTTTGAATGGTCATTCTTTGCGTAAACAAAAAGGAGCGTTTGTTCATAAATGCATCATAATTTATTAATTTAATTAGAGTGGATTTGTTCCAGTTTTGACAGTTTAAATTAGATCTATTAACTTTTCGCAGTTTGATGATCGTTAGTAATTAATTTGCGTGTAATTTATTTGCGAGTGGATTAACGCAAGCGTGGCACCGATTGAAGACTTGAAAATATATTAATTGCAGCAATTAAAGTTTACAAGATGGCATGTAGGTGTGTCAATCTATTCATAATAGGCTGTGTTACCCTTAATCATACAACCAAACATCTAACGTCAACAAATAAAAGTTTAACCGGATGGGGTATTAAAAAGAAAAAGAAACAACTTCAACTGGTAGTAATTACGTGTTTTTTGTAACTCATCTGAAAAAAAAATAGGGGAAAGTAAAATTGTGTTGCAACTTCGTTTTTTCGGACACCGCAAACCCCCGCGACCCGACGCCGCGACATGGCGCGGTACTGATCACCGTGGACGGCCACGCTGACCACCGCGTTTAATACGAATGAACACTCGACGCGGTGGTCATTTTGGTCTTCAACCCGGACAGTAAAATCGCGGGGACGGGTGTTCGTTGTCAAATTCCACGCTGCGTGTACTGTATCTATCAGCTTAAATGCTTTAAAAGCAGACAATTTCTATGTCAAGTTTTTTTTATAGAGTACCCAGCATGATCGTTAAATTGAAAGTCTGCAGCAGGAAGTCATGGTAGAAATTCACAACCTAAATCCAACCACTGCATGTGATATATTCATTTTAGCAAAAAGAAAGTCATTACATAATCCTGTAGTTTCTGTCCATCCAAGCAGACACAGAACACACACACAAAGCAAGAGTCTTTCTGCATTCCTCACTTCTGGCGTGAGTACTGGTCTGAACCCAGGAAGCAGTCGTTGAGAGGGATTTATATAAGTTGCAAAAACTTGCTTACCAGTTGATGTACAATGATTAAAAGTTTAAACTGAACATCTCTGTATATAAAGACTAATATATAAGTGTTGTCATTTTGCCATTTGTACATAGAATTTTCACATGACACCTTGACATTTTGGTATTAATTCATTCTATACCATTCACACTAATTCTGCATCATTTTGAAGAAAATGGAATACTTGAAATTTTAGTGTATACCTTGTTAAGGGTTTAATCCTTAAAATTTTTCAAAAAAGCCAAGGAAAGGAAGAAAATTGTTACAAGTACAAGGGTCGGAATTTCGATGTCTAAATAATTAAAAAACTTTGTTGGAAACATTGACTCAGAAATATGTATTTAGTACGAAAGATGTGTAGATTATGAAAATATTGCTTTTAATAAGTACAGGAAGTAGTCCAGGAAACAAGTGGCTTTCTGGTGATAAGATAAACCTAAGAAAAATGGTACTGTAACATACAGAGGATTTTTATCTTAATTCCAAGGATTGACATTCAGAGAGAATATATGTCTGATCTGCCAGTATCCACTCTACATAATGGTACAGTCACAGTCAATTTTGATGATAAAGGTTCTTACTGTAAAAAGTCTTACATGGTCGAAAATAGGTGGTTATGTTAGGATGATAATGTATTTTACAAGATATAATTCTAAGACTCCTTTTTTCTGCTTCAGGAGTACTGTGCTTGTCTCCTCCAAGAGTTTATATTTACTTTGCTTCCTGTGATAATATTAATATATATAATAGTTATGTTTGACTTTTTGTGTTGCTATCTTGAAAAACAGTTTTAATTTATTTTGCTTATCTGCAAAATGATTAATGTTTTGTGCATTTTAGTTTAATCAAATCTATTCCATTTATGTTTTTTCAGAAAGACTTTTTCCAGTTGAAAGAGCTTGAGAGGCTGTGTCAGAAAGAGAAGGGTATAACATCCATGTCAGTCAAAGAGATTTTGACCAGTCTAGTGGATGATGGTATGGTAGATACTGACAAAATTGGTACTTCCGTATACTTCTGGGCATTCCCAAGCAAAGCCAGTCAGAATGTGAGTATTCTTTGTAAAGCCATACACAGAAACAGTCATTCTAGCACTGTTTATGCTCATCTGAGACCCTCTAAGAGTAAGCTCTTAGGATCAGTGAAGGTACACTGTTCACAACTAGTTTCTGTACTCTCTAACATCCAAATTTTTTAATCAGAGGTATATAACCCCAAGTTTAAAGAAGAGTTCAATAATGGTTCTGATTTCTGCATAGAATAAAATTTTAGTGTACCCAATGAAAGATGAAAATACTATTTATGTCGGATAGTCTTACAAATGTAACATACTCAAGCCAAGGTACATCTTGCATGAAGCAGCATGCACAAACCTCATCCAGTTGAGGATGGATACTAGTAATTCAAGTTTGCTAGTTATAACCCTGTCAGTCTCTTATACACACTTCAGTTTCAAGGTCATAATGGATTTTCTGGCAGTTATTGAAATTTTACCCGACAGATGTAAATGAAAATGGGTTTGATAGAAAATTTTATGACATGAAACTTTTTAAAATGTGTTTTATTTTTAAACTGAACCTTCTTATGCTTTTAATGATTAACTGCAGCGTAAAAGGAAGATTGAAGATTTGAAGGCAAAAGTATCTGAAGCAGAGGATCGTAAAGCCTCTCTTACAGACGCAGTATCCAAGGCCAAAGTTGGTAAAGAAAAGTCAGTAAGTGATTTGTATAAATTTATATGAATTCTGAAAAATTATTTTAATATAAATAAAGGTATATTTTATTTTTTTTAAAAATCATAATCAAATCTGTCAATGTGCCAGTTCAGAAAGACTTTGTCCCGTTTGCCCCTGTCTTGGTGTGTTTGGGTGGGGAAGAGGGGCTGCAATCCCGGCTGCCATCCCCCCCGCACCCTCCCTCCAATATATACACTGACACCTCAGTTTTACTTAAAATACACTGTCATTGTTTACAGCTATTTATGAATAAACTCTGTGTTAATTGCATTGGCAAGTGGTTAAAGTCACTTATATCTAATCCCTGAACCTCTCACTGATTCGAGCCCCTCTGCAGGACATATCTTTTTTTTGTGAGACAGTTAACAGTCTAGTATTGTTCCTTCATGAAAACTTCCTGCCTGATGTGACTGTGAATGTTAAAGAGTGTTAAACTCTCAAACAAATTGAACTAATCAGACTTTTAATTGTGATGGTGCCTTGCTATATGGAAAAGTACTCAAATGATAGAAGCCTACATACAATAAGATAAAAAAATGAGTAGCAGATAAGAAACTGTGTTTCAGAATTTTTCCTTCCTACTGTGCAGTTATATTTATTATCCTATCTGTTTGTAGGATGATCGGAGTGAAATTTTAGCTCGACTGAATGAAATACAAGACGAGAAATCTAAACTAGAGGTGGAGCTTGAGAGATATCGCGAGTGTGACCCAGAGGTCATCGAGGAGTTGAAGGTGGAGACAAAAACTGCCAAAGAGGCAGCAAACAGATGGACAGGTATGTTTGTTATGTTTAATGCCAGTCAAAAAAAGGGTTCTTTAAAAAAACACTTTTTGAATGTATTCGTTTTGGTTAAGGTGACTCACTGTAATTCTGCAGAGGTACTCATAGTTAAAGAGGGTATCTATAAGAATTGGTCATGTTTCTCAAATCAAACATTGTGACGTGAAGTAAAATGTCCTCATATGTGGACAGACATCAAGATTTTCTTTGTTAAAAGATAATTTTAGTTGTTGGATGTGAACAAGAAAAATATTAATAAGTACATGTACTCTGAAAAGGGTAACATTGTCAGAGTTGTTATTAATTGAGCAATGTTTGTTAGCCAGAAGACAAGGTTTTGGACATCACAAGCAGGTACTGTTGGCAGGGTTTTAACCTCAGGCCTACAGGTTACAATTATGCCACCTTGCCCCTACAGTACAGAGCGTCCTGAATATTGACATCCTGCTATAATACAAGAGGTTATTTTTTCAGACAGGAATTTCAATTTAAGCTCTTCTGTGTATATCATGTTTGAATCAGCTATCACAGATGTAAAATGCATTCAAGCAAACATATATTTCCCTTAGACACGGCTTAGACAGGATGAAATTTAATGTAATGTTTTTTCAGTGTCAAATCGGCTTCTTTATTGTGGCTAGGCAACATCCAAGTTTTAGAGTACTGTCTATCTATACTCCATAGATATTTTTATAGTCACATATTTAAGAAAATTGCAGTAAATATATTATACGTTAGGTCAGTTTACCTATCATAAAGGTCAGGAAGTGTGTGCACATCACAGCTTGTTATACATGTACGGTTTTGTACCTGTACAAAATATCTGATATATGCACAATTGAAGAACAAAGAAAAGGATTGTTGAGGGATGAATTTACTTTACATTGTTTTCTTTTCAGACAATATATTCTCAACAAAATCCTGGATCAAGAACAAGTTTTGTTTTGAGGACAGTGTGATAAACAAACAGTTTGAGATACCTGAGGACCTGGATTATCTAGAATAATGTGTGCCAATTCATTCACTTTTGACTTTATTGTTCATTTCTGCTTTGTCGTATGTTTAAGAAAGAAACAAAGGTCGTTTTTCAAACAAAAACAAAAAAAGAGTTTTGTAATTTTATTCAACTTAAATACAAAAAATAAAAGTATTTGTAATAAAAAAAAATCATTGGCTGGTTATAAGTAGAAGTATATACACGGTATTACAGTATGCCAGAAAGCAGACCTGCACCTTATGAGAAGAAGAAATACAGCTGATATACATGTACGATCAAGCAGATTGTGTTAGAAAGAAATTACTGTGTACAACAGTGTGCCATTTGTAATATGAAGGCATTCTTTTGTCTGCTTCAGTACTTTTTGCCGAGTACAAGATATGCAGTTACATGAAAAATGTGATTCTGAATAGACATGCATGACATGAGTTTGCCTAAGGATACCCCTCTCACTCTGAATACAAATCAGGTCCAGGACTTAAGAGAATATAATGAGGTATTGAGATTTACTATATACATGTATATATCAGTTTTTCTCATATTACTTCCCAGAAATGCTTTTTATGCTCCAGTTTTGTGAGGGTGTATACAGATTTTCTATTGCCCATCTGTCAGTTTAATATTTTTTGTCCTTTGAATCTCACAAAATATTACAGCCAGTCATTAAATACCTCAGATATGTTAATAAGCATGTTGAGTCGTGAACCATGGGTTTCTGGTGTGGATTACATGCTGTAGATGGAGGGTTGTTGCCCTTGGCTTACTTAAAAAGCTGTTATATTGTGTAAACCTGTATGTCACATTATTGTAATCTTCAAAGAATTGCTAAGCAACATGACAATGTGAAGTTGTGCACCTAGGATGCATAGAGGAATGCAGAGTTATGGCCCCTGACAGAATATTTTTTCTGTCAAGTTCATTATCATGTGTCTGACATATCTCTTGAATTTGACTATAATGAAACAGGAGAAAAACAAAATATCGGCATTTGAAATTGTGCACCTGATTATTTTAGTACAGAATTTGTGTGAAGCAGTAACAGCACAATTAAAGCCTTGAAAAAGGATATTCGGTATTACATTTTTAACTTCTTATCTTCAGTAAGCAGCGCAAATATAAAACAGGGAAATGAAATACTGTGGTATTATCATCTTCCCTGGTTGTCTAATGTTCATATATTTGTCTATGCATAGGAGAACTAACATCAGTCGAGACCCATTAATCGGTAAATATGATTTGAAAAGATTAATACTATTTGCATGATATCTTTGTGCTTTTATCTGTAGCTCCACTGACATTGACCATGTGAGTTCATTATTCTTGAGTTAACTGTACGATTATCAAATATGATTCCTAATCTGATGATGTGTTCAATTCCTTTTACCATGGCTTTGATGTGCTTCCTTTGAAAATGAATGAATGATCAGAACTCTATAAAGGCAGTGAAAATGAGAGCAGTCAATATTATTTACTTTTAAAGCATAGGTCTTACTTCATTTATAATACGAGTCCTGTAATTTTCTTCAGAGATGTTCTGCTCCCTTCAATTACATTTTCATTAGTGCCCCTGTCTCTTCCTATCCCTCCCACTCAAATTTTCTACAGAACCATAGAATGACTGTTATTTCTGCCATAGGATTGGTTCAAATGTAGGTATCATCTTATTCCTGCTACCTGTCCTCATTTCAAGATGACCTTACGCCTGCAACAAGATAACCACACCTACTGGAATCAAGGGAAGCTACTCTTGTTATGTCCTTCAATTCAATATACGTCTGAAAATCTATTCACCTGAACAGAAATTAAGCACCCCCTAATAGTTGTGTGCATTACAAATCAGAAATTTTCTTTTTGCAGTTGACAAGAATGATATTCTGTTATTAGGATTTAAGCTTTGATACACAGTGGCAATATTGTACACAAAGGTATAGCTGAAAGTATCATGCAGTCTACGCTTTTTGCAAAAAGCGGTTTGTTTATGCAACATGTTCAGGTCTTTATAACTCATATTTTGTTAAGTGCAGCCATCTTTACATGAATATAGCAAAAGACAACTGTCAGAAGTGCAAAGATGGCAAAAAATGTGCTAATGGAATCAGTGGCTACATATGTAAACTGACATCTGATTTACCAGTAAGTGAAAATATTATGTCTTGAATATGTAACGTTTCTTTGTATTAGATACTATAAGATAGTGAGACTTTCAGACCTCAAAATTTATATCAGATGACATGATTATTTTCTGTAAAAGACAAAACTGACAAAATCTGTGTAAACCCCCCCCCCCCCCCCCCCTGAAGTTTGGGTGGGTATATAGGAGTCACCCGGTAGTTGGTCGGGCGGTCTGTTGCAATTTCCTTGTCTTGAGCATAACTTGAAAACTAATGGTTTGAATTCAGTTCAACTTCATACAATGGTCAAGCACAATGACAGCAAGTGCAGTGTACAAGAGCCATAACTCCATCTTCAGTATTTGCACAGTTATTGCCCGTTGTTGGTTTTCCTTGTCCGTAGCATAACTTGAAAACTACTGGTTTGAATTCAGTTCAACTTCATACAATGGTCAAGCACAATGACAGCAAGTGCAGTGTACAAGAGCCATAACTCCATCTTCAGTATTTGCACAGTTATTGCCCGTTGTTGGTTTTCCTTGTCCGTAGCATAACTTGAAAACTACTGGTTTGAATTCAGTTCAACTTCATACAATGGTCAAGCACAATGACAGCAAGTGCAGTGTACAAGAGCCATAACTCCATCTTCAGTATTTGAAAACTAATGGATGGAATTCAATGCAACTTTATAAAATTGTCAACCACAGTGAAAGGAAATGCAGTGTACAACTATCTTTAATTGCCCACATTCAGAACTCTATTTCAATTCTTTTACAAACTATTTTGTTACTAAAAACTTCCTCAGTTCCAAAGCAGTCTTGTGGGGATGTTAATCACATTTAGTGATAGTTCTAGTTAAATTTTCAAGTACTATGTACAACACTTGACTTAACCAAAATTTTCATATTGAATAAGAGATTTGAAAAAAATATAATTGGACACTTACCTGTCAGAATTTCCAGGTTCTTCATGAACATCATTTTTGTACTATTACATGTATTTTAGGAGGATTTCTGCTTTATTAAGGTATCTGTACCATGTCATAGGTCATTTTGAACATAAGGGACATTTTGGAATGGTTCAACTTAAAGGAAAAACTGAAAGTTGTGTGCCAGGACTACATACTTGTAAAAACTCTAAAGAACTTCTTTATGGGTATGTGGGTATGTCTTATGAGAAAGATTTTTATGTATTCTCACCTAAACTAACAAGTTAGTAAGTTTTCTATATTTAAGCTGTTTTTTTTTTTTTCAGTATTTTGTAAAATGTATTGTCTTTCAATGACCTTTCAGTTTGGCAGGCGGGAGTATTCGAATCTGCAACTAGGAATGTTTTTGTCAATAATTCTTTCATTTCTTGAAATCTTCTCTTATCTCTGGATTAATCATTGAGAACTAATAGTAAAGTCTCTTTTTAATGTATTTTTAACAATTAAAATGTTTCAAACCCTGTAAATTCTCATTTTCTACAGTAATGTGTGAGTTGCAGTATGGTCACCAAATCCTTTCAAATCCTGTCATTCTGCCAGACTTTCAGGATGAACGGAACTATCTGACTGGTCACTTCTTTCAGCCCTGGCATCTCCAGAGGCTGTATAAGTGGCTCAAACAGTCATTTTGGGTGTTGCTTTCTTGGTTGTCATTTAACAACGTCAGGAAAACTAGTAATAAACTCTGGTAATGTTATTCCATTCCATATTCTATGTTATTGATTGGTGCTCTGCTGTAATTAAAGATCAGACACTTTGAATTGAACTTCTATTGAGATACTGTTCGTTTACAATACTCCATCTACTTTTCACAGGATGTTGCATAGTGTACCTTTTTCCCAGTTATTTTGAGAAAGATTTATATTGAATCAAAACAAGAGGGCCATGATAACCCTGTGTTGCTCACTTGAGCTCTTTGGCTGTGGGTTTGCTGTTAAAAAAACATAAGAAGCAGTATTTCATTTTCTAATTGAAGATTTGTAGGTGCCTTCAAACCAAATATCTAAAATATCAGTCAATAAAGAAAGGCCCTATGACAGAAAGTAGAAATATCTATAATTAGCTATGGTGACCTTGACCCAGTGGCCTCAAACCCCACCTACGGGTATAGGTCCATGCAAGGAACGTACATACCAAATATCAAAGATACTGGCCTGTAAGTGAAGGCTCTGAGGTAAAGTAGATAAATCTATTTTTAGTCTCGGTGACCTTTACGCTTATCTAATAATTTGAACAAGCTTGATAAAGGTCCACTAGACAATGCTTCATGTCAAATTTTAAAATTCAAGACATTGTGGTTTCAGACAAGAAGATTTTTCAATATTTTCTTCTACATGTAAAACTTGTGACCCCTTGGGCGGGGCCAATAGTGACCCAAGGGATATTATTTGAACAAACTTGGTAGAGGTCCACTAGTCAGTGCTACACACCAAACTTCAGACCTATGGGACCCCTCAGGCGGGAGTGACCCCAGGGACATTTTTTGAACAAATTTGATAAAGATCCACTAGACAATGCTAAACATCAAATTTCAGACTTCTGGGCTTAGCAGTTTAAGAGAAGAAGATTTTGAAAGTTTTTAACCAGGTTCAATAACTTTAGTTTGGATTGACCAATCTTAACAAAACTTGGTATATAGCATTCTCTCATTGAAATCTAGCTTGGGATTATATTTGGGGTCAGTCGGATCAAGGTCTAGGTCACTGTTACTAAAAATAGAAAATTAGTGTGTGGTCAATAATTTCAGTTTTTATAGGTCAATCTTGACATATTGATATATAATACACTTGCATGATAACCTAGCTTGGGATTTATTTGGGACCAGTCTGGTCAAGGTCACTGTTACTAAAAATAGAAAATTGGATTCCAGTCAATAACTAAGGCTTGTAATGCCTCATGTTGACTAAACATGGTGTATAGCACCCTTTCATGAAAATCTAGCTTGGGACCATTTTAGGTGAATTAGGTCAAGGTCACTGTTACTTAAAATAGAAAATTGGATTCCAGTCATTAACTTAAGATTGGAATGACTAATTTTGACTAAACTTGGTGAAAACCTAGCTTGTTAGCTCCAGTTTTTGAAGAAAAAAGAGCTATTGTCATGACCCCTTTTCGCGTCTGTGTTGGTTAACCTTTTTGTTAAAGTCCATTTCTCAGAAACTATCAAAGCTATTTACTTCAAATTAAGAATACATGTTCACTATCAAAATGTGACATCATTTCTCAAGGGCAGATAATCCTAAATTTTATTTTTGCAAAGTTATGCCCCTTTTTCAACTTAGAATTTTTTGGTTAATCTGTTAATGTCCATTTCTCAAAATGTGTCAAAGATATTCCCTCCAAACTTGGAAAACTTTGAAAACCACCTACAAAGATTATTGGTACACATGTCCCTGGAGTCAAAATTAGCCCCACCCCAGGGGTCACTTTATTTTGTTTATATTTATATATAGGACAAAAATTCTTAAGCCTAGAAATAAACTTTTTACTTACATGGTATGTGTAAGTACTACCCAGCCCCTCATCAGACCCCCCCACCACCTCCCCAAATTTTTTTTTCTCTCACATGAGTAACCCACACCCACCCCCTAGCCTAGAACTAAACTATTTATGGGACCCCCCCCCCACTCCACCCTAATTTTTTTATTACATAGGTAATTCCCATCCACAAAAAAAACTAAATCTTGAATGAATACCCCCCCCCCCCCCACCACAACCCCGCGAAAAAAACAAAAAAACTTGTTTTTTCATCTTACATGACTAGGTCACTTGCCCTCCCCCACTTAGCTTATAATTTATTATTATCCAGCACTGAGAAAAGTGGAGCGTGCTGTCTGCGGACAGGTCTTTTGATTTTTTATTTGGAGTCAATCTGGTCAAGGTCACTGTTACTAAAAATAGAAAATCAGTTACCATTAAATAACTTGGGTTTAAATTGACCGATCTTGATGATACTTTGTATATAGCATCCTTGTAGCAACCTGACACCTGTATGCATTTGGTACACACTCAAAGTAATTCTTATGGCTTCATGCAGATTATACATATAATATTTTATATGTTGCATTACTCAAATGTTTGATAATCAAATAGTCTCTAGTTTTTAGCTTTTCTGATTGGTCTTTGTCTGTCGTCCGTCAGTCCATCCGTCATCAACTTTTCATTCAAACGACATCTCCTCTGAAACCAATGGGCCAAATTTAATGAAACTTGCCTGGGATGTTCCTTGCATGAAGCTCTACCAAGATTGTTCAAATGGTTTTGGTCCATTGCATTTCTGGTTCACTGGAGCTAAAAATAGATTTTAAAAGTTGGATCTTTAAAAATCTTCTTCTCCAAAATCTCCAGGCCTGGAGCTTAGATATTTGGTATCAAGCATCATCTAGTGGACCTCTACCAAGTTTGTTCAAATTATGACCCTGGGGTCAAAACTGACCGCACCCCAGGGGTCAGTTGATTTTACATAGAGTTATATAGGGAAAACTTAAAAATCTTCTTGTCAGAAACCACAAGGCCTAGAGTTTAGATAATTGGTGTGCAGCATTGTGGACCTCTACAAAGTTTGTTCAAATCATGGCCCCTGGGTCAAAAATGGCCCAGCCCCAGGAGTCACATGTTTTACATAGTGTTATATAGGAAAAAGTCTAAAAAATCTTCACGTCAGAAACCAAAAGGCATAGAGCTTTGATATTTTCTATGT
Organism: Cyclina sinensis; assembly: GCA_012932295.1. Classification (NCBI taxonomy): domain Eukaryota; kingdom Metazoa; phylum Mollusca; class Bivalvia; order Venerida; family Veneridae; genus Cyclina; species Cyclina sinensis. Next base: position 5,238,623 of record JAAONU010000019.1, read on the forward strand.
AGCATTGTCTAGAGGACCTCTACCAAGTTTGTTCAAGTCATGGTCACTGGGTCAAAAATGGCCCCGCCCCAGGGGTCACATGTTTTACATAGAGTTATATAAGAAAAACTTTAAAAACCTTCTTTTCAGATACCACAAGGCCTAGAGTTAAGATATTTCGTGTACAGTATTGTCTATTGGACCTCTACCAAGTTTGTTCATATCATAGCCCCTGGGTCAAAAAATGCCCCACCCCAGGTGTCACATGTTTTATATAGGGTTATATAGGAAAAACTTTAAAAATCTTCTTGTCAGAAACCACAAGACCTAGAGTTTAGATATTTGGTGTGCAGCATTGTCTAGTGGACCTTTACCAAGTTTGTTCAAATCATGACCCTGTGGTTAAAACTGGCCCCACCTGAGGGGGTCATTTGATTTTACACAAAGACTTATATAGGGAAAACTTAAAAAATCTGTTGGTCTGAAACACCAAGAGCTAGACCTTCAGTTGTTGGTTGTTATGTCTCCCCCAACCCCGCTCTTCTGATGGAGACATATTGTTTTTGCCCTGTCCATGGGTGTCTGTCTGTCACACTTTGTTTCCTTTCAATAACTTGAGTACCAGTTGACCCAAAGCCTTCAGACTTCACAGGGTTATTGCCCTTATTGAGTAGAAATAAACTCTTTTGTTTTTTTGGGTCAAGGTCAGAGGGACCTCTAGAGTGAAAACCGTTTCCACTCAATAACAGGAGTACCATTTCACCCAGAGCCTTCAAATGTCATAGGATGATTGCTTTAACTAAATAGAAGAACCTTATTGTTTTTGGGGCTAGTATGTGAAAGATCAGGGTCACAGGGACCTGAAGAGTGAAAAGTATTTATGCAGAGTAACTGTAGTACCATTACACCCAGAGCCTTCAAACTTTATAGGATCATATTAGAAGAACCCTATTGTTTTTATGGTCCATAGGTCAAAGTTTAAGTTCACAGGGACCTCTAGAGTGAAAACTGTTTCTGCTCAGTAACTGGAGTACCATTTTGCCCAGAGCCTTCAAACTTCATAGGATGATTGTCTTTACTCAGTAAAAGAACCCTATCATTTTTGGGGTCAGTAGGTCAAAAGTCAAAGTCACAGGGACCTGTAGGTTGAAAACTATTTCTGCTCAGTAACTGGAGTACCATTACACCCAGAACCTTCAAACTTCATAGGGTAATTATATTAGAAGAACCCTATTGTTTTTGGGGTCTGTAGGTTAAAGGTCAAGTTCACTGGGACCTGTAGAGTAAAACTATTTCTGCTAAAAAATTTGAGTACCATTTCACCCAGAGTCTTCAAACTTATAGCAAACTTATTCAAACTTGCAAACAACCAACACCCATAACAACCAATAACGATACTTGTAATATGAGCAATGAGACTCAGGTGAGTGATTTAGGGCCATCATGGCCCTCTTGTTATGGTATACTTATAGATGTTTAGGAGTCTTGGGTTTAGATCAGGTTCACAGTTGTCTTAAAAAAAACATTTTTCTTTTGTAAAATTATTTGGTGAAATGTTGAAAACCTGGTTTCGTTGCATGGTGGCATTCCTTGTTCATTCTTGTTGCAATAGCAACCCGACTTCTTCATGGAGTGGAATTCTTTAAACAACCTTGATAAAGATTCATGCAAGGAACATTCCTGCAAAGTTTCATCATCTTTCATTTAGTGGTTTAGGAGGAGATGTTGTTTAAAGTAAAAAGTTGATGACACACAATGAACACAGGGCGAACACAAAAGCTAACCTTGAGAGCAAAGTGCTCAGGTGAGCTGAAAACTGGGGTTGCTTAACTTTTTTCCAGGTGTATATATACATGAGAAAATTGGTTCAATTCATTGATGTTTCCATTGCAAACATAATTGGACTGAATCTGTATAAAAGTACATAATTGTGAATTACTATAACAATTTTTGGTTCAATATAGACATGTCTTCATTTAATATAGTGTCAATTACACAAAGTTGAATGAATTACTAAAAAGATTTATTAAGACAGCAGTGGCTTTCCATACTCCCCCTGAATTTATTGTCAGTACAGATTGGCCATATGGCCAACAGTGCCTGGTGATACTACAAGATGTATAAAGTATTCCATTCCAGAGACACCCTGGTCTTTTTACCTAAAAATCAGTATATAACATTGATGGAACCAGAGTTTAACGTCTTATCCAAGACAATTAGTAATGTAAGTGGAGGAGCAGGTGATCAAACTCCCGACCCCTGGATTCCCCGTCCAGCACATTACCACTGGAGAACTGATCCACTCCTGCTTTCCATACCTACTGAGAAATAAAGAGTCTTGTGTCTTTATGTGAAAGTGTATTCTGTAACTTTCATGCTCTGAACAGTTTCTCTGTAATTGAACCAGACAGAAGACTGATTGAAAAACCGCTTGCTACTACATTCTCTAATTAATTGATCCTAGGGCACTGAGCAGTCAGAAATTTTTGTGTCAGAAAAGACTTCTGTTGTATTAAGTAGAGTGTATCTATTGACTTGTATGTGAAGCTCAGAGAAAATATTGTGTTGTTGTAAATAGGGTTGAACATAATTTAATTTTTGTAAAATAGATAGGTTGGAACTGGGTGGTTATTTTTATATGCCCGAAGGGGGCATATGTTATAGTCCAGGGCGTTCGTCCGTCCGTCTGTCCATCCATCAGCAATTTGGTTTCTGGAGGATAACTTGAGTACTCTTGGCCTAGTCTTTTGCCTTCATGTGATTATTGCCCACATAGTGTGGATGACCCCAACTGATTTTGGAGTCAGTAGCTCAAAGGTCAAGGTCACATATACCTTAACATTGAAAACCATTTCCACCATGTAACTCGTCAACCATTTGTCATAGAGACTTCAAAATTCATATAATGGTTGCACACATTGAGTGGATGACCCCTATACATTTTGGGTTCAGTATGTCAACGGTCAAGGTCACAGTGACCTAAATATGTAGGATCATTTTACAATATGTAAAATCATTTGTCATAGAGACAATAGTAGTAGCAGACATTGAGTGAATGACCCCTATTAATTTTTGGATCAGTAGGTCAAAGGTCAAGGTCACGGTGACCTTAACATTGAAAACCATTTCCGCCAAGTAACTTGACAATCATTTGTTGTAGAGACTTCTAACTTTATTTCATGATTGCACACATTAGATGGATGACACCTATACATTTTTGGGTCAGTATAAAAAAGGTCAAGGTCACAGTAACCTAAATGTTTTACACTCTTTAAACTCGACAACCATTTGTCATATAGATTTCAAAAGTCATGTAATGGTTGCACACATTGAGTGAATGATGCTTATTGATTTTGTGATCAGTAGGTCAAAGGTCAAGGTCACAGTGACCTTAACATTGAAAACCATTTCCGCCAAGTAACTTGACAATCATTTGTTATAGAGATTTCAAACTTTATATAGTGATTGCACACATTGGATGGATGACCCCTATATATTTTGGGATCAGTATATCAAAGGTCAAGGTCAGACTGACCTAAATCTTTTAGAATCATTTACACTCCCTTGAAAACCATTTGTCATAGTCTTCAAAATTCCTTTCATAGTTGCACACATTGAGTGAACGACCCCTTTTGATTTTGGGGTCAGTAGGTCAAAGGTCAAGGCACATAGACCTTAACATTGAAAACCATTTCCACCATGTATCTTGACAATCATTTGTTGTAGAGACTTCAGACTTTTTTTCATGATTGCACACATTGGATGGATGACACCTTTACATTTTTTGGTCAGTATAAAAAAGGTCAAGGTCACAGTAACCTAAATGTTTTACATTCTGTAATATGACAACCATTTGTCATATAGATTTCAAAATTCATGTAATGGTTGCACACATTGAGTGAATGATGCCTATTGATTTTGTGATCAGTAGGTCAAAAGTCAAGGTCACAGTGACCTTAACATTGAAAACAATTTCTGCCAGGTAACTTGACGATCATTTGTTATAGAGACTTCAAACTTTATATCATAATTGCACACATTGAGTGGATGACCGCTATACATTTTGGGGTCAATATGTGAAAGGTCAAGGTCACAGTGACCTAAATGTTTAGAATCATTTACACTCTGATACTTGACAAACATTTGTCTTAGAGACTTCAAAATTTATATAATGGTTGCACACATTGAGTGGATGACCCCTATACATTTTGGGTTCAGTATCTCAAAGGTCAAGGACACCGTGACCTTAACATTGAAAACCATTTCCGCAATGTAACTTGACAATCATTTGTTATAGAGATTTCAGACTTTATATCATGATTGCACACACTGATCGGATGACCCCTATACATTTTGGGATCAGTATGTCAAAGGTCAAGGTCACAGTGACTTTAATGTTTAGAATCATTTACACTCTGTAACTCAACAACCATTTTCCATAGACTTCAAAATTCATACAATGGTTGCACATAATGATATTCAGTGAATAACCCCTATTGATTTTAGGGTCAGTAGGTCAAAGGTCAAAAAAGTAAAAACTTAAAGCAAATCATTTAATTTTAAAGCGTAAGGTTTCCTCCATTTTATCACAAATGCATCATACTTAGAGGAAACACCCTTCGGGCATTTAATGCTCCACCCACCGGTTGTCTTGTTTCAACAAGTTACTTAATTTTTTTTCCCTGAAGTTATTACGGTCAAGTGCATACCTTGCTATGATTGTATAAATACAACCTCTGACAACTACTTCAGGGAATCAATTCTTTGGCTCTGTGGTTAGTGTCTGACTTCAATGTGCTAAGGTCGTAGTTCGAATCCAGCTCTGGATTGTGTATTCTAAAATGCAATGCATCTTTCAGTTATGGACTTTGATGTTTTATGAATTTTTTTTCTGGAAATTTTATTTCTTCAAATTTGGAGGTGCAGTGGTCAAGAGTAGTGCCAAACTCCCAACTTATCACCTGGGATGAGGTCTCTGGTGACTTTCAACAATCCAGGCTTTTGATGCTAGCACTGGTTTGAACCAATATGTCACTGAGTGGATTAATATCAGTTTCAAGAATTTTGTTTCCCAATCTATTGAAAACAAGAAATGTTTGTAAAACATAAAGGCTCGCCGGCAGCACCTTATTGCTTGTGGTTGGGCCAAAGCATTCTCTAGTTATTGATCAGAATTCGTTTTTAGGATCAAGGTCCCTGTGGCCTTGACCTTTGACCTAATGACCTCAAAATCAATAAGGGTCATTTACTTGTCATGACCAACCAGCATACAAAGTTTGGTGACCCTAGGTCAAAGCATTCTCTAGTTATTGATAGGAAACCGTTTTTAGAGTCAAAGTCTCTGTGAGCTTGACCTTTGACCTAATGACCTCAAAATCAATAGGGTTCTTCTACTGGTGATGACCAACCAGCATACCAAGTTTGGTGAACCTAGGTGAAAGCGTTCTCTAGTTACTGATCGGAAACCGTTTTTAAGATGAAAGTCTCTGTGATCTTGACGTTTGACCTAAAGACCTCAAAGTCAATAGGGGTCATCTACGGGTGATGACCAACCAGTATACCAAGTTTGATGAACCTAGGTCAAAGCATTCTCTAGTTATTGATCAGAAACCGTTTTTAGGATGAAGGTCCCTGTGAGCTTGACCTTTGACCTTATGACCTCAAAATCAATAGGGGTCATCTACTGGTGATGACCAACCAGCATAATAATAAGTTTGGTGAAACTAGGTCAAAGCGTTCTCTAGTTATTGATCAGAAACTGTTTTAAGGATGAAAGTCTCTGTGATCTTGACCTTTGACCTCAAAGTCAATAGGGGTCATCTACTGGTGATGAACAACCAGCTTACCAAGTTTGGTGAACCTAGGTCAAAGCGTTCTCTAGTTATTGATTTGGAAACCATTTTTAGGAATGAAAGTCCCTGTGAGCTTGACCTTTGACCTAATGACCTCAAAATCAATAGGGGTCATCTACTGGTGATGACCAACCAGCATACCAAGTTTGGTGAACCTAGGTCAAAGCGTTCTCTAGTTATAAATAGGAAAACGTTTTTAGGATGAAGGTCCCTGTGATCTTGACCTTTGACCTAATGACCTCAAAATCAATAGGGGTCATCTTCTGGTGATGACCAACCAACATACCAAGTTTTGTGAACTTAGGTCAAAGTGTTCTCAAGTTATTGGTCGGAAACCGTTTCTACCTTCAAGGTCAGTGTGACCTTGACCTTTGACCCCCAAATCAATAGGGGTCATCTACTGGTGATGGACAATCATCCTACCAAGTTTGAAGTTCCTAGGCCTAAGCGTTCTTTAGTTATTGGTCGGAAATCGTTTCCACCTACAATGTCAATGTGACTTTGACCTTTGACCCCTTGACCCCAAACTCAATAGGCGTCATCTACTAGTGATGGACAATCATCCTACCAAGTTTGAAGTTCCTAGGCCTAAGAATTCTTTAGTTATTGGTCGGAAACCATTTGGTCGACGAACCGACCGACAGACAGACAAATGCAAAGCAATATACCCCCACTTCTTTGAAGAGGGGGCATAATAAATAGGTTTAAACTAAACTAACCTAAAAATTTTCAGTTTTTAAGTACACCATTTCTGGCAAGGAATTTTGTATAGAACAAATTCAGACTAAGGTCTCAAGTTGGTTTGCAAAAGAAATGAAAACAAAACCCCAAGCCACATTCATATTAAGTTTATTCAACTCTTGAAATAAGTCTTCCATTGTAGAAAAGCTTCATTACAAATGTGCTTCACCCCTCCTCGTCTTTAACTAGACAGAGGTATTGTCCAAGATTCTATCGCAGTACAGAAAATTGAGAAGACACTGATTTATCTTTTTATACATATATTACAAGGATCTTCCTAAAACTTTGATAAATCAAAACCTTCAACAAACAAAGAAAGAAGAGAAAAACATATTTTCTCCCCAACAGTTATCTACCTTTATTCACTTGTATTCATACTGAACCAAACAAAATTTAAACAATAAATTAATGAACCACTTTTTAAGTACAACAAATGCATCCACAGCTTGCTTATTTATCTGCTATAAAATGTATGAATGGTTCAAAAATCAGTCTGTACCCTTCTAAAGATCAAATACAATGTGATAGTTCATGTATGTTTTATAATCTGAGGACAATACCATAGTTTCTGAAACTTTCCCTACAAAAGACATTACTTGAATGTATCTTGGACACATACTGTGGTATACAAGTAGGCATCACAGTAAAGCATGCAAGTTCTGTGAGGGTTTCAGACATTATCTCTGACATCACTCGCTCAACAACATAGTCAAAGCTCACTGTCTCTACCATTAAACAAGTGGGCATTCCATGGCAAACAAACCATGACACACTGGAACTTGTCACAGCCAAATCTACTCTACCCTGACAAAATGTTTGAATTCTTATTGAATGTAAATGGTATTTTGTGGATTTAACCCAATACTGCACAATCTTTTTGACTTGCATATAACAGAATATAGTGACAAGGATCAAGTCATACTATGACATGGTCAGTACACAAGTGCTAACATAGCCAAAAATTTGAATATTTACCTAGCTTGAATACCCAGACACTGACTCACATTTTTTCTGCAAACTTTTTATCACTCCAATTTATTTCTAAAAGAACATTTTTAATAATAAAATATGCCCAATTAGCTGTCCTCGTTTAACTCTCAAAAAACATAAAATGCAAAAACAAAAACCTATTAAATATAACACAAAAAAATGACAAATGTAATCAAAAATATGTTACCTAATGCATGTAATAAGCATCTACAAAATCATTTGAAAAATAAAGCTTTTATGAACAGTTTCATCTTCCTAGGGCCTACCAAATGATGGAGAACTTGCACATAAAAGTTTGACAAAATTTCATGTAAACTGCATCGACATTCATTTCAAGCAAATAAACCTTGTAATAATGATGTATGAAACATGGAAAATATATGTGTTGCAAGATGTTTTACAAATTAAATTAACCAGTATTTTCTATGTTTTAATATTCTCATTTCAAAAATATACAGCATTTTTATATTGTCTCTTCTTACAAACGAATTAACCCATTTTTTGTTTCTCTCTCCTAATATAACTTAATGTCGACTCGAGTAAAGCCTTCATTTCAATTACTACAACATAATATATATAATAATAAACAACTTTCAAAGAAATTAAATAAAGCTTGGACTAGGGCCTATTTCATATAAGAGTTATTCTTGCCTTACTGTTGAATACTTTTTTCCACAGAATTACATTAACTTAATACTAGAGGGTAGGGCAGTATAAAAAAAAAAACACCCTTTGCACTCTGGAAACAAAAACCATTCCTGCATTCAGACCCCTAGAAATCTTTCCTCAGGCATATTGAAATCGCAGATTCTACTCAAAATGTTAAAAGCTATCAATAAGGGACATCTTTTTCAGGACTCAAGGAGCTTAGATGTTGTCTAGCACTTATTCAAACAATATTTAATAAAGCATGGACTTCTAGAGCAAAATGGGTGCTTAAAATTATGTCTTATGAGGTCCAAAACAACTGAAAGTCTGTGAATTCTAACGGGGATTTTCTTTGAAAAAAAAAAAAAAACATCTAGAATCAATTCTTTGACAGCTGAAGTAATTTCCCTTAAATGATTTTAATAAATGCACAAGATCAATACATGGACACAATTTTTGGTTTCATATTTTGTAACTACATTTATAATTTGTACAGATAAAAAGTTAAATATTAGATAATCCCACAGGTATGATGGTTTTAAACTTACACATGAAAATAAGATTTTTGTCTTCCTTTTTTTTCAGTCTTTGAGGAGAGACATTTACTATTCCCCTTTTAAGAAAATCTCTTAAACACGCAAGCACCCCACCCACTATGTCTTTATCCAGGGACACAACTACAAAGTTTCTTTTCTAGATGCAGTAAGAATTACTGTTCATGAATAATAATTTTATGGTTCATGGTTCTTGACTTAACTAAATCAAAATTAACAGAAACGCAATGAACTATATTTTTCCTGTACATTTCATACAATTTCTTAACAAAACAAATCTGATAATAACCCACATAATTTGCCCATAGGCAACATCAATAAAATTTAAATATCAACGTATTTTTTACACAATTCATAGTAACAGATGAACTTTTCATACATACAAACACACAAAAATCAATAGCATAGTCATATATAAAAAAGAGAAGACAAACTAGCGTACATGTGTAATGAGCTAATGTCAGTTATTCAAGTTATAACCGTTAAACATGGCTAAGCTTTGTGAAATAACATGGAAAACTGGTGATTTCGCTTGCTATATAAAACTACAGTTTTCAACACTTTTTTAAAGCCTGCATTATCAAGAAATGAAAATTAACCAGATGAAAGAGTGGATCTATTTTTTTAAGCCTGATAAACTTTAGTAAACAACAAGGGACTTCAATCTAAAACTATACATGAAGAGAAAATGTCCAAGTATTTCTTTTAAAAACAATTGAAATCTCCATTTAACAAAGATAGTGTTCAATAGTCTTTTATAACTAGTGGTTCCTTCAGAAATTTATTGTTCTTAGTTTTACACTTAAAACAATTAGAAAAGATTAAGCTATAAGTCATGATCTAAAAAAATAAGTTTGTTACACTGCTTTGTTTTCCAAAAATATGACCCTGAAATCATTGACTCAGAACCTGCCAATATCAAGCTTTCAAACTTTTATAAACTTTCTTAAATATTTCTCTATGTCTCCCTTTAAGATAAACTTTCTTGTCACCTAGATATGCTCTAGAATTTTCTACAATCACCAATAAATCAGTTGCATAGGTCTAAGGTAAATTTCTAAATTGCTAACATAAATAAGGTAACATTGTGATCAAACTGTTCTGTTAGAAACAAATGCCTTGAATGTATCAAGAGTCTGAAAGTGAAGAGAAAACTAGAATTGTACATAAAACTGTCCTTGAACTGCAACAAAAACAGTAGAATAAACCTTGATACATATTTCATCTAACAAATAGTGGCGAACAGTTTCATTGTACCAAATACATAAGATTACCACATGTCACTGCCTGTGAAAATACATAGCATAAATGCACTGCACCTGTTTACAGATATCACTCCACAGACAGCTAGCATCAAGGGAAGTAAGAAATGCATAGGGTTTTAACAAAATAGTTGCATTTTCTGCAGGCAAGTTGAAGAACCACCTTTTTTTTTTCTTTTTTTTTTTCAAAGATATAACTTGCATGGTGAATTTTATGACAGAAAATATGACTCCAACAAAGTTCTTTAGATACCACAGCCAAACAGCAGATTTTCTTGCCTTCCTAGACAATGGATTTTTCTACTGAACCTGTTACACTGTATCTGTAGGAATATCTAACTTATACAGATTTATTGTTTTGTTGATGTTTTTTTTACTCTGAAATACAGTAAATACTTTATCATTAAAAATACTCAGAAACTGCCAATTTTAAACAATCTTGATCAATAATCTCTAACTTCCTGCAGATATAGCAATTTGCATTTGTACGGAAAATCTTCATAATTTAAGTAGTTTTAAAAAAGTAACAACAAACTAACAACAGAACACTTTAGTTTCTGTCACAGCTTCTTCAAAATCTGTTCAGGATTAACAGCTTGAAAGCCTTCAAAATAAAGTTAGCAATTTCCTTTCTTTGATTTCTGACCTTATATTTACACTGAAAATACAAGTCAATTTTTGTCTGTGGCGCAGTTTTCAGGCTTATTACTTCTACAGAGAAGACAAAGTCCAAAACAATAGGAAGACTTATCTGCAATCTACTCTCTTCACTTCTTCCTACAAAAGCATGACATCATGGCCTTCCTCTTAGATCTTTTCAATTCAGCTAGGGAACTGCTTTCTGTCTACTGTGCAATTTTTAGAGTCAATCCTTCTCAAGGAAAATAATGTCGGAAACAACAGCCCATCTGCAATCTGGTTTCTTCTATCACTAATCAATATAACAAACCCATGACAGCATCTGAACAACTTCAGCGAGACTTTATTACCTTTCTCAGGAAAATATTAAAGAATTTATTTCCCCACTAAATAAAGTGTGTAACCAGACTTCATTAGCTACAAGATGTCAATTTGATTTTCCCTATTCTAACACTTGACTGTTGCCTTTACAGGGGAGAAAACATTCATTTGGACATCTGTAAACTTACAAAGAAAAGAAATCAGACAACCTTCATATCTCCGGGAAATTAAATGTATTCCAGCAGTAACAGCAAAAGCAATCACATACATACAGAATGTTTCCTATCTTGTTTACATTAGCCCCATTCTCAAATATTTGATTACAGTTTTTTTCACCTGAAAATTTGTTATTTCCTACATTTTTTTGAACATCTGAAAAACAATTTATGGAAAGAGAAGTATCTATTAATGGTTTTCTGCAATAAAAAGAATTTTCTGAAACACTTTAATTGAATTTAAAGTGACATTTGCAATGTATAAAATTTCAACAATCATTTTCAAAACAGACTGAAATGCTACACATCAGGAATCTGTCCCAGGATTATTTTTATCTAAGTCTTGTCTCACTTTTAACATTTTCAACATACATGTACATGTATGTTTTTTCAAAAAAGCCTTTTTGTTTTCTCATTAGCAAGATTAGTATTCACTTCAAGAAATGTTTTGGAGGATTGTACAGCACTTTTATTTCCTCAACATTAATGCTTGGTTATTCTATCACTCAGTGCCTATCATCACTTCCTCGAGAGACTATTAATGATAGAAACTTTAACAGAAATTGTGATAAATAAAATTCACGACTGTTAATGTTTCTCTTGATCAAGTTACAACTCAAGTGTTTTCTTTTGCCTGTTTTGCTAGAATATAACAAGGCCTGAAACTTTAATTCTCCTAATTTGAAGTTACCACTCTGGATTTTAAGATACATAGGTAATGCAAGCTTACAACCTGAAATTAGCAATAGGCCTGAAAATAGCAGACCTGAACAAAGGTGTTTGTATTTACTTAACTATAATTTTGCTTTTTCCCATTTATGTAAGAATTATACTGTGCAAAATTCAAATTAACAAGCAGATAAGTTGGACTGGTTGTTTGAGTAATGTATATTATATTTCTTTTTCGAAAAAAATCCCACTGGCTGCTTACAGTTTTTCTTCTCATCTGCTGAAGAGAAAAGTCTCCTATCATTTTTGTATTTTTCTTTCACAAAGACATTTTACAGAACTAACTAATAAGCAACATACAATTATCACATCTTAACAAAACAACGAATAAGATAACAGTTATCACCTGAATTATCAAAACTTAAATTATTTCAACATAATTTCCTCTTAGAAAAATAGAGGGTTGCAAAATAGCTATTAGGACATTGTAACATACGGTAGTACAATACATGTATCAGAAGAAATCTTAACACATCTTGATAAACTTAGTTTTCAAAATGCATACAACTTTGTATTCATATTTTTACAATGATTCAACAATCTATCAGTTCTCTTTTAACATAGGCTGTTTGAGAAGATATCAAACAAACATCAACAATGAAAAATACACAGCATAAAACATTAAAGAAAAATGTCTCTAGTCACAATTTCCTCGATATCAATTTCAGGAAGTAAAAATCTGTGAAGCAAAAAGAAAAGCTACTAATTAATTTTGAAATGCTGAAATGGCTGTAGATTGCGAAACGTCTACAATAAACTTTTTTTTCAATGAGTGCAAGTGTTTCCTAATGTATTCCTTATAGTGGTGTTACGGAGAAATTTATATACCATATCGAATATGAGTTTGCTACATTATATTGTGCTAACAGCGCCATAGGACCAACATGGCATCTTTTCCTTTAATTGTTCAGTAAATATCAATGGTAAATCTATACTAGCTAGATTTTTTTCCATAGATAATATATTTAACAAAAAGAAGCCCCCGTCTATAAAAACCGCATAGTTTTAACAAACACAAAACCTAAAGTATCTAGTCAAGCTAATGCTGTATTAAGAATATTGTTATTTCTTAAACTTGCGAAAATGGATGTGTTCAATTTCAGCAAAAAACTAAATGTTCTGAGAAATTTGCCGTTTAATGATCGCTTAATTTTTGCATTCAGCAGTACATGATTATTCAATTATGAATTTTCGAGAGCAAACAAAAGACTTGTTATTTCCAACCAACTTATTGTCACTAAGTTAAATATTATTACAAACTACTATCTGTGTATCAGAGTTCTGACTTTCTGTGATGTAACTTCTTAACATTTTTGTTAGCTAACAAGCTGAAAAACTGTCAATACAATTTAAAATGCTGGTCATTTCTTTTATTGTTACTTGTTCAACATAAGTGCAACTTATTTTTGCCAAGAAAAAAAAACTGACAATATTTTCAATGGCAAGTATGTGGGTTGCTCTTTAGATAAATGTGGCCATTAATGAGATAAGTTTCATTCTGAAAAATGGTGTGTGATAGCTAAAAACTAACAATCAGATAAATGAATGTGATAGCCAGACATGCTAAAATTATGACTGGCTAGGCAGAGATGGCAAGTTTATTTTGTAATACCGTTAAGTGAACCTGTGCAGCGATAAACCTCACTATGAACACAACACATTGTTCTGTTTAAATGAAATTCAAAGTTGATTTCCAAAGTTGAGTAAAAATGAAAAAAGTTTCTGATTTTCCTTGAAATATAATAAAAAAAAATAGCAAAAAAAAGAGAAAATATCGAATTCCATACTACGACACTTCACATCTAGCAAATGAGTTTGTTAAAGCTTCACAAGGCACCAGAAGAGTAACGACGGAATTGTCATCTGCTACTACAGTCAAACCTGTATCACATAACTGTTTGTTATCATACACAACAGTCTACAGGTTAACATCTGGCTATGGTGAGAACTGACCAGTATCAACAAATTTTCAACAATATCCCCCGCCCCCAAAAAAGATGTGTTAATATGACTGATACCAAAAACATATTTGGTAACCCCATCTAACTGTAAAAAATGCCCACTACAGCAACCAGTCTTGGTATTCAAAGATGTAAACTTCACCATATTGTTAAAACTAGGTCACAAAATAGCAACAAGTACTTGCATATACCTAAAGTTTCTGACCAGAGAATTACATATTATATTGCAACTCCAAGCTTTTATTCTTTGTTCTAAGGTACTGGATGATCTTTTAATCAGAACTTATTACTTTGTTAAGGACATTTTTATGGTGACCAGTTTGTTCTTTCAAGCGACAATTATCAATAAAAGAAAATCTCTCTTTTTATGTATGTGGGTGCAACATGTTTCCATAATGGCAGTCTTCTGAGTTCTTAATGCCATCAATTTCCGGGTATGCCCCTTTAAAGTAAAGATCTGAAAATACCACAGTCAGATTAGTTAGGAAACAGTCAGAGGGAAAGTAATTATTGCTTGTGACAGGCGGCAACTATACTATGTGGTCCAAGAAGTTTCTCGGATAATGCAGGAAAAATGTGTTGTATCATCATTACTGTCTATTTCAATGTTAGCTAAATGATACAGATTTGACTGCGCAGCAAAAAAAATTAGATGTTACCTACATTTTATGACACTGCATCATTTTATCATAGCAACATTGTAACTTACTTTAAACAAATAAGCACTTGCAGCATTTATGCATCAAGGGGACAGTTTCTAATGATGTTGGTGTGTTATGTACTTTTAGAATGCATGTAACAATAGTGAATCTGCCAACTTAAAATGACTGTGACTGAAGAATTACAGATTCTATCCATTCACGCTGCCATACCTACATGTATGATGCAACATATGCACTGTGATTTTCATGTTTCTGAGAAATTTTTATAAATGAGTGTAAATGCCATTGTATTTGAGCAGATGTTACTTATCGCACAATATATGTTTAATCAGATTTGAAATGCATGTTCATATCCAGATTTGTTCAGAACTTCCAATGTGATCTTAAAACATGGAAAAAGGGTCACTTTTTTTTTTAAAACCAGATGGGCGCATTACACCAACATCATCATTATGTAAAACTGTGAATACACTTTGGTAGAAAAAAACAATGCCACTATCTTAATGTTAAAAAAACAACATGGTTTCATCTAGATCTTTCAAATTAATACAAACATGATTTTGCTATTCTAGCCAACAAAAACATTCACATAAATATAATGCATACTATTCATTTAGGAAAATATAAAGATAATATTAGCAAAGTTACTAATGCCTTTTTGTTTTTCTACCAAAATCTGTTGTTTTGACAGCATAAATACCTATTTCTGATTACATACAATTTTTTAATTTTTTTTTCCGAAACTTTTCAACTTAGCAATGAGCCAAGCACATGGCATAGTGAAATAAGAATGACTGCATCCAATCACCTCAAAGGTCAAAGGTTAAAGTGATAAATGATAATATTACACACATATGGAAAACATACAAGCAAGTTTCTCACTTCAATTTATACAGTTAGGCAGCATACATAATTCTAAATGTATATGGGCATTTCATCCTATGAAAGCAGGCATTCATTCCTGACAAAGCAGGCCTATATCCTGACACAGAAAGGAATCACAGATGAATTTGCAGACTGTCTATTCAAGTATAATCCTGCTATTGTCTCTGGCTTCTAATGGATGTCCTAGGTCTCTCACTTGTTAGTCCTGGAGCACTTTGACACTTTCTGGGTCTGAAAATACAAGAAATAAAGTATTTAGTCAATATTACTTGTTAACAGAACACAATATTGTTGCAGTTTTTTCCAAATCTAGACAAAGTTAAAAACACAAGCTGAAGATACCAATGTGTTCATCTTGTCAGAATCAATGTTATCTCAATTTATAGCAGCTGGAAATAAATACATATGACAATGAGAGAAACAGCTCATATATGAGCTAGATGAAAAAACATTTTCAAACATTTTATTTAACTTAGAATTAAATGCAAAGATCACAAAGTTGAATAGTCCAATTTCTGACATAATAAGGTATGTTTTTATATACGCTCTTGTCATTAACTTATCATAAAGGTCAAGATGAACAGTTAGCCCTTACCCTGCTAGAGGCAATTGACTCTGCCTTTGCGACCAGTTCAGACAAAGATCAGCCTGACCTGCAGTCTGATCATGGTCTGCACACTACCCCCCCGATAAACAATTAATGGATCTGTCCATATTGAAAGATAGACAAATCCAGATATTGAGCATGGTAAGGGCACTTTACCAATTTCAGATTCTACTCCTTCATAAATTCTCCACTTTCCTCATACAGCCCAATTAGTTAGTTGTATAAACAAGGATCTGTTTACTGTAGTTACTTTATATGCCCCTAACATAACAACAACAACCCTCTCCCCAGCACCTTTTCAACTCTTCTCATTGTCTGACCTTGAAAATTCACAGTAATGTGTCTATAAATCACTTCTTGCAAGCAAGTGCCATTTCAACACAAGATATTTGTACTGCCTAACCATAACCTTGACAAACTGGGGCAGATAACTTTTAATGGACTAACAGTTTTTCTGCTTACTACTACCTAAGTAGTGCAAGTGTAACTGATAGGCTTTTCACAATACAAGTCTATCCATAGACTGTACAGTCTGGCACTGATTAAAGTAAAATTTGTGATGAGAAACAATACAAATAGGCAGAACAGGTAATAACATATCTAACACTGGCAGTGACCTTGGCATACCTGTGATATACCCCTGTACTATCATCATCTAACAATTTAGCATCTCTGGAATCAGTGCAATCAGAAAGATTTCATCTTGTTGTAGGAGTTGGTATCAGTTTTCTCTCAATATCTGTGGGTAACAGGAGTGGAATGTTCTGTTACGCTGACCTGATAAATATTCTGACATTTCAACTGTTAAGGGAGAAGTGGAGGGAGTTGGGGGGGGGGGGGGGGGGTAACCTAAGCCAAAAATGTGTGATGTGGCTAAACGAGAGAAATAGGGCTGAGTTGTTCTAGAAGATTAAGGTCAAATAAAGCCAAAGTATCCATAAATAAAAGACCCAGAAGTAACAAGGTGGAATTGCTGAAGCAGAAGACATGGAATTAATGACAGGGATGAGATGCAGACAAGACTGAGGGTAGGCAGGGGTTGCTGTATAATGCAGAAGGCAATGAGAGTGAGATTTCAATTCTATCTGAGATTCTTATTTCCCACTTACTTAACATCATGTATCTATCACTGATGCACTGGCCATGTCTATTATGGTACTTCAACTTTACAAAAATACTGAGTGATATTTGTACAAATAGAAGAAAGTAATCACTTTTCCTATTTTGTAACATTAACGCTAGACATTGTTAAAAGTTAACATGTTTACAAAAATAATTATGAGGCAGAAAAATTACATCTTACGAAATGTCAATACTGGGTGACTCACGTACATAATGTCTAATGAAATTAGAAGTCACAATAGGTAAGACTTTATCTAATCATAGATATTTATATTTATGCAAGTTGCACACTTATATTGGCTGGGAGAGAAGCCTGTAAAATCAATATTCTGGAGAAATCTTCTGACAGAAATAGTGCAGTAGCAAAAATGCTTTAATTACGGACTGTCGATATTGCAGTCCAGAAAATCTGCAATTTCATCTACTTAACTCCCTACTTCCAAAGAAAACCTTCGACATGATTAGTTATCACTGCAGGAGATGAATAATGTCTTTCAAACTCACTTTGAGCTGTAACAATTGGCAGACATAATAACTTCAATGTCTCTCTACTTCTGTTTCACCCTACCCTGGCTATTGTATTATCTTTTTCTATTTCAGAAACATTCATGACAGCAGAGGTATAAACGGCACTTCTACTCCTTTATCTATCAGCTAGCTTTTATGGTGATATGGTAGAGTGTCCGCTTAGTAATCCAAGGTACCCGAGTTCAAACCCAGCTCAGGGGAGGTGGATTTTCCTGGGTTACATTTGGCGCATGACGTAAATAACTCAAAAGTGTAATATGATGGCACCTTTCGAAAGTACCACAGACACTCAGTACTCCAAGAATTCAAGCACTTCTACTCCCTTGCCTATCAGCTAGCTTTTATGGCCATGTGGTAGTCTGTTTAGTAATTGCAGGGGGAGTTGGATTTTTCAGGGTCACACTTGGTTCTTACAAGCAAACTTCACGACAAAAGAAACACTTAGAACTTCGCAACAGTCATTCAGTTTGATTCAAACTGCTTAAAACCTAGCCTGCCTCACACTTTAATCAAACACCCTTTCTAATCAAACGAAATGTTTGGCTGACTACTTCAGATGACATCAAACCTGTTACCTGTTAAGGTTTGACTGTGCAAAAATTCATTCCGTCTGGGTTTTGTGTCTGTGTTATAAAATGAGACCATATAAGGAAAGGTAAAACATAATCTTTGCCCTAGATCTTAACCTTTAAACCTACCTTTATCTTGCATCTGCCTAACCCTGTCCCACTCTGAAAAGTAAAACAAACAAAACATTTCAAAATGATGAAAATCAGAAAGCATACCCCACATGTTTCACTAAAGTACTGTCAGAAATGAGTTTTCTAATAACTACCTTTAAATGAATGTGAACTAAGCTTTATGTCTCTTTCAACAAGAAAAGTAACATTGGGACAGCAATCTCCTGATTTATAGTCAGACAAGGCAACTAAGAGTAGACCAAACTGTTTAATACCAAATGATTAATTTCTGTTTCATAAAACAACATCCCACTTGTATTTAAATTAAGATTTATTTATTTGCTCTTTTCTCAGGAAATCCTAGGTGGACAATAGTAAAGGAATAAAGATAGCCAGACCACTTGCGGATTTGATATTTATATATATTAGGCGTTTCATTAAACTACTATAGAGATATCTATTGACATCACTCAACTATTGCGAGGTATAAACAATGCTTATTAACATCAGACAACTGAACACTTATCAGAAATATCTACAGGCTTCATCTTTTACCAAGAGATCTGCAAGATTTTCTGCCAGTATTCTTATTAGTAATACAGGATTTTTTCTCTGTAAAACCATCCAACACATTATGACATTCCTACATATTGTAGTGTTTTTCAGGATTATACTGTTCACATTTTATGACTGTTAAGTATCTACACATGTACCGTACTCTGGTTGATTATGGAGACAAACTTCATATAAATTTTCTATTACCTTGTTTACACTTTTGAACTTATTTTAGGTTTGAACAGATGCTAAGCAATCACAATTTCTGTTTCTTTGAAATCCATGTAATTCAGATAAATAAATCAAATAGACAATAAAAAATATTTTAGATTTAAAAAAATATATTTTACTTACCTACCTGGCATGGGTCATGGGAGGGGAAACAAACAATATTTTATTTTAGACCCTGCCATTTTGAGATCTTAACCCAGCTACTTTTCTTAAAATCAGGCTTATTTTATTACAGACTGGCAGCAAATCCCCTGCCTACTTTAAGCGTATTCCCTCCAACTCAAAAACTTAATGAAACCCCTGCTTTTATCATTTTGTAGGTTTCTGGTGTCTCCTTGGTGACAATTTTCTATATTTAGTTCAGAATGACAAACAAGCTGTTTACTGCAGTGGAATACACAATAATCTCAACCATATTGACCTTGAAGTTCACTTAAAGCGACCGACTCATAGAATTTAGCTGAAAAATCTTTTTCTTTTAAAATGAAGGAAAAGTTCATATACTATAGAAAAAATACAGTTTTATGCTTCTATACACCATGAAAACTGAAGAAAAAAAATTTGATTTCAACTGGATTTGAACCGTCAGTAAAACTAAGAGCAGTGAGCTAACCTACTGAGCTAACCTACTGCATAGAGATTTATTGATACCATGTTTCAAAATTAACAAAATAAACTATCTACCCCATGACTAAAGTGGTTATTTTTTTACTGATTAAAACGTGTAAAACTTTATATTATGATGTCTTTCTGTAACAAACAATGAGTTTAGATAAGTTCTTCATAATTACTACTACAATTTCTGTATGAAGTCTTCACGAATAACTTTTTGAAGCACTGGACATTCAGACAAGCGAAGGAAATAATCTGACTGGACCGAATGACATTTAACTGGACTGAATAATAGCTGTGAACAATGCTATAAGGATGAACAAAACAATAAGACTATGTTTTGAAGTAGAACTTGTCACCACCATGTTAAAAATAATATTAATTATACTTTGAACTTGCTCCATAGCCTAACAATAGTATTCTTTAGTGAAAATAATAGTATTCAAGGCTTTTTCCCCCTTCTATAGCACAGGCCGTTTACAGGCGGTTTCCCCTTCGGAAAATTCTTTAAAATCATAGTTTTCCCCTAAAATTCAGTTTACATAAAGTTTTTTCTTCCCCTTTGCAAAAATACTGCATTAAATTTCCCCAAACCTGTGGAAAAAGCTCTGGTATAATTCATTAATTTGTACAGGACACCGTAAGTTCAGTTAAACTTTTTACCAGATTTTATCTCAACGATTTTTCCCAACTTCTGAAAATGCCATATATACATGTCACCATTGATCACCCCTAGTATATATTCCGTACGACTACATTATGTACCATTTTTTGAAAGGTAAAATTTAAAGGTAAACAAGAGCCATGTTACACATGGTTAATACCTCCGCCGGAACGAAGTTACCTGAAGGTTGTACTTTCAAAAAGTAAATGTAATAATGCGCGTATGCAGTGTGAAGAAAATCCCTCAAAAACAGGCAAGGTTAGTGTCCTTGCACACTGCACTTCCTATCAATGTGGTATGTCAGTGTATTAAGTTTGAAGAAAATCCCTCAAGTACTTTTGGAGTTCTGCTCTGGAAAAAAATTTTTCAAAGTAAATCTGACAAAGGGGAATAACTCTAAAAGTAGGCAAGGTACAGTTATTGTTCTTGTGCACTGTACTTCCTACCAATGTGCTATGTCAGTGTATTAAGTTTGAAGTAAATCCCTCAAGTACTTTTGGAGTTTTATGCTCTGGACAAAGTTTTTCAAGTAAATCTGATAAAGGGGAATAACTCTAAAAGTAAGCAAGGTAGAGTTATTCTTCTTATACACTACACTTCCCCCCGATGTGCTTTGTCAGTGTATTAAGTTTGAAGAAAATCGTTAGGTACTTTTGGAGTTATGCTCTGGACAAAGTTTTTCAAATAAATCTGATAAAGGGCAATTACTCTAAATGTAGGCAAGGTAGAGTTATTGTTCTTGCACACTGCACTTCCTACTAATGTGCTTTGTCAGTGTATCAAGTTTGAAGTAAATCCTTCAAGTACTTTTGGAGTCATGCTCTGGACAAAACTTTTTAAGTCAATCTGATAAAGGGGAACTCTAGAAGTACAATGTAGGCAAGGTGGTATTGTTCTTGCACATTGCACTTCCCCTCGATGTGCTCTTTCAGTATATGAAGCTTGAAGAAAATCGCTCAAGTACTTTTGGAGTTATGCTCTGGACAAAATTGGGACGGAGGGACGGACAGAGACCATTTCTAATATCCCTTTCGCTTTTGGCGGGGGGATAAATAAAAGTAAGGTTTTAGGTGGCGTTTTTAAACAGTCTCAAACTATTTTTTTCAATTATTTTACGATGTGAAGGGAAGTCAGAACAGTAACAAGATATTCTTCAGAAAAAGCCTACTTACCTCTACTTAGAAATGCTGCTGCTTCCAACACATTGAAGTTACCACGCACGTCTGACTCTTGAACAAACTTTATCAGGCCGCAGTAGCTTGTGGGCCCGTTATTCAGACTTGGCACAACTACATCCTTTTTTAATGTAACTACGCTTTCACCATAATACACACACACTCCGTTATCCTCTATTTCTGGAATGGCTTTTTCAGTGTCTACACTTTCATTTGACTTGACAGTATTTACCGAAACATTGTTGATTTCTTTAGAGAGGTTTTCCTTATGACCCTGAGGAGCAATTATTCCATTCATACGAACAATTTGAAGCGGAACTGTTTTCACGGGGTCTACAATTTCAATATTTGAACTAGATGAATCAAGTTTTTCCATGTTGTTAACATGATTACATATAACACTAGTGTTGGAAGATGCGCTTCTTATGTTATCCGTAACAACTGTGTTCTCATCCTTTGGTTCTAATTTTGAACTAACTGAACTAATGTCTACTGTGGTCTGAACATTTTCACTTTCTATTTTACCTACAGATTTCTGTGTTATTTGTTCTAACTGATCAACTTTATCAGAGTCAATTGGATCAGATTTGCCTAGTTTAATTAAGTTTTCTATCTCAAAACCAAAGGATATGTCTAAATTTTTAGGAGTTTCTTCAACACGTTTATCTAAGAAAATCACAGATTTCTGTTTTTTACCATTAGCGCCATTGTTAAATGTTTTACTTTTACTAGTTTCTTGTTTATGCACACTAGAATTTGTTACACTAATATTTTTACTGACTGAAAAAGTGGAATTCATTTCAGGTTTATCGATACACTGGTGCAGGGCTGTTTCAACCTGCTGTGAAGTTCCTAAACTACCACTACTGTCAGCACTCTCTTCACTCATGTTTGGTGATACTGATGACTTGGTTTGAACTGGACTTAGTTTGGCAGTACTATTGACTTCACCTGGTGAAGCTTTTTCTTTATTTAGCACATTATAGCTCTCATCAAGACTTTGAGCCTTTGAGTTAGCCCCTTTCCAATGTGTAGCAGAACTACCACACACATTTGTCTCTAATTTTATTACTACATCTGTTGTAATATGTTCCTGACTTCCAGCTTTCACAGAAGCTGTGGTAACACTGGCTTGAGAGCCAGTCACTTTGTTCACTTCATCAGGACTAGAACCAATTGAATGTCTTCTCTCTGTGGGACTGCCCTTCCATAAAGATTTTTTGTGATCATGTTCACTGTCTCCACTGTCGAGAGATGAACGTTTCTCTGATGAGCTAGATGAATCTTGAATTTTTTGTCCAGCGGCCATCCTTGCGTAAGAGAGTCTTGGTGACAATAAACTGTCAGCTATTTGACTCCCTTGAGTTGCAGGGAGTGACTTAACTGACTCAAGATCACTGTCATCCTGGGTTTTCAGGCCCGAAGGAATGGGCACATCACCGGTAGAATTTCTTCGACCCTCTTGATGTGACTGTCTCCCTTTACCACTTGTAAGTGCTGGAAATGATGATGGACTTAAGTCCCTTAAATGGGTGTCACTCTCAACAATGGACGTTGAAGCACCACTAGGCACAGATGCTTTGTTGCTAGAGTGTGACAACACTGGACGTTTGTCATCGAGACGTTTACTAGCTTTACTACTCCCACTATTAGTCACAAAATGATTCTGATGTCCTATTTCTTTGGTAAGTTTCTTCTTTTTCTTGTTTCCGACGACTTGAAATTCATCCTCTTGTGGGACTTGAGGAACATCTAAGTCAGTAAATATGAAAGAGTCATTAGCTAAGCTCTCCCCAGCTGGGAAGCTAGCTAATATCGGCTGATGATTAAGATCAGCTGATGAAAGTTCATTATCCACTTTGAGTTTTGTACTTAATGACTTGTTCTTTTTGTTCTTAGCATTTTTCTGTTTCACTGCCACATTATTTGGTACACTGGTTTCTACGTTCAAAGTCTCGTCTGATTTAGTTGCAGGCATTTCAGACTTCTCAACTTTAGCCTTAACAGGCTTTTCAGCTTTCTTCTTAGTGGTTTCCGTGCCACTCCCAGTCACAATGTCTCTCTTGTTGTTTGTGGCTGAATGTTCTTTTTCTTTGACACTTTCTCTACAAGTTACACCTTTCAAAGATTTATCACTTTCAACATATATGGCAGGGTTAGTAACATCAATTTTATCATTTTGTTTGAGCGATGATTTTGAAAGTCTATCTGGTTTGGAATACATTCCATCAATATCACCATTTTCCACAATATCAACTTCAGCTTTCCCACTGGAGTTTCCCATATTGTTCTTGCCACCTTGCTTATCAAGACTGGCAGGTTGAGCAGAGTTGCCCCCCTTTACATCAACCTCCTCTACCGAACTGGAGGCTGTGGGAGACTTTTGTTTCTTGTCTTTAGTTTTCTTATTTGATTTTTGTGTTTTACCTGGAATGTCTTCAGCAATGGTTGAGTTTTTCTTTGCTTTCTTATTAGAATCATTCTGCCCACCAATAAAACTAATCAATTCTTCGAGGGGTCTATCACCTCTGTAATTTTCAATGTCTTCTGCTTTTTTCTGGTTTTCTATCTTCTCTTGTTTTTTCTTTTTACGTCTCAGAACTTTTGCAGCAGCGTCATTTTCAAGTTCTCTTGAACTAATAGCAGATAGTCTGGTACTTTGCTGATCACTAGACTGCATAAAGGTTCCATAACCATTTTCTAAAGGTTTATTACCCACAGTGCCACCCCCAATAGAGGGTGACTCTCTCATTTGTTTGTACTGCGCCGATGTCAGGCAACGAGTCTCCACTGGATTGCCGTTCTCATCTGTTCCAACTGACGCATCATCTGAAATTAAACAGCAAGACAATAAATTTCAAGTAAAATGTTATAAACTTTTTTCCAAATAAATGTTCTCTAAGTGGAGACTTTAACTCTGAAAAGCAACCAAAAGGTGAATGCAGAGTAGTGCTATCTGCTTCTTTAAATCTAATTTAATTCAATTTAATACTTTCACAAAGAATTTCTTCAGTATGAAAAATTTCTCTTAATATATCTCTTGATATATCTTAGTTTTGCGTACACTTTCACAACAGTAGCTCGGAAATATAATACAGATATATCCTGTAAAGGCTGAAACAACTCTAGCATGGCAAAACAGGTAGTATTTTGTAATACTTACACCACTTACACTAGCAAGATTTATTTACCATAGTCACAAAATTTTTAATAGGTTTGCTGAGATTCACAATCGAGAACCTAAGTAACTGTAAAAATATTAACCTTAAGACTAAGCAAAAACAAGTATTTTCACATGATAAATCATGTATTACATGCCGTGTCCCCATTGTGGACTAGTGCATAACACTTTCTATGCTTAATGAAGATTATTCAATGCTTATGTAATCAGTTTTTAGTATAATACTCATGTCTTGTATTGACCATTCAAGTACAGACTAAGCACAACCCCCCGTCTACCTCCAGAACAGTGAGTACAGTAGCTAGGCGCCACGAGGAACAAACATTTTTTTGCTTTTTTGCGCGGACGCGGAAAAAGAAATATCGCCGCGATGACGAGGAAAAAGACGGATGTCCTCCATGTCTCGACATCGCGAAATATCTTGGCGATATTTGACGACCAACGCAAAATTAATTAGGGTCATAACTCACCTGGATATGCTGGACATTTAATGAAACGACCGTTATGAAACTGTGCATTTTACGTCTACCAGTAATGTGACATTTGGTAAAATTAAAACCAAACTTCAAATACATCTGCTGTGTAGGTTTATTGTGTTCTTCCCTCGTTGAAATTTTGAGAACGCTTGTTATTACATAGCAAAATCAATAATTTTTGCCAAGTGCCTAGACGATACAGATGTCGCAGTAGGGTTTACATGTTGTTTGTTTTCTTTAAATAGGAAAACAGTTTTAACACGTCGCAAATGGAAACCAGTCAGTTTATTTTCTGAAAATACGGTCAGCTGTTTCAAGAAGCAGTTGCTTTAAATTGTCATTCTTTGCGTTAACAAATAGGAGCATTCGTAAACAAATGCATCAGAATGAGAGTTTTATACCAATCTGATTAAAATCATATCCTAAACATCGCTATGCTATAAGGATCTGAGGACGTGCAAAAGAAGGTCACCTTCTTGTGACCTATCCATCAGCCAATCAGAGCAACGCTTCCAACCTCGTGGAAGTAAATGTTCAACTTGTGAAAATCTATATATAGCTGGGATCCCAAACAATTATCTGCCATGTATAGACTGTCATTGAATTCAGGTAAATTTATTTGTCAAGATCTTCCAAAATAATGAAATTAATGTTTGTGCAGGATACTATTTTTTCAAAATATCTAAACACTCTCTCTTTCCGATAACAAACATTGTTATCCTACATAAGTTTACACGCTGTCTGAACACGCCGTGTGTACATGTGAGCTATCGAGACGCCTCATAAGCTACAGTGTCATTGGCTGGGATATAAATAACAATAGTGGAAATTCCAGGTTATCGAGAAGACAGAAATAAATGCGTCATCTTCAAATCTAACCGTAGGGAGATCGTGAACTTCGGTCAGATTGAGTTTTATACATTTACCGGTATTTGATATTTTTAAAGCGTTAAATTCGCCAAAATGCATGTAATCGGGAACTGTGAGAGCCTCGATATCAATAATTATACCTGTGAAAATGTTTGCCAAACCATTTAGCGGATGTCCGTCGCAATATTTGGTGACCATGTCCGCGGCGGGGATCCTCGAAATGCGGCAGACTTGGTCGCGTTTTACGGAATGGGTAGTCCGCGACGACCTCGAGGAAATCGAGAGTTCCTCCTGGCGCGTACTGTACTGAGACAAAATTGGTATTTTGAACTTACAGAAGAGTCTATTTGATAGTTTCCAAAATTCCTCTCTTAAATGAAATTTTTCTCTGTAACACATCTTGAAATCTTAATGAACACCCTATGTAGTATTTCATCTTCAAGATTCACAAATTACAATATTTGTTTTTCTGATAAGAAGCCAAAATTCGCACAATCTGGAATTCATTAAAAATTCACTGGATTTTTCATTCTTGATTGCACATCAAATTCACAAATTTAATGGAACATATTCAGTAAATTAGTGGCAAAAAAGCAATAAATTCACATTGTGTCCTAATTCCATACTCTCAATAGGAATTTGTCTATGGATTTTAATGTTTTCTAGAGACAAATAAAAGATTTGTTTAAAGTGATAAACATTGATTCAATGCCCTTTCAATTTAATTTCAAGATATACATGCAAGTTCAATCAAACATTTTATCACTTTCTAGTGATGAAAGAAGGTAAGCAATGATGAACTTTATTATTGACGCAGCCCGAAAGGGTCTGTATGTGATTGATTTTGGCTGGAACTGATGGTAGGAGCGTTTGTTTTTTTTTTAAATATTTTTGCAGTTTATGAAAACACAATTTGTTTCTTAAAAAAGAATGTCAGTCATGTGAAAAAAGTAGACAACCAAAATGTTTTTTTTTGTTCTTGTATCCTGCGTTTTAGATGCCTAGCATCAATGTTTTTCTTGTTAAATCAGTTTTATTGTGATGATTAGAAAAGATTTAGAAACTGATACTTATTATTTGTTGTGTTTCATGCAATATTTCATTTAAAAAAATAAAATTAAAAAAATTATCACAAGCTCTTATTTCAAAGTGTCTATCTCTGAAAAATATTGCCTGATTAGCTGCAATCACCAGCATGCATAATTTATATTAACCATTATTGTTCCTTGTTTCAAAATCATCCATACCACATACACTGTATCATGGTTTCTTTCAGCAGATAAAAAAAGCTTTTCAAAAAACACCCTACCAGTTCCATTGACCTTGGTCTAGATTTTAGACAAGAGAATATTTGAAAATATTAGTAACAGTAAACAACTTGGTAATATTACCTGCCAGTTTTCTCCATAATATAAGCTCATATAAAACATCTAATAGAAAACAATGTAATATGTTTATTAAGCTCAAGATATTTAAGCTCAAGATATAAAGCTGATACCAAACAGTGGGAAAAGAATGTCGGAAGAATACATTTCACATAACAGGGGTAAAAGTATACATTCCTTGCATACTTAGTAGATACCTGAGCCATTTATTATTCACAATGTACTCTAAACCTCCCTTAATGATATAAAAATAAGGATAATTTACAAGCTGACCTTAAGCTCAGTACTCCAGCAATGTAAAAGCTCGGTAAAATGATAATTCGGATAAAAGAACTACTTATAATTTCACAAACTAATGAAGTTAATCTGTTTTTTATTAGCAGTAAGATTCAGTCTTAGTATGTGTTTACATGAACAAACTCACAACTCTTTTCACACATCTGAGCTCTCAATATGGAGTCAAAAATCTGATCAAACAATAAAATTATCACAATAAATCTTTAAAACGCCTGTTAACATCTATCTATCACTGTACCAGGAGTTGCCCATATGTCTGACGCTCATACAGAGTTTAGAAATTTTAGGTCATGGGGGACGTAATGCACAATCTTCCAGAGTGGCAGAGACCCCCTGGTTCCTTTCCATGTTCAGTGTACAGCAACCTTTGTTAAAATCTGGGCTGAAAGACTAACAGTAATGTTAGTGGCGGAGCAGGAGGATATCAAACTCACAACCCCTGGGTTACAAGTCCAGCAATGAACATTTTAACCATTTCTTCTAGTTTTTTTTTTAAATATTTTTTTTAATGAAGTTCTGAAAAAGTTGTTTTAGTACTGGAGCAGAATAA
Source organism: Cyclina sinensis (assembly GCA_012932295.1). Lineage (NCBI taxonomy): Eukaryota > Metazoa > Mollusca > Bivalvia > Venerida > Veneridae > Cyclina > Cyclina sinensis. The sequence continues at coordinate 5,266,994 of JAAONU010000019.1, forward strand.
GACCACAGGCTTCCCCTGACTGAAATATCAAACTTGTTTAGAAAAGTTTATTTACTGTAACTGATGTTGGCAGACAGCATGTTTGCAGTATAATTTCTTTCATTCTGCCAACATTTAGAGAAAACAGAATTAGCATGGATCAATGTGGATGCAGTCTTCCTTTCAACATAAAAACCTCCCGGCAATGGCATAGTTCCAAGAGACACCTAGCATTAATGCGAAATATTCTGTCAAATAATTATAACGAAGAGTGAAAGCAAAAAGGTTCTAGAGAAAGATAAACTGTTCTGCTTTCACACCCTTGATTTATAAAGTCACTTTAAACTTTGGTATGATTATTAATGAGTGGAAATCAATAATATCTAGAGAGTTCTGAATCTATTTCAGTGGTCAGTTCTGTAAGTGGAAGACCTTATAACAGCATTTACCGGATATTTATTAGAATATTTGTCTCAACAGTTTGAATTTTGATCGAAACCACTTCGCGCAGTTGTGAATTTCAGGTCTACACCACAGTAATTTGTGAAAATTTGAAAACATAATTGAGTTCTATCAAAACAGTGAACAAACTCCTTAGCAGTACGTGCATGGCTATTTAAATGAAATGTTCTTTACTTAAAATCTGAGAGGTTAATGCTAAAAACTTCTAAATGCTATATTCAGAGAAACAGATAGCACTTTCTGACCTTCACCCATTGAAATTCTATTCTGCTGTAATCAGTCATTATAGAACATGCAATCTTATGGAAAAACTTAATCAAACCCTTAGTGACAGCTTGGTATAGTCAATAGAACACATAACTGTCTGTACCTAAAGAATGTTCCAATGGTTTCGATTTATTATAACAGAATCAATTCTCAGCTTGTTGCAATTACAATCCAAACCTGCCATGACTAATTCATATATCAGTGGTGTCGTGGTACATTGATAATAGATCAAGTCAAGTCTTAAGAGAAAAAAATGGTCACAGTTTATGCAGTTTTCCTGACCAACACCAGCAATTATATAACAGTACCAACAACAACTGTCACACAAAGCTGTCACACACTTGGCTCTCAGAATTTAAATACAACAGGGAGAGCAACAAAGACTCCAAAGGGATTTAATTTGTGCTAACAAATTTCCCCAACCCAACTATAATTTTAGGAGGTGGCCTGACAACAACAACTTGCCCCACTCACACGATGATAGTGAAAAAATATTCAAGTGACGTCTTGAGCATATTCTGAGATATTTTTGTTTTGGGTCAGAATCTCATTATAAGAGATATTCAACCACACAAAAAAATACATATTATCTTGACTTGCATACAATTAGTTGGACTAACCGTGTAGGCATGCCCGCAGTGACACCATTACACTACATTGCATTACATGTAATATATATCAAACTCATTGCAGCCTGCTGAAAAATGATCCTCCTTTAAATCATCTGAAATTATCATACATAATTCTGAAGAGAGATGAGGTGTGCATGGTCTTTGTTCCATTTCATGACTTTGAACAGTTTCAGGCAATACAGACCTCATCCTGCTGAAATCCACTTGTCAACAATTCAATTTGGACTGTTCCATTTGTAACTGAAAACCTCACTGACTGAATAGTGCAAGCTATGATCAGACTGCAAAGATGCAAAGCTGATCAAGGTCTTCACTGGATGCAATGTCAAGAACATTTCGAAGGAGGAATGTGAAAAATGTCCTATCTGCTTCTTTATTCTGTAATACTTATAACTTTTCCGCATTCATCACACAAATTGCAGACACCTGAATACATCAATTATTCCTAGCAAAGGCCAATGCTTTACTGTTCTACCATGCAAGGAAAAGCCTTTTTTTTTGCACAAAACAAATAAAGTTGTCAAATAAAGTTGTTGAAACCATGACCTTAAATGAAAGTGAATCATCATTAAATTTGCAAAAACCTTAATAGACCACCTCTATATAAATACCTATGTACTTGTTTACCAATTAACCAAACTCAAATCACAGTTGCACAATGTGTAAGTCCAAATAATTGTACTCCAAAATGTGCTAATTTTTTAATGTCCATATCAGCCTTTGACACATTGCTTACAACTTCGCCAACCTTGCAACAAAATTAAAACCTACAGAGTGGATGATAATCAATTTGACATCTGGACCTTAAGGTAAACATCTTTACCTGTCTCTGACAGCATTTACTGTGCACATCATTCTATGCAAAATGGTTCAAACTAAATGTATCTGAAGCTGTCATCATTATCGTAACATCTGCTTTACAATACTTTCAAACACTGTATTACAATATTATAATTCATTACAAATTTGAAATATGATCAAAATAATAAGTTATAATTACCACCTGATTAAACATTTCACTGTTACCAAATCCTTTTCACTTCTACCTAAATTTAATGTTCGTAATGCATAAAAAACCACTGAATCAAGTCAATTAATGTCCCTTTAAGATAAATATTAAATACTGCAATCTTGTGTATTTTACCTGTCTCTTGTACTATCCCTGCCTGTTTCATTAAACTGTCAAAGTGAGAAGTACAATATCCATGGAATGTACATCCGAAGTAGGAGTGTGGACTGTCAAAATTAACCTTTATTACCTAATCTATCATAACCTTTAATCCTGAGAATAAACAAACACTACACATTCACTAATCCACTCGAAAAGTCAACAAGAGAGACTGTGTAAAAAAAGAGACAGGTGTGTGTATAGATTGAGCAGAAAGTGTAACCTAGCAATGATTATGTAGAATGATCTATACGATATTGTGGCTGGCGAAAAGGTAGAAAATACACATACCATTCTATCTGTGTGTGTGAGTGGGAAAGACATACACATGAATCAATACACTGCTGACAACACCCCAATATATCACACAGTTTCAAGAAACGTTGACAGACAATGGAAAACACAATGCAAACTAATTCTGTAAATGCTCAACTTCTCCTAATTCAAATCTCAACTATCTTTATGATAAATCCACTATTTTTCCTCTTTCTAAAATTTATTCTAAGCCTGCTGTGTACCTCAACTGTATAACATGGATGGTTCACTATCAGATCATGTGACTCAATGTCATCTTACACATATACTATAAGAGGCCTGGCACAGGGTATTGATGTGTACAACAATCATTTATTCAGGCATATTATCACTGTCTTTATATTAAAACAACAGAGTTGGGGGAGAAAATATCAACAAAAATGTTGACTGAATCGATAAACATAGTTTCAGGTATCAGCATTATGATTCTAAGTAAAATGTGGGCGTGCTGAGTGTCTTAAAATTAAATTGTAAATTCACTGATAATTACAGACTGGTCACTTCAAGTTTATGCCCTTAAATGAGAATGTAACAATACCATAGTCATAAACTTACAGACATTGAATCAATATGAATTACTCAGGCCACTACTTGCACAATACTTACTTATATATAAATAGCAACAAACACTACAGTGTTTGACAAAGTGATTCATCAACAACCATGCACAGTTTAGTAACAGATGGAAAATAAACTACTTTGGGCTGTAAACAATATTAGAGAAATCAGCTGAAAAAAAGCACACTGCCAGTGTTATCTCAATCTGTCATACCCACAATGTTAAGTTTTAGAAACCTAAAATTTTAAGGAAATTTATGTCTGTTACTCACCCAGCGTGACCTTCAACAAAGCTGATGAAACCAGAACTTTTAACAGGAGACATACATAAGGGGCCATAGTCTAAACAATTCAGATTTTTTTTAATTTCAAGCTGAAACCTTTTTGCAGGGCCGGATCCAGAAATTTTTGACTGGGGGGGCTTGGGGGAAGGTACGGAAGGGGTGACCCCCTCCTGTAGGGGGGGTTTGGGGGAAAATTTTCTAAAAAGGTGGACTAAATGGCTCATTTCGGTGCATTTTAGGCATAAAAATATAATGAAATTTGTGTGAGAATTTAAAAGAAATATACTGGTATTTTTTGAAATGTTCAACTAAAGCAAAAAACATATGACAAGTTTTAACTTTTTTTATTTTATATTTATAAAGTCCTCTGAAACAAATAATTTATCAATAAATTAATTTTCATAACAAATAACGTCATCACATTATCCAATCTCCTCTCAGTGATCTTCCCTTCATTCTTTGGAAAGATCTCTGCAGACACGGGTTAACCTTAGCTGGATTTCAGCTATATAAACATGTATGAACTTTTTTTAAGAATTTATTTTTTTCTCTGTTTAGTTTATCGATTAAACATGCCTGTGTGTAATGAAATTTTAAAAAATGTAACTTGAGGTGTTTAAAATTTTGTTTATTTACTTTCGACCATCATCACGTGACATGACTTTCGGCAGTGATTACTGTACTGAAAGTATGGAACCGCTGTGTGGAGTTTGCACCATTCGGAACACCTCATGCGACTTCAATATGTCTCAATACGAAGTTGTCGGAAAAGGCCGAGTTGTTACAATTGGAGTTTGCACAATATCATCAGGCAACTGATCATGGCCAGCAGACGCTCATTTAACAACTTTATCAAATACGTCAAGGTTACTAGACGCTTGAAAACTATACATCATGATCAGTCTGGAGAATTCTCTGATAATCCGTGGCGCCGAATATACGGTACATTGTGTAATTTACACGGCTATAAAGTTGCAAACTCGTTATCAGTTGTTACGCAATATTGCATGACCATTGCAAATTGAAAGGTTGACTGTGTTTCTGTTACGAGGTGAAAAGAGCTGAATAAAATGTTTAAGAGTCTTTGAAAGTGAGCCCTTTTATATTTTTACAAACAGGCCAGCTGGGGGGGCTTGGGCCCTATAAGCCCCCCCCCCCCAGTAAATCCGGGCCTGTTTTGTATAGCTCTATGCAGCCAGTATGCCCAACCCTCCTCTATATTCAAAGTTCTGAGGGTATGCAGGCTATTTCTAGTTGACTCAAATATTAGAACATTAATTTGTCTGGACAGACCAACAACTGCCATGAACATTAAAAGCATACAATTTTCTGTTTCAATAGTACTAATTCTTTGATGTAGTTCAATACAGAAGCAGATAAAGGAGTAAAAGGAGTAAAATTATAACTCAAAAATAATTTCTGTATCGAAGGCTATACTGCACTTTCCCCTCTTAATGCTCAGTGACTAGACACCTATGCACTCACTGAATAGCTGTAAATTTTACTTTCCCTGAAATGTTCAGGGGAAGCAACTCTTACAAACTCATTATGAAAACAATAGCCATATTAACTTTCTTTTAACCTTTACCCTGTTGGAGGCACCTACTCATGGCGACCATTGCAGACCAAATTCCCTGCACATTCGTGCAGTCTGATCATGGTCTGCACTATTTGCCATTCAGTCAAATGTTCTATGAGCACCCCAAAAAACAATTAATGAATCAGTTTAGATATATTTAGCAAAGTTAAAATGCCACAGAAACATGTTGTCAAAGAAACACTCGAATTTCTGGTAGGAAAATGTCAAACTGACTTTAAGATAACATCCTTAAATAGCTTCACAGAATTTAGCTGAAAATTGTTTCTCTTAATATACTATGGAAAAAACATAATATTATGTTCCTATACACCATGAAAACTGAAAAAAAGCTTTGCTTCTAACTGGAATTCGAACCTTTCGGTCAGTAAAATATAGCACGACGATCTACACCACTGAGCCACAGAGACTAGTTATCATAATTCGTGAAATTAAAGTTATAACTTTATCTACCCCTTGACTATATTGGGGTAAGATTTTTACCAATAAAAATGTGTAAATTTTTATATTGTGATGTGTTTCTGCAACAAAGCAAGGGTCAATAACTAAATTTAGATATGTTCTTCTCAACTACAGCTAGAATTTCTAGAAGTATAAACTTTTTTTTTTCATCGTCGGCTCATCTGTGAGTCAGTCACTTCAAGTTAAACTATTGGCCATATAATACGGAGTGAAGTCAGTTGCTCCTCAGAATACATGGGCAAAAATGTGACAGTTACGTGCACTTGAAATTTGCATTTATATCTTGGCAGATGCCACCACACAACATAGCGACTGATTCTCTGAGGCAGCGAGGCTTTACTGAATGCTTGTTTACAATAACTCTTAGTATTTAAGAAATCCTTATTAGCAATACTTCTTTCCCCCTTCTTAGTTTCAGTATTTTAAAAGTTATCCCTACTATACATGAATAGGATGCTGGCTGGTATCTGAAATTTGGTGTTCCACAAAAATATCTTTAAGGCTTGGGGGTATACGGGTTCGGCTTGAAAGAATATTGTCTGAGCAACTATATGACTTATGTTGTTTGGTAAAGAAAGTAGTCTTATATACATAGCATACAAAATAGCAAACTAAGTATTTGCAAGCCCAACCCCTATTACCATAGGTTGTCGCTGTATTATACCCGACCTTGCTGTGACAACTGAAGTCATTCTATGCAACTTACTGTCTACTCCTTTATGTCTAGGATTTCAGAGTTGAGGACAGAAGAAAACGACATTTTAAAGATGTATTACCATGTTACTTTCATTTCAAAATAAGTCCCTGCCTTATCAGACAGGACTGGTATTTGTAAATTTAACATTTCATTATTAAACAAGTAACCAATCTATCAAACAAACAAGTAAGACATCTCTACATTTGTTAGCATTACAGGACATTAATCAGAACTATCATTCTCATGAGCCCACACACTGATGAAACAAGTAGCAGAGGTCAGGTTTTAGAACCCCATCTTTTCCATAATCATTAATTCAACCACATGGTTATGCCCTACTATTACCTAGTATCTGAAATTATACTGCTATGCATATGTTAACCTTACTGTGTTACAACAGACATCATCACTATTAAATCCAGATTTTTAAGTTTGCTTAAGATTTGCATGTCCTATCATATCAAAGCAAACAAATACAATGCATTCTCTGAGTATAAATCTAAATACCTAATTTACGTTTTTACCCAAATGACCTCTGTTAACCTCCGCATTGCATCATGTTGATTCCACGCGTTCGTAGCGTATAGGCATGTAAACAGCAGGGCCTTCCCCAGAGAATTTTCCAAGCGCAACTGGGAGGGGGTGGGTGCGGGAGGGGGAAAACCCCCTCCTGCATGTCGAAATTTTTTTAATCCTTACAATGAAATGAATCATTTTGGGGTAAGTTTAATGGGAGTTTAAACAAACAAAATGTGTTCAGTATTAACATATTTTTAATATCTTTCACCATCTTTTAAATAAATAATCATAAATAGGTGCATAATAATATAATCAAAGGGTCTACAAATTTTTCTGAGTATGAGTTTGGGACAACTGACCATGGCAAAACAGAGTTGTCCCAAAATCAGTTTTTGAGTGAGAATTATAAATAAATAGTTTTTTTCTGTCATCATATTTTAAAAAAAGAAACAAAAAATATACAGATACTTGTATTTAGAAGGAAGGAAACCTTTATGGTCTTATGAAAACTTTCAACAGAAACTGCCTAGTATAGTCAGTATGGACTTTTAGCAGTAATAAGTTGAAGCTGAACTGTGTACATCTTCTGAAGGCAATAAATGACAGCAATTTTCAAGAGGAAAAGAAACTTTCTTAATGACAAAGAAAAATAACTGGTACAAATGATCAAATCTTGACCATTCATCTTAATCAATAAGTTAAATTTTGTAAGGTTGCTGTGTCTCCAGGACGCAGTTTTCTCTGAACAAAGAGTAACAATACGACGGGGTCGCGAAAACAGGTGACAAACGGACTATCTGAGATATTTTCACTTACATGGTGCCTATGGAATGTCAGAACTAATTTCAACATGGTTAGAAATTGACTTTCTATTAGAGTGGGCTGTGTTTTGGACAGTTGACCTATATTTCTGACTGTCAAAATGAGGGTTGTCCAGGCCAAAAATTTTGTTTACAGTCGGTTGTCCGAGAAAAATTCTCCCCAGCGTCGGACTACATAACTTATAATAGCTCAAACAACCGATTTTCAATCAAGAGCAATAAATGCCACGTGATCATAAAACATATTTCTTTAAATTACTTCTTCAAAATATAGCCCATTATTAGCAGTCACATGTTTATCCATACATCCTTTCATTACACGGGATTTATTGATCGACGGCTGCTGTGTATATTAAGTAACAATTCAGTGATACGCAGTCGTCTGCTGCTCTAAAAATTGAAGCGCCCCGCCTCTAAAATCAACGTGCAAGCCGAAATTCAAGCGCCCCGGTAACTTGGATCATGAAAATCAAGCGCCCTGCAGCCGGGGCGCTAAAACGGCCTGGGGAATGCCCTGAAACAGGAATCAGTGGGAACCATCGATAACACTACGTCATCAAAAACTGCTTTCCAGTAAAACCCCATAACTGGAATTTCAGATAATAATGATAGGACATAATTCTATTTTTAAAAACTGTCGGGAAACCAGATTTTTTAAACAGACAGGCGGTCTTGTGTCCTGCTTTATTTAAACGGACCTACAGATTTTTTACCGGACAGGTCCGTCGGTCCGACGGAGTTTCGGTACGACTGGAAAAGCACTGATACATGGGACCTCGGTTTAACATCTCATCCGAAAGACTAAATTTTCTTCACTGACATCTAAAATTAAATTATATTGCTTACATTTTCTAGTCTGTTCACATCACAAAAAAAAGTTTTCTTCAAAAGGATAGTAAAAACTTGAAGTAGTGAAGAATTCATGAGGTTATAATTTTTCAACACCGGTTAACATGATTTGACTAGCTGCCAATCAAGCATACTTACTGATGAGTTAATCAGTTAATTGGGGATAACTGCCTCAGGCCACTAGTCAAAATGGCATTTTTATGATAGGTGTGAAGGACCCCAGTAGGGACCAATTGGGATTTAGGTGTGAAATTTTGGTGTTGTAATGATAAGTTATACTTATATTTGATTTTTTTTTAAATATACAGACCTCTATTTAAGGAGAATAGGAAATAAAAGTTGGTGCACTAACAAGCTGAAATTCAGTAAAAAATGGTCAAATTTTCACTTTTCCGGAGCCTTCATAAATGTTGTATCTGAGCTTGACTTGTTCATTAAGATTAAGAAATCTGAAATTCTATAGGGAAATCAGCTGATTTTCAAATGATCATCTCAAAATTTCAATGCCTTGAAAAAAGCCCCTTCATGAATGATGAAGTTATAGTCCAAAGACGACCATGTCTCATTACATACACGTGTAAGTAGTGGTACATTCTTCTTTAAGACAGAGACCTGTAGTTTAAGCCAACACATCTTTATCATAAGGGTAACATTTGTGCCAAAATCCTTTGATGCATGACAACCTCTAAGTGTGACATTGACCTTTGAGGTACACAGCTGAGAGTTGAGTGTAGCAAAGGGACTCAATATGGTAAACATTTGTGCCAACTTATCTTGAATTCCCTTCATGACAAAGTAATTATAGCCTTGACACATTACCATGACTCATTATATACATTCATAAGTACTGGTAAACTTTAATTTTCTGCAAAGTTTGACCCTGACCTTTAAGACAGGGACCTGTAGTTTAAGTGCAATACATCTTTTATCATGTGAGCAACATTTGTTCAAAATCATTTTAAACAGCCCTTGATGCAAGTGGACATGAGTTAATAACAGCTTGCAAGTGTGACCTTGACCTTTGAGGTATGCAGCTACGGTTTAAGTGACACATAGGTTCAATGTGGCAAACATTTGTGTCAACTTATTTTAAAATCCCTTTATGCATGACAAATTTATGGCCACGAGACAAGTAAACCAACCGACCGACCAACTGACCAACCAACCAACAGACAAACATCCCCCCCACTCCACACACACTAGTCCCACAAACTTATTACTTTATTCTTGACATCTGAGGTATGCAGCTATGGTTTAAGTGACACATGGTTCAATGTGGCAAACATTTGTGTCAACTTATTTTAAAATCCCCTCATGCATGACAAATTTATGTCCCCGAGACAAGTAAACCGAAAGACTGACCAACCGACCAACAGACAAACATCCCCCCGCTCTCACACACACACATCCCACAAACTTATTACTCTGTTGATTGTGGGACTATAAAAATGCCCCTCCCCCCAATAAAATTAAAATCTGACTTTCCACTGCCAATTTCAGAAAAGGTTTACAAAACATACAAAAACATCTGTCATATTATGTGTCATTTGGAGAGATTTTTGATGGCCTTCCAAGACATGTACAGTCTTCCACAGAAAACCACTAAACATTTTACTCTGCTGTCCCCATGTTCATACATGTTAAGAGGAGTTCATGTCAAGTCATATCTAAATTCTTTTTTAGGAATACAAATAACCCTTCATATATATTATCTTGTTCTATCCTAGATCTTGCAACTTTTTATTTGTTAAAATAAAGAGATTCTTTAACTAATTTGCTGTAAAAATATTTTACTTGAACATCACTAAAATTGGTATAAGGTTTACAGTAAAATCTAAATCTGATAAATGTATAAACTTGGGCAGGAAGATGTGTGTTTAAAACTTCAGTACTTTTATGAATGAGATAACATTTAAGTATCTCTAACCACTTAAATCATTTACCAATGTACCTTGTATACATGTGTGAGAAGACAAAATTCTTAGCCAGGAAATCATTAACCAATGTCATATTAATACTAGACAGAAAACGCAATAACAGAACAAGATTTTAAAAAAATCCTATAGACAATGCATATTCATGGCATTCTGACCATGCTGTATCAATCCTTTTAAATAAAAACCATAAGAACATACTGAAAAATGACAATGCCCATAAAAATTAAAAAAAACAACAACATTTTTTGAAGGATCTTCAACTGACCTTCTCTGGTCCTTAGCTCAAAGGTCCAAGCACCAAATTGGGGGCAATAGTGTTTGTTGGACAGTCACTATCAATCTAAATTTCAAGCTTCAGGTCAATCCCAACAAAAATTCATTATGAAAGTGTGACCTTGATATTTGAGGTAGAGACTTAGGTGTTGCACTCAACAAATCATCTTGATGTGCTGAACATTTTTGCCAAGTTATTTCAAAAGCCTTCTATGCATAAGAGAATAACAGTTCGGACACAAATGTGTGCATATATACAAGATTTGGTTACCTTTAAACACTAAGCCTGACCTTGACATTTCAGGCAGAGATCTGGGTTTTGCAAGCATTACATCATCTTGATGTGCTGAACATTTGTGCCAAGTTATTTTATTATCCTTCAAATGCATAAGAGAATTAATGTGACTGCATATTTACAGAATCTGATTTCCTTTAAAATGTAACTGTGACCATGATATTGAGGTAGGGACATATACGTGTTGTATGTGATGCGTCGTATTGATGTACTGATTAAATAGATAATTGAGGAAAGGACAGACAAACAGATGATGTGATTTTAATATGCCCATATTCGGAGCATAAAAAATTACTTTAAAGGAATTAACAATATAGGATTAAGTGTGCAATATCTCATGAAGCACACTAATAATGGCAAAACCTCTTCTGAACAGTGGCAAATTGATCAATGCCTTTTGTGGGGGTGGCAAGCAAACAAACAGTGCAGCTAAATGGAATCAAAGGTCAATAATGAATTTCAAGGACTTTAAAATGTTGCCAGATTTCTAACTTCACTTTTTACAACATCTACAATTTAATTTGAAAAATTGCTCTAAACAGACTGTAACACCTTTGACATGGTAAGGCAAACAAGTCTAATATATGGTCTGACAACTTATCTTCAATATTTCACCCCTTTATATCTGTGCATAACTGACACACTTTCGATAAATATTAATATCATCAAATCTGTTACAACTCAACCTATGACCTGATATTTCACATAGTATCATAGTTTCTAATAAGACTTTAATATCTTGGTAACTGTATAATGAACATGCTCTCACCTTTACAAAATCTTCAAAGTGCATTTCAATATATTGCAACTAGAATGTATCAGGTGAGAAATTAATAAACCTTATAATAAACCTATAAATGTTGTCATATAATGACAATCCAAATAAGGATATAACATTTAATCTGTAAAATAAAACCTCTAAAATGAGACATTCTTACAATTTAATGAGTAAATAAAACTGTCTGACCTTGACTCTGTCGGTACTTGAGATGGCTGACAGGAGAGTGCGATGTATCGAAGAAAAATGGAAAATGATGTTGCTGGAGCGACCCTTATTCCAGCTGGGAATGGGTACACAAACATATCTCCATTAATAAACACAATGTCACATTTACAACTGACCGCATATATGCAGCATAAAGTAATAAATTAAACTACTCCCTGTCAACTGTTTCACAACATAATCAGTGTATGTATGTATATACACTATGCTATCATTTTATCTACAATCTTCTTCAAGATACTCTGTCCAGATGAACATCCTACATTATCTTTTCAACAAACAAGTTTAAATGTGTCCTGTGTGTGTACATATATTCAATGTATTTGAACAGTTATAATATGGCTGAGACACAGTTTATGTCTACAAAAAATATGTACAGCAATGTTAAAGCAACATTCACAGTATGCAACAAACTTTTTGTTAATTTGAAAAGCACAAACATTTAGCACTGCATTGAACAGGCTCCCTTTTCTATATAACTTAGACTCTTCCATCTGTTTTATAAAGAATTCAATTTTTCAAGGTCTTTAAACATATCTCTTCAAATAATATAACACATCTAGGGGTCAGTGTGAAACTACAGTACCTCCATCTTTTATATGATGTAATACAACTGTTTTGCACTGACCCATCAAATTTAATAGTAAAGTAAGAAATTATATGGCCAGTGTTGCTTTAAAAGGGATATCTCTTATCTAAACAAGAAGTATTTTGAAGGCTTGAAAAACATGATTTTCTTGAATAATTTATTGCCTTGACTAGAAAAGGAACACACACTTAGGTGCCCCCAATAAAGTCCATATTCAAACATTAATGCTCTTCTTTTCTTTAAAGTGATAACTCTTTCCTATATCAAATTTCCTGGAATTTTTTTTCAATGTGAAACTGTTATTCACAGCACTGATGGTAAGGGCAATAACTATTATTCTCGTATAATTTTTAGCATTTGGTTTATTCAACACATTGATAAGACTTTTAGCACTGTGTTCTCCCCATAAAATTTGTTCTACCCTTGAAAATTTCCTAGCACATTATTCGAAATCATATTTCACTAACATAATGATTTAATGCATACAGTTCAGTTTCACTAAAGTTTGCAGACAGGTAACTTTTAGGCTTTAATTATCATAAAGAGAAACACTTTTTCCATGTGACTGGGCGCACTTAAAAATACCAATTCAGTACAACTTAAACTGGTTGGCTTAACAACAGTACGTTAAAGGTCATGTGACATATGACTATAGCAACTTTGTCTATTCAAAATAATCAAAGTGTACTGATTAAAATGGTTTAACTGCGAAATTATGAAAATACTGCTTTTGATAAGAAAAAACATGTTTTTGATGATCGGCATCGGTAGTTTCCGCCGCAATTTTTGGCTGTGACGTAGATTTATCCCTACTGTACCAGGCAGTAGTGCAGAATTACACTGCTCGTAACACATCCGTTTTTTAATGAAAAAATAACACTATACCACAAGTGCTAGAAACACGATAAAGGCACACATAAAAATAACATGCTATAAATTGTAAATTAAATAAAACAATGTGATTACTTCTCGATTTTTATAAGTAAATTCAAGCTTTGTGCCGGGAGAACGGGTTGTAATTTTACCTTAATAAATATTGATAAATATTCCAATTTCTTCCATGTTGTGGTTCTATATAAAACTATCTCCTCCACGTTTTTACATGCTGCGTAACACTTCCTCACCTGATGTTTACGTCATAAACAAACTCTTGTTCATTTAAGTGTAGTAAAATTGAAATGAATTTAGGTGATCTTATGTGTTAACATTTGTTTCACTGGAATGGAAATTCACACTACAGTGTTTGTTTGTTTTTGGGGTTTAATGCCGATTTCAACATGTGTTATATCTCGGCGGTCAGTCCACCTAACCGGTTTTCCTGGATAACTAACCAGTACAGTACACGCCAGGAAAAACTCTCGTTTTCCTCGAGGTCGTTGCGGACTACCCATTCCTTAAAATGCGACCAAATCTGCCGCATTTCGAGGATCACCGCCGCGGACATGGTCACCAAATATCGCGGTGGACGTCCGCTAAATGGTTCCGTGAACTTTTTCACAGGTAAGAATTGACGTATCGAGGCTCACAAAGTTCCTGATTACACGCATTTCTGCGAATTTTACCCATTAAAATATCATTTAAATGTATTAAACTCTCATTCTGATGCATTTGTTTACCAATGCTCGTATTTGTTAAAGGAAGGAATGACTATTCAAAACCGAAAGTAATTGTTGCTTCTCGGAACAGCTGACCCTATTTTCAGAAAATAAATTGACTGGTTTCCGAATTACACGTAGTAAAACTGCTTTCCTATATCTAAAGAAAACATACAACATGTAAACCATACTGCGACATCTGTATCATCTATGCGCTTGACAAAATTATTGATCGATTTTGGTATACAATAACGAGCGTTTTCAACCACGTAAGTACACATAAACCTACACAGCAAATGTATTAGAAATTTGGTTTTAATTTTACCAAATGTCACAGAATTGGCAGACGTAAAATGCACAGTTTCATTACGGTCATTTCACTAAATGTTCAGCTTATCCAGGTGAGTTATGACCCTAATTATTTTCGCGCTGGTCGTCAAATATCGCCGTGATATTTCGCAATGTCGAGACATCCAGGAATTCCGTTTTTTTCCTCGATGTCACGTCCGCGAAATAAAGCGGAAAATGTGAGTTCCTCCTGGCGCGTACTGTAATTGCCAATTTCTCCGCAAGTGACTGACTACTGTTCCCACATGATCAATTCTGAATCAGCGGTGAGAGACAAAGGAACATAAGACAAAATGTCTTGAACAATTGTCACGGAGAAATTTTGCCCTGCCCAGGGGTCGAACCAACGACCGATGGATTACTAATCCAGTGTTCTACCTATTGAGTAGATTACTGGATTAGTGTATTTTCACGTTTGGATATTGTTTGAAAAATAATAATATAGCATGTCCATCAAGTAGAAATATGTGTCTGCTTATAAATTAATATCCAATGAAATGTCAAAGATCCATAAATCACCCCTTATACTGTGGGATTTATGCAAATTAACCTGCCCAAATGGGACCCTTGTATATTCTGCATAGCTTTCAAAACAAAGCAATTAACTCTTTTATGACCCAATCAATGATAAAGTTGAGACAAATAGCAAAATTTTATGGCAAATGATCTTACAAATTGATTGTATTACTTTTGTTCAGTCACACTTGTGAAAATATTATGTAACAGCTTGTTTCAATTAACTAATGATTTTTAGCTAAGAAGCTTCCATGCAGATACATATTTCAATTAGATAATTAAATATAATGGATCTATTTATGATGAAAATAAAAATCATTCGAATTCTAAATGTGAACACAAAAACAAAAAACAATGTGTTTGTGTTATGATTTTGACATAGTTTTTAGGGCTTCTTCATATTCTTTGTTCTTTGATCATTACTGTTTTGTTTTCAAAAAATAAATGTATAATGAATAAGCCCAAAAAATGTATTTATAATGAAAAAAATCATAGATCTAGTCAAAGATTACTTACACGTACCTCAGGCAAAATATACCACAGACAAATAAGAAACACATCACTGTAAGGAGAATGTTTTTATGGAAAAAAATTTCTCAATTGGAGTTAGTTAATCAAGCCTTCCAACAAACTGCATCGGAAAAAAATAAGCATGTTCAAAATTTGGATCAGTTACTTGAAAAATATCTTTTAGGCTAGATATTTTCACTGATGTATCTTTTAATTCTATAACCCTGATTAAACTAGCCTCTACATGTATATAATATTGCTCATTGGCTTTGTTATTCCATCAAAATTTCAAATTATTTACTTAAAAAATCTTCAATGTATATTCATGATGTTAGCTTAACTTGTTCAATTTTGTATTTTTACTATATTCAGTCTACGTTTTCACTTTCCATCATAATTTTTAAGTTTTTGTTAACAATCCAGGCAGCTGTGTAAAGTGGCAAGAGATAAATGTGCGTCACTTCCGGTTTTGCTTGTGACAGGTGCGCGCGACCAAGTGCGTAAAATATGGATTTTAATTTTCTTAAAAAACATCTTTAAGATGAAAATTACCTGCGGAATTTTGTAAAACAGTCATAGTTAGATATATATTTTTCGCTCATATGAAAATTTCGAGGTCAAAAATTCATGTCACATGACCTTAAAATATAGTGTCAAGGTCATAATCAAATAAGGTATTATTTCACCTGAAATTCACCTCTCTTTCTACAAATATCTCCTAGAAAATACAACTTTTCTTTTTTCTCCATTCACTCATTTTATCTGAACTTAGCAGGCAGTTCACTGCTGCTGTCAAGAAAACTGCCACCAAGACAGTCAGATATTAAATAAAACAAGCGCTACATTCGAATGAACGCCATGCCCTCAGGATGGGAGCGGGGGGCATTGACATTTGAACCCGTGACTTCTAAGTGGGTCTGACGGTTAAAGCTCATCAAGTTGCATGCACCTGTAAAGTTTGGAGGCTGTAGAAGGAAGGACTTCTGTGTTATGGTCAAGGTCAAAGGTTCATGACAAACAGACAAACAAACAGACAGACAGACAGACCAAAAACAATATGCTCCCTCTTGGGGCATAAAAAACATGAACTATGAGGTAAGAATATGATTTTAATACTTTGAATTTCAACATCATGACACAATATCAAAGGTTGTAGGTGCTGTTCTGTGGGAGCTTTGAAATATGGGCTTGAAAATAACAGTTCAAATATATCTTACGAAGTATGAGGCTTAAGTGTTCGATTCTTTAGAAACAGTATAACAGGCCATTAAGTAGAAAACTCCTCAAAGCTCCAAGCCACAAAATGACCTTGTATCTATGGAAACAAACTATGATTTCTTTGCAATCTGACACAGTTTCTTGACTAACCTTTTCCAAACTTAAGTATTTCTTAGTAAACAAGTATATAATATCCCTTTGAATTTCCAGACTGACCTTTCTTTTAACCTGACCTTGTATTCTTATACTAGTTATTTTCTCTTCTCTTTACTTTGACCTAGTAACCCAGTTTTTTATTCAGCAAAATTCAGTCTTAAATGCAGATACTGGCTAAATGAATTCCATCAGAAAATGCTTTGTGGAAAATTTTAGAGCTCATGGTCTTGCAGTTACATGTACACAGAAGAATTTGAAGATTTTCATATTCATTTCTATATTAAACATGTCCCTTTTGAAGTTTTTCATTTTTGTTGCCACAGCAATCTGAGTTCTGCATAGAATAAAAATTCTTTGAACAAATTTGACAGAGCTTCAGGAACATCCCTGCCAAGTTTCATCAACTTTGAGAAAGTCATTAGAACACGGTAAAATGGAATAACCACATTCCCTAGCTGTCATTAGAACTCAGTAAAACAAAACAAAGACATTCCCTCCAATTGCAGTAAAACGAAAGTTGACAAACAAATTCCCCTCTTTCAAAACTTTGTGAAACTGAAAAGAAAAATTCGTCATCTGCCACAGGAGCTGAGTGAAAGTGAAAACATTCCCATGTAACAAAAAAAACAACAACAATGGAACAAACATAATGCCTATTATTAAAGTGAAGCTCAAGCACTTCATGCTATTTGACTGTGACTGTTTTTATTGTTATTATACACTCTCTTAACAGCCAAACATGGTATCTTGCGGGCAGTTTACCTAAGCATTATTCCTGGGGAAAAAACAAGAACTAGATTTCATTCTCTGAAAGACACTGCAACCTTTCTCACATAAATGGAAATGGTCAGCAGTGGGGCTTCAGAACCCATGACCATCCATCAAAGTGAGCTCTTGGTTAATTATTCTGAACTAACTTTAACCGCTGAAACAAGTGAAACAAGAAATTAAAAAACAATGCAATGCACTCTCAGACAACCAGAAGAAAATCCTGTCTTTGGAAATCCTCTTACTATCAAAGATCTTGCATAACAATAAGTAAAGATTTCATCATATTATAGATTTTGTATACTCCCACTTAAAATCAAAAACTCTGTGCAGAACATATCAAGGCAACAGCTTTCCTAACAATTTCTTAATAAAGAAACTCATTTGTTTATATACAGTTCAATCAACAGAAATGTTAGTGTAATATATCAGTATATTCATATTCTCAAGCTTTGCTTTAATTTTACCTTTCTTTCCGACCTTTACCAAACAAAGGTCAAATGACTGGATCAATACAGTGCTACATAATGTAATTTTCTCTTGTTTCCACTTGAGCAACTGAACCAATTATAGATTACTATTACCATTAATAATCAACTTTCCAGTACAGGAAAACCAACCTGGCTGTGTTTGTAGTCCCAACAGAAGGCATGTTTTATCCAAGAAATAAACCACACAACAACCAGGAGAATCTGTTCCGGCCAGATTTTCGTAAAATATCCACAGCACTATTAAATGATACCTCTAAGAGAACTTTTCTTAGAAAATCACTATGTACTGCAACTGATGGACTGAAAAATGATTTTCCGTTTCCATATTCCGTACTGAATAAATTTGTTTGAATCTGCACAGACAACTGCAAGATGGTGGAGAGACATGCTTGGCGTATAGATCAGCATTGAATCACACGGAGGCTTGTTTCTCGATCAATACAGATGCATTATGTATTGGTGACATTAAACTAATGATCAATCTCAGGGCTATTCTGCCAAGCTGTTGTGGTTAAATTGACAGTGTGGAAAAACAATCTACCACATTCCCATACACATTTCTATGTTGGTTCAATCTCAAAATGACAACACAGACTCGCGGTAAAATGCACCAAAACACTGCTCAGACAGCCAATAAAAAAACCAGCACACTTTTTGTACATCAAAAAAATCTTTATCATACAAAGGGATGAATGCGAAAATGTTCTAAGGATTATAAATTACGGAGCATATAGACTCTTTTAGCTTTCAACCCTCGATACAGTCAGCTTATTGGTAAACTGGCTAAATACTTTTAAAAGTTCATAGTTACAAGAATAAATTAACACCAGACTCAATCTTAAAAAGAGACATAATTGTTCATATAAAAAGAGACATTTATCACGATATTATGACCAACTTGGTACCACAAACATTTAAAAAGGGCAATTAGACAAAGACGGCTTAATCCATACACAAACAGGAAAGATTACACCATGTTACAAGAATCTCATTTAAAGCACATGTTAAACTTCATTTCCTATACTGCTTCCATTACTTATAATACATGACAATTGATTTTTCGTACCACTGAAATGTGACGGAAATGTCAGCAAAAAAATCTCTTAAGAAAGCTTGCATTCACAATTTCTTTAAAATAAATATTGGAGAAAATGTTTTATAATTGAGAGACACAATCAAT
Organism: Cyclina sinensis; assembly: GCA_012932295.1. Lineage (NCBI taxonomy): Eukaryota > Metazoa > Mollusca > Bivalvia > Venerida > Veneridae > Cyclina > Cyclina sinensis. The sequence goes on from JAAONU010000019.1 coordinate 5,286,483, forward strand.
ACTGCAACAGAAACTGAAAGCATCTGCTTGAAATGAAATTATTGGTCACTAACTAAATGGTTTCTAATGGTATGGTGATGAAGGAGAAAACCATATGATATACATGGTTATCTTTCCTACCATTTTCAAACAATAGAAAAGCAGTTAGATATTTAGATTATGAGTGCTTTACTCTCAGTTTCAAAAGTATCAATCTTAAATGTTATTCTGTCTCTGGTTCATTATCCTTTCAAAAGTAGCTCACATTTTTTTAATATTAGGGCCCTTTTCCCCCCATGAGTTAAGCTTAAAACACAGCTGGTGTCATAATGTCAATGATTTGCACTGGTGTCATAATGTCAATGATTTGCAAAGGATTTATTCCCTACTGTCTGTACCAGTATAAAAATTGACTGCCAAACAACACCTCATCTTTGCCACTGGCCGTACGCAACTTAGCATAGCATATCATCGCATCGCATTGCATGGGAAGACAAGGCATAGCATAACATATGTACATACATTTTAGCCAATTCTACCCAAATTCAACAGAATGTCAATAATGATAAAGCTTGCTGTACTTCTTGGTAAACATCTATACAAGATGAATCTTTAATATATACAAAATCTATAAATGTGTCTAAGCCAAACTTAGAGAAGAAGACACAGTTCTGGACCCCAGTCAATACTCTCTCCTGCCGAGACAGTTGTATTAAACATGATCTTTTCCAAATAAGGGATTTAGTCTCCAGGAGTCTGGTTTTATTGCAATGAAATATCAATGAGCTTGCAAAAATCCCCTGAATAAAATTTTCAATTCCACTCTCTTAATTACCTAAGTTACAGTAAATAACAGTCAGACGTATCTAGTACTCTATTACATGTACCAGTAAGTGCAGTAAAAAAAGGTTATGAAATATGTCAAATAAAATGCTGGAAAATACATAAAAGATCAGGAAGCCTTTAAAATGAATGATTAGCAGATAGTGAAGACTGTGACAGGAATTCAAATCTATTGTAGACTTACTATGGTCTACATTGATCTAAAAGTTAATGGGCAGTCTACAATATCAACAACCAGGAAGCTGTCTTATAAAGTTAATAAATTTATCAACTGATGCTTAACATTACCTTTTGCCAAAATGTACTAACTTTAAAGATGTACATAAACAGAACACTGTCTACGCTCCCTCAGCAGCTATGTATATGCACTACCGTTACTTCACACCACTGCTTTAATAAGAGTAGATTTATGATATTGACCTTTACAATGAACTTTTAAACAACCAATGAAAGTGCACCAATATCCCCAAAATCGAAAAATCTTTAAACCATTTTTCATTGGTTTAAACGATCATGTGATCTCAAAAATTATAAATAGACAGGTGTTTTCTGACAATTTTGTAAACACATTTCAATTACGCATTTATGTTAACATCTTAATACAGCAAATAAACGTCTAAAAACAACCATACCATCTTGATTTTAACTTTTTTGATAGTTTTACTGGGTTATTTATGCATACATTTTAAAAAACACTTTGAAAAGTGAAATAGATAAGTAACATGTAGACATGCATTGTTTATTTACATTTTGGGTTGTCAAGTGTATGTATGGACGTTTCATTGTAGGCTAGTCACTGATTGGCTGAAAAGTAACTATGGATTTCCCTGTTTAAAAATAAAAATATCATTCTGAAAATTGAATTTTAGCAGACGTAAGAAAGTGAAACATTCGACCGATGCGGAGGAGAGTAAACACTATCATGCTGCCTCTAAGATATTCTACAATCAATCAATGTACCATTATTTTAAGGCGGCAGACAGAAAACTTAAAGGATAAGCCCAATTTTAACTAAGGCAAGTCCATCACTGCATGACACTCAGCTGTACCAAGGCATTTAGAAAGCCCTAAATGGATGATCAAGTACTGTCCGTAATCTTAAAGAAGTATAAATTTAAGCCAACACAGATGTGGTGCTTTGTGATCCAAGCCCTTGCCATCACTCATGTCACTGGGGCTTAACAACAGTGAAAACCAATGCTGACAAACAAAGAGTGTATGCCTTGCTACCCCAGTTACATGTATACAAAATAACTATCTGTTGTACTCAAACTTTAATGTTAGTTGAAAGCATTTTGGTATATATGTGAATATTTGGAGGATGAATAATTCAAACCAAAACAGCCATCTGCAACAACCCAAGAAACCACACCTCAGTTTTGCCATTGTCTTCAGCAAAAAAATGGCTTTTGTATTCCCTGGTAATAAATCAAATCTCAACATTCTATTTCTGCACTAGAACATGGCAAAATTTAGTGACATAACCAGATTTTGACAATGAATATTTTGCCTGTGTCCTTGAGTTTGCTATACGTAACATTTGTGTGCATTTGAAAGCACACTAAAGAATATGCACTAAGAATTAAGCTGTATGTTTTTTGTAATAGCGGGCATGTCTAAACAATTATGTTGAAAGCATTGTATATATTAAAGTCAGATGATATCAGAAAATAAATCTAAATTAAATTGTACATTTCTATGTCAGGCCTTAACTGCTTAAGGCATTCCTGCGTGTGTTATGTCAATATCATACATGTACACAATAAATTTTTCACTTAGAACTTTTAAAAAAACCTTTTAGAGACCTAAGAATTTCTAGAAATATATAAACCCACTATTTTTATACCGGCAGCAAAACTCATGGAAGAAATCAAACAACTTTCAACAGATGTGTAAAACTGCCAGTTGAAGCTATATGATTAAACATGTACAGCAAACCTGACCTTTCTGTTTTCAAAATAAAACTAAGAAATAATATAACAAGAGGACCATGATGGCCCTATATCGCTCACCTGAATATGACTGCTTTTAACAAAGTTGCTATGGACCTGGTTAATTGACCCCAGATGACCCATATTCAAACTTGGCCTAGAAATTATTGAAACAATCTTTCTGACAAATTTCAAGGTTATTTGAACTGAAAGCGTAGCCTCTAGAGTGTTAACAAGGTTTTTCCATATTTGGGCTCTGTGACCTAGTTTTTGACCCCAGATGATCCATATCCAAACCTGAGCTAGAAACCATCAAAACAACCTTTCTGACAAATTTCCAGGACATTTGAACTGAAAATGTAGCCTCTAGAGTGTTTACAAAGTTTTTCGATATTTAGGCTCTGTGACCTAGTTTTTTAATCCAGATGACCCATATTCAAAGCTGAGCTGGAAACCATAGAAGCAACTTTTCTGACAAATTTTCAGGTTATTTGGAATTAAAATCTTAACTCTAGATTGTTAACAAGGTTTTTCCATATTTGGTCTCTGTGACCTAGTTTTTGACCAAAGATGACCCATATTAGTACTTGAGCTAGAAATCATCAAAACAACCTGTCTGACAAATTTCCAGGATATTTGGACTGAAAATGTAACCTCTGGAGTGTTAAAATGGTTTTTACATTTTAGGGCTCTGTGACCTTGTTTTTGATCCCAGATGACCCATATCCTAATCTGGGCTAGAAAACATTGAAACAACCTTTCTGACAAATTTCAAGGACATTTGGACTGAAAATGTAACCTCTAGAGCATTAACAAGGATTTTCTACTTTTTGGCCCTGTGTCCTAGTTTTTGACCCCACATAACCCATATTCAAAACTGAGCTAGAAATCATTAAAACAATCTTTCTGACAAATTTCAAGGTTATTTGAACTGAAAATGTTAACTCAATGCGTGTTAACACCCTTTTTCCATACTTGGGGTCTGTGACTTAGTTTTTGACCCCAGATGACCTTTGTTCGAATCTGAGCTAGAAATCATTAAAACATTTTTTCTAACAAATTTCGAGAATATTTGGACTGAAAAGTAGCTTCTAGAGTGTTAACAAGTTTTTTTTCTATTTTTGGGCTCTGTGACCTAGTTTTTGATTTCAGATGACACATATTCAAATTTAACCTAGAAATCATTGAAACAACCTTTCTGACAAATTTCCAGGATATTTGGACTGAAAATGTTACCTCTAGAGTGTTAACAAGGTTTTTCCATATTTGGGCTTTGTGACATAGTTTTTGACCCTAGATGACCCAATTTTGAACTTGAGCTAAAAATCATTCAAACAACCTTTTTGACTAATTTCCAGGATATTTGGACTGAAAATGTAACCTCTAGAGTGTTAACAAGGTTTTTCTATTTTTGGGCTCTGTGACCTAGTTTTTGAACCCAGATGACCCATATTCGAACTTGAGCTAGAAATCATAGAAACAACCTGTCTGACAAATTTCCAGATTATTTGGACTGAAAATGTTACTTCTCCTTCTACAAGAAGATTTTCAAAGTTTTCACTATATAAGCCTATGTAAAATTAATGACCCCGGGTTGGGGCCAAATTTGACCCCAGGGGTATAATTGGAACAAACTTGGTAGAGGTCCACTAGACAATGCTACATACCAAATCTTAAGGCTCAGGGCCTTGTGGTTTCAGACAAGAAGATTTTTTAAGATTTTCCTATATAAGCCTATGTAAAACCAATGACCCCAGGGTGGGGCAAAATTTGACCCCAGAGGTATAATTTGAACAAACTTGGTAGAAGTCCACTAGACAATGCTACATACCAAATATCTAAGCTCTATTCCTTACGGTTTCTGACAAGAAGATTTTTAAAGTTTTTCCTATATAACTCTATGTAAAACAAGTTACCCCTGGGGCGGGGCCATTTTTGACCCAGAGGCCATGATTTGAACAAACTTGGTAGAGGTCCACTAGATGATGCTTTATACCAAATATCTTAGCTCTATGCCTTACGGTTTCTGACAAGAAGATTTTTAAAGTTTTTCCTATATAACTCTATGTAAAACAAGTTACCCCTGGGGCGGGGCCATTTTTGACCCAGAGGCCATGGTTTGAACAAACTTGGTAGAGGTCCATTAGATGATGCTTTATACCAAATATCTAAGCTCTATGCCTTACAGTTTCTGACAAGAAGATTTTTAAAGTTTTTCCTATATAACTCTATGTAAAACAAGTTACCCCTGGGGCGGGGCCATTTTTGACCCCAGGATCATAATTTGAACAAACTTGGTAGAGATCCACTAGATGATGCTTTATACCAAATATCAAAGCTCCAGGCCTTGTGGTTTCTGACAAGAAGATTTTTAAAGATCCAACTTGTAAAATCTGTTTTTAGCTCCTGTGACCCAGAAATGCAATGAACCGGAACCATTTGAACAAACTTGGTAGAGCTTCATGCAAGGAACATTCTAGGCAAGTTTCATTAAATTTTGCCCAGTGGTTTCAGAGGAGATGTCGTTTGAATGAATTGTGGACGACGGACGGACGGACGGACGGACGCCGGACAATCAAGGATCCTAAAAGCTCACATGAGCATGCTCAGGTGAGCTAAAAAGTAAAAGCTATTCAGTTGGAACATGATTCTGCAACATGATTCTCTCAACTCTGCACCAGACTAGATTGTTTTTTGTTTTTTTTTCCCCAGAAAATCAAATTTTCATTGTATCAAACTTTTGCTCCAAGCAATTAGTCCTGAAGGGCCTGAAGAAAGTTAACATACATGTAGTACACTGTTATTTCATTCTATCATAATTCATCCCACTGCATCTAAAATTTTGATTTCCGTGTTACCATGGTTATTCAAAGGTGGGTGTGTGTTTTATTCTTTCTGGCAATTCATTAACAAAAAGTAGAAGTTATCACATACAACTTATAACAGCCTTATTCTGACTGGGACATTCAAATATAAGAAGCATTATCTTGGAAGATGTCAATCCAAAATAAACCAAATATAATACACACCACCAGAAGTACAATTTGGTGCAAAATATCAAATTAAGCGTGTTTATACTGTGCTCAGAGGCAACTTTATTTAACACACCACTCAACAGCAAATCCATTCAAAAGCAATAATTCAGTGGTTTACAATTCTCCAGAGGAAACATTCATCCTTAAAAAAGCAGCCTTTCAAATTCCGTTACAGACTGAAAGAAAAATCAATTTTCCAATAGTACATCATGGTATATAACTCTTGTAAGAAGCTGTCACTGTCAGACCAGCATTACCTTCCTTGGTTCATCTGTCTACATTCTTGTGGAAAGTTTTGCATATCATTTTCTAGATAGTTTGTTGGATTTTCTTTTATCCTTATATAGGATATAACAAAAGCAAGCATGAGCTATTCAACACACAGACATATGCCATATGTTTTCAGAAAAAAACGTTCTTTCTACTGATTCAAAAGAGACAATAGTATTGTCCCTGAAATGTCAATTTCATTTCATATCAAACATGGACAAAATAGATCAGCTGTTCAGAATGTTACCATGTATAAAATATATGTTTTCTTATCTTATTTCACTATGAATCATAACTCTACCTGAACTGAACTTCAGTTATCTTTGTTGCTACTTTCAAACAAGCTTTAGTTACTATCCAGTCCAGAAATTCTAACAATTACTGTAATTTTGTTCAAACTTTGTAATATAGTCACCTATATGTATGTATATCATAGTTTTCTTATTCTCAAACAACTTTATAAAAACCATAAACCACGTTTGGACTGAACAAAGCTTTTTACAGGAAAATCGAAAATTTGTCAGTTTTTACCAAATTTCAGCTTCCTGGACCAATTTTCATGTCCAAAACCCCTTAAACAAGAGCTTTGCGGAGCAGTGCCAATACTCATCTGTTTTACATGTACATGTAGACAATGAGCCATAGTTATGGTTCTTGTGCACTTCTCCTGAAGGAGGTCTATATACCTCTGATGTTTCATCTCAAGATGTTGATATTGTTCATATTGATACCTTTGATCAATCGACTTAATAAGTAATTTTTACAAAACTGCAAGTTAAAAAGGGACATAACTCCAAAAATACTGTAGATGTCTTTATATCTGCGGAGCAAAATGTTGGTGTTTTCTGGACGGCTTTGATTTTGCAGCGTCAAGAATTCGCGGAATCGTAAATAACCGCCAATATTAAACCCACCGTTCTCCATCGTCCGCCAAAATAAAACCATCTGTTAATTCCCAACAATGTTTTCAAATCTGCAACTTTTGAAAACGCCAAAATTTCACTCTTAAATCCCAATCGGTTTCTACTGTGGTCCTTCACACCTATCATAAACCCATCAAGGCATTTACATGTAATACCAATTAACTGATTAACTAGTCAGTAAGAGTGCTCGATTGGCAGCTAGTACATCGATTATGTTAACTGTGTTTAAATAATTATAACCTCATGAAATTGTGCTACTTCCAATTTTTTTACTTTCACTTTGAAAAAAACATTTTTTCATGATGCCAACAAACCAGTTAACGTAAGCATAATAATTCCATTTCAGAAATTGTTTGTAGTTTTCAATAAGAGAATAAGCCTTGAAAGAATATATTAGACATACTTATGTTAAACATTGTTTTAGGCCAATTTATTTTCACGTTTTTTGGAGGGGGTTGAGTGTGGGGAATAGCTCTTGGACCGACTGAGATTTGAAAATTTCCAAAACCCTGTTTTAAACAATTTTTCCTGAAAGCAGTGTTTCTGCTACTGTGCGTTTCTTGCATTTCTGACGCAATTATTTCTTGACTGACACAATGACAATTGCAAAGTGCGTTTTCTCTGACACAATCAAAATATACTTTTAAAGGTAACATGTTTTCATTAAGTTATTCCTCCAACTATTATGGCCATCCATCTATAATTGGCAATTGATTGTCTGATGATCTGAAATTATTTATTTCCTTCTGGTAACAGAGTATATGTATAAATTGCTAACTGATACACTGTCATTACTGGCACATTTTCTGTCTGACGTTTAACTGTTCTATAGCCAGTATCGTTACCCAGATTTTAGACATGTACCGTCGGCGTAAACCAAATGATTTGTGTATGCAGATGCTTTTCTAACAATGGCAGAGAAACCACAAAAGAAAAAACAAAAATGCCTCATAACTTTTTTTTGCTGCCTCCTCCACAAGTAGATCGATCTACTGTTGACAAATCAGATAACAAAAGTAATGAATCATGTCAGAAAATAAGTGATTGTACCCCTATTGAACTGTCTGAATCCAAGACAAATACAAAAGTGAAATCAAAGACATGTTTTCAGGCAAACAGTGATAATTAAATGTTAAAATGTTAAATAAAACAGTTGAGAGATTTACTGTTATTTTTCATTTATTTGAAATATGACCCTTCATAATTTCAAATGGCCCCCACATTTTCCTACAGAGGGTCATGAATGACCCCCAAAAGTTCTAGTCCATCAGAAACACTGCTATAAGCCCCCTTTTTCATCCTCAACATTGAAACCCAGTTAATACACTGGCAGATTAAAAAAAGTTAAGCTCTCTCTTTCCAATTACTTTGAAAAAGAAATCTTGTAGCGTGTACTAACTTTGAGACAGATTATCTAAAAAGACACACCTCAAAAAGTGTCCGTCTAAAAACTCTTCAACAGTGTAACTATCTATGTCCTATTGCAGAGAATGTTTTTATCATCATAACATACAAACCTTTTGAGCCTTTCTTCTTCTTCTTCTTCCTTTTTGTGTCCTCTCTTTGCAATGGCTCCAGTTTTCTACCCTCTGGCATGTTCTTAACTTCATCACTTGACACTTGAGATATCAATGAATCAATAGAACTTGCTACTTTCCCAAAATGTTCTGGACCACGTCCAAAGGGTGGGTCTGTCTTGTCTCTCTTGTAACTATTTTTTTCTATTTTCACACGTTCACTGCTTGAAGAGGGAGGGTACTGATAGGAGGAATAACGACTGTACTGTGAAGTTCCATCTCGCAAACTAGAGAAATTAATACCTCTGTCAACATCATTACTCTGCAAGGAAGAACCAAATGATTCAAACCTTGGCTGAAAACTTGGGGTGTCTTTATTTAAAGGCCTGTAGCCAAGATTATAGTACTTATGTCTGTACGAATTTTCATCTTCACTTTCACCAGAGGTATTAAAATCATCCTGATAATTGACAGTATCTCTTCTAAATTTGAATTCATCATCATCATCGTCATCTGGGTCATGACTGTTAAATGTTGTCATCTCAATACCCTCAGAGAAATCACTGCGAGGTGAATTTATGTCTTGTGATGAGTGATCTGATTTCACCTCATGAGCCTCATCGTAGTCTAAGCTAAGTCCGCAGCCAGATCGTATCTTAATTTGTGGTGGGTAATAATCAAATGAAACACCACGTCCCTCGTCATCACTACCATCATTGTCACTCAGACTTCCTATACTGTTAGTAGCCTTACTAGAGTTACACACACCTGAATCATCATCAAATTTCCGAGCATCAGATTCAGAAGACCTTGTGCTGATTTTCGTTGTAGAGTGCATACTAGAGGTATCAAACCTGCTACTGTAGCTGAATGGGGTTTTCCCATCATCCTCCTCACTATCATCTGCTTTAACAGGCTGCGTCCATCGCTTACTTGGGGACTCTCGACGGCAGGTCATAGCTGTTCCTGAAGAAAAAAAACAACTTCTTTTTATATTCATTTTTGACAAATTTATATCAGAACATTTACAAATTTTTGCAAATATTTACTACTTTATGTGTCAAAAATTCCTACAGGACTGGATCATGACTGAATGCAAACCGATTTTTTCATTTACTTTATATACAGTGAGTTCTGAGAACTTAGACATAATCTGAATTTTCTTAAAGATCAGGATCCTTTAATGTTGTTTAATTATAACTGCCTGTACAGGACTTATTCATGAGAGCTATTTAGGCTATAACTTTGCCTTGTATATTCCAATTTCGCTCTTTCAATTAATCAAAGAGAAGTTGACTTCACTGAAAAATTTTGTCTCAGCGATCAATATTATACTTCAGTCACCTCGCCGATGTCAACTATCGAGTAGGTTTCCGCCCATAATTGTGGCTGTCATTTCTCATTAGCCAATCAGAGCATCACTTTTACAGTAGCATGATAGCCAATCTTTTAAAAGACATCTTCAGTACAGCAGTCAGAAACGGGTTCAATTTGTAGTACTTTTACGACTTCAACAGGGATAAAGTAATAATTATACATTGTCAGAGTCAGATTCAGTAAACATGTCACTTACTGACGTAAACAATGCACAGCCATTGTTAAGTGATACTCAATGCCAAGGTAGCATGATAGAATCATGGAGGAAAATCTGTGCAATACTGTCATCATACCGCGCTGATTTCATTTCAATTTATTTCCTAAATAAATTGAACCGTTATTCTTTTGCATTAACATAAGAACAAACAATTAAATCAGTGAGAAATTTTGGACTTAATATGAAGGGGCAAAATCAAACATTAAATGAAGTCAAAGCAAAAATGAACTAAACAACAAGAGAAAAATGGCTAACATTTTTCTTCAGTCATGTAATGTCATGTGACGTCCAGCAAAATTCAGTATTTCACGGGACCTCCTGCACAATACGACCACTTGCAAAACTGATTAGAGTTTACACTGTTACTAGTTAGGTAAAGAACGAGACTCGTCGGTACACCTGTCAAAAATCAATTAAAGCGCCGCCCAATGTGTTTCTTTCAAACACAGCCTTTTACCTGTCAATGGTTTCATTCTAATGTCATTCTGGGTACAAAATGTTAGGTTAGGAAAAAAAAAATACTGAGTGAAGATTTCCAGTAGCAACGCAGCTACATGTACAATTACGACACAGCAACTTTGGCACCGCCCAGGCACATTTTTCTGTTTTAATGACAAGTATACGTAAGAAAACTGCCTCACTGTGATTGGATGATCAATAAAGTGACCGTTTAAGCTACTGAAATAAACATCCTAATGTCACTTTTTACGACGTTCTGAATACGTGAAACTCTCAGTTTTGCAAGCGGTAGTAATGCTTTTTTTTGAGTTTCAGGAAGACTGCTGGTATTTATGCTAAGTAAAGACCGAGGGCAACAGACATTTTTATAATCTGATCATGTACTTAATATAAGGTATTACTATACATCCATGAATGTATAAATCACATGAATATTTTAAGATACAGTCTAAAATGAAATCATAAAATAAAGCAATTATTGTGTAACTCCATTTCTCTTTGAAACTGTCTCACTTGCTCCTTAAAATCTGACCCCAGGATGAGTCCTGCTGTAAGACCAAAATTTCATCAATACTGATACAGCAATTTTTTCATGGTTTTGGACAAAAGTAGCATGTTCTAACAGAAACTCTGTACTAAATTTGCTGAATTTAGTTTTTTTTTTTCTTTTTTTTTTTTCATTTGGGGGAAGGGGGGGGGGGGGGGGGGGGGGGGGGTTTTAGTTAGTCACAGTCATGTTTTTGTAACAAAGACACTTTTCAGTTGAAAGAGTTATTTCTAAGTATATCAGTGCTTGCTATTTTCTGTAAAAGTGATAAAGTGGTACATGTAACTGCTTTTTTTGTTCAGAACTTGAACCAAAGAGATGGGGGTTTTTTTTAGCTCATAATTAGGGCCCCTTATCAATACAATAAAGGGCTATGACCATCGGCTATACCTTTTCATTTTAAACACAATTTATCCTATAAATGACAATTTCTATAATGTATTCCTAAATACACTGGTGGTCTCATTCACTTTAAGTTAAGTGATTTGTTTCTTTCATGTCAAAAACAAGTTAAAGCCATTAAGGTACTACTGAAAGCAGTAATACCTGCAGGTGCGAGACTGAAGTGACGCGCCTTCAATACCAAGCTGTTAAACTCCCCGTCCGACAGATCAACTACCTCCCTAGCCTTTTCTTTGATTTCTTCCAACTGAAACAGAAAACAAGCTGTTTTTTTTAAAAGCTCTATGTTGGGTTATCTGACCAACATTTTTTTTCACTGTGTAATCTCTTCAACTCTCTGATCAAGCTCTAATAAGCTATACTTTCTGTTTTAAACAAAACTATTAGATATCAGCTAATATTCAAAGCCACTGTAATATCAGCTTGTACGGCAACAAAACCTTTTAAAATACACATGGGTATCAATATTTCTAAATACTCCAGTTAACTTGTATTAAGCTTCTACATTGTTTTCAGTTCTATTAAAATATTAAGAAGAGGTAAGTTTACTAGAATTGCTGCTGACCTAAATTAACACCCATTAGAACATTTAAGCACTGCACTGCTTTTTAAATAAATTTTAAAGTATCTAATCTTCATTCCAACTTCTTACTTAACATCTTGGAGGGCACACTGACTAAATTATACATTAAGAAGCAACAGCTGCCTGAAAAAATAAGATGTTTCTGGGCCATTCTGCAAGAAAAAACAAAATTTAACAAATATTTTTCTGTTGAAATCTAGAAGAACTAAAACATTCAATACCAAACATCAGTCAAATCATTTGCACAGTGGGTAGGATATTTGCTCCTCCCCACTGTTTTAAATATCATCTTGCCAATCTTTTATTAACACTGGAATGTGTACAGGAAAGCATCCACTTTGTTTCTTTACATTGTTTTAGGTGAAATCTGCTGCTATAATAAAAATTTTTGCGGGGTTACAACTCAAAATCATTTTTTATCCATTTGACAAGAAACATGACATAGAGAAATTTTATTCTCTGAACAGGTTTTAATTTTGTTCACTGAAGATGTTTTAAACACAAAATAAATTGTTCAATAACAAGACTCAGGAATGACTCTACATGTTTCCAGAGAGAAATGCTTTCTCTTCTGATTGTTTTATCAAGTTCTCAAACAGTAGTCAAAATAACCATCATACAATGCTGAAAAAAAATCCCATCAGGAGAGCTCTTCACTATTTTTATTGTTCAAAAAGTAGATACAGTGATTTTGTCACCTGTTGAATGGCAGTGTCTAGAGGTACGGATCCGTATTCCTAGACAATACTAGTAGGAATGTCAAGCGGTTCAGACCTTCATTTAACTAACTTATATACGAAAATATCTTTGTCATACTGCCAAGCAGACTAATTAAAACAAACAAAGGTAGTCTCTTTTATAAGTTCTTTATTGATTAGAGAAGCCTGCTGAATAATAATGATGTAATTACGCTATGGGGTTACCTCCATGTAGTGTAAAAAATATGACTGTCATACGGGTAAGTTCGTTTCATAAATTTCATTTTCTTTACCTGACTCACCCATACGTCGAGTAATAACTTTAAGGCCATTTTCTGGGAATTAAAAACTCGACTTTTGGCCGAGTACATACGGTAAACTGTTTCTAATGCTACAAAATGAAGTGATTCCAATTGTAGTTAACTGGATCACCATCCCAGTGTTTTTTTTCATGCAAAATTTGTTTCGAAAAGCGAAGCTTAAATTTCATTTTCATTGGTGTGTAAAATCCAATCGAATTTGAAAAGACTGATTTAGAAAAATCGTTGTCGACCAGCAGAAATGACAATTTGTGAAGGTATCTATCTGTACTAATTGACTATATAAATACTAAATAGTGAATGTAAAAATAACAATGTACATAGTGAGTGTAAAAATAACAATGTACATACTGACTTTTATAAAAAAAAAAAAAATGAAAAAAATAAACCGGACATTGCATTAACTTGAATTAATCTTTGCTATATAGAGTGACTGTAAAAAATCTACGGCATCACTGAAAGGTTTATGTGAACTTTTCATTGAGACAGTACTGTAGAATCATAAAGAGAATGTAAGTTAATTTATTCAGTTAATAATTCATTCGGTCTTTCTGGCTCAAAAAAAATGAAGAAGAAGAAGAAAAGAGTTTCTCCCCTTGGTGTGGCCTTGATGTTACTGAATATTATATAAGTGTTCCAATTTTGTTTACATTCAATCTTCAGAGGCTATGAAAACATGTAAAGAAATGGTCATTTGTCATGCACATTTAGGTTCAGCTAAAACTGAACGCTCTCTTTTTAAAAAGTATACGCGAGATGACAACGATATGTTTCTCTTTTCGTAAGCAGATATTTGGATTAATCGCATATAATATTGTCGGAAATGGTAACCGAAAATAACATGTAAGTCTTCGTCATTCTTAGGTAATTTAAGTCGGCTGGATACAAAAAAACAGTAAATCTGAGTTAATTATAAAGTAAATTAATGCTTTACTCTATCGGAAAATAAGGTACGCATCCATAGAAAATTCTACACGTATTGTCTAAAGGTGCGGATCCGTATCTTTAGACTGGTTGGTACGGATCTGTACCTCTAGACACTCCATTGTTTAATAGGCTTTCAAAACACTGCATCAAAATAATATGTTTGTGTAATCAAGTCTGTGGTTTCTTGTTTAACTCAACTAACCAACATCATCCTGTCAATATCCCAGATCACAAAAGGGAATAGAAAAATAAATTTTAAATCCTGAAAAAATTACCAAATCCGAATAGTGTTTATTCACCCCACCCACTTGGACAAGTTGACATAGTTGAGCAGATGGTTTCTGTTAAGGAAATTAACTGCAACACACTTAATTCTTGTTATTTTGCAAGCATCATACGTTGAAATAACGCATTTAATGTGTCAGGATAATGTTTACTTAATATCTATATATGGAAATGACACAATAATGCAGATAAAGGACATGTTTCTGCAAAATTCCTTGACGAGGAGGTGTGTAATGGACTTATTTTTCTACCTGGTTGTCAGGTAAATCCTTGGGTAAGATGGAATCGTATATGCTAAAGAACTGCTCTGTATCTTCGTTCTTGATTGCAGAACCTAATAAAAATGCATATTTTTCGATTTCGGCGACATTATCGCTGTTATTTTCCATTTTGCTTTACAGCCATTTTGAATATCAAGAATCTCGCTCCTGTCGCCAAGCAAAAGTCACGTAATAAACGGGACCTGACGAGACTCTTTTTGTCGGGCACCTGTCTTTCTTCTGAAGCCTAGTTTTGTTAAAACTTAATCTTATTTCTGCCAAAAGTCAATACAAGAAGCAGGAGTGTCTCTGGACGGGATGCTTTCTGTATGATAATATCCCACAACTATTAATGATTTAACTCTTCATGTGGCTTCTGTCAGATGGGAAATTGATGCCGACGGTAAATAAACTCAAATGGATAGAACATTTGTGGAAAAAATAGCCGTTTTAGCAAACACTGGTGCCTGGCAATCTGAGAGGCGGATCAGTTGTCCAGGTGTAACGCAAAAAAACTTGTCATCCAGTGATCGCGAGTTTGTTCCCAGCTTCTCCACGAACATTAATTGTAAGTGAGACTTTGATCTTGGCCAAAATGTTTTCATTAAGATATTTCAAAGTAGTTCGGGAAACACTTTTTATGTTCTTTGATGTACAAAACATGTTTTTGTCAATGTTAAATTGGCTATTTGTCTTCAACTTCAAGCGAATTATTTCGAACCCAATTTCCCAACAACTATAGGCACATTCACTTATATAGCTTTATGTATGTATGCTTCGGAGTGGAACGAATTGGTAGATTTGACGTTTAGTGTGTCTGAATTACTTTTACAGTGAAGTATTTCTGTCTATCCATTTGAGTTTGAATGTCAGTTTGAAGAATATGTAGGATGTGAAATTTCTTTGATCAATGATGATAAACTCTAATATTAGCCCTATATAGAAGTCCAAACAGCTGTAAGGATAACAAAATAAGAATGGTGGAATTGATGAATATAGCTAACATTAAAGGATATAGTCATATCTGTATATTAGGAAATTTTAATTTCAAAGAGATAAATTGGGAAACCGGTACAACATCATCCCATGAAAATCATCCGTCTACAAAATTTTTAGAGACAACGAGGGATTTATTCCTTTTCAACATATTAAAGAACCAACAAGGGTACGCGAATTAAGGGAATGCTCCATCGACTTTAGATTTAGTATTTACGAATGAGGAAAACATGATTGAGAATGTAGAATATGAGGCAAGTTTAGGGAAGAGTGATCACTTGCTGTTAAAAATTAAATTCAATTGTTATGTACATAAAACAGTACCTAGAACCAACAAATTAAAGTATCAAAAAGGAGATTATGCATCCTTTAGGACGTCACTCAGTAGAACGCCGTGGTCAAACATACTCAGTAGCAGCAATGTGCATGATACATGGAGTAGCCTTGCTGAAATTATTATCAACTTAACAGAAAAACATATACCAGTGAGCACGACTGCCCCTTGTAGCTGCAATCGTACTGTTGATGAGAAGACCCTGGCTTCCATTAAAGAGAAAAGAAGAAAATGGCTCAAGTTCAAGTACTGTAAAAATGGTGTAAACTACATAAAATACAAGAAGCTAGAGATAATGCTAAATATCAATTAAGAATATGCAAGTATGAGTTTGAGAAGAGAATTGCTGAAAATATTGTAGAGAACAATAAGGAATTTTGAAAGTACGTAAGAACAAATACAAGAACAGCAGCAACCATAAGTAAATTACAGAAGAGGGGTGGTAGTTACACTGCAAGTGATACAGAAACAGCACAGGTACTGAATAACTACTTTGTTACAGTTTTTACCAAAGAAAACCTTAATAGCATTCCTGAATTTGAACTCAGAAGTAATGTGATCATAGATGATATTGTTATTAATACAGATACTGTTTCCAAGGTTATAAAATAATTAAATCCATCGAAGGCCCAAGGACCGGACTGTATCCATCCCAGAGTAATAAAAGAATGTGCAGATGAATTGCTGGAGCCCTTGTGTAACCTATTTAGAAAATCCTTGGATGAAGGTAAACTTCCCGATGTTTGGAAAACAGCTTATGTTACTGCAATTTATAAAAAGGTAGAAGATCATTACCAGAGAATTACAGACCTATAAGTTTCACTCCAATATGTTGCAGATTAATGGAAAAAGTTATTAACTGGAATCAATCAGGGAAAACATAACCCAGAAAGGATCAAAGAAACCAAGTGGTTACCAGCCAACAAACAATTGGACTGGAATGATCTCTATTACTTCATGAACTTCATGAGTTTATTTATCGTCGGTACCGGTTGCCTATATGACCGACACCCCCTTCAGACATTAGTTATTTTAAGTTGTGATAGTGCACAATACAGAAAGCATCCCATTCCAGAGACACCCCTGTTTCTTTTGCATGCTCATCGAGTGCACTGATAAATGAGACCTCACTTTAACGTTTCGGCCGAAAGACGTAATATAATTAAGTGGAGGAGCGGGGGATCGATCTCGCGACCCCTGGGTTACCAGTCCAGCGTGTTACCACTGGACGACTGATCCGCTCCACGAAGTATCTGTGGGACGACAATATAAATATAGAAACGTTTAGCCGTAAGGTGTCGATTACAATGAGAAAAAAACGGTTTAAATTTCAACCGGGCTAATGTTGTATTGCCCTCACTCTTGCAAAAACAAAATAAAATTGCGTTGCGTTGCATCGGATTGTACATAAGACAGATCACATAGAACCGGTTGGTATAAACAGCGAAATGAAGGCTTCATGGTGAAATGAGCAAAATGTAGCCTATTTTATTATGCTTAAAGTGTTGAACCGCTTTTATAGATCTGATTTTTTTGGTTAATAGTGAGACTAGGTAAATTGGAGATTCAAGAATTAAAATACTGATATAATCCATCTTTAAGAACATGATATTAAAAAAGAACATAGACAATGTGTTGTAAATATTCTTCTATGTTTTCGGACCAGATAACAAGAAATACGTACGAAATATGTTACTTCGACCAATGTTTTCAAGCTCATGTTATGGCGTAATGAAGATCAACGGAAAAATGGAGAAAAATACAATAACTTTCCTAATAAAATGTTGAATTCCCATCTGAAATCATTATATGTATTGAATAAAGAGGCTTTCACACATTTTAAATGCCATTGTTATTAGAATATATATTTATACCCCCACCACAAAATGTGGGGGGGGGGGGGCTATAATGGATTCGCTTTGTCGCGTCCGTCCGTCCGTCCGTCCGTCCGTCTCCATTATCGTGTCCGCTCTATAAATCCTATACCAATTGAAGGATTTTCTTCAAACTTGGCTGAAATGTTCACCTCAACAAGGGAATGTGCAGAACCCATGTTGCCCATGTGTCAGCTCAAGGTCAAGGTCACAATTAAAGGTCATATATCATACAATCAAATATTAGACATTATGTCGTGTCCGCTCTGTAAGTCCTACACTAATTGAAAGATTTTCTTTAATGTTGGCTCAAATGTTCACCTCAACAAGGGGATGTGCAGAACCCATGTTACCCTTTTGCCGGCTTAAGGTCAAGGTCACACTTGAAGGTCAAAGATTGACTTAGAAAATATTCTTAAATTTTAACATGTATTTGAATATTTCTGAAACTAGAAAACGTATTTGCTTGAAACTTGAAAAATATATGAAGTGTCACAATTAGGATATGCAGGATAAGTTTCATAACTCTGTATTGCATTTTGACAAAGTTATGCCCCTTTTTAAGTCTCCAAATTTACATACAATCAAATATTAGACAGTATGTCGTGTCCGCTCTATAAATCCTATACTAATGGAAGAATTTTCTTCAAACTTTACTCAAATGTTCAACTCAAGGTTATGTGCAGAACCCATGTTACCTTTGTGCCGGCTTAAGGTCAAGGTCACACTTAAAGGTCAAAATTGACTCAGAAAATGTTTTTAAATTTTAACATGTACTTGAATATTTCTGAAACTAGCACAGGTATTTGCTTGAAACTTTAATGATATATGAGGTATTACAAGTAAGATATGCAGGTCAAGTTTCATAACTCTGTATTGCATTTTGACAAAGTTATGCCCCTTTTTAAGTCTTTTAATTTACTTACAATCAATACTAGACAATATGTCGTGTCCGCTCTATAAATTCTATACTAATGGAAGGATTTTCTTCAAACTTGACTCAAATGTTCACCCCAACTGGGCAATGTGCAGAACCCATCTTACCCTTGTGCCAGCTTAAGGTCAAGGCCACACTTGAAGGTCAAAAATTGACTTAGAAAATGTTCTGAAATTTTAACATGTACTTGAATATTTCTAAAACTAGAACAGATAATCATTTGAAACTTCAAATTTGTACGAAGTGTCGCAAGTAAGAAATGCAGGTCAAGTTTCATAACTAAAAAAAGGGGGGGATAACTTTGTATTGTATTTTGACAAAGTATAGTCCATTTTTATGAGTTTAAATTTATTTACTATAATATTTCTTAAACCAGAACAGATATTTACTTGAAACTTAAAATTTATATGAATGGTTACAAGCAAGCTCAGATGACGAAAATTCTACAATTCCATTGAATTATGACACAAGTTATGCCCCTTTTAGGCTTAGAAAATGTTCTGATATAACCATTAATACTTAAATGTTTCTGAAACCAGAACAAATACTCATTTGAAACTATATAATATATAAAGGGTCACAAGTAAGCTCAGTATGGAAAGTTTTTCCACTCTTAATTACATTTTGACATAATTATGCTATTTTCTTAACTTCACTGCTTTTGTTTGTTTTAGTGTGTTGTTGTACTGCAATGTTTATTCTGACATTAGGAACGACTTGTTTGTTAAAGCTATAGAAATAGATAGTGGGATTTGAAAACTTAAGTGATGATGAACAGTTATACTTTATACTCTCCAATCCAAATATTGTTAAGTGTGCGGCAAAATCCTGTTATCAAATTCTTAACATTCGAAATAGATATATGTATCACGACACGTGAGACCCAGTAGAGGATTTTAAACATTATAAGATAAGTATTTTATATTAAATATAAGATAATATTTGTTTTGACAATACTTATATATATCTTCAGACTTGCGGTGTCTCCAGATATATAGTAGTAAAATGTCGAAATAAATTAATTTTATACATAGGTAGGATTTTCTTATTAATAGTTAGGTTTTTTTTCCCCACATGATAAGACATGTATGCTAATCTAGTTCTTTTTTTTAATCTTAAAGTAAGGAAATTTGGTTTTAGAGGGCTGATCATTACTTATGACAGAAGTTTAAGTGTTTTAACTTGTCAGTTTGTCTTTAGATAAATTTTAGATAAATTTTATGTTTGGATTAGCAACTGTGTCCTATTCTTTGGACTGCCTAACTATATGGAAAATACTGATGTCTGGTTTTGTGCAGTCATGGTGTGGGTGGAGCAATGAGGTGTCATCATAAGGTTAACACTTCGGTGTTCCACAAATGCTGCTCACTGCTAAGTGTATATTCATGTATAGTGTTCATTAATTGTATATATATGTATACATATAGTCTCAGATAATTCTTTTTAGAATGACCATATTGTAATTGTAATTTTATATGTCATTTTATAATTGTTATATATGGATGAGACTCAAATAAAATAAATATATTTAGTACATTGGGAAAATGAAAGGTTATTTGTAACTGTTTCGAACATGATTTGACAATATATATTTATACTATTACCTGTACAATTTGTAAGTTTTTTTCACCAGAGATAATTTATTTTTATGTATATGTATTTGTGCCACTAAAGTTATTCCCTTAACCACCTTTCCATGTCGTCTTCTGTCAAACACATTGGTGGGGGTATGAATCGCATTCAGCGATAGTTCTAGTTATTTCTATTCTCCATCTTGCTATCGCTGGTCTTCATTTCGCCATAGATAGAGCATTTTTTCGAATATACTTTTCGTTGGTATCTAATATGAAAACATAAACAAATATTTACAACAGATTATCTTTGCGCATATTTTAATACAGTATGTCTTTAAAAATGGGTAATATGACTAATGTCAGTATTCTTATTTGTTTTTATCTCCATTTTGCCCATTTCGCTATGAAATCTTCATTCCGCTATTATATTACAAACCCATAAAGAGACTTAATATTGAGAGTCATATCCAGAGTTTCGGCGTTGTTTTTCTTTTATTTTCTGGATAAAAATAGTATGTTATTTTATTATAGATCTATATCCGTAAAATGCATCGATATCTTTTTTATTCGTCGTTGTAGTTTTTCGCAAGATGATTAGTTTGCGCGTATGGAGTATTGAGGTAATGGAATTAGGCTGATGAAGGAATAAACAACAACAACAAGAAACACGGAAGTTAAAATTTGTAAACAAATAGTAGTGTCATATCTTTTCATAGCAAAGTCCACGTTATATGATCCAACGTTTTTCTGTCCAGTGAAACAGAATTGTCCTGAAAGAAGTAACCGCCATGGCAGATAATGTGTTTTTGTTTATTCCAAATATTGTTGGTATGTTGATGACTGTGATGATTAACTTGACTGATTTTTTTAGATTTGGACATAAAGGTCAGTCCAGGAAGCTGAAATTTGGCCCAAACCTAAAGATTTTCAGTTTTCTGGGTCCCTGACTGTGACGTAAATGTTATATCATCATAATTGATATGACATGTCTCAAACAAGACCCATGGCTATAGTCATAAATTGTTGCTCAAATAATATCTTTTGAATACTGTAGAGCTGTCATTGATTCAGTCATATGCATATCGTAGATATATCGATATCAGATGACAAATATTGACGATACACTGATATATCAATTTCTTATTTATCTATATTTTACTTTCATACATGTATTTATGGTTTCAGTAAAATACATCTTCTGTACATAATTATCATAATGTGTTTTGTTTATAAATGCCGCCTGCATGCATTTTTCTGATCATATTTGTCGTCACTGCTATGAAATATGCCAATTATAAAAATAAATAAAAAACTGTGGATAAACTGTGGTTTACGATCAAGATCTTAAGTTTGTTGTACTGCCGCTAAACGGGATGGTCATATGGCAAATCTTACACCCAGCACATTTTGTGTTGACGACCCCCTTTTCCTCAACAAAACCAAAATGTTCCCACACGGGACTTTGTTCAGCACTTCTCCCCTTTTTTGTCAACAATTTTAATGCTTACGGCCATTTTAATGTGTCTAGCTTAGATACGGGCACAGACTTAATTATACACATTCGTGATGATGACCCTCAGATCCCCAGATAGTTGTAATGATTTAGATCTATCAGAATTATTTTTTATTTACAAACAATTTTCAAAATTAGATTTTTTTGTTTTTATTAGGATTTCATCTTCAACACAAAGGAATTAATTTGTTTTAAAGGTGCCTTCTAAAGTTTAAATGACAGGGCACCTGCTTGGGTTTTTGTTTCAAGTGAATTTTTGTCATTTCTAGACATTAAATTAGTTGTCAAAATTATAGATTTTTTCAAATCCGTATTGATAATCGATCGACAGAAAAATATCAATGATACATATATTGTTTCTATCAATGACAGCTCTAGAAAACTGTAACTCTGTAGTACATTACAGGATTTTGAAATAACCTGGCTTATGCTTTCATCAGGTAGCAGCTTTGTGTTTCAAACCATTAGTCTGTTTATCTGTACACCCAAATGACATAGAATATACTGCCTACCCGTGGGTTCTGTTGGCTCAGTATCTAATTGTTACATGTCAGGATTGCGAGGCAATGTGTCATAAACTATTCCAGTAATAATATAGAATACTGCCTAAAGGTATTATTATACCACCCGCACAACAAAGTTGTAAAGAGACGTAAACTGGAATCATCTTGTCCATCTGTTCATCAATCCAGCCGTGGTGTTTTGTTTGTCAGGGGCATAACCCAAAAACTATTGGAGGTATCAACTTGAAACTTCATAGATAAATAGATCTCATTGAGGAGAAGTACAGTGTCTAAGAACCATAACTCTCTTTTGCACTATTTTGTGGTTATTGCCTTTTGAAATATTTCATACTTGATTTTTGTCTGCAGAATATCTCAAAAAGTATTGAAGATATCAACTTGAAACTTCTTAGATAGGTAGATCTCATTGAAGACATGTGCATTCCTCAAGAACCATAACTTTTTTCCCACAATTTTGGAGTTATTGCCCTTTGTGATTTTCATAATTTTAGTCAAGGGCATAAAGTAACAGGTTCCCATATATCAATACTGTACTGACAAAGCGGCATGTGGGAGGTATTGGCGCCAGGACAGTGGCAGGTCTAGTTATGTCAGCTGTGTATCTCATTGATAAATTACAGAATGTACAATGTAATAAAAGATGTCATAAATGTTTGCTAGAATGTGGCATTGTGTCCACCCTTCTGTCAGTCCTTCCATCATCTGTGCTGCTAAACAGTATTATATAGAATACTACCAATCTGCAAGTTTGTGTTTGCTCTGTAACTCAAAGGTTCCTTACATGATTTCAAAATAACTTAGGCACAGCTTCAAAGTGTTCATCTGCATATATATCGTTTGTACCTCCAGATGATGTAGAATACTGCCTACCTGTATGTATGTGTCCTCTCTGTCATTTTGTGATTCCTTACAGACAGGAAAAAATGTGCGCCAATTGTGTTAATGTTGTTTTGTCAACTCCCTCAAATGATATAGAATATTGCATAGTCAAACTTACCTGAGGCATTCTTTAGAAATATTGAGCTTATTTTGTGTCGACATTATTACAGTTCATGATTTTACCTGAATAAATACTATCCGAAATATATGTATCTTGGAATATTTCAGCTACAGTACTTCTTACCAGAATGTTGGTGTAGTCTTATCAGCTCAGTGGTGCAAAAGGATTTTGAAATAAGTTATCACAAATATTCATCAGATACAGCTGAGGTCAAGGTTAAGGCCAGACTTTGATGCATAAAACTTGTAGAATAATACCCAGTTGTATATTTGTGTCTGCACTTAGGAACCAGCTTCGAAAAGTGACTGTTCTGACAGTCTTGAAAAAATATTTTGTTTTATTGTGACAGTATTTAAATAATTATGTTTTTGTTTTTATTTGGTTACAGATTATTTGAGGGTAGTGTTTGCATTTGCATCATTCTACTACATGCCTACAGATCCTGTGCTGGCCTCGATTTTGTACATTGTCAGTGGAGGTCTTGATGCCATAGATGGACATCTGGCAAGAATGCTGAATCAAGGTGTGTAAAATAATTTGCCGGGATAAACAATAACTGCTTTACTCTACCATACCATTTAGCATAATTTCCTATGAGCTAGGTTCATACTGAAATAAATTGGAATGAAAAATTGAATAGTGTATAACAAGCAGTGTAATGTAGGGCCATTGATCTTTTATAAGTTGACCAACAGAGGTTATCTGAACATATTCTTAATCTTACCATGCCACTTAAACCTTATACTGTAACATTACATGGTTCAATTTTGAGTAAATGTAGAGATTAGCACAAGACTATGATATGGTAGTTCCAATAAAACTTTGATAACTCCAGCACCAAATATTTGAGAACCCAGCATTGCTTGAAGTAACTCATTAGCTCTGGCCAATTACTGTATATGTTTAACTATGCATTTCCATGGATAACTTGAGCATTAATAACTTGGTAACTGTAGATATTGTTTATGTACATATCTTGAATTTTAAAAAGGACATAAAAAAACTTGCATTAGAGATGATGTTTCAGATGTGTCTTGGAAACATCAAACATGTTGTATTTTTGTAGTTACACCAGGTAATAGGAAATTGAAGAAAGGTGTTTATAAGTATCCGACTGAAGCACATGATTACTCATTCAGTTCTGTCTTCTCAATAACCTGGATTTCCAGTAATATAATTTACATCCCAGCTAATGGGATGTCTTCCTATGGTTTACCTGTACCTGTACCTGTGTGTAAGCTCTTCTAGATTATGCACAATTAAATCATCAGAGGTGGATGATCTTGAATATTTTGAAAAAAAGTGTGTTGTCAGATCAATGAATTTTCTTTTGATTTATCAAAGATTATTTAAGTTTTGGTTTGTATTTGTGGAATGAATATTTATCTAGGTATGAGCATAGTTAAGAATATATTTACAAAAACAGCCTGTTCCAGCTATATTTCGTATACATGTAGAATCTATCAGTTGTCAAAACTATGAGAAATATTCCTGCAGATACAATTATCACAATATTTTGCAAGATCATGTCAAATAAATTTGACTTGATAACATGTTTATTGCATGAAACCCTCCACATGTGAGGAACGCGTTATTTGGGATGTCAGCTAAGTATAGTTTTTTCACCAGTTGAATATATCAATAACACCAAAACAGTGGGAGCTGTTCTTTGATTGGCTAGTAGAATGGTTACAAGAAGTTGACCTTCTATAGGCCATCCTCAGATCCTCAGAGAGTAGTGATTTTAATCATATGTGTTTTTCAGTAGTGTGGATAATGAATGTTTTTTCACTTTTTATCCATGTTCCTTCTTTTTTTCATAAAAAAATCGACAAGTGAAAAGGTAACAACCTTGTAATGAATTTCATGCTATATAGACTGAATAAATAAAGCAAGAAGGTTGAAAGTTTGCTCTAATCTGTTAAACTGGTTTAGTTCCTCCTTGTTTTAACATATATATCGTTCTAGGCAGCCATATACATACATTTAAAAAAATTTACTTTTCAAAGATCCTATTTGTCATTTTCCAGGCAGCAAGTTGGGAGCTATGTTAGACCAGCTCATAGATAGAATGACCACTATGTGTATGTGTGCAGCATTGTGTTATTTCTACCCCAAGTATATGTTGTTCTTTCAAGCTTCTATGGCCATTGATATAGTCAGCCATTGGTTCCATCTACAGAGGTAAATTTTTCACTGTTTGTACAATTACTTACCGTCATGTGGTGAAGAAATGCCACTTCTTTCTTTCTATATTTTTAAGTTTAAAGGTTTATAGTGTACTTGTACTTTAAATTTTTCTGTATCAAATTGAATGTATTGTCCATTTACACAATAAAAGAAGAAATAGTTTTGTTTACATACTATGCAGATTAATGTTTTGTAAAGCAGACATTTGGGCTGTGTAACAAAAGTCACTGTTTGAAGCTGTTACATAGTTGTAATCTACCTGTACTAAGTTTTAGTGGTCATAATACTGACAACTATGTATATTCTTTAGCTCTTGTCGGCTTACAAGATGTACAGGGGTTGCCTTCCACCATGAGAAATAGTAGCTAACTATGCTAGCTGATAGAATATTTGATATTGAATAGTAATATATCAGTAACAGGTAAGTTTTTCTCTTTTGCAGTACATTGATGACTGGTAAGGGAAGTCATAAGGTTCTTGACCTGTCAGCCAATCCCATACTCAGACACTACTACCACAATAAGGTAGGTTGGTAGTTTGTCTGCAAACCAAAGCAGTAAGTGATTTACTTGTGACAACAACAGATTCAATGTGCTTTCTCTTTTGTTTGGTTCTTTAATGTAATTTAAAAGGTATTCTTAACAATTCAGCACTATTGAATACAATGTTAACTACCAGAAGAATGCATGTCAAGGTTCAGGTCCTTCTGTGGAGGGTAGTAGTGGAAATGTTACAGGAACAAAATAGGTGACATGGTACTTGTATACTACCACCAGCCCAGGAAGCGCCTTACTTTCAAGCAAGGGGTAGCAGTTCGAGTCTTGCCCTTAATTAATGATTTTTCTGACCTCATAACATTGGCATCTAAAGTGGGTCATGGCTGTTACATTGCTATGCTTGTGCTTACATAAGAAGTCTCTATGTCAGTGAATTCGATGGAGTGCCAGACTCCTGATCTAGAGGTCAGTCATTCAGAAGCCCACCAAGGGTAAGAGTTTCCAATGACTGTCTGCATTACTCTTAATGACAGTGTGAATTACACATAAGAACTGTCTGTATTAAATACATAAGGATTGTGCACTACATACTTAATGCACACGAACCTAGGAAACAGTCATCAAAAGGTATTGATATAAGTTATGATATTTTGTTACCTAACTGATGCAAAATTAGAAGCTTAAAGCAAACCACTTGTCATCATTTTCAGTGCGAATTTTACACTTATTAGTGTAAAAATACTCCAGACTATTTTATGAACTGTACAACTTTAACTCATTTTCTTTGATGGAGGTATGAAGTTTGGATATCCATCATTAAGCTTTCCTTTTCTCGTCTTTTGGTTTATAATGACACTCAATTCATTGATTGGCAGCAGACATGAATTTTGTACAATCCCTTTTTTAGTATATTGCATCTTCCATTCCTAGCAAATGAACAGAACAGAGTGGACTAAATAGTGTTTTCATAGAACTATATAATTTCATTCTGTTTGAATTCACTTGATAGTGCTTGGTCAGTATTTTGTAAATTGTCATGATATTTTATGTGTGCTTATTTTTTCAGATCATTTTGTTTGTGATGTGTTCAGCCAATGAGTTGTTCTTCTGTATGTTGTATCTGTGTTATTTCACAGATGGACCTACAAGTAAGTCATTGCAGATGCTTCCACACACTGCTCAGCTTTCAAATCCACTCACTGTGTGTTATATTTGAAATGATCGTCAACTTAAAATGATATTGTTATGTTCTATTCACATAATTTCCATGCTTATTGAAGTCTGTCTGAACTGATGACTTTAGCCAGGAAAAGTCTCTTTTAAATTGGTTCAAAATATTGTTTTGGTTAACTATCAACCTAAATACAACTTACAGGTATAAATTCATGAATACAAAGATTACAAGACTGTCATAGTTACTTAAATTTTCAAGGGATAATTCACCTCAAGTTCATCATTGAATTAAGTCAATTGTGAATTAGTTGCCAATCTAGTATATAACCAACAGACATTTAATTGCTCCATTTGTTTAGTTAACTTAGAAGTTTATAAGCCAGCAAACTGAATATAAAGGCTAAAGTAATCTTTAATGCTTTTAAGATTTGTTGATAATCTCAGTAATTTATTATCTGAAAGTTGATCATTCATTGTGTCTTTGCTATAGGGTAAGATGCGGAAGTTTACTGGAAACACAGAGCTTCTGAAAAAAGTGATTTTTGACCACTGAAAGAATTCATAGAATGATCTGAATTCTGATATTACTTACATTAAACATGTCTTAATGTCATACAAATACAAAATGGTTGACATGTATCATTTTTGTCATAACTTTTATTATTTTGTTGATATTTAAATGATAGTTATAATGGAAAATGATGATTATATCATGTAATAAAGGCCAAAAGAAAGTGTTCAGTGTGTCT
Source organism: Cyclina sinensis (assembly GCA_012932295.1). NCBI lineage: Eukaryota > Metazoa > Mollusca > Bivalvia > Venerida > Veneridae > Cyclina > Cyclina sinensis. Next base: position 5,314,417 of record JAAONU010000019.1, read on the forward strand.
TAGCAAGTCGTATTTTTGTGCACTTAAAATCTACTGATGAAAAGTTTAGTCTACTGATATTTTGACCCAATTCTATTGGTGACGGCTTAATAAGTTCACATGTACATAGAAATTGGTATGAAATAAAAGACCTCATCCATGGAGTTGAGACTTAAATTGGTGCTGTCCATGCATGAGTATCCTACAGGCAACACCATGATAACATAACAAAACCTTTATTTAGTTGTTAATATTATTTCAACTTACTCCATACTTAAAAATGTTATTTTTAGTACTCAAGTCCTTTGCTCAAATTTATCATACATGTCTGTTTCAGTATTGTTTGGTTTGGGACTGTGGAAGTTGATATTGTATGTGTGCGCTCCGTTATCTTTCATCAAGACAGGCATCAGCCTGATACAGCTTGGAGCGGCCATGTCAAATATCGCCAGCTTAGATAATGAGGAAAGGGCACAAATGAAGGCCAAGTGAAGGGGCCAGTTGTGAGAGGATTGATCAGAGCAAGGAAATGGATATATATATATATATATATATAGTTATGATTGCGATATAAGGTCGAAATTTTTCATGCAAAAATAGACCTAAAGTCGAAGCGAACGTAAGGTCGAAATAAAACGCTTCGACCTTATGTTCCTCGAATATTTTTGGCAACTTCTGCATGTCAGATGGATTTAAAAAACTCACTGTATAGAGATTATGGGTTTACCTTTTCATTTAAACCAAATTTTGTTTAATTCTTTTGGCATTTTTTGAAAAAATATATTTCAAAGTTGAGGGTGTGTATATGAGGCATGTAAACAAATGGATAGAAAGTAGATCCGATTTTTAACTCACAAAATCACGGTAAAAAATGAATTGATTGACTGATGAATCATATCAGATTGTGTAAAATCATTATTTCTTTCATTTTATTGTAATATACCGCGATGTATATCAAACAGATAGAACACAATTTGATTAAAACTTGTTACTTGCAGATATATCCCCCCGTAAAAAGTTAGAATTCGGATTGTTTCGATCTGCATCGGCTATTTAGGATATTTTAATGTTTTATGTTGATATGAATCATCTTTTTCACCACTCCGATGGACTTGTTACTTAGACAATGATAAATTTATTAATTTTAGAATGGAGGTTTGTTTTGTTATTCTGTATCTTGTGTCCTCATCTAAATGAAAATCTATCTGTACATTTTAAAGCGACGCTGACTCACACATGGGCCGACTACGAAAACTAAAGAAAATGTTTATACAGCTAGAAATTCTAGCTGTAATTGTGAAGAATATAGCTAAACTAACTTATTGACTGTTTTTTGTTACAGAAACTCATCAGAATATAAAGATCTACACACTTCTGCCGTTAAAAAGTTACCGAGTTAGCCACGGTGTAGATATTTTGGTCATATTATTAGTTTTGACCCAGTTTTAGTAACATTGTTTCTGGCTCAGTGGTGTAGATCGTTGCTCTGTACATTTTCTGAACTAAAGGGTATGGGTTCGAATCCTGACAGTATACTATTTTTTTTTTAAGTCTTCATGATCTAAACACGCATAATATTAAGGTTTTTTATCAAGTCAGTACGATATCAAATAAGGCCTGGTGTTGAAAAAAATGTTGAGTTCTTTAAAAATTTTCTAAATGACAGAAGATTTTCAAAAGTTATGGGTGATGTGTCTCTTTTTTACTAATCTGTCGATTTAATTTTTAATGACGGGAGACAGGCTTTTTTAAAACGCTTCCTTAATTTGGCTTCTTATTGACTTAGTATTTTGCTCTGGTCTGGAAATGGTAATAATTGCCAGCAATCAAGGCTCTTTTAAACAGTTTAAAATAATGAAAAGGTGAGACAGTTAACCAAGGCTCTAGAAAAGGTAAATCATATTAGTTAATCCATAATGAATTTTAAAGTGAAGAGAGATGAACTGAAATTTAGCTCTAAAAGCAGGTTAAAGAAGTATCAAAGTATTACTCTGTAAAGCATTTTTTTTAAGTGTAACACTTGTTTGAATCTTTAGCCACTTAAGTTAATGCCAGACTCAAGCTTTATACCTGACGAATTATATGCGTCTTTCCATGATAAAAGAATTTTGATTATGCCAGTTTTGTATGGTATTCTTGTTTTCACTTACAGAAAGGGTGCTACAAATAAATTCACAAGAGTTGTTTTAAGACTAGATCGGGCTAGCTACCTATTTAAATAGAGTTGGTCAATTTGGGTAAAATCATGTTCACAAATTTGTTCGCGTATCTAAAAGATAATTTTGCTACTATGATTGTTTTAAGTAACACTTCATTAATTCATCTTCACTTGGAATTCCACACGTCGAGCAATTTTATTTAATATGTTCAAAAACGTGTGTCCCTAGTTATATTAATTATTCATATAACTAGGAACACACGTTTTCGAACAGATTAAATGTTTACATTACATTTTGTGAGTATCCTCAAAGACGTTTTGACATATATCTGCAGTATTACTAGGCTAGAAGCAAAAGTTCTTTCTCTCTTGTTTACAGTAAGGTGCAAATTGTATATGTTACACATGCTTATTTTCCTAATAAAGCTCGTGACGTGATGACATGCTGTAAACCTCAACATTATAAGATAATTAAGGTCGTCAAAAGGTATTTCTATGCGGGTGTTAGCATAATCAAACAGTAATCTGGAACAGTTTAAGGTTTAAGTTCATGATAGATACAAACCACTATGATATGGCTAACAAAAACATCTGCACTTTTTGCAGGAGATTAAAATCTTTCTCAAAAGAAGCAGACCCCTGTCCGCATAACTTCACAATAATTTTCCTTGTAGAACCATGAAAGAGTGAGGCTATGACCGACTTCTGTTCTTCTAGAAGTATGATACAAGTCTTGGGGTAGCATTCGCCAACCAAAACCTGCATCTTTAGATGCTAGGCCAATTAATTAATGCAAGACAAGAATACCAGTGAAAACATAATGATAATGGTAAGCTCTGTAGATATTGGTAAGTTTTTAAACTTACGTGAATCAAGTGCAGTTTTACAGTTGTACTAAATGTCGATATTTAGGTGCTAATGTTTAGATAAAGTAATCGCTTTAGGTCAAAACACACAGTGTAAAAAATTCTTAAATTTAAAACTGCACAAAAGTCAATATGTCATTGTAAATGTTTTCACGGGACCTATCTTTTAATATTTTTTTTTTACATTTTCATGTCCCCAAATTCAAAAATCAAAAACAATGAGCTATATATCGGTCCACTTTGTTTTGTTAAATAACAAGTGATTCATACATAAAAAAATATGGATTCACACGAAAGGCTTAAAGGGGCTGTGCTCCAGATGACACAAAAAGAGAAAGTTTTCTTGTATTATAAATTTCTTGTGATATTTATGATTAATGCTTAAAACTGACAAAAATAAGTCAGGTAATCACATTATAAATTGATTTTTTTTACTTTCATCGTGCTATACCGTAACGCGACGGTATAACTATATTGTATAAGATTTGAAGTAAACGTTAATACTTTCACATGACAGTTAAAGCGTTGATGTTTTGTTAACATGAGGGTCCAGAGTTCAAATCCGGCTAGAGCGAATATATTTTTTTTGTTCTATTTTGACTTCTATAATCAGTTTTGAAGTAAAATATCATGTTGTTATAATCTCACGGCATCTAGATATTTAATTTAAGTAAAAAAACTTTATATCAAATCTGGAGTTCAGCCTCTTTAAAATAGCACAAAGACTGACAGTAAGAGGTTATCAAACAAATAATGTAATATTTAGCTACATGTAAGAATTGTTTATTAGTTGGTGGATTGCATTTACTCAGAATTTTAAACAGATCAAAAATGATTTCCTCTCATAAATTCAACATTATTTTTACAAGAAAAAATCCAAAGGAAATTACCATATGTAGCATTGTCAGGAGCCGGGTGCGTCTATTTGCCGACGACACCATAGTTTATTTAACAATTAAATCACAAGCATCTGCACAAACCTTACAAAATGATTTGCAGAACCTTGAAATATGGGAAAAAGAATGGTCAATGGAATTCAACCCTGACAAGTGTGAAGTACTCAGAATACACAGGAAAAAGAAACCAGTCATCTTTCCATACACCCTACATAACACTACACTGAAAACCACAGAAAATGCAAAATACTTAGAAGTTACTATAAGAAGTAACCTAAACTGGTCATCTCATATAAACAATATCACAAACAAAGCAAAAAAACAGCTTAAGGTTCATCAGACGAAATGTCTAAACACAAAACAAACAACTCAAAGAGGCAGCATACAAAACATATGTAAGACCACAGGTTGAATACTGCTCAACCATATGGCATCCATGGCAAAAATATCTCACTCACAGAATAGAAATGGTCCAGAGGTCAGCTGCAAGGTACGTTCATAATGATTACCACTATACAAGCAGTGTAACAAACATGATTAAAGAACTAAAATGGTCAACTTTAGAACAAAGGCGAAACCATGCCAGCATGGTCATGCTACACAAGATAAAAAACAAACAGGTCAATGTCGATCACAATCATCTTACAAACACAAGAAACAGCAAATTCCTCATCCCACAATCAAAGACACAAATCACATGAACTCATTCTTCCCAAGGACTATACGACTCTGGAACGAATTACCGACCGAGATTAAGGCTTCCCCAACTGTGCCAGCTTTTATCAGTGGACTAAACATGTTTTATAGATTTTAAGTATTTAAAATAAATGTTTAAGTAAGATCTTCAGTAAATCTTGTTTTCTTTATTATCTTTTATAATTTTAACGTTCCTGACACGTGCCCGCCTAGTATAGTCAGTATTGACTTTTGTCAGTAATAAGTTGAAGTTGAAGTTTCGCGGCTCATTCAGAAACGGAAATTACTGATAGAACTACAGTAAACATAACACAAAAGTCATATTTTGGTCTCACTCCATCCAGCCTTAGACTGCCAGAAATTTTTCATGAAACTAAGTAGCATTGTGATAATAGGTGTATAGTGTGTCTAGTTTGAGACGTAGACATTGCAAAAGGTTTAAAAATATTCATTTTATTGTGGTGGCATGTTTTCCTTTTTTCCGCTTATAACCGTTGTTTAATTAGCTTAGCGGAAGCCTTGTTTTGTATCATTATAATCAATGTTCAAGTTCGTTGATTGAATGCAGATCTTTTATCCTCAACGCAGACGAGTTTAATGTATGTGACGGCCTTGGTAAAGAAATAATCATTGTTGGGGCAGATTTTGAAGGTTGTGATGTACTCCGTTATGCAATTTTTAAAGTTATTAGGTTCTGTCATATAACAATATAATCGTGAAAACAAATTTAGTTGCATTTTTTCTGTGTTGTTGTTGTTGTTTTTTCCTCCCATTTTATATTTGCTATCATAATTTTCAGATTCTGAGTAGCTTGGGATGAAGGATGAACGAAGAAGCTTAGATCCATGATTCAGAAGCTATTGGTTGGTCCAAAAAGAAAAGAACAGACATTTTAATGTACTAACTTCATATTAAATAACATAATTGTCGGATTAATTAAACTGCATAAGAAAAGAAGTTTTCTAATTTTACAACGAGTCACTTTTGTGACTGATTTTCTACTGAAACAAATTGTTACTCTCGTGTTTCACCGTTTGTTCTTTTAAAAATTCTGACAGGCTGTAAATTTTAAACTCTGATTAAAGTAGCGAAGTCATATACACTCATAAAATATATTCTTGGAGCTGGCGGTGGTTAAGTGTAAAATGGCGCAAACTTCAAGCTAATTGGGCCATGCCAAGTTTAACGGTTTAGTTGATACCATTTTATCTTTTTAGGGGAAAGTTAGCAAACAAAAATAACATTTATTCAAATAACCTTCGTTGAAATCAATAAATATGCAAATCAGACCTAAATTGTACGTTCGACATTTGGGTTAAGTCACAAGTGATATTTCAAATTATTTTTTTTGAATGTATCGTAATCTGTGTACATCATACAAATATATATCACATGTAATGGAAAATAATGTTCTGTTTATAATAAAACTGATGACATTAATGATTAAAACAAAACACAGTTTTGTGTAGAAATCAAGTGCGTGTAGTATAGCATTGTAATACATACAAACATGCACTTAGCAACTTTTAACAGTGCGATTACAAAATCAACAGATTAACGTGCGATATCATTAAATTTAGATTTAATAAATAGGTAAATAACAACAATTTCTCTTACACGAAACTTAGGTTCACAACAAGATCATACGAGACGAGATGTATTTATTGGTGTGCAGCTTAAAAACAAGTACAGGTTATAACTGAGCTTTGAATATTTAAAAAGTGATTGTTTACAATATGTAAATAGAATGGGCAAATGAGTCAGTTAAAAGGAGGCAGGAGCGACTGTTTTTCGATACAGCCAGTCTTAAAATCACAAAATTAACTGAAACAGAATATCTTTTATTATTTTCTGCCGTATTTGGCGTTGTCTGTCCGTCATTCCATCCTTCATGTTAGTGCGATAAGTAAACAATTTATTGAATTGAATTTTATATTAAAAAACAAAAAAAAAACAAAAGCACCCACCAATTTGTATTCACTGCTGGATGGTTCTTGCACAGTTGCGCAGTCTGTTAATATCAGGTCAGTTATGACCCTTGATAAATGTTCTCAACTATAGGTATGACATAAGACTTTTTTTAGAGGGGAGCGGGATGGGGCGGGGGACATGAAAAAAGTTTTGTTTGATTTATAGAGCATTAAAACTTCTCAGTTCTTTCATTAACCTTAAAATCTTGGGAAAAAATCTAATGCCTGAACCAATTATTATTATTATTATTATTATTATTATTATTATTTGACGTCCGCCTGAGTTCAAGAAACTTTGGAAGAAAATGACACGCTCTGGAAAGAGAGAGAGAGAGAGAGAGAGGGGGGGGGGGGTCGAAAGTGTTACATGTTGTTTTATATGACAACAAGAAAAGCTTCTACAAAACAACAATGCTTGAAATTTGATGTTTGGCATGTGATTTTGTTTGTGATTCTCTAGATAGATTTTTCAAATTATGCCTCTTAGATCAAAAATGACATCGCCCTCAGACTCTATTTTTTCCTATTAAGTTTTAGAGAAACTTAACAGAAAATTATTCTTTCAACCCAAAAAGCCCAGAGCTTATATACAAAGTATGTGACATGAAGCAGTTGTCTTCAATCAACGAAGTAGGTCGAGGGATAAATATTTTGCAATGTCCGTCCGTCCGTCTGTCTATCTGCCTGTCTGTCTCATTCAAAATCAGTGGAAGAATTCTCCAGAAACTCAATGCAGTTGTGTATCATCATTCTAGGATGGAACAGATAAAAAGTTTGTTTCGATAAGACCAGGCCCTTTCATTCATTCTCTATACAATCAATACAGCTGAGCAAACATTTATGCACAATATTGAAGCAGAAAGAAAATATTGAAAACTGGTAATTACGAGAAACACACAAAGTACTTATATGTAGAGCTGTTACATAACACAATGAAATCATGTTTTTATGTCATGAATGAAAAAAAAGGTGGAACTATTTAATGAACATGAATATAAACATTGTAAAAGAAAATCTGTAACAGATAATGATTTCTAAGGCTTTTTATTATTTTCAATTAAGTCAACGCATGATTAGATTCAATTTAGCCATAAACAACAACTGTTCTCTTATTTATATCCACAGAGCTGTTACTTCACAGTAATTTCTCTTATTTATATCCACAGAGCTGTTACTTCACAGTCATTTCTTCTGAAGTAGAAAAGTGTTGTGGAAACAAAGAAAAAAAGTCTCGAGTGATCTTAAAGAATATTTTCATATGTTTGATAATATTTTTCTGGAAAAAAGCAGTACTAAACATATATATCATTTTTTGGTTTTAAATCTCCATTCTCTATCCAGGGCACATTTTTTGGCTTGAACTTCTAAAGGTGCAAAGTTCACGTTCGACCTCCTCAATTTATAAACTTTCATAATTGTTTCAATTAATACCTCTCTTTTACGGTTCAATCATGTCTCAGTCGATATATATATTTAAAAAATCAAATATCTTGAGCGCTGACTAATAAAGCTAAAAGACTTACGAAGGGAAATTTCAAAAATATTCTTCCAAACGGCTATGCCTAGATCATTAAAACTTCTTAGGTGTGTTCCTCGGAGGGATATCCGTTATCTTTCCACCGGCTTCATAACTATCCCACCAAAGAATGAAATTTTATTTACCTCGTACGATTTTGCTTTTTCCAACCGTCCAAATCTGACAGTACTAGTAGGATTTCAGGAATGACGAGAGTGACTAGACAACGATGGTTACATGTGGCAGCTGCTAAGCTAAGTTAAAAGGGTATCTTTGCATAATCTTACATTTCATGACTCAGCTTCCACACTCATATTACAATACTCATTTATATAGCTGGAAAGTTTATTCCCCAATTATGCATTTTCATTTTTACAGACAATTTTCAAACTTTCATGTCCCAAAAAATATTCATTTAAATAGGAGTACAAAGGAAAATGTGCAAAAAAATAGCATCCTCAAGGGTGGGGGCTGATATAAATTCAAAAAATTTGCTTGTCTGTGTTTTCAGCAACAGACAAAGAAAAACAATATACGTATTCTACACAAGTGTAGTAACTACATGTATACAAATCCCCCCTCCCGATAAAAAAAAATAGTTGTAAGGCAAGTTCTATCCTATCCAAGCTGAACTGTATTAGTAGTTAGTGGTAACGCCATATAATTACGCATCACTGTGAGTTAAATTGAGACTATAACTGATGACGTACGTAGCTTATATAATGTCCGTTCGGTTATACGAGGTTTTTAAGCCCACGCCCAAACTTAGAGTCGGAACAAACTGATAAGATTAATTTGCGCTAGGCCCTCGTGATACGGATTTACACTGAGCACCTTTTAAGGTCTATCTGATCGGATCAACATTACACAGTCGGTACTTGGAAACATATCTGGGATTCTTGGTATACGCGTGAATGAAAACTTCGAAATCTTTTCACTATTGTCAGATCTTAAGCTTATAAATTAAAGAATTTAGATATGGTATGTTCATAGTCATAACGTAGGCCAAATAGTTTAGAAATGTGGTTTTCATTCAGTCACTTGTTTTTCGTCCCAGTGCTTTTCTCAAGTTTTGCCTGTAGTAGAAAAATAGCTACTAGTAGCCAGTAACTAATAGCCCGCTATTTAAGGCAGGTATAATAAAAAGGGTGTCAAGAAAGAAATAACTGGTTTCTTGTTCTATCTTACACCATAAGCTACCGAATAAATAAAACCAGTTCAAACAAATGTTACAAATGCGGATGTTCAACTCCTGTCGATGGTTTGCCGTTATCTTTGACTCCAACTTACAGATACCTTTAAGGTTAAATTCAGGCTCAGTTTATATCTGTTCGGAGGTGTTATTTCATATCCGGACACTCAACTACTGATTAATTTGTACTTGTCTCCGAATATGATTATTCAGGTTGCTGTTCAAGATCTTAGTATTTTATTTCAGAACTTAAGTCTTTCATTGAATAATATTTGTTTCACTTCAACGCACCCAAGTTACCTGTCCATTTTTTTGGAGGTCGAATTAAAGTGACATCTTAGGCATATTCTGAGGTACTTTTGTTTTGGGCCAGAATCTCGCTCTAGCAGATACATTGACCTATACAAACAGTTACATTATATCTCAACTAGCATACAATGAGTGGGACTAAATTCTTTTAGTGATTCCATCTGAAGTCTGTTTGAAGAACAAGATGACCTTAAAGATAAAGCAAACAGACAGCCGCAAAACAACGGACTTGTGATCTAACTTCTTTTTGAGATCTTTATATATTATATGTGACAAAAAAAAAAGAAAGCACTGAATCTAGAATGTACGGGTCTTTGTAGATCTCCCGATCGACTCTTCGTGTTATTGATGATTTCTCTGTTTGCATTCTTACTGAATGACACAAATGCCATAATTTCCGAGTTTGTAAAACAATTTAAGATAATAAGCAGTATCGAATGCGAAATCTTAAATCACACTGTCTAGTTTTTGTTTCATTTTGTTTCATTGTTTAATTTACAAAGAAGAACATAACTATCTTACTTATCTAACCACCCAAGCAGATTTTGTTCTTATATGAAATCTGATCCCTAGACTTTCATTTATTTGATGCAGATCTACAAGAAAATGCAAGCTAAAGCCATTCGACCACTTGAGTGTAACGAAGGAATTGTTTTGGTGGTTTCCAACCTACATGAACAAATTCATGATATTAGATGTTTACAACAATTTGAAATAGCGGCGGGGAAATGTTTAGGTTGGTCAGAGACATACAAAGTCTCTGGGTTGGTAAGTATAGAGTTGTACTTTTTAGCTCACCTGATAAGAGCTTGTATGATCGATGGCTGTCCGTTGTCCACAATAGCTTAAAACGGCATCTTCTCTTAACCAACACGGGTCAATTTTATAAAACATACCACAGGTGTTTGGCACATACCTATGATAGTATTTAGCAGTACCTAGTCATTCCTGGACATACATTCTCCTCATTTGCAATAATATAGATTAAGAAATATAAAAGGTAAGTAAGTCCTAAACGAGGCATTTACGAAGCCTTCACTTTTAAGTTTTCTCCCTTAATGTAATCTAAATATTCGCGATAAATCAAACGGGGATCAGTAGCAGGGTCATTTATCTTCACGAACATCCCATACACTATGTACTGCAATTTAGCATCGAGGCACAGTAACGGGAAGTTTCAAGATTTCATTGCCGAAACGCTTACTCGGAACAGTAGACGTAAATCGAATGTCTGATATTTCGCCTTTTATTGTAAAATTTTATGATAAACAGCTTAATTTTCACGGAAAATGCATTGTCATTCGATAAGTTTACTTAAAACAAAGTCATATGTATGCATTTACATTTACAATACCTGTTCACAAGTATGTAATCAGTTTAATTCTTCACTCAACTACATAATCTTTTTTCGCATCGGCCATTACATTTTACAACAGCGAAATTTGAAACGGATCATTTCATTGGACGATGGATACACACCTCCGGTTAAATTAACGTCTACTGTTCCGAGTAAGCGTTTTTGCTGAAAAACTTTGAAACTTTCGGCTGCTGTGGCTTTAAGCTTGATGCCAGTGTATAATGTATGGCATATTTGTGAAGGTAAATGATCCTGCTACCGATCGCCGCCAAGTTTTTTTTACAAATATTGAGTATGAAGTAGGGGAGAGAACATAAAAGTGAGGGCTTCGTAAATGCCCGGTTTCAAGACTTATTTACCTTTTCTATTTTCAGTGTATATATACAATATTAAGGGTGGAAACTTGTATGGGAATGACAAGATACTCCTTATATAATCCTAGGTATGTGCCAAACACCTGTGAAACATACCACAGGAATCCGACGTTTTATCCTAGAATTCACCACAGGAGCTTGAAATTGTAATTTTAGTCATTCAAGAGTCGAAACTGCTAATCAAGCTTCTTTTTCTATATATAAAACCACAAGGAATGAAATGCCACCTGCTCCGTCCACTAGGAATTTCGGGTCGCATCAGCTAAAATGCGAAAAAGTGCAGATATCTATCAGTCCTGTCACTCAGCAGACACAAAAACTAACCAAAACAGTTCGCTAATTGTTGTCAACACGCTACACACTAGTAGAAAACCGCTGCTTTCCATGAATTTCCAACAAAATTTGCTTGTCGCCAAAGCCACTGCGTGACGTCATATGGGGAATGTAATCTCCAAAATATTTCTTGATCACAACAGGGCTCTAATTTGTAAATTAAAGCCCTGATCACAAGCAGCTTTGAACTGAAGAAGCCTTTCTGTTCTATACTTTTATGCATCACAAAAATAATTGTGAAGTACATTTTACTGTTATTTCAGTATAAAAGCATCTACTTAGTTTGATTTTGCATTTGTTCTTTCTATCTATTAAATCCAGAAATAGATTTTCCTGGGAAACCGCCACAATTTTTGGGAATTTCGTGACATCACGCAATGGCTTCGGTGACAAACTGATTTTGTTCGAAAATGCATGAAAACTAGCTGTTTTCTTCTCCTGTGTAGCGTACTGAAAAAAATAAGCGATTTGTTTTAGTTAGTTTTAGTGTCTGCTGAGTGACAGGACTGATAAATATCTACACCTGAGCGCAAGTTAGCTGATGCGACCCGAGTTCTTTGTGGGCGGAACAGGTGGTGTTTCATTCCTTGTGTTTTTATATACAGAGTAGAAGCCACAAATACATTTTGAATCTTCGAGGACTAAAAACTCAGTTTCAAGCTCCTGTGAATTCACCGAGATGGGAATTAAAGCACTGCCACTCTGTAGCCTGTGAACATAGACTGGTCAGACCAATGCTCGGCGTAAAATCAAAGGAATTTCTTTGAAGAGACTAAACAAATTACTCATTTCATGTTATGGACTAATTATATTCAAGAGTAAACTTTGCTAAATCCTTACGAAGTTTCCCCATGTGAAACAACCGTGACGTGAACGAAAATGTAACGATTCGCCACAATAACGATTCGCCACTAACGATTCGCCACAGGTTCATATAACGATTCACCACAGAGTAATAACGACTCGCCACAAAGAAATAACGATTCACCACAAGGTAATAAAACAAACTATTTTTTAACTTGTGATTTTCATTTATATTTGTTTGGTAATTTGATGAAAATAGATATTTAAAAAGAGAAATTTTGGTTTGTAATAGCTTCATTATTATGAAATCTCGCACATTTATCTCATTATTGATACGGAAAATATGAATACCAAAAATATCACATTTATCCGAATGATCAATCAGTTCGGTGACAAATCAATCGAAGTTGTGTTTTTAATCATTGTACATTAAAGTTTTAAAGTGATAATCATATTCCTTATTATTACTATGTTAAAAAGTACCTTGACTGAAAGTATAAATATACAAATATTCAAATATACCTTCCGCACAGTTTGTTATATAATTAGGAATAATAAAGGAGCGTGCAATACGTTTCTTACTGGATTAGTAAATGTATTTAGAAAGTGCAGGGACTATTTTCTTTGATTTTGTCGGAATCAAACTATTAAATTTAAATAGTGTCGGCCAATGACAATAAAATGTTCATTAAATGTAAGAGTTCTGTTTTAAAAAGGGGTGAACAAAATCACAAAAAAGACTCAAGTCATAAGACTTTAATTATATATATTATACAAATTATCAACGGTTTTCATACTAATTAATGTACAAATTAATTTTTAAATCAAAATAGGTCGTTGGTTTTTGTTTTGATGATACTGCTTTCATTTGAAGGGATTAGTGAAGTTAACCAAATAACATTGTCATTTATATAGGTGTTGATTGGCACTGTAGTTTATCTTTATTACTCGTGAAATGTCACAGTACGACTGCTAGGGTGCTTAATCCTTGACGTAGGATCATATTTCCTTTTGAAAAACCCCGAGCTAATTAAATAATCATGTCTTTAATATAGGTGTTGATTGGGCATTGTATATCTGTGTACATATGTCATCCATCGGTGAGATTAAGGGGTAAAAACATAATAAATTTATGGACATGGACTTTTTTCTGCACTAGAAAAAAATGAGAGTTTTATAAAAGGCGACTTAAATTTTTCATGTTATATTCACGTACATAAAAACTAAAAAAAACAATTAATTTATTTAGCATAAATATAAATACAATTGGAAACAATTGTGACAAGGTAAATTGCACACACATGCGCGCACGCACGCACACTTACACACACACACATCTACAAATTCATCAATTTGTAATTATTTTTCAATTTTGAAAACTGATTAATCGTTAAATTATTTTGTGGCGAGTCGTTAATAGATTAAAATGTGTACTCCTTACACTTTTTGAAAACTGTGGCGAATCGTTATTACTTTGTGGCGAGTCGTTAACTGACTTGTGGTGAATTGTGAATTCTTGTGGTGAATCGTTATTGTGGCGAATCGTTAAATATTCACGTGAACAACAGGGCAGGCTATAAATAGACATAGTAAAGCATGTGCGGTTTGCACAAAATTGTACCAATGCTCGGCGTTGCGTAGATGACCTTATCGGGACCTTTCAAAAAGAAATCTTTTGTAATTATGCAAAGAACCTTTCTTGAACACAAAATGAATAAAGTATTAAATAGATTGTTTCTATTCATTGTGTATCAAACAGTGGAAGTACATGATCTCGCATAGAAAACAATGCGTTTTGTCTGTTTTATCCAATGGGATCCCCTTCCGTCTGCTATGCTTAAGTCACGTGATAATTCTGGAAGTTCCGAGAACCGTGAAAAGATAGACGAAATGACACTTAACTCGAATTAAAGAAGAGTTTTAAATCACTTCTAAGAAAAAATATCAATTCCGTGAAAAAACTGAATTATGCCGAGCGTTGGTATACGCCGAGCGTTGGTCCAAGCACTCTACTGAAAGTGTCCCATGCATGAGTTTGTCAAATTTGTTTACCCCAATTTGCCCAAATCATGAAATGGGGTTTGTCTGTTCTGTTATCCAAACACTATTGACCAAAGTGTCTATTCTAATGATCACTGACTTACTGACCAGGTAAAACTATAATTTGTATTTAAGTTCTAAAGGCTTTTTAAAAGTTGTAACTTGAAATAGGGCCTAATAAAAAAGTGAAGGAATGTGAAGAGATAAGGACCTTCTTTTACTTAAAGCTGAATATATCGCTGCTAAATGAATTGATTGTAGCTTTCTTTTAATCTTTCCCCATCCCCTTGTTTTTTGATGCTCCCGAAGGGCATTCAGTAATCAGACTGTCCGTCTGTCCAGTAAAATCTTGTCCTCACTTCTTCTCCAAAACTGCTAGTGGGATTTCATTGAAACTTAAGAGGAGTGTTTGTCACCAAGCCTAGTTGTGCATGTCATCAGGAGATTCTGCTCAGTTGATTTTTGGCACTAAGTGAAGTGTCTGTAAATGTTTTTTTTTTACTCCAAAATCTTGTCCTCGCTTCATCTCCAAAACTGCTTAAGGGATTTCATTGAAACTTAACAGAAGTGTTTGTCACCAAGCCAAGCCTAGTTGTGCATATCATCAGGAGATGCCACTCAATTGATTTTTGGTAGAGTTATGGGCACCTAGGCATTTTTTTACCCAAAATTCTATATATTAAAATCTTCTCCACACTTCATCTCCAAAATCGCTTGCAGGATTTCATTGAAACTTCACAGTAGCTGCTACATGCTACAAAGTAGCCATGACATATGGGAATCACTTCTCCATCATCTGTCTGACCGTTCGTCTGTCTTTGCATCCATCAAAAAACTTGTCCGGACTTCTCAGAAACTACTGGTGCAATTTCATCCAGACTCTACAGGAATGATCAGTACCACTTCTAGTTGTGTATATCTTCTGCATTTTCCAGTTCAGTGATTTTTTTCAGAGTTATGGACCTTTAATGATTTTTATTTTTCAAGTTTGCCTGGACTACTTCTCTTATACTACTACTAAAGGCAATTTGCATGAAATGTTACAGGATTGATCGGTACCTCAAGTACTTGCGCATATTTAACGGGTGTTTTCCTTAAATGATTTTTTGCTGAGTTCTGGCCCTAGAATTAAAAAGTGTTTTAGCATACCTGCCATCATTTTTTTGGCCATTTCCGGGATTTTGATATCGAATTTCCGGGATTTGAGCCGATTTTCCGGGACATACAACTATTCATATTCTTTCAGTGCCCTACCGTTGGCAGTACACCTAATTGGACGGGATTCCGTTTTTGGCGGGAAAAGCCATGCACGTGTTTCAAATACCCATCAGTACCATCAGTTTCATACCTTTTATTTTAGTTGCAAGAGCATAGTAGTTGTGTAGCAGTAATCATAAAACAATAACTGTGTACCATTAATTAATTAACATTAATGCACCGCAAGTCAATAAATCGATAGCCTATAGCGGTCTTTTGTTTATTGGTTATCAATGACATGCGGTATATTCGCCGAATCGGAACATATTATCATAACGAATATTTAAAGAATAAGCGGCGTGTCAAAAATTTGACTGGCCTGATCAAAGGTATGTTCATGTTTTCTGGGACATTGGGTGTCTTTCCGGTACTTGGGGACAGGCCCTCGATTTCCTGGACAAACCCGGACGATCCGGGACGTATGGCAGGTATGGTTTTAGCCAACAAACTGTCCAATCACCTCTCATTATATCTACTAAATTGGCTATCATCAGGCGACTCATGTGATCAATGATTGCCCTTGTTTACTCTAACTTCTTAAAGTCTTGTCCATGCTTCCTCTCCAAAACCATTGGAGCATTTCATTGAAACTACACAGGAATGTTTGTCACCATATGTGCATATTGTCAGAAGTTTCTGGTAGGTTTATATTTGGTACTGTTATGGGCCCTAAGTATTTTTTACTATAACTTCTATATTAAAATCTTGTCCAAGCTACATCTCCAAAACTGCTTGGGTGATTTTATTGAAACCAGAATGTTTGTCACCAAGCCTTGTTATATATAAAACATCAGTAGTGGTTGGAAATAAAACAGTATTGTTCGTTTTCAAGGCCAAACTCACAGCTTTATATTTTATTGAATAATTATGTCTTCAACCTTCGTATAAGAATCTGATCTCTTTTCCACAGGCATATTCAATTATATAGTTACACCAGTTTCATTTCAAAGCTACATTCTGGGGGCATATGTCAATTTCCAGTGACAGCTCTTGTTTTCATTTTTTCAGCAAAATTTGTTTTGAATAGCGAAGCTTAAAATCTATTTTCATTTGTCTGTTGAATCTGAATAATGCCGGGTTGAGAAGTATTGTTGTCATCCAGTAAGAACTATAGATATTACGCTCCCTCAGCAGCTACGTGAATACACTACCATTACTTCACACCGCTGCTTTAATAGTACATTGTAGATATATGATATTGACCTTTACAATGAACTTTTAAACAACCAGTGAAAGTGCACCAATATTCACAAAACCAAAAAATTTTTAAACCAATTTTCATTGGTTGAAACGATCACGTGACTGCAAAAAATATAAATAGAAAGCTGTTTTCTCACATTGTTGTAAACAAAATGTCCTCTCTGGAAGATATTAACTTTGATCCACTTGCAAAACGTTTAAATGATCACTTCATTAAACCATTTCAAAAATCTGTACTTCGTGCAATCATGGAGAAAATAAGGACACATTTTTTTGTGCAAAAACAAGGTCAGGAAAGTCACTGTGTTTTCAAGGATTAACGTATCTCTAATGTGAACTTGGACTGAAAAGAAACCCTATTGTGTTGGTAATTTCACTGTTGATTTCATTGATGGAGGCTCAAGTTCAAGAATTACGAGAGAAACATATTTCTGTGACCTACATCGGAAAAGATTCAAGCGAAAGCTCTGAAATATGCATACATATTAAAAAACATGTTGATGAGTAAAATACAAAAGTAACGTGCGAACATGCATTGTTTGTTTACATTTTGGGTTGTCAAATGTATGTATGTGACAATTAGTTGTAAGCTTGTCACTGATTGGCTGAAAAGTAACTGTGGATTTCCCTGTCTAAAAATAGAAATATCGTTACGAAAATTAATTTTTTGCAGAGGTAAGAAAGTGAAACATTCGACCGATGCGCAGGAGAGTATATAGATATGAATTTTTGTGAAGATATCATTTCGAGTAACTTGTATAGTCCTGAAAAGGGCTTTAAAGTAGTCAGGACAACTAACTACTCTCTCATGGTTAGAAGCGCGCCTCTCTTGAGATTGGCTGAGATGGACTCTATCTGTCTTGTCAACGGGGCCATTGCTCAGCAGCTGGCTGTTGTAGTACCAAACTTTATATAGGAATTTTAACTTTAAGGATCTTGTTTAGTCTTTTCCTTGTTTTGTTTGCTCATCTGTTTCGAGGAAAAAAGTCGAGGGATTATAATTGCTGCATTGTCATAGCTGTTGTTGTTGTTGTCGTGCAAAAACTTTAATGTAGCCTATTACTCAAAGAATTTTAAAGGTATCAGTATGAAACTTGGACTGCTTGTTTATCATGACAAGAGGCAGTTGAAACACATGGGGCATTATTCTGATTTTTTAGCTCACCTGAGCACAAAGTGCTCAAGGTGAGCTTTTGTGATCGCCTGATGTCCGTTGTCCGTCCGTGCGTCGTCAACTTTTTCTTCAAACAACTTCTTTTCCTGAACTGCTGGGCCAATCTTGCTGAAACTTGGCAGGAATGTTACTTGCATGAAGCTTCACCAAAATTGTTCAAATGGTTCAGGTCCATTGCATTTCTAGGCCACAGGAGCTAAAAATAGTTGGAACTTTAAAAATCTTCTTCTCCAGAAGTACAAGGCCTGGAGCTTAGATATTTGGTATGAAGCATCATCAGGTGGACCTTTACCAAGTTTGTTCAAATCATGACCCCTGGGTCAAAAATGGCCCTGCCCCAGGGGTCACTAGTTTTACATAGAATTATTTAGGAAAAACTTAAAAAATCCTCTTGTCTGAAACCACAAGGCCTAGAATTTAGATATTTGTTGTGCAGCATTGTCCAGTGGACCTCTACCAAGTTTGTTCAAATCATGGCTCCTGGGTCAAAAATGGCCCAGCCCCAGGGGTCACATGTTTATATAGAGTTATATAGGAAAACCTTTATAAAATCTTCTTGTCAGAAACTGCAAGGCCTAGAGTTTAGATATTTGGTGTGCAGCATTGTCCAGTGGACCTCTACCAAGTTTGTTCAAATCATGGCTCCTGGGTCAAAAATGTCCCCCCCCCCTCCAGGGGTCACATGTTTTATATAGAGTTATAATGAAAAAACTTTAAAAAATCTTATTGTCAGTAACCGCAAGGCGTAGAGTTTGGATATTTGGTGTGCAGCATTGTCTAGTGGATGTCTATCAAGTTTGTTCAAATTATGTCCCCTTGGTCAAAATTGGCCACACCCCAGGGTTTTCTTGGTTTACATATAGTTATATAGGAAAAACATGAAAAATCATTTTTCTCCGAAATTAATAGGACTAGACCTTAGATATTTGGTGTGGATTATTGTGTTGAGAACCTTTACCAGTATTGTTTATATGTTGGCCCTGGGGTCAAAATTGGCCCTGCCCCGGGGGCCCTTAATATGTAAAAAAGGCAATCTTTAAAAATCTTCTTACTGGAAACCACAATGCCTACAGCTTTGATATTTGGTATGTAGCATTGTCTAGTGGATGTCTATCAAGTTTGTTCAAATTATGTCCCCTTGGTCAAAATTGGCCACACCCCAGGGTTCTCTTGGTTTACATATAGTTATATAGGAAAAACATGAAAAATCATTTTTCTCCGAAACTAATAGGACTAGACCTTAGATATTTGGTGTTGAGTATTGTGTTGAGAACCTTTACCAGTATTGTTTATATGTTGGCCCCGGGGTCAAAATTGGCCCTGCCCCAGGGGCCCTTAATATGTAAAAAAGGCAATCTTTAAAAATCTTCTTACTGGAAACCTCAATGCCTACTGCTTAGATATTTGGTATGCAGCATTGTCTAGTGGACCTCTTCTTAGTTTGTTCGAAAAATATCGCTTGGGTCACTATTGGCCCCGCCTGAGTGGTCATAAGTTATAAATAGCAGTATAGAAGAAAATCTTTAAAAATCTTCTTGTCTGAAACCACAAGGCCTAGAATTTTAAAATTTGGCATGAAGCAAGCTTTATCAAGCTTTTTGAAACTATTAGATTAGGTTAAAGGCCATAGAGGCTAAAAATAGATTTATCTACTGTACCTCATAGAGCCTTCATTTATAGACCAATATCTTTGATATTCAGTATATAGGTTCCTTGCATGGACGTCTACCCATGGGTAGGGTTTGAGGTCACAGGGTCAAGGTCACCATAGCTTATAATAGATATTTCTACTTTCTGTCATAGAGCCTTTATTTATTGACTGATATTTTACATATTTGGTTTGTAGGCACTTACATAATTATTTTCAATTAAAAAATGAAATACTGCTTAGCAGCAAACCTACACCCAAAGTACTCATGTGAGCGATCCAGGGCCATGATGGCCCTCTTGTTTTTAAGTTATGTCCCTTTTTACAGTGAACGCCAGGAGGAACCCTCATTATCCTCGAGGTCGTCACAGACTACCCATTCTGTAAAACACGCATTTCGAGGATCCCTGCTATGGACATAGTCAACAAATAACATGGCGGATGTCTGCTAAATGGTTCCAAGAACTTTTTCACATGTTATTATTGATATCGAGGCTCACATAGTTCCTGATTATATGCTTTTCAGGAAACTATATGATTTAGAAATATCAAATGTATAAATCTCTCATTCTGATGCATTTGTTTATGAATGCTCCTATTTGTTAACACAAAGAATGCCAATTCAAAGCAAAATTTTTGCTTCTCAAAACAGCTGACCATATTTTCAGAAAATAATTGACTGGTTTCCAATTGAGACGTGTTAAAACTGCTTTCCTATTTAAAGAAAACATAAACCCTGCTGTGACATCTATATCGTTTAGTCACTTGGCAAAAATTATTGATCTATTTTGCTATATATTAACAATCGTTTTTGAAAATTTTACAATAAAAATACACAATAAACCTACTAAAGGTGTAACAATTCCTCGATGCATCGCGATCTGCTCTGTCCTCGATGTACGCATCGGTATAAAAATATAAGTACCAATATATCGCGGTGCAATACATATTTCACCTCCCGATGCATCGATATGGTGGACAGATATCGCAGTACACTAACAATATCTTCCAGGAAAATAAAAACAAACGTATTTTTTGAAAGACAGAAGAAAAACTTAGCTCGGATAAAAATAATGAAGGAGCACGACTATTATCATATCGTTGTCATTTCGTATCCAGTTTAGGCCAAAACAAAATAATATTGTGGTTCCGGTAACCCGACCGACCCTATCGTTTTGGCCCCGACCCTAAATTATTTTATGGCATTTCCATCAACTTCGCAGAAAATTTTTCATCTGCCGACGTCAATAACTTGCTAAGCTCCGGTTATGGGCGGAGTTTATACTCGGAAACGGCATCAATACATACTACCTTCAAAGCATTGGCCAATCAGAGTGCAGTTTACTACTTTCATTTATTTAATCCCGTGTGTTGACACTCGATACACAAATTAACACAGTAAGCCATCAACAGGTGTTGAATTGGGTCAATAATGTAACTCGATGTACACAGAGTAGAAAACTTTTGTGTACAACAGACTCTACAAATCTTAAAAGTCAAGCAAACTATGTCCTAACAAATTAATTGAATGTATAATTTTAAAGGCAAAGGGTTATACATCAATGCTTTACCATTGTTATTCTACCCTTTGAAACAGTGTAGGAAAATGGCAAAAATACTTTTTGGCATTATTGTTTTATTTCTAGCATTTATTTATAAGAAAAACTCAAGTAGATTTAAGACAAGCTTAACA
This sequence comes from Cyclina sinensis, assembly GCA_012932295.1. Lineage (NCBI taxonomy): Eukaryota > Metazoa > Mollusca > Bivalvia > Venerida > Veneridae > Cyclina > Cyclina sinensis. Next base: position 5,335,879 of record JAAONU010000019.1, read on the forward strand.
AATTGAAGGAAACCAATTCCTGCAAACATTTAGTTCATTAAACATGAAGCAGCGAATAAAAATCTCGGATAAATTCCGTTTGTCATATATTTCTGTGACCCCGAGGTATTTTAGTATTTGTAGAAAACAGTGTCTTGAAGACTCTTTATCCGGCAAACTCACAACATTCAATTGATTGATTAAGATAAGTGGTCTTGAATTGATTATAAGTACCTGTTTTTCATTCAAAAAAAATTCTTTTTCTCTAAGACTTGAATATTTCTGTCGTGGTTACTTTTGAAAGCAACAGTTAAAATGAATCAGCATAATATACATCTTAATTTTTTTTTTGTAAATTTTAAAACTGTAATTTTGTTTAAAAAAATCTGGTTAAACTGGAAACACATCCCAGACTTTTCACAAATAGAATTACTGAATTTGGATGCCAAAGATAAATAAGTTTTTGATAGTAAGTTGAATAAAAATCACTCTGCATATTTGCTGCCATTCACAAATGGAACTGGCACTGACAGTACTAACTTCTCCAAGATTCATCTGACTTCACCCAAATCTTGCCTTAGGGAGAAGTCACTTCTCCCAAAATTTTGACCCTAGCAAGAGACCTGCATTTTCAGGAACTTCTTAGTTGTTTTGTTTTTTTTTCATAGTGAGATTAAAATCATTCATTTGTGACTGTCTTTTTATTCCAGCAAACATGTTCAATACTGACAGATTTTCTGTGTTCTGGTGTAACAATAATATAATGTATGTTAGTGGTATCCTATTCATCTATTCATATTTAATGATGTCCAGTTTTAACCGAAATAAAATTAATAAAATATTTTTAAAAAATAAAATATTTTTCCTACCAACCTACCTACCCTATTTTTTTTCAGCATGTTACCAGAACCACATTATTTTTTTTTTTTGGCCTTAGGGTAGCCCATGTCCACAGTAATATTACCAAGTTTAATTAATTTCATATAAATGGGCTGCTGTTCTTTGAACTTTTTTATAAAAAAATGATTAGAGATTTATACGTTTTCAAGAAAATCGACTTACAAACATGAATTTGTAAATTTAGTCGCACTTGAAGTCGGATTTAAATAATGACGATTATGACGACAACAATATGCTCATGTGATATTCGTTACTTATTTATACTTTCATTTCCGTTGACATCATTTTCCCGTAAAAAAAACTTAAAAAAACATGTCGACTGCAAAATATCTAGAAGAAGGGGAAACTTTAGTTAATCTGCCCTCGTCATTTAAGGCTAGAGTATAGGAACAAATCTTCACTTATTGTAATGTGTTTAAAGAGTGAAACTGATACAACAGTTGTTGACCTAATTGTTAAACACTTGTTATTATGTTGTTTCACAAGAAAAAACTTTAGTGGTGTATTGTGACTAATGTACGACTGAAATTGTTAAATTGTCATATTTACAGTAGTAGACTTTGGACTTAAGTGTTAGAATAGTAGATACTTGCTTAATTTTAATTTTACCAAAAGTCACATAATTGGTAGACACAAAATGCATCGTTTCATAAGGGTGGTTACATTAAATGTTCAACTAATACAGGTGAGTTATGACCCTAATTAATTTTGCACTGGTTGTCAAATATGGCTGAGATATTTCAGAATGTTGAGACATACAGGACATCCTTCTTTTTACTCATTGTCGCGGCTGATATTTCTTTTTCCTCATCCGCGCAAAAAAAGCAGAAAATGTGAGTTCCTCCTGGCCCATCCTGTAACTTACATATTTTGTCAAAATTGCTTATTATGTTGAATGATCAAAGGTATCAATATGATCATGTAAAACAGACAAGCATTGGCCCTGCTCCGTGGATCTCTTGTTTTATTTATGGTTGTGTCTTGGGAACATAACTCCAAACATAACCTCTTTTGCACCATGACTTTCAAGGTCATTGTTTGTTTTCAGACGTGAGTACATGAGCTAGTGATTACCCATGTTCTTTCTCACCGATTTGAATGAAGACGAAATAAAACTTGGAGACTAATCACTGGCGTGGTGTGGCCTGGTTGTAGCTGAACATAAGGTGATTGTTCCAATTCATTTTGCATTCTGTCATCAGAAAGAATATAAAAGCATGTAGAAGCTGTAAAAATGTAAAGAAATTATCATTTGCCATGAAGATTTAGGTTTAGCTATGACTAAATGCTCTCTGTTTAAAATACCTATATGAGATGACAACAGTGTGTTTCTCATTTCGTAAGGAGAAAATTTGATGTCGGATTACTTGAATAATGTTGTTGGAAAAAGTAACCAAATTAGCTTGAAAGTAATCATCACGCTAAAGGTAATTTAAGTCAGTTAAATAAAAAAACTGCGAAAACTACCGTGAAAGAAGGTCTGTGTCCCTTGACAGTCCAAAAAGTATTGTCTGTGGATGAGGATCTGTATCCCTTGACTGCGGGTCTAGAGGTACGGATCCATATTCCTAGACACTGCCTATTTATAGACATTAGACTCACTATTTCACCTGCGAAGGTGAACCTTTTTAGCTCGACTTTTTTTGAAAAAAAAATCGAGTTATTGTCAGTCATGGTGTCGTTGCCGTTCCCGTTCCCGTCCGAAAACTAACACTGATCATAATTTTTTTATTCCTTGATGGATTATCTTCATACTTGGACACAACAACCCTTTGGACAAGACCTTCAAGATGACCAGACTAAACTTGACCTTGACTCTTAAATGACCTTCATATTCAAGGTCAGAATATTGAATTTTGCTAAAATTGGCCATAACATTATTATTAGTAGGTGGTTTCTCTTAATTCTTAGACACAACAACCCTTTGGAGAAGACCTTCAAGCTGACCAGACTAAATTTGACCTTGACTCATAAATGAACTTCATATTCAAGATCAAAATATTGAATTTTGCTAAAATTGGCCATAACTTTATTATTAATAGGTGGATTCTCTTTATGCTTGGATACAACAACCCTTTTGACAAGACCTTCTAGCTGACCAGACTAAACTTGACCTTGACTCCTAAATGACAATCACCTTCAAGGTCAAATTATTGAATTTTGCTAAAATTGACCATAACATTAGTATTTATGGTTGGATTTGATTTATACTTGGACAAAACAACACTTATGACAAAACCGACATGTTGAATAACTCAGATTTGACCATGACCTTAAAATTACCTTGACCGTCAAGGTCAGATGATTGAATTTTGCTTAAATTTTCATAACTTTCTCATTTATTTATAGATTCAATTCAAACTTGGATTAAACAACAGTTGTGACAAATCCGACATTATGATTATTTCAAGTTTGACCTTGACCTTTAAATGACCTTGACGGTCAAGGTCAAATCATTGGATTTTGTTAAAACTGGCCATAATTATGTAATTTATGGTTGGATTTGAATCAGACTTAGACAAAACAACACTTTTTCGTTTCGATTTCAAAAATGTCATCGCATGACCTATATTTTTGACCTACTGACCTACTTTCTGGTTTTGAGCTACAGCAATGAAATTTGGACCATGTGCACAGTTTTTTATTTCAATTTCAAAAATGTCATGGCATGACCTATATTTTTGACCTACTGACCTACTTTTTTGTTTTTGGAGCAACATGTATGGCAATGAAATTTGGACCTTGTAAACAGTTTTTTCTTCAGATTTCAAAAACGTCATGGCATGACATATATTTTTGACCTACTGACCTACTTTTTTGTTTTTTAGCTACAGCAATGAAATTTGGACTGTATGCACAGTTTTTCGTTTCAATTTCAGAAATATCATAGCATGTCCTATATTTTTGACCTACTGACCTACTTTTTGTTTTTGGAGCTGTTGCAATGAAATTTGGACCGTGTGCACAGTTTTTCATTTCAAATGCAAAAACGTCATGGCATGACCTATATTTTTGACCTACTGACCTACTTTTTGTTTTTGGAGCTATGGCAATGAAATTTGCACCATGTACACAGTTTTTTGTTCCAATTTTAAAAAACGTCATAGCATGACCTATATTTTTGACCTACTGACCTACTTTTTTGTTTTTTAGCTACAGCAATGAAATTTGGACCATGTGCACAGTTTTTCGTTCCGATTTCAAAAAATGTCGTTGCATGACCTATATTTTTGACCTACTGACCTACTTTTTTTGTTTTTGGAGCTATGGCAATGAAATTTGGACTGTGTGTACAGCTTTTTGTTCGGATTTCAAAAATGTCATCTCATGACCTATATTTTGACCTACTGACCTCCTTTTTGTTTTTGGAGCTATGGCAATGAAATTGCATTGGTCCATTTCTGTGATGTGCATCATTACATTCATAAAAGTTTCTTTCATTTTTGAACCCAGGTTAGTGCTTTAGGGCCATTGGCCCTCTTGTTTATTAATACTTGGACAAAACAAGGCTTATGACAAAACCTACATGTTAAATTATTCAAGTATGACCTTTACCTTTAAATGACCTTTACAGTCAAATTTCTAATTATTGCATTTTGCTAAAATAGCCAAACTTCTGGTTTTATGGACGGATTTGATCTATGCAGGGACAAAACAACACTGAGAATAAAAGAAATGTGTTAAACAATTCAAGCATTACCTTGCCCTTTAAATGACCTTGTCATTACTTAACTTGGCTATATCTTTGTTGTTAATGGATGTAGTGTCTTCATGCTTGCACATAACTACTTTTTAGACAATACCTCCAGGGAAGGTTAAACTGAACTTGACCTAGACCTTTAAGGTCAAATTTCTGAATGTTGCTAAAATTGGCCATAACTTTGTTATGTATAATTATATTTCCAAATGATGTTTCATTTAAAATCCCTTCACCACTATATGCTTCCTCTGATGTGTTTGCCTTTGGAAATAGAAAAAAGTTGAGCGTGGCCCTCGCTTGCGGTGGCTCTTGTTTATAAGTTGACATGACATGTTCACCTTCTAAGTATCACTTTGCTCTGTGCCGTCTTATGCAGGATTGCTCAATCGTATGCAGTTGGGTAGTCAAAATAATTCATGTGACGTCTTGATCATATTTGGAGATATTCATACATGTGAACTTTTCCCAGTGCCAAGTAGGGAGATTTGTCTCGGAAAGTAGGGAGATTTGGTCTATCAAGTGGGAGAATTACGGTCATTTACCGTCAGCAATATGTTAGGCATTATCCAGGTACAGATGTTAAGAATGTATTAATAACAAAGAAAAACTGATATCATTTTAATATACAGTCCAACCTTACTTAAGCAGCCAGCCAAGGGAAATGGTAATTTTAGCTGCTTAAGTAAGGTGACCGCCTATTTAGGGGGGGATGTCGGTTGCTGTTTTTAGTACTAGTGGTTACTTTTAACACAGAATTACAACACTTTGTCAATTGTAGTATACAAATGTATCTTTATTAACTTTTTAATATGATAATTCTAGTTTAAAATACAACACATATCGCATCTTGCAGTCATTTAAATTCTTTTAGATGTTATCAGTATTATTACTGACTTTCTAATCCTGACACAAGTGGTCTCAGCTTTTCCTCAAGAAAGTAAAAACATTTGTTTCTTAAGTGCTGACTCACTAATGGTATAATTGAAAATTTCTTTGTTTTACGTTTACATTTTATCTTTGAAAGTACAGTATGTGCTAGGAGGAACTCACATTTTTCACTTTATTTCGCGGACGCGGAAAAAAAATATCCGCTGCCACATGGAGGAAAAAACGGATTTCCTCGTTGTCTCAACATCGCGAAATATCTCGGTGATATTTGACGACCATCACGAAAATAATTAGAGTCATAACTCACCTGGATAAGCTGAACATTTAATGAAATGACTGTAATGAAACTGTGTATTTTATGTCTGCCAATTATGTGACATTTGGTAAAATTAAAACCAAAATTTCTCATACATTTGCTGTGTAGGTTTATGTGTACGTCCGTCGTTGAAAACGCTCGTTATTGTATAGCACAATCGATCAATAATTTTGTCAAGCGCAAAGACGATACAGATGTCGCAGTAGGGTTTACATGTTGTATGTTTTCTCTAAATATAGGAAAGCAGTTTTAACATGTGTAAATGGAAAACCAGTCAATTTATTTTCTGAAAAATGTATTTTAAAGTGTAAAATTCGCCGAAATGCATGTAATCAGGAACTAAAAATGTAAGCCTCGATACTTCAATTCTTACCTGTGAAAAAGTTTGCGGAACTATTTAGTGGACGTCCACCGCGATATTTGGTAACCATATCTGTGGCGGTGATCCTCGAAATGCGGCGGATTTGGTCGAGTTTTAAGGAATGGGTAGTCCGCGAGGACCTCTAGGAAAATGAGAGTTCCTCCTGGCACGTACTGTATGCCAAGAATGAATACAATATTTTTTATAGTTTTCAAAATTTTCTATATCAATAATGAATTTCAACAAAAAATTCAAGTTGAAATGAGTCAAAACTCTAAAACAGCTTTCAGAGTAATGTCACTTGTCTTACAACTGTGCCCTGTCATAATAAGCAAACATTTCAAGTTTCATTTTGATACCTTTGATTGCTTTGAAATCATTCCACTTAATAACCAATTTTGATAAAAATTCTTAGTTAAAAACTTCAGAATAATGCCCATTGTCTTACAACTGCACCTTTTTATTATATGCAAGTATTCCAAGTTTTGTGGTGATACCTTTGAGTGTTTCAGCAACGGGCTACATCAAAGTTTTTGCACGACAATGAAGACGACTTAGCAATCATAATAGCTTGAGTTTTTCTTCGAAACAGATGAGCTAAAAAAAGGGGAAATACCATGGTGATCTTTATTAAACTTAAACTAAAATACTTGACCATAGCTTATAATCATATGCAAGTCAAGAGAAACACAGAAGTCAAATATATTTTGTGTAAGTAAACTGTTCATAAAAAGATAACAAAATCATGTGAGCAAATAATTAAGAGGTAAAAAAAAGTAGATCAATAACCTGAAATGTATGAAAATAATACTGCAAATTATTGCCGCCTTAAATGCAATTATACTGACAACACAGAAGTCAACAGAACCTAATTTTCTGACTCCATGACCATTTTCAAAACGTTCAGTGCTGTTTAAAAAGATGTAATTTGGATATCAATCTACTCAGATTTGTCCTTGACCTACGTAATGACTATGTAGAATAACCTCTTGTGACAAGTTTATAATGTGACACATACATTTAAGACTTTAAAAAAAAACTTTTTTAAGATATCAATACTTTGAATTTTCAGACTTGATCTTATCTTTTGTATAGGAAATATGGCATGAAATTAAATGTAATTACATTACATTTTCAAATTTGGCCCCATCCTGGGGGTCAGTTGATTTTACATAGGGAAAACTTTGAAAATCTTCTTGTCTGAAAAGACAAGGGCCTGAGCCTTAAAACTTGGTATGTAGCATTGTCTAGTGGACCTCTACCTAGTTTGTTCAAATTATACCCCTGGGGTCAAATTTAGCCCCACCTGAGGGTCATTGGTTTTACATAGGCTTATATATGGAAAACTTTAAAAATCTTCTTGTCTGAAACCACAAGGCTCTGAGCTTTAAGATTTAGTATGTAGCATTGTCTAGTGGACCTCTTCCATTTTCTTCAGATTATACCCCTGGGGTCAAATTTGGCCCTGTTCCGAGGTCAGTTGATTTTACATAGGCTTATATAAGAAAAACTTTAAAAATCTTCTTGTCTGAAATGTCAAGGGCCTGAGCCTTAAGATATGGTATGTAGCATTGTCTAGTGGACCTCTACCAAATTTGTTCAAATTATACCCCTTGGGTCAAATTTGGCCCCACTCTGCGGTCATTGGTTTTACATAGGCTTATATGAAAACTTGAAAATCTTCCTGTCTGAAATTTCTTGTAATATTTATGACTAATGCTTAAAAACTGACTATCTGAAAAAAAAGAAGTCATAAATCACATTATAATTTGATTTTTTCCCTTTCATAGTGCTATACTGTAACACGGTATAACTATATTGTATAAGATTTAAAGTAAATGCATGAGATATCACATGCAGCGATAGTTGTGACAGTAAAAGCGTTAGAAATATTTTGTTAGTCCCCTACCGGTTTAACCGGAGGGGACTATAGGTTTACCCTCCTTCCGTCAGTCCGTCCGTCTGCAAAAACTGGATCCCATGATAACGCAAAAAGTACTGAAAATATTATAATGAAACTTGAAATATGGGTAGATGGCAGTCTGGAGATTATGCACGTCTTTCTTTTTTCCTTCATATGTTGAAAATTTTGGCTGCTATAGCGACAAAATACTTAAAATATGGCAAGCATAACGCATAACAATATTTGTGATAACTCAAAAAGTTCTAAGAATAATTCTATGAAACATAAAATATGGACAGGTGATAGTATGGAAATAATGCACCTCAAGGTTCACAACTCTAGCTCCAAAATTATTAGATTTATCCCCCCCCCCCCCCTTGAACTTAGAATTTTCATGAAAAAATGTGTTTTTTTTGTAAAACTCAAAAAGTACTGAAAGTATTTTTAGAAAACATGAAGTATGGATAGGTGACAGTATGAAGGTAATGCACCTCAAGGTTCACAACTCTAGCTCCAAAATTATTAGATTTATCCCCCTTGCACTTAGAATTTTCTTGAAAAAACATGTTTTTTTTGTATATAACTTCATTATTTCTTAATGTATCTACTTCAAACTTTAAATATTGGTTTTGTTATCATCACCCACATCATATGTGACAAGGTTTTTAATTGTCAGAATTATCATCCTTGAACTTTGAATTTTTTCTTCCTATGTTGAAAAATTTGGTTCATTTGTCTTTCTGTAAAAACTGTATCCAGAGATCATTTTTGATGTACTTGGAACTTTTCCAACAAATTTACTGAGAATAAAGTTGAAACATAAAGTTAAACATAGTGATCCTGAGAAAATTTAAACATTAGGAACTAGTTTTTCATGGGTTTTCAACAGAGGTCAAGGTCAGATGATAGTTGAAACTTAGTATTAAAGATTATGTGCAACTTGTTCCAACTGGGCTACCATCCTGTGACAAGGCAGTGCGGGGTATTACTCACCATTTGTGAAAAAATTCTAGTTTTGCAACCTTTTTTAGTCCCCTACCGGTTTCACCAGAGGGGATTATAGGTTTACCCTCCTTCCGTCAGTCCATCCGTCCGCAAAAACTGGATCCAATGATAATGCAAAACGTACTGAAAATATTTTAATGAAACTTGATATATGAATAGATGGCAGTATGGAGATTATACACATCTTTTTTTTTCTTTCTATGTTGAAAAATCAGGTTGCTATGGCAACAAATAGACTTAAAATATGGCAAATATAGCAATATTTGTGATAACTCAAAAAGTACTTCCAATATTTTTATGAAATTTGAAATATGGATAAATGGCAGTATGGAGAATATCCACCTCATTTTTTTATGAACCTAAAGGAGGAACTGCTAAAACTTTACCATTGGCCATATTTTCCTTACCACTGAATGGAATTACTTCAAACTTGGTCACAACAGTACCTTTGAAAGACCATTAAAATGAAGTACATTTCTGTGACCTTGACCTCTGAATGACCTTGACCTTTAAAGTTTTCTTGTCCAAAAACTATAAGTTTGGCCATAATTTCCTTATTTCTGAACAGAATTACTTCAAACTTGGTCACAACAACCCCTCCGATAAGACCTTTTCAACAACATATATTTCTGTGACCTTAACCTCTAAATGACCTTGACCTATGACGTTTTCTTCTTTGATGATACTTTGTACCTGGATAGAGGATCATAATGGAGATTATGCATGTCTCAGACAAATTCTTTTCCACATATGGGTTGGAGTTAGGGAGATGGACATTGCACCGGAAGGGGACTGTTTCCCCCCTTCTCTTGAAACCCTGACAAAACAAAAATAGTATTTTTTCTGCATAAAAGTTTGGATGCACAATTCTGTGCGTAAATCATTTCATTAAAGATAAACATTGTATTACTGAATTTATTTATCCAACTCAAAAGTTAAAAAAAAAAACAGTGTGAAAGATCCATTAAAGTATGAAAATTCTGTTTCTGCTTGTTTTGAAATATACAACCCCTGTTAAAACTTCATCAAGTTTGGTATTTTAATTTGATCCAGTTTAGAGACTACAAGGTAAATTCTGATTGTAAATTCCAATGTAAATTGAAAAACAAATACATGTAGCAGTGCTAATGGTTGTAAAATAGTGTGTATGCAGATGATTTAAAATTTCTTAAACTAAAATAGGATGACAGATTGTTTTGAATTGTACTCTGTTTTAAATGATATACCCCATTTGATACAGAAATTCTTGAATATAATACCTGAGGCAAGTTATCCTTTAATACTTCTAATATGCGCAGGGCACGTGGGGAATTAGCCCTTTTACTTGATGTTGTTGGGGAACTAGCTTGGCACCGAGTCTTTGTTGTAGAATTGAAGTCCACACTGTAGGAGTCACTAATAATTTCTTTATTTAATAACAACTTGTATTTAAAATAGTGTTCCACAAAGTAAATGTCACAAAGTTTTTGAACACAAAGATAATTAAAGTTATTTTTAAAAGTCCACAAGTTTCACAAAGACTTTAGTTGGAATTAATTTAAAGTCACAAAGAGTCACTAAGAATCACAAAGATATCAAGTAGTAAGTCACATCAAGAAGGTAGAATTTTCTATATATTATTATTATTAAGTCAAGAAACAAACTCTTTATATACAAGAAGAAACAAAGCCAAAAGAATTTGAAATATTGAGAAGTGTAACTTAACATAAGAATTTTGACAACAGGTAATCAGTAAATAAAAACAGTCAATCACACATTTCCTTTGAACTTTGAAATACTAATTTCTAGATGATTGTTTAAGAAAACAGTGAAAGGTGACAATTAAGTTTTTGAGACATGTCGGTGCTGCTAAGTAATAAATGACAATTGAGGTGACATAATTTTCTCACCAAGCCATCTGCTTATGATTTAAATTCTTAACAAATTCTGATTTAAAGTGTAAGATTTTAACATGTTTGAAAAAAAACAGAATTTATATGTCAAAAATGCAAAAATAACAAAAGAGGCAAAAGATTACTCATTTACCATTCTCATGTTAAAGCAAAGTGAATATTTCTAAAAATCTACTTTTGTGATGTCTGTGAGGAAAACTAAAAATACTGAAAAAACTGCTGCATAATACTTCACTGAATAGTATGGCTTATGTTAAGGTGATTGTTGGTATTGCACCCTAGCTAAAGTTTAGGTTATATAGGTTTTAAGCTGGTTTTCCACCACACATGTGCTGTGAATCCGCTACATTACGAGGAGTGTTCAAAGATGAATGCATCTAGAATGTTATATTGTTCAGTATTGCAAAAAACACAAAGAAATGAAAGTTTTTGGGTAGATATACATGTTAGCTTTACATTGATACCACATTCATTAAAATCTGTTCACTTTAGCTGTGTATAGCTTGCTATTCATTGTCTACTCGTATACTCTGGTACAAAAATGGCTGGTAGAAGATCAGAGTATGCCATTAAAATACGGTCTTATATGAAGAATCATTGTCTCCTTGGCATAGGGTGTAAAGATATTTTTGATGAAATCTGTTCTGTATATGAACAAAAGGAAATGTCTTTTTCATCAGTTATTTGTTGGTTTAATAAATTCAAATGTGGGTTAATTTCGTCTGAAGATGCACCCCATGCCCCTTGGTCTAAAAGAGTAACGTCTGTCAAGATCGTTGCTTAAGTGACAGAAATAGTTAAAAACGATGCAAGATACACCTCAATAGGAGCAGCTCATACCATTCTCAAAGGTGATTTGAAATTGAGAAAGATCTGAGCTAGATGGATTCCCCATTTGCTGACAGATGAGCAGAAAAGGCTTGCGCTCAATACGCTAAGTTGTTGCTTAGACAGTATCCAAATAACAATGCATGGTCTTTTGCAAATATTGTCACTGGTGACAGAACATGGTTTCATTTTTATGAGCCAAAATGAAAACACCAAAACAAGATTTGGGCTACAGTCCGGCAGAAGTCCATGTATTGCAAAAAGGACCATCAGTTTAAAGGAGGTAATGGTATGCCGTTTTCTTTACAACTCAGGGTCCCACCATTCAGGTTGCTGTTCCTAAAAGAAAATCTGTTGATGCGAAATTTTACAAGACAAGAGTTCTTCGAAAACTAAACAAATACTTTCGAAAACGAAGACCCCCAACAGGTTTGGGCAATGTCAGATTGCTGCATGACAATGCGTCATTGCACAATGTGTCTAAAGTGCAAGACTTTCTGAAGCAGAAAAATGTCGTTTTGCTCCCCCATCCTCTGTATTCACCTCACCTTCCCCCTAGTGACTTCTTTTTGTTTCCACAGCTAAAAAAATTAGTTTCAATTCAGGTTGAAAATTTGTTCAGCACAAACACCTCTGCTCTGCAATATTCTAGTGTCTTCATAGTATACTTAAAAAAGACTATAAAAATGCCTTCAAAGATAGGATCAGGAGACAGAAATTTTGTATATCTGTTGGAGGTGAATACTTGGAGGGAACAAAATAAAAAATTCTGTGGAATCTATGTAGAATAAAATTTTACGTGCTAAGATGCATCATGCATTCATATTTGAACACTCCTCGTATTGTGATTTATACTTTGCAGGGTTTTTCTTAAACAGGTATTCAAAAAATTAAATTCCATGCATTAAACTATAATTGTTGTAACAACCAAAAGGAAAACTTAAAGTCTTTTCATCTGAAACACCAAGCCCTGAGGGCACTAAATTTTGATGTTAGTTATCTTTAAAGATACATTTCAATGACTTATGCATAAGTGCCTTTAAATTTTTAACATTAAAACGACTGAGTGATGTTTTCGAGCTGTAATTGAGAAGAACATCTAGACTAGGTCACTGACTCATTTTTAGCTCACCTGAGCTTTTCTGATCAGTCTTTGTCCGTTGTCAGTCCGTCCGTCAGTCCTTCCGTCCATCCGTCGTCAACTTTTCATTCAAATGACATCTCCTCTGAAACCAAAGGGCCAAATTAAATGAAACTTGCCTTGGATGTTCCTTGCATGAAGCTCTACCAAGATTGTTCAAATGGTTCTGGTCCATTGCATTTCTGGTTCACTGGAGCTAAAATTATTTTTTATAAGTTGGATCTTTAAAAATCTTCTTTTACGAAACCTCAAGGCCTGGAGCTTAGATATTTGGTATGAAGCATCATCTAATGGACCTCTACCAAGTGTGTTCAAATTATGACCATGGGGTAAAAACTGACCACACCCCAGGGCTCAGTTGATTTTACATAGATTTATATAGGGAAAACTTAAAAATTGTCTTGTCAGAAACCACAAGGCCTAGAGTTTAGAAATTTGGTGTGCAGCATTGTCCGGTGGACCTTTACTAAGTTTGTTCAAATCATGGCTCCTGGGTCAAAAATGGTCCCGCCACAGGGGTCACTTTTTTTTACATAGAGTTATATAGGAAAAACCTTAAAAAATCTTCTTATCAGAAACCGCAAGGCCTAGAGTTTAGATATTTGTTATGCAGTATTGTCCTTTGGACCTCTACCAAGTTTGTTCAAATCATGGCTCCAGGCTGGGTCAAAAATGGCCCTGCCCCAGGGTTCACATGTTTTACATAGAGTTATAAAGGAAAAACTTTAAAAAATCTTCTTGTCAGAAACCACAAGGCCTAGAGTTTAGATATTTGGTATGCAGCATTGTCCAGTGGACCTTTACGAAGTTTGTTCAAATCATGGCTCCTGGGTCAAAAATGGCCCCGCCCCAGGGGTCACATGTAAAACATAGAGTTAAATAGGAAAAACCTTAAAAAATCTTCTTGTCAGAAACCGCAAGGCCTAGAGTTTAGATATTTGGTATGCGGCATTGTCCAGTGGACCTTTACTAAGTTTGTTCTAATCATGGCTCCTTGGTCAAAAATGGCCCCGCCCCAGGGGTCATATGTTTTACATAGAGTTATATAGGAAAAACTTTAAAAAATCTTCTTTGCAGAAACGTCAAGGCCTAGAGTTTAGATATTTGGTATGCAGCATTGTCCAGTGGACCTTTAATAAGTTTGTTCAAATCATAGCCACTGGTTCAAAATAGGCCCTGCCCCGGGGGTCACTTGTTTACATAGAGTTATATAGGGAAAGGTTTAAAAAGTCTTCACATCAGAAACCAAAAGGCATAGAGCTTAGATATTTTGTATGTAGCATTGCCAAGAGGACCTCTACCAAGTTCGTTCAAATCATTTGCCCTGGGTCAAAAATGGCCCCGCCCCTGTGGTCACATGTTTTACATAGAGTTATAGGAAAAACTTAAAAAAATCTTCTTTTCAGATACCACAAAGCCTAAAGTTAAGATATTTGGTGTACAGCATTGTCTACTAGACTTCTACCAAGTTTGTTCAAATCATAGCCCCTGGGTCAAAAAAGGCCCCACTCCAGGGGTCACATGTTTTACATAGAGTTATATAGGAGGAGTTTTAAAAATCTTCTTGTCAGAAACCACAAGGACTAGAGTTCACAGCGGTTCCACTAGCTCCAAAATCTGAAGGGTCATTTTTCATCCGATGCAACTATATTTACCAAATTGCAGTCAAAAATACCTGAATTTAAGCTAAAATATACCTTAGTGTAAGACAAAATGACCCTTCAGTCAAAATACCCGAGGGTCAAAATAGGGTCTTTTATTAAAATTCAGGGGTCAAAACCCCTCTTCAAGGGTCAGATGGAAACCCTGGTTCAGATATTTGGTTTGCAGCATTGTCTGGTGGACCTCTACCAAGTTTGTTTAAATCATGTCCCTGGGGTCAAAACTGGGCCCACCTGGGGGTCATTTAATTTTACACAAGGATTTATATAGGGAAAACTTTAAAAATCTGCTGCTTGGAAACACCAAGGGCTATACCTTCAATTATTTGTTGTTATGTCTCCCGCCCAACCCTGCCCTTCTGATGGAGACATATTGTTTTTTGCCTTGTCCATGGGTGTCTGTTTGTTTGTCTGTCTTTCATACTTTGTTTTCTTTCAATAACTTGAGTACCAGTTGAGCCAAAGACTTTGAACTTCACAGGGTTGTGTTTTGGGTTAGGAGGTCAAAGGTCAAGGTCAGAGGGACCTCTAGAGTGAAAACCGTTTCCACTCAATAACAGGATTACCATTTCACCCAGAGCCTCCAAACTTCATAGGATGATTTCTTTTACTAAATAGAAGAACCATAATGTTTTTGGGGCTAGTATGTCAAAGATCAGGGTCACAGGGACCTGTAGAGTGAAATTTTTTCTGCAGAGTAACTGTAGTACAGTACGTGCCAGGAGGAACTCTCATTTTCCTCGAGGTCGTCGCGGACTACCCATTCCTTAAAACGCGACCAGATCCGCCACATTTCGAGGATCACCGCCGCGGACATGGTCACCAAATATCGCGGCGGACGTCCGCTAAATGATTCCGCGAACTTTTTCACAGGTAAGAATTGATGTATCGAGGCTCACAAAGTTCCTGATTACACGCATTTCGGCGAATTTTAAGCTTTGAAATATCATTTAAATGTATAAAACTGTCATTCTGATGCATTTGTTTACGAATGCTCATATTTGTTAATGGAAGGAATGACAATTCAAACCCAAAAGTAATTGCTTCTCGGAACACCCCATTTTCAGAAAATAAATTGACTGGTTTACGATTTACACGTGTTAAAACTGCTTTCCTATATTTAAAGAAAATATACAACATGTAAACCCTACTGCGACATCTGTATCTTCTCTGGGCTTGACAAAATTATTGATCAGTTTTGCTATACAATAACGAGGTTTTTCAACGACGGAAGTACACATAAACCTACACAGCAAATGTATTAGAAATTTGGTTTTAATTTTACCAAATTTCACATAATTGGCAGACGTAAAATGCACAGTTTCATTACGGTCATTTCATTAAATGTTCAGCTTATCCAGGTGAGTTATGACTCTAATTATTTTGCGCTGGTCGTCAAATATCGCCGAGATATTTTGTGATGTTGAGACATCGAGGAAATACATTTTTTTCCTCGATGTCGCGGCAGATATTTTTTCCGCGTCCGCGAAATAAAGCGGAAAATGTGAGTTCCTCCTGGCGCATACTGTAGTTTTCAAAATTCATGTAATGGTTGCACACATTGAGTGAATGACCCCTATTGATTTTGGGGTCAGTAGGTCAAAGGTCAAGGTCACATAGACCTTAACATTGAAAACCATTTCTGCCATGTAACTTGACAATCATTTTTCCTAGAGACTTCAAACTTTACATAGATCATGATTGCACACATGGAGTGGATGACCCCTATACATTTTTGGGTCAGTATGTCAAAGGTCAAGGTACCAGTGACCTTAATGTTGAGAATCATTAACACTCTATAACTCAACAACCATTTTCATAGAGACTTCAAAATTCATATAATGGTTGCACACAGTGAGTGAATAACCCCTATTGATTTTTTGGGTCAGTAGGTCAAAGGCAAAAAAATTCAATATTTAAAGCAAATCATTTAATTTTATGCCTTATTCCTCCCTTATATCATTAATGCATCATGCTTAGAAAAAACATCTGTTGGGCATATAATGTTCGCCCAACAGTCCTCTTGTCAGTTTATTTTATTATGTTTCTTACATGTAGATAAATTGAGCTGTTGATTCTTTTGAATTAGAATAAGGCAATATCACTATAAAAGGAAGTATGAAGAAATTTTGGACTCATTATTAAAAAAACAAATGTCTGAATATGATATTGTCTCACAGTTTATATTGGTATATAATGTATTTCTTTAGCTTTCATTTTGTTTGTATGCTTGGAAAAAAAAAAATATAACTAGGGGTGAAACGATATGCCAACAGCAAGATATGAGATGTATCACGATACAGGAGTTGGGATACAATATGTAAAGCGATACAGTTTTTCATCGAAAACAGACATAAATGTAAAGAATATTACACTGGGACCTAAACTCACAGATACATTATACCATTCTAAAAATATGTTTTTAAATCCAAATGAGTTTAGCAAAGCACTTGCTAAAATCCTCTCAGTTACAGTGTAAATTTATCTATCTGTCCATTCATCAATCCATCCATCCAACTCCCCTTTCGGGTATTATAGACCCTTCCAGAACTGATAAATTGACTGCCGCCATTGTAAAGGTCACTTGACCTTCCGCCATTAAAGGACTGCTAAACCTTGCTATATGATGCTTAAGTTCGTTATCAATTTGTATAACTTTAGCACATTTCAAGGTGGAATACTGCCTTATACTGAGTGAAACTTGCTGCAGAATAAACATCAATTTATTGTATCGTTATAAGTTTTTAGCTCACCTGAGCTGGCTCAGGGTGAGCTATTAGGATCGATGAATGTCTGTCGTCCCTTCACACTTAGTTCGTTAACACTCTACTGGTCACATTTTTGCTCCAATTGTCACGAAACTTGGTCAGGATGTTTGTCCCAGTAATTACATGGACGAGTTCGAATATGGGTCATGTGGGGTCAAAAACTAGGTCACACAGCCTGTATATGGAAAAACCTTGTTAACACTCTAGAGGTAAAATTTTCAGCCCAAATATCCTGGAAATATGTTAGTTAGGTTGTTTCGATGATTTCTAGGTCAAGTTTGAATATGGGTCATCTGGGATCAAAAACTAGGTCACGGAGCCCAGACATGGAAAAACCTTGTTAACACTTTAGAGGTCACATTTTTAGTCCAAATGTCCTTGTAATATGTCAGAAAGGTTATTTTGGTGATTTCTAGGTCTAGTTCGAATATGGGTCATCTGGAGTCAAAAACGAGGTCACAGAGCCTAAATATGGAAAAACCTTGTTAACACTTTAGAGGTAACATTTTCAGCCCAAATATCCTTGTAATATGTCAGAAAGGTTATTTGGATGATTTCTAGCCCAGGTTCGAATATGGGTCATCTGGGGTCAAAAACTAGGTCACAGAGCCCAAATATGGTAAAACCTTGTTAACACTCTAGAGGTAACATTTTTAGCCCAAATTTCCTGAAAAACTGTCAAAAAGCTTGTTAAATTGATTTCTAGCACAAGTTGGAATATGGGTCATGTTGGGTCAAAAACTAGGTTTCACAGCCTGTATATGGAAAAACCTTGTTAACACTCTAGAGGTAACATTTTCAGCCCAAATATCCTGGAAATATGTCAGATAGGTTCTTTTGCTGATTTCTAGGTCAAGTTCGAATATGGGTCATCTGGGGTCAAAAACTAGGTTACGGAGCCCAAATATGGAAAAACCTTGTTAACACTTTAGAGGTCACATTTTTAGTCCAAATGTCCTTGTAATATGTCAGAAAGGTTATTTTGGTGATTTCTAGGTCTAGTTCGAATATGGGTCATCTGGGGTCAAAAACGAGGTCACAGAGCCCAAATATGGAAAAACCTTGTTAACACTTTAGAGGTAACATTTTTAGCCCAAATATCCTTGTAATATATCAGAAAGGTTATTTGGATGATTTCTAGCTCATGTTTGAATATGGGTCATGTGGGGTCAAAAACTAGGTCACACAGCCCAAATATGGTAAAACCTTGTTAACACTCTAGAGGTAACATTTTTAGCCCAAATTTCCTGAAAAACTGTCAGAAAGCTTGTTAAGATGATTTCTAGCTCAAGTTGGAATATGGGTCATGTGGGGTCAAAAACTAGGTCACACAGCCTGAATATGGAAAAACCTTGTTAACACTCTAGAGGTAACGTTTTCAGCTCAAATATCCTGGAAATATGTCAGAAAGGTTGTATCGATGATTTCTAGCCCAAATTCGAATATGGGTCATCTGGGGTCAAAAACTAGGTCACAGAGCTTAAATTTGGAAAAACTTTGTGTACACTCTAGAGGTAACATTTTCAGCCCAAATATTCTGGAAATATGTCAGAATGGTTATTTCGATGGTTTCTAGGTCAAGTTCGAATATGGGTCATCTGGGGTAAAAAACTAGGTCACAGAGCCCAAAAATAGAAATATCTTGTTAAGGCTCTAGAGGCTACTGTTTCAGTCCAAATATCCTGGCAGTTTGTCAGAAAGGTTGTTTGGTTGTTCAAATTATTAGATTAGGTTAAAGGTCATGGAGGCTAAAAATAGATTTATCTACTGTACCTCATAAAGCCTTCATTTATAGACCAATATCTTTGATATTCAGTATATAGGTTCCTTGCATGGACCTCTACCCATGGGTAGGGTTTAAGGTCACTGGGTCAAGGTCACCATAGCTTATAATAGATATTTCTACTTTCTGTCATAGAGCCTTTATTTATTGACTGATATTTTACATATTTGGTTGGTAGGCACTTATATATTTTCAATTAAAAAATGAAATACTGCTTAACAGCAAACCTACAGCCAAAGTACTCAGGTGAGCGATCCAGGGCCATCATGGCCCTCTTGTTTTATATCTTTTATTCCAGACTTGAACATATTATTGACTTTAATTATTTAACACATGAAAGACTGTGAAAAAAGACCTTGGATTGTTCAAAATTGAAGCTTGAGTTGTGCAAAACACATATGTGCAAAACGCATATAAAAATATAGGACTTTTCTCCGTTTTGAAAGTTGGAACTACAATTTCAATTATTTGAACAACTCTGAAAGCTTACAAAATTGACAAAATTAAACATTTTCCTCATCAGCTGGCAGCCGCATGTTTACTCTATTTTAACTATAACTTGTGTTATTCTTTGATATAGTTGCAAAATATTCTTGACAATAAATATGTATTATTGAGCACTTCTACATTTATTAATTTGTCTTTTGTCTTTCGCGGTGTCCTGTGGTGAAGGAATGTGGTTACGTAATATCGGGGTGATCTACTGTTTTTGTTTTGATAAGTCACCGTTAATTGTCATTGTCAGTCTTGCTTGATCAGTCACTGTAAACCACTGTAATAACAAAATTTGCATTTGAAAAATGCCTGAAGGCTATAAAACGTGGGATTTATTTGTTCCTGATTGTAATATGATATTTAAGAATATATAAAAATTATTCTTTCTAACAAGAACGATTTTCAAGACCGTATGAAATTTAGCATTACTGTCATATGGACCTTTTTTCTGTTCCTTTTTCTTGCATTTCGGGAAACTGTTTTTGCAAAGTATTGATATGTACAACATATGAGTTTGTGTATGCAGAAAGGAAATAATAGCTGCAAAGCACACGTTTATAAGATATTGATTAACAGTAATACGTTTTATTTTTCACATTGTTGTGGATATTTCATGTTATATGGAAAACAAAATTATAATGACACTTTTATAACTGTATCTTTTTAGTCAGATTTTTTAAAAACAGATACATGCACTTTTTAAAAGCAGTTTTTTGTGAAATTCTGATAAAATAAAAGGAATTAAACTTCTGGAGAATATCACAAGACCTTTATTTAACAGTTCAATACATTGAAATGTCAGCATAGAATCATTTACAAATACACTTTCTTTCAGTTAAACGATCATGGGATAGGTCTTAGCTGACACTTACTGCTTCATGTTGTTTATATGAATCTGTTTCTCTAACATACAATGTTACAGTCACATTAAAGCTGTCAATATAGGACTTTTTCTAAACTCTGTATTATAGTACCGCTTTAATCTGTGCAGTCCCTTAATGGCGGATGCAAGGGAGGTAATCAGGGAGGTACTAATTTCTGGAATGGTCTATGAGCAGACAAAAATAAAATAAATATTCATGTTCATGTGTTTTCTGCTTTGCTATATGGACGTATGTCAAGAGTGATAAAATAGCTCTTAATTTCAAAGCTGAAAGTTGCAAGAGGTTTTTGCAAACCAGTATGACACCATTATTAGCTCCACTTTCTGAAGAAATAAGTGGAGCTACTGTCATGACCCTCTTGTCGGCATCAATGTCAGCACTGGCTAACCTTTTCGTAAAGGTCATATTTTTGAGAAACAATCAAAGCTATTTCTTTCAAATTCAGAATACATGTTCACTATCAAAATGTCTGAATTTCTAAAGGGCAGATTTCCCTAAAATTTATTTTTACAAAATAATGCCCCTTTTTTTGTGCAACATAGAGTGCTCACTTCCCATCCTCTGTCTGTTCGTCCATCCGTCACAAAACTTGTCCAGACTACTCAGCGAAACCTACTGGTCAGATTTCATCCAAACTTTACAGGAATGATCAGTACAAAGTGTAGTTGTGCATCATCGGCATTTTCCAGCACAATGATTTTGTCAAAGCTATGGCCCTTTAAGGATTTTTAGCTCACCTGTCACGTAGTGACAGAGTGAGCTTTTCTGATCACCTTTTGTCCGTCGTCCATCCGTCCATCCGTCCACAATTAGTTTGTTAACACTCTAGTGGTCACATTTTTGCCTCAATTGTCATGAAACAGGTTGTTTGTTTCATTGATATCTCGGACGAGTTCGAACATGGGTTTATAATATCAGGGTTGGAAAACTAGGTCACAGAGCCCAAATATAGAAAAACCTTGTTAACACTCTAGAAGCTACTTTTTCAGTCCAAATATCCTGGAAATTTGTCAGAAAAGTTCTATTGATGATTTCTAGCTCAAGTTCAAATATGGGACTTCTGGGTTCAAAAACTAGGTCACAGAGCCTGAAAATAGAAAAATCTTGTTAACACTCTAGAGGTTACATTTTCAGCCCAAATAATCTGGAAATTTGTCAGAAAGTTTGCTTTGACAATTTCTAGGTCAAGTTCAAATATGGGTCATCTGGGGTCAAAAACTAGGTCAAAGAGCCCAAATATTGAAAAACCTTGTTAACACTCTAGAGGTTACATTTTTAGCCCAAATAATCTGGAAATTTGTCAGAAAGGTTGCTTTGAAAATTTCTAGGTCAAGTTCAAATATGGGTCAACTGGGGTCAAAAACTAGGTCACAGAGCCCAAATATTGAAAACCTTGTTAACACTCTAGAGGTTACATTTTCAGCCCAAATAATCTGGAAATTTGTCAGAAAAGTTGCATTGAGGATTTCTAGATATGGTTCGAATATGGGTCATCTGGAATTACAAACTAGGTCACAGAGTCCAAATATGGAAAAACCTTGTTAACATTCCAAAGGTAGCATTTTCAGTCCAAATAACCTGGAAATTTGTCAGAAAGGTTCTATCGATGATTTCTAGCTTAGTTTTGAATACAGGTTTTCTGGGGTCAAAAACTAGGTCACAGAGCCCGAAAGTAGAAAAACCTTGTTAATGCTCTAGAGGTTACATTTTTAGTCCAAACATCCTTGAAATTTGTCAGAAAGATTGTTTCAATGATTTCTAGCTCAGATTTGGATATGGGTCATCTGGGATCAAAAACTAGGTCACATGGTCCAAATATGTAAAAAAAACTTTTGAACACTCCAGAGGTTACATTTTCAGTCTAAATATCCTGGAAATTTGTCAGACAGGTTTTCTTGATGATTTCTAGCTCAAGTTGGAGTATGGGTCATCTTGGGTCAAAAACTAGGTCACAGAGCCCAAATATGGAAAAACCTTGTTAACACTCTAGAGGTAACATTTTCAGTACAAATAAACTTGAAATTTGTCAAAGAGATTGTTTCAATAATTTCTAGGTCAAGTTCGAATATGGGTCATCTGGGGTCAAATAACCAGGTCCATAGCAACTTTGTTTAAAGCAGTCATACTCTGGTGAGCGATACAGGGCCATCATGGCCCTTTTGTTATTTTTAAAGTTTGTCTGGACTACTCTTATACTACTGAAGGAATTTGAATGAAATGTTATAGGATTGAAAGGTACCTCAAGTACCTGGGAATATCTCATGGGTTTTTCAGTTGATTGATTTTTTGGCTGAGTTATGGCCCTTAAATGAAAAAGGCGTGTTTGTGAAATAATGTTTTTTTTGTCTAGCCAGCTTGGGTAAGCTGGACATAGTCATCACATTTGGTACCACAGTTCGGTATATGTACGTGCGCCCGTCAGTCCATCCAGATTGCCTTGTCTGGGCAATAACTTCATTGTGAATTGAAGGATTTTGAAATACCTTGGCACATTTGTTCAACCTGATGATTTATTTGTCGCATGCAAAATCCAAGTTCCCAGCTCAAAGGGCAAGGTCAAAGTACCAGGTCAAAGGTCCCAAATTTTGATTAAAGACCTTGTCAGTGCTTATCTGTGAATTGAAGGATTTTGAAATACCTCGGCACTTTTGGTCAACCTGATGAGTTGGTTTGTCGCGTGCAAAATCAAAGTTCCAAGCCCAAAAGGCAGGGTCACAGTTCCAGATTAAAGGTCCCAAATTTTATGATAGACCTTGTCTGGGCAATTACTTCTCCCTGCATGGAAGTTTTTTCAAACACCTTGGCAGATTTGTTCACCTTGATGAGACGGTGAGTTGTGTGCAAGACCCAGGTTCCCAGCTCAAGGTAACAGTGCCAGAGCTCAAAGGTAAAAAATTTTGATGATAGACCTTGTCCGGCCCATATTATTTCTCAATGCAATGAAGGATTTTACAATACCTTGGCAGATTTGTTCACCATGATAAGACAGTATGTAGCATGCAAGATCCAGATTCTTAGCTCAGAGGTCAAGGTCACAGGGACAGCTCAAAGGCCCAAAATTTTGTGATGATATACCTTGTTTTGGCCATTACTTCTCCATGCATGGAAGAATTTGAAAATACTGTGATACATATGTTATGCTCCCTGAAAGAGACAACTTTTAGGCTTGCCTTGTCCTTCCATCATCATCTTCCCACAGTTTCCATATCACTGTCCCATCCCAATTGGCAGTTTTTCATTGGTAGGCTTGACATGCTGCCCATGGGCATTCTAGTTTTCAATTAGGCTCTTGTTTGACTTAGCTTTTAATTTATTATCAAAGCACTGAGAAAACTAGAGTGTTAACCTGGTTTAACCTCCCTAATATGACTGATCAGTACATGTATAATACCATGCCTTACCATACCCATACCATGACTTGCTAGCACCATATTGTGAAGAGAGCATTTAGAATTGCGATATACCATTTCATGGAGTACCCTTACAGCCTTAGTTATAGTTTAAAAAATAGAATTCCGAAAAATCAATGTTATTATAATTCCTAAATCTCAAGGTAAACGATATCTTTTAAAGTATTAAAAGGAAAAAAAAAAATTCAATGACCAAGAGGAGACCCCCTTTTGGAACCTCCCCTGCATGTCACCATAATGTGCTCATGAGATAGCCTTTGGAAACAGAAAAAAAAGTGGCTGAAAAAAACTTTTAACAGTAATAGCTGATGCTGGGCTGTATTGAACAGGGGGCTTAGTAAGTTCGAGAAGTGGGTGCTTAAAAAGGTACTAGTATAAAGCCAGGTACTCTCTGGTGCAAGATGCAAGAAAACTTCATAAAATTGAAGCTGAAGTTTATTTTGCACATTGATTGTAAAGTCTGTACATGCCATTACATAATGTAAAAGAAATCTTAATGCAAACTTTAAAACAGGTTTATTTATGAATTTCTCTGAAAAAATAGAGATCTATGCCTATTCATTTGCAGGTCAAAATAGTTTTGTTAACTGCACATAATCTAACTGTACTTTATTGTAAAGTGTCTACATAATCAAACTAGTCAGAATTTATGTCCCCTGAGGCCATTTTTTTTTTATATTTTGGTTTACTGATTTTTTTCAAAAAAAGGTAGGGTAGGAGGAGGGAAAAAAAAAAAAAAAATCTTGAAAAAAAAAAAATCATCGGAAAGTCTTCTTATTTCTATTTATTCCTGAATACTGTATATATGAATATTTTAATAATGTATTCAGTCTTTACTGTGAAGAAACCAAGGAAAATGAGCCATTCATACGGTACATTTTCCGTAAAATCGGCGTTCAGAATTTTTTTTTTCCCTGAAAATTTTTTTTTTTTTTTTTTCATTTTCCAAAATACAGGGTCGGCGGGTCAGTAAACCGAAAAATATAAAAATAATGGCCTGAGGTTACAAAATAGATCTTGTAAGTGACATAATTGTAATAAGTACAGTAAAGAAAATCTTGTAAAATGTTATAACTTTAGCTTTTTTGTTGTTGTTTAGGATGTCATTAATTTTCAACTTCATTTGTGGTGTTGGGATCCAGATTTTTTTATGGTGGGGGTGTTTTTTCATTGTTATTTATGGTTGAATTCAAATCATACTTGGACAAAACCAACATGTTGAATAATTCAAGTATTTGGACTTAAAAAAAAAAAAAACCTTCACTATCAAGGTCAGATTAATGATTTTTGCTAAAATTGTCAAATCTTTGTCATTTATATACATATTTGATTCTTACTTGGACAAAACAACACTTTCATTTGTATGACAAAACTGATATGTTGAACAATTCCAGTATTACCTTGATCTTAAGAATGATCTTGACCATCAAGGTCAAATTATTAAATTTTGCTAAAAGACCATAACTAGGCTTGGATACTGAAACCCGGTACCAGTATTTGTATCAAAATTTATTCTAAAAAGTACCGGTAAATACTGCTCCAAAAAGTACCAGTATTCTTATCGATACCTGCTTTATAAAAGCAACACAAAACCTCTTCATGAACTAATGTCAGAAGCAACTCTCATCAAATAAAATCGCTCACAATTTTAAATGGGAGCCGCCATTTTGTCTAAAAATGCTTAAGAAAGCTTATCCGCTTTTTGTTTACATCTGGGGTCAAATTTAGCCCCACCAGGGCTCAATTAATTTTACATAGGCTTATATAGGGAATACTTTGAAAATCTTCTTGTCTGAAACCACAAGACCCTGAACCTTAAGATTTGGTATGTAGCAATGTCTAGTGGACTTCTACCAAGTAATTTCAACTTATACCCCTGAAGTCAAATTTGCCCCATCCCAGGGGTCAATTGATTTAACATAGGCTTATGAGACTTCAGATTTGGTATGTAGCAATGTCTAGTGGACCTCTGCCAAGTTTGTTCAAATCATAGCTGCTTGAGGGTCACAAGTTTTAAATAGAGTATAGAAGAAAATCTTTAAAAATCTTCTTGTCTGAAACCACAAGGCCTAGTAATTTAAAATTTGGCATGAAGCAAGCTTTATCAAGCTTTTTCAAATTATCAGATAAGGTTAAAAGTTACAGAGGTTAAAAAAAGATCCATTTACAGTACGTCATAGAGCCTTCATTTAAAGACCAATGTATTTGATATTCAGTATGTAGGTTACTTGCGTGGACCTCTACCAATGGGTGAGGTTTGAGGTCACTTGGTCAAGTCACTATAGCTTATAATAGATATTTCTACTTTCTGTCATAGAGCCTTTATTTATTGACTGATATTTTATATACTTGGTTTGTAGGCAGCTACATATCTTTAATTAAAAAATGAAATACTGCTTAACAGCAGACCTACTGTCAATGAACTCATGTGAGCGATTGAGGGCCATCATCGCCCACTTGTTTTATATCATAATTATACTTTACAACATCACACAATTTACTATTAGCACTTCAGTCTCAAAATAATAGTTATTATTCCAATATTTCAATGAAAAATATGCATTTCAGGCTGTCCGGCGTCCCTAAAATTCCTAAAAAATCATTTTTTTTTTCAGTTAGGCTAAAATTCTTGAAAAAAAAGAAAAATTCAAAGGGAATTAAAAAAAAAAGCCCTTTTTTTACTTAAATTCCTATTTTTGTCTTTTGTTATAAACATATTTATAACTTTGAAAATGTTTTCATTCTAATTATGTTTTAATGTAGTTTTTTAGCTCTTCTTATTCAGAGTAGGCAGTTAAAGGCATTTGACCAGTGGATCCATTTATTCAAGCCCATATCTTGGTCTTTTGGGGCCATAGTATAGGTACAAAATTTCAAATTTTAGCCCAAGAATTTCTATTATGTCCGCTAAAATTCCATATTTTAGCCCTAAAATTTCTTAGATTTTGCCCTAAAATTTGCCCTAATTTTTTGTCAGAAGGTGCTGGACAGCTTGGCATTGTTAAAAAAAAATATATATATGTGTACATATGTATGACATATCACCAATAAAAACATGGTTGAGCATTTCAAATTACTATATTCCATACTTGTTTATCAAATCGCTCTTTGGGGATATAAATCACTTTCAGAGATAACTTTAATTATTTTATACTTATGATTTGTTTTGTCTTTGGTGCAATATATTGGTTATCATGGCCTTCTTGTTTCATTTTGTAATTCCTGTAACTAAATTAGATTAGACAAGTGATATTTGAAATTGATGCTGATTTAATTGAGTGGTTTAATATGTAGCTATAAACAGGCACAAGTATAAGATTTTATCAGTTAAGGTGATTTTATGTTTCACATTCACATTTCAGTTCTCTTTAGTAACCACTGTGATTTTGGAATTGATGAAAGAAACATTTCTGTTTTGAAGATACTTATGCTAAAGTAGGTTTTTAAATTGACATTTCATTGAAAATAAGAGAAAATGTGAATGTAATTAACAAAAACCAGCTAACGTATTTTTTTTCCTGTTGGAGCCTCTGGGGGCATGAATTTTTTTTCAAAGGGGGCTTCTGAATTGAAACACTAAATTTTTGTTTTTGTTTTTGCTGGATATTAAATACATTGAGGTAAGATTTTCTTCTATAAAATACCTTTAAGGGGGCACCAATTATTGGGGAAACAATAGGTATTAAGAAATACTCAGTCTCTGTCCTCTGGTTACTGGTTCATCATGACTAGAATTATACAGGTTCATAATTAGCTCAAAGAAAAAAGTGGAGCAATTGTCATGACCAGGGCTCCTAAAATTTTGAAATCTCAATCGGTCCGAGACCTCGACCCCCCCTCCCCTCCCCCGAGACCAAGAACCAACAAAAAAATAGAAATGATTTATGGGCAAAGAACAATTTGAGTTACGATAGTGTTGACGTCGCGAAAATATGTGTTTTTCAAAGCGAAAGTAGAATTAGAGAGCTAATTTTACAACGTCAAACTAATCACTGATATTTTAAAGTGTGCTTTGTGCTGCAGCTAGCCACTACAATTACTATTAAGGCCTTAATGAAATTAAGCAGACGACAGTTATCGCCTATTTTCATGCACACTCCTCGCACCGGTTACGTCACGCTTTTCTACTTTACCTGTTTTCTGTACTGATCAGGGGAAGTAACCGCTGCGGGGAGTATGATTTCGATGAAATTATATTTCACAGTTTGAGCCGGTCAACTTTAATCGATTGGCCGGCTGCAAATCAAGCACACTTTTACTTGTTTACAAGTTAATTGGTGATAATTGCCGCGGGCAACAGTGACAGTTTTATGGTTTTATGATAGGTGTGAAGTACCGGATAAGCGATCAATTGAGGTTTTGGTATCAGATTTTGACTGTTTTTTGAAAAGTTAGACAGCTTTATTTTTTTTTGGAAATTATCTGGACCGATTTTTTAAGGACTTTTTGACATCGAAATCGGTCCATAGAGATAAAATTCGGTCAAAACCGGCAAATTTTCGGTTTTCGGGAGCCCTGGTCATGACCCCCTCGTCAGTGTCGCCATCAGCATCGGTGTTGGTTAACCTTTTAGTTAAGGTCCATTCCTCAGAAACTAACAAAGCTATTTACTTCAAATTAAGAATACATGTTCACTATCAAAATTTGACACCATTTCTCAAGGGCAGATAACCCTCTAATTATTTTGCTAAGTTATGCCCCTTTTTTAACCTTAAAATTTCTTGGTTATCCTTTTTGTAATATCCATTTCTCAAAAAAGAGTCAAAGATATTACATTCAGACTTAGAATACTTGATCACCAGCAAGACCACTGCAAAAGATTTTTGGTGTCCATGTCTCTTGGATCAAAGTTAGCCCCACCCCTGGAGTTACTTGAATTAGATTATATTTATATCAGATCCATTTACTGCTACGGATTCGCCGTATTTTGAAAAGAAATTCCGCAATATGTAAAGTGGCAGAAAAATATGTTTTTTTATTTGCTTCTGCTCTGGTAAATGATTCCTTTTTGATAATTAAATAATCATAGTTTAGAAGATGCTTAGGCATTTAGGTACCCAGGTGAGCCAAACGTAACTTTGAAAATGAAGTGGAGGAACAGGTCCATAGTAAAAAGCAAAAAAGCTCGCAGAATTATAAGACTACATACAAAGAAATGTTTCACTGACACTGTCATTCGCTTAGCGTGCTTAAAAGTGACAGCAATCCCAATGACACCTAGTTTGCTTGTTTATCTCGCTCAGCAAAATGAGAGTGCTTCGTAAATTGAAATGTTTGTCATTGTGATTTTTCCTGTGCACATGGCGGGCTGAATGATTGTAAATGGCATGTTGAAAGGTAAAATTCACTTGGAGTATTCAAATTTAAAAAGGAGTAACAAGTCTATAACAACATTCATGTCCAAGTCTTCTGTGTCAACTGACTTGATCATATAGGCAGAAGTTATTATTAGTGGACTGATTGCTGATTTAAATTAAACAATTAGCACAGTTTAAAAAAGAAACTACTGACAGACAATGAAACTACTGATGAATGGCTAAAACAAATACTGATAGGGCCAAAATGGGGTAAACAGGTCTGTTATATATAGGAAAAAAACTTCTTAAAGCTAGAAATAAACTATTATAATTAACATGGAGTCAGTAAGTATCCCCCCTCCTCCCAGTCCCCTCTGCATGGGTCCCCCTGTTAAACCCCCCACCCCAATATTTTTAGCTCACCTGAGCACTACTCAGGATGAGCTTTTGGGATTGTTGATTGTCCAGCCTCCATCAGCGTCTGTCGTGTGTCATCAACAATTTGACTTGAACGACTTCTCCATAACAGCCAAACCAGCATTGACAAAACATGCCTGGGATATTCCTTGCATGAAGCTCTACCAAAGTTGTTCAAAGAATTCTATTCCATCAAGAACTGTGGTTATCTGTCTGTGGACAGGTCTAATGTATATTTTAATCTGTTGGTTTGCTAATGTTAAAATCTGAAAAAATTAGAAGAATTACCTTCCAGCATTACGTTGGAAAATGGAAGAGAATCAGCAACTGTTATTTCATTGCTGTTTGAGAATGATTCATTTATTACACCCCCTAAACAAATTTTGAGGGGTTGGGGTGGGGGGGTATATAGGAATCACCCGGTGATTGGGCGGTCTGTTGCAATTTCCTTGTCCTGAGTATAATTTGAAAAGTAATGGTTGGAAATCAGTGCAATTCATACAATGGTCAAGCACAATGACAGGAAGTGCAGTGTGCAAGAGCCATAACTTGAACTTCAGTATTTGCATGGTTATTGCACTTTGTTGGTTTTCCTTGTTTGGAGAATAACTTGAAAACTGATGGTTGGAATTCAATGCAACTTCATACAATGGTCAACACAGTGAAAGGAAATGCAATATACAAAAAACAACTATCTTTAATTGCTCACAACCATATCTCTATTTCTATTTCTATTACAAAGTATTCTGTTACTAATAACTTCCTCAGTTCTGAAGCAGTCTTAGTGATAGCACTAGTCTACCACTGAAGTAAAGTATTTTTTATAAACTAAGTGTTACTATTCAGAGGTTTCATTAAGTTTTTGAGTTGGAGGGAATACATGTAAAGTAGGCGGGCATTTGCTGCCAGTTTTCTTTTTAGCTCACCTGTCACATAGTGACAGGGTGAGCTTTTGTGATCGCCTTTTGTCCATCGTCCATCCGTTGTCTGTTCACAATTGTTGTCCGCGCTCTAGCGGTCTTAATTTTGGTGCAATCTTCTTCAAACTTGGTCAGATTGTTTATCTCAATGATATCTAGGTCAAGTTCATAACTGGGTCGTCTCACCTTTAAAACTAGGTCACTAGGTCAAATTATAGAAAAAGCTTGTCCGCACTCTAGCAGTCTTAACTTTGGTCCGATCTTCTTCAAACTTGGTCAGATTGTTTATCTCAATGATATCTAGGTCAAGTTCATAACTGGGTCATGTGACCTTGAAAACAAGGTAACTAGTTCGAATTTTAGAAAAGGCTTGTCTGCACTCTAGCGGTCTTAATTTTGGTCCCATCTTCTTCAAGCTTGGTCAGAATGTTTATCTCAATGATATCTAGGTCAGGTTCGAAACTTGGTTATGTGACCTTGAAAACTAGGTCACTAGGTCAAATTATAGAAAAGCTTGTCCGCACTGTAGTAGTCTTAATTTTGCTCGATCTTCTTCAAGCTTTGTCAGAATGTTTATCTTGATGATATCTAGGTCAAGTTTGAAACTGGGTCATGTGACTTTGAAATTTAGGTCACTAGGTCAAGTTATGATAAAAGCTTTTCTGCACTCTAGTGGTCTTAATTTTGGTCTGATCTTCACTTTCATTACCATAAGATCTTGGTTCCTTTCTTCAAATTGCCATATTGCATTATTGGTTCCAGAGTTATGGCCCCTGAAAGTGCCAGAATTAACTATTTAGACCTTGTCTGCACAATAGCAGCTTCATTTTTGATTTGAATTTAATCAGACTTGTACAATACTTGAGTTAATATAAGATCTGGCAGGGTTGCCAGGGGACTTGAAAAGTCAGGGAAATTTGATTTTTTTTCAAGGTCAGGGAATTGTCAGGGAATTTTGAAAATTGGTCAGTGAAAAATAAAAATCCAGAAAAGTTAGTGAAAAGTCAGGGAAAAATAATTTTGAAGGGCTAATATTGTTCTGTTTTATTAAAGATTGCATTTACACATTTTTTCCGTTATGAATCTTTTTCTTTATAATTGTGTACATTGTATTTAAATAAAAGTTCTAGTTTTATAAATAACATTACTCAAAGACTGAAAGTCTCTGCAACCCTTACAACCAAAAATTAAAATAAGTATGTGTTACACTCGAAACCCATGTTCCTCCATTCAAGATCCATGTCACAGCAACCCTCTGAACTTAGTAAGTTCTGCTATATAGGCCTTACTGCTGATAGTTTATGTCTTGCCGATATATTTTTTGCATCTATGGTTGGATTTTAAAATAATTAGCAGAATTGGCAATAGAGTGAACATGTGTCATGTACATAATCCCTGTTTGGAACGGTGTTCCAACATTCAGTTCACAGCAACCTAGTTTTTAGCTCACTTGAGCACAAAGTGCTCAGGGTGAGCTTTTCTGATCAGTCATTGTCCTTCGTCCGTCCATCCGTCCGTCGTCAACTTTTCATTTAAATGACATCTCCTCTGAAACCAAAGGGCCAAATTAAATGAAACTTGCCTGGGATGTTCCTTGCATGAAGCTCTACCAAAGATGTTCAAAGAATTCAATTCCATCAAGAACTCTGGTTGCTTTGGCAACTTAAAGGAAAAACTTTGAAAATCTTCTTGTCTGAAACCACAAGGCCTGGAGCTTTGATATTTGGTATGAAGCATCATCTAGTGGACCTCTACCAAGTTTGTTCAAATTATGTCCCTGGGGTAAAAACTGACCCCGCCCCAGGGGTCAGTTGATTTTACATAGAGTTATATAGGGAAAACTTAAAAATCTTCTTCTCAGAAACCACAATGCCTACAGCTAAGATATTTAATATGTAGCATTTTCTAGTGGATGTCTACCAAGTTTGTTCAAAATATTTTCACTGGGTCAAAATTGGCCACCCCCAAGGGTTCTCTTGGTTTACATAGATTTATATAGGAAAAACATGAAAAAATAATTTTTCTCCAAAACAAATAGGTGTAGACCTTAGATATTTGGTGTTGAGTTTTGTGTAAAGAACCTTTACCAATATTGTTTAAATGTTGGCCCTGGGGTCAAAATTTGCCCCACCCCGGGGGCCCTTAATATGTAAAAAAGGAAATCTTCAAAAATCTACTTGTCTGAAACCACAAGGCCTAGAATTTTAAAATTTGGCATGAAGCAAGCTTTATCAAGCTTTTCCAAAATATTAGATTAGGTTAAAGGTCACGGAGTCTAAAAATAGATTTATCTATTGTACCTCATAAAGTCTTCATTTATAGACCAATATCATTGATATTCAATATATAGGTTCCTTGCATGGACCTCTTCCCATGGGTAGGGTTTGAGGTCACTGGGTCAAGGTCAAGGTCACCATAGCTTATAATAGATATTTCTACTTTCTGTCATAGAGCCTTTATTTATTGACTGATATTTTACATATTTGGTTTGTAGGCACTTGTATATTTTCAGTTAAAAAATGAAATACTGCTTAACAGCAAATCTACAGCCAAAGTACTCAGGTGAGCGATCCAGGGCCATCATGGCCCTCTTGTTTGTATATCGGCAGGTTTTTTAAAAAATATTGAGGCACAAACTTCTACATTTTTCAAGATACTGCTTTGAAACTTTAAATATGTTAGGTATCATGTGTATACGTGCCTGATATATTTTTTATGAGGCTCAGTCCATTATAGTCTAGGATGTGCTTTAACAATCCTGATGACGCACGACATCTAGTGAAACTCTACCAAAGATGACCCCATGGTCATAATTGCCTGCACCCTTTGAGTCAATTGGCAACTGTATTTGCATCCACTGACTCTTGCAACCATTGAGCAGTTGTTGGCAGGTGAGCGACCCAGGGTCCCATGGACCCTCTTGTTTAATAAAACAAGCCTGATTTTAGGGAAAGTAACCTCGGGAGGTGGGGGTGGGAGGGAGGAGATCTCATAATAACGGGACAATCTGCACCTCCTGCCTCTTAATGGAACCTCTGCCAGTACTGTTTAATTGAATATAAGGTTATTCTCTTCTTTTTATTTTTTCTTCAGAGACATTTTGAAGATGGAAAGAAGGACAACTTTTACACCACACAGATTTGTAAGTGTCTTTACTGCATGTAAATTTAAAGCTGATAAATACAATAAATAATAAAATCATCTTTAGGCCCAGAGTATCTATGATTGTACTGTTTAGTAAGTATTCGATATTGGATAGTGTGAACAACAATCAGTAATGTGTTGAGTATAGTACAAGGATGGGTAAAATTTTTTGAAAATAGTAATTACATAACTACATTTAAAATGAAAACTGCAAAATAATTAATTATAATAAACATATAGAGTTACAAGAAAGACACTAGATCTGGAATGTTTATTTTCAACATCAAATTTTTAAAAAAAAAAAAAAGATCGAGTCAATGCTATAGTCATGGTGTCGTCGTCATTGCCGTTCACGTCTGTATAACTTAAACATTGATCATAATGTTTTATTCCCTGGTGGATTAAAATTCATACTTGAACACAACAATCCTTTGGACAAGACCTTTAAGTAGATCAAACTAAACTTGACCATGACTCTTAAATGACCTTTAAATTCAAGGTCAGTATATTGAATTTTGCTAAAATTGACCATAACTTAATTATCAAGAGGTGGATTGTCTTCATTCTAGGACACAACAACCATTTAGACAAGATCTTCAAGTGGACAAGACTAAACTTGACCTTGAGTAAAAAACGACCTTTACCTTCAAGGTCAAATTATTGAATTTTTCTAAAATTGACCATTATTTTGTTATTTCTGGTTGGATTTGAATTAGACTTGGACAAAACAACACTTAAAATGACAAAGCTGACATGATAAATTATTCAAGTTTGACATTAACTTAAAACGATCATGACTGTCAAGGTCAAATGATTAAATTTTGCATATACATGTATTGCATAACTTTGTTGTTTATGAATGAATTTGATTCATACTTGGACAAAAAAACAATCATGACAAAACCAACATACTGAATAACTCAGGTTTGACCATAACCTAAAAATTGACCTTGACCTTCAAGGTCAGATGATTGAATTTTGTTTTAATTGTCATACCTTTCTCATTTATTTATGGATTTGATTCGGACAAAACAACACTTATGGCAAATCTTACATTTTGATTCAATCAGATATGACCTTGACCTTTCAGTGACCTTGACATTCATGGTCAAATTATTGAATTTGCTTAACCTGGTCATAACTTAGTTATTTTTGGTTGGATGTTAATAATACTTGGATAAAGCAACACTTACGACAAAGCGGACATGATTAATTATTCAAGTGCAGTCTTTGAATTTAGCCACCAGACCGAAGGCCCAGTCCAGCAAATTGGCGGACGGTCCAGTAAAAAATTACAAATCAGTGGTCCGACTGTCCAATGAATATTAGTGCTGCTTTTTAGCTCTACTTTTTTTGAAAAAAAAATCGAGTTATTGCTATAGTCATGGTGTCGTTGCCGTTGCCGTTCCCATCCGAAAACTTTAACATTGATCATAATTTTTTTATTCCTTGATGGATTATCTTCATACTTGGACACAACAACCCTTTGGACAAGGCCTTCAAGATGACTAGACTTAACTTGACCTTGACTATTGAATGACCTTCATATTCAAGGTCAAAATATTGAATTCTGCTAAAATTGGCCATAACTTTATTATTAGTAGGTGGATTCTCTTCATTTTTGGACACAACAACCCTTTGGACAAGATGTTTAAGCTGACCAGACTAAACTTGACCTTGACTCCAGGGCACTCATTTGGCCATTTTTGGGGCCGAATATCGGCCCCATTCCACTCTCAAGATCATATTTTTTTTCCCCTATTTCAGAAAAAAATTCCCCTCAAAAAAAAAAAAAAAAAAAAAAAAAAAAAAATGCCGAAAATGTTAGTAATTACTTTGGTTACGAACAATTTTGAGTACGAAGCCATATTATATTTCTTCACTAGTTACCTCCCCTTAATTTCTCATGTCCAATGAAATTAATCGTAACTGATCAGGTAGGAATATGTTTGGAATTTTCGGATATTACGGTTGTGAAGGTAGGAATACGTTTGGAATTTTCAGATATTACCGTTGCAAAGTAAAATGTCTCACAATCAAAACCACTACAAAAAAAGAATAACGTCAAAAACATCAGAAAAGTGTAAGAAAATGGACATTTTATTTAAGCAGCATGTATTATCTTTGTCTGAAATCACCACATCAACATCAACTACAGTCTCTAAAAAAGAATCACCAAAACGTAAAGCAGTATTCTCCCATAACCAAGTTGACTCCCTTTCTCATGATTCTAGTGATGATGATTCAGACATTAGTCTAGAAAAATTGATGTCTGAGTCAGTTGTCTCGAGTGTAATAAGAAATTCAAAACAATGAAGAATAAAGATACTTTAAGAACAACTTCATGTTATATTTTTTATTTGGTTAGGTCTATAGTAAAAGATATACTAGCTATTGAAAGTAGGCCTAATGGTAGGAAATAGTGCTAAAAGTAAGTGTAAAACCCTAGATCTAAAAAACTTATATATGACTCAAAATTCCCCTTTTTGTCTTAAAATGATGCAAAATTCCCCTTTCTGAGGGTATGGGTACCTGTCCCCAAAAGTTGTCTAGTGTCCTGCACTCATAAATGACCTTCATATTCAAGGTCAAAATATTGAATTTTGCTATAATTGGCCGTTACTTTATTAATAATAGGTGGATTCTCTTCTTGCTTGGACACAATAACCCTTTGGACAAGATCTTCAAGCAGACTTGACTTAATTTGACCTTGACTCATAAATGACCTTCACCTTCAAGGTCAAATTATTGAATTTTGCTAAAATTGATCATATCATTAGTATTTATGGTTGGATTTGATTTATACTTGGACAAAACAACACTTATGACAAAAGCGACACGTTGAATAACTCAGATTTGACCTTGATCTTAAAATTATTTGACCGTAAAGGTCAGATGATTGAATTTTGCTTAAAAAGTCATAACTTTCTCATTTATTTATAGATTTGATTCATTCTTGGATTAAACAACAATCCAACATTATGATTATTTTAACTTTGACCTTTTAATGACCTTTACAGTCAAGGTCAAATCATTGAATTTTGTTTAAACTGGCCATAATTTTGACTACTTTTTTGTTTTTTAGCTACAGCGATGAAATTTGGACGGTGTGCACAGTTTTTCGTTTCGATTTCAAAAATGTCATGGCATGATCTATATTTTTGACCTACTGACCTTCTGTTTTTTTTTTTGGAGCTATGGCAATGAAATTTGGACCATGTATACAGTTTTTTGTTCAGATTTCAAAAACGTCATAGCATGACCTGTATTTTTTACCTACTGACCAACTTTTTTGTTTTTTAGCTAAAGCAATGAAATTTGGACTGTGTGCACAGGTTTTCGTTTCGATTTCAAAATTGTCACGGCATGACCTTTATTTTTGACTGACTGACCTACTTTTTGTTTTTGGAGCTATGGCAGTGAAATTTGGACCATTTTTAGTGTTTTTTGTTCTGGTTTTAAAAAAAAACATCATAGCATGACCTATATTTTTGACCTACTGACCTCCTTATTTGTTTTAAAGCTACGGCAATAAAATTTGGACCGTGTGCACAGTTTTTTTTTCGATTTCGAAAATGTCATTGCATGACCTATATTTTTTACCTACTGACCTACTTTTTTGTTTTTTAGCTACAGCAATGAAATTTGGAACTTGTGCACAGTTTTTCTTTTCAATTTAAAAAATGTGACAGCATGACCTATATTTTTGACCTACTGACCTACATTTTTGTTTTTCAGCTACAGCAATGAAAATTGGACCCTGTGAACAGCTTTTCATTTCGATTTTAAAAATGTCATGGCATGACCTATATTTTTTGACCAACTGACATACTTTTTTTTTTTATTTACAGCAATAAAATTTGGACCTTGTGCACAGTTTTTTGTTCTGGTTTTAAAAAACATCATAGCATGACCTATGTTTTTTACCTACTGACCGACATTTTGTTTTTGGAGCTATGGCAATGAAATTTGTACAATATATACAGTTTTTTGCTCCGATTTTAAAAACGTCATAGCATGACCTATATTTTTGACCTACTGACCTAGTTTTTTGTTGTTTTAGCTACAGCAATAAAATTTGGACCGTGTGCACATTTTTTCTTTCCAGTTTCAAAAATGTCATGGCATGACCTATATTTTTGACCTACTGACCTACTTTTTGTTTTTGGAGCTTTTGCAATGAAATTTGGACCATGTATACAGTTTTTGTTTCGATATCAAAATCGTCATAGCATGACTAATATTTTTGACCTACTGATCTACTTTTTTGTTTTAAAGCTACTGCAATGAAATTTGGACCGTGTTTACAGTTTTTGTTCTGATTTCAAAAATGTAATCGCATGACCTATATTTTTGTCCTACTGACCTACTTTTTGTTTTTGGAGCTATGGCAATGAAATTTGGACCATATGCACTGTTTTTTGTTCTGATTTCAAAAATGTCATGGCATGACCTATATTTTTGACCTACTGACCTACTTTTTTGTTTTTGGAGCTATGGCAATTTGGACCGTGTTTACAGTTTTTGTTCCGATATCAAAAACATAATAGCATGACCTATTTTTTTGACCTACTGACCTACTTTTTGTTTTTGGAGCTATTGGAATGAAATTTTGACCATATGCACTGTTTTTTGTTCTGATTTCAAAAATGTCATGGCATGACCTATATTTTTGACCTACTGACCTACTTTTTTGTTTTTGGAGCTATGGCAATGAAATTTGGACCATGTGTACAGGTTTCTGTTCCGATATCAAAAATGTCATAGCATGACCTATATTTTTGACCTACTGACCTCCTTTTTGTTTTTGGAGCTATGGCAATGAAATTTGGACCATGTGTACAGGTTTCTGTTCCGATATCAAAAATGTCATAGCATGACCTATATTTTTGACCTACTGACCTCCTTTTTGTTTTTGGAGCTATGGCAATGAAATTTGGACCATGTGTACAGTTTTTGTTCTGATTTCAAAAACGTAATAGCATGACCTATTTTTTTGACCTACTGCCCTACTTTTGTTTTTGGAGCTATGGCAGTGAAATTTGGACCATGTGTACAGTTTTTTTCAATTTCAAAAATGTAATCGCATGACCTATATTTTTGACCTACTGACCTACTTTTTTGTTTTTGGAGCTATGGCAATGAAATTTGGACCATGTGTACAGGTTTCTGTTCCGATATCAAAAATGTCATAGCATGACCTATATTTTTGACCTACTGACCTCCTTTTTGTTTTTGGAGCTATGGCAATGAAATTTGGACCATGTGTACAGGTTTCTGTTCCGATATCAAAAATGTCATAGCATGACCTATATTTTTGACCTACTGACCTCCTTTTTGTTTTTGGAGCTATGGCAATGAAATTTGGACCATGTGTACAGTTTTTGTTCTGATTTCAAAAACGTAATAGCATGACCTATTTTTTTGACCTACTGCCCTACTTTTGTTTTTGGAGCTATGGCAGTGAAATTTGGACCATGTGTACAGTTTTTTTCAATTTCAAAAATGTAATCGCATGACCTATATTTTTGACCTACTGACCTACTTTTTTGTTTTTGGAGCTATGGCAATGAAATTTGGACCATGTGTACAGGTTTCTGTTCCGATATCAAAAATGTCATTGCATGACCTATATTTTTGACCTACTGACCTTTTTGTTTTTGGAGCTATGGCAATGAAATTTGGACCATGTGTACAGTTTTTGTTCTGATTTAAATACGTAATAGCATGACCTATTTTTTGACCTACTGACCTACTTTTTGTTTTTGGAGCTATTGGAATGAAATTTTGACCATATGCACTGTTTTTTGTTCTGATTTCAAAAATGTAATCGCATGACCTATATTTTTGACCTACTGACCTACTTTTTTGTTTTTGGAGCTATGGCAATGAAATTTGGACCATGTGTACAGGTTTCTGTTCCGATATTAAAAATGTCATTGCATGACCTATATTTTTGACCTACTGACCTTTTTGTTTTTGGAGCTATGGCAATGAAATTTGGACCATGTGTACAGTTTTTGTTCTGATTTCAAATACGTAATAGCATGACCTATTTTTTTGACCTACTGACCTACTTTTTGTTTTTGGAGCTATTGGATTGAAATTTTGACCATATGCACTGTTTTTTGTTCTGATTTCAAAAATGTCATTGCATGACCTATATTTTTGACCTACTGACCTACTTTTTTGTTTTTGGAACTATGGCAATGAAATTTGGACCATTTGTACAGTTATTTGTTTCGATTTCAAAAATGTCATTGCATGACCTATATTTTTGACCTACTTTTTGTTTTAAAGCTACAGCAAATTTTTCCCTGCATGGATCCTATATTCTGTGGGTAGGGTTTGAGGTCACTGGGTTAAGATCAAGGTCCCTATAGCTTATTATAGATATTTTTTACTTTTTGTCATAGAGCCTGTTTTTTTTTGACTGATATTTTACATGTTTACATATTTATATTTACATTACTTAAATATTTTCAATTAAAACATGAAAAACTGCTTAACAGCAAACCTTGTTACACTCTAGATGTAAGATTTTCGGTCCAAATTACCAAGAAATTTGTCATTTTTTTTTCTGTAATTTCTAGGTCAAGTTTGAATATGGGTCATCTGGGGTCAATTAATCAGGTCCATATCAATTTTGTTAAAAGCAGTCATACTCAGGTGAGCAATCTAAGGCCATCATGGCCCTTTTGTATTTGTTTTTCACTGCTTTAAAATGACCAAGAAATATCCATTTTCAATTACAAAAAGACTGGAACCCCAGTGTAGGTTTTTGCTTCCAAATATTGAAAACGCCTTCAAACTGGATACTCCTGTAAACTAGATAAAAGGCTAAGTACCACTCTCATCTGGCTTGGAGAGGTTCTACTGTAGTTGTTTTCCACCAAGGGTAACAGGAATATTTCTTTTATAACCCTCCATCAAAATTGCTCAAAGGATTTGAATCCTGCATAAGCTATAATTGGATTTTCATCAATATTTGTCTTCAAATGACATCCACACAAACCACTACACAGTTTGATTTAAACTTAGGAGAAATTTTTTTATTGTGATTGTGATTGTGATCGCTGGATGTTCATCATTTATCGTCTGTCTGTCTGTCCGTCCTCTGTTGTCTGTCTGTTCACATTTGCCTTGTGTATACAATAGAGGCTGTATTTTGGATCTTTATGAAACTTGGTCAGAATGTTTGTCTTGATGAAATCTAGGTTGGGATTTTATAGTGGTCATCTGGGGTCAAAAACTAGGTCATGGGATCAAATATTAGAGAAACCTAGTGAATGTGATAGAAGATGTTTTTTTCATCCAATTTTCCTTATATTTGGTCAGAATGTTTGTCTTGATGAAATCTAGGTTGGGATTTTATATGGGTAATTGGGGTCAAAGTAGGTATTTTGGTCAAATCATAGAAAAACCTTATGTATGCAATTGAAGATGTATTTTTCATTGGATCTTTATGAAACTTGGTCAGAATGTTGGGTCAAAAACTAGGTCACAGGGTCAAATCTTAGAAAAAGCTTGTGTATGCGATAAAAGCTGTATTTTTCTTCTGATTTTCCTAATATTTGGTCAGAATGTTTGTCTTAATTAAATCTAGGATGGGATTGTATATGGGTTATCCAGGGTCATAAAATAGGTCACAGGACCTATTTTTAGAAGACCTTCCCTTCAGCTACAACAATGAAACATTAGATAATTTTGCATGCAGATTAAATCTTTGACGGTGGATGATTTTGGCCTTAACCTACTTACGTACCTCCTGATCTTTGAGGTTTCTGTGCAATGATTCTCAGGTGAGAGATATCGGGCCATCTTGGCCCTCTTGTTTAAATTGCCCTTTTTACCTCACTTGAGCAAAGTGCTCATCAGTTAGCTTTTGCATTATTGATTGTCTGGCATCCATTGTTTTCTGTCATCAACAATTTGACTAATTAATCAGTTTCTCATCCTATACCTCTGAGCCAACTTTGACAAAACATGCCTTGGATCTTCCTTGCATGAAGCTCTAACAAAGTTGTTCAAAGTATTGAATTCCATCAAGAACTCTGGTTGGAAACAAAAAGGAAAAACTTTGAAAATCTTCTTATCTGAAACCACAAGGCCCTGAGCCTTAGGATTCGGTATATAGCATTGTCTAGTAGACCTCTATGAAATTTGTTCAAATTTTACCCCTGGGGTTATTTATGGGCATGGGGTCACTTGATTTTAAACTGGCTTTTATAGGGAAACTTAAAAAAAATCTTCTTGTCTGAAACCATAAAGCCAAGGGCTAAGATTTTTTTCATGGATCATCAACCCAAGGTCTTCTGCCAAAGTTGTTCAGATTATGTCCCTGGGGTCTTGAATGGCCCAGCCCCTGATCTGCAGGGTCACTTGATTTTACATTAAGCTTACATACGGAAGACTTTAAAAAAATCTTATCGCCTGAAACCATAAGACATAGAACTTAGGCATTTTGTATAGAGCATCAGCTAAAAGTCTTCTACCAAAGTTGTTCAAATTATTGCCTTGCAATCAGAATTAACCCCTGACCTAGGGGGTTCTGTTTGTGCAGAGTGTTCAAAGGTGAGCTGTTGGGATCATTGATTGTCTGGCGTCCATCAGCGTATGTCGTGCATCAGTGCATCTTGCGTCATCAATAATTTGACTTGAACAACTTCTCCTCCTAAATCGCTAAGACAGCATTGACAAAACATGCCTGGAATATTCCTTGTATGAAGCTCTACCGAAGTTGTTCAAAGAATTGAATTCCATCAAGAACTCTGGTTGCTATCACAACTGAAAGGAAAAACTTTGAAAATCTTGCCAGAAATTACAAGGCCCTGAGCCTTAAGATTTGGTATGAAGCATTGTCTAGTTGACCTCTACTGCAGACCCATAGCCATTGTACTCATTGTAGTGACTCAGGGCCATCATGGATCTCTTGTTAAGTAATATTGATATGCTTTTGATTAAAATGTGTGGAAGTTATGTGAATAGTGTCCTTTTTATTAGCTCACCTGAGCACAAAGTGCTCAGGGTGAGCTTTTCTGATCGGTCTTTGTCCGTCGTCCGTCAGTCCGTCTGTCCGTCGTCAACTTTTCATTCAAACGACATCTCCTCTGAAACCAATGGGGCAAATTTAATGAAACTTGCCTGGGATGTTCCTTGCATGAAGCTCTACCAAGATTGTTCAAATGGTTCTGGTCCATTGCATTTCTGGTTCACTGGAGCTAAAAATAGATTTTATAAGTTGGATCTTTAAAAATCTTCTTCTCCGAAACCACAAGGCCTGGAGCTTTGATATTTGGTATGAAGCATCATCTAGTGGACCTCTACCAAGTTTGTTCAAATTATGTCCCTGGGGACAAAACTGACCCCACCCCAGGGGTCAGTTGATTTTACAAAGAGTTATATAGGGAAAACTTGAAAATCTTCTTGTCAGAAACCACAAGGCCTAGAGTTTAGATATTTGGTGTGTAGCATTGTCTAGTGGACCTCTACTAAGTTTGTTCAAATCATGGCCTCTGGGTCAAAAATGGCCCCGCCCCGGGGGTCACTTGTTTTACATAGAGTTATATAGGAAAATCTTAAAAAAATCTTCTTGTCAGAAACCGTAAGTTATAGAGCTTAGATATTTGGTGTGTAGCATTGTCTAGTGGACCTTTACCAAGTTTGTTCAAATCCTGTCCTCTGGGTCAAGAATGGCCCCGCCCCAGGGGCTACTAGTTTTACATAGAGTTATATAAGAAAATCTAAAAAAAATCTTCTTGTCAGAAACCGTAAGTTATAGAGCTTAGATATTTGGTGTGTAGCATTGTCTAATGGGACCTCTACCAAGTTTGTTCAAATCCTGGCCTCTGGGTCAAAAATGACCCCGCCCCAGGGGCCACTAGTTTTACATAGAGTTATATAGGAAAATTTTAAAAAATCTTCTTGTCAGAAACCGTAAGTTATAGAGCTTAGATATTTGGTGTATAGCATTGTCTAGTGAACCTCTACCAAGTTTGTTCAAATCCTGTCCTCTGGGTCAAAAATGGCCCCGCCCCAGGGGCCACTAGTTTTACATAGAGTTATATAGGAAAATCTTAAAAAATCTTCTTGTCAGAAACCGTAAGTTATAGAGCTTAGATATTTGGTGTGAAGCATTGTCTAGTGGACCTCTACCAAGTTTGTTCAAATCCTGGCCTCTGGGTCAAAAATGACCCCACCCCAGGGGCCACTAGTTTTACATAGAGTTATATAGGAAAATCTTAAAAAATCTTCTTGTCAGAAACCGTAAGTTATAGAGCTGAGATATTTGGTGTGAAGCATTGTCTAGTGGACCTCTACCAAATTTGTTCAAATCCTGGCCTCTGGGTCAAAAATGGCCCCGCCGTCAGGGGTCACTTGTTTTACATAGAGTTATATAGGAAAATCTTAAAAAATCTTCTTGTCAGAAACAAGAAGGCCTACAGTTAAGATATTTGGTATGTAGCATTGTCTAGTGGACCTCTACCAAGTTTGTTCAAATCATGGCCTCTGGGTCAAAAATGGCCCCGCCCCGGGGGTCACTTGTTTTACATAGAGTTATATAGGAAAATCTTAAAAAAATCTTCTTATCAGAAACCGTAAGTTGTAGAGCTTAGATATTTGGTGTGTAGCATTGTCTAGTGGACCTCTACCAAGTTTGTTCAAATCCTGGCCTCTGAGTCAAAAATGGCCCCGCCCCAGGGGCCACTAGTTTTACATAGAGTTATATAAGAAAATCTAAAAAAATCTTCTTGTCAGAAACCGTAAGTTATAGAGCTTAGATATTTGGTGTGTAGAATTGTCCAGTGGACCTCTACCAAGTTTGTTAGAAAAATGTCCCTAGGGTCACTGTTGGCCCCGCCCGAGGGGTCACAAGTTTTAAATAACAATATAGAAGAAAATCTTTAAAAATCTTCTTGTCTGAAACCACAAGACCTAGAATTTTAAAATTTGGCATGAAGCAAGCTTTATCAAGCTTTTTCAAATTATTGGATTAGGTTAAAGGTCACGGAGGCTAAAAGTAGATTTATCTACTGTACCTCATAGAGCCTTCATTTATAGACCAATATCTTTGATATTCAGTATAGAGGTTCCTTGCATGGACCTCTACCCATGGGTAGGGTTTGAGGTCACTGGGTCAAGGTCAAGGTCACCATAGCTTATAATAGATATTTCTACTTTCTGTCATAGAGCCTTTATTTATTGACTGATATTTTACATATTTGGTTTGTAGGCACTTACATATTTTCAATTAAAAAATGAAATACTGCTTAACAGCAAACCTA
This sequence comes from Cyclina sinensis, assembly GCA_012932295.1. Taxonomy (NCBI): domain Eukaryota; kingdom Metazoa; phylum Mollusca; class Bivalvia; order Venerida; family Veneridae; genus Cyclina; species Cyclina sinensis. The sequence continues at coordinate 5,380,856 of JAAONU010000019.1, forward strand.
AGTACTCAGGTGAGCGATCCAGGGCCATCATGGCCCTCTTGTTTTTTTTAATTTATTGTAGATTCCAGCTCAGCAGGAAGCAAGCCATTGGCAGAATTATCTGGGTGATGAAACAGATCCTGCTGGATTTGTAGTAAAGAAAAAATGAAAACATAGGCAAGGAGATTTTTATTTCAGTTGTAGTTGTGATTTTTTGTCTAACTAATTGTTGAATCAGGTGAATCATGAGGTTGATATGTAGGTATGGAAGTCTGTTGTTTAAGTTTACCCTCGGAAAATCACAGCTTTGATTTGATATTCATCAATTATTTTAAGTTTGTCTGATATATTTTAGATGAGTTTGAATATGGGTCATAATGGGTAAAAAAAAACTAGGTCATATTGGAAAACCTTGTTTACCTTCTAGAGGCTACTATGTTTCATCTTAGAACTCAGTGTGATTTCTCAAGGTCAGGTTAGAATATAGGTCATTTTGAATCTAAACTGGTCACCACCTTACATCAGTGAAAACCTTGATATACACCAGAGGCCACAATTTTAGTTCAGCCATCATCATGCTCAACCAGAATGTTTTATGATCTCAAGGTCAGGTTCCAATATGGATCATATTGGCTAAAAACTAGGTCACCAGGTCATATCAAAGGAAAATCATTTTTACAAATTTGAAGCTACAAGTTTAGCCCAGTCTTCCAGAAACTCAATCAGAACATTTGCCGTGAAGATCTACAGGTCTAGTTTCAATATTGGTAATATGGGTCAAAAATTATGTCATTTCAAAAGAAAAATGTGGTCAACACTTTAGAGGTCACAGATTTAGCCTAAAATTACTGAAATTCAGTCAGAATATTGATGACTAAATATCGGTTATGGTGAGTCCAAACTAGGTCACACTAGTTGCCATACTTTTAGCCAATTGTTTTTCTAAAACTGTTTGACAATGTTTTTCTTAATGATCTTAGGTTAAATTCAAATATGGGCCATGTGGTCAAAAACTAAGTGATCTCATACAGTCATGTAAAACCTGCTTTATACTGATTGGGATCACCACCAAAATTGCTCATCAAAAGAAATGTTGCAAGTGGTGAATTGCACACATGCAGACATTACAGATGTATCTCTGTTAAAGTTTTAGATACAAAGTTGTAAAAAATAAAGTGTTCAGCAATGAAATAAATATATAAATCTTGCTACAAAGCATTACAAAAAATCTAAAATGAGAATGTACACATTTCTAGAGGCAAAATTTAAAAGTAATGTTATAAAATACTTAACTCAGTGTCACTTTCAGTTGTGAAAGTTTCGAAAACAAAATAATACAAAAATTACATTTTCAGCAGAGCAACAATAATGAATGCTTACATGTAAGAAAGAGATATTAGTGTCACAAAATCTTGTGTGTTAAAAAAATCTATATGCAAGACTAAAATCTTGTTAACATTAAGTTTGAGATTTTAATAGCAGACTTCATTACTGACCTTTTGCAACTGAGATGTTTCAGTAGTAATCAGGTAACCCGTAATCTTGACCATATTTTTCTGAATTTTAGGTAAAGGTGTTTTCACAAAGAAAAAAGTTCCATCTGGTTCATTTTCATAGTGAGTGAATTACAAAGAAGCTGTTGGAAGAGAATATGGAGTACCTGAAGGACTATGGTTCCTGTCTACTTCATTTTTCAGAAAATTGTGGTGGTAAGGTTGACTTTATTTGCAGTCTGATTAATTGTTGTTTGTTTCTCCTGTTTTTAGCTCACATGAGCTGGCTCAGGGTGAGCTATTAGGATCGATGAATGTCTGCCATCCGTTCACATTTAGTTCGTTAACACTCTACTGGTCACATTTTTGCTCCAATTGTCACGAAACTTTATCCGGATGTTTGTCCCAGTAATTACTTGGACGAGTTCGAATATGGGTCATGTGGGGTCAAAAACTAGGTCACACAGCCTGTATATGGAAAAACCTTGTTAACACCCTAGAGGTAAGATTTTCAGCCCGAATATCCTGGAAATTTGTCAGAAAAGTTGTTTCCATGATTTCTAGCTCAAGTTCGAATATGGGTCATCTGGGGTCAAAAACTAGGTCACAGAGCCCAAATATGGAAAAACTTGTTAACAATTTAGAGGTCACATTTTCAGTCCAAATTTCCTTGTAATATGTCAGAAAGGTTATTTGGGTGATTTCTAGCCCAAGTTCGAATATGGGTCATCTGGGGTCAAAAACTAGGTCACAGAGCCCAAATATGGAAAAACCTTGTTAACACTTTAGAGGTAACATTTTCAGTACAAATATCCTTGTAGTATGTCAGAAAGGTTATTTGGATGATTTCTAGTCAAGGTTCGAATATGGGTCATCTGGGGTCAAAAACTAGGTCACTGAGACCAAATATGGAAAAACCTTGTTAACACTCTGGAGGTAACATTTTCAGCCCAAATATCCTGGAAATATGTCAGAGAGGTTGTTTTGATGATTTCTAGCTCAAGTTTAAATATTGGTCATGTGGGGTCAAAAACTAGGTCACACAGCCCAAATATGGAAAAACCTTGTTTACACTCTAAAGGTAACATTTTCAGCCCAAATTTCCTGGAAATATGTCAGATAGGTTGTTTCGATGATTTCTAGGTCAAGTTCGAATATGGGTCATCTGGAGTCAAAAACTAGGTCATACAGCCTGAATATGAAAAAACCTTGTTAACACTCTAGAGGTAACATTTTCAGCCCAAATATCCTGGAAATATGTCAGAAAGGTTGTATCGATGATTTCTAGCCCATGTTCGAATATGGGTCATCTGGGGTCAAAAACTAGGTCACAGAGCTTAAATTTGGGAAAACCTTGTTTACACTCTACAGGTAACATTTTCAGCCCAAATATTCTGGAAATATGTCAGAAAGGTTATTTCCATCGTTTCTAGGTCATGTTCGAATATGGGTCATCTGAAGTCAAAAACTAGGTCACAGAGCCCAAAAATAGAAATATTTTGTTAAGGCTCTAGAGGCTACTGTTTCAGTCCAAATATCCTGGCAGTTTGTCAGAAAGGTTGTTTGGTTGTTCAAATTATTAGATTAGGTTAAAGGTCATGGAGGCTAAAAATAGATTTATCTACTGTACCTCATAAAGCTTCATTTATAGACCAATATCTTTGATATTCAGTATATAGGTTCCTTGCATGGACCTCTACCCATGGGTAGGGTTTGAGGTCACTGGGTCAAGGTCAAGGTCACCATAGCTTATAATAGATATTTCTACTTTCTGTCATAGAGCCTTTATTTATTGACTGATATTTTACATATTTGGTTTGTAGGCACTTATATATTTTCAATTAAAAAATGAAATACTGCTTAACAGCAAACCTACAGCCAAAGTACTCAGGTGAGCGATCCAGGGCCATCATGGCCCTCTTGTTTGTTTTTTTGTTATTTTCCTATAGAATGCATAGTCCCATGTTTTTTTAACCTAGGTTAAGGGTTGGTCATGACAAGTAGATGACCCCTATATTTTCTCACGTCACTAGGTCAAAGGCCAAGGTCACAATAATCTTGAAAAGCAAAATGGTTTCTAATGAATAACTATAGAAAGCTTAGACCTGTTTTCCTAAAATTTAGTATGTAGGTTGGTCATGACAGGTAGATTACCCCTTTAGTTTTTTTAGGTCACCAGGTAAAAGGCCAAGGTCAGTGACCATGAAAAGAAAAATGGTTTCTGAAAAATTTCTTTAGAAAGCCTGAGCCCAACTACCGTTAACTTATAAGCAGGTTAGTCATGACCATTAAATGACCCCTATTGTTTAAGGGTTATTAGGTCAAAGGTCAAGGTTACAGTAACCATGAAATCAGAAAAGTTTCTGCTAAATATTGAATGAATCCTTGGGTCTAGGTAAGACTAACTTAGTGTGTGGGTTGGTCATGATTTGTAGATGACCTCTTTACATTTTTAAGTCACCAGATCAAAGGCCAAGGTCACAATGACCTTGAAAACCAAAATGGTTCTAGTTAATAACTACTGAATGCTTTGGCCCCTGTTCACCAATCTTTGTATATTGGTAATTCATGACTAGAAGAAGTCCTTTTTAGCTCACCTGAGCAGGTAGTGCTCATGTTAGCTTTTAGGATAGGGATTGTCCGTCATCCGTCCGTCCATCGTCCACAATTCATTCAAACTACATCTCTGAAACCACTGGGCCAAATTTGATGAAACTTGCCTAGGATGTTCCTTGCATAAAGCTCTACCAAGTTTATTCAAATGGTTCTGGTCAATTGCATTTCTGGGTCACAGGAGCTAAAAACAGATCTAAAAAGTTGGATCTTTAAAAATTAACATCTCCAAAATCACAAGGCCTGGAGCTTTGATATTTGGTATAAAGCATCATCAAGTGGACCTCTACCAAGTTTGTTCAAATTATGTCCCTGGGGTCAAATCTGACCCTGCCCCAGGGGTCACTTGTTTTAGCTCACCTGAGCACAACGTATAATTATGTATATGTATATAATATAGTAAAAACTTAAAAAAATCTTCTCCTTTAAAATGACAAAGCCTAAAGCTTAGATATTTGGTATGAAATATTGTCTAGTGAACCTTTTCCAAGTTTGTTTAAATTATATCCCTGGGGTAAAAATTGGACCTGCCCTGGGGTCATAGATATTCTTTATGTGCATATAGTAAAAACATAAGAAAATTATCCTCTGAAGCTTCAAAGGCTAGAACTTAGATATTTGGCATGAAACATTGTTGACCTCTACAAACATTGTTCAAATTATTGCCATAGGGTCAAAATTAGCCCTGCCCTTGGGGTCATGGGATTTCTTTATACATATAGAAAAAGTGATCTCTGAAACAGAGAAAGCTAGAGCTTAGATATTTTACATGAAACATTGTCTGGTACCAAATCAAGATTGTTTAAATTAAAGCTTGGGGTCACAGTTAGGATGGTTGTTTGTCCGGTGTCTGTCAGCGTGCGTCGTGCGTCGTCAACAATTTGACTTAAACAACATCTCCTCCTAAACTGCTGAGCCAACATTGATGAAACATGCCTGGGATATTCCTTGCATGAAGCTGTACCAAAGTTGTTCAAAGCATTCAATTCCATCAAGAACGCTGGTTGCTATGGGAACTTAAAGGAAAAACTTTGAAAGTCTTCTTGTCTGAAACCACAAGGCCCTGAGCCTTAGGATTTGGTTTGTAGCATTGTCTAGTGGACCTCTACCAAGTTTTTTCAAATTATACCCCTGGGGTCAAATTTGGCCCCACCTCGGGGGACAATTGATTTTATATAGGCTTATATTGAGAAAACTTTGAAAATCTTCTTGTCTGAAACAACATGTGCCTGAGCCTTAATATTTGGTGTGTAGCATCGTCTAGTAAACCTCTACCAAGTTTGTTTAAATTATACCCCTGGGGTCAAATTTGGCCCTACCCCGGGGTCATTGGTTTTATAAAGGCTTATATAGAGAAAACTTCTTGTAGAAGGAGAGGTAACATTTTCAGTCCAAATAATCTGGAAATTTGTTAGAAAGGTTGTTTCTATGCTTCTAGCTCAAGTTCAAATATGGGTCATCTGGGTTCAAAAACTAGGCCACAGAGCTATAAAAAATAGAAAAATCTTGTTAACACTCTAGAGCTTACATTTTCAGTCAAAATATCGCAGAAATTTGTCAGAAAAGTTGTTTTAATGATTTCTAGCTCATGTTCGAAAATGGGTCATCTGGGGTCAAAAACTAGGTCACATAGCTGAAATATGGAAAAACTTTGTTAACACTCTAGAGGTAACCTTTTCAGTCCAAATAACCAGAAAATCCGTCTGAAAGGTTGTTTCAAGTTCGAATATGGGTCACCTGGATTCAAAAACTAGGTCACAGAGCCCAAAAATAGAAAAAAAAAATTGTTAACACTGAAGAGGCTACTTTTCAGTCCAAATATTCTGGAAATTTTTCAGAAACGTGGTTTTAATGATTTCTTGCTCAGATTCCAAAATGGGTCATCTGGGGTCAAAAACTAGGTCACAGAGCCCAAATATTGAAAAACCTTGTTAACACTCTAGAGGTAACATATTCAGTCCAAATAACTGGAAATTTGTCAGAAAGATTGTTTCAATGATTTTTAGCTCAATTTTGAATATGGGTTTTCTGGGGTCAAAAACTAGGTCACAGGGTCAAAAAGTAGAAAAGCATTGTTAACACTCTAGAGCTTACATTTTCAGTCAAAATATCCTTGAAATTTGTCAGAAAGGTTGTTTCAATGATTTCTAGCTCAGATTTGGATATAGGTCATTTGGGATCAAAAAATAGGTCACAGAGCCCTAAAATGTAAAAAGCATTTTAACACTCCAGAGGTTACATTTTCAGTCCAAATATCCTGGAAATTTTTCAGACAGGTTGTTTTGATAATTTCTAGCCCAAGTTCGAATATGGGTCATCTTTGGTCAAAAACTAGGTCACAGAGCCCAAATATGGAAAAACCTTGTTAACACTCTAGATTTTAATTCCAATAACCTGAAAATTTGTCAGAAAGGTTGCTTCTATGATTTCTAGCTCAAGTTTGGATATGGGTCATCTGGGTCAAAAGCTAGGTCACAAAGCCCAAATATCAGAAAACCTTGTTAACACTCTAGAGGCTACATTTTCAGTCCAAATAACCTGGAAATTTGTCAGAAAGATTGTTTCAATAATTTCTAGGTCAAGTTTGAATATGGGTCATCTTGGGTCAGTTTACTAGGTCCATAGCAACTTTGTTAAAAGCAGTCATATTCAGGTGAGCGATACAGGGCCTGATGGCCCTCTTGTTTGATGTACAGCTATGAAATTTGGACCATGTTCACAATTTCAGATGTAGAAACGCACTTTGATGTTAGATGACCAAAATTTTGACCTGGTGACCTATTTTCTTGTTTTTTGATGTACAGCTATGAAATTTGGACCATGTGCACAGTTTCAGATGTAGAATTGAACTTTGATGTTAGATGACCTAGATTTTTACCTTGTGTCCTACTTTCTTGCTATTTATCTACAGTTACGAAATTTGGACCATGTGCACAATTTCAGATGTAGAAACGCACTTTGATGTTAGATGACCTAAATTTTTACCTACAGTACGTGCCAGGAGGAACTCTCGTTTTGGTCGAGGTTGTCGCGGACTGCCCATTCCTTAAAACGCGACCAAATCTGCCATGGTCACCAAATATCGCGGCGGACGTCTGCTAAATGGTTCCGCGAATTTTTTCGCAGGTAAGAATTGACATATCGAGGCTCACAAAGTTCCTGATTACACGCATTTTGGCGAATTTTACGCTTTAAAATATCATTTAAATGTATAAAACTCTCATAAAACTCTCATTCTGATGCATTTGTTTACGAATGCTCATATTTGTTAACGGAAGGAATGACAATTCAAAACCGAAAGTAATTGCTTCTCGGAACAGCTGACCCTATTTTCAGAAAATAAATTGACTGGTTTTCGATTTACACATGTTAAAACGGATTTCCTATTTTTAAAGAAAACATACAACATGTAAACCCTACTGCGACATCTGTATCATCTATGCACTTGACAAAATTATTGATCGATTTTGCTATACAATAACGAGCGTTTTCAGCGACGGAAGTACACATAAACCTACACAGCAAATGTATGAGAAATTTTGGTTTTAATTTTACCAAATGTCACATAATTGGCAGATGTAAAATACACAGTTTCATTACAGTCACATCATTAAATTTTCAGCTTATCCAGGTGAGTTATGACTAATTATTTTCGCGCTGGTTGTCAAATATCACCGAGATATTTCTAGGAAATCCCTTTTTTTCCTCAATGTCCCGGCGGATATTTTTTCTCCTAGCCCGCGAAATAAAGCGGAAAATGTGAGTTCCTCCTGGCGCGTACCGTAGTGACCTACTTTCTTGTTTTTTGATGTACAGCTATGAAATTTGGACCATTTGCACAGTTTCAGTTGTAGATTTGAACTCTGATGTTGTATGACCTAAAGTTTGACCTAGTGTCCTACATTTTTGTTTTTTCTTAAACTGATATGAAATTTGGACCATGTGTACAGTTTCAGATATAGAATTGAATTTTGATGTTAGATGACCTAAATTTTGACCTAGTGACCTACTTGTTTTTTATGTACAGCTATGAAATTTGGACCAATTGCACAGTTTCAAATGTAGAATTGAACTTTGATGTTAGATGACCTAGATTTTAACCTAGTGACCTACTTTCTTGCTTTTTAGCTCACCTGAGCGAATGCTCAGGGTGAGCTATTGTGATCGCTGGATGTCCGTCGTCTGGCGTCTGTCGTCTGTCTGTTCACATTTGCCTTGTGTATGCGATAGAGGCTGTATTTGTGATTGGATCTTTATGAAACTTGGTCAGAATGTTTGTCTTGATGAAATCTAGGTTGATATTATATATGGGTCATCTGGGTTCAAAAACTAGGTCACGGGGTCCAATCTAAGAAAAACCTTGTGTATGCGATAGAAGCTATATTTTTCATTGGATTTTCCTAATATTTTGTCAGACTGTTTGTCTTGATGAGATCTAGGTTGGAATTGTATACGGGTCATCTGGGGTCAAAAACTAGGTCACTAGTTATATAGGAAAATTTTAAAAAATCTTCTTGTCAGAAACCGTAAGTTATAGAGCTTAGATATTTGGTGTATAGCATTGTCTAGTGAACCTCTACCAAGTTTGTTCAAATCCTGTCCTCTGGGTCAAAAATGGCCCCGCCCCAGGGGCCACTAGTTTTACATAGAGTTATATAGGAAAATCTTAAAAAATCTTCTTGTCAGAAACCGTAAGTTATAGAGCTTAGATATTTGGTGTGAAGCATTGTCTAGTGGACCTCTACCAAGTTTGTTCAAATCCTGGCCTCTGGGTCAAAAATGACCCCGCCCCAGGGGCCACTAGTTTTACATAGAGTTATATTGGAAAATCTTAAAAAATCTTCTTGTCAGAAACCGTAAGTTATAGAGCTGAGATATTTGGTGTGAAGCATTGTCTAGTGGACCTCTACCAAATTTGTTCAAATCCTGGCCTCTGGGTCAAAATTGGCCCCGCCGTCAGGGGTCACTTGTTTTACATAGAGTTATATAGGAAAATCTTAAAAAATCTTCTTGTCAGAAACAAGAAGGCCTACAGTTAAGATATTTGGTATGTAGCATTGTCTAGTGGACCTCTACCAAGTTTGTTCAAATCATGGCCTCTGGGTCAAAAATGGCCCCGCCCCGGGGGTCACTTGTTTTACATAGAGTTATATAGGAAAATCTTAAAAAAATCTTCTTATCAGAAACCGTAAGTTATAGAGCTTAGATATTTGGTGTGTAGCATTGTCTAGTGGACCTCTACCAAGTTTGTTCAAATCCTGGCCTCTGAGTCAAAAATGGCCCCGCCCCAGGGGCCACTAGTTTTACATAGAGTTATATAAGAAAATCTAAAAAAATCTTCTTGTCAGAAACCGTAAGTTATAGAGCTTAGATATTTGGTGTGTAGAATTGTCCAGTGGACCTCTACCAAATTTGTTAGAAAAATGTCCCTAGGGTCACTATTGGCTCCGCCCGAGGGGTCACAAGTTTTAAATAACAATATAGAAGAAAATCTTTAAAAATCTTCTTGTCTGAAACCACAAGACCTAGAATTTTAAAATTTGGCATGAAGCAAGCTTTATCAAGCTTTTTCAAATTATTGGATTAGGTTAAAGGTCACGGAGGCTAAAAGTAGATTTATCTACTGTACCTCATAGAGCCTTCATTTATAGACCAATATCTTTGATATTCAGTATAGAGGTTCCTTGCATGGACCTCTACGCATGGGTAGGGTTTGAGGTCACTGGGTCAAGGTCAAGGTCACCATAGCTTATAATAGATATTTCTACTTTCTGTCATAGAGCCTTTATTTATTGACTGATATTTTACATATTTGGTTTGTAGGCACTTACATATTTTCAATTAAAGAATGAAATACTGCTTAACAGCAAACCTAAGTACTCAGGTGAGCGATCCAGGGCCATCATGGCCCTCTTGTTTTTTTTTTAATTTATTGTAGATTCCAGCTCAGCAGGAAGCAAGCCATTGGCAGAATTATCTGGGTGATGAAACAGATCCTGCTGGATTTGTAGTAAAGAAAAAATGAAAACATAGGCAAGGAGATTTTTATTTCAGTTGTAGTTGTGATTTTTTGTCTAACTAATTGTTGAATCAGGTGAATCATGAGGTTGATATGTAGGTATGGAAGTCTGTTGTTTAAGTTTACCCTCGGAAAATCACAGCTTTGATTTGATATTCATCAATTATTTTAAGTTTGTCTGATATATTTTAGATGAGTTTGAATATGGGTCATAATGGGTAAAAAAAAACTAGGTCATATTGGAAAACCTTGTTTACCTTCTAGAGGCTACTATGTTTCATCTTAGAACTCAGTGTGATTTCTCAAGGTCAGGTTAGAATATAGGTCATTTTGAATCTAAACTGGTCACCACCTTACATCAGTGAAAACCTTGATATACACCAGAGGCCACAATTTTAGTTCAGCCATCATCATGCTCAACCAGAATGTTTTATGATCTCAAGGTCAGGTTCCAATATGGATCATATTGGCTAAAAACTAGGTCACCAGGTCATATCAAAGGAAAATCATTTTTACAAATTTGAAGCTACAAGTTTAGCCCAGTCTTCCAGAAACTCAATCAGAACATTTGCCGTGAAGATCTACAGGTCTAGTTTCAATATTGGTAATATGGGTCAAAAATTATGTCATTTCAAAAGAAAAATGTGGTCAACACTTTAGAGGTCACAGATTTAGCCTAAAATTACTGAAATTCAGTCAGAATATTGATGACTAAATATCGGTTATGGTGAGTCCAAACTAGGTCACACTAGTTGCCATACTTTTAGCCAATTGTTTTTCTGAAACTGTTTGACAATGTTTTTCTTAATGATCTTAGGTTAAATTCAAATATGGGCCATGTGGTCAAAAACTAAGTGATCTCATACAGTCATGTAAAACCTGCCTTATACTGATTGGGATCACCACCAAAATTGCTCATCAAAAGAAATGTTGCAAGTGGTGAATTGCACACATGCAGACATTACAAATGTATCTCTGTTAAAGTTTTAGATACAAAGTTGTAAAAAATAAAGTGTTCAGCAATGAAATAAATATATAAATCTTGCTACAAAGCATTACAAAAAATCTAAAATGAGAATGTACACATTTCTAGAGGCAAAATTTAAAAGTAATGTTATAAAATACTTAACTCAGTGTCACTTTCATTTGTGAAAGTTTCAAAAACAAAATAATACAAAAATTACATTTTCAGCAGAGCAACAATAATGAATGCTTACATGTAAGAAAGAGATATTAGTGTCACAAAATCTTGTGTGTTAAAAAAATCTATATGCAAGACTAAAATCTTGTTAACATTAAGTTTGAGATTTTAATAGCAGACTTCATTACTGACCTTTTGCAACTGAGATGTTTCAGTAGTAATCAGGTAACCCGTAATCTTGACCATATTTTTCTGAATTTTAGGTAAAGGTGTTTTCACAAAGAAAAAAGTTCCATCTGGTTCATTTTCATAGTGAGTGAATTACAAAGAAGCTGTTGGAAGAGAATATGGAGTACCTGAAGGACTATGGTTCCTGTCTACTTCATTTTTCAGAAAATTGTGGTGGTAAGGTTGACTTTATTTGCAGTCTGATTAATTGTTGTTTGTTTCTCCTGTTTTTAGCTCACGTGAGCTGGCTCAGGGTGAGCTATTAGGATCGATGAATGTCTGCCATCCATTCACATTTAGTTCGTTAACACTCTACTGGTCACATTTTTGCTCCAATTGTCACGAAACTTTATCCGGATGTTTGTCCCAGTAATTACTTGGACGAGTTCGAATATGGGTCATGTGGGGTCAAAAACTAGGTCACACAGCCTGTATATGGAAAAACCTTGTTAACACCCTAGAGGTAAGATTTTCAGCCCGAATATCCTGGACATTTGTCAGAAAAGTTGTTTCCATGATTTCTAGCTCAAGTTCGAATATGGGTCATCTGGGGTCAAAAACTAGGTCACAGAGCCCAAATATGGAAAAACTTGTTAACAATTTAGAGGTCACATTTTCAGTCCAAATTTCCTTGTAATATGTCAGAAAGGTTATTTGGGTGATTTCTAGCCCAAGTTCGAATATGGGTCATCTGGGGTCAAAAACTAGGTCACAGAGCCCAAATATGGAAAAACCTTGTTAACACTTTAGAGGTAACATTTTCAGCACAAATATCCTTGTAGTATGTCAGAAAGGTTATTTGGATGATTTCTAGTCCAGGTTCGAATATGGGTCATCTGGGGTCAAAAACTAGGTCACTGAGACCAAATATGGAAAAACCTTGTTAACACTCTGGAGGTAACATTTTCAGCCCAAATATCCTGGAAATATGTCAGAGAGGTTGTTTTGATGATTTCTAGCTCAAGTTTAAATATTGGTCATGTGGGTTCAAAAACTAGGTCACACAGCCCAAATATGGAAAAACCTTGTTTACACTCTAGAGGTAACATTTTCAGCCCAAATTTCCTGGAAATATGTCAGATAGGTTGTTTCGATGATTTCTAGGTCAAGTTCGAATATGGGTCATCTGGAGTCAAAAACTAGGTCATACAGCCTGAATATGGAAAAACCTTGTTAACACTCTAGAGGTAACATTTTCAGCCCAAATATCCTGGAAATATGTCAGAAAGGTTGTATCGATGATTTCTAGCCCAGGTTCGAATATGGGTCATCTGGGGTCAAAAACTAGGTCACAGAGCTTAAATTTGGGAAAACCTTGTTTACACTCTACAGGTAACATTTTCAGCCCAAATATTCTGGAAATATGTCAGAAAGGTTATGTCCATCGTTTCTAGGTCATGTTCGAATATGGGTCATCTGAAGTCAAAAACTAAGTCACAGAGCCCAAAAATAGAAATATTTTGTTAAGGCTCTAGAGGCTACTGTTTTAGTCCAAATATCCTGGCAGTTTGTCAGAAAGGTTGTTTGGTTGTTCAAATTATTAGATTAGGTTAAAGGTCATCGAGGCTAAAAATAGATTTATCTACTGTACCTCATAAAGCCTTCATTTATAGACCAATATCTTTGATATTCAGTATATAGGTTCCTTGCATGGACCTCTACCCATGGGTAGGGTTTGAGGTCACTGGGTCAAGGTCACTATAGCTTATAATAGATATTTCTACTTTCTGTCATAGAGCCTTTATTTATTGACGGATATTTTACATATTTGGTTTGTAGGCACTTATATATTTTCAATTAAAAAATGAAATACTGCTTAACAGCAAACCTACAGCCAAAGTACTCAGGTGAGCGATCCAGGGCCATCATGGCCCTCTTGTTTGTTTTTTTGTTATTTTCCTATAGAATGCATAGTCCCATGTTTTTTTAACCTAGGTTAAGGGTTGGTCATGACAAGTAGATGACCCCTATATTTTCACACGTCACTAGGTCAAAGGCCAAGGTCACAATAATCTTGAAAAGCAAAATGGTTTCTAATGAATAACTATAGAAAGCTTAGACCTGTTTTCCTAAAATTTAGTGTGTAGGTTGGTCATGACAGGTAGATTACCCCTTTAGTTTTTTTAGGTCACCAGGTAAAAGGCCAAGGTCAGTGACCATGAAAAGAAAAATGGTTTCTGAAAAATTTCTTTAGAAAGCCTGAGCCCAACTACCATTAACTTATAAGCAGGTTAGTCATGACCATTAAATGACCCCTATTGTTTAAGGGTTATTAGGTCAAAGGTCAAGGTTACAGTAACCATGAAATCAGAAAGGTTTCTGCTAAATATTGAATGAATCCTTGGGTCTAGGTAAGACTAACTTAGTGTGTGGGTTGGTCATGATTTGTAGATGACCTCTTTACATTTTTAAGTCACCAGATCAAAGGCCAAGGTCACAATGACCTTGAAAACCAAAATGGTTCTAGTTAATAACTACTGAATGCTTTGGCCCCTGTTCACCAATCTTTGTATATTGGTAATTCATGACTAGAAGAAGTCCTTTTTAGCTCACCTGAGCAGGTAGTGCTCATGTTAGCTTTTAGGATAGGGATTGTCCGTCATCCGTCCGTCCGTCGTCCACAATTCATTCAAACTACATCTCTGAAACCACTGGGCCAAATTTGATGAAACTTGCCTAGGATGTTCCTTGCATAAAGCTCTACCAAGTTTATTCAAATGGTTCTGGTCCATTGCATTTCTGGGTCACAGGAGCTAAAAACAGATCTAAAAAGTTGGATCTTTAAAAATTAACATCTCCAAAATCACAAGGCCTGGAGCTTTGATATTTGGTATAAAGCATCATCAAGTGGACCTCTACCAAGTTTGTTCAAATTATGTCCCTGGGGTCAAATCTGACCCTGCCCCAGGGGTCACTTGTTTTAGCTCACCTGAGCACAACGTATAATTGTGTATATGTATATAATATAGTAAAAACTTAAAAAAATCTTCTCCTTTAAAATGACAAAGCCTAAAGCTTAGATATTTGGTATGAAATATTGTCTAGTGAACCTTTTCCAAGTTTGTTTGAATTATATCCCTGGGGTAAAAATTGGACCTGCCCTGGGGTCATAGATATTCTTTATGTGCATATAGTAAAAACATAAGAAAATTATTCTCTGAAGCTTCAAAGGCTAGAACTTAGATATTTGGCATGAAACATTGTTGACCTCTACAAACATTGTTCAAATTATTGCCATAGGGTCAAAATTAGCCCTGCCCTTGGGGTCATGGGATTTCTTTATACATATAAAAAAAGTGATCTCTGAAACAGAGAAAGCTAGAGCTTAGATATTTTACATGAAACATTGTCTGGTACCAAATCAAGATTGTTTAAATTAAAGCTTGGGGTCACAGTTAGGATGGTTGTTTGTCCGGTGTCTGTCAGCGTGCGTCGTGCGTCGTCAACAATTTGACTTAAACAACATCTCCTCCTAAACTGCTGAGCCAACATTGATGAAACATGCCTGGGATATTCCTTGCATTAAGCTGTACCAAAGTTGTTCAAAGCATTCAATTCCATCAAGAACGCTGGTTGCTATGGGAACTTAAAGGAAAAACTTTGAAAATCTTCTTGTCTGAAACCACAAGGCCCTGAGCCTTAGGATTTGGTTTGTAGCATTGTCTAGTGGACCTCTACCAAGTTTTTTCAAATTATACCCCTGGGGTCAAATTTGGCCCCACCTCGGGGGACAATTGATTTTATATAGGCTTATATTGAGAAAACTTTGAAAATCTTCTTGTCTGAAACAACATGTGCCTGAGCCTTAATATTTGGTGTGTAGCATCGTCTAGTAAACCTCTACCAAGTTTGTTTAAATTATACCCCTGGGGTCAAATTTGGCCCTACCCCGGGGTCATTGGTTTTATAAAGGCTTATATAGAGAAAACTTCTTGTAGAAGGAGAGGTAACATTTTCAGTCCAAATAATCTGGAAATTTGTTAGAAAGGTTGTTTCTATGCTTCTAGCTCAAGTTCAAATATGGGTCATCTGGGTTCAAAAACTAGGTCACAGAGCTATAAAAAATAGAAAAATCTTGTTAACACTCTAGAGCTTACATTTTCAGTCAAAATATCGCAGAAATTTGTCAGAAAAGTTGTTTTAATGATTTCTAGCTCATGTTCGAAAATGGGTCATCTGGGGTCAAAAACTACGTCACATAGCTGAAATATGGAAAAACTTTGTTAACACTCTAGAGGTAACCTTTTCAGTCCAAATAACCCGAAAATCCGTCTGAAAGGTTGTTTCAAGTTCGAATATGGGTCACCTGGATTCAAAAACTAGGTCACAGAGCCCAAAAATAGAAAAAAAAAATTGTTAACACTGAAGAGGCTACTTTTCAGTCCAAATATTCTGGAAATTTTTCAGAAACGTGGTTTTAATGATTTCTTGCTCAGATTCCAAAATGGGTCATCTGGGGTCAAAAACTAGGTCACAGAGCCCAAATATTGAAAAACCTTGTTAACACTCTAGAGGTAACATATTCAGTCCAAATAACTGGAAATTTGTCAGAAAGATTGTTTCAATGATTTTTAGCTCAATTTTGAATATGGGTTTTCTGGGGTCAAAAACTAGGTCACAGGGTCAAAAAGTAGAAAAGCATTGTTAACACTCTAGAGCTTACATTTTCAGTCAAAATATCCTTGAAATTTGTCAGAAAGGTTGTTTCAATGATTTCTAGCTCAGATTTGGATATAGGTCATTTGGGATCAAAAAATAGGTCACAGAGCCCTAAAATGTAAAAAGCATTTTAACACTCCAGAGGTTACATTTTCAGTCCAAATATCCTGGAAATTTTTCAGACAGGTTGTTTTGATAATTTCTAGCTCAAGTACTCATATGGGTCATCTTTGGTCAAAAACTAGGTCACAGAGCCCAAATATTGAAAAACCTTGTTAACACTCTAGATTTTAATTCCAATAACCTGAAAATTTGTCAGAAAGGTTGCTTCTATGATTTCTAGCTCAAGTTTGGATATGGGTCATCTGGGTCAAAAGCTAGGTCACAAAGCCCAAATATCGGAAAACCTTGTTAACACTCTAGAGGCTACATTTTCAGTCCAAATAACCTGGAAATTTGTCAGAAAGATTGTTTCAATAATTTCTAGGTCAAGTTTGAATATGGGTCATCTTGGGTCAGTTTACTAGGTCCATAGCAACTTTGTTAAAAGCAGTCATATTCAGGTGAGCGATACAGGGCCTGATGGCCCTCTTGTTTGATGTACAGCTATGAAATTTGGACCATGTTCACAATTTCAGATGTAAAAACGCACTTTGATGTTAGATGACCAAAATTTTGACCTGGTGACCTATTTTCTTGTTTTTTGATGTACAGCTATGAAATTTGGACCATGTGCACAGTTTCAGATGTAGAATTGAACTTTGATGTTAGATGACCTAGATTCTGACCTTGTGTCCTACTTTCTTGCTATTTATCTACAGTTATGAAATTCGGACCATGTGCACAATTTCAGATGTAGAAACGCACTTTGATGTTAGATGACCTAAATTTTGACCTACAGTACGTGCCAGGAGGAACTCTCGTTTTGGTCGAGGTTGTCGCGGACTGCCCATTCCTTAAAACGCGACCAAATCCGCCATGGTCACCAAATATCGCGGCGGACGTCTGCTAAATGGTTCCGCGAATTTTTTCGCAGGTAAGAATTGACGTATCGAGGCTCACAAAGTTCCTGATTACACGCATTTTTGCGAATTTTACGCTTTAAAATATCATTTAAATGTATAAAACTCTCATAAAACTCTCATTCTGACGCATTTGTTTACGAATGCTCATATTTGTTAACGGAAGGAATGACAATTCAAAACCGAAAGTAATTGCTTCTCGGAACAGCTGACCCTATTTTCAGAAAATAAATTGACTGGTTTTCGATTTACACTTGTTAAAACGGATTTCCTATTTTTAAAGAAAACATACAACATGTAAACCCTACTGCGACATCTGTATCATCTATGCACTTGACAAAATTATTGATCGATTTTGCTATACAATAACGAGCGTTTTCAGCGACGGAAGTACACATAAACCTACACAGCAAATGTATGAGAAAGTTTGGTTTTAATTTTACCAAATGTCACATAATTGGCAGATGTAAAATACACAGTTTCATTACAGTCACATCATTAAATGTTCAGCTTATCCAGGTGAGTTATGACTAATTATTTTCGCGCTGGTTGTCAAATATCACCGAGATATTTCTAGGAAATCCCTTTTTTTCCTCAATGTCCCGGCGGATATTTTTTCTCCTAGCCCGCGAAATAAAGCGGAAAATGTGAGTTCCTCCTGGCGTGTACCGTAGTGACCTACTTTCTTGTTTTTTGATGTACAGCTATGAAATTTGGACCATTTGCACAGTTTCAGTTGTAGATTTGAACTCTGATGTTGTATGACCTAAAGTTTGACCTAGTGTCCTACATTTTTGTTTTTTCTTAAACTGATATGAAATTTGGACCATGTGTACAGTTTCAGATATAGAATTGAATTTTGATGTTAGATGACCTAAATTTTGACCTAGTGACCTACTTGTTTTTTATGTACAGCTATGAAATTTGGACCAATTGCACAGTTTCAGATGTAGAATTGAACTTTGATGTTAGATGACCTAGATTTTCACCTAGTGACCTACTTTCTTGCTTTTTAGCTCACCTGAGCGAATGCTCAGGGTGAGCTATTGTGATCGCTGGATGTCCGTCGTCTGGCGTCTGTCGTCTGTCTGTTCACATTTGCCTTGTGTATGCGATAGAGGCTGTATTTGTGATTGGATCTTTATGAAACTTGGTCAGAATGTTTGTCTTGATGAAATCTAGGTTGATATTATATATGGGTCATCTGGGTTCAAAAACTAGGTCACGGGGTCCAATCTAAGAAAAACCTTGTGTATGCGATAGAAGCTATATTTTTCATTGGATTTTCCTAATATTTTGTCAGACTGTTTGTCTTGATGAGATCTAGGTTGGAATTGTATATGGGTCATCTGGGGTCAAAAACTAGGTCACTGGGTCCAATGTAAGAAAAACCTTGTGTATGCGATAGAAGCTATATTTTTCATTGGATTTTCCTAATATTTTGTCAGAATGTTTGTCTTGATGAAATCTAGGTTATGATTGTATATGGGTCATCTGGGGTCAAAAACTAGGTCATGGGGTCAAATCTTAGAAAAACCTTGTGTATGCGATAGAAGCTGTATTTTTCATCTGAATTTTCTAATATTTGGTCAGAATGTTTGTCTCTATGGTATCTAGGTTGGGATTGTATATGAGTCATCTGGGTTCAAAAACTAGGTCATTGGGTCAAATCTAAGAAAAACCTTGTGTATGCAATAGAAGCTGTATTTTCCATTGGATTTTCCTAATATTTTGTCAGAATGTTTATCTTGATGAGATCTAGGTCAGGATTGAATATGGGTCATCTGGGGTCAAAACTAGGTCACAGGGTCAAATCTTAGAAGAAAAGCTTGTGTATGCGAAGCTGTATTTTACATCCGATTTTCCTAGTATTTGGTCAGAATGTTTGTCTTGATAAAATCTAGGACGGGATTGTATATGGGTTATCCAGGGTCAAAAAATAGATCACAGGGCCTATTCTTAGAAAACCTTCTGTTCAGCTACAGTACAACAATGAAACATTAGATAATTTTGCATGCAGATTAAATCTTTGACCATGGATGATCTTGGCCTTGACCAACTTACTTACATCCTGATTTTTTTAAGTTTCAGTGCAATGATTCTCAGGTGAGCGATATAGGGCCATCTTGGCTCTCTTGTTTATCTACAGCTATGAAATTCAAACCCTGTGCACAGTTTCAGGTGTCGAAATTGAACTCTGACATTAGATGACATTTTGACCTAGTGACCTCCTTTTTGTTGTTTGATGTACAGCTTTGAAATTTGGACCATATATATAGTAAAAATTGTTCAAATTCTTGTAATAAACCCTAGTTTGGTCTGTTTTTACACAAATGACAGTCTGTCCTCAGGTGAGTGCTTTGGGGCCAATGGCCCTCCTGAATATAGAGTTATATCGGAAAAACTTGAAAAATCTTCTTGTCAGAAACCACAAGGCCTAGAGTTAAGATATTTGGTATGCAGCATTGTCTAGAAGACCTCTACCAAGTATTTTAGAAAAATGTCCCTGGGGTCACTTTTGGCCCCGCCGGAGGGGCCACAAGTTTTTAATAGCAATATAGAAGAAAATCTTTAAAAAAATTTCTTGTCTGAAACCACAAGGCCTAAAATTTCAAAATTTGGCATGAAGCAAGCTTTATCAAGCTTTTTCAAATTAATAGATTAGGCTAAAGGTCACAGAGGCTAAAAATAGATTTATCTTCTGTTTCTTTTAGAGTCTTCATTTAGAGACCAATATCTTTGATAATCAGTATATAGGTTCCTTGCAGGGACCTCTACCCATGGGTAGGGTTTGAGGTCAAGGTCAAGGTCAACATAGCTTATAATAGATATTTCTACTTCCTGTCATAGAGCCTTTATTTATTGACTGATATTTTACATATTTGGTTTTTGACACTTACATATTTTCAATTATAAAATGAAATACTGCTTAACAGCAAACCTACAGCCAAAGTACTCAGGTGAGCGATCCAGGGCCATCATGGCCGTCTTGTTAGTTTCTCAGGTCACCAGATCAAAGGCCAATGTCACAGTGCCATTGAAAAGCAAAATTGTTTCAGATCAATATCACAATAGAATCCATAGGTTTAGGTGTGTAAACTTGGTTTGTATGTTGCCCATGATCAGTAAATGGTCCATACACATGTATAGGTTTTTAGCGCACCAGATCAAAGGCCAAGGTCACAGTGACCCTGAATAGCAAAGTGGTTTCAAACAATAACTATAAAATGCTTGGAACCAGCTCCTCCAAATTTCATAGGCAGGTTAATAATAGCTAGTAGATCATCCCTAGTTTTTGGGGTCATTAGTTCAGAGGTCAGGGTCAAATTGATCACTGACTGAATAATGATTTCTGTAGAATAACAAGAGAATGCCTGGGACTAGGGTCCTTTAACTTGCAGTGCTGTTGGTAATGATCAGGAGTTGACTTGTATTTTTTTGAGGTCACTTGGTCAAAGTTCAAAGTAAGAGTGACCATAAAAAAATGGTTTCAAATCAATAACTAGAAACCCATGGTTATTGGCTTCACATACAAATGTACTTGCTCTGCAGGTTGGTCAAGGCCAACTTAAACATTCATTTGATTGATTAAGAAAAGTGTTCATGATTTTAGTATAAGTACCAGCTTTTCTCCTTTCATTGAAAAAGTTTCCTTTTCTCTAAGACTTGAACATTTCTGTCATATTTACTTTGGAAAGCATCAATTATAATTGGTCAACATACTTGACATCTTAAAACTGTTTGTAATTTGTTCAAATAATATTTTGGTGAAATTTGAAACACATCCACTAGGTTTAATGTCAGACTTTTCACAATATAGACACTGAATTTTAATGCCAGAGATACATTAGTTTATAACAGTAAGTTTCAAGAATTAAAATCAATCCACATAGTTGCTGTCTGTCATTGTCTTCTAAAGTTAGACTTAGTTTCTGTTGAAAAGTTGTTTTTATTAAGATCTATGAAAGTAAATTCATTTTAAAAGTGTTTGTATATAATTTTTTAAATAATAAAATAAAGAACCCAGTTAACTACTAGCAATAATGCTCATCAAAAATGTTATATTTGTGTCTTGGACATTTGACTTTGTTTTTTGGACAACTCTATTGCAATAGTCAGTTGTCATGGACAGCACAATTTCCAAAAAAATTATAGAGCCCTGTAAAGGCACCAGGGCAGCATATGTGTTTTACAAACATATATCACCAAGTTATGCTTCTCAGTTTTCTATATACAATCTTGTTCTCTGAAACCCCAAGGGCCAGAGCTTAGATATTTGGTATCAAACTTTGTCTTATGGACCTCAACTAAGATTTTTTCAAATTAAGGTCCTCCAGAAACAAATGAACCACCCTTGAGGCCATTGGTTTTCCTAAGTAAAACCTTCAGAAATCTCTATATCCCATAGGGCTAGAGCTTAGATATTTGACAGGAATCATTGTCTATTGGACCTCAGGGTCAAGTTTCTGAATTTTGCTTTCTCACTTTGTGTTAGCTCATCTAGTTTTTTTAGCTCACCTGAGCGAATGCTCAGGGTGAGCTATTGTGATCGCTGGATGTCCGGCGTCTGTCCGGCGTCTATCTGTTCACATTTGCCTTGTGTATGCGATAGAGGCTGTATTTTTGATTGGATCTTTATGAAACTTGGTCAGAATGTTTGTCTTGATGAAATCTAGGTTGGGATTGTATATGGGTCATCTGGGATCAAAAACTAGGTCATGGGGTCCAATCTAAGAAAAACCTTGTGTATGCGAAAGATGCTGTATTTTCCATTGAATTTTCCTAATATTTTGTCAGACTGTTTGTCTTGATGAAATCTAGGTTGGGATTGTATATGGGTTATCTGGGGTCAAAAACTAGGTCACGGGGTCCAATCTAAAAAAAACCTTGTGTATGCGATAGAAGCTGTATTTTTCATTCGATTTTCCTAATATTTGGTCAGAATGTTTGTCTTGATGAGATCTAGGTTGGGATTGTATACGGGTTAAATGGGGTCAAAAACTAGGTCACGGGGTCAAATCTTAGAAAAACCTTGTGTATGCGATAGAGGCTGTATTTTTCATTCGATTTTCCTTATATTTGGTCAGAATGTTTGTCTTGATGAGATCTAGGTTGGGATTGTTTATGGGTCATCTGGGGTCAAAAACTAGGTCACGGGGTCAAATCTTAGAAAAACCTTGTGTATGCGATAGAAGCTGTATTTTTCATCCGATTTTCCTGATATTTGGTCAGAATATTTGTCTCTATGTTATCTAGGTTGGGATTGTATATGGATCATCTTGAGTCAAAAACTAGGTCACGGGGTCAAATCTTAGAAAAACCTTGTATATGCGATAGAGGCTGTATTTTCCATTCGATTTTCCTAATATTTGGTCAGAATGTTTGTCTTGATAAAATCTAGTCAGGGATTGTATATGGGTCATCTGGGGTCAAAAACTAGGTCAAGGGGTCAAACCTTAGAAAAAAACTTGTGTATGCCAATGGAAGCTGTATTTTACATCTGATTTTCCTAATATTTGGTCAGAATGTTTGTCTTGATAAAATCTAGGACAGGATTGTATATGGGTCAACCAGGGTCAACAAATAGGTCACAGGGCCTATTCTTAGAAGACCTTCTGTTCGGCTACAACTATGAAACATTAGATAATTTTGCATGCAGATTAAATCTTTGACCGTGGATGATCTTGGCCTTGACCTACTTACTTACATCCTGATTTTTTGATGTTTCAGTGCAATGATTCTCAGGTGAGCGATATAGGGCCATCTTGGCCCTCTTGTTTTAAGAAAAAATTGAGCTAGTATGGTCAATGAGATGTAGTTGGTGGTTGCAGCATGTAGTGCAAAATATTTAATGTACATGTACTTGATTACTCATTACCAAAGCAGAGGCATGTTGGTGCTACTCTGTGGTGCTCTCATGATATCATAATTTTTCTCTCCTATCAGAAACAAACAGGTAACCTTCAAGTACAAATATTCCTTAAAGAGCTACCCACCATAATGTAAAGAAGTCAAACACCATACATAGTTTTCACCTGACAAGGAATTATAAATGTGATACCCCCTAATTGTAATGATAAGTATTGTAGGATTTTAAAAAGAAATTATTCCCCATTATAAATTTGGCATGGAATATTGTTAATTGTTACTGATAGTTGGCACATCATGAAAATGTTGGACAAATAAATCAAACATGCACAGAAAACCAACTGTTGGATTGAGTAAGTGCAAATAATTGATTGGAAAATAGACATGTACATGTATATGTAATTGTATTACTAAAAGGTCTGCTGTCAAAAGATTCACAGGTAAAAGATATTACACTGTTTTTATATATTTGAGATGACACTAATTTAATGCTGTCTGTTCCAACTTCTTGCAATTGTTCTATGTATTGAAATCAGAAGGAATGTAATAAGCCATTGATAAAGGATGCACCATCTATTTGATAATCATTCTAATGTTTATTATATTAAAATATCTCTTGTTTTCAGAAGTTTTATGCTGTTGTTGTTTTTGTAATTTCAGGCCAGCAAAAAGGCAGTCAAAGAAAACAGAAAATATAAAGACTAAAATGAAAACAAAGGAAAGAGTGTATTTCTGAATATATTTGAGAAAAGTATACATCACTTCATTTTCTTTATTTTAGAATTCCTTATCTAGAAAACTAGCACAGAAGCATATGCTAAAGATTGTGTGCGTGGTCTTAACTCTTAAGAATTTGTGTATTCATTTGTATTATTTATGGAAGTCCAATGTTTGAAAAATCCTTAGTAAAAAAACTGGTAAATGTAATCTATGCTATAGATTTTCTGCACTGTCTTTTGGACCTGTTTGATCATATTTTATTGTTTATGAAAGTCAAATATGTTTGAAGTTTAGGGTGTGTGTATAGGGGTGGTCTTGTTGGTCAGTTTGTCCGTCAAACCATTACAATTGCCAGATGATAACTCTTGAAGGAGTCAGTGGATTGTAATGATTTTTAGTACACAGGTGTAACATCATAAAATACAGGTCGAATTCAGACAACTTAATTTTTACAGAGAAATGGCATCTTTTCATCTTCAGTTTAAAAAAAAAAGATTTACACATGATAATCCTTTAAGTAGTCACTGGATTGAAATTATGTTTGGTACACAGATGAAACAATATAAAGTACAGGTGGATTTTGAATTCAGATTCAGACCAATAAATATTCACGCAGTTATCTTCCTTTTCTGGATAATCACTCTTGAAGGAGTACGTGGATTGTAATGATATTTTGTACACGGGTGTAACATCATAAAATAATTGTCAAGTTCAAATTTGGGTTCAGACAACTAAATTTTTACAGAGTTATGGCCCCTTTTCATCTTCAGTTTTGTACAAAAAAAATCATTTCCAGATGATAACTGTTTAAGTTGTCAATGGATTAAAAGTATTTTGGCTACACAGATGTAACATCATTAAATACAGGTGGAGTTTAAATTTTGGCTCAGACCACTAAAGTTTTTAATAGTTTTTCATTAATTTTTCATCTTCAATTTGAAAAAAAACAACAAATGGTTTACACATGATTACCCTTTACAGAGTCACTTGATTGAAATTATTTTTGTTACACAGATGAAACAACATAAAGTGCAGGTTGATTTTGAATTTGGATTCAGACCATTAAATATCTGTATAGTTATTTTGCATCTGCTATTTTGCAAAGACATGGTTTCTAGATGAACTCTTTAATGAGTCATTGCATTGTAATTATATTTTGTATTCAAATGTAACATCATTAAATACAGTTTGATTTCAAATTTGGACACAGACCACTAAATGTTTACATAGTTTTGGTTTTCTTTTCATTTTACCAGTTTCAAACTTGATTTGATGATTTAAAATCTTACTTAATACAATTATTTGTATAATGTTGTCTTTCTTTTCACTAGAGATAATATCTTTTTACATGTTTGTTTTTGCCACAAAAGTGATTCCTGTCTCCATCAAGGACATCAGTAGGAGTATTTATTGCATTCAGCAATTATAGCTCTAGCTTTTAATGTTTATTGTAATCAAATGTTTTTGACATTTCCTTAGTAAGTAAGCTGGCAAGGTAATAATTTTATGCTTTAGATTTCTGAAAAGTCTTTGAATGTGTGCATTCATAGTGTAAAAATCAAATATGTTTGAAAATTCCTTAGCTAGTAAGCTGGCAAAGTATCATATACTACAAATTTTCTGCACAGTCTTTGAACTTGCAATTCATAATTCATAGTTTATGAAAATCAAATGTTTTTGACATTTCCTTAGCAAGTAAGCTGACTAGGTAATATATGCTTTACATTTTCTGCAAAGTCTTTGAACTTGTGCAATCTTATTTTATTGTTTATGAAAATTCTTTTGCTTGAAGACTTGCAATGTAATATATGCTATAGATTTTTTTCTGCACAGTCATTAAGCTTGTCATTAGCTCACCTGAGCATGCTCATGTGAGCTTTTAGGATCCTTGATTGTCCGGCGTCCGTCCGTCGTCCACAATTCATTCAAACGACATCTCCTCTGAAACCACTGGGCAAAATTTAATGAAACTTGCCTAGAATGTTCCTTGCATGAAGCTCTACCAAGATTGTTCAAATGGTTCCGGTCCATTGCATTTCTGGGTCACAGGAGCTAAAAACAGATTTTAAAAGTTTGATCTTAAAAAATCTTCTTGTCAGAAACCACAAGGCCTGGAGCTTTGATATATGGTATAAAGCATCATCTAGTGGACCTCTACCAAGTTTGTTCAAATTATGATCCTGGGGTCAAAAATGGCCCCGCCCCAGGGGTAACTTGTTTTACATAGAGTTATATAGGAAAAACTTTAAAAATCTTCTTGTCAGAAACCGTAATGCATAGAGCTTAGATATTTGGTATGTAGGATTGTCTAGTGGACCTCTACCAATTTTGTTCAAATTATACCTCTGGGGTCAAATTTGGCCCCACCCTGGGGTCATTGGTTTTACATAGGCTTATATAGGAAAAACTTCGAAAATCTTCTTGTCTGAAACCACAAGGCCCTGAGCCTTAAGATTTGATATGTAGCATTGTCTAGTGGACCTCTACCAAGTTTGTTCAAATTATACCCCTGGGGTCAAATTTGGCCCCACCCTGGGGTCATTGGTTTTACATAGGCTTATATAGTGATAACTTTGAAAATCTTCTTGTAGAAGGAGAAGTAACATTTTCAGTCCAAATAATCTGGAAATTTGTCAGACAGGTTGTTTCTATGATTTCTAGCGCAAGTTCGAATATGGGTCATCTTGGTTCAAAAATTAGGTCACAGACCCCAAAAATAGAAAAACCTCGTTAACACTCTAGAGGTTACATTTTCAGTCAAAATATCCCATAAATTTGTCAGAAAGGTTGTTTTGATGATTTTTAGCTCAGGTTTAAAATTGGGTCATCTGGGGTCAAAAACTAGGTCACAGAGCCCAAATATGGAAAAACCTTGTAAACACTCTAGAGGTAACATTTTCAGTCCAAATAACCTGGAATCTGTCAGAAAGGTTGTTTCAATGATTTCTAGGTTAAATTTGAATATTGGTAATCTGAAATCAAAAACTAGGTCACAGAGCCCAAAAATAGAAAAAAACTTGTTAACACTCTAGAAGCTACTTTTATTCAGTCCAAATATTCTCCAGTTGTCAGAAAAGATGTTTTAATGATTTCTAGCTCAGATTCAAATAAAGGTCATCTGGGGTCAAAAACTAGGTCACAGACCCCAAATATGGAAAAACCTTGTTAACACTCTAGAGGCTACACTTTCAGTCCAAATAACTTTGAAATTTGTCAGAAAGATTGTTTCAATAATTTCAAGGTCAAGTTCGAATATGGGTCATCTTGGGTCAATTAACCAGGTCCATAGCAACTTTGTTAAAAGCAGTCAAATTCAGGTGAGCGATATAGGGCCATCATGGTCCTCTTGTTCATATAATGTTTTTCATTGTTTTTGAAAATCAAATGATTTTTTACATTTCCTTAGCAAGTATATATACTTTAGATTTTCTGCAAAGTCTTTGAAATTGTGCATTTATATTTTATTGTTTATGAAAATCAAATGTATTTTAGAATTCTTCAGCAAAAAAAACAAGCAAGGTAGTATATGCTATAGATTTTCCACAGTCTTTTAACTTGTGCATTCATATTGTATTGTTATGTAATTGGAATGTATTGGATAATTCCTTAGCTAGTAAGTTGGCCAGGTAATATATGCTAGATTTTCTGCAGTCTTTTAAGCTTGTGGCATCATACTGTATTGTTTATAAAATTTTGATGTTAAACAATTCCTTAGCTAGTAAGAAGGCAGGTATAAGTTTTAAGTTAAAAGTTTTTCCTCACAGACTCATGAACCTGTGCCATAATTGTTTATGAAAATCAAATGTTTTAGACAAATCTTTATCTAGAAAGTTGGTTAGGTAGTATATGTTAAGGATTTTCTTCACAGTCTTTAACCAGGTTTACAATGAAGTTGAAACTTTGTTATTAGATTGGGGTATGGTGGGGGGCAGGCATCAGACTGATAGTTTCCATTCAGTTACTTTACTTGGATTGACTTCTCTTAACGAAACTTGGTATATAGCATGCTAGCAAGAATCTAGGTTGGTATTGTATTTGCGGTCAGTGGGATCAAGGTCACTAAAACAAGAAAATTGGATTCTGGTAGATAACATAAGTTTTTAACGGTCAGTCTTGACCACACTTAGTATGTAATACACTTAGATGATTACCTGGCTTAGGATAATATATTTGGGACCACTCTGGTCAAGCTCAAGGTCACTGTTACTAAATATAGAAAATTTGATTCCAGTCAGTAACTTAAGCTTGAAATAACCCATGTTGAATAAACATTGTGTAAAGCACCCTTGCATGAATATCTAGCTTGGAATTTTATTTGGGGTCAGTTGGGTCAAGGTCAATGTTACTAAAAATAGAAATTGGATTCCGGTCATTAACTTAAGATTGGAATGGCTAATTTTGACTAAGCTTGGTGTAAAGTACCCTTGCATGAAAACCTAAAGATTTGGATTCCAGTCAGCAACTTACGCTTGAAATAACTCATGTTGAATAAACATGGTGTATAGCACCCTTGCATGAAAACCTAGCTTGTGATTTTATTTGCAGTCAGTCTGGTCAAGGTTACTGTTACTAAAATAGCAAATTGATTTTCAGTCAATAACTTAAGTATATATTGGTCAGTCTTGACCAAACTTGGTATATCTCACCCTTGCACAGAATCTACCTTAGGATTGTATTTAGGATCAGTCGGGTCAAGGTCACTGTTTCTAGAAATAGAAAATCAGTTACCATTAAATAACTTGGGTTTAAATTAGAAAAAGTAGGATGTTTGTAGTCCATGCTTCTAAAATAAACCTTTAACATTCATTTTAATTGTTTTATTATTTTACTGTTAAATATATTTTTTACATTGAAATATTTTGTGATATGGCATTTTGATCAGTTAATGAAGATGCATGCTTAACAGTTTGTTAGATATAGTTTATCTTTAAAACAGCATACCTTTTTTTATTGTTTTTTTTTTTTTTTTCTAATAGACTTTTTATTTGTACACAGACCTATCTCGATCCAATAATTTGTTTTATACAGTATTAGAACTTCGGAAGTTGTTCATATGTGTACGAACAAAATGGATTGAAACTTTTATTTAAAATGCATAATGCATGTCTTCTATTAGGCAATTCATTGTCTGTAAAAGTTTTCAGTCACATAATCCATTCTGAAATGTATGTAACTTGTTTGTACATACAAACAAACTTATGCTTCTTGTTTAAAACCTGTTTCTTACTTATGCAATATAAGAGTTTCAGAATTTGTTCATACGTATGAACAAAATGAATTGAAAGTTATTTTTTGTTGCCTTATGAGGGACAGTCCTGATAACAGATTATCTCCCTTACTCAGATAACTTCAAAGGTAGACTAAATAGCACATTGGTCCTTTCAGTTGGAATCATCTGACTTTATCCTTGTTTCTAACTGTGATGGTCTTGACTTTTAGTTGTGAAAATTGTCACTTGTATATTAAATAAAAAGTTAGGATTACCATAGAACAAAGATAATGGTGTTAACAAAACATTGCTAGATTTATTGTGTAATCTGACTACCACTGTTGCAAATAATTAGGTTTAATTATCACCATATCAAAAGAGAAAATAGTGATAAAAGCAGAGGAATCCAAATGGAAGGACCAAAGTAATATCAGAGAGTATTCAGGGTAGATAATCAACTAATGTCCCCCATTGCATGTCTTCATTAGGCTTTTAATTTTCTGTGAAAGTTTTCAGTCACATCATCCATTCTGAAAACACGTAACTTGTTCGTACCTATGAACACATACATTGTTATTAAGAAACTGTCTGTGAATAAAATCATGAAAAGTCTATACCTTATGTTCTTTTTTGCTAGTTTTATTAGTATTTTGACTGTAATATTTACTTTGAAAAAAAACCAAGTTAGGGCCAAAAAGAGGGACAGATCGGAAAATCCCTTTTTATTATGGAAGCAGTTACCGGTAAATGTGCGAATCTTATTACATTTTTAGCTCCACTTTTTGAAGAAATAAGTGGAAGTATTGTCATGACCTCTCGTCTTTCATTTCTTGTTTAACCTTTTTGTTAATGTCCATTTCTCAAAAAGTGTTAAAGATATTCTGTTTAGAATTGGAATACTTGATCATCAGCAAGACCCCTACAAAGATTGTTGGTACCCATGTTTTCTAGGGTCAAAATAAGCCCCACCCCAGGGTTCACTTGATTTTGCTTGTACTTATATATAAAGGAAAACTCTTCTTTAGTCTATAAATAAACTATTAAATGACATCGGATGGGTGCCTCTCCCTTCCGACTGCATGGAGACTCCCCGACGCCCCCCCCCCCACCCCCCCCCCCCCCCAATTTTTATACTCCCGAAATGAAGTTTGGGGGTATATAGGAATTATCCGGTGGTTGGTCGATCGGCCAGTCGGTCTGTTGCAATTTCCTTGTCTGGAGTATAACTTGAAAACTAATGGTTGGAATTCAGTGCAAATTATACAGTGATCAAGCACAATGACAGGAAGTGCAGTGTACAAAAGCTATAACTCTATCTTTACTATATGCAGAGTAATTGCCCTTTGTTTGATTTTCTTGTCCGGTGCATAACTTGAAAACTACTAATTCAAATTCAGTGGAACTATATACAACGGTCAAGCACAACAAGTGGAAGTGCTATGTATAAGAGGTTTAACTCTATCTTCACTATTTGCACAGTTATTGCCTTTGTTGGTTTTCCATGTCTGGGGCATAACTTGAAAACTAATGGTTGGAATTCAATGCAACTTCATACAATAGTCAGGCACAATGAGAGGAAGTGCAATGTAAAAGAGACATAACTCCATCTTCAGTATTTGCACAGTTTTGCCATTCATTGATTTTCCTTGTCCGGAGCATAACTTGAAAACTAATGGTTCGAAATCAATGCAACTTCATACAATGGTCAAGCACAATGACAAGAAATACAATGTACAAGAACCACAACAACCTTAAATTGCCCACAACCATCTGTTTCAATTCTTTCACAAGTATTCTGTTACTAATAACTTCCTCAGTTCTGAAACAGTCTTGTGGGGTCATTAACCACGGCCACCGCCTCTATAGTTTTTCCATCACCAGGTCAAAGGTCAAGGTCACAGTGAGCTTGAATAGCAAAACTGTTTCCAATCCATACCTAAAGAACCCTTGGGCCCAGGTTGTTCAATCCTAGTACGTAAGTAAGTCATAACCAGTAGGTGACACCTATAGTTTTATTAAGTCATCAGGACAAAGGTCTAGGGTACAGTGACCTTGAATAGCAAAACAGATTTTGATGAATAACTATAGAACTTTAGTCCCAGGATGTTCAAACTTAATGTGTAGGTTGGTCATGACAAATAAATGAGCACTATAGTTTTTCAGGTCGAGATGTCAAAGGTCAAAGGTGAGATTGACCTTGAACAGCAAAACGGTTTCCATTAATAACTTTAGAACCTTTGGTCCCAGATTCCTCAAAGTTAATATGTAGGTTGGTCATGACTTGCAGATGACCCTTAGTTATGTAAATCAAAGGCCAAGGTCATAGTGAACTTGAAAAGCAAAATGATTTCCAATTAATAACTTTAGAATGCATGGGCCCAGTTTCCTCAAACTTGGTATATAGGTTGGCCATGACCAGTAGATGACTGCTATAGCTTTTCAGGTCAAAGATCAAGGTCACAATGACCTTGAATAGCAAAACAAATGTCCCATCAATTACTTTAGAAAGCTTTGGGCCAGCTTCTCAAAACTTCATATGTAAGTTGGTCATGACAATTAGATCATCCCAGTAGTTTTTAGCTCACCTGAGCACAAAGTGCTCAGGGTGAGCTTTTCTGATCAGTCTTTGTCCATCGTCAGTCCATCCGTCCGTCGTCAACTTTTCATTCAAATGACATCTCCTCTGAAACCAAAGGGCCAAATTAACTGAAACTTGCCTGGGATGTTCCTTGCATGAAGCACTACCAAGATTGTTGAAATGGTTCTGGTCCATTGCATTTCTGGTTCACTGGAGCTAAAATTAGATTTTAAAAGTTGGATCTTTAAAAATCTTCTTCTCCAAAACCACAAGGCCTGGAGCTTAGATATTTGGTATGAAGCATCATCTAGTGGACCTCTACCAAGTTTGTTCAAATCATGGCTCCTGGGTCAAAAATGGCTCAGCCCCGGGGGTCACATGTTTTATATAGAGTTAAATAGGAAAAACTTTAAAAAATCTTATTGTCAGTACCACAAGGCATAGAGTTTAGATATTTAGTATGCGGCATTTTCCAGTGGACCTCTACCAAGTTTGTTCAAATCATAGCCACTGGGCCAAAATAGGCCCCACCCATAGGCAATTGATTTTACATAGGCTTATATAGGAAATTTTTAAAAATCTTCTTGTCAGAAACCACAATGCCTACAGCTTAGATATTTGGTATGTAGCATTGTCTAGTGGACCTCTATCAAGTTTGTTCAAATTATGTCCCCAGGGTCAAAATTGGCCACGCCCCAGGGTTTTCTTGATTTACATATAGTTATATAGGAAAAACATGAAAAATCATTTTTCTTCCAAACTTATAGAACTAGACCTTAGATATTTGTTGTAGAGTATTGTGTTGAGAACCTTTACCAGTATTGTTTATATGTTGGCCCCGGGGTCAAAATTGGCCCCGCCCCGGGGGCCCTTAATATGTAAAAAGGCAGTCTTTAAAAATCTCCTTACTGGAAACCTCAATGCCTACAGTTTAGATATTTGGTATGCAGCATTGTTTAGTGGATGTCTACCAAGTTTATTCAAATTATGTCCCCTGGTTCAAAATTGGCCACGCCCCAGGGTTCTCATGGTTTACATATAGTTATATAGGAAAACATAAAAAAATCATTTTTCTTCCAAACTTATAGGACTAGACCTTAGATATTTGGTGTGGAGTATTGTGTTGAGAACCTTTACCAGTATTGTTTATATGTTGGCCCCGGGGTCAAAATTGGCCCCGCCCCGGGGGCCCTTAATATGTAAAAAGGCAGTCTTTAAAAATCTCCTTACTGGAAACCTCAATGCCTACACCTTACATATTTGGTATGCAAAATTGTCTAGTGGATGTCTACCAAGTTTTTTCAAATTATGTCCCCTGGGTCAAAATTGGCCATGCCCCAGGGTTCTCTTGGTTTACATATAGTATATAGGAAAAACATGAAAGATCATTTTTCTTCCAAACTTATAGGACTAGACCTTAGATATTTGGTGTGGAGTATTGTGTTGTGAACCTTTACCAGTATTGTTTATATAAAAATCTTCTTGTGTGAAACCAAGGCCTAGAATTTTAAAATTTGGCATGAAGCAAGCTTTATCAAGCTTTTTGAAATTATTAGATTAGATTAAAGGTCACGGAGGCTAAAAATAGATTTATCTACTGTTCCTCTTAGAGCCTTCATTTATAGATCAATATCTTTGATATTCAGTATATAGTTTCCTTGCAGGGACCTCTACCCATGGGTACGGTTTGAGGTCACTGGGTCAAGGTCAAGGTCACCATAGCTTATAATAGATATTTCTACTTTCTGTCATAGAACCTTTATTTATTGACTGATATTTTACATATTTGTTTTGTAGGCACTTACATATTTTCAGTTAAAAAATGAAATACTGCTTAACAGCAAACCTACAGCCAAAGCACTCAGGTGAGCGATCCAGGGCCATCATGGCCCTCTTGTTATGGATTTTAGGTCAAGGTCACAGTAACCTTGAAAAGCAAAACATCTTCTGCTGTGTATCTAAGGAATACTTTGGCCCAGGTTCGTCAGACTTAGTATGTAGGTTTGTCATGATCTGTTTATAACAACTATCATTTTTCAGGTCATTTGGTCAAAGGTCAAGGGTCACAATGACCCTGAAAAACAAAATGGTTTCCAATGAATAAGTGTAAAATGCTTGGGCCTATTCCTCAAATTTAGTATATAAGTTGTTCATGACTTGAAGATGAGCCTTTAAGTTTTTCAGGTCACCAAGTCGAAGGCCATGGTCACAGTGTCCTTGAATATCAAAGTGGTTTCCAATCAATAGCTATTGAACGCTTGGTCCCAGCTCCTCAAAACTTCATGGCTGCCTCTAGGGATAAGGCACTAGGGGAGCACATGTTTTACAAACATCTTTTTTTATACGTAGGTACTAGATTCCCCATCCCCCACATAAAGTCTTGAATAAGTGACTCCCCTCCATATTTCCCCACCCAATCCCCCTTACCTGCCCCTGCAAAAATAATTTTTTTATTCATCTGACATGACAAGGGACTTGCCCTCAACCACTCAATTTTTTCACTTGGGCCTCTGGTTTGCATTAGCCTATAATTTATTATCCAGCGCTGAGAAAAGTGGAGCCTGCTGTCAGCGGACAGATCTTATTTTTTGTTGTTATTTGCTGATGATATTGTAATATTAGGTAAAACCACTCAAGAATTGCAAATTCAAAAAAAAATATCTAGGAACTGTTTTCAATTATATAGGCAACTTTGCTCTGAATCAGGAATAAATTGCAGGTAAAGCAATAAGACGCTAATTGTTTTCTTTTAAATTGTAAAAGGTTTAATTTTAAATCTAAGTTTTATGTCAGCTATTTGATTCTTCTGTTGGATCAGTATTTGAATTATATGTCAGAAATACAGAGCTTTACAAAATCAAAACAAATAGAAGGATACATTTGAAATTTGCAAAAAGGTTTATGTCAGTAGGAATTATTCCTTATCAGTTGGTGTTATGGAAAGTTACGAAGGTATCCTTTATATATATAATATATATATCCCATTATAGACGGATATGAAAGTATTGGTTTAAGTTATTAAGCACGGCCAATATCATTTCTACGATCAGTTTATGATTTATCTTTAAACAATAGTAATAAGGGATTATGTAATTGGGTATCAAATGTTAAACACCTTCTATGCGATAATGGTTTCAGAGATTTGGAATAATCCTTATGTTATGGACTCTAAATACTTTATCCAGAGATTTAGACAACACATTATTGCTTGTTACATTCAAGGGTTGCATGTATCTAAGAGAACAAGTTTTGTGCTAAAATAATATGATGTGTGTAAACTAAATTTTAGATTTGAAGATTATCTTGATATGTTGCCTCATTATTTGAGAAGATTAATAACTAGACTAAGGATTTCTGCACATAGTCTCAGAATACAAACTGGTAGGTATGCTAAAAATAGAGTACCAAGAAACGAACGGTACTGTCATTGTTTTTCTTTAAGAGATATAGAAGACAAATTTCATTTTATTATTATATGCCCTTGTTCTACAGATATTAGAATACTTTGTATTAAAATATATTATTTCGTCTTCCAAAGTGTGTATAAGTCTATTACATTGTTGCAAAATAACAATAAAACGTATTTTATTTAAATTAGCAGTTTATTACAAAAATGCAATGGGTATTAGAACTTCGAACAATGCTCAGTTATAACACATATATGTTCAGTTATAACACATAAATTGGGATATTGGCTAAAATGGTACAACCGCTGTAAACCCATGTTAAAATTCTGATCAATTAACTTTAAGTAAATTGTTTTAAATGTTCTTAATTTGATTATTTCATTGATTGCAATGACATGTATATTGTAAAATTGTATATTTATGATCATTCATATATGATGATGTACTATGTACAAATCAAAAGGAATAAATTTATGTTCTGTTTCATTCTTATTTGTTCTGATATGAAACCTAGCTCTATTTGTTTAAATGTCATGAACATATTCTATATGGTTTTAAAGAAAAAAAAGTATGCTGAAATTCCGAGTCTAGCAAAAATGCGATGCTTTTATTGGGGTTTAACGCCAGTTTAACAGCTAAGGTCATGTCCCCGTGGTTATTCAACCTAACCAGTGTTCCTGGGCATTCAACCAGTTTACTTACCAATTTCTTCGCAAGTGACTGACTACTTTCTCACTTGCTTCAGAGGTGAGGGACAAATGACATATAGATCATTATCACAGAGAAACTTTGCAGGCTCTAATGGAGATTGAACTTGGATCGTCAAAACGGGCCGGCACATGGAAATTCACAAAAAGACGCAAGTCAACAGCCATTACAATATTGAGTTAATAAGCTGTTGTGGTTGTGACATCTTGAAACAACCCGAACATATTTGCTTAAACAGTGGCCAAAATTAAATTTCTTATGTCAGAAACGTTAAAGTAAGAACAAGGATGAAACTATTATAACAACCATTTGTTCTGATTGTCCCTAACGAAGAACATAAACTATCTATTACAAGATGTTTTGTGTTAATGTTTATCAAACAACCTTTGGGATTTCAAAAATGACAATGTATCAAAAAAATAGACTTGAGTAAATAGATCACTTGTAGTTTTAAAAAGACGCAACATTCTTGTAAAGCTATTTAAGAATTGCGAAATAAAATCAACTTTTTTTGGAAATGACTTGAGAAGCTGTGCGTTCACAAAGGTTATTTAGACAACTGCTTTCCTTGGCTTGTATATTAAAATAAACACTAATACAACTGTAATCCTGAACGAACACAGAAACTTGAAACTATTTACAACCATTAAATAACTACGTCATTAATTCCTCTGATTAATAGTGCCGCTTTCAACGATGATTGTATTACGTATATTTACTAATAAAGGTTGACGTTTTATCCGGCAAAATATTATAATATTAACAAAGAAACCTTGTACAATTGTTAGATCTTTTGTCTATAAAAAATAGAAAATATTTACGCAGGAATAGTTTGCAACTGATCAAATCTCAAAAACAGCTCACAGGTTACTTCATACCGTTTACAAAACTATTAATATGATTCATTAAACTATTTTCATCAGTTCAATTGAAACAAGAAACATGAATGCATGCAGGACACATAATCATTTCAATTAACCGTTTCATCTGAATTAAGACCTGAATTAATTTCCTTAACAGTGAAAAGAACTGCTTTTGACTTAAGCAAATATGCCATTCTGTTGTAAATGAAATACAAGTTCGACCTTTTGTCTATAAATGCAACATGATAATTAAAACAGTGGTTGTGTCAGACGTATTTAAAAATGTTGATATAGAATAATTAAAAAAAAGCAATTGTCATGTTAAAAAATCCGTTAAACATTCATTGATGTACTAGGGGTGATCTAGAATAAACGTTATTGGAATTGTAACTTCGCGAAGAAACACTTAATATCATAACGAAACTTCGTCGAGAAAAGATACCATTTATTCAGACTCTACACTGCATATTACAATTAAATAGAACCTGTAACAAAAAATATAACGAACACTAATTTACCATAACACAGTCATACGGGGCAGGTCTCCAACTTCAAAACGCCATAATGTGACCTCACTTTTCTACACTGTCACGCGGACTTGTCAAACATTTGATATGGCACTAATTTGATATACCTTGCAATCCATTGTTCAATCATGTCTCTGTTCCATTCCTCTACAAACGAGGCAACAACACGCTGAATTGCGAGAGCCAGTTCACCGAAGTTTATGAATAGATATTTTTTTCTAACACTTGCAAGTTTTTCATTCTATTGTCAATGAATTGCCAGTTTGACATTTTGTTCACATATGCCACATAATAATTGAATAATTAGTTGTGTGGAACGTATTTTTAAACACAGATATAGAATTATTGAAAAACAGTCATTGTCAGGTTAAAAACCCTCTTAAATCTTCATTGATGTGCCAGGTGTGATCAAGAGTTAGCGGTACATGCAGTTTGACTGTGAAAAGCAACTCTTCATATCTTAACAGAACTTCGCCAAGCGAGACTCATTTTACCGAAGTCATCATAGTGTAACTTTTCAATGCTGATTATACTATCTGTTGTTAAACTATAAAATTCAGAACTTAAACACGTCAATATTTTGTGATTCGACCTTTTATCCAATTTATCAAGACACTTGTTATAAATTAATTATATGTCTTTAAAAGATGCTATGTCTTATTTTAAAATCGGAGCCGGAAAAAGTCACTACAACACACGATTGTACGTTTGTATAGTTAATTTGAAGTATTCAACAAATACATATCTGGAAGCAAATTTAACCTCATGCCCAGAATGATTTCATGTGATTGAAATGGTACTACTGGAAGCTTCATGTAGCACATCACATGTTTGAAGGAACACAGACACTTAAAACTATTAACAACCAAAACCTAACTACATCATTATTTCTTCTTTGATTCAGTTGCCATCAGTTGTTTTGACTTCAATAGTGCCTCTTTCAACAATGATTGTATTACAGGGGATAGCTATTAAGAAAAAGTTAGTACTTCGACGTTTTCTCCAGCAAAATATATAAAATATTAACATAGAAATAGTGTACAATTGTAAGATATTTTCTCTTTTGAAAATTAGAAAATATTAACGCAGGAATAACGAGCAACTATCCAATCTCTAAACAGCACACATGTTACCTCGTACCATGTGCAAAACTATAAATATAATTGATTTTAATAAACTACTTCACAAGTGAAATTCAATCAATCAAATATAAATTACACGTGCAGGACACACAGTCATTTCCATTTGCTGTTTCTTCTTAACTGAGGCCTGAGGTGATTTCGCTTATGATGAATAGCATTGTTTCTTAAATTTGCAAGTATGTCATTTTATTGTAAATCAATTGCCAGTTCTACCTTTTGTCTACATATGTCACATGATAATTAATACAGTAGTTATGTGAGACGTATATAAAAACGCAGATATAGAATAATTAAAAAGAGCAACTGTCATGTTAAAAATCATTAAACGTTCACTGATTTGAAAAGCCTTTCAATGCTGATTTTACTATTTGCTTTTTAATTATTACACGCAGTACTTAAATACGTCAATTTTTTGTGATTCGACCTTTAAACCAATTAATCAAGACGCCTGTAGTAATTATAAATATTTATTTTAAAAAAGATGAAAAGTCTCATATTTAAAAATCTGAGCCAGAAAAAGTCAGTACAAAATATGAAGGTATGTCAGTACGGTTTATTTTAAATAATGTACTTAAATATTTTCTGAAGCAAATTCGACCTTATATCCAGAATCACTTAATACAATTAAAACGGTAATTATCAAAGCTTTTTGTAGCACATCAGAACTGTGCACGAACACAGTTTCTTAAAATCATTTACAACATTTTTATTACTACGTCAATATTTCTTCTTTGATTCAGTTACCATAGGTTATCTGGACTTCACTAGTGCCCCTTTCAACAATGTATGGATTACAGGGTATAGTTATTAAGAAAAAAATAGTTATATCACGTTTTCTCCAGCAAAATATATATACTATAAACATAGAAATGGTGTACAATTGTTAGACGTTTGTCTTATAAAAATAAAAAAATACTTACGCAGGAATAATAAGCAACTATTCAAAACTCAAAACAGCACAAATGTTACTTTGTACCATGTACAAAACTATAATTATAATTGATTGTAATAAAGTACTTTCACCAGTGAAATAGAAACAATCAAATGCCAATTATGCGTGCAGGACACATAATCATTTCAATTAAACGTTTCTCCTCAACTGAGGTCTGAAGTGATTCCCTTAATAATGAATAGAATTGTTTCTTACAATTGCAAATATCTCGTTCTTGTGTAAATGAATTGCTAGTGCAACCTTTTGTCCACATATGCCACATGGTAATTAAAACAGTAGATATGTGCGACATATTAAACAAAAACGCAGATACAGAATGATTGGAAAAAATAGCAATTATCATGTTTAAAAAAAACTGAACCTCGCCGAGATAAGATAACATTTATTCAGACTCTACATTGCAGTATTTAATTTCAGTTAAATAAAACCTGTAACAAAAAGTATAAAAGAACATTAATTTACCATAAGGCAGTTATACGGGACAGGTCTCCAACGTCAAAACATCATAATGGACCTGACCTTTCTATACAGTCACGTTGACTTGTCATACATGTGATATGCCTTGCAATACATTGTTCAATCATGTCTCTGTACCATTCCTTATCAAACGAGGCAACAACACGCTAGAGAAAGTTGACCGATTCGATATTTTAATCAATTTATGAAGACGCTTGTAATAGATATTTTTATTTTTAAGTATGTTCTGTTTCATATTCAAAAATCTGAGTCGTAAACACTCAGTATAAAAGATAATGGTATGTTAGTACGGTTAATTTGTAGTAATCTACAAAATTAATATATTTCCTGAAGAAAATTCGACCTTATGTCCGAAATATTTTGATGCAAATGTAAAGGTAAATATCGAAGTTTCATTTAGAACATCACCAGTTTGAACGAACATAGAAACGTGAAACCATAACAACCACTTAATTACTATGTAATATTTCCTTTTTGTTCAGTTGTAATTAACAATTTTGACTCCAAAAGTGGCCATTTCATCAATGATTACATTACAGGGGTATAGTTATTAAGAAAAGTTTAGTAATTCGACTTTTTCTCCAGAACAATATATTTAATATTTACATAGAAATAATGTACAATTGTTAGACTTTTTGTCTTATAAAAATTAGAAAATACTAATGCTGGAATAATGAGCAACTATCCAATCTAAAAACAGCACAAATGTTACTTCATACCATGTATAAAAACTATAAATATAATTGATTGTAATAAAGTACTTTAACCAGTGAAATTGAAACAATCAAATGACAATTATGCATGCAGGACATATAATCATTTCTATAAACCGTTTCTTCTCAATTGAGGTCTGAAGTGATTTCCTTAATAATGATTAAGTGTTTCTTACAATTGCAAATACCTCGTTCTTTTGACAATGAATTGTTAGCTCGACCTTTTGTCCACATATGCCACATGGTAAGTTATGTGCGACCTATTAAACAAAAATGCAAATAAAGGATGATTGAAAAAAAGCAATTGTCATGTTTTAAAAAACCGTTAAACATACATTGCTGTACTCGGGGTGATCCAGAATTAACGGTATTGGAGTAATAACTTTGAAAAGAAACTCTTACTATCTTAATGAATCGTCGCCAAGATAAGGTGACATTTATTCAGATTCTACATTGCAAATTTCAGTTAAATAGAATCTGTGACAGAAAGTATACAAGAACACTAATTTACCATAACACAGGTATACGTGGCAGGAATTCAACGTCAAAACATCATAATGGACGTGACCTTTCTATACAGTCACGTTGACTTGTCATACATTTGATATTCCTTGCGATCCATTGTTCAATCATGTCTCTGTACCATTCCTCATCAAACGAGGCAACAAAACGCTAGAGACAGTTGACCGAAGTGATTGAAATTGTACCCTTCAGATGGTGATTTTACTTTTTGTTATTTAACTATTACATGCAGAACTTAAATACGTCAATATTTTGTGATTCGACATTTTAACCAATTATGAAGACGCTTGAAATAGATATTTTTCTTTAATTTTTATAATATGTCATGTCTCATATTCAAAAATCTGAGTCGAAAAGAGTCAGTACAAATCATGATGGTATGTAAGTACAGTTATTTTGTAGTAATCAACAAATATATTTTCTGAAGAAAATTCGACATTATGTCCAGAATCTATTGATGCAATTGAAATGGTAAATAATATTTTATCAAAGTTTCATGGAGAATATCACAAGTTTGAACGAACACAGAAATGTGAAACCATAACAACCATTTAATAACTATGTAAAATTTCTTTTTTGATCAGTTGTAATTAGTAATTTTGACTCCAAAAGTGCCCATTTTAACAATGATTACATTATAGGGGTGCAGTTATTAACAAAGGTCTCGTAATTCAACGTTTTCTGAAGCAAAATATATTGAATATTTACGTTGAAATAGTGTACCCTTGTTAGAAGTTTTGTCTTATAAAAATTAGAAAATACTTATGCGGGAATAATGAGCAATTACCAAATTTCAAAACAGTACTCATGTTACTTCGTACCATCTACAAAAACAATTGATTGTAATAAAGTACTTTCACTAGTAAAGTTAAAACAATCAAATATAAATAATGTATGCAGGACACTTAATCATTTCAATTAACCGTCGGTCTAAAGTGATTTCCTTGATAATAAATAGAATTGTTTCTTGCACTTGCAAATATGTAGTTCTTTTGTAAATAAATTGCTAGTTCGACCTTTTGTCCACAAATACCACATTGTAATTAAAACGGTAACTTTGTGCGATGTATTTAAAACGCATATGTAGAATGATTGAAAATGAGCAATTGTCATGTTTATGAAACCGTTAAACTTACACATATGTACTAGGGGTGATCCAGAATTAACGGTATTGGAATTATAACTTTGAAGAGAAACTATTCAAATCTTAATGAAACTTTGCCGAGATAAGGTGACATTTATCTAGACTCTACATTGCAAATTTTAGTTAAATAGAACTTGTAACAGAAAGTATACAAGAACACTTATTTACCATTACAGTTATACGTGGCAGGATTTCAATGTCAAAACATCATAATGAATCTGACTTCCATATACAGTAACGTTGACTTCTCATACATTTGATATGTTTTGCAATCCATTGTTTGATCATGTCTCTGTATCATTTCTTATCAAACGATGCAACAGCACGCGAGAGCCAGATAACCGAAGTGATTGAAATTGTACCTTTTCGACGGTATTTTACTTTTTGTTATTTACCTTTTTCATGCAGAACTTGAATACGTCAATATTTTGTGATTCGGCATTTGAACCAATTAATCAAGACGCTTGTAATAAATATTTTTCTTTCTTTTTTAAAATATGTTATATCTCATATTCAAAAATCTGAATCGTAAACAGTGAGTACAAAAGATAATGGTTTGTTAGTACGGTTTATTTGTAGTAATCTACAAATAAAGCTTCTGAAGAAAATTCGACCTTATTTCCAGAATCTTTTGATGCAATTGAAATGGTAATAATCAAATTTTCATGTAAAACATCACAAGTTTGAACGAACACAGAAACGTGAAACCATAACAACCACTTAACAACAATGTAAAACTTCTTTTTTTGTTCACAACTATTAATATAATCGATTGTAAAAAATACGTTTACCTGTGAAATTGAAACAATCAAGTTTAAATTAATGGCGCAGGACACATAATCATTTCAATTAACCGTTTCTTCTCAATTGAGGTCTGAAGTGATTTCCTTAATAATGAATAGAATTGTTTCTTACACTTGCAGATGTGCCGTTCTTTTGTAAATGAATTGCTAGTTCGACCTTTTGTCCACATATGCCACATGGAAATTAAAACGGTAGTTATGTGCGACGTTTTTAAAAACGCAGATGTAATATAATTGAAAAAGACTATTGTGATGTTTAAAAAAACGTTTAACATACATTGATTTACT
This sequence comes from Cyclina sinensis, assembly GCA_012932295.1. Lineage (NCBI taxonomy): Eukaryota > Metazoa > Mollusca > Bivalvia > Venerida > Veneridae > Cyclina > Cyclina sinensis. The sequence goes on from JAAONU010000019.1 coordinate 5,423,931, forward strand.
AGGGGTGATCCAGAATTAACGGTATTGGAATAATAACTTTGAAGAGAAACTATTCATACTTTAATGAAACTTTGCCGAGATAAGATAACATTTATTCAGATTCTCTAATTGCAGGTTTGAATTAAATAGAACCTGTAACAGAAAGTATACAAGAATACTCATTTACCATAAGACAGTTATACGGGGCAGGTCTTCAACGTCAAAACGTCATAATGGACCTTACTTTTCTATTCAATCACGTTGACTTGTCACACATTTGATATGCCTTGCAACTTTCTTCAATCATGTCTCTGTACTAGGGATGCAAACGGTAACTTTCCAATTTACCGGTTAACCTGACGCTGTTACCGGTAAATTTACCGGTTAACCGATAAACAATAAAATATTTCGTGCCGACTAGTCACAGTTTATGATATGTACACTTTTAAAGTGAAACCGGAAGTTGACGGGATAGTGTTTACTATTCGGATCTTTATTCGGACCGAACAGTATTTTGATCGCTTTATAGATACATATGCATTCCCCTCGTATGTAATTTCTTACTGCTTTAAATTCATTTTATAAATGTATGCGATCCTTGTTGGTAATATTAACGTTTTCAGTCTGTTTTTGTTTTTATGTTTCATTCTTTTAATGAAATGTAATGCATTACGTACATAGCATAAATAAAACACTGATTCAGAAGAGTTTTATCTTTTATTTAATTAGACATTCAAGTCTTACTGTCGAAAAACAAATTAATTAGACATTTCAAAAATTGCCACTGCTTCGAAAAACAAACTTGATTAGACATGTTAATTATTAAGAAATCATTAATGGCGATTTTCCTTTAATCTCAAGTTAAGTTTTTATTTAGCGAGTAGAAAACAAACAATAGTGTCAGTTAAATTCTTAATTGGCAGCGGCAAGCAGGAGGCGCAATGTTTATATAATTGTTAATCATTACAATGGCAAAAGTGACAATTACCAAATAAACGAGGGACGTCCTGTGTATAAGTGTGACACGTGTATTGATCTACGCGCACCCGGGGTTTATCACCATGACGATCGATAAATACCGTTGTCAGTGCGGCGCGGTTGTTTGGTAGTTTTTACTTTTAATGTTTATATTTTTAACATTCTCTATTCCTTTTTTTTCGGTTAACCTCACCGGAAAATTGTTACCGGTTAACCGATTATTAGGTAGGTTAACCGGTTAACCGGTTAACCTCTTGCATCCCTACTCTGTACCATTCCTTATCAAACGAGACAAAAACATGCGAGGGACAGTTGACCGAAGTGATTGAAATTGTACCCTTCAGATGGCGAGTTTATTTTTTGTTATTTAACTATTATATGCAGAACCTGAATACGTCAATATTTTGTGATTCGACATTTTAACCAATTAATCAAGACGCTTGTAATAGATATTTTTCTGTTATTTTTATAATATGTTATGTCTCATATTCAAAAATCTGAATCGTAAACAGTCAGTACAAAAGATGATGGTATGTTAGTACAGTTAATTTGTAGTAATCTACAAATACATTTTCTGAAGAAACTTCGACCTTATGTCCAGAATCTTTTGATGCAATTGAAATGGTAAATAATTTTTTTATCAAAGTTTCATGTAGAACATCACAAGTTTGAACGAACACAGAAATGTGAAACCATAACAACCACTAAATAACTATGTAAAATATCTTTTTTGTTCATTTGTAATTAGTAATTTTGACTCCAAAAGTGCCCATTTTAACAATGATTACATTATAAGGGTGCAGTTATTAACAAAGGTCTCGTAATTCAACGTTTTCTGAAGCAAACTATATTGATTATTTACGAAGAAATAGTGTACACTTGTTAGACGTTTTGTCTTGTAAAAATTAGAAAATACTTACGCAGGGATAATGAGCAATTACCAAATTTCAAAACAGTACTCATGTTACTTCGTACCATGTACAAACTTAAAAATAAAAATACAATTGATTGTTATAAAGTACTTTTACTGATAAAATTAAAACAATCAAATATAAATAATGCGTGCAGGACACAATCATTTCAATTAACCGTCGGTCTAAATTCATTTCCTTTATAATAAATAGAATTGTTTCTTGCACTTGCAAATATGTAGTTCTTGTGTAAATAAATTGCTAGTTCGACCTTTTGTCCACAAATACCACATTCTAATTAAAACGGTAACTAAGTGCGACGTATTTAAAATCGCAGATGTAGAATGATTGAAAATAAGCAAGTGTCATGTTTTTGAAACCGTTAAACATACACTGATGTACTAGGGGTTATCCAGAATTAACGGTATTGGAATTATAACTTTGAAGAGAAACTATTCAAATCTTAACGAAACTTCGCCGAGATAAGGTGACATGTATCTAGACTCTACATTGCAGATTTCAGTTAAATAGAACTTGTAACAGAAAGTATACAAGAACACTTATTTACCATTACAGTTATACGTGGCAGGAAAACATCATAATGGACCTGACCTTCGTATACAGTCACGTTGACTTGTCATACATTTGATATGTTTTGCAATCCATTGTTCAATCATGTCTCTGTACCATTTCTTATCAAACGATGCAACAGCACGCGAGAGCCAGATAACCGAAGTGATTGAAATTGTACCTTTCCGACGGTGATTTTACTTTCCGTTATTTACCTTTTTCATGCAGAACTTGAATACGTCAATATTTTGTGATTCGGCATTTTAACCAATTTATCAAGACGCTTGTAATAGATATTTTTCTGTCATTTTTATAATAGGTTATATCTCATATTCAAAAATCTGAATCGTAAACAGTCAGTACAAAAGATGATGGTATGTTAGTACAGTTTATTTGTAGTAATCTTCAAATATATTTATGAAGAAAATTCGACCTTATGTCCAGAATCTTTTGATGCAATTGAAAAGGTAATAATCAAATTTTCATGTAAAACATCACAAGTTTATACGAACACAGAAACGTGAAACCATAACAACCACTTAACAACAATGTAAAACTTCTTTTTTTTCACAACTATTAATATAATCGATTGTAAAAAATACGTTAACCTGTGAAATTGAAACAATCAAATATAAATTATGTGCACAGGACAGATAAGCATTTCAATTAACCGTTTCTTCTCAATTGAGGTATGAAGTGATTTCCTTAATAATGAATAGAATTGTTTCTTACACTTGCATATATGTCGTTCTTTTCTAAATGAATTGCTAGTTCGACCTTTTGTCCACATATGCCAGATAGTAATTAAAAACAGAAGTTATGTGCGACGTATTTAAAAACGCAGATGTAGAATGATTAAAAAAGGCTATTGCCATGTTTAAAAAAAAACGTTTAACATTCATTGATTTACTAGGGGTGATCCAGAATTAACGGTATTGGAATAATAACATTGAAGAGAAACAAATCATACTTTAATGAAACTTTGCCGAGATAAGATAACATTTATTCAGATTCTCTAATTGCAGGTTTGAATTACATAGAACCTGTAACAGAAAGTATACAAGAACACTCATTTACCATAAGACAGTTATACGGGGCAGGTCTACAACGTCAAAACATCATAATGGACCTTACTTTTCTATTCAATCACGTCGACTTGTCACACATTTGATATGCCTTGTAATCCATTCTTCAATCATGTCTCTGTACCATTCCTTATCAAACGAGACAAAAACATGCGAGGGACAGTTGACCGAAGTATTTGAAATTGTATCCTTCAGATGGCGATTTTACTTTTTGTTATTTAACTATTACACGCAGAACCTAGTTACGTCAATATTTTGTGATTCGACATTTTAACCAATTTATCAAGACGCTTGTAATAGATGTTTTTCTTTTATTTTATAATATGTTATGTCTCATATTCAAAAATCTCAGTCGTAAACAGTCAGTACAAAAGATGATGGTATGTTAGTGCAGTTAATTTGTAGTAATCTACGAATATATTTTGTGAAGAAAATTCGACCTTATGTCCAGAATCTATTGATGCAATTGAAATGGTAAATAATTTTTTATCAAAGTTTCATGTAGAACATCACAAGTTTGAACAAACACAGAAATGTGAAACCATAACAACCACTTAATAACTATGTAAAATATCTTTTTTGTTCATTTGTAATTAGAAATTTTGACTCCAAAAGTGCCCCTTTAAACAATGATTACATTATAGGGGTAAAGTTATTAACAAAGTTCTTGTGATTCAACGTCTTCTGAAGCAAACTATATTGAATATTAACGTAGAAATAGTGTACACTTGTTAGAGGTATTGTCTTATAAAAATTAGAAAATACTTACGCAGGAATAATGAGCAATTACCAAATTTCGAAACAGTACTCATGTTACTTCGTACCATGTACAAACTTAAAAACAAAATTATAATTGATTGTAATAAAGTACTTTCACCAGTGAAATTAAAACAATCAAATATAAATTATGCATGCAAGACACTTAATCATTTCAATTAACCGTCGGTCTGTAGTGTTTTCCTTAATAATAAATAGAATTATTTCTTACACTTTCAAATATGTCGTTCGTTTGTAAATGAATTGCTAGTTCGACCATTTTGTTCACAAATACCACATGGTTATTAAAACGGCAAGTATGTGCGACGTATTTAAAAAGGAGATGTAGATTGATTGAAAAAAGCAATTCTCATGTTTAAATATATAAGTGAAATATACACTGATGTACTAGGGGTGATCCAGAATAAACGGTATCGGAATTATGACTTTGAAGAAAAACTATTCAAAGTATACAGAACACTTATTTACCATATAACAGTTATACGTGGCAGGATTTCAATATCAAAACACCATAATGGATTTGACCTTTTTATACAATTACATTGACTTGTCATACATTTGATATGTTTTGCAATCCATTGTTCAATCATGTCTCTGTACCATTTCTCATCAAACGAGACAAAAACATGTGAGGGACAGTTGACCGAAGTGATTGAAATTGTACCCTTCAAATGGCGATTTTACTTTGTGTTGTTTAACTATTACATGCAGAACCTGAATATGTCAATATTTTGTGATTCGACATTTTAACCAATTTATCAAGACGCTTGTAATAGATATTTTTCTGTTATTTTTATAATATGTTATGTCTCATATTCAAAATCTGAGTCGTAAACAGGCAGTACTAAAGATGATGGTATGTTAGTACTGTTAATTTGTAGTAATCAACAAATATATTTTCTGAAGAAAATTCGACCTTATGTCCAGAATCTTTTGATGCAATTGAAATGGTAAATATTTTTTTTATCAAAGTTTCATGTAGAACATCACAAGTTTGAACGAACACAGAAACGTGAAACAATAACAACCACTTAATTAATATGTAAAATTTCTTTTTTGTTCAGCTGCAATTAGTAATTTTGACTCCAAAAGTGCATATTTTAACAATGATTACATTATAGGGGTATAGTTATTAACAAAGGTCTCGTAATTCAACGTTTTCTGATGCAAAATATATTGAATATTAACGTAGAAATAGTGTACACTTGTTAGACATTTTATCTTATAAAAAATATAAAATACTTACGCAGGAATAATGAGCAATTACCAAATTTCGAAACAGTACTCATGTTACTTCGTACCATGTACAAACTTAAAAACAAAATTATAATTGATTGTAATAAAGTACTTTCACCAGTGAAATTAAAACAATCAAATATAAATTATGCATGCAAGACACTTAATCATTTCAATTAACCGTCGGTCTGTAGTGTTTTCCTTAATAATAAATAGAATTATTTCTTACACTTTCAAATATGTCGTTCGTTTGTAAATGAATTGCTAGTTCGACCATTTTGTTCACAAATACCACATGGTTATTAAAACGGCAAGTATGTGCGACGTATTTAAAAAAGCAGATGTAGATTGATTGAAAAAAGCAATTCTCATGTTTAAATATATAAGTGAAATATACACTGATGTACTAGGGGTGATCCAGAATAAACGGTATCGGAATTATGACTTTGAAGAAAAACTATTCAAAGTATACAGAACACTTATTTACCATATAACAGTTATACGTGGCAGGATTTCAATGTCAAAACACCATAATGGATTTGACCTTTTTATACAGTTACGTTGACTTGTCATACATTTGATATGTTTTGCAATCCATTGTTCAATCATGTCTCTGTACCATTTCTCATCAAACGAGACAAAAACATGTGAGGGACAGTTGACCGAAGTGATTGAAATTAAACCCTTCAAATGGCGATTTTACTTTGTGTTGTTTAACTATTACATGCAGAACCTGAATACGTCAATATTTTGTGATTCGACATTTTAACCAATTTATCAAGACGCTTGTAATAGATATTTTTCTGTTATTTTTATAATATGTTATGTCTCATATTCAAAATCTGAGTCGTAAACAGTCAGTACAAAAGATGATGGTATGTTAGTACAGTTAATTTGTAGTAATCAACAAATATATTTTCTGAAGAAAATTCGACCTTATGTCCAGAATCTTTTGATGCAATTGAAATGGTAAATATTTTTTTTATCAAAGTTTCATGTAGAACATCACAAGTTTGAACGAACACAGAAACGTGAAACAATAACAACCACTTAATTACTATGTAAAATTTCTTTTTTGTTCAGCTGCAATTAGTAATTTTGACTCCAAAAGTGCATATTTTAACAATGATTACATTATAGGGGTATAGTTATTAACAAAGGTCTCGTAATTCAACGTTTTCTGATGCAAAATATATTGAATATTAACGTAGAAATAGTGTACACTTGTTAGACATTTTATCTTATAAAAAATAGAAAATACCTACGCAGGAATAATGAGCAATTACCACATTTCAAAACAGTACTCATGTTTCTTCGTACCATGTACAAAATTAAAAATAAAAATATAATTGATTGTAATAAAATACTTTCAGGACACATAATCATTTCAATTAACCGTCGGTCTGAAGTGATTTCCTTACTAATAAATAGAATTGTTTTATCACTTTCAAATATGTCGTTCTCTTGTAAATTAATTGCTAGTTCGACCTTTTGTCCACAAATACCACATGGTATTTAGAACGGCAAGAAAGTGCGACGTATTTAAAAAAGTAGATGTAATTTGATTGAAAAAAAGCAATTGTCTTGTTTGAATATATAAGTTAAACATACACCGATGTACTAGGGTGATCCAGAATAAACGGCATTGAATTATGACTTTGAAGAGGAACTATTCAAATCTTAATGAAACTTCGTCAAGATGAGGAAACATTTATCTAGACTCTACATTGCAAATTTCAGTTAAATAGAACTTGTAACAGAAAGTATACAGAACACTTATCTATCATATCACAGTTATACGTGGCCTGATTCCAACGTCAAAACATCATAATGGATCTGACCTTTCTTTACAGTTACGTTGACTTGTCATACATTTGATATGTTTTGCAATCCATTGTTCAATCATGTCTCTGTACCATTTCTCATCGAACGAGACAAAAACATGCGAGGGACAGTTGACCGAAGTGATTGAAATTGTACCCTTCAAATGGCGATTTTACTTTGTGTTGTTTAACTATTACATGCAGAACCTGAATACGTCAATATTTTGTGATTCGACATTTTAACCAATTTATCAAGACGCTTGTAATAGATATTTTTCTGTTATTTTTATAATATGTTATGTCTCATATTCAAAATCTGAGTCGTAAACAGTCAGTACAAAAGATGATGGTATGTTAGTACAGTTAATTTGTAGTAATCTGCAAATATATTTTCTGAAGAAAATTCGACCTTATGTCCAGAATCTTTTGATGCAATTAAAATGGTAAATAATTTTTTTATCAAAGTTTCATGTAGAACATCACCAGTTTGAACAAAATAGAAACGTGAAACAATAACAACCACTTAATTACTATGTAAAATTTTTTTTTTTTCAGTTGCAATTAGTAATTTTGACTAAAAAAGTGCCCATTTTAAAAATGATTACATTATAGGGGTATAGTTATTAACAAAGGTCTCGTAATTCAACGTTTTCTGAAGCAAAATATATTGAATATTAATTTAGAAATAGTGTAAACTTGTTAGACGTTTTGTCTTATAAAAATTAGAAAATACTTACGCAGGAATAATGAGCAATTACCAAATTTCAAAACAGTACTCATGTTACTTCGTACCATGTACAAAATTAAAAATAAAAATAGAATTGACTGTAATAAAATATTTTCACCAGTGAAATTAAAACAATCAAATATAAATTATGCGTGCAGGACACTTAATCATTTCAATTAACCGTCGGTCTGAAGTGATTTCCTTAATAATAAATAGAATTGTTTCTTACACTTTCAAATATATCGTTCTTTTATAAATGAAATGCTAGTTCGACCTTTTGTCCACAAATACCACATGGTAATTAAAACGGCAAGTATGTGCGACGCATTTGAAAAAGCAGATGTAGATTGATTGAAAAAAGCAATTGTCATGTTTAAAGATATAAGTTAAACATACACTGATGTACTAGGGGTGATCCAGAATAAACGGTATTGGAATTATGACTTTGAAGAGGAACTATTCAAATCTTAATGAAACTTCGCCGAGATAACGTAACATTTATCTAGACTGTACATTGCAAATTTCAGTTAAATAGAACTTGTAACAGAAAGTATACAGAACACTTATTTACCATATCACAGTTATACATGGCCGGATTCCAACGTCAAAACATCATAATGGATCTGACCTTTATATACAGTTACGTTGACTTGTCATACATTTGATATGTTTTGCAATCTATTGTTCAATCATGTCTCTGTACCATTCCTCATCAAACGAGACAAAAACATGCGAGGGACAGTTGACCGAAGTGATTGAAATTGTACCCTTCAAATGGCGATTTTACTTTTTGTTGTTAAACTATTACATGCAGAACCTGAATACGTCAATATTTTGTGATTCGACATTTTAACCAATTTATCAAGACGTTGTAATAGATATTTTTCTGTTATTTTTATAATATGTTATGTCTCATATTCAAAATCTGAGTCGTAAACAGTCAGTACAAAAGATGATGGTATGTTAGTACAGTTAATTTGTAGTAATCAACAAATATATTTTCTGAAGAAAATTCGACCTAATGTCTAGAATCTTTTGATGCAATTGAAATGGTAAATAATTTATTTATCAAAGTTTCATGTATAACATCACAAGTTTGATTGAACACAGAAACGTGAAACAATAACAACCACTTAATTACTATGTAAAATTTCTTTTTTGTTCAGTTGCAATTAAAACTTTTGACTCCAAAAATGCCCATTTAACAATGATTACATTATAGGGGTATAGTTATTAAATAGAACTTGTTAGGAAACATTTATCTAGACTCTACATTGCAAATTTCAGTTAAATAGAACTTGTAACAGAAAGTATACAGAACACTTATCTATCATATCACAGTTATACGTGGCCGGATTCCAACGTCAAAACATCATAATGGATCTGACCTTTCTATACAGTTACGTTGACTTGTCATACATTTGATATGTTTCGCAATCCATTGTTCAATCATGTCTCTGTACCATTCCTCATCAAACGAGACAAAAACATGCGAGGGACAGTTGACCGAAGTGATTGAAATTGTACCCTTCAAATGGCGATTTTACTTTGTGTTGTTTTACTATTACATGCAGAACCTGAATACGTCAATATTTTGTGATTCGACATTTTAACCAATTTATCAAGACGCTTGTAATAGATATTTTTCTGTTATTTTTATAATATGTTATGTCTCATATTCAAAATCTGAGTCGTAAACAGTCAGTACAAAAGATGATGGTATGTTAGTACAGTTAATTTGTAGTAATCAACAAATATATTTTCTGAAGAAAATTCGACCTTATGTCCAGAACCTTTTGATGCAATTGAAATGGTAAATAATTTTTTTTATCAAAGTTTCATGTAGAACATCACAAGTTTGAACGAACATAGAAACGTGAAACAATAACAACCACTTAATTACTATGTAAAATTTATTTTTTGTTCAGTTGCAATCAAAAATTTTGACTCCAAAAGTGCCCATTTTAACAATGATTACATTATAGGGTATAGTTATTAACAAAGGTCTCGTGATTCAACGTTTTCTGAAACAAACTATACTGAATATTTACGTAGAAATAGTGTACACTTATTAGACGGTTTATCTTATAAAAAATAGAAAATACCTACGCAGGAATAATGAGCAATTACCAAATTTCAAACAGTACTCATGTTTCTTCGTACCATGTACAAAATTAAAAATAAAAATATAATTGATTGCAATAAAATACTTTCAGGACACATAATCATTTCAATTAACCGTCGGTCTGAAGTGATTTCCTTAATAATAAATAGAATTGTTTTTACACTTTCAAATATGTCGTTCGTTTGTAAATGAATTGCTAGTTCGACCTTTTGTCCACAAATACCACATGGTATTTAAAACAGCAAGAAAGTGCGACGTATTTAAAAAAGCAGATGTAGTTTGATTGAAAAAAAGCAATTGTCTTGTTTGAATATATAAGTTAAATATACACTGATGTACTAGGGGTGACCCAGAATAAACGGCATTGAATTATGACTTTGAAGAGGAACTATTCAAATCTTAATGAAACTTCGTCGAGATAAGGAAACATTTATCTAGACTCTACATTGCAAATTTCAGTTAAATAGAACTTGTAACAGAAAGTATACAGAACACTTATCTATCATATCACAGTTATACGTGGCCTGATTCCAACGTCAAAACATCATAATGGATCTGACCTTTCTATACAGTTACGTTGACTTGTCATACATTTGATATGTTTCGCAATCCATTGTTCAATCATGTCTCTGTACCATTTCTCATCGAACGAGACAAAAACATGCGAGGGACAGTTGACCGAAGTGATTGAAATTGTACCTTTCAAATGGCGATTTAACTTTGTGTTGTTTAACTATTACATGCAGAACCTGAATACGTCAATATTTTGTGATTCGACATTTTAACCAATTTATCAAGACGCTTGTAATAGATATTTTTCTGTTATTTTTATAATATGTTATGTCTCATATTCAAAATCTGAGTCGTAAACAGTCAGTACAAAAGATGATGGTATGTTAGTACAGTTAATTTGTAGTAATCTGCAAATATATTTTCTGAAGAAAATTCGACCTTATGTCCAGAATCTTTTGATGCAATTGAAATGGTAAATAATTTTTTATCAAAGTTTCATGTAGAACATCACCAGTTTGAACGAACATAGAAACGTGAAACAATAACAACCACTTAATTACTATGTAAAATTTATTTTTTGTTCAGTTGCAATTAGTAATTTTGACTAAAAAAGTGACCATTTTAAAAATGATTACATTATAGGGGTGTAGTTATTAATAAAGGTCTCGGAATTCAACGTTTTCTGAAGCAAAATATATTAAATATTAATTTAGAAATAGTGTACACTTGTTAGACGTTTTGTTTTATAAAAATTAGAAAATACTTAAGCAGGAATAATGAGCAATTACCAAATTTCAAAACAGTACTCATGTTACTTCGTACCATGTAAAAAAATAAAAATAAAAATATAATTGATTGTAATAAAATACTTTCACCAGTGAAATTTAAACAATCAAATATAAATTATGCGTGCAGGACACTTAATCATTTTAATTAACCGTCGATCTGAAGTGATTTCCTTAATAATAAATAGAATAGTTTTTACACTTTCAAATATGTCGTTCTTTTGTAAATTAATTGCTAGTTCGACCTTTTGTCCACAAATACCACATGGTATATAAAACGGCAAGAAAGTGCGACGTATTTAAAAAAGCAGATGTAGATTGATTGAAAAAAAGCAATTGTCTTGTTTGAATATATAAGTTAAACATACACTGATGTACTAGGGGTGATCCAGAATAAACGGTATTGAATTATGACTTTGAAGAGGAACTATTCAAATCTTAATGAAAATTCGTCGAGATAAGGAAACATTTATCAAGACTCTACATTGCAAATTTCAGTTAAATGGAACTTGTAACAGAAAGTATACAGAACACTTATTTATCATATCACAGTTATACGTGGCCGGATTCCAACGTCAAAACATCATAATGGATCTGACCTTTCTATACAGTTACGTTGACTTGTCATACATTTGATATGTTTTGCAATTCATTGTTCAATCATGTCTCTGTACCATTCTTCATCAAACGAGACAAAAACATGCGAGGGACAGTTGACCGAAGTGATTGAAATTGTACCTTTCAAATGGCGATTTTACTTTTTGTTGTTAAACTATTACATGCAGAACTTGAATACGTCAGTATTTTGTGATTCGACATTTTAACCAATTTATCAAGACGCTTGTAATAGATATTTTTCTATTATTTTTATAATATGTTATGTCTCATATTCAAAATTTGAGTCGTAAACAGTCAGTACAAAAGATGATGGTATGTTAGTACAGTTAATTTGTAATAATCAACAAATATATTTTCTGAAGAAAATTCGACTTTATGTCTAGAATCTTTTGATGCAATTGAAATGGTAAATAACTTTTTAACAAAGTTTCATGTAGAACATCACAAGTTTGATTGAACACAGAAACGTGAAACAATAACAACCACTTAATTACTATGTAAAATTTCTTTTTTGTTCAGTTGCAATTAGTAATTTTGACTCCAAAAGTGCCCATTTTAACAATGATTACTTTATAGGGGTATAGTTATTAACAAAGGTCTCGTGATTCAACGTTTTCTGGAACAAACTATACTGAATATTTACGTAGAAATAGTGTACACTTGTTAGACGTTTTATCTTATAAAAAAATAGAAAATACTTACGCAGGAATAATGAGCAATTACCACATTTCAAAACAGTACTCATGTTTCTTCGTGCCATGTACAAAATTAAAAATGAAAATATAATTGATTGTAATAAAATACTTTCAGGACACATAATCATTTCAATTAACAATCGGTCTGAAGTGATTTCCTTAATAATAAATAGAATTGTTTTTACACTTTCAAATATGTCGTTCTCTTGTAAATTAATTGCTAGTTTGACCTTTTGTCCACAAATACCACATGGTATTTAAAACGGCAAGAAAGTGCGACGTATTTAAAAAAGCAGATGTAGATTGATTGAAAAAAAGCAATTGTCTTGTTTGAATATATAAGTTAAACATACACTGATGTACTAGGGGTGATCCAGAATAAACGGCATTTAATTATGACTTTGAAGAGGAACTATTCAAATCTTAATGAAACTTCGTCGAGATAAGGAAACATTTATCTAGACTCTACATTGCAAATTTCAGTTAAATAGAACTTGTAACAGAAAGTATACAGAACACTTATCTATCATATCACAGTTATACGTGGCCGGATTCCAACGTCAAAACATCATAATGGATCTGACCTTTCTATTCAGTTACGTTGACTTGTCATACATTTGATATGTTTTCCAATCCATTGTTCAATCATGTCTCTGTACCATTCTTCATCAAACGAGACAAAAACATGCGAGGGACAGTTGACCGAAGTGATTGAAATTGTACCCTTCAAATGGCGATTTTACTTTGTGTTGTTAAACTATTACATGCACAACTTGAATACGTCAATATTTTGTGATTCGACATTTTAACCAATTTATCAAGACGCTTGTAATAGATATTTTTCTGTTATTTTTATAATATGTTATGTCTCATATTCAAAATCTGAGTCGTAAACAGTCAGTACAAAAGATGATGGTATGTTAGTACAGTTAATTTGTAGTAATCAAAAAATATATTTTCTGAAGAAAATTCGACCTTATGTCTAGAATCTTTTGATGCAATTGAAATGGTAAATAATTTTTTTATCAAAGTTTCATGTAGAACATCACAAGTTTGATTGAACACAGAAACGTGAAACAATAACAACCACTTAATTACTATGTAAAATTTATTTTTTGTTCAGTTGCAATTAAAAATTTTGACTGCACAAGTGCCCATTTTAACAATGGTTATATTATAGGGGTATAGTTATTAATAAAGGTCTCGTGATTCAACGTTTTCTGAAGCAAACTATACTGAATATTTACGTAGAAATAGTGTACACTTGTTAGACGTTTTATCTAATAAAAATTAGAAAATACTTACGCAGGAATAATGAGCAATTACCAAATTTCAAAACAGTACTCATGTTTCTTCGTACCATGTACAAAATTAAAAATAAAAATATAATTGATTGTAATAAAATCCTTTGAGGACACATAAACATTTCAATTAACCGTCGGTCTGAAGTGATTTCCTTAATAATAAATAGAATTGTTTCTTACACTTTCAAATATGTCGTTCTCTTGTAAATTAATTGCTAGTTCGGCCTTTTGTCCACAAATACCACATGGTAATTAAAACGGCAGGAAAGTGCGACGTATTTAAAAAAGCAGATGTAGATTGATTGAAAAAAAGCAATTGTCTTGTTTGAATATATAAGTTAAACATACACTGATGTACTAGGGGTGATCCAGAATAAACGGCATTGAATTATGACTTTGAAGAGGAACTATTCAAATCTTAATGAAACTTCGTCGAGATAAGGAAACATTTATCTAGACTCTACATTGCAAATTTCAGTTAAATAGAACTTGTAACAGAAAGTATACAGAACACTTATCTATCATATCACAGTTATACGTGGCCGGATTCCAACGTCAAAACATCATAATGGATCTGACCTTTCTATACAGTTACGTTGACTTGTCATACATTTGATATGTTTTGCAATCCATTGTTCAATCATGTCTCTGTACCATTCTTTATCAAACGAGACAAAAACATGCGAGGGACAGTTGACCGAAGTGATTGAAATTGTACCCTTCAAATGGCGATTTTACTTTGTGTTGTTAAACTATTACATGCAGAACTTGAATACGTCAATATTTTGTGATTCGACATTTTAACCAATTTATCAAGACGCTTGTAATAGATATTTTTCTGTTATTTTTATAATATGTTATGTCTCATATTCAAAATCTGAGTCGTAAACAGTCAGTACAAAAGATGATGGCATGTTAGTACAGTTAATTTGTAGTAATCTACAAATATATTTTCTGAAGAAAATTCGACCTTATGTCCAGAATCTTTTGATGCAATTGAAATGGTAAATATTTTTTTTTATCAAAGTTTCATGTAGAACATCACAAGTTTGATTGAAGACAGAAACGTGAAACAATAACAACCATTTAATTACTATATAAAATTTCTTTTTTGTTCAGTTGCAATTAGTAATTTTGACTTCAAAAGTGCCCTTTTAACAATGATTCGTTATAGGGGTGTAGGTATTTAATACTTACGCAGGAATAATGAGCAATTACCAAATTTTAAAACATTACTTATGTTACTTCGTACCATGTACAAAATTAAAAATAAAAAAAATAATTGATTGTAATAAAATACTTTCACCAGTGAAATTAAAACAATCAAATATAAATTATGCGTGCAGGACACTTAATTATTTCAATTAACCGTCTGTCTGAAGTGATTTCCTTAATAATAAATAGAATTGTTTTTACACTTTCAAATATGTCGTTCTTTTGTAAATGAATTGCTAGTTCGACCTTTTGTCCACAAATACCACATGGTAATTAAAACGGTATTGGAATTATAACTTTGAAAAGAAAATTCTCATAAACGTATGAAATTTTTATGAGCTATGGTAGCACTGAATTTTTTTATTCTACGTTTAAAATGTCAGTTTAATAGGACCATTTACAATAGTGTACACTTACTAATCTTAAACAGTTTTACGGGGAATGTCACCAAAGTCAGAACAAATTTTTCAAATGACAATTTAAACAGTAGTTGTGTGAAACGTATTCCAAAAGGTAGATATAGAATAACTGAAAGAAAGTCATTGTCACCCCACTCTTAAACATTGATTGATGTGCGAGGATTTATATCAGAATTAAACGTGCAGGCATTATGACTTTGAAAGAAACTTTTCATATCTTAAAGAAACATTTCCGAGCAAGGCTCAGTTTACCAAAGTCATCAATTTGTAGCTTTTCAATGCTGATTGTTATAAATGTTGGAAAACCATTACAGTCAGAAATTAAATACATTAATATTTTGAGATTCGAACTTTTATCCACTAATATATATATTTGAAGTAAATTCTACTTTATATCCATAATCGTTTTAAGCGACTGAAATGGTAACTGTAATCAAAGCTACATGTAGCACATTAAAAATTTGACCGAACTCAGAAATATAAAACCATTACCAACAACTAAATATCTAAAACATTATTTCTTCTTTTGATTTTGACGTCAATAGTGCCCTTTTCAACAATGATTTGATTACAGGGATAGGCTATTAAAAGTGTTTTATAACTCGGCGTTTTCTCCAGCATAATACCTGTAATATTAAGGTAGAAATAGTGTACGATTGTTAAAAGTTTTGTCTCATATAAATTAGAAAATATTTACACAGGAATAACGAACGTTTTTTCATATCAGCACAAAAATTCTTTGGTACCATGTCCAAATCTAAAAATAAAATTTATTGTAATAAGCTAAGTTCAATAGTGATTTTCAAGCAATGAAATATTAATTATGCGTGCAAGACACATAATCATTTCAATTAACCATGTCTTCAATATTAAAGCCTTAAGTAATTTCCTTAATAATTATATGTTATTGTTAATGAATCATTACAATAAGTCATTCTGTTGTAAATGAATTGAAAGTTCGACTTTTTGTCCACATTTGCAACATGACAATTAAATCAGTGAGCCAGAAATGGTCAGTTACAAAGATGAAGGTGTGTAAGTACGATTCAGTTATCTACTTATATATTCTCTGAAGACAATGGTAATTATCAAAGCTTCATGTAGCATATAAGAGGTTTGAACGATCACAGTAACTTAAATAATTACATTGATTTCATTTACCTACTACGTCATTTTTCTTCTTTTTTTGATTTAGTTACCATGCGTAATCTTGACTTCTATATTGCCGCTTTTCACAATGATTGGTACAGTGGTACAGTTATTAATAAAAGATTAGTTACAGACGTATTTGGCGTTTTCTCCAGCAAAATAAAAATAATATTGACATATAAATAATGTACGTTTGTGATTAAAAAATAGATTTCACTAACATAAAGTATTTTCACGAGTGAAATTAAAACTACGACGTAAAATATCATGCATGTAAGACACATATTCATTTCAGTTAAAAGTTTCTTCTGAAGTAAGGCCTGAATTATTATTCATTATTTGTGATTCGACCTTTTATCCAAATTTTCAAGACGCTTGTCATTAAACAATTTGTCTATCTTTAAAACATGTTATGTCTCATATTTAACATCTGAGCCTTAAAAAGTCACTACAAAACACGATGGTATGTTTAAACGGCTAATTTTAAGTAATCAACGAATACATATATCTGGAAGCAAATTCGACCTATTGTCCAGATGTATTGTATGTGATTGAAATGTTATTTAATTGAAGCCTTATGTAGCTCATAACATGTTTGAACGCACACACAAACTTGAAACTTTTAACAACTTCTGAATAATTACATCATTATTTTTTCTTTGATTTGGTTGGCATCTGTTATTTTGACTTTAACAGTGCCCCTTTCAACAATGTTTGTATTAAAGGGGATAATTACCAATAAAATAATAGAAATTCCACGTAATCTCAAGCAAAATATAAAATGACATAGAAAAGTATAAATTGTTTGACGTTTTGTCTTATAAAAATTAGAAAATATTTACACAGGAATAATGAGCAACCAATCAAACCTCAAAACAGCACACGTGTTATTTCGCACCGAGTACAAAACTGTAAAATATAATTCATTTTGATAAACTACTCTCATCACTGAAATTGAAACAATCAAATATACATTATGCGTGGAGGACACAATCATTTCAATTAACTATTTCTTTTGAATTGAGGTCTGAAGTGATTTCCTTAATACTAAAAAGAATTGTTTCTTTCACTTGAAAATACGTCATTCTCCTTTAACTGAATTGCCAGTTCGACCTTTTGTCCACATATTCTACATGGAAATTAAACCGGTAGTTATGTGAGACGAATTTAAAAAAACGCAGATATAGAATGATTGAAAAAAGCAATGTTCATGTTAAAAAACGTAAAGCATTAATTCTTGTGCTAGGGTGATCAAAAGTAAACGGTATTGAAATCTTATTGAAAGTTCGACGAAATAACACAGTATTCATTCTGACCCTGTTTTGCGGTATATATAGAACCTGTAACAAAAAGAATACAGGAAAAATATTGTCTATAAAACAGTTATTCGGGGTAGATCTCCTGATCTAATTAGGTAAGAACACTCTGAATTTCGAGAGCAAATTAAAAGAAGTCATCGAATCTGTAGCTTCCAAATCATGATTTTTCTTTTTGTTATTTAATTTTGATATTCAGTATATACGGCAATATTTTGTTACTTGACCTTTTCACCAATTTATCTAGACGCTTGAAGTTATTTTGATTATTTATTTCTAAAAGATACAATATCTCATATTTTTAAAAACTGAACCAGAAAAGGTCAGTTCAAAAGATGATGGTATGTTTGTACGGTTAATTTGAAGTTATCTTCAATATTATTCCTGAAGCTAATTCGTCTTAATGTCCAGAATCATTTTAAGGTAACAATCAACGTTTCGTGAAGCACATTTCTTGTTTGAACGAACACAGAAACTTAAAACCATTTACAACCACTGAATAACTACCTCATTATTTCTTCTTTGATTCTGTTATCATTTCAATTAACTGTTTCTTTTTAATTAAGTCCTGAATTAATTGCAAATACATGTGTGTTATTATTTTCTAAAATGAATTGCCAGTTCGACCTTCTATCCACATGATAATTTAAACAGTAGTTGCGTGAAACGTATTTCAAAAACGCAGACATAGAATGAAAAGTCATTGTCACCCAAAGTCATCAATTTGTAGCTTTTCAATGCTGATTGTACTATTTGTTGATTAAGTCTTACAGTCAGAAATTAAATACGTCAATATTTTGTGATTCGATTTTTATCCATGTTTAGGACGGTTGTAATTAAACAATTGTTTCTATCTTTTAAAAATGTTTAGTCTCATATTTTATAAAATCTTAGCCGGAAAAATTCAGTTCAAAAGATGAAGGTATGTTTGGTTTATTTGAAGTAATCTACTAATATATGTCCTGAAGCAAAATCGACCTTATGTTCAAAATCATTGTATGCGGTTGAAATGGTCATTATCAAAGTTTCATGTAGAACAAAAAGTTTGACAACACAGAAACATAGAATTGTGACTTCAATAGTTCTCCTTCAACTATGGATATATTACAGGGATATATTTATTAAGAAAAGTTATGTAGTTTCAACAAAACTATAAATATAATTCTCTGTATCAAACTACTTAATTATGCGTACAGGGCACATAATCAGATCAATTAACTTTCTTCTGAATAAACACATGAATAGATGTTCTCATCGATGAATAGAATTGTCTTTTATACTTGCAAATATGTCATTCTGTCGTTAATGAAATGCCAGTTTGACATTTTGTCCACATACGCAACATAGTGTGAGACGTATATAAAAATACATATATAGAATGATTAAAAAGCAGCTAACATGTTTTAAAAACCGAAAATAGCCACTGATATACTAGGGGTGATCCGGCGTTAACGGTATTGGAATTATTACTTTGAAAAGAAAATCCTCAAATACTTACTAAACTTTGGCGAGTTATGGTATCATTTTTTTATTCTACATTTCAAATGTCAGTATAATAGGACCATTAACCATATACACTTATTAATCTAAAACCGTTTTACGGGGAAAGTCACCAAAGTCAAAACAAATTTTCCACATGATAATTTAAACAGTAGTTGTGTGAAACGTATTTCAAAACGCAGATAATATAGAATAATTGAAAGAAAGTCATTGTCACTCCACCTTTAAACATTGATTGATGTGCGAGGATGTTTTTTTTTCATAATTAAAGATGCAGGCATAATGACTTTGAAAAGAAACTTTTCATTCCTTAACGAAACTTTGCCGAGCGAGACTTAGTCAAAGTCATCAATTTGTAGCTTTTTAATGCTGATTGTACTATTTGTTGTTAAACTATTACTGTCAGAAATTAAATACGTCAATATTTTGTGATTCGACCTTTTATCCATTTTTTTTCAGACGCTTGTAATTAGACAATTTATTGTCTTTTAAAAATGTTATGTCTCATATTTTTAAATAGTAGCCGGGAAAGGTCAGTACAAAAGATGTAGGTATGTTAGTACGGTAGTTGTTTTGAAATCCAATAATATATTTTCAGATGCAAATTCGACTTTATATCCATAATCATTTTATGCAATTGAAATAGTTATTCAGAAGTACATGTAGCACATAACAAAACTGACTGAACTCAGAACTATAAAACCATTACCAAGAACTAAATAACTACGACATTATTTCTTTTTTTTTTATTAAGTTGCCAGGCGTTATTTTGACGTCAATAATGCGCTTCACAACAATGATTTGATTACAGTGATAGAGTTATTAAAAAGGTTTAGTAACTCGGCGTTTTCTCAAGCAAATTACATATAATATTAAGATAGAAATAGTGTACTTTTGTTAAAAGTTTTGTCTTACTGTGAAATCATTTTTGTTCGCGTAGGACGAATTTTCGCGTATTTCGCGCTAGGAACAATGCGCGAATTTAAGACCGCGCTTTTATTAAACTATTAAAACATTTACGTTATCCGAATCTTGATCCTGTCCGAAATACCTGCATATATTTTTCCACTCACTTTTGACCATTAGTTGTTGTTTTTAGCCAATATAACTTGAATAATCGGATGTTTGGCAAATTCTAAAAAAAAGCAAAATTACAATGAAACTTATTTTGTTTTCTTTTTTAGTATGCATTTCCTTGAATTGTTGGACGCTTGTCTGAAGCGTTTACTTATAATTATTACTAAAGGTAATTTTCGCAAGCGGCAATGTTTTTTTTAGCATAATTGATTAGGGATTGGTTACAAAAGACCTGACGGTATCGATCTTTTAATCTGTGCCCACTTGTGCACAACCTGTGTCAATTAACGTCAATTAACAGTTGGACCTGTCAGTTTGTATATTCGAAAGCGGACCGCGGTAATTGACACGTATACACGCGTCGGTGGTGATCCAGCGTCATGCAGCTGTCGTCTGCTTTTTATGCTGATAAAAAAATTGAATCTGAAATTGAAAATGCGCGAATGTAGGACCGCGCGAACGTACTAGTTTTGCCGTTTGCGCGAAATTTCATCCCAGCGAATTTAAATGATTTCACAGTAAGTAAATAAAAAATATATTTACGCAGGAATAATGAGAATTCTATTTTTCATATCTCAAAACAGCACAAAAGTAACTAGGTACCAGGTCCAAATCTAAATTTAAAAATTATTGTAATAAATTAATTTCACTAGTGTTTTTCAAGCATTGAAATATTAATTATAGGTGCAAAGAACATAATCATTTCAACTAACCATTTCTTCAGTATTAAAGCCTTAAGTAATTTCCTTAATAATTCAATGTTATTGTTTTTGTCTGATTACAATAAGTCATTTTGTTGTAAATGAATTGAAAGTTCGACCTTTTGTCCACATTTGCATCATGACAAGTAAATCAGTGAGCCAGAAAAAGTCAGTAAAAAAGAAGATATGTTAGTACGGTTAAGTTATGTACTTATATATTCTCTTAAGCCAATTCGACCTTATATCCAAAATCATGTTATGCCATTAAATTGGTAATTATCAAAGCTTCATGTAGCACATAAGAGGTGTGAACGATCACAGTAACTATAAATTATTACATCCATTTAATTACAACGTCTTTTTTCTTCGTTCTTTGACTCAGTTACCATGCGTAATCTTGACTTCTATATTGCCCCTTTTCACAATGGTTGGATTATAGGGGTACAGTTATTAATAAAAGATTAGTTACAAATGTATTTGGCGTTTTCTTCAGCAAAATGAATATAGTTTTTACAAAGAAATAGTGTACGTTTGTGATTAAAAAATAGAAAATATTAACGCATAAATGGTGCACAACTGTTCAAGTCTCAAAACAGCACACATAATATTTCTTACCCTGTACATTACAATAAATATAATTCACTTTAATAAAATTCTTTCACCAGTCAAACTGAAACTATGGCGTAAAAATCGTGCATATAAGACAACTAATCAATTCATTTAACTGTTTCTTCTAAAGTTAGGCCTGAATTAATATTCCTTATTTGTTTTTGACCTTTTATCCAATTTATCAAGATGCTTGATATGATATGAAGCAATTTGTCTATCTTCAAAACATGCTGTGTCTCATATGTTTACATCTGAGCAGGAAAAAAGTCAAAATAAAAGATAAAACCATGCCAGTACTGCTAATTTGAAGTAATCTGCTATTACAATATATTTTATTATGCAAAGTCGACCTTATGTCCAAAATAACTAAATGCAATTGAAATAGTAATGATCAAGGCTGCTTGTAGCACATCAGAAAAGTGAACGAACACAGTAACTTAAAGTTATTTGCAACCACTTAATGACTGTTTCTTCTGAATTTAGACCTGAATAAATTTTTGTTATAAATGAAATAACCAGTTCGACCTTTTGTCCACATATTATATGCCATATGATGATTAAAACGAAAATTGCGTGAATCGTTTTTTGAAACGCAGAGTTAAAACAATTGACACTAGTCATCGTCATGTTTAAAAAAAACCTAATATTTACATACTTTGAAACGCAGATATAAAACGATTGATAAAAGTCATTGTCAAGTTCATAGAAACCCTTAACAATTCATTGAAGTACGAAGAGTTATCCAGAATTAAAGGTACAGGCATTATGAATTTGAAAGAATTTCTGCATATCTTAAGAAAGCTTCGCCGAGCGACTTTCAGTTTACCGAAGTAATCAATTTGTAGCTTTTCAACGCTGAATATACAATTTGCTGTTTAAATATCACATTCAGAACTGGAATTTCTCAATATTTTGTAATTCGACCTTTTATCCAATTTATCAAGACCCTTGTTATAAAACAATTTGTATATCTTTTGAAAATGTTATGTCTCATATTCTAAAGTCTGAACCCTAAAAATTTAGTTAAAAAATAATATAATGTAAATACGGTGAATTTGAAGTAATCTATTTATATATTTCCTGAATCAAATTCGACTGTATGTCCAGAATCATTTTATGCGGTTTCAGTTGTTACTATCAATGCTTAATGTAGCACACCAAATGTTTGAACGAACACAGAAACCTTAATTAATTCACAACCACTAAACAACTACGACATTAATTTATTATTTGATTTAGTTTCCATCAGTTATTTTGATTTCAGTAGTTCCTCTTTCAACCATGATTGTATCTATAAAAATAGTTTAGTAAATCAAAGTTTTCTTATGGAAATTATATAAAATTAACATAGAAAAAGTGTACAAGTCTAACACGTTTTGTCTTTTTTAAAATGAGGAAAAAAAATAACGAAGGAATAATGAGCAATTTTTCAAATCTCTAAACAGCACAAATGCTACTTCGTAACGTCTACAAAACTATAAATATAGGTATTTGTAATAACTTGTTTGTAACAAGTGATATCCAAACAATGAAATATAAATTATGCGTACAGGGCACATAATCATTTCAAGGAAATGTTTCTTTTGAACTAAACCCTGAATTAATTTCCTCATCGATGGAAGGAATTGTTTTTGATACTGCAAATATAAGTATGTCATATTTTTGTAAATAAATCGCCAGTTCGACTTTTTGTCCAAGTATGCAACATGATAATTAAAACAGTAGTTGTGTGAATCGTTTTTCAAAACGCAAATATTGAACGATTGAAAGGTAGTAATTGTTATGTATACCCGCTGTCCCCCTTGACCATGTTACATTGATTGATGTGCGAGGATTCAAGAATTGTAGGAACAGGCATTATGACTTTGAAAAGAAACTCTTCATATCGAAACGAAACTTCGCCGAGCTAGACTAGTATTTGTTGATTTGCTTTTACAGTCAGAAATTAAATACGTCAATATTTTGTGATTCGACCTTTAATCCAATTTTTAAGAGGCTTGTTACAAAAATATTTGTCTATATTTTAATGATGTTATGTCTCATATTTTAAAATCTTAGCCGGAAAAAAATCAGTACAAAAGATGAAGTTATGTAAGTACGGTTAATTTGCAGATATCTACCAATATATTTCCTTAAGCAAATTTGACCTTATGTCCAGAATCATTTTAATCGATGGAAATGGTAAATATCGAAGTTTCATGTAAATGACAGCAAGTTTCACCGAACACAGAAATATTAAAATACTTACAACTAAATAGCTACGTCATTATTTCTTCTTTGTTTCAGTAGCTATGTGTAATTGTGACTTAAGTTCCGCTTTCGACCATGTTTATATATTAGGAAGATAGTTATTAAAAAAGTTTTGTAATTTGATGTTTTCTGAAGCAAATATATATTATTTATAATAGTAACATAGAAAAAGTTACCATTGTTAGACGTTTTGTCTGATGAAAATTAGAAAATATTTACGCAGGAATAATGAGCATTTTTGTCAAATCTCAAGACAGCACAGATGTTACAAAACTATAAATAATAGTCACTGTAATAAACTTCTTTCACCAGTGAAATTCAAAAAATGAAATATAAATTATGCGTGCAAGACACATAATAACTTTATAAAACTGTTTCTTCTGTATTAAGGACTGAAGTTTTTTGCTTAGTAATGGATAGAATTATTTCAAACTCGTGCAAATATGTCATGCTATCGTTAATGCAACATGGTGTGAGACTTATTTCAAAGCGCAGATATAGAATGATTATAAAATAGCAACTGTCATGTTTTAAAAACAGTTCAACATGAATTGATGTACTAGGGATGATCCGGAATTAACGATATTGGACTTTTTTTCTTTTGAAAAGATAATCCTCATATCCTAACGAAACTCCGCCGAGCTACGATATCACTTAATCTGAATCTTCATTTCAAATTTCAGTTTGATAGAACCAACGGTAAAACGTCTAATTAATAAGTGTGACCTTCTTCTCTATACAGATACGCCGACTAGTCACACATTTGATATACCTTGCAATCCATTGTTCAATCATGTCTCTGTACCATTCCTCAGCTAAGTAAGCAACAACATGCTGAATTGCGAGAGCCAGTTCACCGAAGTCATCGGATCTGTAATCTTTCAATGCTGATTATAGTTTTTGTTACTTACAGAACTTAAATACGTCAGTATTTTGTGATTCGACCTTTTATCAAATTTATCAAGACGCTTGTTACAGTATTCATTAAAATTATTTTTTTTAAAGATGTTATGTCACAAATTTAAAACTCTGTTCGAGAAAAGGTCAGTATCAAAGATGATGGTATGTTAGTACGGTTAATTTAAAGTAATCTACAAATATATTTCTCGAAGCAAATTTGACCTTATGTCAAAATCATTGAAATGTTAATTATCAAAACTTCGTGTAACACATCACATGTTTAACAAGCACAGAGGCTTAAAACTAATTACAGCCACTAAATATCTATGTCATTCTTTCTTCTTTGATTCCATGCATAATTCTGACTTCAATAGTGCCCTTTAAACAATGAGTGGATTGCAGAGGTAAAGTTATTAAAAAGTTTAGTAATTTGGCGTTTACTCCAGAAAAATGTGTATGAAATTAACATCGAAATAGTGTACAATTGTTATACATTTTGTGTATAAAAAGCAGAAAATATTTACGCAGAAATAATGCACAACCGTTCAAATTTCAAAACAGCACTAATATACCTTCGTACCGTCTTCAAAAATATAAATTTAATTAATGGAATAAAATACTTGCGAAATGGAAATTGAAACTATGGAAATAAAATCTTGCGATCAAGATTCATAATCATTTCAATGCTGTTAATAATATTTGTGTTTAAATATTATACTTGGAATTTAAATGCGTCAATATTTTGTGATTCGACCTTTTATCTAATTTATCAAGACCCTTGGCAATTCACAAGATATGTTGTCATCTTCACATCTAAATCACAAGTATTTTTCTGGCTTTTAGTTTTATACGTTTTGAATTTTAAACAATTATCTCAAATACTATTTTTCAAAATAAATAAAAACATAGGGTTTTAAAAATGCAATTCGTTTCTGCCCAGAAAAATAAAAATGATAATTGTATAAGGTGACTAGAAATAACATGTAATGTTTAAAACAAACTTCTGAAAAAAATACATCATCAACGAAAAGTAGTACAAAGTCTTTACTGTCATCTTAAAGATATTTCAAATACAGCTGTAAACAAACAATGCATGGTCATATGTTACTTAATGAAAAAAATAGTAAGACATGAAATTCTATAAAATATATTCAAAGTTATATTTGTTCACATTTTGATCCTTTAAGCTATATACGATACCTCAGGAATCGCGACCGATGATAAGCACACCGTTTAACAAAAGTTGAGGTTTTCACTATATCTGTAAATACTTAAAACAGACCAAAAGTTGATAAAAACGCATGATATTGCTGTAAAAGGCACATTAACAAACTGCCCCTAAGTGGTTTTGTATTATGTAAAATATTTCATATGTAAAAGAAGATCTAAAAAAAATGGAAAGAAAGTGGAAAGAAAGGGCTATTTTTAAATCAAGAACGACAAATATTGATAAATTCGACTATGCGTACAAATCGCAGTTAGTATTTTCTTAAAGTCGAAGTATATCTTGTCTGCCTTAAAGTCGAAAAAATTCCTTGACTTAAAGTCGAAACTTTTTAACGACTCATCCTTTGTTAGAAATGACATCCTCAATCAATAACACTTCGCAACTTAAGTATGAGGGACAAAGATCATGTTGTCTTTTTCTATAGTATTATATACAGAGGTCGTAGAAAATGTTCTACCTTATGTACGCATTATAAACATATATACTTCACTTCGACCTTTAGACGAAATCATAACTATATATATATATATATATATATATATATATATATATATATATATATAGGACTGATCTCTTGTAATAATGAGATAACTGAGGAATGTTTCAATTTTAAGCTGAGAGGTTTTTGTTGTTCAGTATTGTGAAATGGGACTTTTTGGTAACTTTACAAAACTTATTTGTTGTATTGTTTTAAAGGTTGGTCAGTTTGATGACGTATTTATATGAATGTGAAGGAATGTGTTTTAAGTTGCATAAGTAGATGTTTACATAGATGTTGTATTAGATTTTTGCTGCTAAATTAAAAACTAATGTTTGTAAATATGAAAGTTCTAGAGACCAAAGAAACATATTTGCTTCAGTGAATTTCGAGGTACATATTTTAAAAGTGAACTCATGATATGGAAAATTTGCTTGCTAGGTGATTTGTCATACCAGGCTTATTCAACAAAAGCATTGAAAAGCACATTTAATAAAACTGTCAAATGAAGAGCATTTTTTCTCCTAGTTTTTGTGTAATTTGTCCATGTAGAGATTATGGTAATGTATATTTTTTTATGAGAGTTGTGTACAACATACATATTTGTTTTAGGCACATAATATAATACTCTTTTTTTTTCAATGTTGGTGCTTAGAAAAAAATTCTTGTCTTGTCAGTGATGATTTGGGAAGGTGTTGGGATTCTGTATGTTAAGGTTAGGGCTCCTTCCCCAACTTTTTGAATAATGCATTTGTGAGGTCATTTGCCTCCAAGTTACTTTAATTAAACTGTTTTTTTTTTTTGGCCATTGCTTTAACCAGTAAAAGTCCTTCAAAGGTAACATTTTTTTTATTTCTGGGAATATTTTAATTCTGTTTGAACTGGCATTTACCATTTTACATCAGACTTCATTTTGATACATCTTCCAGTTACGTTTTTGATCCCTTTATTAAATATTCAATTTCAAACCCGATGCTGTACAGTTTAAGGTATTTTTCTTTTCATAATAAGCCATTGGATCAATTGAATGCCATTTTCTATTTTAATGATACCGTTTTTTTTCACTTTCCTGTCGTCTCATTGCACAAACCCGGTAACTTTCACTTTCCTTGTCATTGGCACACCGGTAAGTTTCACTTGCACAAACCCGGTAACTTTCCCTTTCCTGTTGTCTCATTGCACACCCGGTAGTTCACTTCCTGACGTCTCATTGAACAAACCCGGTAACTTTCACTTTCCTGTCGTCTCATTGCACAAACCCGGTAACTTTCACTTTCAGCTGGTCTGTATTTTTAGAGAATGTTTTCCATGTGGATAGATGTGACTCTGACTTGAATTTGGTACTCTTGTTTATCAGCAAGTTTTAATAGCAAATATGATTTTAATGGCTTTCTTCAAGAATTCCTTTTTTTTCTTTAACACATCTGACCATGATACAAATACTGTCATATCACTATAAAGCAGGTTTTCAAAAAGTTTTATGATTAAGTAAAATCCTTAATGGCATCTGCACTTACTTATAGCTGTTATAAAAAAGTATTATTTTAATAGCTGTCATAAGCATTGTTGATCAATAAAGTATGCATTTTCTGTATGTTTTCTTTTTTTCAGAATAATAAATGTGAAAAATATATGCTTTTTTGGCCTTTTTTGTTTTAAATCTTCAGATATACTGAAATGTTTCAAATATTATTTACACACATTTTACATTCTGTCGATCCACATTCATACTCAAGTTCTTATAGCTGTAATACACCACTTTCTTTAATTTTAACTAAAACTCACAAAAAAGGCAATGAAACCAAAAAGTTCTCAAGTATCATTAATTGAAGGTACAGATATAGAATGCTTTTGTTTTGCCCTTTTAGTACTGTTCAAACATATCTAAAAGCACCACTTATTTTATCAGTCGAAATGAGAATGGATACAATCTTGTGTGCTTCAAACTACCATTGATTGAACATATCACATTAAACACATAACAAACACAGCTTTTTGATTTTTGAAGTAAATTAGTTATATTTGTGACTAAGATACCTATGTATGTAGGTATATAGCAGTAGGTCCAAGTTGAACTGGCTGCTCTGTAGTAGGTTAAAAGCTAAAATTCCATTGACTTGAAGAAGAACAGGCATTCTTAATGTAACTTTATCATGTTAGTTTATTATTCTAACTGGCACCCTTTCTGTTCTCGAAAGCTGCACAATATTTTTGCATTATATAATGTACCCAAATAAACAAAACCCAGAACCATTCTCGATTGGCATAAACCAGCTCATGCAGAACCATGTGCCTGATAATGGAAATCAACAAACCATATTTCTTAAACAAGAGGGCCATGATGGCCCTATATCTGTCACCTGAGTCTCATTGCTCATGTTACAAGTATCATTATTGGTTGTTATGGGTGTTCGTTGTTCGCAAGTTTGCAATAAGTTTGAAGACTCTGGGTGTAATGGTACTCAATTTTTTAGCAGAAATAGTTTTACTCTACAGGTCCCAGTGAACTTGACCTTTGACCTACAGACCCCCAAAACAAAAGGGTTCTTCTAATATAATTGCCCTATCAAGTTTGAAGGTTCTGGGTGTAATGGTACTCAAGTTACTGAGCAGAAATAGTTTCACTCTACAGGTTCCTGTGACCTTGACTTTTGAACTTCTGACCCCAAAAATGATAGGGTTCTTTTACTGAGTAAGGACAATCATCCTATGAAGTTTGAAATCTCCTGGTAAAATGGTACTCCAGTTACTGAGCAGAAACAGTTTCCACTGTAGAGGTCCCTGTGAACTTAACCTTTGACCTATGGAGCCTAATAGGGTTCTTCTAATACAATTATCCTATAAAGTTTGAATGCTCTGGATGAAATGGTACTACAGTTACTCTGCAGAAATACTTTTCACTCTACAGGTTCCTGTGACCCTGACCTTTGACCTACTAGCCCCCAAAACAATATCGTCCTTTTATTTAGTAAAAGCAATCATCCTATGAAGTTTGAAGGCTCTTGGTGAAATGGTAATCCTGTTATTGAGTGGAAACGGTTTACACTCTAGAGGTTCCTCTGACCTTGACCTTTGACCTACTAACCCCAAAAACAAAAGGTTTTTTTTCTAGTCAATAAGGGCAATAACCCTGTGAAGTTTGAAGGCCTTGGGTCCACTGGTACTCGAGTTATTGAAAGGAAACGAAGTGTGACAGACAAACAGACACCCATGAATAGGGCAAAAACAATATAGCTCCATCAGAATGGCAGGGTTGGGGGGAGACATAACAAAGAACAATTGAAGGTCTAGCCCTTGGTGTTTCAGAGCAGCATTTTTTTTGTTTTCCTTATATAAGTCCTTGTGTAAAATCAAATGACCCCCTCGGGTGGGGCTAGTTAAACCCCAGGGTCATGATTTGAACAAACTTGATAAAGGTCCACTAGACAGTGCTGCACACCAAATATCTAAACTCTATGCCTTGTGGTTTCTGACAAGAAGATTTTTAAAGTTTTTCCTATATAAGTCTATGTAAAACATGTGACCCCTGGGGTGGGGCCTTTTTTTACCCAGGGGCTATTATTTGAACAAATTTGGTAGAGGTCCAATAGACAATGCTGTACACCAAATACCTTAACTCTAGGGGTTGCGGTTTCTGACAAGAAGATTTTCTAAAGGTTTTCGTATATAACTCTATGTAAAACATGTGACCCCTGGGGCGGGGCCATTTTTGATCCAGGGATCATGATTTGAACAAACTTGGTAGAGGTCCACTGGCCAATGCTGCACACCAAATATCTAAACTCTAGGCCTTGTGGTTTCTGACAAGAAGATTTTTAGGTTTTCCCTATATAAATCTATGTAAAATTAACTGACCCCTGGGGTGGGGTCAGTTTTGACCCCAAGGTCATAATTTGAACAAACTTGGAAGAGGACCACTAGATGATGCTTCATACCAAATATCTAAGCTCCAGACCTTGAGGTTTAAGAGAAGAAGATTTTTAAAAATCCAATTTTTAAACATTTTTAGCTCCAATGAACCAAAAATGCAATGGACCAGAACTATTTGAACAATCTTGGTAGAGCTTCATGCAAGGAAAATCCCAGGCAAGTTTCATTAAATTTGGGTTATTGGTTTCAGAGGAGTTGTAGTTTAAATGAAAGGTTGACGTAGGACGGACGGACGGGGACGTGCGGCCGAAACTGGATAAGGGGGGCTTTTCTTTTGTTATTTTCTTTTGTTTAATAGAGGGCCATTGGCCTCTTATTCTATTGTTACGGAATGAACTCTATTGTTCTCTCTTTTGTTATTTTTACAGTTAGATGGCCCCCTATTTACTTTCGGTAGTGCGGACGGACAGACAACGGACAAAGACTGATCAGAAAAGCTCACCCATTAGCATTTTGTGCTGAAGTGAGCTAAAAATAAAACAATTCAAATTCTAACAAATTGTATTTTTGGTTAGGGTTAGGAGTCAGAGGTGATTACCTTACATAATGCTTCATCTGAATGTTAGTTAAGTTAATCAGCACACTTATTTTGCCAGTTTTGTATCTCTTCTCTTTTTCATTTCTGCTGTGTAATCTCAGAATTAAAGCAGCAACACCAAGTCCTATATATTTTCACCTTGAACATAGAAGCCTGATTCGCCCTTGTTATTATCTGTCAAGAGGTAAGGGATATTGTTTTGGCTTTGTCTGCCCTGTCTGTCGATCCTTCTGTGCATCTGCATATCACTTTTTGTCCATCCGGAGCCATAACTCCTAAGTTTTTAGTTGTGACTTTGTGTAATTATAAATAAAAGTTGGGGAGTAATGCATGTCAATTGCCATCCAAATTTACAAATATATAGCTGAGTTATAGTCAGTCCTTTGTTACATATATGGCATTCCTTTGTGGCCATGTACCTCAAAAAATGATGCCCTCTACTCAGAAATGACCTTGCTGTGGAGGTCCCAGATTTTATGTAGAGTTGTAAGAAAAATGGGATTTTTCTCTTTTTTTACATATTTAGAATTTGACATGGTCTAGTGGTCCCCCATCATAGATGGAGGGATAAAGATTTTGTATTGTCTGTCCATTCAGTCTCATAACTTTGTAACCAACAGATGATATCTCATAAAACTCAACACTAATGAATTATCGTTCAGGAATGGAACAGGCACAAAATTAGTTCCAATCAGACTAGTAACACTAGAACTGAGGTCCTTTGATTATAAAATATACAATATAATTATGTTAGGCATATCAACATATCAGCTACGCCTGGAGGATTAAAACCTCCCAGGAGTGTTCATCAGAGGGATATAGATTTTGCACTATATGTCTGCCCATCCATTCATCTTTTTGTCAGTATGTCTGGTCTCATAAATACATAAGCAACGGATGGAATTTTATTTGATTTTGTTTTGTTCATCTGTCCAAATTTTACAGTATGTAGGAATAAGAGTAATGCACGGTGTCTCCATTAGAAGGATATCGTCAAATTAAATATTTCATGACCCAGCTTTGATTCTGATATACTGTAGCCATCTTTATAGTTTGGAGTTTTAAGGCGATGGATATAAATTCAGCAAATTTGCTTGATTCAGTTAGGCATTTCGTTTCATTGAATCAGAAAACTGGTATTCAGTCCTTACAATCAGTTTAAATTTTCAAAACCAGCAGTGTACAAATCCCAGCTAGTTAGCTTGTGAACTCTACTGCTTGAAATTTATGAATAGTTTAAGCAGGTGTTTACTTTTTACATCAAAATTTTTGCATGCACAAATTTCGTAAAAATAAGTGCATTTATATAACGACTTAATTTTTGACATATACACTAACTTTTCCACCTGTAAAATCTCAGCACGTGGAAATATCCAATAACAATTTTCTTATTTCCTCCTTAGACACGTTTCCTGCATTAAAGTGCCTGACCCTAAAAACTCCCTTTTCAATAACCATTAAAATCAAATAATGAGAGTAGAGGTACTATTTCTAGGCTTGTAAAAGGTCTGTTATTTTCTTCTATTCAAAGAATCCTGTTTCTTAGTTTTATTTATCTTTTGTCTCAGCAAACAGTGCTGAAGGGATGGGAGAATCATTTCACATTAAATTTTACTTTGTTTCTTTCTTTACTGTCTCAGCTCTCCTTAACTAGTAGCTAATACAGACAACTTGTACCAGTAACATATGAACACAAATCAGTCGGGCAACACAAAACATGACAAATATCAATCCTTGATAAGTACCGAAGTAAATTATTTCTTAACTGGAAGAATTAAGTTTGTTCAAAAACAGAATCAAAGTTGTACATTTTTTTGGGTGGATATTTGTCTAAAAGCCCGAATAACTTTTTATATTAGCACTTACTTTTCATTATAAACACTGAGGCAATTATGTACGTAAAATTATGCAGTGTAATATTGGTTAATTTCACGGGATATGGCTCCAGATCACTGGCACTTCTGCTTTTTTTGTTGAAATCACTGTGCAAGCCAACACAGATACAGTTTTTCTTAATGCTGTTTCAGTTTTTCAACATTTATCAGTTGCTTGATAACTAGACTAGAGCTATCACTAAATGTGATTTATACCCCGCAGTTCCGTTTTGTCAAAGGGAAAAAAAGACTGTGTCAAACACACCCACAATTATTGGTGATCTTGCACAAAATGTTTCAAATTGATAGTCTTGGTGATGTGGACGTTGCTCACGTCACAAGATTTTGCTATGACAGGTCATATAACCGCAGTGCGCACACCAGCGTGCATTAAAACATGTCGCGCTTATCGACACTTATTGGTGATATTGCACACCAAGTTTCAAATATATAGTCCGAGAAATGTGGATATAGTTCCCTTCACAAGATTTCTGCGACGGACCCGACGACCGACCGACAAACCGTTAGATGACATCTATATACCCATGAGTTTAGTTGGGGTATAAATATAAGTAAATCTGCAGGAAAAGAGTCCTTGTTTTAATTCAATTTGCAAAACATGTTGCAGACCAAACATGCATTAACTTCTAAAATGATCCCAAATATGTTATAACTATTGACATAATAATTTCTTCAGGTCTCCTATTGTTCTGTACATTATTGTGCAAAAGTGATTGAATCTGTGGCTTGTGCTTAACAAGAGGGCCATGATGGCCCTGTATCGCTCACCTGAGTATGACTGCTTTTAACAAAGTTGCTATGGACCTGGTTAATTGACCCCAGATGACCCATATTCGAACTTGACCTAGAAATTATTGAAACAATCTCTTTGAAAAATTTCAAGGTTATTTGTACTGAAAATGTTACCTCTAGAGTGTTAACAAGGTTTTTCCATATTTGGGCTCTATGACCTAGTTTTTTAACCTAGATGTCCCATATTCGAACTTGAGCTAGAAATTATCAAAACAATCTCTCTGACAAATTTCCAGGATATTTAGACTGAAAAAGAAGCCTCTACAGTGTTAACAAGGTTTTTCGATATTTAGGCTCTATGACCTAGTTTCTGACCTAAGATAACCCATATCCAAACTTGAGCTACAAATCATCAAAACAACCTTTCTGACAAATTTCCAGGACAGTGTTTACAAAGTTTTTCGATATTTGGGCTCTGTGACCTAGATGTTTCGACTCCAGATGACCCATATTCAAACTTGACCTAAAAACCATAGAATTAAGCTTTCTGACAAATGTCCAGGTAATTTGGACTTAAAAAGCTATCTTTAGAATGTTAACAAGGTTTTTCCATATTTGGACTCTGTAACCTAGTTTGTGACCCCAGATGACCCATATTCAAACTTGATCTAGTAATCTTCAAGGCAACCTTTCTGACAAATTTCCAGATTATTTGGGCTGAAAATATAACCTCTAGGGTGTTAACAAGATGGTTCTATTTTTGGGCTTTGTGACCTAGTTTTTAAACCCAGATGACCCATATTTGAACTTGAGCTAGAAATCACAGAACCAACCTTCCTGACAAATTTCCAGATTATTTGGTCTAAAAATGTTACCTCTAGAATGTTAACAAGGTTTTTCAATATATGGGCCCTGTGACCTAGTTTTACAACCCAGATGACCCATATTTTAACTTGACCTAGAAATCGTCAAAGCAACCTTTCTGACAAATTTCCAGATTATTTGGGCTGAAAAAGTAACCTTTAGAGTGTTAACAAGATGTTTCTATTTTTGGGCTCTGTTACCGAGTTTTTGAACCCAGATGACCCATATTCAAAATTGAGCTAGAAATCATAGAAGCAACCTTCCTTACAAATTTCCAGATTATTTGGTCTAAAAATGTTACCTCTAGAGTGTTAACAAAGTTTTTCAATATTTGGGCTCTGTGACCTAGTTTTTGAACCCAGATGACCCATATTTGAACTTGACCTAGAAATCGACAAAGCAACCTTTCTGACAAATTTCCAGATTATTTGGGCTGAAAATGTAACCTCTAGAGTGTTAACAAGATTTTTCTATTTTTGGGCTCTGTGACCTAGTTTTTGAACCCAAATGACCCATATTTGAGCTAGAAATGTTCGATAGAACCTTTCTGACAAATTTCCAGGATATCTGGACTGAAAAAGAAGCCTCTAGAGTGTTAACAAAGTTTTTATATATTTGGGCTCTGTGACCTAGTTTTCCAACCCTGATAACCCAAGTTCGAACTCTTCCGAGATATTAATAAGACAAACATCCTGACCAAGTTTCGCGACAATTGAGGCAAAAATGTGACCACTAGAGTGTTAACAAATTAATTGTTAACGGACGGACGGACGGGCGACGGACAAAAGGTGATCAGAAAAGCTCACTCTGTCACTACATGACAGGAGAGCTAAAAACAATGAAATACAATGAAATACATGTTTACATCCACATTAAGTTCTTGCATATTTCCAGACGTGCTAGAAAACAATATATGGTCAGAGGTAATAAATAAAAAAGAAAATCCTAAAATAAACTTTGTAGAAGACCTCTAGCTGAAGCTCCATACAAAATATTTAACTTCTAGGCCTTGTGGTTAAAGATAAGAAGATTTTATAAAGTTTTCCCTATATAAGCCTATGTGAAATCAATTGACTCCCAGGATAGGGACAATTTTGACCCATGGGCATATTTTTAACAAACCTGGTAGAGGTCCATTAGACAATGCCACATACCTGATCTTAAGGCTCAGGGTCTTGTGGTTTCAGACAAGAAGATTTTTATTTATTATTCTTTTTTTTTTGGTAAAGCTTCATGCCATTAATCCCAGGCATGTTTCGTCAAAGGAGAAGTCGTTCAAATCAAATTGTTGACGATACACACCGCACGACGAAGGGCAATCAATGATCCCAAAAGCTCAATCTTGAGCACTTCGTGGACAGGTGAGCTAACAAAAAGAATATCTAAAAAGAATTGTCACAAAAGCAGATCAACAATAATTTAAAACACATATTTTTGATCAACAATTATGCAATCAAATTCAAATGTTGGCACACTGCCATGATGACATTTATGGAAAATCATTAATGCCAATCATTCTGTGATGCTTGATGCAAATGGGATGAACTTGATCTATTATTTTGAATATGTCATGAAGTCTTTAACCAACTGATATCAATTACATAAAATTTTTTTACTGACATGGTGTCATCAGTCCCACCCCCACAAACAGAATCCATCTTAATTAAACAAACAAGATTTTGTTACTTTTTTCTTCTAAGACCATAACTTTTTTCCTGCTCACAAAGACTAAGAAATAAGACAAAACATGCTTTTACTAATAAGGTTTACTGTCTGTTTAAAACCGATTGCCTAAAAAAAATTGATTTTATCCAAGGATAAAGTTATATTAATCCCAAAGCTGATTTCTGATTAAATTCATCAAATTTCAGTCTTACAATCATTCAAATATGAAAAAATGTTAAATTACATATGTCGTGATGTTGAACCAAAGGTGACTGTTATGGTTCTTCAAATTTTGAAAGAAAAAAACAATTTGGAAAGAGACCTTAAATAAGTGCAAGTATTACAAATAAGAAAAGAAAATAAGTTAAAAAAAACTTGATTACTCAAACTGCATTGCAAATACAATGCTCATTAACTTTGTAGAAATATTAAATAAAAACATGAAGAGAGCAAAAGTCTTTCCAGAGTTGGAATTTTTACAATGAAATGAAAAAAAATAATGTTATCAACTTAAACTAAAGCATATATTATATCACCTCTAACATTTTGACCATGAAATTACATGAATTTTAGAAACAAGTATTTTTTTAATTATTACATCAAAATCATAAATGGAAGTACATGTGTATTTTTATGATTCTGCAAGACATTTAAAAATCTACCCAAATACAATGACAAAATTACTAACATACATGTATCTTCAAACATTTGTGTTTTTCACAAATTCTTAGGACAAAAACAGTACTACCAAATTTAACAGACAGTCAAGAATTCCAACAAATACATTCTATCACGACACCTCTATTTCACCTTTTGAAAGTATTTTGACTATTATGATTCAAATCAATCGAAGAAATTCCCTTTTTTATGAAAAGACTGTTTAACATTTACACCCTCCCACGCAATTATTGTCTGAGTTCTAGTTTGAAAACCATGAGTAAACCTGCATGTAATATCAATACTGAGTTTTTTTTTTCAGAAATTTAAAACTGGAAATTACAAATAATCATTATGATTATTCATATGACAGGAGGCACTATAAATCAAAACCAGTACCTTTAACACTATACGTAGATAAACACACTGTAATAAATTAATGTAATGCTCGTGACAGATATTTTCTTTAAAAAGTAACTCACATACACAAGCTAAAACATTGAAAAATAATTATGATTTGAAACAAGCAGCATTAAATTGTCAATTTCCAAAAAGAATTTTGCTACAATAGAATTTATTTTTTGTTTTTTTCACATGTTCATTTAAAAAAAAAATGAGAGTACACAAAAAACACTAAGCAGGAAATTCTTTCTTATTTTTGGAATTTTGAAAAATATTTCAACAAAACTATAATCTCCTTTTTAACTCCATACATTATTTTAATACAACAACATTTATCCTTTAAGGTTTATAAACACATGTAAGCAATTAAATATTGTGCATGTAAAGAAATGTGCATTTCTTGTATAATTCTAAACTACAAGATTTAAAAAGAATACACTGGAAGATGTGATGGTCCCAAAGATTCTACATGTATTATCAAATAAAAGAGCATGCAGAACTGTTTTCTTCAACCCCTAAACATTAAATCTGTTACCCTGTCACAATAATTATGGCATATTTAAACAAACAACCTTGATCGAAAAGCAGTAAAAAAAACACC
This sequence comes from Cyclina sinensis, assembly GCA_012932295.1. NCBI lineage: Eukaryota > Metazoa > Mollusca > Bivalvia > Venerida > Veneridae > Cyclina > Cyclina sinensis. The sequence goes on from JAAONU010000019.1 coordinate 5,462,183, forward strand.
AAAACACTGCTTTCCTACTCGTAACAAAATACTACAACCTCTAAAGTAAATTACATAAGCATGTATACCATCATATGAAACAACTTTAAAGCTAGCATTTTGTTTTAGAATGAAACTTTCACAAATAAATGGCTAAACAAATAAAATCTTACCCCAGTCTCAAGATACACTCATGATATACAACTAAAGACTCAAAACTGAATGATATTTATCACACGACAAATTGAATAAAACAAATTAAAAACGGTAACTCATGTCAAAATTCATAAGGAAAAAAGATTCAGAGTTTAGAGATTTGAATTTACATCATCATTAAAAATATCAGTTCCTTTTTAATATCACTACAAAATAGGTGATGTCATTCTTACATTTTGTGTGTTAGCACAAAAACTACGGGCAATTTAATACAAAATCTGATGTGATTCTAACATTATAACTGTTGGCACAAGAATTTCATGCAATGTCATGATAATGTAAAAATCTGACAATCAAAATAAATTATTAAAAGTAACACTAACCATTTTTGTACAAAACACATAAAACTTTGACTCCTGGAACTGTTTCTGCTTGAGTATTGAAGCCATCTTAAACAAATCAGAAATGCTACCATACACATATCCATAATAATTTTCATAATAAATTAATTAAGACTATGAACAAATCATGATTAACAACAGAAGAGTTCATGTAAAACTGATAATAACACTATTGTCATTCCATGAATAATTTTATTCAATTATTGAAGACCCAATTACAATTCATTTACAACAGTTCAAAATCTTATCACAATTCACATTCAAGTTTTTAAGTCCTGACGAACAAATGACATTTATCAACTAATAAATAAACCTACAACTTAATTACTTGAAAATTCATGTAAACAATTTTATGCAATTAAGATACAATGTACTTTGATTTACAATATCACAACAAATCCACAAAATACATGCAGTTTTTCTCCATGGTCAAACTGTGTTACAATAAATACTCAAATTAAAAAAAGATCTGTAATTTTTTCTTATCAAATCCTCAGACATAATATGATGGGTCTTTTTCTTGAATTTCAAACTGCCATTATATAAGAAACTTTTAATGGACCAAATCTTTTTTGGATAATGTCGAACAAAATTCTAAATTATTGCTTGATTTGCTAGAAAAATATTGAGACAGACATTGTATATATCATGTTAACGAAATATTCAATTTTGAAGCATTTTTTTTCATTATTTCTGTGACCTTGACCTTGTTTTTTTCACAAAGTAAGGAGCAATAAAATTCTAAAAGCGGAATTTACCTAGTCAAATTGTAACATGCCACTGATAAAAAAGGTCAAATTGTGTGTATACATATTAATTTGTGGCACAGTCAATTATATTAATTTCATACAAAAACAAACAAACAAAACAAAACATTTTGCTGCAGACAAAATGTATCTCTAAATGTAAGCTGAGGTAATAAATCAAATATATCTTACTTAAGTAGTTTTATAGCATTATGCTTTATAACAATATACATGTATAAAAATAAGGCAGGATTCAATACAGTGTTTCATATCACTGTACAGCTAACAAGAAACTTACCTACTCAAACTCAGGGAGTTTGTTTTTCGAAATGCCTATAAAATGGGACTCATTTTTAGAAAGAGTGTAAATAAAGACCATTTGAAGTATAAATTCATTTGATTGTAAGATTTTTTAAAATCTTTTATTTATCTTCAAGCAATGCAAACATTTTATTTTCATAGTTATGTATTTTTAAGAGATATCTTTGTGTTAATTTAACAAAAGTTATGCATTAGCAATAGATTTTTAAAAGGTGTATTTCGATAGATTGTAAGAGAAATAAATAAAGGAGGGAGATAGTCCGTAGCAAAAAGAGAGGTGAAAGACAGAGAACGTAGAAATGTGTGGAAAGGTGTCCCTGAAAGGAACTATTGAAAAAAGACAAGACAAAAACAGAGACGAAAGAAAAAATATTAGGAGAAAAAAACAAAAAAAACCATAAAAAAACGAACAACAAAATGGAATGAGTGTTGATGTAAGCAAAATTTGTCCTTTTTTGAAAACAAGACAACATCTAATATTTATCTTTACATAATAAGTTAAAAGAGTTATAAAAACGCCATTTTCTATTATGTTGCTCAATTTTATATGCCATTATTGCAATTTCTTGTTCTATTTCAATTATTGCCGTTAACTCCTTGTTAAAGATTTCAAATATCGGTATTAGTTTCTTATTCTTGATTGAAAAATGTTGTATCTCATTACTAGTATCATAAAATTTATTGCTTTTGTATTTCTATCTTTGAAATTAATCCCAAAGCAAATGTCCTGGAAACCTAAAACTATATTTTGTCCTTTCCCTTTAATTAAATAGATAAATTTATTCCATAGTATTTGCACCTTATCACATTTTCAGAAAAGATGCTTTACGGTTTCTTCATGTCTATTGCAAAAGTCACAATGATTTGAGCTGACTATCTTACATTTATTAACAGAAGTTTGTTAGTTGGAATAATATGCATAATGAATGTTTACTGAAAATTGCTAAGCTTTGTGTCAATAGTGGTTTTAAATATCTGACTGTAAGTCATTTGATTGTTATTTAGAATATTTCCCCACTTTCCCTCTGCCTCAAAACTGATCCAGTGTTACACCAGTCTCTTATGGCCAAATTACAGTCACGATTATGTAGCTACACTCGGGAAATATAGTTCCCTTTATTACATTTGTAACAAAAGACAAAACTTTTGTTTTTCAGTTGGCTACAGCATCCAAAGATCCATGCGAATTGGAAGGTTGTTTAAGATACATTCTTACTCACATTAATTGGCTCCATTATGTCTCTGGTTGAAGTAGGCATATTTGTTTCACCTAGCCGAGGTAAGATAAATAGAACTCTTTTTGTACTTATTTTTTTTTAAAAATATATTCTGATTTCAAATTACAGGAGGCAAATACATTCTAAAAGTAAGTAAATATTTTAGAGCATAGGTTGGTTGGCATATATTTTCATGAAAACTTTCTTAAAATATTGCAAAAATAAAAGATCAGGCTTTTTTAAATTTCAGAGAAAATTCTTTTAAAACATCTGTATTTTAAGTCATTGTGAACCATTTAGGAATCGTTGCCTTTGGTTTATCTAAACATGGCGAAATTTTTTTCGGTTAATTGCCCAGTTTGTAATCCTTTGTAGTGTCCGTCTTTTGTAGCAAATTTGGCCCAAACTCATTACAGTTATAAAGGCATGTAAAACATACTATAACATTCAGCAGTTTTATGACATTGGTGGATGCTTATTAATACATAATCTATTACTTTTACTCTGTCTCCATGGTCAAGTGGTTTAAGCTGAAATCTTAAACTCCTCGTTGATTGATGGTCATGAGTTTGAGTTCTGGTGTCCACCATTACTATTTAGTGCAAAAATAAGCAGTTTCCAATGTAGAATTGGCGTTTAGTACTGGTCGTTCCTAGGAATGATGGTTAGATATACTGTCCACATGATATAATATTACTTTTACTGTTAGAAAACATTAAAATGAATTAAACTGTTGTATTTCTTAAATCTGAGAATAAAGTATATTCTTACAACATACCACCTGGTGTATATATATCTAGCTGTGAAAGGTTACGAAAGGTACAGCTTGTATGACCTTCCTGTAAATAACTGACTTGTGTTTAGTACAGATCATATAAATGGAACCTTACATACACAATATGTGTAACAGAGCAACACATCTCATACCAGTGGTGATTTTTATGGCTTTGTGTATCCCAACAGAACTGGTTCCTGCTCTGGCTAACATTCTACACGATGAATTTTGGGAAGTATTGAATACAACATTAACATAGATGTAATTTACAGTCACATGTATTTATATACGTCAAATGGTTTTCACCTTCTCTAAAAATGAGTCTCATTTTAAAGGCGTTCGAAAAAAAAACTCTCTATGTTTGAGTCTTTAAGTTCTTGCATAATTGAACATTGGTGTGAAACAATGTATTGAATCCTGCCTTATTGTTATACATGTATATTGTTATAAAGCATAATGATATTAAGCCACTTTAGTAAGATTTATTTGAATTTTTACCTCAGATTACATTGTGAGATACATTTTGTCAGCAGGCAAACATTTTTTTTTTGGTATGAAAATAATTGACTTGAAAGTTCAATTGAAAATGGTTACATTTCTACATGTCTTTTATGATTTTGATGAAATAACTAAAGAAATCCTTATGTACATGTAATTTAAAGTTTGAAAAGGTAGAAGTGATATATTAGTAAAATATGCTTTAGTTTAAGTTGATAACAATTTGTTTTCATTCCATTGTTAAAATCCCGTCTCTGGAAAGGTGTTTGCTCTCTTCATGCTGTTACTTAATACTTCTACAACGTAAAGGAGCTTGGAACGGGTAATTAATTGTATACTTTGTGTAAAGGTTTTAGTTGCAATGCAGTTTGAGAACTTCAGTTTTTTTTAACTTCTTTTTTTTCTTATCCATAATACATTTTTAGTAGGGCCGGGAACGAATAAGGAATTTGATGTTCGAATATTCGTTTTCCATGTTCGAATATATTCGAATATTCGTTTTTACAAAATTTGATCCAATATTTCTCTTTCACGTAGTATCCGAAATTGATTAGGTCGAATACTATACTACTTTAATATGCTGAAATAATCGACGATTAAGAAGACCTTTATTATTATGTTAAAGTTTTTTTGTTTTATTGATTGTAAATCGATATATTTGTTTATATTCTTACTTTTGAAATAAATTCATAATTTGATTGTCAGTTTATCCGGCTGCTGATCATTTGTCTTATTAACGGGAGGTAACTCACATGACTCGACTGATCGTGAATCATCGCTCTTACGAAGAAGCTGAATATTTGTTTATGTTCCCCTCCTTTTGCAGTATTTCAGCTTTTATCATTTGTTCCTGGGTCACACCAGTACTTGATTACAGTAATCATTAACGTGCATTGTTGCACTAAACTATCTTTTCCGGACAGTAATAATCCTTTAGACTTATCAATAGAACGTGAAAACTAATTCCAAACACGTGACGGCATTGCGATATATTGACTTTGATTTTTTCAACAGAGTGAGAAAAATACGTCCAAAATCATCCCTTAAAAAAATCTGAAAACAATGTTTGCAAAAAGTTATTGGTTCCGAGTAGAGCTTTAAATTTCCATTGGGTGAAAGAGTTAATTTTAGAGTGATGAATATCGATTGGTCGATTGTTCTAGAATGATTAACGGGATGAATACGTGCCGATTTATTCCTCTTCACAAATATTAACACAATTATCGATTGATCGGAAAGATTAAAGCACAGAAAACAATAAAGTAAGATAATTAAAGTCGGAAATATTACATTATAAACTGTTAGACAGGTAAATTACAAACTGTGAAACGGGTGCCCTTTCGATCAACTATACCCCAAACTTTTCACAGTTAATTGGCGATAATCGTTGACACGCGTTATACAAACATATGAACACCTGGTCAAGTGAAGGTCAAGGGTTTAATTTACGATCTTTGACATTTAAAAGTAAAAAAAAAAAATGAAAAAAAAAATCAAAACCTTTCCTTTTATCGAATATTCGTATTCGTTTTTCAACGTTCGAATATTCGGTCGTGTTTCGAATATTCGAATATTCGATTATAATTCCCGACCCTAATTTTTAGTTTTCTTCCAGATTTATTTTCAAAATTTGAAAACCAATAAAGTCACCTTTTTTCAGCATCAGAATGCGTTATTTTAGAACATTTGTTCATACTTGAATGATTGTAAGACTGAAATATGAGCTTTGGAGCTTAATATAACTTCAACCATACTTTTAACCACTTTTTTCCTTTGGCAATCCGTTTTAAATATACGGTAAACCTTACTGGTAGAAGTTTTTTTGTTGTATTTCTTAGCCTTCGTGAGCAGGAAAAAAGTTTTTGAAATTACAAGTCATGGTCTTAGAAGAAATAGTAACAAAATCTTGCTTGTTGAATCAAGATGGATTCTGTTTGTGGGGATTAGACTTAGGACATCATGCCGGTAAAAATTATATGCATTCAATAACACTAGGTTAGAAATTTCATCATATATTGAAATGATAGGTCAAGTTAATCTCATTTGCACCAAGCATCACAGAATGATTGGAATTATTTATTTTCCATGAATATCATCGTGGCAGCATTTGATTTTGATTGCATCATTGTTGATGAAAAATATGTGTTTGAAATTATTGTGGACATGGTTATTTAACAATTCTTTTTAGATTTCTTTTTGTTTATTTTAAGATTTTCTTTTTATTTAGTGCCTCTGAACATATATTTTATTCTAGTACGTCTGAAAATATCAACTTAATATGGATGTTTTACATATATTTCATTTGTTGGTGCACAATTCATAAAATCATTCACTTTTGCGCTAAGTTGTCTAGAAGAATATCAGACCTGAAGAAATTATTATATCAATAGTTATAACATATCTGGAATTATTTTTAAAACTTAATGCAAAATTTATAATGTGCACATATTTGATCTACAACATGTCAAACATTAAATGTGACGAAAAAGTGAAAACTTCATATTTGGAAAAACCACAGTCAAAAAACACAGCCGCCTACACAGACAAAAAGTAGAGAAAAAGACAGCATAAATTTATAGATCAATTAAGAAAGACACCACAAACAATTAACGAAAAAGAGATTTGGAGTGGTTACCGCCTTTGAACGGTTAGTGATAAAAACATTTTCTATTTGAGGTTAAAACCAGGTTCTAGGGTGCGCCAACCTCACACTTGCCCCAACAAGTTTTCATAAGAACAAACAAAAACAAGTTGTCTTGGTGAATTAACTCCAACCCACCCATCAACTCGACAATGATGCATGGAAAAGCACACAAACATATAAAACATAAAAAGTTAATGGCATTTTAGAGCTAAAAGGATAGGTACTCAATGACCTTACTGAGACCAGAGCACTTAGAGTAAAATCAAAAAGAACATGATGGCAGGAATAAAAGAGACTGATCAAGTATCCACTTCCTTTTTCAAGATTTCCCTAAAAATCTTCATAAAGTCTCAAACCTTTGCCATCGTCGTGCAAACAAAGAGGTAAGCAAAGCGACCAACCAAACTGTAGAAAGGTTAATCATCAAGTAGGCAGAATGCTCTAGAATATCATGATGGTAACCTTTCTTTTTAATTTATGTATAGTATTTACGTGAAGAAATTAATATTGATGTTTTTCTTTAACTTCTAAATCAAATCTCCATAAGACACTTGTTGAAAAATACCTTTTTTCAGTAGTGATTTTAAACTGCTATTGTATTTTTGTTGACTTAAATCTGGGTATCGGCGATAAAACGTTTTCTTTATTTGTGGTACCGATACCCCTGTTTCAAAAGTTTTCTATTAAGCAAAGATTGCGCTCAATGAAATTGTTAACATTATTAAAAGCTTTAGGAAAATGAACAAGCTGTGAAATGTAAATCCCATAAGACCATATGATGTAACGCGGGGGACATCACCATCTAAAAACGGATAATTAACAATATTAAAATCGAAATAATCTCTTTTATTGTTTATATTAGTAGTAACGAAACCATTTTCAATAAAAATATTTAGATCAAGAAAGTTTGCCCCCTTTTCTGAATTGTTTGCTTTATTAAGCTTGAGTTCATTTGGAATATATTTTATAGACCAGAGATCGAAAATGGCCATTTAACTATATTTAAGAAAAAGTCAAGATACCTCGAGGTGTTGTTAAAAGCTGTAATAATGTCATATTGATGTTCACTAGAAAGAGATAACATTAAGTCTCTTTCATAACAGTATAAAAACAGATCAGCAACAAGGGTTGCACAGTTAGTTCACATGGAGATGCCGACTACTTGTTTATAAATAGAAGCTTCAAAACTGACATAGATATTATCTACTAAGAAAGAGAGCGAGTCGATCATGTCTACACAAGTCCACAGAGTTATTATAAGTTCAATCTGTAAAAAAATGTTCTATGTTCTATACAAGTGACATAGGTTTTATTTTCTCTTGCAAGCGTTTTTACAATGAGACTGGTGAGCTTGTCTCTTATTAAATTATAAGGAAGTGAAATGTACAGTGTAGAAGACAAGGTATTTCGTTTGCAGAATGTTTTGCAAGTGGATTTAAACAAGGACTTGTTTGCAGCAGATTTACTAATATTCATACCCCCACCAAACTTTTCTTTGGGTGGGTATATAGATGTTATGTAACGGTTTGTCGGGCGGTCGACCGGTTCATTGCAGTTATCTTGTGAAGCAACCTACATCCACATTTCTAAGACTATAAATTTGAAACTTGGTGTACATGTTTATCAATAAGTGTAAATGTGCGTGACACATTTTTCATGCGCGCCAATGCATGCTCTGCAGATTTAAAGTCTGTCATAGCAAAATCTTGTGACGCGAACTACATCCGTATTGCTAAGACTATCAATTTGAATCTTGGTGAACACTTTTTTCAGTAAGTGCAAATATGCATAATATATTTTTCGTGCACACGAATGCATTCTCTGCGGATTGACATGTCATAGCAAGATCTTGTGACAAAAACTTCCTCTTCATTTCCAGAAGTAGGACTATCAATTTGAAACTTGGTGTGAAAGATCAAGTGTAAGTGTGTGTGACACAGTCTTTATTTCCCCTTTTCATTTGACAAAATAGAATTTAGGGAGTTCTTCTACTTCTACTTGATACTCCCAAGCAGTCAATACTGACTATAACTGGGAGGCGCTTTGTCAGGAAAACTGTGTTAAAAAGTATTATGTGCACTGTTAAAAGTTTAAAAGATTAAAAACAAGAAGGGCGGGGGCTAGATGGTGACGGTCGCCAGCCTATTCTTAAAGATATCTAGGGTGGGACTGGATTTGACCTGGTATGGTAAGCTATTCCAATACCTTAAAGTTCTGGGAAAGTAGGAGCTGAGGTGATACTGGGTACGAGACTGGGGGATCAGGAAGTTCAAATTTCTAGTTGGATTAAGGTGACTATGGTCGACATAAACAAGGTTGTACTGGATCTTATAGAGAAAAAGTAGGGAGGATTGGAGTCTGCGGCTTTCTAGGGTGGGCCAGCTAAGTTCATTTAACATATCTGTGACACTACTTTGAAAATCATAATTATTACAAACATATCTAGCCGCAGCTCTTTGTACACTTTCAGTTTTGTAGGTAAGGTGTTTCTGCCAAGGTTGCCATATTATTGAACAATATTCTAGTTTAGGTCTGACATAGGTGGTATAGGCTTGAGTTTTGATTTGCCTATTTTGAGTTTTGATGTTTCTCTGGATAAATCTTAGGGAATTTTTTGCATTGGAGGTGATGTTATTAATATGATTGGCCCAGTTCATGTCTTTAGAGATGGTAACTTCAAGGTACTTAGCAGATTCAGTTGATTTGAGAGTTTTATTGTGTAGAGTGTATGGGAAGATGGTGGAGTTCTTTTTCCGGGTGATCCTTGACACCTCTTATTTTGTCCGGATTGAACTCCATAGCCCAGTCCCGTTCCCAGTTTTCCAGTTTATTTAAGTCATCTTGTAGTCTGACCGCGTCTGTCTGTCCCTTGATTGACAGGTACACTATAGTGTCATCCGCAAATAACATTGTTTTACTTTTGACAGATTCTGGCAAGTCATTGATATATGTCAGAAATAAACAGGGACCAATAACGGAAAGAGATAAAAGACTTGCAAAATAAGTGGGATAGTTATCTTGACTTATATTTACATGCACCGTTGTGTACAGTTATCACCTCTGACTCCTAACCAGTAATACAATTTTTGTTAGAATTAAAATAGTTTTCGTTATTTTCTAATAAATGTAGTTTGTAGCTTTCCATTATCAGGCACATGGTTCTGCTTGATTGCATGAGTTGGTTTACACTCTATCCAGAATGGTTCTGGGTGTTATTAATTTTGGCACACCACTTAATGCGAAAATCTTGTCCAGCTTTCCGGAAGAACAAAAGTGGTGCCATTTAGAATAATAGACTCACATATCAAAGTTGTATTTAGAATGCCTGTTTTTCCTTCCGGTCAATGGAATTTTAACATTCAACCTACTAGAGTGGGCTGTTCAGCCCAAACCTTCAACTATATTCTTAATCAAGAATATAATTAATTTACTTCATAAATCAAGCAGTTGTGTTTGTTAGACAATAATTGAAATTTGTAGCTTAAGATCCTTTTCATTTCATTAATTTATAAAATAAGTGGTGCTTTCAAATCTTAACAGATATGTTTGAACACTACTAAAAGGGGAAAAGTAAACATGTTCTATCTGAATCTTCAGTTTATGTTTGTAGAATCTTTTTGGTTTCATTCCCTCCTTTGTGAGTTCTGGTTAAAATTAAAGGAAGCAGTCCATTACAGCTAGTAAAGGAAATTGGAATAAATCAACTGAATGTAAAATATATGCAAATAATATGATATTTCAGTATAGCTGCCAATTTAAAATAGAAAAAGGACAAAAGTATTTCCTATTCACATTTATAGTTCTGAAAGAAACAGATGGACAGAAATGCATACTTTATTGATCAAAAATGTTCAAATCATTACGGCTTTTTTATTATACTCCATTATAATAGCTATGAAAAAATGCACCTGACAGGGATTTTATATAATCATAAAACCTTTTGAAGGCTTTTTTAATTATACTTCCTTATAATAGTAATGAAAGAATGCACCTGGCAGGGAATTTATATAATCATAAACATTTTGAAGACCTACTTTATAGTGATATGACAGTATTTGTATAATGTTCAGGAAAAGGAATTCTTGAAAAACAATTAAAATGTACTTTGCTAGAAAAAAGTGCTGTCAAACAAGAGCACAAAATTTAAGTCTAACACTGCATAGCAACATTGAAAACATTCTCAGAAAATATATGTCAGCTTAAAGTAAAAATTACCAGGTTCGTAAAAAACTTGCATCATTAAAGAAAATAGCATTAAAATTATCAGATAGCACATTATTAAAAATATCTAAAAATGTACAGCAATAGGTTTGTTACTGAATATAAAATAAACGTATAAAAACATAACCTGTAGATGTATCAGAATGATGTCTGATGTAAAAATGGCAAATAGTTCAAACAAAATCAAAATATCTACAGAAAGAAAATAAAATTAGCTTTGAAGTCCTTTACCGGTAAAATCAATGACTAATAAAACCCAGTTTAAAAATAAAGTAAAATTAAAAAACTTGGACAGGACTCTTAACCCTAAAATATAGGATCCCAACACCTCAAATCGCCACTTACATGTATTTTGTCGCAGCACAAACATTGGAAACAGAGTATTATATCATGTGCATTAAAACAGAATATTGATAAAAAATGCACAATGTGCATAAGTCTCATTAAAAGAATTATCACCAAATATATACATAGACATATTTCACAAAAACTTGGGGGCAAAAATGTTCTTCATTTGAAAGGTTAATTAAAATGTGCTTTTCGACGCATTTCTTTTTTTAATAAACCTGGTATGACAAATCATCTAGCAAGCAAATTTTCAATATCATGAGTTCACTTTTGTACACATGTTTAACATTTCAACCTATTTACAAATACTGAACATTTCCTAATATTTTAGAATATGTATGCAGAAAATCATTTAAGGAAATATATTTCTTTGATCTTAAATAAGTGAATTTTCATATTTACATTCATTGATTTTTAATTTAGCAGCAAAACCTTATACAACATCAGTCAAAACTCAGTTCCTTCACAGCCTTATATAAATTTGTCATGACACTGACCATCCTTGTTTCAAAACCACTTCATAACATGTACATTAAGTAAGTTTTGTAAAACTACCAGTAGGTACCACTTCACAATAATGAACAACAAAAATCTCAATTTTAATACATTTTTCAGTTATTTCAATACTACAAGAAATCCAGTCTTATAAATATCAATATCCTTGCCTAACACATACTCTCAATATCGACTCCTTCACTTGGCCTTCATTTGAGTCCTTTCCTCATTATCTAAGCTGGCGATACTTGACATGGTCGCACCCAGCTGTATCAGGCTAATGTCTTGATGAAGGATAATGGAGCACATACATTAAGTATTAACTTCCACAGTGCTAAACCAAACAATACTGAAACATAAATGTATGATAAATCTGAGCAAAGAACTGGTTTGCAAAAAGTAACATTGTTATGAATAGAGTAAGTTGAAATTACATTAATGGCCTTCTGTTTCTTATTTCTCACTTTCTTTTGGTCTTTATTACATAATATAATCATCATTTTGCATTATAACTATCATTTACCTGTCAACAAATAACAGTTACGAAAAAAGTACCTGTCAACAATTCTGTATTTGTATTACATCAAGACATGTTTAATGTAAGTAGTATCAGAAATTAGATCATTCTCTGAATTCTTTAAGTGGTCAAAAATCACTTTTTGAGAAGCAGTGTTTTACAGTTAACTTCAGCATCTTACCGACAAAGACCCAGTGATTGAACAACTCATATAATAAATAATTGAGTTAATCATCAAAGCTTCCAAGCATTAAAGAATTACTATAGCTTTTATTTTCAGTTTTCTGGCTTACAAACTTCTAAGTTAATAAAACAAATACAGCAATTAAATGATCAGTTGATTATACTAGATTGGCAACTAATTCACAATTGACTTAATTCAATAGTAAACTTTGGGTGAATTATCCGTTGAAAATTTAAGTAAGTAACGCAGACATGTAAGTTTTGTTTTCACGAAGTTATGATCTATTAGTTGTATTGAAGTTAGTGTTGAATACAGCAGTAATTTTAAAAATTTTATATAATGAATTTTTGGCCAAGGTCATCAGGTCACACAAACCTAAATAAACATGAATATTATGTCAAAATTGATTTTATTGCTGAAATGTTACTATTTTTTGTTTATTGTTTAACAGCACGAACCAGATAAATATATTATCATTTATATTTGAAAGAACATTTTGAAATGATTATTTCGCAGTTTATTTCTAATTGATACGTTTATTTAAACGTCTGAAATCTTTATTTATTGAAGTATCTTTAAAGAAACACATTGACATGTTTTGGCGCGATGGCATTTTTTTTTTGTATTGTTGTTTCTATACGGTTCTCATGGCGCGTACTGTAGCTCAACTTTTCTTTGAAACAGACAAACTAAAAACTGGTCCATATATTTTCAAAAAAAAGGTCAAATTTAAGTATAACTTATTAAAATGCCAAAATTTCACACCTAAATCCCAATCGGTCCCTACTGTGGTCCTTCACACCTATCATAAACCCATCAAGGCATTTATATGTTTTACCAACTGATCAACTAGTCAGTAAGCGTGCTCGATTGGCAGCCAGTAAATTGATTATGTTAACCTGGTGAAATTGTGCTACTGTTTTTTTTACTTTCACTTTGAAGAAAACATTTTTTTCATGATGCCAACAAACCAGTTAACATAAGCATTTTAATTCCATTTCAGAAATTGTTTGTATTTTTCAATAAGAGAATAAGCCTTGAAAGCATATACTGGACATGCTTATGTTAAACATTGTTTTTTGCCAATTTATTTCCATGTTTTTGAGGGGGTTGAGTGTTGGGAAAGGGTCTTGGACCTACTGAGATTTGAAAATTTTCAAAGCCCCGTTTTAAACCATTTTTCCTGAAAGCAGTGTTTCTGCTACTGTGCGTTTCTTGCATTTTGACGCAATTATTTCCTGACTGACGCAATGACAATTGCAAAGTGCTTTTTCTCTGACACAGTCAAAATATACTTTTAAAGGTAAGATGTTTTCATTAAGTTATTCCTCCAACTATTAGGTCTATCCAGTTATAATTGGCAATTGTTTGTTGATCCGAAATAATTTATTTCCTTCCGGTAACAGCGTATATGCATAAATTGCTAACCAATTCACTGTCATTACTGGCACATTTTCCTTCTAACTTTTATCGGTTCTATAGCCAGTATCAGTACCCAGATCTGAGACATGTACCGTCGGGGTAAACCAAATGATTTGTGTATGCAGATGCTTTTCTAACAGGTAAAGAAAAAACAAAATTGCCTCATAACTATTTTTTGCTGCCTCCTCCACAAGTAGATCGATCTACTGTTGACAAATCAGATAACAAAAGTAATGAATCATGTCAGAAAATAAGTGATTGTACCCCTATTGAACTGTCTGAAACCAAGACAAATACAAAAGTGAAATCAAAGACATCTGTTTTCAGGCAAACGGTGATAATTAAATGTTAATATGTTAAATAAAACAGTTGAGTGATTTACTGTTATTTTTCATTAATTTGAAATATGACCCTTCATAATTTCAAATGGCCCCCACATTTTCATACAGAGGGTCATGAATGACCCCCGAAGTTCTAGTCCAGCAGAAACACTGCTAAAAGCCCCCTTTTTCATCCTCAACATTAAAACCCAGTGCATACACTGGCAGATAAAAAAAAGTTAAGTTCTCTCTTTCCAATTACTTTGAAAAAGAAATCGTGTAGCTTGTACTAACTTTGAGACAGATTATCTAAAAAGACACACCTCAAAAAATGTCTGTCTTCAACTGTGTAACTATCTATGCCCTATTACTGAGAATGTTTTCATCATCATAACATACAAACCTTTTGAGCCTTTCTTCTTCTTCTTCTTCCTTTTTGTATCCTCTCTTTACAATGGCTCCAGCTTTCTACCCTCTGGCATGTTCTTAACTTCATCACTTGACACTTGAGATATCAATGAATCAATAGAACTTGCTACTTTCCCAAAATGTTCTGGACCACGTCCAAAGGGTGGGTCTGTCTTGTCTCTCTTGTAACTATTTTTTTCTATTTTCACACGATCACTGCTTGACGAGGGAGGGTACTGATAGGAGGAATAACGACTGTACTGCGAAGTTCCATCTCGCAAACTAGAGAAATTAATACCTCTATCAACATCATTACTCTGCAAGGAAGAACCAAATGATTCAAACCTTGGCTGAAAACTTGGGGTGTCTTTATTTAAAGGCCTGTAGCCAAGATTATAGTACTTATGTCTGTAGGAATTTTCATCTTCACTTTCACCAGAAGTATTAAAATCATCCTGATAATTGACAGTATCTCTTCTAAATTTGAATTCATCATCATCGTCATCATCTTGGTCATGACTGTTAAATGTTGTCATCTCAATACCCTCAGAGAAATCACTGCGAGGTAAATTTATGTCTTGTGATGAGTGATCTGATTTCACCTCAGGAGCCTCATCATAGTCTAAGCTAAGTCCACACCCAGATCGTATCTTAATTTGTGGCGGATAATAATCAAATGACACACCACGTCCCTCGTCATCGCTACCATCATTGTCACTCAGACTTCCTATACTGTTAGTAGCCTTACTAGAGTTACACACACCCGAATCATCATCAAATTTCCGAGCATCAGATTCAGAAGACCTTGTGCTGATTTTCGTTGTAGAGTGCATACTAGAGGTATCAAACCTGCTACTGTAGCTGAATGGGGTTTTCCCATCCTCCTCCTCACTATCATCTGCTTTACCAGGCTGCGTCCATCGCTTACTTGGGGACTCTCGACGGCAGGTCATAGCTGTTCCTGAAGAAAAAAAAACTTCTTTTTATATTCATTTTTGACAAATTTATATCCAAACATTTATAAATTTTTGCAAATATTTACAACTTTATGTGTCAAAAATTCCTACAGGACTGGATCATGACTGAATGCACACTGATTTTTTCATTTACTTTATATACAGTGAGTTCTGAGAACTTAGACATAATCTGAATTTTCTTCAAGATCAGGATCCTTTCATGTTGTTTAATTATAACTGCCTGTACAGGACTTACTCGTGAGGGCTATTTAGGCTATAACTTTGCCTTGTATATTCCAATTTCGCTCTTTCAATAAATCAAAGAGAAGTTGACTTCACCGAAAAATTTTGTCTCAGCAATCAATATTATACATCAGTCACCT
Source organism: Cyclina sinensis (assembly GCA_012932295.1). NCBI lineage: Eukaryota > Metazoa > Mollusca > Bivalvia > Venerida > Veneridae > Cyclina > Cyclina sinensis. The sequence goes on from JAAONU010000019.1 coordinate 5,478,174, forward strand.
CGCCGATGTCAACAATCGAGTAGGTGTCCACCCATAATTGTGGCTGTCATTTCTCATTAGCCAATCAGAGCATCACTTTCACAGTAGCATGATAGCCAATCCTTTAAAAGACATCTTCAGTACAGGAGTCAGAAACGGGTTCAATTTGTAGTACTTTTACGACTTCAACAGGGATAAAGTGATAATTATACATTGTCAGAGTCAGATTCAGTAAACATGTCGCTTACTGACGTAAACAATGTACAGCCATTGTTAAGTGATACTCAATGCCAAGGTAGCATGATGTAATCATGTAGGAAAATCTGTGCAATACTGTCATCATACTGTGCTGATTTCATTTAAGTTTATTTTCTAAATAAATTGAACCGTTATTCTTTTGCATTAACATAAGAACAAACAATTAAACCAGTGAGAAATTTTGGACTTAATATGAAGGGGCAAAATCAAGCATTAAATGAAGTCAAAGCAAAAATGAACTAAACAACAAGAGAAAAATGGCTAACATTTTTCTTCAGTCACGTAATGTCATGTGAGGTCCAGCAAAATTCAGAATTTCGCGGGACCTCCTGCACAATACGACCACTTGCAAAACTGATTAGAGTTTACACTGTTAGGTAAAGAATGAGACTCGTCGGTACACCTGTCAAAAATCAATTAAAGCGCCGCCCAATGTGTTTCTTTCAAACACCGCCTTTTACTTGTCAATGGTTTCATTCTAATGTCATTCTGGGTACAAAATGTTAGGTTAGGAAAAAAATACTGAGTGAAGATTTCCAGTAGCAACGCAGCTACAATTACGACACAGCAACTTTGGCACCGCCCAGGCACATTTTTCTGTTTTAATGACAAATATATGTAAGAAAACTGCCTCACTGTGATTGGATGATCAATAAAATGATCGTTTAAGCTACTGAATTAAACATCCTAACGTCACTTTTTACCACGTTCTGAATACGTGAAACTCTAAGATTTGAAAGCGGTAGTAATTCTTCTTTTTGAGTTTCAGGAAGACTGCTGGTATATATGCTGAGTAAAGACCGAGGGCAAAAGACATTTTTATAATCTGATCATGCACTTAATATAAGGTATTACTATACATCCATGAATGTATAAATCACATGAATATTTTAAGATACAGTCTAAAATGAAATCATAAAATAAAGCAATTATTGTGTAACTCCATTTCTCTTTGAAACTGTCTCACTTGCTCCTTAAAATCTGACCCCAGGATGAGTCCTGCTGTAAGACCAAAATTTCATCAATACTGATACAGCCATTTTGTCATGGTTTTGGACAAAAGTAGCACGTTCTAACAGAAACTGTGTACTAAATTTGCTGAATTTAGTTCTTTTTTTCCAGGGGAGGGGGGGGGGGGGCGGGTTCAGTTAGTCACAGTCATGTTTTTGTAACAAAGACACTTTTCAGTTGAAGGAGTTATTTCTAAGTATATCAGTGCTTGCTATTTTCTGTAAAAGTGATAAAGTGGTAACTGCTTTTTTTGTTCAGAACTTGAACCAAAGAGATGGGGTTTTTTTTTAGCTCATAAATAGGGCCCCTTATCAATACAATAAAGGGCTATGGCATAATCATCGGCTCTACCTTTTCATTTTAAACACAATTTATTCTATAAATGACAATTTCTATAATGTACACTTAAATACACTGGTGGTCTCATTCACTTTAATTTAAGTGATTTGTTTCTTTCATGTCAAAAACAAGTTAAAGTCATTAAGGCACTATTGAAAGCAGTAATACCTGCAGGTGCGAGACTGAAGTGACGCGCCTTCAATACCAAGCTGTTTAACTCCCCGTCTGGCAGATCAACTACCTCCCTAGCCTTTTCTTTGATTTCTTCCAACTGAAACAGAAAACAACCTTTTTTCTAAAAGCTCTATGTTGGGTTATCTGACCCACATTTATTTTCACTGTGTAATCTCTTCGACTGTATGATCAAGCTCTAATAAGCTACACTTTCTGTTTTAAACAAAACTATTAGATATCAGCTAATATACAAAGCCACTGTAATACCAGCTTGTACGACAACAAAACCTTTCAAAATACACATGGGTATCAATATTTCTAAATACTCCAGTTCGCTTGTATTAAGCTTCTACATTGTTTTCAGTTCTATTAAAATATTAAGAAGAGGTAAGTTTACTAGGATTGCTGCTGACCTAAATTAACACCCATTAAAACATTTAAGCACTGCACTGCTTTTTAAATAAATTTTAAACTATCTAATTTTCATTCCAACTTCTTACTTAACATCTTGGAGGGCACACTGACTAAATTATACATTAAGAAGCAACAGCTGCCTGAAAAAATAAGATGTTTCTGGGCCATTCTGCAAGAAAAAACAAAATTTAACAAACATTTTTCTGTTGAAATCTAGAAGAACTAAAACATTCAATACCAAACATCAGTCAAATCATTTGCACAGTGGGTAGGATATTTGCTTCTCCCCACTCGGCACTGTGTTTTAAATATCATCTTGCCAATCTTTTATTAACACTGGAATGTGTACAGGAAAGCATTTACATTGTTTTAGGTGAAATCTGCTTCTATAATAAAACTTTTTGCGGGGTTACAACTCAGAATCATTTTTTATCCATTTGACAAGAAACATGACTTAGAGAAATTTTACTCTCTGAAGAGGTTTTGATTTTGTTCACTGAAGATGTTTAAAAAAAACTTTTAAACACAAAATAAATTGTTCAATAACAAGACTCAGGAATGACTCTAAATGTTTCCAGAGAGAAATACTTTCTCTTCCGATTGTTTTATCAAGTTCTCAAACAGTAGTCAAAATAACCATCATACAATGCTGAAAAAAATCCCATCAGGAGAGCTCTTCACTATTTTTATTGTTCAAAAAGTAGATACAGTGATTTTGTCACCTATTGAATGGCAGTGTCTAGAGGTACGGATCCATACCTCTAGACTGGTGGTCTAGGGGTACGGATCCGTATTCCTAGACAATACTAGTAGGAATGTCTAGCGGTTCAGACCTTCATTTAACTAACTTATATACGAAAATATCTTTGTCATACTGCCAAGCAGACTAATTAAAACAAAACAAAGGTAGTCTCTTTTATAAATTCTTTATTGATTAGAGAAGCCTGCTGAATAATAATGATGTAATTACGCTACGGGGTTACCTGCGTGTAGTGTAAAAAAATATGACTGTCATACAGGCAAGTACGTTTCATAAATTTCATTTTCTTTACCTGACTAACACATACGTCAAGTAATAACTTTAAGGCCATTTTCTGGGAATTAAAAACTCGACTTTTGGCCGAGTATATACGGTAAACTGTTTCTAATGCTACAAAATGAAGTGATTGCAACTGTAGTTCACTGGATCACCATCCCAATGTTTTATTTCACGCAAAATTTGTTTCGAAAAGCGAAGCTTCAATTTCATTTTCATTGGTGTGTAAAATCCAATCGAATTTGAATAGACTGATTGAGAAAAATCGTTGTCGTCCAGCAGAAATGACAATTTGTGAAGGTATCTATCTGTACTAATCGACAATATAAATACTAAATAGTGAATGTAAAAAATAACAATGTACATAGTGAGTGTAAAAATAACAATGTACATACTGACTTTTATTAAAAAAAAGAAAAAAATAAACCGGACATTGCATAAACTTGAATTAATCTTTGCTAGAGAAGAGTTGAAAACGTATAGAGTGACTGTAAAAAATCTACAGCATCACTGATAGGTTTATGTGAACTTTTCATTGAGACAGTACTGTAGAATCATAAAGAGAATGTAAGTAAATTTATTCAGTTAATAATTCATTCGGTCTTTCTGGCTAAAAAAAAATGAAGAAGAAGAAGAAAAGAGTTTCTCCCCTTGGTGCGGCCTGGATGTTACTGAATATTATATAAGTGTTCCAATTTTGTTTACATTCAATCGTCAGAGGCTATGAAAATATGTAAAGAAATGGTCATTTGTCATGCACATTTAGGTTCAGCTAAAACTGAACGCTCTCTTTTTAAAAAGTATACGCGAGATGACAACGATATGTTTCTCTTTTCGTAAGCAGATATTTGGATTTTGGATTAATCACATATAATATTGTCGGAAATGGTAACCGATAATAACTTGTAAGTCTTCGTCTTAGGTAATTTAAGTCAGCTGGATACAAAAAAACAGTAAATCTGAGTTAATTATAAAAATAATAAAGAAAAAATTAATGCTTTACTCTATCGGAAAATAAGGTCCGTATCCATAGAAAATTCTACACATATTGTCTAAAGGTACGGATCCGTATCTTTAGACCAGTGGGTACGGATCTGTACCTCTAGACACTCCCTTGTTTAATAGGCTTTCAAAACACAGCATCAAAATAATATGTTTGTGTAATCAAGTCTGTGGTTTCTTGTTTAACTAAACTAACCAACATCATCCTGTCAATATCCCAGTTCACAAAAGGGAATAGAAAAATAAATTTTAAATCCTGAAAAAATTACCAAATCCGAATAGTGTTTATTCACCCCACCCACTTGAACAAGTTGACATAGTTGAACAGATGGTTTCTGTTAAGGAAATTAACTGCAACACACTTAATTCTTGTTATTTTGCAAGCATCATACGTTGAAATAACGCATTTAATGTGTCAGGATAAGGTTTACTTAATATCTATAAATGGAAATGACACAATAATGCAGATAAAGGACATGTTTCTGCAAAATTCCTTGACGAGGAGGTGTGTAATGGACTTATTTTTCTACCTGGTTGTCAGGTAAATCCTTGGGTAAGATGGAATCGTATGTGCTAAAGAACTGCTCTGTATCTTCGTTCTTGATTGCAGAACCTAATAAAAATGCATATTTTTCGATTTCGGCGACATTATCGCTGTTATTTTCCATTTTGCTTTACAGCCACTTTGAATATCAAGAATCTCCTGTCGCCAAGCAAAAGTCACGTATAAACGGGACCTGACGAGACTCTTTCTGTCGGGCACCTGTCTTTCTTCTAAAGCCTAGTTCTGTTAAAACTTAATCTTATTTCTGCAAAAAGTCAATACAGAGCAGGAGTGTCTCTGGACGGGATGCTTTCTGTATGATAATATCCCACAACCATTAATGATTTAACTCTTCATGTGGCTTCTGTCAGATGGGAAACTGATGGATAGAACATTTGTGGAATAAAAATAGCCGTTTTAGCAAACACTGGTGCCTGGCAATCTGTGAGGCGGATCAGTTGTCCAGGTGTAACGCAAAAAAAAAACTTGTTATCCAGTGATCGCGAGTTTGTTCCCAGCTTCTCCACGAACATTAATTGTAAGTGAGACTTTGATCTTGGCCAGAATGTTTTCATTAAGATATTTCAAAGTAGTTCGGGAAACACTTTTTATGTTCTTTGATGTACAAAACATGTTTTTGTCAATGTTAAATTGGCTATTTGTCTTGAACTTTAAGCGACTTATTTCGAACCCAATTTCCCAACAACTATAGGCACATTCACTTATATAGCTTTATGTATGTATGCTTCGGAGTGGAACGAGTTGGTAGATTTGACGTTTAGTGTGTCTGAATTACTTTTACAGTGAAATATTTCTGTCTATCCATTTGAGTTTATTTATCGTCGGTACCGGTTGCCTATATGACCGACACCCTCTTCAGACATTAGTTATTTTAAGTTGTGATAGTGCACAATACAGAAACCATCCCATTCCAGAGACACCCCTGTTTCTTTTGCATGCTCATTGTAGTGCACTGAAATATGAGACCTCACTTTAACGTTTCAGCCGAAAGACATAATATAATGTAAGTGGAGGAGCGTGGGATCGATCTCGCGACCCCTGGGTTACCAGTCCAGCGTGTTACCACTGGACGACTGATCCGCTCCACGAAGTATCTGTGAGACGACAATATGAATATAGAAACGTTTAGCCGTATAGTGTCGATTAAAATGAGAAAAAAAAACGGTTTAAATTTCAACCAGGCTTATGTTGTATTGCCCTCACTCTTGAAAAAACAAAATAAAATTGCGTTGCGTTGCATCGGATTGTACATAAGACAGATCACATAGAACCGGTTGGTATAAACAGCGAAATGAAGGCTTCATGGTGAAATGAGCAAAATGTAGCCTATTTTATTATGCTTAAAGTGTTGAACCGCTTTTATAGATCTGATTTTTTTTTTGTTAATAGTGAGACTAGATAAATTGGAGATTCAAGAATTAAAATACTGATATAATCCATCTTTAAGAACATGATATTAACATGATATTAAAAAAGAACATAGACAATGTGTTGCAAATATTCTTCTATGTTTTCGGACCAGATAACGAGATATACGTACGAAATATGTTACTTCGACCAATGTTTTCAAGCTCATGTTATGGCGGAATGAAGATCAACGGAAAAATGGAGAAAAATACAATAACCTTCCTAATAAAATGTTGAATTCCCATCTGAAATCATTATATGTATTTTTCCGAATATACTTTTCGTTGGTATCTAATATGTAAACATAAACAAATATTTACAACAGATTATCGTTGCGCATATTTTAATACAGTATGTCTTTAAAAATGTGTAATATGACTAATGTCAGTATTCTTATTTGTTTTTATCTCCATTTGCCCATTTCGCTATGAAATCTTCATTCCGCTATTATATTACAAACCCATAAAGAGACTTACTATTGAGAGCCATATCCAGAGTTTCAGCGTTGTTTTTCTTTTATATTCTTGATAAAAATAGTATGTTATTTCATTAAAGATCTATATCCGTAAAATGCATCGATATTTTTTTTATTTGTCGTTGTAGTTTTACGCAAGATGATTAATTTGCGCGTATGGAGTATTGCGGTAATGGAATTAGGCTGATGAAGGAATAAACAACAACAACAAGAAACACGGAAGTTAAAATTTGTAAACAAATAATAGTGTCATATCTTTTCATAGCAAAGTCCACGTTATATGATCCAACGTTTTCTGTCCAGTGAAACAGAATTGTCCTGAAAGAAGTAACCGCCATGGCAGATAATGTGTTTTTGTTTATTCCAAATATTGTTGGTATGTTAATGACTGTGATGATTAACATAATCATTTTTAGACAAAAACTAATTGATTTTTTGTCAGTTAATTTAATAATAAATTAAATCCTATTTAGTTTTACGGTCTCGAGTAAACCAGATGCAGCAGCATTGTGTTCTAGCACCACTTTTGTAACTTGCCTTTTTAATCATTAGTTGAAATAGCTATTTGAAAGACCCTGGTTACAAAGTGTAATTTGTAAAGAATTTTCTTGGTGTATCGGTGACAAGTCAAGTCGCGCCAAACAAGGTCGCCCCAGGTAAAAGTCGTCCCATTTTTAGTCAACTCGTCCCACATATAGAAATAAGAATAAGATCATAGTTCAACTAATTATTACCTGTATATAACCGTGAACCGTGAAAAAGTGATAAGTGGTACGACAATTGTTAGATTAAGTAATTAATGGTGCGATCAAATGCGTGAATAGGACAGCTGATGTAAATAATAAAGCACATTAACTCAATTCAAATCATTTTTAATCAAAACAAGTATTATTATAACAACGCAACAATGGTTTTATTCAACTCAACTTTTTAACAGTTATTATAAATTATTACATTTCTCAAATGATAAAATGACGATGAAAAAAAACTAGTAATATTTTACTAATGTACGTGCATAGTTGTTTAGAGTGACACAGTTATAACAGTTTTAGTCATTAAATTATCAGGGCTGTAATCACTACAGGAGTTGTTAAAAATTCACAATTTGATAGTAACTAACACTTTTTTCCAGTTTACCAACAAAAAAATGTAATACTGAGTTTTAATTAACGACATAAAACAGACACTGATATAAATGAAATGCAAAATATGAACTACATTTGTTATGCAATACTGAATTTATCAAACTGACCAATAAAAATAAATATAGTATGATAAAATCTGTTGTTAAAGTTTCATACAATACAAACTGATATTTATCTCTCAGATTCTAAATTAAATACATTGCATCGAACAGAAATTCACATATAATAATTAACATTACCAAAAGAAAAGATACACAGAAACAAAACATTTGTAACAAAACCAATATGCAAAATTATCTATAAATAAAAACATCTTGATTATTAACAGGTAACAATTAAATGTTACATCCATTTTACAAAAAGTTTATCAAAACGAACTGTTAAATAATAGAAAAAAGTAAAACACGTTTTAGGAATACAGTATAATAATTGAAACAAAAACAAAACAGACAAGCATAGGAAATTCCTTTTTAGTGAACTTAAGCAACTTTTATGAAAAATAATATTTTTTATAAAGTTGAAAAAATATGAAAATTATAAATAAAAACTGATAAACAAAAGACAGGTTTACAATATAAATATGGGACATTTACGTTCAATAGTACATTTAAATGAATTCCTTTTGGAAATGCACAAATATAACTAATAACAGCCGATAGAAATAGACATAACGTTACATGCATAATCAAAATATTAAAATAATACGACAGCAGATTATTGAATTCATCAAAGGCATGAAGTAACAATAGACATAACTTAAGTAAACCAAATTAAGATTACAAAATATAGCTATAGAACATAGTATAAAAATGATATAGATACATTACAATGCATTTAAACAAACATGTATTTAATATTCACAAGTCACTTCACATTCCAGTCATTCAAAAAGCTCACCACTATTCAGCCACCGGCGCAAACCCCAATATGAAGCTTGCGTCGCGGAGAAGACGGCTGGTAGTAATTTTATTGTCCTCGTACGCATCCCATAAATTAAACAGTTCATTGTGAGTTTTTTATATGTCTTTCTTTGGTACCGGGTAAGTGCCATCTCTGATACCAGCTGAATCGTCAGGTCTACGGTATCCGCCTCTTCAAGTAGAAGAGGAATCAACACGTATACTGACGGTCCAACTCTTGAAACTCTATTGTTGATTCTGTGATGCCAACCCTTGACGTCGTTGTTTGTTCGCACTGTCTGCTGGAACACAGATCAGTTCTCAGGTCTCCATGTACTTCCTTCAATCCACTTTGTCCTTACGTATCCCATGAATTCCTGTAAACACTGGTTTTCACTCTCGTTCACTGTTTCGTTTAAACACTCGAAAGCCGGGCGGATGTGTTCAGCTGGCAGGAATGGCAAGGCTATTACCTTCCGCATGAACCTATAAATGTCCTTTTTCTCTTGGTAAGATGGTCCAAGTCCTGATGTAAGTATCCTCCATGTACAGGGACTGTGTGAAGTGGAAAACACAACCCTTTAACACTGTGTTGGGAAATTCTTCACGAATAGCATTCCACGCGGCTAAAAAATAACAAAAAAACACATAAGTAACGGTAATTAATACTTTCAAAAAAGTCTTACTTCTTTTTTACATACGTAACAATAGGCTAATTTGGTTTATTAAAATATTATACAACGAATTTATACGTTAAAACTGTATTCAATTTTTAATTGTTTTAAAAAATGTATTCAAAATACCACTTACCACTCTCGAAGTCCAACATAAACCACTCGACTGCAGGTGGCGATTCCAGGGCATTCTTGATAGCTCGGAACACCTCCACGTAATCAGCTTTAGTGCGTCGAGACATCAGCGCAAAAACCAGTGGCACCTGCTTCATACATTCACCCTTGCGAACAAAGGCATGGATGGTCGCTAGTTGCATGAATGGCTCCCTCACTATCTTGAAAGTGCCATCCATGAACCAGCGAGTAGCAGTCTGCAGGTGCCGAAGCTGAGTTTCTGTACCAAGGACTATGTGACGTTCTCCGTCGTCGGTCCTGATATCTTTGACAAGAAATCTGTGTCCTTGAATATATGTCTCGTCCAACTGAAATAGATAAATATTCCTGGATAAATATCATTCATGAACAGTGGATATTAAACATGAAAATTGTACGTTAAATGACTTGCTCTATCTACGTGAAGTAAAACAGAGGTACAAGTCTGTTATATTTTCAGAACGGGGAAAAACCAGGCTGCAACAATTTTAACTCTATTTTGTAGTATTCATCACAGTACACTATATGAGTGTTATGACTATTTAATGCATGTCGTAAAATAATTACCTCGAACTGTTTGTCTTTAGGCTCCTTTGGTCGTAACTTTTGCCTTGACCTGTTCGCTGTACGTGTAAGAAGGTCGATGCGCGGTACACCGATATCCTCTGGTTGTCGGACTTGTTTGACCACTTCCTCCACTATACTTTGTGCTGGCCGTTGTACATTTGACTTCGCCATTTCCTTGACCTGAAATGTATTTTTTTTTTACAAAATTGAATATGTACATGTACTCTTATTAATAAAATATTTGGTACCAAGACATTGGCACAAAGGCATTGCATAGACTGTGTATATTTGATACTGAATACATATTGACCGTTATCTTACAATTCCGTTCATCGGAATGCAACTCTTCTCTGGTTGCTTTAGACAGATTCGACTGTAAATTAAATTTATTATTTCGAGGTTAAATAAATTCCAGACGTAATAAATTTTCGTAAATCTACATACCATTTTCGTGATGATGACGCCGTTCTTGGATGTAGGATCCGACTGGTGTATATGCGCTCGGCCTCCGACTATAAAATCAGAGCCGTACTGTTTTACATGAGCTGGGCATCTCATCTTCTTGTTGCGGACACTACAAATCCAATATGCGAATCCCGGTTTCTCACGCTGAAAATATACAATATAAATATGATATTTTTCATTGTTTCTTTACTTCTTATTGACATATAAAAAAGCTAATACTATTCATGCTTAAATGCCGGTTCAACATTGTTTTACAAAGTAACAAATACATTTTGGACTATGAATTCAAACCTGATTATTTTCAAACATTATGCATGTCAGAGATGTATAAATATCATAATATATAAATACCTTTAGGGTATATGTATATCCGTCGCTACTTGTTAGCTTACGTCCGCCTCTCTGTGTTCCGCCGTCGATCTCAGAGAAGCTGACAGGGTGATCGCTATCAAGTAGATCTCCGTCTATCGATGGATCTGTAAGGGATGTATCTATGACAGGAGTGGGTTGCTGTATTTCCCGGTTCTCGACGCTGAAAGATACATCCTCTATCTGTGGAGTTTCGTCTACAGACATCAAGGATGACACGTCACCTTGTCTCGTTTCCCCGTCGATCAGTTCCTGGAGGTTGGAATCTTCAAGCGAAACAGGCTGAGTACATGGATTACAAGACCAAGGTAGTTCAAGCTCCCCACGCACCATCAGCTTGTAGTCAGCGGCAGAAATACCAGTCTGGCATTTTCTGTGTTGCCAACCCTGGCAACGGTCACACTGCACAGCGTGCATACGGCGTGTGATTGGATTATTGCAAAAAGTACAGTCTGCGATATCCATCATGTGAAGTCGAATAATGACTGATGATCTGAATATCATGTTAACATTTATACCACTATTTGGCATTGCCATTAATCACTCGTTTCTAAAACAGAGTGGGCATAACTCATTTTGTACATTTTTACAAGCCGAAAATTCCGAAAGTTTTCCAGCACTGGTAACTACATGTAACTGCGAATCAAGCACTTACTGACAGAGTTAATCAGTTTATTGGTGATAATTGCCTTGGGGGCACAGGTCACAGTGGCAAATTTTATAGGTTTATGATATGACTGCATTTTTAAGAAGAATTTGATTTTTTTGTTCATAATATCTGGACTGATTTTTTTAGATTTGGACATAAAGGTCAGTCCATGACGCTGAAATTTGGCCCAAACCTAAAGATTTTCAGTTTTCTGGGTCCCGGACTGTGACTGTAAATGTTATATCATCATAATTGATATGACATGTCTCAAACAAGACCCATGGCTATAGTCATAAATTGTTGCTCAAATAATATCTTTTGAATACTGTAGAGCTGTCATTGATTCAGTCATACGCATATCGTAGATATATCGATATCAGATGACAAATATTGACGATACACTGATATATCAATTTCTTATTTATCTATATTTTACTTTCATACATGTATTTATGGTTTCAGTAAAATACATCTTCTGTACATAATATCATAATGTGTTTTGTTTATAAATGCCGCCTGCATGCATTTTTCTGATCATATTTGTCGTCACTGCTCTGAAATATGCCAATTATAAAAATAAATAAAAAACTGTGGATAAACTGTGGTTTACGATCAAGATCTTAAGTTTGTTGTACTGCCGCTAAACGGGATGGTCATATGGCAAATCTTACACCCAGCACATTTTGTGTTGACGACTCCCTTTTCCTCAACAAAACCAAAAATGTTCCCACACGGGACTTTGTTCAGCACTTCTCCCCTTTTTTGTCAACAATTTTAATGCTTACGGCCATTTTAATGTGTCTAGCTTAGATACGGGCACAGACTTAATTATACACATTCGTGATGATGACCCTCAGATCCCCAGATAGTTGTAATGATTTAGATCTATCAGAATTATTTTTTATTTACAAACAATTTTCAAAATAAGATTTTTTTGTTTTTATTAGGATTTCGTCTTCAACACAAAGGAATTAATTTGTTTTAAAGGTGCCTTCTAAAGTTTAAATGACAGGGCACCTGCTTGGGTTTTTGTTTCAAGTGAATTTTTGTCATTTCTAGACATTAAATTAGTTGTCAAAATTATAGATTTTTTCAAATCTGTATTGAGAATCGATCGACAGAAACATATCAATGATACATCGATATCGTTTCTATCAATGACAGCTCTAGAAAACTGTAACTCTGTAGTACATTACAGGATTTTGAAATAACTTGGCTCATGCTTTCATCAGGTAGCAGCTTTGTGTTTCAAACCATGAGTCTGTTTATCTGTACACCAAATGACATAGAATATACTGCCTACCCATGGGTTCTGTTGGCTCAGTATCTAATTGTTACATGTCAGGATTGTGAGGCAATGTGTCATAAACTATTCTAGTAATAATATAGAATACTGCCTACAGGTAGTATTATACCACCCGCACAACAAAGTTGTAAAGGGGCGTAAACTGGAATCATCTTGTCCATCTGTTCATCAATCCAGCCGTGGTAGTTTGTTTGTCAGGGGCATAACCCCAAAACTATTGGAGGTATCAACTTGAAACTTCATAGATAAATAGATCTCATTAAGGAAAAGTACATTGTCTAAGAACCATAACTCTCTTTTGCAATATTTTGTAGTTATTGCCTTTTGAAATATTTCATACTTGATTTTTGTCTGCAGAATATCTCAAAAAGTATTGAAGATATCAACTTGCAACTTCTTAGATAGGTAGATCTCATTGAAGACATGTGCATTCCTTAAGAACAATAATTTTTTTCCCACAATTTTTGAGTTATTGCCCTTTGTGATTTTTCATAATTTTAGTCAAGGGCATAAAGTAACGGGTTCCTATATATATATACCGTAGTGACAAAGCGGCATGTGGGAGGTATTGGCACCAGGACAGTGGCAGTTCTAGTTATGTCAGCTGTGTATCTCATTGATAAATTACAGAATTTAATAAAAAATGTCACAAATGTTTGCTAGAATGTGGCATTATGTTGCTAAGTGTCTACCATTCTGTCAGTCCTACCATCATCTGTATTACCAGACAGTATTATATAGAATACTACAATCTGCAAGTTTGTGTTTGCTCTGTAACTCATTGGTACCTTACATGATTTCAAAATTAACTTAGACACAGCTTCAAAGTGTTCATCTGCATATAAGTCATTTGTACCTCCAGATGATGTAGAATACTGCCTACCTGTATGTATGTGTCCACCCTGTCATTTTGTGATTCCTTACAGACAGGAAAAAACGTGCGCCAAATGTGTTAATGTCGTTTTGTCAACCCCCTCAAATGATATAGAATATTGCATAGTCAAACTTACTTGAGGCATTCTTAGGAAATATTGAGCTTATTTTGTGTTGACATTATTACAATTCATGATTTTACCTGAATAAATAATATCCAAAATATATGTATCTTGGAATATTTCAGCTACAGTACTACTTACCAGAATGTTGGTGTAGTCTTATCAGCTCAGTGGTGCAAAAGGATTTTGAAATAAGTTATCACAAATATTCATCACATACAGCTGAGGTCAAGGTTAAGGCCAGAGTTTGATGCATAAAACCACAGGAGTTTGAAATTCTATCAATAAACAAGAGATAATGTAAAAATTATGTCCTCTACATAATATTTTATTATGTAGAGGACATAATTTTTACAATATCTCTTGTTTATTGGTAGAATTTCAAACTCCTGTGATAAAACTTGTAGAATAATACCCAGTTGTATATTTGTGTCTGCACTTTGGAACCAGCTTCGAAAAGTGACTATTCTGACAGTCTTGAAAAAATATTTTGTTTTATTGTGACAGTATTTAAATAATTATGTTTTTGTTTTTGTTTGGTTACAGATTATTTGAGGGTAGTGTTTGCATTTGCATCATTCTACTACATGCCTACAGATCCTGTGCTGGCCTCAATTTTGTACATTGTTAGTGGAGGTCTTGATGCCATAGATGGACATCTGGCAAGAATGCTGGATCAAGGTGTGTAAAATGATTTGCCAGGATAAACTATAACTGCTTTACTCTACCATACCATTTAGCATAATTTCCTATGAGCTAGGTTAAGATAAGATAAGATAAGATAAGATTTATTTTGGCATAATGTACATACATGGTATTTAAACACATGAAGTGATAAATAGTATAACACATGAGCACAAAAACCATGACATGTACACCAACACCAGGGATAACACAAAAAAGGGTAAACCCTTATTTCCATTGTGGTCCATACTGAAATAAATTGGAATGAAAAATTGAATAGTGTATAACCAGCAGTGTAATGTAGGGCCATTGATCTTTTTATAAGTTGACCAACAGAGGTTATCTGAACATATTCATAATCTTACCATGCCACTTAAACCTTATACTTACTGTAACATTACATGGTTCAATTTTGAGTAAATGTAGAGATTAGCACAAGACATGATATGGTAGTTCCAATAAAACTTTGATAACTCCAGCACCAAATATTTGAGAACCCAGCATTGCTTGAAGTAACTCATTAGCTCTGGCCAATTACTGTATATGTTTAACTATGCATTTCCATGGATAACTTGAGCATTAATAACTTGGTAACTGTAGATATTGTTTATGTACATATCTTGAATTTTAAAAAGGACATAAAAAAACTTGCATTAGAGATGATGTTTCAGATGTGTCTTGGAAACATCAAACATGTTGTATTTTTGTCATTACACCAGGCAATAGGAAATTGAAGAAAGGTGTTTATAAGTATCCAACTGAAGCACATGATTACTCATTCAGTTCTGTCTTCTCAATAACCTGGATTTCCAGTAATGTTATTTATATCCCAGCTAATGGGATGTCTTCCTATGGTTTACCTGTACACAAGGGGTGTTAATTGTGTGTGTAAGCTCTTATAGATTATGAACAATTAAATTATCAGAGGTGGATGATCTTGAATATTTTGAAAATAAGTGTGTTGTCAGATCAATGAATTTTCTTTTGATTTATCAAAGATTATTCAAGTTTTGGTTTGTATTTGTGGAATGAATATTTATCTAGGCATAAATATGACTTGATAACATGGTTATGGCATAAAACCCTTCACATGTGAGGAATGCGTTATTTGCGATCCTAGCTAAGTATAGTTTTTCATTTGAATATACCAACATCACCAAAACAGTGGGAACTGTTCTCTGATTGGCTAATAGAATGGTTACAAGAAGTTGACCTTCTATAGGTCATCCTCAGATCCTCAGAGAGTAGTGATTTTAATCATATGCGTTTTTCAGTGGTATGGATAATGAATGTTTTTTCACTTTTTATCGATCTTCGTTCTTTTTTTCATAAAAAATTGACAAGTGAAAAGGTAACAACCTTCTAATGAATTTTATGCTATATAGACTGAATAAATAAAGCAAGAAGGTTGAAAGTTTGCTCTAATCTGTTAAACTGGTTTAGTTCCTCCTTGTTTTAACATATATATCGTTCTAGGCAGCCATATACATTAATTTAAAAAAATTTACTTTTCAAAGATCCTATTTGTCATTTTCCAGGCAGCAAGTTGGGAGCTATGTTAGACCAGCTCATAGATAGAATGACCACTATGTGTTTGTGTGCAGCATTGTGTTATTTCTACCCCAAGTATATGTTGTTCTTCCAAGCTTCTATGGCCATTGATATAGTCAGTCATTGGTTCCATCTACAGAGGTTTGTACAGTTACATATTGTCATGTGGTGAAGAAATGCCACATTTTTCTTTCTATCTTTTTAAGTTTAAAGGTTTATAGTGTACTTGTACTTTAAATTTTTCTGTATCAAATTGAATGTATTGTGTGTTTACACAATAAAAGAAGAAATCATGTTTACATGCAGATTAATGTTTTGTAAAGCAGACATTTGGGCTGTGTAACAAAAGTCACTGTTTGAAGCAGTTAGATAGTTGTAATCAACCTGAACTAAGTTTTAGTGGTCATAATACTGACAACTGTGTATATTCTATAGCTCTTGTTGGCTTACAGGATGTACAGGGGTTGCCTTCCACCATGAGATATAGTAGCTAACTATGCTAGCTGATAGAATATTTGATATTGAATAGTAATATATCAGTAACAGATACGTTTCTTTCTTTTGCAGTACATTGATGACTGGTAAGGGAAGTCATAAGGTTCTTGACCTGTCAGCCAATCCCATACTCAGACACTACTACCACAATAAGGTAGGTTGGTAGATTTTTCTGCAAACCAAAGCAGTCAGTGATTTACATGTGACATCAGCAGATTCAATGTGCTGTCTCTTTTTTTTGGTTCTTAGCTGTAATTTAAAAGGTATTCTTAACAATTAAGCTCTATTGAATACAATGTTAACTACCAGAAGAATGCATGTCAAGGTTCAGGTCCTTCTGTGGAGGGTAGTAGTGGAAATGTCACAGGAACAAAATAGGTGATATGGTACTTGTGTACTGTCACCAGCCCAGGAAGTGCCTAACTTGCAAGCGAGGAGTTGCAGGTTTGAGTCTTGCCCTTGATTAATGATTTTTCTGACCCCGAAACATTGGCATCCAAAGTGTGGCATGGCTGTTATATTGCTATGCATGTGCTTCTATAATAAGTCTCTATGTCAGTGACTTTGATTGAGTGCCAGACTACTTATCCAGAGGTCAGTCATTTTGAAGCCAATCAAGGGTATGAGTTTCCAATGACTGTCTGCTTAACACATAATCACTGTCTGTATTATATATAAGGAATGTCAGTATTATACATGAGGACTGTCTGTATGACTGACAATGACTGTCTGTATTAAACATACTGACTGTCTGTATCATCTACAATGACTGTATGTATTAAACAAAAGGACTGTCTGTATTAAACACAAGTAATGTAAGTATTATACATAATGACTGTCTGAATTACAGACAATGACTGTCTTTATTATACATAAGGAATGTGAGTATTATACATAAGGACTGTCTGTATTATACATAAGGACTGTCCATACTATACATAAGGACTGTCTGTATTATACATAAGGACTGTCTGTATTATACTTAAAGGTCATGTGACACGACTATAGCAACTTTGTCTATTCAAAATAATCATAATGTACTGATTAAAATGGTTAAACTGCGAAATTATGAAAATATTGCTTTTGATAAGAAAAAACTTGTTTTTGATGATCGGCTGTTTCCGTTTCGACATCGGTAGTTTCCGCCGCAATTTTTGGCTGTGACGTAGATTTATCCCTACTGTACCAGGCAGTAGTGCAGAATTACACTGCTCATAACACATCCGTTTTAAATGAAAAAAATAACACTAAACCAGAAGTGCAAGAAACACGATAAAGGCACACTTATAAAAATAACATGCTATAAATTGTAAATTAAATAAAATAATGTGATTACTTCTCGATTTTTATAAGTAAATTCAAACTTTGTGCCGGGAGAACGGGTTGTTAATTTACCTTAATATATTAATAAATATTCCAATTTCTTCCATGTTGTGGTTCTATAAAAAAAACTATCCCTCAACGTTTTTACAAGCTGCGTAACACTTCCTCGCTTGATGTTAACGTCATAAACAAATTCTTTTTCATTTAAGTGTAGTAAAATTGAAGTTAATTTAGGTGATCTTATGTGTTAACATTTGTTTCACTGGAATGGAAATTAACACTACAGTGTATTTTCACGTTGGGATATTGTTTGAAAAATAATGATATGGCATGTCCATCAAGTAGAAAGTTGTGTCTGCTTATAAATAAATATCCAATGAAATGTCAAAGATCCATAAATCACGCCTTATACTGTGGGATTTATGCAAATTAACCTGCCCAAATGGGACCCTTGTATATTCTGCATAGCTGTCAAAACAAAGCAATTAACTTTTTTATGACCCAATCAATGACAAAGTTGAGACAAATAGCAAAATTTTATGGCAAGTGATCTTACAAATTGATTGTATTACTTTTGACCAGTCACACTTGTGAAAACATTATGTAATAGCTTGTTCAATTAACATGTCTGAATAATTTTTAGTTAAGAAGCTTCCATGCAGGTACATATTTTAATTAGATAATTAAATGTAATGGATCTATCTATGATAAAAATAAATACATTCGACTTCTAAATGTGATCAAATTATTAAAAAAAACAACAAAAAAAACAAAAAAAAAAACAATGTGTTTGTGTTATGATTTTGACGGAAGATGGACAAAAACCCACCGGACAAAAAGCCACCCATTGATTTTTAAATAGGAGGACAAAAACCCACCCTTATTTCTTTCAAGGTGGACAAAAACCCACCTTTAATATTTCCAAGGCAGACAAAAACCCACCTTGGTTTTTTAGGTGGAAAAAACCCACCTGTTTATAAAAACTCAATATAACATATGTACTATTCTTTTATTTTTTAATTGATTTCAATACAAATTAAAAGCTAAATTGAAAATGTATAAATGTATAAACAATACAATTGATTGCAAACATTTCAACTATAAATATCCCCAAACTGAAAATAATTTGTATATTTTGACAAAAAGATAAAAAGGTTGATTGATCTTTAATTTAAAAAGAGGAAATTATCTAATTAAATATATTTTCTAATACAATCAACAGAACGGATTGCAAACTGTATATAACATTGTTCTTCAAAAGACAAACAGCTTAATGATTCTTTAATTTGGCTTTGAGTGATCAATTTTTTCTGGTGCCAAAAAAAAAAAAAAACATATTCAGAAATAATATGACTTACACAACAAACAAAATGAAATATTACCTTTGATCATGAAAATGACAAATTTCAGAGCTACCAATGTTATAATAATATTTATTATAGTAACATAGATTAATTTTCAATGGGTGGGTTTTTATCAACCTATAAAAAAGAACAAAGTGGGTTTTTGTCCACCTTGGAAATAATAAAGGTGGGTTTTTGTCCTCCTATTTAAAAATCAGTGGGTGGGTTTTTGTCCGGTGGGTTTTTGTCCTACATTCGATTTTGACATAGTTTTTAGGGCCTCTTCATATTATTTGTTGTTTTGTCTTTATTGTTTTGGTTTCAAAAAAATGTAGAATGAATAAGCCAAAAATAAAAGATATGCATTTATAATGAAAAAATATCATAGATCTAGTCAAAGATTACTTACCCGTACCTCAGGCAAAATATACCACATACAAATAAGCAACACATCACTGTAAGGAGAATGTTTTTATGGAAAACAATCTCTCGATTGGAGTTAGTAAACCAAGTCTTCCAACAAACTGCATCGGTTAGAAATAAGCATGTTCAAAATCTTTTTGGATCAGTTACTTGAAAAATATGTCTTAGTGTAGATATTTTCACTGATGTATCTTTTAATTCTACAACCCTGATTAAACTAGCCTCTACATAATATTGCTCATTGGCTTCGTAATTCCATCAAAATTTCAAAATTGTTTATTTAAAAAATCTTCAATGTATATTCATGATGTTAGCTTAACTTGTTCAGTTTTGTTGTTTTACTATATTCAGTCTACATTTTCACTTTCCATCATAATTTTAAAGTTTTTAATAACAATCCAGGCAGCTGTGTAAAGTGGCAAGGGATAAATGTGCGTCACTTCCGGTTTCGCTCGTGACAGGTGCGCGCGACGAAGTGCGTAAAATGTGGATTTTAATTTGCTATAAAACATCTTTAAAATGAAAATTACCTGCGGAATTTTGTATAACAGTCATAGTTTGATATATATTTTTCACTCATAAAAAAATTTAGAGGTCAAAAATTCGTGTCACATGACCTTTAAGGACTGTCTGTATAAGTAAAAATGACTGTTTGTATTAAACATAAGGACTATCTGTTTTATACATAAGGACTGTCTGTATTATACATAAGGACTGTCTGTATTACAGACAATGACTGTCTGTATTATACATAAGGAATGTCAGTATTATACATAGGGACTGTCTGTATTATACATAAGGAATGTCGGTATTATACATAGGGACTGTCTGTATTACAGACAATGACTGTCTGTATTATACATAAGGAATGTCAGTATTATACATGGGGACTGTCTGTATTACAGACAATGACTGTCTGTATTATTCATAAGGAATGTCAGTATTATACATAAGGACTGTCTGTATTACAGACAATGACTCTGTATTATATATAGGATATGTCTGTATCATACATAGGGACTGTCTGTATTATACATAAGGACTGCCTGTATTACTTACATGGACTGTTTGTATTATTTATAAGGACTGTCTGTGTTACCTCCAGTCCAATGAATGTCTGCATTTCACATAAGGACTGTCTGCATTACACATAAGGACTGTCTGCATTACCAATATTGACTGTCTGCATTTCCCACAATGACAGTCTGCATTACACAAAATGACTGTCTGTATTACAGACAATGACTGCCTGCGTTACACACAATTACTGTCAGCAATAACTGTTTACGTTATGCACAATGAATGTATGCATTACACATATTGACTGTGTTTATAACATACAGTAAATCTCTGCATTGCCCATAATGATTTTGTACATTAAACACATAATGACTGTCTGCATTACACAAAGTGAATGTCTGCATTACACATAATGAGTGTCTACACTACATACTTTGGGCTTCTTATACATTTTCATTTGGTTTACATTCATTGAATGGCAGCAGGCATGATGTTTGTACATTCCCTTTGTTAGTGTATTGCATCTTCCATTCCTAGCAAATGAACAGAACAGAGTGGACTAAATAGTGTTTTCATAGAAGTATATAATTTCATTCTGTTTGAATTCACTTGATAGTGCTTGGTCAGTATTTGGTAAATTGTCATGATATTTTATGTGTGCTTATTTTTTCAGATCATTTTGTTTGTGATGTGTTCAGCCAATGAGTTGTTCTTCTGTATGTTGTATCTGTGCTATTTCACAGATGGACCTACAAGTAAGTCATTGCAGATGCTTCCACTCACTGCTCAGCTTTCAAATCCACTCACTGTGTGTTATATTTGAAATGATCGTCGACTTAAAATGATACTGTTATGTTCAATTCACATAATTTTCATCCTTTTTGAGGCCTGTCTGAACTGATGACATTGGCCAGGAAAAGTCTCTTTTAAATTGGTTCAAAATGCTGTTTTTAATATCAACCTAAACACAACTTACAGGTATAAATTCATGAATACAAAGATTACAAGACTGCCATAGTTACTTAAATTTTCAAGGGATAATTCACCCCAAGTTCATCATTGAATTCAGTCTATTGTGAATTAGTTGCCAATCTAGTATATAATCAACTGATTATTTAATTGTTCTATTTGTTTATTAACTTAGAAGTTTATAAGCCAGCAAACTGAATGTAAAGGCTAAAGTAATCTTTAATGCTTTGAAGATTTGTTGATAATCTCAGTAATTTATTATCTGAAAGTTAATAATTCATTGTGTCTTTTCTATAGGGTAAGATGCGGAAGTTAACTGGAAACACAGAGCTTCTGAAAAAAGTGATTTTTGACCACTGAAAGAATTCATTGAATGATCTTAATTCTGATATTACTTACATTAAACATGTCTTAATGTCATACAAATACAAAATGGTTTACATGTATAATTTTTTTCATAACATTTATTATTTTGTTGATATTTAAATGATAGTTATAATGGAAAATGATGATTATATCATGTAATAAAGGCCAAAAGAAAGTGTTCAGTGTGAGTAGCAAGTCGTATTTTTGTGCACTTAAAATCTACTGATGAAAAGTTTAGTCTACTGATATTTTGACCCAATTCTATTGGCGAAGGCTTAAATAAGTTCACATGTACATAGAAATAGGTATGAAATAAAAGACCACATCCATGGAGTTGAGACTTAAATTGGTGCAGTTCATACATGAGTGTCCTACAGCCAACACCATGATAACATAACAAAACCTTTATTTACTTGTTAATGTTATTATAACTTACTCCATACTTAGAAATGTTATTTTTAGCACTCCAGTTGGTGAGTTCTTTGCTCAAATTTATACATATCTGTTTCAGTATTGTTTGGACTCGGACTGTGGAAGTTGATATTGTATGTGTGCGCTCCGTTATCTTTCATCAAGACAGGCATCAGCCTGATACAGCTTGGAGCGGCCATGTCAAATATCGCCAGCTTAGATAATGAGGAAAGGGCACAAATGAAGGCCAAGTGAAGGGGCCAGTTGTGAGAGGATTGATCAGAGCAAGGAAATGGATATATATATATATATATATATATATATATATATATATATATATATATATATATATATATATAGGACTGATCTCTTGTAATAATGAGATAACTGAGGAATGTTTTAATTTTAAGCTGAGAGGTTTTTGTTGTTCAGTATTGTGAAATGGGACTTTTTGGTAACTTTACAAAACTTATTTGTTGTATTGTTTTAAAGATTGGTCATTGTGATGACATATTTATATGGATGTGAAGGAATGTGTTTTAAGGTGTTTAAGTAGATGTTTACATAGATGTTGTATTAGAACTTTGCTGTTAAATTAAAAATTAATGTTTGTAAATATGAAAGTTCTAGAGACCAAAGAAACATATTTGCTTCAGTGAATTTCGAGGTACATATTTTAAAAGTGAACTCATGATATGGAAAATTTGCTTGCTAGGTGATTTGTCATACCAGGCTTATTCAACAAAAGCATTGAAAAGCACATTCAATAAAACTGTCAAATGAAGAGCATTTTTCTCCTAGTTTTTGTGCAATTTGTCCATGTAGAGATTATGGTAATGTATATTTTTTTATGAGAGTTGTGTACAACATACATATTCGTTTCAGGCACATAATATAATACTCTTTTTTTTCAATGTTGGTGCTTAGAAAAAAATTCTTGTCTTGTCAGTGATGATTCGGGAAGGTGTTGGGATTCTGTATGTTAAGGTTAGGGCTCCTTCCCCAACTTTTTGAATAATGCATTTGTGAGGTCATTTGCCTCCCAGTTACTTTAATTAAACTGTTTTTGTTACTGGCCATTGCTTTTACCAGTAAAGCCCTTCAAAGGTAACATTTTTTTATTTCTGGGAATATTTTAATTCTGTTTGAACTGGCATTTACCATTTTACATCAGACTTAATTTTGATACATCTTCCAGTTGTGTTTTTGATCCCTTTATTAAATATTCAATTTCAAACCTGATGCTGTACAGTTTTAGGTATTTTTCTTTATTTCATAATAAGCCATCGGATCAATTGAATGCCATTTTCTATTTTAATGATACAATTTTTTTTCACTTTCCTGTCGTCTCATTGCACAAACCCGGTAACTTTCACTTTCCTGTTGTCTCATTGCACAAACCCGGTAAGTTTCACTTTCCTGACGTCTCATTGAACAGACCTGGTAACTTTCCCTTTCCTGTTGTCTCATTGCACAAACCCGGTAAGTTTCACTTTCCTGACGTCTCATTGAACAGACCTGGTAACTTTCACTTTCCTGTCGTTTCATTGCACAAATCTTTGTAACTTTCACTTTCAGCTTGTCTGTAGTTTTTAGAGAATGTTTTCCATGTGGATAGATGTGACTCTGACTTGAATTTGGTACTCTTTTTTTATCAGCAAGTTTTAATAGCAAATATCGTTTTAATTGCTTTCTTCAAGAATTCCTTTTTTTCTTTAACACACCAGACCATTATACAAATACTATCATATCACTATAAAGTAGGTTTTCAAAAAGTTTTATGATTAAGTAAAATCCTTAATGGCATCTGCACTTACTTATAGCTATTATAAAAAAGTATTATTTTAATAGCTGTCATAAGCATTGTTGATCAATAAAGTATGCATTTTCTGTATGTATTCTTTTTTTCAGAATAATAAATGTGAAAAGTATATATCCTTTTTTGGCCTTTTTTATTTTAAATCTTCAGATATACTGAAATGTTTCAAATATTATTTACACACACTTTACATTCTGTTGATCCACATTCATACTCGAGTTCTTATAGCTGTGATAGACCGCTTTCTTTAATTTTAACTAAAACTCACAAAAAAGGCAATGAAACCAAAAAGTTCTCAAGTATCATTAATTGAAGGTACAGATAGAATGTTTTTGTTTTGCCCTTCTAGTAATGTTCAAGCATATTTAAAAGCACCACTTATTTTATCAGTCGAAATGGGAATGGATACAATCTTGTGTGCTGCAAACTACCATTGATTGAACATATCACATTAAACACATAACAAACACAGCTTTTTGATTTATGAAGTAAATTAGTTATATTTGTGACTAAGATACCTATGTATATAGGTATATAGCAGTAGGTCCGAGTTGAACTGGCTGCTCTGTAGTAGGTTAAAAGCTAAAATTCCGTTGGCTTGAAGAAGAACAGGCATTCTTAATGTAACTTTATCATGTTAGTCTATTATTCTAACTGGCACCCTTTCTGTTCTTCTTAAAAGCTGCACAATATTTTTGCATTATATAATGTACCCAAATAAACAAAACCCGGAACCATTCTCGATAGGGCATTAACCAGCTCATGAAATCAAGCAGAACCATGTGCCTGATAATGGAAATCTACAAACCATATTTCTTAAACAAGAGGACCATGATGGCCCAAAATCTCTCACCTGAGTCTCATTGCTCATGTTACAAGTATCGTTATTGGTTGTTATGAGTGTTCGTTGTTCGCAAGTTTGAATAAGTTTGCAATAAGTTTGAAGACTCTGGGTGTAATGGTGCTCAATTTTTTTAGCAGAAATAGTTTTACTCTACAGGTCCCAGTGAACTTGACCTTTGACCTACAGACCCCCAAAACAATAGGGTTCTTCTAATATAATTGCCCTATGTAGTTTGAAGGTTCTGGGATAATGGTACTCCAGTTACTGAGCAGAAATTGTTTTCACTCTACAGGTTCCTGTGACCTTGACTTTTGAACTACTGACCCCAAAAATGAAAGGATTCTTACTGAGTAAAGACAATCATCCTATAAAGTTTGAAATCTCTGGGTAAAATGGTACTCCAATAACTGAGCAGAAACAGTTTTCACTCTAGAGGTCCCTGTGAACTTAACCTTTGACCTATGGACCCTAATAGTGTTCTTCTAATACAATTATCCTATAAAGTTTGAAGGCTCTGGATGTAATGGTACTACTGTTACTCTGCAGAAATACTTTTCACTCTACAGGTTCCTGTGACCCTGACCTTTGACATACTAGCCCCCAACACAATATCGTTCTTCTATTTAGTAAAAGCAATCATCCTATGAAGTTTGAAGGCTCTGGGTGAAATGGTACTCCTATTATTGAGTGGAAACAGTTTACACTCTAGAGGTCCCTCTGACCTTGACCTTTTACCTACTGACCCCAAAAACAAAATTGGTTTTTTTCTACTCAACATGGGCAATAACCCTGTGAAGTTTGAAGGCCTTGGGTCAACTGGTACTCAAGTTATTGAAAGTAAACGAAGTATGACAGACAGACGCCCATGGACAGAGCAAAAACAATATGTCTCCATCAAAATGGTGGGGTTGGGTGGAGAAATAACAACGAACAATTTAAGGTCTAGCCCTTGGTGTTTCTGACCAGAAGATTTTTGAAGTTTTTCCTATATAAGGCTATGTAAAACATGTGACCCCTGGGGTGGGGCCTGTTTTTCCCCAGGGGCTATTATTTGAACAAACTTAGTAGAGATCCAATAGACAATGCTGTACACCAAATATCTCTTGCGGTTTCTGACAAGAAGATATTTTAAAGTTTTTCCTATATAATTCTATGTAAAACATGTGACCCCTGGAGCGGAGTCATTTTTGATCCGGAGGCCATTATTTGAACAAAATTGGTAGAGGTCCACTAGACAATGCTGCACACCAAATTTCTAAAATCTAGGCCAAGTGGTTTCTGACAAGAAGATTTTTGAGTTTTCCCTATATAAATCTATGAAAAATTAACTGACCCCTGGGGTGGGGTCAGTTTTGACACCAGGGTCATAATTTGAACAAACTTGGTAGAGGACCACTAGATGATGCTTCATACCAAATATCTAAGCTTCAGACCTTGAGGTTTAAGAGAAGAGGATTTTTAAAGATCCAACTTTTAAAATCTATTTTTAGCTCCAGTGAACCAGAAATGCAATGGACCAGAACCATTTGAGCTTCATGCAAGGAAAATCCCAGGCAAGTTTCATTAAATTTGGCCCATTGGTTTCAGAGGAGATGTCGTTTGAATGAAAAGTTGACGACGGACGGACGTGCGGCCGAGACTGGATAAGGGAGCCTTTTCTTTTGTTATTTTCTTTTGTTTAATAGAGGGCAATTGGCCCCTTATTCTATTGTTACGGGATGACTATTGTTCTCTTTTGTTATGTTTACAGTTAGATGGCCCCCTATTTACTTTCGGTAGTGCGGACGGACGGACGACAGACGACGGACAAAGACCGACCGATCAGAAAAGCTTAACTTTAGCACTTTGTGGTAAGGTAAGCTAAAAATAAAAACAATTCAAATTCTAACAAATTGTATTTTTGGTTAGGGTTAGGAGTCAGAGGTGATAACCTTACACAATGCTACATCTGAATGTTAGTCAAGTTAATCAACACACTTATTTTGCCAGTTTTGTATCTCTTCTCTCTTTCATTTCTGCTGTGTAATCTCAGAATTAAAGCAGCAACAGTAAGTCCTATATATTTTCACCTTGAACTTAGAAGCCTTGTTATTATCTGTTAAGAGGTAAGGGATATTGTTTTGGCTTTGTCTGCTCTGTCTGTCCATCCTTCTGTGCATCTGCATATCACTTTTTGTCCATCCGGAGCCAAAGCTCCTAAGTTTTTAGTTGTAACTTTGTGTAATCATAAATTAAAGTCTGGGAATAATGCATGTCAATTGCCATCCAAATTTACAAATATATAGCTTAGTTATAGTCCTTTGTTACATATGTGGCATTCCCTTGTGGACATGTACCTCAATCTAAAAATGATGCCCCTTGAATCAGAAATGACCGTGCTCTGGAGGTCCCAGGTTTTATGTAGAGTTATAAGAAAAACGGGATTTTCTCTTTTTTTCAAACCAAAGGCATAAGATTTACATATTTAGAATTTTACATGGTCTAGTGGTCCCCCATCATAGATGGAGGGATAAAGATCTCGTATTGTCTGTCCATTCAGTCTCATAACTTAGTAACCAACATATGATATCTCATAAAACTTATTATCGTTCAGGAATGGAACAGGCACAAAATAAGTTCCAATCAGACTAGTAACACCAGAATTGAGGCCCTTTGATTATAACTTTATACAATAAAATTATGTAAGGCATATCAACTTATCAGCTATGCCTGGAGCATTAAAACCTCCCAGGAATGTTCATCAGAGGAATATAGATTTTGCACTGTATGTCTGCCCATCCATTCATCTTTTTGTCTGTTTGTCTGTCTGGTCTCATAACTACATAAGCAATGGATGGAATTTTATTTGACACAATTTTGTTTTGTCCATCGGTCCAAATTTTACAGTATGTATGAATAAGAATAATGCACGGTGTCTCCATTAGAACTGCTGCTGAACTTAAATGGATATCGTCACATTAAATATTTCATGACCCAGCTTTGATTCTGATATACTGTAGCCATCTTTATAGTTTGGAGTTTTAAGGCGATGGATATAAATTCAGCAAATTTGCTTGATTCAGTTAGGCATTTGAATCAGAAAACTGGTATTCAGTCCTTACAATCAGTTTAAATTTTCAAAAACCAGCAGTGTACAAATTCCAGCTTGTCAGCTTGTGAACTCTACTGCTTGAAATTTATGAACAGTTTAAGCAGGTGTTTACTTTTTACATCAAAATTGTTGCATGCATAAATTTCATAAAAATAGGCGCATTTATATAACGATTTAATTTTCGACAGATTTACTAACTTTTCCACCTGTGAAATCTCAACACGTGGAAATATCCACTAACAATTTTCTGATTTCCTCATTAGACACGTTTCCTGCAGTAAAGTGCCTGACCCCTAAAAGCTCCCTTTTCAATAACCATTAAAACCAAACAATGAGAGTAGAGGTACTATTTCTAGGCATGTAAAAGGTCTGTTATTTTCTTCTATTCAAAGAACCATGTTTCTTAGTTTTATTTATCTTTAGTCTCAGCAAACAGTGCTGAAGGTATAGGAGAATCATTTCACAATAAATTTCTTTACTGTCTCAGCTCTTCTTAACTAGTAGCTAATACAGACAACTTGTACCAATAACATATGAACACAAATCAGTCGGGCAACACAAAACATGACAAATATCACTCCTTGATAAGTACCGAAGTAAATTATTTCTTAACTGGAAGAATTAAGTTTATTCAAAAACAGAATCAAAGTTGTACATTTTTTTGGGTGGATATTTGTCTAAAAGCCCGAATAATTTTTTTATATTAGCACTTATTTTTCATTATAAACACTGAGGCAATTATGTACGTAAAATTATGCAGTGTAATATTGGTTAATTTCACGGGATATTGCTCCAAATCACTGGCACTTCTGCTTTTTTTGTCGAAATCACTGTGTAAGCATACACAGGTACAGTTTTTCTTAATGCTGTTTCAGTTTTTCAACATTTATCAATTGCTTGATAACTAGACTAGA
This sequence comes from Cyclina sinensis, assembly GCA_012932295.1. NCBI lineage: Eukaryota > Metazoa > Mollusca > Bivalvia > Venerida > Veneridae > Cyclina > Cyclina sinensis. The sequence continues at coordinate 5,507,309 of JAAONU010000019.1, forward strand.
GCTATCACTAAATGTGATTTATACCCCGCAGTTCCGTTTTGTCAAAGGGAAAAAAAGACTCTGTCAAACACACCCACAATTATTGGTGATCTTGCACAAAATGTTTCAAATTGATAGTCTTGGTGATGTGGACGTTGCTCACGTCACAAGATTTTGCTATGACAGGTCATATAACCGCAATGCGCACACCAGCGTGCATTAAAACATGTCGCGCTTATCTATACTTTTTGATGATATTGCACACCAAGTTTCAAATCTATAGTCCTAGAAATGGGGATATAGTTCCCGTCACAAGATTTCTGTGACGGACCAGCCGACCGCCTGACAAACCGTTAGATGACATCTATATACCCATGAAAATAGAGTTTAGTTGGGGTATAAATAAAAGTAAGTCTGCAGGAAATTTGCAAAACATTCTGCAGACGAAATACCTTGTTACTTTTAATATTCAACATGTTGCAGACCAAACATGTGTAAATTTTGCATTAACTTCTAAAATGATCCCAAATATGTTATAACTATTGACATAATAATTTCTTCAGGTCTCGTATTTTTCTTTACATCATTGTGCAAAAGTGATTGAATCTGTGGATTGTGCTTAAAAACAATGAAATACATGTATACATCCACATTAAGTTCTTGCATATTTCCAGACGTGCTAGAAAACAATATATGGTCAGAGGTAATTAATAAAAAAAAATCCTAAAATAAACAAGAGGGCCACGATAGCCCTAGATCGCTCACATGAATAATTTGCCTTTGGGTCTGCTGTTGAGCAAACATCAGAAGTTTTTTTAAGGTTCTTCATATATAAATCAATATGAATTCAAGTGATAAAAAGGGTAGAGCCAGTTTTCACCGAGGGGCATAATTTGAATAAACTTGGTAGAGGACCACTAGCTGATGTATCTCAAATATCTAAGTTCTAGGCCTTATGGTTTCAGACTAGAAGATTTTTCAAATCAAGTGACTCTGGGGCCGGGCCATTAATGACCATAAAGGCTTAATTTAAATAATCTTGATAGAGGACCTCTAACTGATGCTCAATGCAAAAATCTTAACCCTTGGGCTTGTGGTTTCAGACAAGAAGATATTTTAAGCTTTTCCCTGTATAACTCCTTGTAAAATCAAGCGACCCCTACAACTAATTTTGGCCCAAGGGACATAATTTAAACAAACTTTGTAGAAGACCTCTAGCTGATGCTCCATGCAAAATATTTAACTTCTAGGCCTTGTGGTTTAAGATTAGAAAGTTTTATAAAGTTTTCCCTATATAAGCCTATGTGAAATCAATTGACCCCCCAGGAAAGAGCCAATTTTGACCCAGGGGCATATTTTGAACAAACCTGGTAGAGGTCCATTAGACAATGCTACATAGCAAATCTTAAGGCTCACGGTCTTGTGGTTTCAGACAAGAAGATTATTTTTTTTTTGGTAAAGCTTCATGCCATTAATCCCAGGCATGTTTCGTCAAAGGTGGCTTAAGCGGTATAGGAGGAGAAGTCGCTCAAATCAAATTGTTGACGATACACACCGCACGACGAAGGGCAATCAATGATCCCAAAAGCTCACTCTTGAGCACTTCGTGGTCAGGTGAGCTAACAAAAAGAATAGCTAAAAAGAATTGTCACAAAAGCAGGTCAACAATAATTTCAAACACATATTTTTGATCAACAATGATGCAATCAAATTCAAATGTTAGCACACTGCCACGATGACATTTTTGGAAAATCATTAATGCCAATCATTCTGTGATGCTTGATGCAAATGGGATGAACTTGGTCTATTATTTTGTATATGTCATGAAGGCTTTAACCAATTGATATCAATTACATATAAAATTTTTACTGACATGGTCTCATCAGTCCCACCCCCACAAACAGAATCCATCTTGATTAAACAAACAAGATTTTGTTACTTTTTTCTTCTAAGACCATAACTTTTTTCCTGCTCACAAAGACTAAGAAATAAGACAAAAAATGCTTTTACTAATAAGGTTTACTGTCTGTTTAAAACCGATTGCTTAAAAAAATTGATTTTATCCAAGGATAAAGTTATATTAATCCCAAAGCTGATTTCTGATTAAATTCATCAAATTTCAGTCTTACAATCATTCAAACATGAAAAAATGTTAAATTACATATGTCGTGATGTTGAACCAAAGGTGACTGTTATGGTTCTTCAAATTTTGAGAGAAAAAACAATTTGGAAAGATACCTTAAATAAGTGCAAGTATTACAAATAAGAAAAGAAAATAAGTTAAAAAAAAACTTGAGTACTCAAACTGCATTGCAAATACAATGCTCATTAACTTTGTAGAAATATTAAATAAAAACATGAAGAGAGCAAAAGTCTTTCCAGAGTTAGAATTTTTACAATGAAATGAAAAAAATAATGTTATCAACTTAAACTAAAGCATATATTATATCACCTCTAACATTTTGACCATGAAATTACATGAATTTTAGTAACAAGTATTTTTTTAATTATTACATCAAAATCATAAATGGAAGTACATGTGTATTTTTATGATTCTTCAAGACATTTAAAAATCTACCCGTATGGCAAATACAATGACAAAATTACTAACATACATGTATCTTGAAACATTTGTGATTTTCACAAATTATTAGGACAAAAACAGTACTACCAAATTTAACAGACAGTCAAGAATTCCATAGCAACAAATACATTCTATCACGACACCTCTATTTCACCTTTTGAAAGTATTTTGACTATTATGATTCAAATCAAACGAAGAAATTCCCTTTTTTATGCAAAGCCTGTTTAACATTTACACCCTCCCACGCAATTATTGTCTGAGTTCTAGTTTGAAAACCATGAGTAAACCTGCATGTAATATCAATACTGAGTATTAATGACTTTTTTTCAGAAATTTAAAACTGAAAATTACAAATTTATAATCATTATGATTATTCATATGACAGAAGGCACTATAAATCAAAACCAGTACCTTTAACACTATACGTAGATAAACACACTGTAATAAATTAATGTAATGCTCGTGACAGATATTTTCTTTAAAAAAGTAACTCACATACACAAGCTAAAACATTGAAAAATAATTATGATTTGAAACAAGCAGCATTAAATTGTCAATTTCCAAAAAGAATTTTGCTACAATAGAATTTATTTTGTGTTTTTTCACATGTTCATTTTAAAAAAAATATGAGAGTACACAAAAAACACTAAGCAGGAATTTCTTTCTAATTTTTGGAATTTTGAAAAATATTTCAACAAAACTATAATCTCCTTTTTAACTCCATACATTATTTTAATACAACAACATTTATCCTTTAAGGTTTATAAACATATGTAAGCAATTAAATATTGTGCATGTAAAGAAATGTGCATTTCTTGTATAATTCTAAACTACAAGATTTAAAAAGAATACACTGGAAGATGTGATAGTCTCAAAGATTCTACATGTATTATCAAATAAAAGAGCATGCAGAACTGTTTTCTTCAACCCCTTAACATTAAATCTGTTACCCTATCACAATAATTACGGCATATTTAAACAAACAATCTTGATCGAAAATCAGTAAAAAAAAACACCAAAACACTGCTTTCCTACTCGTAACAAAATACTACAACCTCTAAAGTAAATTAAATAAGCATGTATACCATCATATGAAACAACTTTAAAGCTAGCATTTTGTTTTAGAATGAAACTTTCACAAATAAATGGCTAAACAAATAAAATCTTACCTCAGTCTCAAGATACACACACGATATACAAGTAAAGACTCAAAACTGAATGATATTTATCACACGACAAATTGAATAAAACAAATAAAAAACGGTAACTCATGTCAAAATTCATAAGAAAAACAGATTCAGAGTTTAGAGATTTGAATTTACATCATCATTAAAAATATCAGTTCCTTTTTAATATCACTACAAAATAGGTGATGTCATTTTTACATTTTGTGTGTTAACACAAAAACTACGGGTAATTTAATATCGCTACAAAATCTGATGTGATTCTAACATTATTACTGTTGGCACAAAAATTTCATGCAATGTCATGATAATGCAAAACTTTGAGAATCAAAATAAATTATTAAAAGTAACACTAACCGTTTTTGTACAAAACAAATAGGAATTTGACACCTGGAACTGTTTCTGCTTGAGTATTGAAGCCATCTTAAACAAAACAGAAATGCTACTATCCATAATTTTAATAATAAATTAATTCAGACTATGAACTACTCTCCTGCGCATCGGTCGAATGTTTCACTTTCTTACAGTTTCACTTTCTGTGAAGTAACGGTAGTGTATTCATTTAGCTGCTGAGGGAGCGTAAAATAGAAAAGGACAAAAAAGTATTATATATCATATATATTATCTGATATTTCAGTATATTTGCCAATTTCAAATACAAAAGGACAAAAAGCATCATATATTATATATTTCATTTGATATTTCAGTATATTTACCAATTTAAAATTAAAAAGGACAAAAAAGTTATTATATATCATATATATCATCTGATATTTTAGTATGTCTGCCAATTTAAAATAAAAAAAGGACAAAAAGTATTTCCTATTCACATTTATTGTTCTAAAAATAGATGATGGACAGAAATGCATACTTTATTGATCAATAATGTTCATATCATTACGGCTTTTTTAAATATACTTCCTTATAATAGCTTTGAAAAAATGCACCTAAAACCTTTTGAAGACCTACTTTTTAGTTATATGACAGTATTTGTATTATAGTCAGGAAAAGGAATTCTCGAAAAAACAATTAAAATGAAATTTTCTAGAAAACTTTGCTGTTCAAACTTTAAGTCTAACACTGCCTAGCAACATTGAAAACATTCTCTGAAAATATAGATCAACTTAAAGTAAAAATTACCAGGCTCGTAAAAAACTGCACCATTAAAGAAAATAGCATTAAAATTTATCAGATAGCACATTACCAAAATATCTAACAATGTACAGCAATAGGTTTGTTATTGAATATTAAATAAACGTATAAAAACATAACCTGTAGAAGTATCAAAATGAAGTCTGATGTAAAAATGGCAAATTGTTCAAACAAGATCAAAATATCTCCAGAAAGACAATAAAATTAGCTTTTAAGTCCTTTACCGCTAAAAGCAATGATTTGTAAAGCCCAGTTTAAAAATAAAGTGAAATTTAAAAACTTGGACAGGACTCTCAACCTTAAAATATAGGATCTTAACACCTCAAATCGCCACTTACATGGCTGAAACTTGGCCATTAAATATTTTTTGCAGTACCCACATTGAAAAATAATTATTATAGAATATTGATAAAAGATGTACAATTTACATAAGTCTCATTAAAAGATTTATTACCAAATATCTACATAGACACATTTCACAAAAACATGGCAAAGATGTTCTTTATTTGAACGGTTTATTGAAATGTGCTTTTCGACGCATTTGTTGAATAAATTTGGTATGATAAATCATCTAGCAAGCAAATTTTCCATTTCATGAGTTCACTTTTGTACACATGTTTAACATTTCAACCTCTTTACAAATAGAGAAACTTTTCTAATATTTTAGAATATGAATGCAGAAAATCATTTAAGGAAATATCTTTCTTTGATCTCTAGATAAGTGAATTTACAAACATTGATTTTTAATTTAGCAGCAAATCCTTATACAACATCAAAGTCAAAACTCAATTCCTTCACAGCCTTATATAAATTTGTCATCACACTAACCATCCTTTCAAAACCACTCTATAATACAGTACAACAAGTAAGTTTTGTAAAACTACCAGTTGGCACCACTTCGCAACAATGAACAACAAAAGTATCATTTTTAATACATTTTTCAGTTATTTCAATACTACAAGAGATCGGTCTTATAAATAAACATATCCTTGCCCTGACACATCCTCTCAATATCGGCTCCTTCACTTGGCCTTCATTTGAGCCTTTTCCTCATTATCTAAGCTGGGGATACTTGACATGGCCGCACCCAGCTGTATCAGGCTAATGTCTTGATGAAGGATAATGGAGCACACATTAAGTATTAATTCCACAGTGCTAAACAAAACAATACTGAAACAGAAATGTTTGATAAATTTGAGCAAAGAACTGGTGTGCAAAAAGTAACATTGTTATGTAGGTAGTAAGTTGAAATTACATTAAGAAGTAAATAAAGCTTTCGTATTGTTATCATGGTGTTGGCTGTTGGAAACTTATGTATGAACTGCACAAATTTAGATCTCAATATCATGGATGTGGCTTTTCAATTTCTAATTTCTCACTTTCTTTTGGTCTTACATATTATAGTCATAATTTTGCATTATAACTATCATTTACCTGTCAACAAATAACAGGTACGAAAAAATGAGAACAACTTTGTATTTGTATGACATAAAGACATGTTTAATGTAAGTAGTATCGGAATTAAGACTATTCTCTGAATTCTTAAGTGGGCAAAACTCATTTTTACAGTTAATTTCAGCATCCTACCGATTTACCCAATAGCAATGACCCAATGATGGAACAACTTTCAGATAATAAAAAAACTGAGTTAATCATCAAATCATCAAAGCATTAAAGAATTACTCTAGCTTTTATTTTCAGTTTGCTGTCTTACAAACTTCTAGGTCAATAAAACAAATACAGCAACTAAATGATCAGATGATTATACTAGATCGGCAACTAATTCACAATTGACTTAATTCAATAGTAAACTTTGGGTGAATTATCCGTTGAAAATTTACGTAAGTACAGCAGTCATTTATTTTTTTGTTTTCACAAAGTTATGACCTATTAGTTGGATTGAAGTTGGTTGTTGAACACAACAGTACTTTTAAACATTTTTATAATGAATTTTTGGCCAAGGTCATCAGGTTACACAAACCTAAATAAACATGGATATTATGTCATGATTAATTCTATTGCTGAAATGTTGCTATGTTTTTGTTTATTGTTTAACAGCACGAACCAGATAAACAAATTATTATTTATATTTTTCGAAATGATTATTTTATTGTTTATTTCTAATTGATACGTTTATTTAATCGTCTGAAATCTTTATCTAAGTATTTTTAAAGAAACACATTGACATGTTTTGGCGCGATTGCATTTTTTTATTGCGACGTCACGTTATTGATGTTTCTATCTGTTTCGCGCTGTTTATATATATATATATATATATATATGTGTGTGTGTGTGTGTGTGTGTGTGTGTGTGTGTGTGATTGAAATAAAGAAAACCTGATATTCGCTTTATGTGATATCGGGAATAAAAAAAAGAAATACTGTTTCCGAGGGAAGACCTCTCAGAATTGTCTGAATCAGTACTCAAGAAGCAGAGTAAGACCAGGAAGCGCAGTTAGCGCAGTCAGACTCAGAAACAGAGTAAAACAGACTAAGAAGCAGACTAAGTAAGTGAAATCATGAAATGTAATAGTATCAACACAAAATTAGTCTATATTTCCTAAGAATGCCTCAGGAAAGTTTGACAATGCAGTACTCTATATCATTTGAGGAGATTGACAAAAACGACATTAACACAATAATTATTATGCTATTTCCTGCCTGGAAGGAATCACAGTAGTATAAAACGGGGGGGGGGGGAGAAATCACCACTTTTGTGGTCATTTGCTCTTTGGGGTACTGCGCATGCGTGAAAGGGGAGGTAAGCCTGGCAATAAGTTTATCATGAAGGCGGGAAGTTATCTGAACTTTGTTAGCATTGAATTCCTTGAAAGTCTGCGAGACTCTTTGAAATTGTCAAAAGACTGTTGTAAATGAGTTGAGACATAAAGTTTTCATCATCGATTCCTGTGGGTCACTAAAAAGTCAAAACTGCCATTGACTTCATTAGAACCAAAAATTCCTGAAAGTCTGCGAGTACCCCAAAATCAGTCGCAGACCAATTAGATTGGCCTTAGAGGGTCCCTTAAGTCAAAAATGTCATTATCTGCATTGGCACCAAAACTACCTGAAAGTCTGCGAGTGCCTAAGAAAGAGTTGCAGACCAATGAAATGGACTCTGGAGAGTCCCATGAAGTCAAGAATGTCATTATCTGCATTGGCACCAAAATTCCTGAAAGTCTGCGAGTGCCTCAGAAACAGTCGCAGATCACTTATATTGACTCTGAATTGTCCTTTGTACTCAAAAATGTCATTATATCCACTGGCACCAAAACTTCCTGAAAGTCTGCGAGTACCCAAAAATTAGTCGCAGACAAATTAAATTGCCTCAGAAACAGTCGCAGACGACTTGAATGGACTCTGGAGTGTCCCTTGAAGTCAAAAATGTCATTATTTGCATTGGCACCAAAACTTCCTGAAAGTCTGAGGAGTCAAAGATGAGACATGGAGGCATGAGGAGTAAAAGAGGAGGTATGAGGAGGGGAAGAGGAGGCATGAGGAGTTGAAAAGAGGAGGCATGAGGAGTAAAGAGGAGGCATGAGGAGTAAAAGAGGAAGCATGAGGAGTGAGAGAGGAGGCATGAGGTGTGAGAGAGAGGTATGAGCGTTAACATAAAGTTGTGTAGGGGAATGTATGTAATATGTACAAACGAAAGTGATAAACTGGGGATATAACAAAGATTCAACAAAGAAAATAGTTTCATTGTTTTATTGATATCATACATTTTACCATCAACAAAAACTGTTAATATTTCTCCTTTTTCACATCTAAATGGCTAAGCGTAAAAGCTACTAAAGTAAGATGAATTGTCATAAATGCCAGGTAAAATTCCTCCAACGCTTTAGTTTGTAACAATGCATGATTGCTTATTTATATACATGTATATAACTTTAGAACGTCCACACTGACATCTCATAAAACTCCTCCAACGCTTTATTTTGTAACAATCCGTGATTCCTTATTTGTATACGTGTATATAACTTAAGATCGTTTATATCAACAGTTTTCACTGATGGTGTCCATCTATCTCGAGATAATGTTTTAAAAAACGGATGGGGAAGCATTGCAATTGTTTTTCTTATTGCCTTTAAAAGTTTATTTCCCGAAATACTTGCAATCGTCATATAGCAGCCGTAACTATCTGTTTCGGGTTTTACACTATTAATCCGAGCCTTCTTCTTGTTCCATGACATCCTCTCTTTCCAGCTCTGGAATTTGGTAAGTGTCTAGGACCTTGTCAAAGAGAAACTTCCGCTTGAGTATACCGTATTTCAAAGCTTCGTCCTTGTCATACCCATCCATATCGATCAGCTGATTGACTGTCTTCTTTATAGATTTATAGATAGGATCTTTTTTCATTGCATCAAACCACATCAATTTACTGCCGAAACTGTTCATCATTGCTTTCCTGTAGGTGCTTTTCATATTCCTGAAAACTTTTTCTTTGGCTTCAAGTTCACTGATGTCAGTATCTTCTTCCATAAGCTCATTTACCTTGGAGTCATACTGCGACTGACACTTTTGAAACGATTCATCTACAATGTAGCTCCAAGGATCGATTTCCATAGACTCCTCTCAAGTGACAGATGTATCGTCACTGTCGTGACTGTGGTTAGAATCATTGTCATCTATGGGCCCAAAAATATCCTCTTTCACTGATACGTCTGACATTGCGTCTTCATCTGAGTCTGTATCTGAATGTGCCAATTTTTTTATGTCGTAACATATTATCCTTTCTGCCAAAAGTCTTTAAACAAATGTCGCACTGAAACATCGTCTTCGACGTTTCCATCAAGAATGAGGAGGAATGAGAGAAGCATTCAACTTAATACTTGTTCAATAATTGCGATGTTGTCAAGTTCACCGGTTTCCTCCAATAGATGGCGGGCCCTGTCTAGGTTTCTTACTCTTCTTAGTTTTATCGCCTACTTTTGAATTCTGACGTTTGTGTGTTGCACCAGTAGGTTGTATTTCTTTCTGGCTAATTATTGATACATCGTTAAGTTTGGCTTGACGTTCAAGCAAACTTTTAGCTATAGCGGTTGTCTGCTCTGCTGGTAGAACCATTCTAATATAAACTTAAGACTGAGATCTCTGACCTCTATGAGACCTGCTCCTCTTCATCTTCCTCTTACTTATCGTCGTAATGTCTTTATCAAATAAGTCCATGTTTCTAAATCACGTCTTGACTCTGCAACGTCCAAGCAGTCACTAAATGTCATGCATATATATTTTGAAACATAACTTTCAGCTCAAGACATCGTCTGTCTTGGTTAATATGACGCTAAAAATGACCATCGACGCGTATACGAAATTTCTCCTCCTGTTCTTCAGTGACGGATGGTTTCTTGCACATTCACATTGTGGACTACGAATCTGTCCCAGTCTTGATATTGATATATTGACAGCGCAGAGATTAATGATACATTCCTCGCTTGTAACCACTTTATATACTAAAGTTTTCAAACGTTGCTACATCATTTAACCACCCTCTTATTTTCCCGTCGTTGTTTAAATCAGTTTAAATTTGTACGTTTAAGTAATCAGGAAATAACTTCACCGAATTGTAGGATAAGACGATACATTAATCGAATAAAATAGCTCGGGAAATACCCTACTTCTAAATATAGAATGACATTGTATAAAATACTGTGTTTTAAGCCGATACATCCCGTTGCGTTTGAACAATTTTGAAAATTGACTTCGGGCCGGATTGTGTCATTTATATGGAATATAGAAGGGGTCATCGGGTGCATTGTGCCCTGGATAGGCATGATTGACTACTAAGTTTTTTAAACATAACGTTCAGCGGGGAGAATTCTAAAGCAAGGCATTCCCATGTACAGATTGAAAGATTTCAAAGAGAACAGTATAAAAGGATTGTTTTACACAAGTGAACTGCAGAAGGTGAACAAAGATGAATTTAACTGGTTTTGTGTAATGAATTTCATTGTACGCGAGAGATTTATTTGTGTATGGAGACGAGTCACGTTTTACCGCCCGCGTTGTGTAAGAGGATTTACGAGGATTTTGTGAAGAAGCCATATATTTCTTTACAGCGTATACTAGACTTTGAATTGTATAAAGTGCTTTTGTTTTCCGTTTTACCTCGAGATTGTTGTTGCCTTTTAAACAACGACGGGAAAATAAGAGGGTGGTTAAATGATGTAGCAACGTTTGAAAACTTTAAAACTTTAGTATATAAAGTGGTTACAAGCGAGGAATGTATCATTAATCTGTGCGCTGTCAATATAAAAGACTGGGACAGATTCGTAGTCCACAATGTGAATGTGCAAGAAGCCATCCGTCACTGGAGAACGGGAGGAGAAATTTCGTATACGCGTCGATGGTCATTTTTAGCGTCATATTAACCAAGACAGACGATGTCTTGAGCTGAAAGTTATGTTTCAAAATATATATGCATGACATTTAGTGACTGCTTGGACGTTGCAGAGTCAAGACGTGATTTAGAAACATGGACTTATTTGATAAAGACATTACGACGATAAGTAAGAGGAAGATGAAGAGGAGCAGGTCTCATAGAGGTCAGAGATCTGAATTTATATAAGAATGGTTCTACCGGCAGAGCAGACAACCGCTATAGCTAAAAGTTTGCTTGAACGTCAAGCCAAACTTAACGATGTATAAATAATTAGCCAGAAAGAAATACAACCTACTGGTGCAACACACAAACGTCAGAATTCAAAAGTAGGCGATAAAACTAAGAAGAGTAAGAAACCTAGACAGGGCCCGCCATCTATTGGAGGAAAACCGAAACAGAACACAGGTGAACTTGACAACATCGCAATTATTGAACAAGTATTAAGTTGAATGCTTCTCTCACTCCTCCTCATTCTTGATGGAAACGTCGAAGACGATGTTTCAGTGCGACATTTGTTTAAAGACTTTTGGCAGAAAGGATAATATGTTATGACATAAAAAATTGGCACATTCAGATACAGACTCAGATGAAGACGCAATGTCAGACGTATCAGTGAAAGAGGATATTTTTGGGCCCATAGATGACAATGATTCTAACCACAGTCACGACAGTGACGATACATCTGTCACTTGAGAGGAGTCTATGGAAATCGATCCTTGGAGCTACATTGTAGATGAATCGTTTCAAAAGTGTCAGTCGCAGTATGACTCCAAGGTAAATGAGCTTATGGAAGAAGATACTGACATCAGTGAACTTGAAGCCAAAGAAAAAGTTTTCAGGAATATGAAAAGCACCTACAGGAAAGCAATGATGAACAGTTTCGGCAGTAAATTGATGTGGTTTGATGCAATGAAAAAAGATCCTATCTATAAATCTATAAAGAAGACAGTCAATCAGCTGATCGATATGGATGGGTATGACAAGGACGAAGCTTTGAAATACGGTATACTCAAGCGGAAGTTTCTCTTTGACAAGGTCCTAGACACTTACCAAATTCCAGAGCTGGAAAGAGAGGATGTCATGGAACAAGAAGAAGGCTCGGATTAATAGTGTAAAACCCGAAACAGATAGTTACGACTGCTATATGACGATTGCAAGTATTTCGGGAAATAAACTTTTAAAGGCAATAAGAAAAACAATTGCAATGCTTCCCCATCCGTTTTTTTAAACATTGTCTCGAGATAGATGGACACCATCAGTGAAAACTGTTGATATAAACGATCTTAAGTTATATACACGTATACAAATAAGAAATCACGGATTGTTACAAAATAAAGCGTTGGAGGAGTTTTATGAGATGTCAGTGTGGACGTTCTAAAGTTATATACATGTATATAAATAAGCAATCATGCATTGTTACAAACTAAAGCGTTGGAGGAATTTTACCTGGCATTTATGACAATTCATCTTACTTTAGTAGCTTTTACGCTTAGCCATTTAGATGTGAAAAAGTAGAAATATTAACATTTTTGGATGTTGATGGTAAAAAGTATGATATCAATAAAACAATGAAACTATTTTCTTTGTTGAATCTTTGTTATATCCCCAGTTTATCACTTTCGTTTGTACATATTACATACATTCCCCTACCCAACTTTATGTTAACGATCATACCTCTCTCTCACACCTCATGCCTCCTCTCTCACTCCTCATGCCTCCTCTTTTACTCCTCATGCCTCCTCTTTACTCCTCATGCCTCCTCTTTTCAACTCCTCATGCCTCCTCTTCCCCTCCTCATACCTCCTCTTTTACTCCTCATGCCTCCATGTCTCATCTTTGACTCCTCAGACTTTCAGGAAGTTTTGGTGCCAATGCAGAAAATGACATTTTTGACTTCAAGGGAACTCCAAAGTCCATTCAAGTGGTCTGTGACTGTTTCTGAGGCACTCGCAGACTTTCAGGAAGTTTTGGTGCCAATGCAGATAATGACATTTTTGACTTCAAGGAACACTCTAGCGTCCATTCAAATGGTCTGTGACTGTTTCTGTAGCACTCGCAGACTTTCAGGAAGGTTTGGTGCCAATGGATATAATGATATTTTTGACTACAAGGGACACTTCAGAGTCAATTTAAATGATCTGCGACTGTTTCTGAGGCACTCGCAGACTTTCAGGAAGGTTTGGTGCCAATGCAGATAATGACATTCTTGACTTCAAGGGACTCTCCAGAGTCCATTTCATTGGTCTGCGACTGTTTCTGAAGCACTCGCAGACTTTCATGAAGTTTTGGTGCCAATGCAGATAATGACATTTTTGACTTCAAGGGACACTCCAGGGTCAATTTAATTTGTCTGCGACTAATTTTTGGGTGCTCGCAGACTTTCAGGAAGTTTTGGTGCCAGTGGATATAATGACATTTTTGAGTACAAGGGACACTTCAGAGTCAATATAAGTGATCTGCGACTGTTTCTGAGGCACTCGCAGACTTTCAGGAATTTTGGTGCCAATGCAGATAATGACATTCTTAACTTCATGGGACTCTCCAGAGTCCATTTCATTGGTCTGCAACTCTTTCTGAGGCACTCGCAGACTTTCAGGTAGTTTTAGTGCCAATGCAGATAATGACATTTTTGACTTCAAGGGACCCTCCAAGGCCAATCTAACTGGTCTGCGACTGATTTTGGGGTACTCGCAGACTTTCAGGAATTTTTGGTTCTAATGAAGTCAATGGCAGTTTTGACTTTTTAGTGACCCCCAGGAGTCCATGATGAAAACTTTATGTCTCAACTCATTTACAACAGTCTTTTGACAATTTCAGAGTCTCGCAGAATTTCAAGGAATTCCATGCTAACAAAGTTCAGATAATTCCGGCCTTCATGATAAACTTATTGCCAGGCTTACCTCCCCTTTTACGCATGCGCAGTACCCCAAGGAGCAAATCACCACAAAAGTGGTGATTTCTCCCACCGTTTTATACTACTAATCACAAAATGACAGAGTGGACAAAAACATACAGATAGGCGTCATTTTACATCATCTGGAGGTCCAAACGACGTATATGCAGATGAACACTTTGAAGCTGTGCATAAGTTATTTTGAAATCATTTAAGGTACCTTTGACTTACAGAGCAAACACAAACTTGCAGATTGGTAGTATTCTATATAATACTGTCCGGTGATACAGATGTTGGTAGAACTGAGAGTGATGGAAGTGTGGACGCTTAGCAACACAATGCCAAATTCTAGCAAACATTTGTTACATTTTTAATTTCTGTAATTTATCAATGAGATACAGAGCTGATATAATTATTCAAGTAGGCAGTATTCTTTATTATTACTTTATAATTTGTGACACATTGCCTCAAAATCCTGACATGTAACAATAAGATACTGAGCCAACAGAACACATGGGTAGGCAGTATATTCTATGTCATTTGGCTGTACAGATAAGCAGACTGATTTTTTCAAAGATAAAGCCTCTATCTGATAAAAACACGAGCCAAGTTATTTCAAAATCCCGTAATGTACCACAGAGTGACAGTATTGTATAAATATTATTTGGGCAATGATTTATGACAATAGCCATGGGTTTTGTTTGAGACAAGTCAATTCAGTTATGATAATGCAGCATATATGTAACGGTCAGGGCTCCAGAAAACTAAAGTTTGTAGGTTTGGACCAGATTTAAGCTTCTTGGAACGGAAAATCCATCGATAATAAATAATCTATTGTTGTTTAGTATTTACGAGATATGTCCGTAAAGGTCGGGGACTATACTTACTATAAGAAAGCTAGAGCAATTTCATAAATTCTAATTTGTCTGTTACTTGCGTCTATATATTTAGCATTAGCAATTAAAGTAATGAAGGAATTGTGTAAGAAATGAGCGATTTATTGATAACTTTTCGAGTTACGGGTGCGACACCAGGGGCAGTCCGAAAAAAAGTTAAAAAATGCCGTTAAAACCCGTTAGATAAACAACAATACACAATTTATTAGGTAGCACCTGCCGCTACGTAAATCTAACGTCAGCTCATAACGTCGTGGAGACGTCGGCATTTGCCCCGGGTAATGATCGGTATATGTGAGAAAAAGCCTTGAAAAAATAAATATTAATTGCAGCGTTACCATTTTCACAAATGATATATCAGAATTTTGTTTTATGATAGCATTAATTTGTTACATGTTTTGCCTCTAGTTCGCAATTTTCTATGGGTGTCCACGAACTTTACGGACATACCCCGATAAATAAATTTTACGGAGTATGAATTTAAGAATTTACGCATTATAAAAACACATTCTGGGCACATTTCTTTGGCAACCAACATAGAAGAGTAGATTGAAGTTTTTCGCCTTTTTTGATTATTGACTTTATCATTGCTCGGACTTATAATTCTGTCCTCATCATTATATTCATTATATTCTCATAATTATTTCAATAACAACAATGTAATTTTAACGACATGTCTAAACAATGACGCGTCGGCGAAGGGGCGAAAACATTCGCTAATCAGCACTTTCGAGTTCCCGTAAGTTAATTAGGTGTGAAAACAACCAGTCGGGACCACAGGTGTTCCTCTAATTATGGAGTTACCGAAGTTTGAGATATTAGTGTAAAATGTAGTTAAAAATAAAGCGGAAAAGGCCGGACTACGGCAATAGCTCGAGTTTTCCCGGGTTCTCGAGTCATTGATGCTAGAGTTAACAAAGTTGTTCAATGTTTGCACTGATTACATCTGAAATTCAGTACTGTGTTGACTAGTAATGTAATGTTTTTGACAAAACTGCTATGTTGACTGCTACATTATAGACCTCAGTACTATGTCTACTTAGCAACTGCCAACTCCTGTTAATTAATTTCGTCACTCGGTTTTCGTTTGATTACCCTTGAAAGTTTGTCAGAAAACAAAAAAGAAAGTACATACTTCAGCCATTTGTAAAAACTACAATTTTTACTTTTTATAGATTCCATCTGTGCATTGGCGTGACCGCATATTATCGGAATTTTCAAGTGTCTTTTTCCTTCAGCTTAGGCTCTTGGATACAACATAAAGATTCTTTAAAAATTACACTTATCAACTGATGATTACACAGGCAAGTTACAAAAGAAACAGGTTGTGCTCAAATACCATACATCTAGTTTACTCATAACTGTTAAACTAAATATTTTTTTTTAAATTTATTATTAATTTAAGTAACAAAAAGTAAAGACCAGAAATACATGGAGTCTAGTTGGATAAATTGTATCTCACAAGAGCGTCTCTCTCGGAAGACATATGTTGGAAGACATATAGGATGATATTAGTTGAAGTGATATGATAGGGCAGAAGCAACGATAAGCTCAAGAGTTTTGCAGAGAATTCAGGTGAGACAAACAGGTTGATAGTTTGCTGGATCACATGTATCTTCCTTTTTTGTAGATGGGACAAACAAAAGCTTTGGTCCCGTCAAATGGAATTTCATCTGTTGTTAATGGCTTCTCAAAAAGGGTTGTGATAATGTTGGCAAATTCATATCTAAGCCTTTTCTGTACCACAAATTTAATAAAATCTGGGCTTTTAGGCTAGCAAGAAGTTTCATGACACCACATTTACTAACAGATTTGTCCTGCATCTGATTATATCTGCACTAATCCATTGGATTAAGGTAACGAAGTTTCTCGAGACAAGTTTGTTTTAATGACAGAGGGGAAGAGCTAGATAAACTGACTTTAATTCTTTTTTCAGCAAGTTAGCTTTATCAGAGTTATTTGAATTGAAGACACCTGTTTCTTGATTCCAGAGGGGTGAGATGGTTTGTGAGTCTTGTTTCATTAGTGAATGGATTTTTTAGTGGAGAATTAACCATGAATACCAGAATCCAAACTTTCACTGTCAGCAATTTCTAAAATGCTGTCTGAGTGTGAGTCATAAGATTGGGTATTTATTTTTGGTTTTATCAGAATTTTCATCTTTTAAAGTTATTCCATAACCGGTGTTTAATTTGTTTTTTAAACTTTTTAATAGTTTTTTTGTGCATTAATTTCTATTAGATTTAGTAATCAATGGAAATAACTTTTTTGGCAAATTTTCTTAGTACAGACATATTCTGGTATGCCAGCTTCTTTCACATTCTTGAGTCTGACCCCAAAATCTTCAACCAAGGTTGTATTGTGATCACAAAGAATCTCATTTTTAGCAGATTGTATGTATTGCCTAAAATCAGACCAGTTGGTTTTGTTATAGATCTAACAGATTCGAGGTTTCTGTATAAAAATAGTAGGTCGAACACTTACTGTGGCTTAAAAATATGTCATGAACTCTCTATATTAAAGTTGTTTTTCTGTGTTATTGTGGCAGGCTTGGAATGTTAAGCTTAATTTTTTTGAGTTACTTCCCTACTACTATACTGGTGGTATATTTGTGTTCAGTCAGGTGTGTGACCCTTGGCGACCTTTCATCAAATCCATTCTCATCAAATCTATTTCATCGTCGGATACCCACGGTTGATTATTACATTAATCAAACCGTGGCAAAAATGAATCAATTTGCGTCGATATATAGCAATAAGTGCCTAAAATATCGACCAACGAACTCGAGTTTAACAAAACTGATACTCTTCAACGGAGAGGGTAGAAAACTATCAGAAACAAAATGGCTGCGCCCATGGCGAAAATCTGTTTCGCGTGTCTTGCCAATATAAAAGGCAAAAACTATCTCCAACTCAATTCTTCGACAAGCAAAGACCGCTGTAGTGATATTTTACCTAGTATTAACATTTCGCCCACATTTTCAATTTTGAACTTTCCACAATTAAACATGTCGTCTATGGTTGCCGCCATCTTGTCTGTAATACCGAATGTCGTATAGAACGAGCGTTTTGATTGGTTTTAATTGCCTCATGAAATCGTGAGGGAACCAATGAAATAGCTGTCTTTGACACACCTCTTATCGACAAGATAGCGTCCAAAAATCCCACGGCTGATAAGTGTTAATGGATCGGCCGTGGGTATCCGACGATGATCTATTTATTCTGATTGGTTTAGGGTACAGGTATTTAGATTTCAATTTATAGTGCACTACCTACATGTAATTTTAAATGAAGTTGTGTTTTTAAGTCATGGATGGATTATAAGACAGAGGTTAGTTTATGTTACCTATAATAAACTTATAAGTTCTGCTGGTCTTATTAAGTGCTTAATAACTCTTTTAACTTTTATTGTTTAATTCCGTTTCTGTAAAGATTAACATTTGTGAGTAAAGTTTATGTTTCATACATGGCGATCTTATCACATATCTCTGTCTCATTCTTTATTTTGCACTCCGTAAAAATTTAATCAATTTGCAGACTATTCACTGAGAGAGTGGCTGTGTTTTGTGCTGATGTACTGGTGTTCTGATAATCATTCAAGTCCCCAACTTTGTAAGCATACTGTGTGTTTATTATGTGTATGTATATTCTGTAATTGCATAAGTTCATTGTATATGTAAGTTTACATATGTCCCTAGTACAAGTGTCTAAAATATATGTGTATAACCTGAGGAGTGTGCCACTACACACAAATGATGTTTCAACTTATACATGTATTGTTTTATGAATAAGAAACGTAATGTACTTAACATGATATATATGACATTCTGATATTCTGATATAAATATAACAAGATATTTAGTACTGCTGATATATATTTTCAGGAAGTCTTAAATAAATACACTATTGATCAGAACTTTAGATGCTCGTTTCTCATACATACTGATATGAAGACAACCTACCCCTATAACACTTGTGGCTACTTATCCATTAACTTTTGGAACATTTTTAAGTAACTACCAAAGTGACATCGTGTACATTTCCATGCAGTGCAACGGAATGCAATTTTAATTCGATTTTCCAAAAGTAAGGGCAATGCAACATAAGCTTGGATGAAATTTCAACCGACTTCTTGAATTTTAAACGACACAGTACGGCTATACGTTACAATATTTTGACCCATCTCACAGATATTTTACTTTGAAAGTGTACTATAAAACCTTTAAAAATTATCAATTCTGATGTTTGCTCAACAGCAGACCTATAACAAAAGTACTCAGGTGGGCGACCTAGGGCCATCATTGCCCTCTTGTTTTCATGAGGATTATGAATGTATTATTACGGTTTAGAGGGTAGGGGCATTCTGCTTTCTCATAGTTAATGACCACAACCACAGTGAGTTTAATTAAACTTAGTTTATTTCAGTGCTGTTAGTATCAGCAAAAATAACAACAAAGTGTAATATAACGCATACATACACACTTTTGAACAATGAATCTTTTTTTATAAGCGTTTGAAAAAATATTGTTATGTTAATAATTCTTGTTTTAATTTCATAAGCAATTTCAAGGTCTCCTTGTGACGTTGTATCTTTTGAATAATAAGTACTGTGGCAAATGATACAAGGGTGTACATACAGCAAAAATAGATTCTCTGAATCTTTAAAGTGTTAACAAAACTTCAAAAAATGTCATAAAGTCTTTAGATGTAGAGTTGAATTTTACAATGGTAAAATACCTTCTATTTAAAAATGTCAATATCAGGCTTACACTCTAATAAGCTATGCTGTTATGAAAATTTAAGAAAAAAATCTGCATAGACACAGTTCCAGACAAATTCAAAAGCAAAAGCACATCAATGACCAACAATGCAGTGCTTACATACTCAGGTGTGGTAGAAGCATCCTAAAACTGGTAAATTTACCTTAAATTGGTAAAACCTACTAAGAACTGGTAGAATGGTCTCTATCTGAAAATGGTAGATGACCAATATTTTGTAGATAGTAATATTAAATGTAAGGTGAAGAGTTAAAATTTACAATATATTGATTAGTCACCGATCTATTCAGCCGTATCTATCCCACAGTGCACTGCGTAAAATGGCGTACACCAGTTGATTCATAAACTTCTACATTTTAAACTTACTTAACGTTGGAATAAAATAGTTATACTTGGCTAAAATGAAGATTAAATAAGGTGCTATATGACTGTTTCATAAAAATAACAGACAGTAAGGATTAACAATGAAATACAAGGAAACAATTGGAAAACTAGAAGATCGTTGAATGTGGCCAACACTTGTCTTTAACTAGAAAACTTCACAAGATACTTAACCTAAGGAAAAAAGGATAAATGGCAACCACTATTTGTTTTATATGTAGGCTGGCTGATCAATTTATTCAGGTCATAATGCATATGTTATGTATGGTGTGTTGGGCCACATTCTTCACAAGTTACAGAGATCTTTACTTGTATACAGTTGAAAGAGAAAGTTTCACACTCAGGTAAAGTCTTATCAATGTAAGCGTTTCTGTTAAAATTCTAAGATATTTAAAGGCAATTTTTCCACCTTGACAACAAATCTCAATAATTAAGAATTAAAATAGACATAAATACTTCATTGGATTATATGAAAACCCTGGGTGCTACAGTAATTGCCATGGGGATCTCTTCAATTTTGCTGTTAGCTGTAAGCGATTCAAAAACAAAAATCGCATGAACAATGGTAAAATGGTTTTGCGGATCGAACATTAAAATGTGACCCTTAACATGTGAACCCCGGGTAAGCCACTTATAACTTGAAAAAGCCTCGATGATGGTACATACAAAATGTCAGAGCAAACGGCCTTGTGGGTTATTTAAGAAATGATGTTATTTTTTTTTTCGGCTTATAGACGTTGCAACTTTAATTCTGCTTGAAATGAATATTTTACTCCTTTCTAGGACATGTTGAAAGGAGCCCCCGTTTGGAGATTAACAATAACGTGCATCAAGTGATATAGATAAAGATGACTCAAAAACTATTACAATTAGCACTCCAGAGGTCACAAATCTTAACAGTCTCAGTAATCTTGGTCATAATGTTTTTTCTCTGTGATATTTCAAATTAACTTGAAACTGTCCGAAGATCAAAACTAAAAGTAGTTCGGGCAGTCCAAATAAAAAAAAACAAATGTTTTTGGTGTTCTATGATGTAAAAAGCTTTTTTATGTTATATTGGCTCTTACGTCAAGCAAAATTAACATTTTATTTCGAACAACTTTTCTCACCTTCGCTTGTTTAAATTTGCTGTATTATTTACACACATGTACATGTAAATATGCTTCAGAGCGAAACGAGTTGGTTGACTGGAGGTTTAGTGTGTCTGAATAACTTTTAAAGTGAAGTATTTGTGAGATGACGATCAAAATATTGAAACGTAAAGCCGTATAGTGACGAGTAAAATGAAAAATTGCGTTTTGTTGTACTGCATTGAAATGAACATACGAGGGTCCATCAATAAATTCGTAAACTTATTCAATAGCGGGGAAATGATTTAATTCAAGTACCTAAAATGATTACTCCTTCTCAAAGTAACGTCCCATGCACGATTTGCACTTGTCCCATCTCTCGACCCATGACTCGAGCACGTGTTGTAGCCCGTCACGTGACATCTCCCGCAGCTGTCTGTCCACGGCACACCTCAGTTCCTCTCTTGACTCAAATTTCGTACCACGAAGACTGTTTTTTAAAGTTGGAAACAGCCAGAAGTCACAAATTGCTAGGTCCGGGCTGTAGGGTGGGTGCGGTAACAGTTCGACGTCGAGTTTTTCTAGTGTATCCATGACAACGTGGCTTGAATGGCTCGGCGCGTTGTCGTGATGTAATATGAATCCGGACCTAAGTAGATGTGGGCGCTTTCTCCTTATTGCCACCATGAGTTCCGTTCTAAGTAATGTTGTATAATAGTTCCCAGTGACTGTCGTTTTCGAAGGAACAAAGTGGTTTAGCACTACACCGTATGTATCACAGAATATAATGGCCATAACCTTCCCGGCTGACTTGGAAATTATCGCTTTTGTAGGGGAAGGCGAGGAAGGATGCTTCCAGACAGAACTCTGACGTTTGCTTTCCGGTTCAAAAAAGTGAATCCACGTTTCATCACATGTTATCACTCGATTTAGAAAGTAATCGCCTTCTTCACGAAACCTCCTGTCGTACTGCTGACACATTTTCACCTTTTCCACCATCTGCTCCGACGTCAACAAACGAGGCACCCATCTTGCTGAAACGCGGCGCATTCCTAATCTATCAGTCATAATGCCCTGAGCTGTACCATATGAAATAGCGAACTTATCTGCTACGTGCTCCACACTTACTCGTCTATCCCGGAGTATGTACTCCTGGCAGCCACTGTTTTTTCATCTGTTACAGTCACTGGTCTACTTGCACGACTGTCGTCTTCAGTTGCCTCTCTACCGTCTTTAAACCGCTTCATCCACTTTGAAATGGCACCTTTTGACAGAGCAGCCTCTCCGTAAACTTTTTGCAAATCTTCCCGAATATCGGAAAAAAGACTTTCCGGGTTTTGTGTAAAACTTAATAATGATGCGCTGTTCGTTGACGCTGTGTGACGCCATTTTCGAACGGACGCCCGTAACGTGACGTCGTTTACGGTTTATGACGTCATAAGTGATGACGTCAAAGTTGTGTACATAGTACGATTCAATTTGAAATAATCTGTTTTCAGAGCATTTAAAGTATCATTTTAAACGGACCAGTAGTTTTGACGCTATTGAATTAGTTTACGAATTTATTGATGCACATTCGTAGAACAAGAACTTTAATATAGTAAGCAATCTCCAGGGTTTCAGTGTTGTTTCTCTTTTTACTTATGAAATAATGTTTGTAAATTTGTTATAGATCTAGGTTGTTAAATACATCGATATGTTTTATTCGTTGTTGCAGATTTGCGCGTAAACCATTTTTCCTTCAGGTATTGAGGTGATAGAATTAGACTGATGATGGAAAAAACAACAACAACAAGAAACACGGAAGTTAAAATTTGAACAAAATTAGTCTTATATCTTTTCATAGCAAAATCCACCTTATATGATCCAGAGCTTTTGTGCCCAGTGAAACAGAAACGTCCTAACAGAAAACACCGCCATGGCAGATAATGTGTTTTTGTTTATTCCAAATATTGTCGGTATGTTACTTGCTTCTGTAATCATTAGTTGATAAGTGTAATTTGTATAGAATTTTCTAGGTGTGTCCAAGGGTCCAAATAGAAGAAAAAGACACTCGAAAATTCTGATAATATGCTGTCGCGCTCATGCGCAGATGGAATGTTAGAAAAAATGTAGTTTTTAAAATGGTCGAAGTATGTTCACTTTTGTCTTCTGGCAAACTTTCAGGGGCAATCAAACGAAAACGGAGTGAAGAAGATAGTTAATAGGAGTTGGCAGTTGCTAAGTAGACATAGTACTGAGGTCTATAATGTATTTCATAGCGTATTTGGGTCTGTTTACGAAACAGAGCACCGTTAAGAAAGCAGTTTTGTCAAAACATTATGTTAGTGGTCAAAAAAGTACTGAATTTGGGATGCCATCAGTGCAAATAGACTCAATAAAGACACTGAATATGAATTTCACTGCACTCTGTTTGGTCTATATTATGGTCTGGATATAAAGTTTGCGGCCTTCCTCAAACTTCAAAATGAACGGTTAAATATTTTCATAGCACTTAGTTGGCCTTCTTTTTTTTAAACTTGTTTTTCATTCGTCGGCTTTCAATAAAACCTTAAGCTGTTGAAGTGAAAGATAAATTCTTTCTTCTTAAAGGTCAATGTTTCTTCTTTCTTACAAACTTTAACTTCTGAAAATCGGCTTATATTTGACAAAATGACCGTCGTTTTTTAGTAAACAAGATGCTAACATTGCAAGTTACCTTAATGCTAAACAAAAATAGATCATTTGTTGTTGATTTATTTTCCGGTCCAGAAAGCTGAAATTTGGTCCAAACTTACAAATGTTTAGTTGTCTGATGTCCTGACCTTGACATATATATATGTTGTATCATCATAATTGAGATGACATGTCTCAAACAAGACCTGTGGCCATGATCCTAAATCATTGCCAAAATAATATCTATAGAATATTGTAACTCTGTGGTACTTTACAGGTTTTTGAAATAACTTGGCTCGTGTTTATATCAGATATCTGTACAGACAAATGACATAGAATATACTGCCTACCCATGTGTTCTGTTGGCTCAGTATCTAATTGTTACATGTCAGGATTGTGAGGCAATGTTTCATAATCTATTATAGTAATACTGTAGAATAGTTCCTACCTGTATTATTATGTCAGGTCTGTAACTCACTGATACATTACAGAATTTAAAACTGTAACAAATGTTTGCTAGAATGTGGCATTGTGTTGCTAAGTGTCCACCATTCCGTCACTGTCAGTTCTTCCATCATCTGTACTGCTAAACGGTATAATATAGAATACTACCAATCTGCAAGTTTGTGTAACTCAAAGGTACCTTACATGATTTCAGAATAACTTAGGCACATCTTCAAAGTGTTCATCTGCATATAAGTCGTTTGTACCTCGAAATGATGTAGATTAATGTTTATTTGTATGTTTGTCCACTCTGTCATTTTGTGATACTTACAGACAGGAAATAACATGTCCCAAATGTGTTAAAGTCTTTTGTTAACCTCCTTAATGATATAGAGTACTACATAGCCAAACTTTACTGTGACATTCTAAGGAAATATTGAGCTTATTTTGTGTTGACATTATTACAGCTCATGATTTTGCCTAAATACTATCCAAAATCTATGTATATTAGAATATTTCAACTGCAGTACTACTAACCAGTATGTTAGTGTAGTCTTTTTACTTCAGTGACACAATAAAATATGTCGAAATAAGTTGGCAAAAATATTCATCACATACAGCTGAGATCAAAGTAAAGGCCAGACTTTGATGCACAAAACCTGTAGAATAACACGCTATTTGTGTCTTTGTTTTGGAACCAGCTTCTAAACGTGACCATTTCTAATATTCTTGAAAAAAATATGTTGTTGTTTTTTTGTGTTTTAAATGATTATGTTTTTGTTTTTATTTGGTTACAGACTATTTGAGGGTAGTGTTTGCATTCGCATCTTTCTGCTACATGCCTACAGATCCTGTGCTGGCCTCAATTTTGTACATTGTTAGTGGAGGTCTTGATCACATAGATGGACCTCTGGCAAGAATGCTGAATCAATGTGAGTAAAATAATGTACCAGGATAAAAACGTAGCTGCTTTTTCCACCATAACATTTTGTCATAATTTCTTATTAGCTAGGTTCATGTTGAAATAATTTGGAATAAAAAAATGAGCAGTGTAATGTATTGCCATTGATCTTGTGGAAGTTGATCAATAGAGGTATTCTGAACATTCACAAAAACAGCCTGTCCCCGCTCTGTTTAGATATATAAATGTACAGTCTATAAACTGTCAAAACTATCAGAAATATTCCTGCAGATACAATATTTCAGTACAATATTTCAGTACTTCACAAGATAATGTCAAATAAATTTGACATGAGTGCAGCTATATAGAGAATACCATGCAAGTGTCTGATATTATAAATTTTATCAGGCAAGGCTTAGAAAAATGATGGCGAGGCTATGTCGAGCTCTTCATTTTTTTCGTGCCGAGCCTGATAAATTTTATAATATCAGACACTTGTCTGGTATTCTATTTATCACGTTTTCAACTTTATTTGCGTTTCTTTTTTTAAAAAATCTAATTAAATCAAAAACATGTCCAATGCCTCCCAAGTTCATCTAGTGCGCATTAATTAAAAAATCTTTTAATTTTATTTCGCATTTTCTGGATCTTAGGTGTTATAATTTCGCCATCTTGAATTTACCGATGCAAGGAATTAAACGTTGAACAAGGTTATTCGGTCGTTTTAGCTAATGTCTTTCTTGCAAAATTATTTAAAGAATCAACGCTGTAAGATAATGTTTTTATTTACTAAAAAATTGTTCATAAGATGTATAAATGTGAAATAAGGGATAAGATATAAAAAAATCACAAAATAAACAAATGAAAGTAGTTCCGCCAAGGTCAGAATGTGTATTGATGAGGTGTCTGATAAACCTGGTGGTGACTGATAAAGCTAAATTTATCAGGTAGGCGGTTTATCAGCAGATATCGATGTAATGACATGATAAATAGAGAATATCATGCTAGTGTCTGATATTATAAAATTTATCAGGCAAAGCTTAGAAAAAAATGAAGGCGAGGATCTGTGAAATTAAAGAACAGGATATAAGTAATCACAAAATAAACAAATGAATGTAGTTCCGTCAAGGTCAAAATGTGTATTGATGAGATGCCTGATAAACTTGGGGTGACTGATAAAGCTAAATTTATCAGGGAGGCAGTTTATCAACAGAAATTGATGTAATGAGATGATAAAATGTATTTATCATGGCAGAAAACCCCTGAGGTGTGAGGATTATTTTTTTGGGGGGAATCTCAGCTAATTAATTACAGATTTTTACCAGTTGAATAGATACAATACCTACAGTGCCAAAACAGAGGAAGGCGGTGCTGTGATTGGCTAATGGAAAGGTTACAAGAAGTTGACCTTCTGTAATTAATCCTCAGATCCTCAAAGTGTGGGAATTTTAAAGATAAGGTTTTAATCAGATTGGGTGTTTGCCAATAGTGTGGATAATGAACGTTTTTTTACTGATTTTGTTTCTGTTTTTTATGCCCCTGAGAAGTGGCATATAGTAGTCAAACTGCCCGTCCGTTTATTTGTCTGTACGTCCCATTTTCTGTAGGCAACTACTCTTACAATTCTCATTTGATTTTCACCACACTTTCAAACAATGATTATTATCAAGTGTTGCAGAGCATATACTTCGGCTTTTGCGATTCCAGTACTTCTGGCTTTACCTTCCTTTGCTTAATTTTATTTAGTATTTCTTTTGTGCGCAACTCCTCCTTCATTTCCCAAGGAATTTTCACTAAACTTTCACAGAATGATCATTATTACGTGCTACAGAGCATATATTTCTGGTTATGCCATTTGATAACTATTGGCATAGTTATTGCCCTAGGTTGAATTTCACTTAATATTGCTTCTATGCACAACTCCTTCTGCAAGTCTCTTATAATATTGACCAAACTTTCATATAATGATCATTATCAAGTGCCACTTATTATCAGGCTTTTGCAATTCGATTGTTTTGGACTTAGTAATTGCCCTTTGCTAAATTTTATTAATATTCTTCTGTGCACAACTCCTACATTTCTCATGCGATTTTCTCCAATCATCCACACAAAGATCATACTAAGGCTTTTGCGATTCGATTATTTTAGTTGAGTAATTCTCCTTTATTTAATTTTACTCAGTATTGCCTCCGTGTGCAACTCCTGGAATTTTCTAAAATGGAACTATATTTTCGTCTCGGATGTTCAAATTGAGCATAAAAATACAAAAGGTTAAAAGATAAGAAACTGTTTTGAAAGACTTTTTCTGTAAAAGACATGAGGTGACCTAAGGATATGCAAACAGGCAAAAAACATATAATAGTGTTACTTCTAGACGTATGCGTAATTTGTTCAGAAATGATCAAGGTAACATCAAGTTATAAGCTACCATGACTGCGACCATTGACATTTTCGTGGGCATCTGTGTCAGTGACTCTTTATTGTTGTTGTTTTTTAAAATGACAGAAGAAAAGATAACAACCTTTTAATATGATAGAAATGAATTTCATGCTATATAGACTGAAGTAATGATATAAGAAGGTACAAACTTTAATATGTTAAACTGGTTTGGAAGTTCTTTGTTTTCACGTGTCCTTTTAAGCAACCATTTCTATTAATTTTCAAAAAGTTAACTTTCAAAGACCCTATTTGTCATTTTCCAGGCAGCAAGTTGGGAGCTTTGTTAGACCAGCTCATAGATAGAATGACCACTATGTGTATGTGTGCAGCATTGTGTTATTTCTACCCCAAGTATATGTTGTTCTTTCAAGCTTCTATGGCCATTGATATAGTCAGCCATTGGTTCCATCTACAGAGGTAAATTTTTCATAATTTGTACAATTACTTATAATCATGAGGTAAAAAAATGCCTCATTTTTCTTTCTGTCCTTTTATGTTCAAAGTTTTGATAATGTACTTGTACTTAAAAAAAAATTCTGACAAATTGAATATATTGACCGTTGACACAATAAAAGAAGAAAAAGTTTCATTTACATTGTCTGTAGATTAATGTTTTGTAAAGCAGCTTTTTGAGCTGTGTTACAGAAGTCACTGTTAGAAACAGTTAAATGGTTGTAATCTTCTTGAACTAGTGAATTTGTGATCTCCTAATAGTGAACACAGTGTATATTCTATAGCCCTTGTCAGCTTACAGGATGTATGGTGTTTGCTATCCATCAATAGGGTGAGTAGCAAAAATGCTAGCTGATAGAATTTTTGATCTTGAATCATACTATATCAGTGACAGATACGTTTCTTTCTTTTGCAGTACATTGATGACCGGTAAGGGAAGTCATAAGGTTCTTGACCCGTCAGCCAATCCAATACTCAGACACTACTACCACAATATGGTAAGTCGGTGAGTTTAAAATTGTCTGCAAGACCCAAACAGTCTATGAGTTACATACATACTATATTCTCATATGAATATGCTTTAACTGTGACATCAGCAGATTAAATGTGTTGTCTCTTTTTGCTAGGTTTGTAGTAGGGATGTCAACGAGTATCCGAGTACTCGGATATCCGGATAATATGTTGGTATCCGGATACAAATTTCCTATTCAAATATTCGTATACAAAAAACAATGAAATTTAACTTTGGTAAAAAAAATTCAAACACTGGCAAAATTAATTCGGCAATTTGATAATGCTAAACATAATCGCGTCCAATGACCACCCTTAAATGTGTTTATTCGTCTTGCAAACTGCTGAGACCTAACGGGATATCCCTTTGTGTAACAATTACTTTAATCTATGGTGTTCATATAACCTATACTAGAGTATCTTGCCCCTTTGTTAATCAATTAGCAGTGTCAAACATTCTTTTCTAGAGCACCTGTAATAGGATTACCCGAACAATTGTAAAACAGACGTCAAATGTAATGTTTGGCATAGGAATTGCAACATTGAGATCGTATAGTCGTCGATTTTATACGAGTATCCGGATAGTATCCGAATATTTTATTCGGATATCCGGATACCGATTCAGGTATTCGTTGACATCCCTAGTTAGTAGATATAATAGAAAAGTGTGTCCGGAATAATTGGCTCTATCGAACTCAATGTTAACTACCTAAAGAATTTATGTCAAGCTTCAGGTCCTTCAGTGAAATGTCACAGGAACAAGTTAGGTGACATGGCTACACATGTACTATCATGAGCTCAGGAAGCCTAGTTGATAGAGCCCCTTACCTGCAAGCGAGGATTTGCAGGTTCGAGACTTGCCCTGGGTTAATAGTTATTCTGACCCTGTAACATTGGCATCCAAAGTTGGACATGACTATAATATTGCTATGTATGTGCTTCCATAAAAAATCTCTATGTCTTGTGAATTTGATCAAGTGCCAGACTCCTGATCCAGAAGTCAGTAGTCTACCAAGGGTATGAGCTGTCAATGACTGTCGGCATAACACATAAGGACTTTCTGCATTACACATAAGGACTGCCTAAATTAAACACAATTACTGTCAGCATAACACAGCGTGACTATCTATATTACATATAAGAACTCCCTGAAATAAACACAATGACTGTATGCTTTATAAATAATAGCTGTCTGCATTATACACAGTGACTCAATGGGTTACAGATAATGTCGATCTGCATTATCAACAATGGCTGTCTACATAATGATGTTCTGCATTACACACAATGTCTGGCTACACATGATAGGTCTGCATTACACACGATGTCTGTCTGCATTACACATGGTAGGTCTACATTACACACAATGACTGTTTGTATTACACACAATGACACACAATAACTGTCTAAATTGCACAAGATGGCTGTCTCTGTCTACATTACACACAATGTCTGTGAACATTACATACTTAATACACAAGAACCTAGGAAATAGTCATTAGAAGGTATTGATGTATGTTATCATAATTTGTTACCAAATTAATGCAAATTAAAGTTTTACTTTTTACTGTGTAATCATAATCCGAATTAAGGTATTAGATTTCTAATAACCTACCTCCGCTCTGAAGAGTATTCCGTTCCATTAATTTGTGTAGGATTGAGACATTTTCACTGAAAGGCATGGGTTCAAACCCCACTCAAATTTTTTCTTTAGTTTTTGGCAGTTATACATTGTTTTGGTTTTACAGCAATAACTTTTATAGAATTTTAAATTCAATTTCTTTCGTTTTAAATATATTTCAATTGTAACAAAGCTTTTCAACATGTAAATCGATGAAAATTTGGGTATTTGTGTTTCCGTTATAAATTTCTCCAAAATAGACGGTAAAGTATTTGATATTTTAGCAATTTGTTAAGAAATGTACATGAATAAAAATGATTATAGCTAATTTGAAACCCCGAAGATTTATGTTGAAGTTTACGTTGATATCATTCCCTCATAATGGTGTTGTGTTTATATTCATATTTCGTTTCTTTTCATTTTTAGCTTTTTATTTTATTTGTTTTTTTTGTCAGCAGTCAGTAGGTCTTCATAATATGAATGATTACATACCAAGTAACTCTTGTTTTAATGGTCAGTCTTAGAAAAAACATTGTGTTTCTCTATACCTTATAAACCCAGTAAGGCAAGAGAGGTTTGAAGTGAATACTAGTCTTTTCTTAAATCCCCCATAGTGAAAGTGTCTTATATTGTCTATATTTTGTCCTAGGATAGTATATTTCTTAAAAAAAGGTCAATTAAATGAGGGCTGACAAAATGTTTATTAGTATTCTAATACCTTACTTTTATGAACAGTACAACTAGACACATTTTATTTTATGGAGGTATGAAATCTGGATTTCCATCATTACCTTTCCTTTGCTATTCTTATACTTCGTCATTTGGTTTATAATGACACTCAATTCAATGAATAGCAACAGACATGATTTTTGTACAATCCCTATATCAGTGTATTGAATCTTCCATTCCTAGCAAAATGAACAGAATGGACGAAATAGTGTTTACATGGAACAATATAATTTCAGTCTGTTTGAATTCACTTTATAGCGTTGCATCAGTATTTTGTAAATTGTCATAATATATTATGTAAACTTATGCATGTATTTTCAGATCATTTTATCTGTGATGTGTTCAGCAAATGAGTTGTTCTTTTGTATGTTGTATTTGTGTTATTTCACAGATGGACCTACAAGTAAGTCATTGCAGTTTATGTAGAAACTTCCCTGCATCCATTCACTGCTCAAAATCCACTGACTGTGTGTAAAATTTGAAATGATCGTCAACTTACAATGACACTGTTATGCTCAATTCAAATAATTTTCATGTTTATTGAGGTTTGTCTGACCTGATGACCTTGGCCTCAAATTCATTATAAAATAATCTCTAAGTACTGCTGTGTTCAGCAACAAACTTCAACACAACTAATAGGTCATAACTTCGTGAAAACAAAAATTACAAGACTGCCAAAATTACTAAAACTTTCAAAGGATAATTCACCACAAGTTCACCATTGGATTGAGTCAATTGTGAATTTATTGCCAATCTAGAATAATCAACTGATCATTAAACTGTTTTATTTGTTTATTAACTTAGAAGTTTGTAAGCCAGCCAACTGAAAATAAAAGCTAAAGTAATTCTGAAATGGTTTGAAGATTTGATGATTAACTCAGTTATATACTCCCTGAAAGTTGTTTATTTATTGGGTCTTTAGAATTGGGTAAATCGGTAAGATGTTGAAATTAACTGTAAACACAATGCTTCTGAAAAAAGTGATTTTGACCACTTAAAGAATACCGAGAATGATCTAAAACCTGATACTACTTATATGAAACATGTTTCAATGTCATAGAAATACATAATTGTTGACATGTATCTTTTTTTTCGTAACTGTTATTTAGTTTAAACATTATTTATTTTAACTCGATTGTGAAGAAAGCTTGCAGCTTATTTGAATCTCTCTCGAGTCCGCTTCCTGGTGTCATATGAGGAAACATGGCCGTGACCCTGGTAGGGCTCGAGCCCACGATCCCTGGGTTGAGAGGTAGACACCTAAACCACTAGGCCACCGCTCCCCTGTTATTTGTTGACATGTAAATGATAGTCATAATGGAAAATGATGATTAGTACTATGTAATAAAGGCCAAAAGAAAGTGCTCAGTGTGTCTTAGCAAGTCGTATTTTGGGTACTTTAGAGTAAACATAAAATGTAAAGACGAAAGGCTTTACTGAAATTGTGACCCAGATCTACTGGCAAAGGCTACAAAAGTGAACTTGTACGCTGAAATTGATATGAAATAAAAGACGACATCCATGGTGTTGAGGTCTAAATTGGCGCAGTTCATACATGAGTATCCCACAGCCAACACTATGACAACAATACAAAACCTTTATTTACTTCTTAAAACTTACTCCATACATAAAAATATCACTTTTGCATACCAGTTTTTTGCTCAGATTTATCATACATTTCTGTTTCAGTATTGTTTGGTTTGGGACTGTGGAAGTTAATATTGTATATGTGTGCGCCATTAGCCTTCATCAAGACAGGCATTAGCCTGATACAGCTGGGTGTGGCCATGTCAAATATCGCCAGCTTAGATAACGAAGAAAGGGCACAAATGAAGGCCAAGTGAAGGGGTCTCTTTTGAGAGGATGTGTCAGGGCAAAGATATGGATATCTATAATACTGATATCTTGTGTACGTTGTACATTTTTATCAATTTTCTTTTCAGGCACATAATATAATACTCTTTTTTCAATGTTTGTGCTGAGAAAAATTTCTTAATGTCCAAATTTTCCCCATGTAAGTGGCGATTTGAGGTGTTTGGTTCCTATATTTTAAAGTTAGGTGTCCTGCCCAAGTTTTTTTTATAAGTGCATTTTTTGGTCATTTCCATCCAAGTTACTTTATGTTTAAACTGTTTTTTTTTTACCAGCAATTAGTTTTTACAGGTTAAGGACTTCGAAGCTAATTTTATTTTCTTTCTGGGTATATTGCGATATTGTTTGAA
This sequence comes from Cyclina sinensis, assembly GCA_012932295.1. Lineage (NCBI taxonomy): Eukaryota > Metazoa > Mollusca > Bivalvia > Venerida > Veneridae > Cyclina > Cyclina sinensis. The sequence continues at coordinate 5,540,580 of JAAONU010000019.1, forward strand.
CTTTTTGCCATTTTACATCAGATTTCATTTTGATACATCTACCGGTTATGTTTTTGATACGTTTATTAAACATTCAATAACAAACCTATTGCTGCACATTTTATTATTTTTATTATTATTTGGTAATGTGCTATTTGTTCAATTTTAATTCTGTTTTCTATTTTAATGGTGCAGATTTCGACGAACTTGGTAACATTCATTTTATGTTGGTCTGTATTTTCAGCGAATATTTCCATGTTGCTAGAAAGTGTTGTTCCTGGTATGACATTGACTTAAATTGTATGCTCTTGTTTAAGTTTTACTGGCAAATTTCGTTTTAGTTGCGTTTGTCAAGAATTCTGTTTCCTTAACATTATACAAATACTGTCAAATCACTATAAAGCAGGTCTTCTAAAATTTTATAATTATATAAAATCCCTGTCAGGTGCATTTTTAACAACTATTATAAAGAATATTATTAAATATATTATATTATATATATTATATTATAATATATATTATATTGTAATTGATGTCACAATACAAACATTATTGATCATTAAAGTCTGCATTTCTGTCAGTTATTTTTTTCCTCAGAATTATATATGTGAAAAGGAAATGCTTTTTTGTCATTTTTTTTTTAAATTGGCAGATATCAGATGATATACATGTATATGATATATATAATGCTTTTTTTGTCCTTTTTTTATTTAAAATTGCCAAATGTACTGAAATATCAGAGGATATATATGATGTATAATGCTTTTTTATTCTTTTTTTATCTTAAATTTACAGATATACAGACATATCAGATGATATATGATATATAAGGCTTTTTTGTCCTTTTTTATTATAAATTGGCAGATATACTGAAATGTCAGATGATAAATATGATATAATTATAATGTTTTTTGTCCTTTTTTATTTTAAATTGACAGATATACTGAAATATCAGAGCTTACTTACATATATTTTACATTAACTTGATATATACACAAGTTCTCATTCTAGCTGTAATGGACTGCTTCTTTTAATTTTAACCAAAACTCACGAAGAAGGAAATGAAGCCAAAAAGATTTTAATTGAAGATTCAGGTAGAACATGCTTGCTCTTCCCCTTCTAGTAGTGTTCAAACATATCTGTTAAGATTTGAAAGCACCACTTATTTTATAAATTTAAATGAAAATAATCTTAAGCTACAAACTTCATTTATTGACTAACAAACACAGCTGCTTGATTTATGAAGTAAATTAATTATATTCTTGATTAAGAATATAGTTGAAGGTTTGGGCTGAACAGCCCACTCTAGTAGGTTGAATGTTAAATTTCCATCGACCGTAAGGAGAACAGGCATTCTAAATGCAAGTTTGATATGTCAGTCTATTGTTCTAAATGGCGCCACTTCTGTTCTTCCGGAAAGCTGCACAAGATTTTTACTTGATATAGTGTGCCATAATAAACAAGACCAAGAGCCATTCTGGATAGGACTGGTAACAAACTTAAGCAATTAAGCAGAACCATGTGCCTGATACGGAAATCAAAAGACGATATTTCTAAGACAATACACAATGCTTCATCTGAATATAAGTCTAAATAATTATCCCATTTATTTTGGCATTATTGTATCTTCTGTGTATCTCTTTCTTAATTAAAGAAGAAACACTATGTGATGGACTTTTTCACCATGAAATAAAAAGCCCCAAAACACCCGTGTTATTCACCTCCGAATGGCAAAACATATTGTTTTGGGTTGTCCGTCCATACATACCTTTTTTTCCATCCAAAGCCATTAATCCTAAGTGTTTTCATGGATTTAGTTGTTACCAGGTGGGATTATTAATAAAGACAGAGGAATGATGCATGTGAATTGTTGTCTCAATTTCCGAACTTATAGCTGAGTTATGGCCCTTTGTTTTACTAAAACAGGCTGTTTGTCCGTCTGGAGCCATAACTCAGTAACCAATTTGATGGAAAGCTAAGACACTCAACACAAATATGTATCAACAGTAAAAAATGATGCAGACACACAGTTTGACCCTATAATAGCCCGGTTTATCAAGGCACAATCTTGTATATGAAAAGTTTTTCAAAGTAACAATCCTAGGAAGCGGACTAGACAAGGTTTGTTTCGAATCCGATAGACCGAAGTCTATCGTGGACCACAGAGAAGTAAAATGTATCCCCCAAGTGATTGAACACAAATTGACTGAACACGGACACAAGGTGATCATAAAGTTTTCAGTGACCTCGACATTGGAAATAGATCATTTCAGAAAAGACTAACACAATCTGCTGACGAAATCTGGCGAATGTTAATTTATTTAAATGCCTAAGTTTTACTATTTAGATCTATTTATTTTATGATTAAAGTATAAAAAAAAATTGAAATAAATATATTTTAAACTTTTCTTAAATTTAACACTTGTGCTTTTGATTTCAAAGACCAACGATTTTATTAAATTAAGATTAAAAAGCCTTAGGAGTACTGACCTGAGAAGGCCAGCACCAAGTCAGCTAAAAACGTTGAACACTGGCTAATATAACAAAATGGCACGAGAAAATGAAGATGAAATGATGTTGTAAAAATTTCGAGCAAAACAATTGCCGTAACAAAACCCGTTTGAAAAGGTTATCAAAATGACTGCACCCATGGAATTTTGTTAATTAAAACTGAATATATAAAAACGTACCTCAATTACAATCCAATCAGATCGGTAACACCAGAGTCATGGCCCTTTGATTAGTTTTCAGTATAACATATAACCAAAGGCATATGCAATTAGGGAGGGAAAAATTTAAAATAATCTTTATGTTATTCATAGAGCATTGAAATTTTCCTAGGAGTGTTCTGTGTTCTTCTAGTAAAGTTGTTCAGGCAGTTCCATTCTATTTACGACTATAGTTGCTATGGCAACAAAAATTGAAAAATGTGAAATCTTTAAAGATATATCTTAAACCATATAGGTCTACAGCAGTGATATTTGATAAGTGGTATTCCCTTGTGATCGTGTACCAAGATGGAAAAATACGCATTTTGAATCAGAAATGTCCACACCCTATGGGTTTAAAATTTTACATATAGATCTATAGGAAAACAGGAAATATACTTCTCCAAAATCACAAGGTGTAGGACTAAGATATTTGACACGCTTCTAATGGGTGTTCCAGGTTTTATATAGTTATAAGAAAAACAGGATAAATATTTTTTTCAAACTAAAATGGCCGAAGGCTTTGATTTTATGAACGTGACATGTTCTAGTGATCTCATGTCATAGATGGAGGAATAAAGATTTTTAAATTGCGCTGTCTGTCTGTCCATCAAGTCTCATAACTTAGTAACCAATGGATGATATGTCATGAAACTCAACACCTATGAGTTATTCTTGGATTGAACAGGCACAAATTTTGTTCCAATCAGATCAGCAGGGCCAGAATTGCGGTCCTTTATTTCTTTATAACAATATAATTATGTAAGACAGTAACAACTTATCGACTATGCCTGGAGCATTAAAACATCTCAGGGGTGTTCATCAGAGAAATATAGCTTTTGCGCTGTCTGTTCCCTGTCCATCCTTCTATGTATCTGGTCATATAACTACAAAACGAACGAATTGAATTTCATTAAATTTGACACAATTTTGTGTTGTCCATCTGTCCAAATCTTACAATATGAAGGATTTAGACCAATGTACAGTGACTAAACAAGTGTCACATTTGAGCTGAAGAAGAAAGGTATCTCAATAAATTTCATGAGCATACTTGCATTCTATACAGTAGTCATCTATATAGCTTGTGGGGTGGGGGGTTACGCTCACCTGAGCATATAATAAAACTTGCATGAAGCTCTATCAAAGCAGTTAAAATGGTCCTAGTCCATTGCAGAACTGAGCTACAATAGCTAAAATAGATATTAAAAGTGAAAACTTAAAAAAATTCCGAAACTGCCGGGCCTTGGGCTTAAAAATTTCGAATTAAGCATCATTTAGTGGTCCTCTACCAAATATGTTCAAATTATGCGTATTGGGACAATATTGACCCCTCCCCTGGGGTCACTTGATATTTAAATATCTCCTTGTTAGTAACCAAAAGACCTAGAGTTAAAATATTTGATGCTAGACCTCTACCAAGTTTGTTAAAATCTTTGCCCTGGGGTACGAAATCCTGAAAATAGACTTTTAGACTTTTCGTCATAGAGCCTTTATTTATTCACTGATATCTAAAACAATATTTGGTACTATATATGCACCTTGCAAGGTCATCAAGGCCTAAAAAGAGATTTTTGTACATTTCCCTTGAGGGTCTTCATTTATTGACCGATATCTTAGATATTTGGTATGTAAATAACTTGCAAGGACTTCTACCCTTGGACGGGGTTTGATGTCACTTTCTTTAAGGTCAATGTCACCTAGGCTAATGTGATTTTTTCTACTTGTCATAAAGCTTTTATTTATTGACCGATGTTTTACATATTTACAATATGGACACCTTGCATAAACCTCTACCATTAAATTTCGTCAATGTCGCCAAGGCTAAAAATAGATTTTTCTACTTTTCCTTTATAGTGCTTTCATTTATTGACCAATAACTTAGATATTTGGTATGTAGGTCCCTCGCATGGATTTCTACCCTTAGGTGGGGTTTGACTTAAATGGGTCAAGGACAACAAGACTTATAATAAGTTTCTCTTCTTTCAGTCATATTTATTGAGCAGTATTTTAGATATTTAGTTTATAGGCGCCTTCCATGAACCTCTACCATTCCCTGGGATCAAGGTCAAGATCACCAAGGCTTAAAATAGATTTTTCTACTTTTTATTATGAAGCTTTTATTTATTGACCGATATCTTTGACATATGGTGTCATGCATGAACCTCAAGCACTGAGTGGGTTTTAGGTTACTGGAGTCAAAGGTATAGGTTTTCAAAAAATGATTTTTCTAACTTACATCATAGTGTTATGCTAGCATTTAATTAAATTTCAACTTATCTTTCACACAAAATCAATAACAATAGATTTCCTTTCTTCTCCTGAACCAGCCTGATTTTGCCATGGGTTCAAGTGGTATGGAGACCACAACAGACTTATTTTGCCATGTCTGCATGGTTTCACAGCTTTGATTATCTTACAAACCACTTGCCTGAGACTTCATTTATTTACCGAAATCTTAGATATTTGTTATGTAAGTATCATGGTCATCTGCCCTTGGATTGGATTTTAGGTCACTAGGGCAATGTCATCGAAGCTAAAAATTTAAAATTGGCCACACCCCAATGATAACTTTGTTTTATATGGACTGACAGGTGAAAATTTTGAAAATCTTCTTGTCAGAATCCATACGACCTGGAATTTAGTTATGCAGTTGTTCTCAGGTGAGCGATAAAAGGACCATCATGTCCCTGTTGTTTCAAAACCATTTATTCGTATTATAAAAATTGTTTATTTTTAGTTTACATGTCCGAAAAGTATTCAACATTTTAAGGCAGGGGATATTGATTCAGCATTTGCTTGTATCTAGTAGGCATTTAGTCTCTTTGAATCAGAAAACTGGTATTCAACTCTTACAATCGGTTTAAATTTACAAAACTAGCAAAATTAATTTCAGCTACAGTTGGCTTGTAGTCCCTTTAGCTTCAGTTTTATGAATAGCTGAAGCAAGTGTTTTTTTCTGAAGACTTGAAGATATTTGCAATTTTCACTGATGTCCCTTTTTTCACCAAAATTCATGTATGCGTAAATTTCATAAAGTAGCTAAGATGAATTTGTACATCAGTTTTCGACAGTCGGATTCTCTGACTTTTCCGCATGTGAAACTTCTGATCCACAAATTTTTCAGCACGTGGAAATAACCACTTACAATTTTCTGACTTCCTCCTTAGACATATTTCTTGCAACATGTATTGCTGTGTTCAACTTGAACACATCTAATAGGCCATAACTTCGTGAAAACAAAAATTACATGACTGCAATACTTACTTAAATTTTCAACGGATAATTCACCCCAAGTTAACAATTGAATTATGTCAATTGTGAATTAGTTGCCAATCTAGTCAAATCAACTGATCATTTAATTGCTTTATTTGTTTTACTAACTTAGAAGATTGTATAGCCAGCAAACTGAATGTAAAAGCTAAAGTAATCTTTAATGCTTTGAAGGTTTGTTGATAATCTCAGTTATTTATTATCTGAAAGTTAATCATTCATTGTGTCTTTGCTATAGGCTAAGATGCGGAAGTTAACTGTAAAAACCATGCTTCTCAAAAAGTGATTTCTGACCACTTAAAGAATTCAGAGAATGAACTAATTTCTGATACTACTTACATTAAACATGTCTTGATGTCATACAAATACAAAATTGTTGACATGTTCTTTTTTTCGTAACTGTTATTTGTTGACTTTTTTCGTAACTGTTATTTGTTGATTTTTTTCGTAACTGTTATTTGTTGATTTTTTTCGTAACTGTTATTTGTTGCATTTTTTTCGTTACTGTTATTTTATGACATTTTTTCGTAACTGTTATTTGTTGACATGTAAATGATAGTTATAATGGAAAATGATGATTTTATTACGTAATAAAGGCCAAAAGTAAGTGCTCAGTGTGTCTTAGGAAGTCGTAGTTTGGATACTTTAGAGTAAACATAAAATGCAAAGACGAAAAGCTTAATCTACTGATATTTTGACCCAGATCTACTGGTGAAGGCTACAAAATGTGAACTTGTACGCTGAAATTGATATGAAATAAAAGACGACATCCATGGTCTTGAGATCTAAATTGGTTAATAAATGAGTACCCAACAGCCAACACCATGATAACAATACAAAACCTTTGTTTACTTGTTAATGTAATTTCAACTTATTCCATACATAAAAATGTTACTTTTTACAAACCAGTTCTTTGCTCAAATTTGTTATACATTTCTGTTTCAGTATTGTTTGGTTTGGGACTGTGAAAGTTAATAATGTATATGTGTGCGCCATTAGCCTTCATCAAGACAGGCATTAGCCTGATACAGCTGGGTGTGGCCATGTCAAATATCGCCAGCTTAGATAACGAAGAAAGGGCACAAATGAAGGCCAAGTGAAGGAGCCTCTTTTGAGAGGATGTGTTAGGCAAGGATATGGCTGTCTGTAAGACTGATCTCTTGTAGTATTAAAGTTGAGATTTTTGCCGTTCATCATTGTGATTCTTACAAAACTTACTTGTTGTACTGTTTTAAAGTGGTTTCGAAACAAGGATGGTCAGTGTTATGACAAATTTATACAAGGCTGTGAAGGAATGAGTTTTTAAAATTAAGAATTAGGCCACACCAAAATGATCTCCTGTTCGTCGGATTTTCCGCATCAATTTCGAAGAAATGAAACAAGAGGGCCATGATGGCCCTGGATCGCTCACCTGAGTACTTTGGCTGTAGGTTTGCTGTTAAGCAGTATTTCATTTTTTAATTGAAAATATATAAGTGCTACAAACCAAATATGTAAAATATCAGTCAATAAATAAAGGCTCTATGACAGAAAGTAGAAATATCTATTATAAGCTATGGTGACCTTGACCTTGACCCAGTGACCTCAAACCCTACCCATGGGTAGAGGTCCATGCAAGGAACCTATATACTGAATATCAAAGATATTGGTCTATAACCGAAGGCTTTATGAGGTACAGTAGATAAATCTATTTTTAGCCTCCGTGACCTTTAACCTAATCCAATAATTTGAAAAAGCTTGATAAAGCTTGCTTCATGCCAAATTTTAAAATTCAAGGCCTTGTGGTTTCAGACAAGAAGATTTTTAAAGATATTAAGGGCCCCCGGGGCGGGGCAAATTTTGACCCAAGGGCCAACATTTAAACAATATTGGTAAAGGTTCTTTACACAATACTCAACACCAAATATCTAAGGTCTACACCTATTTGTTTTGGAGAAAAATTATTTTTCATGTTTTTCCTATATAAATCAATGTAAAACAAGAGAACCCTGGGGCGTGGCCAATTTTGACCCAGGGGACATAATTTGAACAAACATGGTAAACATCCACTAGACAATGCTACATACCAAATATCTGAGCTGTAGGCATTGAGATTGCCAGTAAGAAGATTTTTAAAGATTGCCTATTTTAAATATTAAGGGCCCCCAGGGCGGGGCAAATTTTGACCCAAGGGCCAACATATAAACAATACTGGTATAGGTTTTCTACACAATACTCCACACCAAATATCTAAGATCTAGTCCTATTAGTTTCGGAGAAAAATGACTTTTAATGTTATCCTTTATAACCATATGTAAACCAAGAGAACCCTGGGGCGTGGCCAATTTTGACCCAGGGAACATAATTTGAACAAACTTGGTAGACAATCACTAGACATTGCTACATACCAAATATCAAAGCTGTAGGCATTCAGGTTTCCAGTAAGAAGATTTTTAAAGATTGCCTTTTTTAAATATTAAGGGCCCCCAGGGCAGGGCAAATTTTGAACCCAGGGCCGACATATAAACAATACTGGTAAAGTTTCTTTACACAATACTCCACACAAAATATCTAAGGTCTAGTCCTATTACTTTTGGAGAAAAATGATTTTTCATGTTTTTCCTATATAACTATATGTAAACCAAGAGAGCCCTGGGGCGTGGCCAAATTTGACCCAGGGGACATAATTTGAACAAACTTGGTAGACATTCACTAGACAATGCTACATACCAAATATCTAATCTGTAGGCATTGAGGTTTCCAGTAAGAAGATTTTTAAAGATTGCCTTTTTTACATATTAAGGGCCCCGGGCGGGGCCAATTTTGACCCCAGGGCCAACATATAAACAATACTGGTAAAGGTTCTTTACACAATACTCCACACCAAATATCTAAGGTCTAGTCCTATTAGTTTTGGAGAAAAATGATTTTTCATGTTTTTCCTATATAACTATATGTAAACCAAGAGAACCCTGGGGCGTGGCCAATTTTGACCCAGGGGACATAATTTGAACAAACTTGGTAGACATCCACTAGACAATGCTACATACCAAATATCAAAGCTGTAGGCATTGTGGTTTCTGAGAAGAAGATTTTTAAAGATTGCCTTTTTTACATATTAAGGGCCCCGGGGCGGGGCCAATTTTGACCCCAGGGCCAACATATAAACAATACTGGTAAAGGTTCTACACAATACTCCACACCAAATATCTAAGGTCTAGTCCTATTAGTTTTGGAGAAAAATGATTTTTCATGTTTTTCCTATATAACTATATGTAAACCAAGAGAACCCTGGGGCGTGGCCAATTTTGACCCAGGGGACATAATTTGAACAAACTTGGTAGACATCCACTAGACAATGCTACATACCAAATATCAAAGCTGTAGGCATTGTGGTTTCTGAGAAGAAGATTTTTCAAGATTTCCTTTTTTACATATTAAGGGCCCCGGGGCAGGGCCAATTTTGACCCCAGGGCCAACATAAACAATACTGGTAAAGGTTTCTACACAATACTCCACACCAAATATCTAAGGTCTAGTCCTATTAGTTTTGGAGAAAAATGATTTTTCATGTTTTTCCTATATAACTATATGTAAACCAAGAGAACCCTGGGGCGTGGCCAATTTTGACCAGGGGGGCATAATTTGAACAAACTTGGTAGACATCTACTAGACTGCTACATACCAAATATCAAAGCTGTAGCACTGTGGTTTCTGAGAAGAAGATTTTTAAAGATTTCCTATATAAGTCTATGTAAAAGGAAGTGACCCCTGGGACGGGGCCAATTTTGACCCCAGGGAAATAATTTGAATAATTTTGTAGAGTTCCATTAGAGGGCGCTAAATGCCAAATATCTAAGCCTAGGCCTTGTGGTTTCAGACAAGAAGATTTTCAAAGTTTTTCCTTTAAGTTGCCATAGCAACCAGAGTTCTATATGGAATCAAATTCTTTGAACAATTTTGGTAGAGCTTCATGCAAGGAACATTTCTGTGAAGTTTTGTTGAAATTGACCCAGTGGTTTAGGAGATGTTCTTTTAAACAAAAGTTTACGCACGCACGGACGCACGCACCGACGACGGACATTGATTGATCACAATACCTCACCTTGTGCACTACGAGCACAGGTGAGCTAAAAAAAAGAAAATTTAATTGTTTTCTCACCGCCAGCTCCTGTCGTAAAATTTGCACTGGGTCGAAATCGCCCGGTGCGAAAAAAAAGTTATTACTTTTGATTGTAATTTATAGTGCAAATTTTTACAGAACATGTTCTTCGGTTTAATACTCAGTTACGCGACGTGATTATCACTATTTCGTTACTGGGCGTTAGGTAATGATTTGCTCGATTACCAAATTGAATGTCGTATTTTTGGATCACATCATAAATCAACAAAGGAAAATGGTCTCTTACGTGTTTGTTGTTTCCTGTCGCGAGGCTGATGACAATAAGGCCATTTTAATAATAATAATTGTGTCCGCCCTAGTAACCCAAACTGCACCCAATGTTAGAGGATATTAAAAGGAACCTGCCTATACATGTGAACACAATTTGTTAATACATAACGCCTGTATGAACAAAAGTACGAAAAATAACAAAGGGCAATAACTAGAAAATTATAAATGCAAGAGTTATCTTTCTTGTGCATTGCACTTTACTTAATGCAATCCATCCACCTATGAAGTTTCAAATTTCTATCTCAAATACTTTTCTAGTTATGCTCCTGACAAAAAAATATGCATAAAAAATATCAAAGGGCAACAACTCATAAAGTATGAAAATAAGAGTTATGTTTCTTGTGCACTGCACTTTTCCTTAATGAGATCTATCCACCTATGAAGTTTAAAGTTGCTAGATGAAACACTTCTGGAGAAATGCTCCAGACAAAAATGCGGGACGGAAGGCAGACAGAGACTATTACCATATCCCTCGCCTTGACGGGGTGGGGGGGGATAATAATTACTGCAATGCAGCATCTTAACACATTAAAATTTATTCAGTTTCATTTTGTCACATATAAAGTTAACATGTCAGTATACTCTACAATACAGCATTGTTCCTCTCAACACATTAAAATTATCCAGTTTCATTTTGTCACTTATAAAGCTAACATGTCAGTATTCTCTACAATACAGCATTGCCCCTCTCAACACTATAAAATTATTCAGTTTCATTTTGTCACTTATAAAGCTAACATGTCAGTATACTCTACAATACAGCATTGCCCCTCTCAACACATTAAAATTATTCACATTAAAATTATTATTATTAAAATGGCTTTATTTTCATTAGCCTCGCGACAGGAAACAACAAACACGTAAGAGGCCATTTTCCTTTGTTGATTTATGATGTGATCCAAAAATACGACATTCAATTTGGTAATCGAGCAAATCATTACCTAACGCCCAGTATTAAACGGGTCTCTACCGCGCGGAATAGTGATAATCGCGTCGCGTAACTGAGTATTAAACCGAAGAACATGTTCTGTAGAAATTTGCATTATAAATTACAATCAAAAGTAATATCTGTTTTTCGCACCGGGCGATTTCGACCCAGTGCAAATTTTACGACAGGAGCGGGCGGTGAGAAAAAAAAAAATTTTTTTTTTTTTCATTTTTTCGAAATTGATGCGGGAAATCCGACGAACAGGAGATCATTTTGGTGTGGCCTGAACACAAATCAGTCAGGCAACACAAAACATGACAAATATCATTGCATAGATTTTTTTATTTAATATCTTGTTAACCGTAATTCTAGAAAGTCAAAAGAAAATAACACAACAGTAACAACAAAATATATAGATAAACAACATTATGATACAGAATGTGTAGATATTTTTACCGCCGCGTGAAGTGATATGCATGTATTCCTAGAATGTAAAGTATGAGGATAGTAAGTTTATCTTTTTCCCTTTGATTTTATTTTTTGAGATTCATTTTAGGACCTGCTAAGCAAAAAATACTGCATGAATTTCTATATTAACATGTACTTTCTCTGCATACATCAATAAGAAATCATGGGCCAACTCCTTTATAATTACTCAAGTAAATTATTACTGAACTGGAAAAATTAACTTTGTTTGTTCAAAAACAGAATTCAAGTTGTACAATTTTTTGGCTGGATATTGACTTATTAGAAATGAAAATATTCTTAGCGTCTAAATGCCCAAAGAAAAATTTTTGAATTTAAGTTTTTTTACATTAATACTTATTTTTCATAATAAACGCAATGTGCCAATTAAGAAGAGTCCTTGTTTAAATTCAATTTGCAAAACATTCTGCAAACGAAATACCTTGTTACTTTTAATGTTCAACAGGTTGCAGATCAAACATGTGTAAATTTTACATCAACTTCTATAAATGATCCCAGATATGTTATAACTATTGACATAATAATTCCTTCAGGTCTGATATTGTTCTATACAACTTTGTGCAAAAGTGATTGAATCTGTGGATTAAGCATTAAAAAACAATGAAATACATGTATACATCCAAATTAAGTTCTTGATATTTCCAGACGTGCTAGAATACAGTATATGGTCAGAGGTAATAAATAAAAAGAAAATCCTAAAATAAACAAAAAGAAAATCTAATAAGTATTCTCACATAACCAGGTCAACAATAATTTCAAACACATATTATTGATAAACAATGATGCAATCAAATTCACATGTTGGCACACTGCCAGGATGACATTCATGGAAAATCAATAATTCCAATCATTCTGTGATGCTTGATGCAATTATGTTGAACTTGATCTATCATTCTGAATATAAGATAAAGTCTTTAACCTAGTGATATCAATAGCGTATAAAAAATTTACTGACAATGTGTCATCAATCCCACCCCAACAAACAGAATCCATCTTGATTTTCTTCAGAGACCATGACTTGTAATTTCAAAAACCTTTTTCACTGATCACAAAGGCTAAGAAATAAAGCCAAAATGATTCTACCAGTATGGTCTACTGTAAAAACTTCAAACTGATTGTCAAAAACCAAAATTGTCAAAAACCAAAATGACTTTATCCAAGGACAAAGTAATAGAAATTCCAAAGCTGATTTCTGAACAAAATTATCAAATTTCAGTCTAACAATCATTCAATCATGAAAAATGTTCCAAAATCACACGTGTTGTAATGCTGAATAAAAGGTAACTTTTATGGTTTTTCAAATTTTGAAAGAAAAAAAACTGGAAAGAGACTCTAAATAAGTGCAAGTATTAAGAATAAGAAAAGAAAATAAATTAAAAAAACTCAAGTACTCAAACTGCATTCAACTATAATCTATAAAAAAAGTATACAATTTATTACATGTACAAAGGTCCTTAACTTTGTAGAAGTGTTAAGTAACAACATGAAGAGAGCAAAAACCTTTCCAGAGAAAAAAACCTTTGACAATAAATGAAAAATGTTATTAACTTAAAGTAAAGCATATTTTTTTAATCACTTCTACCATTTTGAACTTGAAATTACACGAATTTTAGAAATAGGATTTTTTTACTTATTACAAAACATGTAAAAATCTAACCATTTTGCAAATACAATGACAAAATTTCTAACCTACATGTATATTTAAACATTAGTGTTTTTCACAAAATCTTAGGACAAAAACAGTACTGCCAAAATTAAAGATTTTCCAAGTAGTCAAGATTTCCATGGAGTAAACACATCTATCACAACACCTGTATTTCCCCTTTAGAAAGTATTTTGAGTGGTACCATTAAAATCAAACAAAGAAATCTTTTTTTATAACAACAACGCTAACTATTTACCCCTGGCATGTAAGGTGCATTTTTTGCAAAATAACTGTTTTCAAAGACGCAGCTCAACTGAAATGTTTTCAATTCTCCATCCCCCACATCCCCCTGCCTCCCCCTCCCCCCCCCAAATAATTATTGTCCAAGTTATAGTTTGAAAACGATGAGTAAACCTGCATGTAACGTCAATACTGAGTATTACTGACCTTTTTTTCAGTATTGTACAGCAATTTCAAAATGGTAATTACAAATACTTATTATGATTATTCATATCACAGGAGGCACTATAAATAAAAATCAGTACCTTTAACAATATATGTAGATAAACACACTGTAAACAAATAAGCAATGCCCGCCAAAGATACTTTCTTTAAAAAAAGTAACACATGTACACAAAGCTAAAACATTGAAAAACAATTTTGATTTGAGATAAGCAACCTTAAATTTTGTCAATTTCAAATCTGCTAAAATAGTATTTATTTTTTATTTCATGCCTACCAATGAAATATAGGGAAATATCAGTGAGATAAAAGTGATAATCCACTGTTTTGAATCAGTGAAATTACCATTTTGATAATACACTGTTTGTGCTGGAACTACTGCTTGATGAAACTTCAGGAATTTCCCCACCACGTAAATACAAGAGAATCCGCTGTATTTCAGACTGTGACAGCGAGTGTAATTTATTTACCTTGTTAAATCCAATTATAATATTGAATTCCTGAGCCTAACTAGTTGTGAACAATGATGAAATTCGCCATAAATTATTTAAAATGTCTGATCTGTTTACATAACTCACATGGACAATATCCAATATGGCCGACTTTCAATTCAATTGATTCAATATTACTCGGTATTAATCCGCTTTTATAATTAAAGTATGTATGGCTAAAATTCAATAAATATTGATAAACTGTGTAGAGAAAAATAAATGTTATTTGATGAAAGTGTATTCAGTTTATTTCAGCAGAAGTAAAGTTATCATATGTATTGGAGATTGTCTGCACTTTTTTGTGCGGAGTAACCAAAGTATGCATTAACTGATTTGGGGCTCACAATGGGGAATTTATTGAAGGCCCTGAATAAAAATGTCATAAAATACCCATTTTTGACGTGTTGGCATAAAATAAAAAGAAAATTTGTTTGTTTTTTAGTGGAAGATGGGAATTTATTTCATCTCGTGAACACCATATGTTGATATTTTCACTCGTGGCTGCGCCACTCGTGAAAATATCACATATGGTGTTCACTCGATGAAATAAATTCTCATCTTCCACAAAAACAAACAAATATCCTCTACTATATTCTTTTACATGTTTTTTTTTTGTTTATTGTATTTTTTTTCAAAAAGTACACAAACCAAAACTAAGAATGAATTTTTTACCACAATGTTAAGAAATATTCTTGCATAACTATGACCTCCTTTTTCATTTATTACATCCTTATAATACAACAACATTTACTCTTTAAGGTTTATAAACACATACATGCAATTTAATACTGTGCATGTGAAAAAATGTGCATTTCTTGTATAATTCTGAACTTCAAGATTTGATAAAAAGAATACACTGGATTATGTGATGGCCTCAAAGATTCTACATGTATTATCTAATAAATAAGCATGCTGGACAGTTTTCTTAAACCCCTTAACATGAAATCTGTGACCCTGTAACAATAATTATGGCATATCTAAACAAACAACCTTGATGGAAAATCAGTGAAAAACACTTCTTTCCTCCTCATAACAAAATGCAACAGCTTGTAAAAAAGTAAATGAAATAAACAATAAAAGTATACAACTTCTAGTATATAAACACAAGATAGAACTTTCAAGCTACCATTTTGTTTTGGAATGAAACTTTAACAAAAACAAATGAAATTCGTCATCAATCTCAAGATACACACAAAATATGCAAGCAAAGACTCAAAACTAAATGATATTTATCACAGAAAAAATTGAATGAAACAAATAAAGGAATGGTAGCTCAGGTCAAAGGTCATACGAAAAAAGAGATTCAAATTTAAGAGATTGGAATTTACAACATTGGTACATGTAATATCAGTGCAATATAGGTGATGTGAGTGTTACATTTTGAATGTTAGCAAAAAACTATGTGCACTTTAATATCGCTAAAAAATCTGATGTGATTCTAACATAACTGTCCTGATAATGTAAAAAATCTGACAAACAAAATTATTAAAAGTATCACTAACCATCTTTATACAAAATACAAAGGAATCTGACTCCTGGAACAGTTTCTGCTTGAGTATTAAAGCAATCTTAAACAAAACATAAATGCTACAATTCACATATTCATAATAATTATCCTGTAATTCAGCCTCTATGAAAAAACTCATGTTAAAAAATAGAAGAATTCATGTAAAATATTTATATGTTATGTGTTATAATAACACTACTGTCCCTCCTTGAACAATTATACTTACTTATTGAAGGCATTTACAACAGTTCAAAATTTCATCACAATTCACATTCAACTTCCTAAGTCTTTGCAACAACTGACATATATAATTAATAATAAACCTATGATTTTAATTACTTGAAAATTCATGTAAACAATATTATGAAATTAAGAAATGTATTTTGATTTACAATACCACAACAAATACACAAAATACATGCAGTTTTTCTCCATGGTGAAATTGTGTAACAATAAATTCTCAAAATTAATAAGGTCTGTACTTTTTCAAATTAAATTCTCAAACATTTGATGACATTTGATGTGATGGGTCTTTTTTAAATTTGATACAGTCAGTATTAAAACAAACTTTTCAATGGAGCATATTTTTTAGGATAATGTAGAACAAAATTCTAAATTTTTGTTTGATTTGCTCTAAAAAATTTCTTGAAATAGTTATTGGATATATCAGGTTTACTAAATATTCAATTTTTAGCAGTTCTTTGCATGGTTCCTGTGACCTTGACCTGTCAAAAAATATTGAGCAATAAACGTATTTATAACAAACAAAACTAGCAATAGCATTCTCAAAGAAAAATGTACCTTGTCAAATTGGAACAGGTCACAGTTAAGAAAAGACACACTGTATGTATACATACTAATTTTTGGCAAAGTCAATTATTTTCATACAAAAACAAAACAAAACAAAACATTTGGCTGGAGACAAAATGTATCTCAAAATGTAAGCTGAGGTAATAAATCAAATATATCTTACTTAAGTAGTTTTATATCATTATGCTATATAACAATATACATGTATAAAATTAAGGCAGGATTCAATACATTAATTATTTCACATCATTGTACAATTAAGCCTCGATCTCAGGGATTTTATTTTTCAAATGCCTTTAAAATGGGACTCATTTTTAGAAAGAGTGTAAATAAAAACCATTTGAAGTATAAACTGATTTGACTGTATGTTTTTTTTTTTAAAATAACTTCTAAGGC
The DNA here is from genome assembly GCA_012932295.1 of Cyclina sinensis. NCBI lineage: Eukaryota > Metazoa > Mollusca > Bivalvia > Venerida > Veneridae > Cyclina > Cyclina sinensis. The sequence continues at coordinate 5,557,694 of JAAONU010000019.1, forward strand.
CTTAAATAGCCACAAACAATAAGGGCCATTCAAGTAAAACATATGTATTCTACCCAGGGAAGACAAAATAAATTAAGTCTGTCAGGGGTGGTATTTTTTCATAGTGGTGGTATTGGTGTGTTTGGGGAGGGGGGAGGGGTGGGTCTTCTTTTGTCACATTAACTGGCACTGGTCCATTTTAAAAGCACCTTCCTGGGGTGGGATAATATGTTTTACTATAATGGCTTTAATAAGAATTAACTTCAAAATCCTTAGACAAATATGTCCACTGCAAGCCAGACAGGGTCATCAGCTACTGAAAATTAAAAAAAATTGATGACCCATTCTAGCTTTAAGTGGGCAAATTATTGTATATACCAGTCATGGCCCTTACACTAATAACATTTGCACTCTCATCTACCATTCTGATCTTACTTTGTCTTTTTTCAAGAACATTAATACTTGTCAGTGTTAAGCTACATGTCAAAAATGGAATGTAGGTCAAGATAGAATGATAAAATCATGAATTAAGAAGCACATGTAATAAGAACTGAAACAAGAATATAATTAACATTGCTTTTTCTTTAAAAATGGCCTAGATCAAGTTAACGTTGTACTTTGATACTTCCCATACAATGCATCTTGTACAATGCCAGCCTGAGCAGGAACCATGACTGTAACATTCACACAGGAACTAGCTGTCGGCATACACAAAGACAAAATCGCCGCTGGTATGAGATGTGTTGATGTATTGCACATGATGCGTGGAATGTTCCCATAACATGAGCTGTATAAATCACCAGTCAGTTAAAGACAGGAAGGTCATACAAGCTGTACCCTTCAAAACCATTCACAGCTAGATATATATACACCAGGTGGTATGCTGTAAGAGTGTATTTAATTTTCAGATTGTAACAAATACAACATTTTGGGTTTAACTGATTTTAATGTTCTCTAACTGTAAAAGTAACATTTTATCATGTGGGCATTTTACCTTACCATCATTCCTAGGAAACAACCAGTACTAAACTCCAATTCTCCATTGGAAAGTGCCTTCTTTTTCGCTAAAATGGTAATGATGGACACCAGAACTCGAACCCATGACCATCAATCAATGATTTAAAGTTAGAAACTGAAACCACTTGCCTATGGAGACAGTGTAGAATCAGTAGATTATGTACTGATAGGCATTCACCCATGCCCTTAAACTGCAGATTTTTATAGGATGTATATTTAATTGCCTTTTAACTGTAATGACTTTGTTAAAGTCAAATTTGCTACAAAACACAGACACTAAAAATGATTGAAAACTGGACAATTAACCAAAAAGATTTTCATCATGTTTAGATAAAACAAAGGCAATGATTCCTAAATGGTTCACCATGTCTTACAATACAGATATTTTAAAAGAATCTTCTCAAAAATTAAAAAAGCCTGATATTTTTATAATTGCAACATTTTGAGAAAGTTTTCAAGAAATCATCTATCCATTTCACAGGTATGGAAGTGAAAGACAGACCAAGACAATAAAATTAATGATCCTTCATATGTATAATAAGAATTACAAAAATCTTACCTCCTGGTATCAGACAGAGCAGTCCACCAATGAAGAAAACAAGGCAATGCATACCTGCAAAAACATGTATAATGCAGACAATTCTCAGTAAATCTTACCATGCAAAAATTTCTCAAATGGACTTGTCAATAACTAAATTCAGACAGTTCTCTTTTCACTTATAGCAATAATAACTGAAGTGTAATTGACTGAACAGTGCACACCAAATCAGACTACACATCACAGATCACGACAGACAGTGCAATCTAGTCTTGGTCTGCACTAGTCCAGAATGCACACACTTGTTACATCATGCTATCCTACTTTGTCTGCTGCGATCATGCAATCCATGTGAACATGTGATCAAAAGTTGCCATGGAATAGTTTTCATATTTCCATTATATTTTTCTATTGATTTATGCATTTACTATGCCATACACTTCATACAAAACTATTGCATTAGGCAAGTTATAAAATGGAAGCAAAAAAACTAAAAACACAAAAAAAATTCTAGTTCCTCTCATTTTCAGTTCAATTTACACTTGTGTAGTCAGTGGTTACTGGTAGTCTAGTACCACTTGAGAAATAACTTTGCTTTGAGTTTGGCACTCTGCCAAACAACTGTCATCAGAAGGTAAAGGTTTAACTATTATATCAAGAAGACTATGAAATTCACTTGATTGCAAAGCCCCTACAATGCATTTAACATGTGTATGTTTTCTCTGCTTTAATTTCAAAGGTTGGCTAATTAAATCTATGTAATTGGATGTTGCCTTTCAAACTGAGTTGAAGAAATATTTACAAAGCATCTTTCTTTTAATTGTTACTAGTCAAATGATATGGTTTATCTACAGGTAAAGAAATTTTAAAGAATTCATTTTAATATATGCCAGCCAACCAATACTCTAAAATATATCAAGTTTTAGAATGTGTTTGCCTCATGTTATGTGAAACAAGAGGGCCATGATGGCCCTGTATCGCTCACCTGAGTATGACTGCTTTTAACAAAGTTGCTATGGACCTGGTTAATTGACCCCAGATGACCAATATTCGAACTTGACCTAGAAATTATTGAAACAATCTTTAACAGATTTCAAGGTTATTTGTACTGAAAATGTTACCTCTAGAGTGTTTACAAGGTTTTTCCATATTTGGGCTCTATGACCTAGTTTTTTAACCTAGATGTCCCATATTCAAACTTGACCTAGAAATTATTGAAACAATCTCTCTTACAAATTTCCAGGATATTTGAACTGAAAAAGTAGCCTCTAGAGTGTTAACAAGGTTTTTCGATATTTAGGCTCTGTGACCTAGTTTTTGACCCCAGATAACCCATATCCAAACTTGAGCTACAAATCATTAAAACAACACTTCTGACAAATTTCCAGGACATTTGGAGTGAAAATGTAGCCTCTAGAGTGTTTACAAAGTTTTTCAATATTTGGGCTCTGTGACCTAGTTTTCCACTCCAGATGACCCATATTCAAACTTGAGCTAGAAACCATAGAATTAAGCTTTCTGACAAATATTCAGGTTATTTGGAATTAAAATGTTACCTCTAGAGAGTTAACAAGGTTTTCCATATTTGGGCTCTGTGACCTAGTTTTTGACCCAAGATGACCCATACTCCAACTTGAGGTAGAAATCATCAAAAAAACCTGTCTGACAAATTTCCAGGATATTTAGACTGAAAATGTAACCTCTGGAGTGTTAAAAAGGTTTTTTAATATTTGGGCCATGTGACCTAGTTTTTGATCCCAGATGACCCATATCAAAATATGAGCTAGAAATCATTGAAACAACCTTTCTGACAAATTTCAAGGACATTTGGACTAAAAATGTAACCTCTAGAGCATTAACAAGGCTTTTTCTACTTTCGGGCTCTGTGACCTAGTTTTTGACCCCAGAAAATCTATATTCAAAACTGAGCTAGAACTCATTGATAGAACCTTTCTGACAAATTTCCAGATTATTTGGACTGAAAATGTTACCTTTAGAATGTTAACAAGGTTTTTCCATATTTTGACTCTGTGACCTAGTTTGTGACCCCAGATGAGCCATATTCGAACTTGATCTAGAAATCCTCAAGGCAAACTTTCTGACGAATTTCCAGATTAGTTGGGCTGTAAATGTAACCTCTAGAGTGTTAACAAGATTTTTCTATTTTTGGGCTCTGTGACCTAGTTTATCAACCCAGATGACCCATATTCGAATATGAGCTAGAAATCTTTGAAGCAACTTTTCTGACAAATTTCCAGATTATTTGGGCTGAAAATATTACTACTAAAGTGTTAACAAGATGTTTCTATTTTTGGGCTCTGTGACCTAGTTTTTAACCCAGATGACCCATATTCGAACTTGAGCTAGAAATCATAGAAGCAACCTTCCTGACAAATTTCCAGATTATTTGGTCTAAAAATGTTACCTCTAGAGTGTTAACAAGGTTTTTCAATATTTTGGCTCTGTGACCTAGTTTCTGACCCCAGATGACTCATATTTGAACTTGACCTAGAAAGCGTCAAAGCAACCTTTCTGACAAATTTCCAGATTATTTGGGCTGAAAATGTAACCTCTAGAGTGTTAGCAAGATTTTTCTATTTTTGGGCTCTGTGACCTAGTTTTTGAACCCAGATGACCCATATTAGAACTGGAGCTAGAAATCATCGATAGAACTTTTCTGACAAATTTCCAGGATATTTGGACTGGAAAAGTAGCCTCTAGAGTGTTAACAAGGTTTTTCTATATTTGGGCTCTGTGACCTAGTTTTCCAACCCTGATAACCCATGTTCAAACTCGTCCGAGATATTAATGAGACAAACATCCTGACCAAGTTTCATGACAATTGAGGCAAAAATGTGACCACTAGAGTGTTAACAAACTAATTGTGGATGGACGGACGGACGACGGACAAAAGGTGATCAGAAAAGCTCACTCTGTCACTACGTGACAGGTGAGCTAATAAAAAAAAATAAAAAAAAGAATAAAAAAAAATTGTTTCAAGTAAAGAAAGAATTCTATTTTACTTACCTCGACTAGGTGAAACAACTATACCTACTCCAACCAAAAACATAATGGAGCCAATTAATGTGAGTAAGAATGCCCCTAAAACAACCTTCCAATTTTCACGGATCTTTGGATGCTGCAGCCAACTGAAACAAATAGAGAGAACAGTTAAAACCTTTTACAAAAAATCCTCAGTAAATTCACTATATGAAACATTTTTTTAAAATTAAAATAATGGAGATCCTATGACTTAGTTTCAAGTATTTTTTACTGACACAATTTTTAATTTCTCAGTGTTTAACTGTCCATGCAGTCTGGATTTTTCCCTTCAGTTTAAATCTCCCCCTTTATTGTCATTTTCATTTTTCTTTTGCTTTTACTGTTTTTTTTTTTTTCATGACACCTTTTCAGACCCAATGTCTCATAACTGATCCAATGTTACACCAGTCTCTTATGGCCAGTCTACAGTCAAGATTATCTAGCTACACTCAAGAAAAAAAGTTCCCTTTATCACATTTGTAACAAAAGACAATGATCCATTGTAACACCAGCCTCTTATGGCCAAACTACAGTCAACAAGAGTCCCAAGGTGAAGCAAAATACGCCTGCCAATTGAGCAATTTGTTTTAATAACATCTATCCACCTATGAAGTTTCAAGTCAATAGCTTTGATAATGTAGGAGTATGGTCCAGACGATCATCAGGTACAACAATTGAACTAAGGGGAATAACTCCAAAATCATGAAGTGTACAGTGATGGTTCTTGTGCACTGCATCTCAATGAGATCTATCCACCTATGAAGTTTCAAGTCAATAGCTTTGATAACATAGGAGTTATGCTCCAGACAAGAAAATTAAACAAAGGGGCATAACTCCAAAATCATGACGTACAGGGATATGGTTCCTGTCCACTGCACTTTGTCTCAATATGACTTATCTATGTATCAAGTCAATAGCTTTGATAATGTAGGAGTTATGCTCCAGACAAGAAAATTTAACAATCAGGAATAACTCCAAAATCATGAAGTGCAGGGTGATAGTTCTTGTGCAATCCACTCCGTCTTAATGAGGTCTATCCATCTAAGAAGTTTCAAGTCAATAGCCTTGATAGTGTTGGAGTTATGCTCCAGACAAGAAAATTAAACAAAAGGGGAATAACGCCAAAATCATGAAATACAGATTGATGGTTCTTGTGCATGCACTCCATCTCAATGAGAACTATCCACCTAGGAAGTTACAAGTCAATAGCTTTTTATAGTGTTGGAGTTGTGCGCTGGACAAGAAAATGAAACAAAGGGGAATAACGCCAAAATCAAGAAGTGCAGTGATGATTCCTGTGCATTGCACTCCATCTCAATGAGGTCTATCCACCTATGAAGTTTCAAGTCAGTAGCTTTGATAGTGTTGGAGTTATGCTCCGGACAAGAAAATTAAACAAAGAGGAATAACTCAAAATCATGAAGTGCAGAGTGATGGTTCTTGTGGCATTCTGTCTCAATAAGACCTATCCACCAATGAAGTTTCAAGTCAATAGCTTTGATAGTGTAGGAGTTATGCTCCGGACAAATATCAGGACGCCGCCCGTCCGCCCGCCCGCCATGGGTGATCCCATATAACCTCCCATCTTTGAAGGGTGTATAACAATATCTAGCTACACTCCACAAAAATAGTTCCCTTTAGTTTATTCAGTGATGAACAAAAGACAATGAACAAATAAACAAGTATGAATAATTGAATGGTATACCTGGAGTTATCGGAAAATGACCGTGTTGACACATGCGTATCTGCAGAATGTAAACTGCTTTTTCGACTTGCACTGGGTGATGGAAGCAACAAACTAATGTGAGAAAAAAAAACATAAAACAGTGAGTTTACAATGCCTGTGCTGATAATGATACATGCACAAAAAGTTAAAATACAAAAAAAACCTACTGAAATAAATATTTTTAAAGTAGTCTGTCCTGAAAATCTGAAAATATTCCAAACAAAATATCTATTCTAGGGTGTTTCTTTCAAAGGCTATGTTTCAGCCAAAGGCATCAACTCAAAAGAACACCTGTCCATTATTCTGTACTTATATAACAAAGGAGTGGTAGTTTGTAGTAGTTCATAAACCCTTTTAGATTCAGACATTAAGCTGCAATCCCTGATTGTGTTTCTACGGAATGGATTAATGCCCAGATAAAGAGGCTGTACTCCAGATTTGACATAAAAGATTTTTTTTTCATAAATTATATATTTAGATTCCGTGAGATTATAACAACATAATATTTTACTTCAAAACTGATTATAAAAGTCAAAATAGAATAAAAAAATATTTTTGCTCCAGCATGATTTGAACTCTGGACCCTCATGTTAACAAAATATTTCCAAAGCTTTTACTGTAAAATCGCCGCACGTGATACTGCAGATATTTACTTTAAATCTTATACAATATAGTTATACCGTCGTGTTACGGTGTAGCACTTTGAAAGGGAAAAAAATCAATTTATAATGTAGTTATTTGACTTATTTTTTGTCAGTAAGTTATTTTTTAAGCATTAGTCATAAATATTACAAGAAATTTATAATACAAGAAAACTTTCTTTTTTTTGTCATCTGGAGCACAGCCCCTTTAAACTCTTGTTCTCCACATTACTCTCTACAAGAAGCAGGGCAACAGGAGTAGGTTAACATTTAACAACTTCTCCTCCAAGCTGTTCCCTGCATTCATATCACTAAAATTCAACAAACATAATTTCAAGTGAGCTGCATGCCGATCTTATAAAATTACTCAAAAAAAGTTGAAGAATGGTAATGCAATGGAGTGGACACATAAGAAAATCCAGCTTAGATTTATCTCATTGAAATAATCAGTTCAGAAGTTAAATCAACTGTAAAAGCAGATGAAAATAGTTGCTTTAAATCAAAAATGTAAATGGATCCAATCAGATAATGCACAACTGAAATATGATTTCTTAAAACAGCAAATAACCTGCTATATTTGTTTGTTTTCTTCATACAATTGTACATTTCATAAACGAATGGAACCTAAGAATGATTTTATAACACACCCTAATTTCCTTGTGATATGTTCAATTAATATTTGATCATTGTATTTGGAATAACAGAAAGAAAGAAGGAAGATATTCTGTATTTTCCATGGTTTCCACTCATTTTTTTGCAGTCTTCACTGGTTGTTTGATTAATCTGTTTACACAAGTCTGAGTGTTTAAATAAGCCTTTTGATCTAAGATACAACCTTGACATGAAATAACTTGTTCTGATGATCATATAGACAAAATCTGACTTGCTCTGACAAAACTGTATATATGAAGTATAACCGGTCCTGACAAATGTATACTAGTATGTGCAAACACAGCACAGAAATAAAACATCTAAATTCACAACTCTCAATAGGTAACAAATTGTAACAATATGCCACCGCAAGCGGGGGCCACGCTCAACTTTTTTCCTATTTCCAAAGGCAGACACATCAGAGGAAGCACATTGTGGTGAAGGGATTTCAAATGAAACATCATTTGGAAATATTATTATACATAACAAAGTTATGGCCAATTTTAGTAACATTCAGAAATTTGACCCTAAAGGTCAAGGTCAAGTTCAGTTTAACCTTCTTTGGCGGTATTTCTAAAAGGTTATATCCAAGCATGAAGACACTACATCCATTAACAGCAAAGATATAGCCATGTTAAGTAATGTCAAGGTCATTTACAGGTCAAGGTCAAACTTGAATCAAAATGTCAGATATGTCAAAAGTATCGCTTAGTCCAAGTATAAATCAAATCCATCAATAAATGACAAAGTTATGACAATTTAAGCAAAATTCAAACATCTGACCTTTACGGTCAAGGTCATTTTTAGGTCATGGTCACTTTTGAGTTATTCAACATGTCGGTTTTGTCACAAGTGTTGTTTTTCCCAAGTATGAATCAATTCAAACAATAAATGACAAAGTAATGGCAAATTGTAGCAAAATTCAATAATTTGACCTTGAAGGTCAAGGTCATTTTAACGTAAAATTGATACATGAAAGAATCATAATGTCGGATTTGTCATAAGTGTTGTTTCCTCCAAGTATGTGCAAATCCATAAATAAATACAAAAGTTATGACAATTTGAGCAAAATTCAATAATTTGACATTGACGGTCATGGTCATTTTCAGGTAAAGGTCACACTTGAATAATTTATCATGTTGGCTTTGTCATAAGTGTTGTTTTCTTTTCAAGTATTATTAACATCCAACCACAAATAACAAAATTATGGCTAGGTTTAGCAAATCAATAATCTGATGTTGACTGTAAAGGTCATTTAAAGGTCAAGGTCATATCTGAAAGAATCAAAATGTCGGATTTGTCATAAGTGTTGTTTTGTCCAAGTATGAATCAAATCCACAAATAAATGAGAAAGGTATGACAATTTAAGCAAAATTCAATCATCTGACCTTGACTGTCAAGGTCATTTTTAGGTAATGATCATACCTGAGTTATTCAATATGTCTGTTTTCTCATAATTGTTGTTTTGTCCAAGTATGAATCAAAACCAACCATAAACAACAAAGTTATGACAATTTAAGCAAAATTTAATTATTTGACATTGACAGTCATGGTAATTTTAAGGTTAAGGTCAAACTTGAATAATTTATCTTGTCGACTTTGTCATATTAGTGTCGTTTTGTCCAAGTCTGATTCAAATCCAACCACAAATAACAAAATTATGGCCAGTTTTAACAAAATTCAATGATTTGACCTTGATTGTCAAGGTCATTTAAAGGTCAAGGTCAAACTTGAAATTATCAAAATGTCGGATTTGTCATAAGTGTTGTTTAGTCCAAATATGAATCAAATCTATAAACAAATGAGAAAGTTATGACAATTTAAGCAAAATTCAATCATCTGACCTTGATCGTCAAGGTCATTTAAGGTCATGGTCATTTCTGAATTATTCAACATGTTGGTTTTGTCATAAATGTTGTTATGTCCAAGTATAAATCAAATCCAACCATAAATACTTAAGTTATTGACAATTTTAGCAAGTATTACTAATTTATCCTTGAAGGTGAAGGTCATTTACGAGTCGAGGTCAAGTTGAGTCTGGTTCACTTGAAGATCTTGTCCAAAGGGTTGTTCTGCCCAAGTATGAAGACAATCCACCTATTAATGATTAAGTTATGGCCAATTTTAGCAAACTTCAATATTTTGACCTTGAAGGTGAAGGTCATTTATGAGTCAAGGTCAAGTTTAGTCTGGTCTACTTAAAGTCTTGTCCAATGGGTTGTTGTGTTCAAGCATGAAGAGAATCCACCTACTAATAATACAGGTATGGCCAATTTTAGCAAAATTCAATATTTTGACCTTGAATTTGAAGGTCATTTAAGAGTCAAGGTCAACTTTAGTCTGGTTATCTTAAAGATCTTGTCCAAAGTATGTTGTGTCCAAGTATGAAGATAATCCATCAAGGAATAAAAAAATTATGATCAATGTTAAAGTTTTTCGACGGGAATGGCAATGACACCATGACTGTAGCAATAACTCCATATTTTTTCCCAAAAAAGTCTAGCTAAAAAGGTTAAAATGACTTATAAAAAATGGCCTCGACTAGCTAACATCGTAGTATTTGTTCAATAGTTTTGGATTTTCCTGGTGGAGCATTCTATTCACTTCATACCTGCCATACGTCCCGGATCGTCCGGGATTGTCCCGGAAATCGAGGGCCCGTCCTGGAGTCCCGGAAAGACACCCTATGTCCCGGAAAACATGAAACACGCGCATACCTTTGATCAGGCCAGTCAAATTTTTGACACGCCGCTAATCCTTTAATTATTCATTATGATAATATGTTCCGATTCGACGAATACACCGCGTGTCATTGATAACCAATTAACAAATGACATCTATCGGCTATCGATTTAATGACTTGCGGTGCATTAATTAATTTGTAAGATATCTGCCCCTTTAAGAGACTGTCGCCACGTTTATTGGTGTTAATAGAGATGCTACTTAAAATTAAATTTAATGCAAACGCGCGTCAACATTGCCGACAAAGACTGTGATTTTTAAATCATTAATTTGTTTGTGGTTTGTTTGCTGTTGTCGGAATTTGGTATCAAAAGAGATGCTGCTTAAAATTAAACTGAGTTTTTCACATATTGGTCCGACAAAGAAAAGTTCAGTTTAAAAGGTATTCGTGATGAATATTGTAATGTTCGATCAAATCGTGCCGATACTTGTAATACAAAGCATAGACGATGCTGTCATCAAACACCTGTGATTCAACTTGAATTCGAGTTTATGATGTTAATTAATTAATGGTACACAGTTATTATTATTTTATGATTACTGCTACACAATTACTATGCTCTTGCAACTAAAATAAAAGGTATGAAACTGATGGTACTGATGTGTATTTGAAACATGCGCATGGCTTTTCCCGCAAAAAATGGAATCCCGTCCAATTTTGTGTACTGCCAACGGTAGGATATTGAAAGTATATGAATAGTTGTATGTCCCGGAAAATCGGCTAAAATTACGGAAATTCCATATCAAAATCCCAGAAATGGCCAGAAAAATTATGGCAGGTATGCTTTACATACATGTACAGAGAGATATGCATTCACACACATTTCACCGCAATAACTTCTGATAATACTCTATGCCTGATGGTGCTATTAATAAAGATATGACACTAATTTTTTTCAAGAACAATGGTCTAAATGAAAAATAACAAGCATTCATAACTTATAACTGTATGATCATACAGATACTTAAAAAAATATTCTAGAAGAATTTAAATGCAACAATAAATTCAATAAATATATAATTATGTGCTTATAAACAATTCAAATGAAATAATAGCTGCAATAAAAAAGAAATTTAGAATATTTAAAAATAACTCACCTTGTTGGTTTTGATCCATCCTTTCTGTTATCTCCATACTCAACATCCTGAAATAAAACAGTATTGTCAGATTGTTCATAATTTTTTTTTTTTGCCAGTTCAGAACAAAAAGGCCCAGTCCAGAATGGCCCTCTTCAAAAGATAATTACAAGCTTATTTTTGACAATTTACAATAAATAATTTATATCTGGTAAATTTAGGTTTAATTTATCAGATCATAATTCTTTTCTCAAAGAAATGAAAGCAAAGTGATAGTTAGTTTAGGTAAGTGATAATTCATTTTCATTTAGCATGATGATGGTGAGATATGTAAAATATTAATCATACTTATGATTGCACAGCAGGGACATAATTATATACCTCTGACTGAAGCATGTTTTAAATTGTATGACTTACGACTGAAAATATGAGAGTTACTTTCTAGTAGCAAGACATTTAGACCTCTGTTAATTTTAGACGACACTTAGACCCCTATGACACCTAGACATCTGATCTGATTTTTTTAAAGACATTTAGATCCCCTTTTTTAACAACAAAAAAACAGACCTGTCTGCGGACAGCATGCCCCACTTCTCTCAGAGCTAAGCTAAGTCAAACAAGAGGCCCAAGTGAGCCTATATTGCTCACCTGAGTAAACGGAACAGTATATAAAAAGGTCTCATCAATTTGTTGATGAGAAGAAAAACAATGTTTTTAATGTCAAAAAGCTATTTTTTTTTCTTATAATATTCCGATACCTATTTTCATTGTTGTATCGCGATATGCAAATAAATAAAATCAATTAAGTTTCAGTGTTGTAAATAAATAAAATCAATTAAGTTTCAGATTTGTAAATAAATAAAATCAATTAAGTTTCAGTGTTGTAAATAAATAAAATCAATTAAGTTTCAGTGTTGTAAATAAATAAAATAAATCAAGATTCAGTGTTGATTATTTCATCTCATAATACCAATATTTAATGTCTGTTTTGATTGCTTCAGTCATCATTACCAACATTACCCCAACTTTTGCAAGTGTGGCGGTAAATGGAGATAATCTATGTAAAAGAGTGAATTACAAAACTAAATTTCTAAAGACTGATATGCCATTGTGGACTTACGATATAGTACAAATTATTATAAGTATACATTTTAAATAATTAACCTTAAACTTTTGACACATCACATATATCATGCGCACTTCACTGTCAGACTCAATTATCTGCAACGATTATCTATAATGAATACCATATCCTAATTGGTCTGTTTATTGTGTTCTTCGAATTTTTTAAAGCAAAGCAATATTGTCAGTCAGGTTCTAAACTCCATTAAATGGCTGAAATACTTCAACATTTCAATATATAATTTAACCGAATATTTCATATATCCGAAAAACATCACACCCAAATAAAAATCGAACCTGTGAACGGTCATCTGACCGAGATTTGGGTTTCGACGGTGAGGTCAAGCGAGTCGAACCATAAACCCGAATCTTTTCATCCTCATCTGACAGTATATTTTCCTCAATTATTATCGAGTCGCTTGTTGTCGGATCCATTTCACAATTTTCATCTCTACTGAGCCGCTTGTGTCCACCCAAAAATAGAAAACGGAAGCTGGAAAGTTCTTTACGGAGAAACAAATCGAAATTACTTCAAAATGCCTACGTTTAACATATTTGTATCAATACCGAAAAGTGATATTCCAGCAAATTTTTTGCAAGAAGCATCGGCATTCATTGCAAAGCAGCTTGGAAAGCCAGAATCGGTGGGTAATTGAGTTTTTTTCGTTTGTTTTCGCGATATTGATTTGCGAGCCGGTTTGTTCCTGATCATGCCTAATTGCACGTACTTTTCTTAAAAGTTTTTAGTTACTACAACAGTGCAGGGAAGCTTTGAATTTGGTTTATTTGTGTGTTATTTCACACTCAGAGTTTAGCACCTTTGTATATTGAGAATGAACATGTCAAGGGAATGTCAATATCCTAGATCTCTTTCTCACAAAAACTCCGGGTCACGTTCGTGACACAAAAGTCTTACCAAGCATAGGTACATCAGACCATGATATAGTCTTCCATGAACTTATTATTAAAGGTCAAAAGAGGGCGAATCAGGCAAACCCCTCGACTGGTCAAATCATACAAGAAAGCAAACTGGACTGACTTCAAAAATGACTTGGTCACTTTCAGTAGTACGTTCAACCAAAATCAAAATGAACACCCAAACCAATTATGGGACACGTTCAAAGCTGAGATCAAAAGGTTATCATCCAAACACATACTGTCAAGACAATGCAAAAATAAAGCTGATTTACCATGGGTTACTCACGATATTGTTAAACAGATTAGGAAAAGAAAAACTCTTCACAAAAATAAAAAGGTCTCGGTCACAGAATTGTCAGAACATAAAGAAATTCAAACATCTTAAGGCATCAGTGCAAAAACAAATAAGAAATGCTTATTGGTCATATCTAGAGTCAATCATCTTCTCAGATATTACAGATCCAGGTCATAAGAAAAAGTTCTACAACTTTATTAAACACAAAAAAACTGAAAACATAGGAATTGCACCACTCAGCTCTGATGGGCATACTTACAGTGACCCAGTGTCAAAGGCGAACATACTAAACAAACAGTTTGAATCAGTTTTCTCAAAGCCTTCACCACTCAGTCTCAAACAAATAACTAAAAGCTCAATGTCATCACTTGGTCACCCGCCCATGGCTCCCATATCCATCTCAGTTCAAGGAGTTGATAAGTTGTTGAGAGGACTAAACCCCCACAAAGCCCAAGGTCCAGATGAGATTTCACCTAGGTTACTCAAAGAGCTACACACAGAGATAGCACCAATCCTTAAAATCATATTCCAAAGATCACTAGACACAGGTATTGTTCCTAAGGATTGGAGAACATGCCATCATCACACCAGCATACAAAAAAGGGTCAAAATCAAAACCTAGCAAATACAGACCAATATCACTCGCATGTATAGCATCAAAACTAATGGAACACATCATTGTTTCAAACATGATGGATTACTTTGACAAACACAACATACTTTGCCCACAGCAACATGGATTCAGGTCAAAACATAGCTGTGAGACACAGCTCATTGGCTTCACACTAGAAATAGCTGACAACCTTGATCAGGGTCAACAAATTGATGTCATAGTCATGGATTTCAGTAAAGCTTTTGACAAAGTAGACCACCACAAACTCATACACAAGCTGAAACACATGGGAGTTCATCCACACATCAGTTCATGGATACAAAACTTTCTCAAAAACAGATCACAACAAGTATTAGTGGAAAACAAGGTCTCTGACAGGCTCCCTGTGCTTTCTGGTGTCCCGCAGGGATCGGTCTTAGGTCCATGTCTCTTTCTCGCATACATCAATGACCTACCAGGAAGTGTCAGGAGCCGGGTGCGTCTATTTGCCGACGACACCATAGTTTATTTAACAATTAAATCACAAGCATCTGCACAAACCTTACAAAATGAGTTGCACAACCTTGAAATATGGGAAAAAGAATGGTCAATGGAATTCAACCCTGACAAGTGTGAAGTACTCAGAATACACAGGAAAAAGAAACTGGTCATCTTTCCTTACACCCTACATAACACTAAACTGAAAACCACAGAAAATGCAAAATACTTAGGAGTTACAATAAGTAGCAACCTAAACTGGTCATCCCACATAAACAATATCACAAACAAAGCAAAAAACAGCTTAAGGTTCATCAGACGATACGTCAAAACACAAAACAAACAACTCAAAGAAACAGCATACAAAACATATGTAAGACCACAGGTTGAATACTGCTCAACCATATGGCATCCATGGCAAAAATATCTCACACACAGAATAGAAATGGTCCAGAGGTCAGCTTCAAGGTACGTTCATAATGATTACCACTATACAAGCAGTGTAACAAACATGATCAAAGAACTAAAATGGTCAACTTTAGAACAAAGGCGAAACCATGCCAGCCTGGTCATGCTACACAAAATAAAAAACAATCAGGTCAATGTTGATCACAGTCACCTTACAAACACAAGAAACAGCAAATTCCTCATTCCACAATCAAAAACACAACATCACATGAACTCATTCTTCCCAAGGACTATACGACTCTGGAACAAATTACCGACCGAGATTAAGGCTACCCCAACTGTGCCAGCTTTTATCAGTGGACTAAACAAGTTTTATAGATTTTAAAGTACTCAAAATAAATGTTTAAGTAAGATCTTCAGTTAAATCTTGTTTTCTTTGTTATTAACTTTTATAATTTTAAATGTTCCTGACATGCGCCTGCCTAGTATAGTCAGTATTGACCTTTGGCAGTATTAAGTTGAAGTTGAAGTTGCTCAAGCGCATGGCAAGGAATTATGCATGACATTATTGTCTCACTATTTCATCTCCGAAGGTGAACTGATTTTACTGGCTGATGTTTTGTTTGTTTACCTTCTAGGTTGAACAAATAAAAAATATCATATCTATAAAAGTGTTTCTTATAGCATAACAAATTATCCTACATGACATAGTTACAGTCAGTAAAAGTTTCAGACCACTAACAGGAAAATAATGTGCTCTTTCATAAGTCTTATTTTATTCTAAGTACACATGTTTACTCTATCATAGTAAAAGATAACCCCCCTCTATGATAATTTCTTATGCCCCTGCCTTAAAATGGGGGGTGGGGTGGCATATAGTGTTATCCCTGCCAATATTGTGTGTGTGTGTGTGTATTCGAAAAAGTATTTACTTTGTGTGCAGTCAACTTCTGCATGCATGATTGGATTTCAAAATAAATTAGTACACATGTCTAACATAAGTAGACGATGTATTGTGTGTATGACACCGTTATGGCTTGGGCAAAGAGTGTAGATCCAGATCAGCCGGCACATTTGTGCCGTCTGAAAAGGATCTACACTGTTTGCGTTTTGATACATTAGGTTATTTCTGACCAAAAAGCGACCAGTGCATCCTGATCAGACGGCACAGATGTGCCGGTTGATCTGGATCTACACTGGTCGCACATGCGTATAAATGGGTATATATGAAGTAAAGGGTTAACCATAAGATTTGAGTTTTGATATTTTGTGTGTAGCATTGTCTAGTGAACCTCTGCCATGTTGATTCAAATCATGACCCTAGGGTCAATATTGGCCCCGCACTGGGGCTTATATATAGTTATACAGGATAAACTTTGAAAATCTTCTTCTCTAAAACCACTTGACACAGTCCCACGTTTTACCGGAATCGACTATTTTTACCGGAATCGACTTTGCATTACTGGAATCAACCTACATTTCATACATAAGTCAAGTTTTTTAAAGGATATACCACATTATTTATTAATATATATTATAATAAACATAATAAGGAATTTGAAGTACATTCCAGTGGAAAGATTATACAGGAGAAAGAAAATCGGCAAGTTGAGGAAAATTTGGGCATCGGGATATACACCGAATTGGCCTGTATTTCAAAAATAAAGTGAATTTAAGTCATTCAAAAGTTATTTTTCATTCCTGTACATCAGAAATAACATATTTACCAAAGGAATTTGAAGCATCCTCGAGTGAAAAAATTTTACAAGAGGAAGAAAATCGGCGAGTTGCGAAAAAATTGCGCATAACCATATACACCCAGTCGACATGTATTTCTTATATAACTTGTATCTTAGTAACATATATGGTACTTATCATTCATGTACCTTAGTAAATATGTACTGCCAAACAAAATTTGAAATATTTTTGAGTGGATCTTGCAATGGGAATTAACAAAATCTTACAGGAATCTACCTATATTTCTTGCATAGAATGTGTTTAGTGCAATATAAGACAATATAACTAATAACTTGATTTTTATGATGATTAGTAATATTGTTATTTTTATTTCTAATGATTATCAATTACCTACAGATAATTGTACATTTATAGATGAATAGAAGTTAAATAGCTTGGTGTATGTTGTTTATAATGGCACTGTACCGACAACAAATTAAAAAGCCGATAAGCGGCTGCTAATTCTTCCTTATAATCAACATGTTATGATACCTCTATCTCACAATGTTGATGCTTAACTTTAATATTGGAGAAATGAGGTGTATATTAATGATTTACATCATTTTTGTTACTTAAAATCAGGTCATTTATGAAATACAGATCGATTCTGGTGTATATCATTATGCACAAATTTTCCGCAATCCACCGATTTTCTTTCTCTTGCAACATCTTTCCACTCGAAGAAACTTCAAATTCCTTTGGTAGATATTTTATTTCTGATGTATAGTAATAAAAAATAACTTTGTATGACTTAATTTCAATTAATTTATTAAATACAGGCCGATTCCAGTGTATATCCTTATGCACAAATTTTCCGCAACCCGCCGATTTTTTTCCCTTGCAACATCTTTCCACTCGAAAAAACTTCAAATTCCTTTGATAGATATTTTATTTCTGATGTTAAATAATGAAAAATAAATTTGTATGACTTAAATTCAATTAATTCACGAAATACAGGGTCAGTTCTGGTGCAAATTTTCCACAACTCGCCAATTTTCTTTCTCTTGTAAAATCTTTCCACTCGAAGATACTTCTAATTCCTTTTGTTATTTTGTTCATTATATTATATATTAATAAACAATGATGTATATATATACTAAAATTGGCTAATGTATGAAATATAGGTCGATTCTGGTAATGTAAAGTTGATTTCAGTAGATTCCGGTAAAAATGGTCGATTCCGGTAAAACGTGGGATCCCACTTGACACACAGCTTTGTGATTTTATGTGAGGCATCCTTTAGTAGAGCTCTGCTAACTTTTTTCATATTACATCCCTGGGGTGAAAATAAGCCCCACCCCAGGGGTCACTTGGTTTTTTGCAAAAACTTATATAGCAAATAACTTTGGAAAGCACAAAGCATAGAAATTAACTATTTACTTACATTGGATGGGTAGGTAACCCCCCCCCCCCCCCCCCCCAAACACACACACACACACACACACATGGGACATTTTTATGCCTCCAAAGGGAGGCATATAGTTATTGAACTGTCCGTCTGTCAGTCCGTCTGAAAACTTTAATATTGGCAATAACTTTCTTATTAGTAAGTGGATTAACTTCATACTTGGACACAACACCCCTTTGGACAAGACCTTTCCACTGACATATATTTATTTGACCTTGACCCCTGAATGACCTTGACCTTGAAGATCCAGTTGTCCAAAAACTTCAACATTGCCCATAACTTCCGTATTAGTAAGTGGATTTACTTCATACTTGGACACAACACCCCTTTGGACAAGACCTTCCCACTGACGTTTAATAATTTGACCTTGACCCCTGAATATCCAATTGTCCAAAAACTAATATTTGGCCATAACTTCCAAATTAGTAAGTGTATACACTTCATACTTAAACACAACACCCCTTTGGACAAGGCCTTCCCACTGACCTATATTTGTTTGACCTTGACCCCTGAATGACATTCGCCTTGATGATCCAATTGTCCAAAAACTTTAACATTGCCCATAACTTCCTTATAAGTTAGTGGAATTACTTCATACTTGGACACAACCCCCTTTTGATAAGACCTTCCCACTGACCTATATTTATTTGACCTAGACCCCTGAATGACTGGTTCTCAGCTCAAAGGTCAAAGCATCACGTTCAGGGGGCATTGTCATCTTACAGTGACAGTTCTTGTTTCGTATCCTTAATTTTTTTTGTTTTGTTATTTTGGGTGGTCAGGAACTTTGATGCTCATTTTTGATAAATAAAATGGACGAGCATTGGTTCCTCTCCATGGTGCTCGTGTTTTTACTTGCAACTTGTATTCAGAACTCATTACATTACAAACATGATTATCTTTTCATTACTCAGCATGTTTTTATTTGGTCCAAATTCAATAATGCATGCTAGCATTGCCTTATAACTTACATATCTACCCCATAAAAAGATATATATTTGCCAGCTGAAAGCTCGTTGCGGGGGCATCCATGTCCTGTAGACACATGTCTAGTTTATTGTGTAGCGGGCTTATTTTTTACTATTATTTATTGATAGAATTTCAAACTCTGTGGATGAATACACCTCCTCATAATGGGAGTTCTGAGTCAATTGCTTGTATTACAGTTACAGGACAGTGATGTAATAGCCCGTCATTGCACTTCATGTTATATGTGCAGACCCATGCTAGTATAAAAATGATATTGAATGTTAATGTAACCTGGAAAAATCTACCTGCCTCGAGCTGGGTTTGAAATTGGGTTCCTTCAATTACTAAGCTGATGCTCTACCATGTCACCATAAAAGCTGGCTGATAGGCAAGGGAGTCAAAGTGCCATATTAAACCTCTGCTTCTACAGTAACAAATAGCCACTAAAAAAAAGCTGAACGGTATTTAGAAAAGTCAGATATAATTACGTAAACTCATTAACAGAAAAATGTGATTGTTACATTAAATACTACATGCTGTCAATACCTGTAAATGTCACCATTTTGACAGAAATAGAGAACGAAATATTCATCTGTAATAATAACAAAGTTCTTGATAAAAAGTGTCAGACCAGAGTTTAAAAAATAAACTATTCTTGCTTTAACACATAGACTACTCCTCGTATGTGGTGGAATCATTCTGTGGCTTTGTACATAACCACATAGATTAACTACAACTAGATTTTATATGCAAGGGTCTGGAATGTACTGTTGCAATTTAAATAAGCTGAAATTTGCCTTATTTTTATATTTTTCATGAAAAAACTTATGTTAATCCTAGAGCTGTTATTCAAATTTGAAATGACCCAAAGTTAGCATCTAAAGTGATTTTGAATTAACTCATTGATACAATTTTAATTAAATTACAAATTCCCCACTTATACTTTTTACATGAAAAATAGATATATCCATTAAATACAAAATAAGAAAACACCTAACATTTTCTAAAGTTCAGAGAGTAGATGAAGTAAACCAATATATTTTGCAGAGGCTATAATTATTAGCTCACCTGAGCCGTAGGCTCATGGTGAGCTATTAGGATCGCTCAATGTCCGGCGTCCGTCCACACTTAGTTCGTTAACACTCTAGAGGTCACATTTTAGTCTCAATTGTCTTGAAACTTTGTCAGGATGTTTGTCCCAATGATTTCTTGGACGAGTTCGAACATACGGGTTATCTGGGTTGAAAAACTAGGTCACAGAGCCCAAATATAGAAAAACCTTGTTGACACTCTAGAGACTACAATTTCAGTCCAAATATCCTGGAAATCTGTCAGAAAGGTATCAATTATTTCTAGCTCAAGTTCGAATATGGGTCATCTAGGGTCAAAAACTAGGTCACAGAGCCCAAATATTGAAAAACCTGTTAACACTCTAGAGGTAACATTTTCAGTCCAAATAATCTGGAAATTTGTCAGGAAGGTTGTTTCGATGATTTCTAGCTCAAGTTTGAATATGGGTCATCTGGGATCAAAAACTAGGTCACAGAGCCCAAAAATAGAAAAATCTTATTAACACTCCAGAGGTTACATTTTTAGTCCAATTATCTTGGAAATTTGTCAGAAAGGTTGCTTTGATGATTTTCAAGTCAAGATGGAATATGTGTCATCTGGGTTCAAAAACTAGGTCACAGAGCCCAAATATGGAAAAGTCTTGTTAACACTCTAGAGGTAACATTTTCAGTCCAAATAATCTGGAAATTTGTCAGAAAGATTGTTTCAATGATTTCTAGCTCATTTTTGAATATAGGTTATCTGGGGTCAAAAACTAGGTCACAGAGCCCAAATATGGAAAAACCTTGTTAACACTCTGGAGGATACATTTTCAGTCCAAATGTCCTGGAAATTTGTCAGAAAGTTGTTTCAATGATTTCTATCTCATATTTTGATATGGGTCATCTGGGATCAAAAACTAGGTCACATGGCCCAAATATTAAAAAACCTTTTTAACACTCCAGAGGTTACATTTTCAGTCTAAATATCCTTGAAATTTGTCAGAGAGATTGTTTCGATAATTTCTAGCTCAAGTCCAAATATGGGACATCTAGGTTCAAAAACTAGGTCATAGAGCCCAAATATGGAAAAATCTTGTTAACACTAAAAGTCTTGTTAGTGGTAACATTTTCAGTCCAAACAACCTGGAAATTTGTCAGAAAGATTGTTTAAATAATTTCTAGGTCAAGTTCGAAAATGGGTCATCTTGGGTCAGTTAACCAGGCCCATAGCCACTTTTGTAAAAAGCAGTCATACTCAGGGGAGCGATACAGGGCCATCATGGTCCTCTTGTTATTTAAACTCAAATGAAGGCCATTAACAACTAAAAGAATTTTAAAATTATTGCAAGATGTTGCCTGATAAAGGTACATAAATCTATGTTACGCTCAATTTCAGTATGTGACTGTGCGCATAGTTCCTGACCAGATGATGTGCCATGGTGGCAGTGATGAGCCCTGTGGTAGTGTTCAGGTAAAATAGTTAGCATCTTTTGTTGAAATGTTGATACATTTCAGAATTAATTCCCTGTGTTTTAGACTTACAATACAAGTAGTAAAAACCAGGAATATGTATCTACAGTGGCAAAAGTCCTTAAGAAAATTGTGCAACCCAAACTGGGGTTTGCATCTTGTGTTTTGGACATAGTGTGTTGACTATAAATTGAGCTTTCGAATTCTCTCTTAAAACATTCTCTAAATATAAATATTTGTCAATCATTAGCTTTTAACATCCAGATGTCTGATGAAAATGTCTGCCACTGCTTTTCTCAGAGGAGTTCAAAGGGTAATCATTTAGAATGAGTCCCCAGATTTTATAGTTCGTAGTATAAATTGTGGATTCATCAGTCAATACTGATATTCTGTCAGTAAAACAAACTGTCATGGCTGGTATGTGTTTTTCAGGTGATGAGTCTTGGAAATCTTGGTGAGAGTAAAAACAAAGATCATTCCCGTGCGATTGGAGAATTCCTGGAGAAAAGGCTGAAGATAAGTAAAGACAGGTATGTTATCCATTACTTAATGAAATATTTGCCAATGGACATTCTACACTAATATTTACTGGGTAAAAACCACCCTGACAGGATATTTGGAGCTAACCTACAAAACACATATTGTATGTAGAAAGTGTGTCAGACATGTCTTTTCGTTACAACTAATTTTTCTTCTGTGACAAAACCAGTAATGGTAGAGGCATGCTATCTTTAAAAAAGTTGAATGGTTATAGCCAAAATTTCTACAATTTCTATGTCGTCCCCTTGCTACTGCAGTGAATGGTGGCTGAGATGATCATGAATTAATATTTCTTTTAAATAAAATGGGAGCACCAGTTCTGTTGTTAGATTTACCATAGTGTTTTGCATTTTTTGTATGATTACCAAGTAAGACACTGACTACTAAGCTGTTTTACTCCTCGGTGAGAAGATTCTGAGTTCAAGAGATGCTAAGTTTGTAATTCCCTATTGAGGACAAGACTTTAGCATATTAGAGGAAGGAATAAACCCTCAACACTAATGTGTTTCCAAAAAAATGAAAATGATATACTGACCCAGTCAAGTTAAACTTAACCATACTGGGGGCAGTTGTTTTTGCCTGTGTTATCAGTGCAGACCATAATAAGGATAGGTCAGGGTATTCTGGTCATGGTCTGTATTATTCACTGTTTAGTTGGTAAATTTATTCGTGTTATCCCTATAAATGACAAGATTAATTTTGATGCAAAGCATCAAAGGCGGCGCACATTGTTTTGAAATAAGATGAATAATAAGTGTATAAATTAACCTAAACAATTGTACACGTGTGTAGTACATGTTGTACATTTTGATGATAAACTAGTAATCAAGTTATTTACAGGTGGGATATAAAAAGATTTTAAAGGGGGACATTTGAATTATATCCATGTTTTAATCACTTTTATTGAAGATGTGAAATCATGTGAATTCACTTTTCTTCAACAAAATGACCAGATATGAATGACTATATTCTCATAAAAAATCATTTGATCTTTCACTTTTTATGAAAATTGCATATTGTCTCCCTTTAAAATTAAAAATTGGGATAATAATCAAGTGTTCTTCGTCTGCAACACAATTCAGCACTTGAATATTCCAAATGTCTACTTTTGCTTTATTTCAACAATCTATACCCTTTTAATGATTTTAGTCTGTTTAAATCCTACTGTTTTGTGTCTTTTTCTGTTCTATCCTGGTTGCGCAACCATGATAGACAGGATATAATCCAATTTTTACAAACTCAGATTTTCAATCTATTTCTTGAAGAAATGTTATGTTTTCATTGTTTATATTGTATGCATGAAGAAAATACCATCACACATGCACATGCAGTGGTCATAAGCCTTCAATGTACATTAAATACTATACTTTATATAGATTTGCTGCGATTGACCAAGGAACATTTTGGAACCATCAATAGCACATTAAGTAAATTGAAACAAGGATGACTTCAGTGATCGGAAAGTTTAAAAAGGGTTGCTAAGTTTACTGTCCAAAGTTTCTAGGCAGCCCATGACATGTCAAAATTTCAAATTTAAACCTTGAATGACAATTCCAAGAATATGTTTTCTTCCCACAGAGAATGAGAATTTGAGATCCATGGACGGTTATTTCTGTAGAAGAGAACTGTAGAAGAGAATGGTCATTATAAATTATTTAAAATCACCTCGTAATCTTGCTTTTTGCCTGGTCTGTGTTTAAGAGAAAATTATATCTAAGGAATTACCGTCTCTGGTAGGAAACGGGAAATGAATTTTTGTGTAGCAGTGTGAGTGTATTTCTGAAATTGGAACAAAGAGAGCTGCCGACCTGACAGTGCTTCCGATAGGTAATCAACTATGGAGTACACATTCTCCTATATTAGATGAAGGGCCCTAATACTAAATATTTTCTTGTACGCATAATATTCCCAGATTTGGTGAAAAATATACCAAGATACTTGTCTCTGAAGGTGTGTCCTCGATTTTGAAATAACAATTCCTATGTTATCGACATCCAAAAAATAAAACCTTACATGTAACATCTTTGTTCGAATTCCACATTTCACAGTATGGTATTACATCATTTCAAATATTTTGTAATTTGTCTGCACTAGATAACACCGGAAGAACAACTGGTACTCTATCATATTCATGGTTTAACGGTTTAGTGGCGTAGTGAATAGATATGTTTTTTGTAACTATAACAACTGAATTGACTCCAGCAAAGTAAGAGTGTTCTTCAAACTCATCCTTGTGTCTGTATTCACAAAGACAGACTCATTCTTTATTATTGCATTAAAACGACAGATTTTGTACAATTTCTATTTTCAAGTTAGTTGATACAAATCAATTTTATTTCGATTGTGACGAAAGCTTTTAGCTAATAGAATCATTCTCAAATCCGTCCCTGGAACCAACCAGTACTAAGTAATGAGAATAAAGTTTCTTGCTGAAGGAAATAACTGATGCCGACACGGCCGCTGACGGGGTTCAAACTCGTGTCTTGACTAGCTATCCTTAGATTACAAGTCCGACCTTTTAACCACTCGTCTTCACCTTTCTTTATATAGCTATAGTTGAAAGAATTAACAAAGATTTGCATTTCAGATTAAGTAGCAACACACTGCTAGATAAATGCAGTGAATACACAAGTACTTGCAGCACTTTGATTTGTTTTGGGAAAAGTCATTAAATCTGTAATTTTTGCATCTAAAACTTTTAATTAAAAATACAAACTTACCTGATTTGGATCAATTTATTTTTAAAATTAATAAATACGATTTATGAAGTGACATATTTTAAGTGATGTATAGAATAATTGGATTTTTTACATTGATAATGATCCAAGATTCTCCCAAATTGATTACGTCAGCGCATGGTACAAAATGAGACACTATTCCAATATAGGCGTCGCCGTTCTTGGCACCGCCAATAAATTTAACTGTCCTGTTTGAATCATGGACGATCAGATTTTAATAATTCAGCAGGACAAGGGTTTGATATTAAAGTGACACTGTATAATTTTGTTTTACAGGTTCTACATCACTTTCTTCGACATCGCAAGGCATGACTGTGGATATGATGGCACAACATTCTGAGAGTCCTCAGATTCAGATAAAGCTTTGTTTGTGTACATGTATCTGCTAGCTAGCCTCTACACATCAGATGTTGCTTACTTTGCTGATTTGTACTATGCTTCAGTTGTGTACCTATTTTCAACTTTCACTACACAAAAAAAACAATTTTACCCTCACACTAATGTCTGGCAATATGTGTTTAAAGTTTAAACACACTGTAAACCTTGTATAGGATACAAAGATATGATATTTTAATCATCTCAAGTCTCTTTTCATTAACAAAAATTTACTTTTTATAAAGTGTGCCATATTATTATGTTTGTTTTTGGTTTGATCATGTTAAGTTGTAACATTTATTAGCATTTACTTATACTGTTAGGTTTGTGTTTCAAATCATGTTTTAGAAAACCAGTACATATTTTTTGACTGATATTAAAGATTAAACCTTTAATTTTCAATAAAAATGACATTTTAACAGAAGTAGACATGTAAAATAGCAAAACTAGTGA
This sequence comes from Cyclina sinensis, assembly GCA_012932295.1. Taxonomy (NCBI): domain Eukaryota; kingdom Metazoa; phylum Mollusca; class Bivalvia; order Venerida; family Veneridae; genus Cyclina; species Cyclina sinensis. The sequence continues at coordinate 5,583,682 of JAAONU010000019.1, forward strand.
TGTTTCTCTGTTGGGTTTTGTTAAATTAATTGGTAGTTTGTAACATTAAGATACATGTATAAAGGATCATGGGTCATTTTCTTGTTGTTACAAATATTGTGTCATATTTTAAATGATGCTTAGTTCTACCTGCCATTTTGTTAGAGATTATTTTTTTGTCATTTTCATGTATCTCCTGCTGTGGAACATGTGCACATTGTGGGCAGTACAATGTACCAATATTCTATTTCTTAATGAAAAAGTGTTTTTGTTTTTGGCTGAGAGTGTTACATTGGCAGTAATTATCCTCCATGTTTAAAGCTTGTTTAAGGTTCTTTTAAAATTATGTCATGGCATTGGTGCAAAAAATAGAGCAGATAAGCTTTATACCAGAATTATCACTGGCTAAAATGGTTCAGTATTATCTAGATTCAGTGGTTTTAAACCTATGAGTTCTTTTCATCTCCCATTGCATTTATAGCTAACATTGAAATATTCCTAAACTTATTTATTTTTCTGACAAACCTGTCTTCATTGAAATGTAAACAGTTCAGTCATTTCAGTTTCTGTTTTTTGATAGTACATATACTGTGTACTAGAGCATACCTGGTAAAACTCAGTTTTTGTGATAAAAGTTTTTATCAGTATCAAGAAAGTAAATTACCTGGTGGACTTAGTCAGGAGTGAAATGTTGTGTAGTCGATCAATTATATGAAACATCTAATGTTTTTATCTATATTACTATCAGAAATAAAAGAAACTGAATTTAATATAATAGTCCCAGGCTGACTGGAGCATTGTGTTTTCCATATTGCTGGTTGTCATTAGATTCAGAATATTAAGCACTAACTGGATGACTCATCACAGTAAAACTATATAAACTTTATTACTGATCTGGACAATGTTTTTAAATAGTATGCCAGTATTCACTGGTTTTACACTTGTTATTTGCTATTTGTTAAGGACTGAAAACAGAAAAATACACCTAAAACAAAAACAAAACAAAAATATAATGCTATTTAAACTTTTAAATTGGTTTAACATTAATGATGGTCATGTAACCATATCAGATATAGCTTCCTGATAAATAGCTCTAGTCTACCTTTATTATCTGATTCCTTGCTTAAGTGATGTGAAATGAGTATGTTATGCTGGTACAGGCATAAAATATTGTTTTTGCTTTAAATATTTGTCATAATAGCAGAGCTTTTTAATATTGCTTTCAGTGTTTGAGATACTATATTGCAACAGTCTTTTTGATCAAGGTTTACATACTTAATGATTTTACCAGGAAGTTTAATGCAGTGGTATGCAAATTACACAAACAATTTAAGCAAAAAGACTTTATTTAAGACTCAAAACTTCAAAATGCAATGATTTGTCAGTGCATAAACTTTAAAGATTTCTCGATTGGAAAAAGTCTTGCCCCTATGAACAGTTAGTAAGAACAGCAAATACAAATGTTCAATGTGTATATGTGGTAATAAATATGGAAGATAAAGCGGCTTGTTAATTATTTGTCATCCTATTGTCCAGCTTGATGTGTCAGTAGGGTCTCTCTATTCTCCACTCGCTTAGTAGACTTTGAAGACTTTGGAGCTATAGAGATGGCCATATTTTGTCAAATGTAGTCATTTCAAACAACTGCAATATGGCAGTGTAGCTGTAAGTACATAAGATAGGGTTATAACATGATTTGAATAAAATCATGGTAAAAGTAAAAGTTTGTTGTGTAACTCAAAGATGATTTTAACGAAAACATTAAGTCGGCAAACTATCGGTGATCATTGTGATCAAGGTCCATCTTAAATCTGACATTAACAAATTCTCCATCATTCCTAGAAAGGATGAAAATTCAAGCCTCTGTATGAAACAATTACCATGAGTCTATCAACATGGTTAAATCCTTGGCCCAAAATCACTGAGAATCAAACTCAGGGAAACAAAATATTTTAATGGAAGCCGAAGTTGGAGTGGAACAATTTATAAAATGTGTAATACTTCAGCCAACGTAAGTTCTGCAAAACAAGTATACAATACAGCAAGTTTATAGTCCATACCTTTAGCTTGCTGCAGTTCGTTGCTGCAATAATTTTGTCAACTGACTGGCTGAGTAACAAACCTGGACTCCTTGAAACCCAGCACCTCCCTACCTTCTATTTTCTGTAGAATGTTCACTATGGTAAAATAAACACAAAACTAATTTATAGGTTATACCATTGATTTTATTATAAAAGTTTATTCCAGAAAAAAAAATATCACATCTAGTTTGTAAAGTGGAACTAATTAATAACCAAAGAACACTTGATAAGAGGAAAACCTCTCAAAGTTCTGTATCTACAATGTTCAACATCTTTGATAAAAAACACTTCACAGCTTAGCCAACTGAGGTATTGTGTCTTAAAATTACTTCCAAATTTGAACAAAGATTAAGTCATGTTCAATGCCTTTCTGCAATGAGTATGAGAGTTCACAAGATACAGCCTTAAAAGAATAACAATTCTGAGTGTAACCTTCACCTTGTAATAGGCCTAGTGTAATGTTAAGACTGAACATGGTAAACATTTGTTGAACTAATCAAACTGTAACAGGCACTATCAGTTCTTTATAAAAAAATCTATGGTTCTTTCAGGATTAATTCACCCTGCCTCTTGACCCCTTGACTGCTAACTGGTTTATTGATGTCACTATCAACAGTCAGAATAACTGGCTAACACCTTACAAAACTACATTACTGCAAATAATAAATAAAATCTAATGCAAATAATAAAAAATAAATCCCCCTCTTAATTTTTCATCCTGAGATGTATTTGATGTTTAACAGTTACGGTATGTGGTGTGTATACATGTACATACATGGACTACAATTATATAGATGATACTGAGGTTGTCATCCTTGTTCATAAAATTAATAGGACTTATAATCACTTGCAATTTTTATAACCATGTTGTTGACGATCAATGACATCATAAAATTAACTTGATTTGTTTTCTCAATTTTTTTTCTTTTTAAATCTTATTTCAAATATATGCAATAAATAGGTTATTTGCTCTGCACTGCTAAATATGCACTTATTCTCACAATGTGCTAAAATATTGCCCTATGTAATGTTATTGCACTGGAAGCATAAAGCTTAGTACAAATCCTTACAAATGACCTTTTATTATTATAAATAGCAAAATAAGCAAAACAATGAACAAAATCCTTGAGCAATAAAACAAAAGGAGGCACATTCCTTATGTATAAGACATACTCACAAATATAATCTACAAACATGTAGAAATAGTAAGGCATATATAGAACCTGAGCATGAAATTCTCACTGAGAAAAAATATCTTATAAAATAGAAATAGCTGTAGAATTAATAAATAAATGTCTTAAAACACATTAAAGAGGCATTCTCTAAAATCAAGTACATTCTTTTCATTATGTGAATGATAATGGAAAAAAAAACATTAACTGGTGTCAAATGATAATGAAAAACATTATCTGGTGTCAATGTGTCAAAAAACAACAGGTAAACTTAAAGCATTATTGTTACAATTGATACAGAGAGGTATTCTATAATTTCTGGGTAAAAAACTTGTGTTACAAATGAACACTTTTTTATGCCTATATGCCTCATGGAAATTGTTTTGGATAAATATTCTTTACATAATTAATCATTCATTTTATAAAAAAAAACAATAAAATACAACTGCTGTATATTATCTGTAAAGTTTAAAGTATGCCTCTTTAATTGACATGTGACAATTATCAGCAACAAGACTTTAATTTGTCTTCTTTTCAGCCTTCTTGGTTAGTGCAATCAACTTCCTGGTTTCCTTGGTAACAACAGTCAAATCATTCACCAGGTTCCTGTGTAGAATGGCAGATGCTGTGACCACACCAGCATGTAAGGCACCGCTAAACCCACAGGATACAATGTCTTGACCTGCCAAATAAAACATATGCTTTAAGAAAAGAGACATCAATTTGTACATATAAACTTATAAAGACACTTTATAGTAACTGAAAACTGATTATGCATGGTGAGCTTAATTACGTCTCATCTTTCTTAAGCAACTGGACAGAGATTATAAAAGTCCTACACAGTCAAATGTGCTCTAGAAAAGAGTATTTTTTTCTTTGTTAGCCAGTTCCTGTAGTCTGATGAACCAAATAACCCTGTTTTGTGTGTCAGTAAAGGGAGAATTTTTTTTGTTGTTGTTGGTAAATTAACAGCTGTTATATGATGATGAAACTAAATGTATCAAAACTCACACTAAAACTAAGTAATTATACATGTATGTAACTTGCTTTGTACTGAGTTATATGTACAAATTCTTGCTGCAGAGTAACATGATTTGGCATGATTTTAAGAGCAAAATATGATTTCACAGTTAGAGTGGGTATAGAGATCTCAGTGCCAAGCAAATACTCCATACTTTTCAATCATAATGCGGAGCATTCAAAACGAAGTCTAATTTGTACCAGAATGCCATCAACATATTGCTGCAATTCTGTTCAACACCTGACATTATTATTAACTATATACTGATAACAAGTCATGTGACTTTCCTACAAGTCATGTGACATTTCCTAGTGACGTCTGAGTGTATCTGCTAAATTACATATCAGATATCAAATTTATAACAAACTTGGAATATGGAAAAACAATGATTCCTTGAGATGAAATGAAAGTTTTTAATGCATACATAACAATATCTAATATATTTGTATCAGACATTGATTAAGGTTGATTAACAACTGTGGCTGTTATACAAACTCTCTCACATGTACCTTCTCTTTCTTTTGTGTTAAAATATTTGCTTCTGTGAAAGAACTAGTAGATATACTTATTTTATCAAAATTACTGTATTAACTATGATAACCACTTTTGTTGTGTATGTTATGTAATCATATGCTTTATAGTCCAAATGACTGAAATAAATGTCTGTCTGTCTGTCACTGACGAGCAGAAAATTTTCAACCTTTCAATCACATTACCCACCAAGAATTAGTGAAGAGAATTACAAGTTGTAACGTGTACCTGTTAGCCAGAGTCCAGGTATCCCTGTCTGCGCTCTCAGATGCATGGAGATCTCAGGTTGGAACCTTGAGATACTGTGGTTCATACCATACATGTCTCCCTCTGGTTGACCCAAGTAGTATTTATTGGATACTGGTGTTCCCACATCTAGGTAATCTAACTGTAAAACATTCAGATTTCTATCACCAAAAATATACTAGAAGCAGGGCCATTATTTGCAGATTTTTCTCTAAATACAGGAAAGTATGCCCATGTGCTGTTAAGGAGATACATAATTATATACATATTACAAGTAATACCAATATTAAAGTGAACCACAATATAATTGTATCTGTATATTCATTAATAGATGAACATTTTTTTAACAAGTTCATTTGTCTTAAGGTAGGCAAAGGGTAACAATTATTTCATATTTAGTCTTAAAATTTTATGAAGAAAGACAGGTCTGAGAGCGTGAGACTGTAGAAAGCAAAGAAATTTCATATGAAAATATATGCATTTAGTATAAACAATTAAACTGGATGGCAAGCAACAGAGAAACTTCTAACATAGTAACCTTTCCTTCAAGTTTAGGGAAGAGTTGTTCACACTGCTTCCACATCTGACGTCCAATCCTCTCCTTGAGGTCATTATAATCATCTCCACGATGTTTCACCCTACCTTTCTCCCAACCACTGAACCACGACCATGGACAGAGGGTGATCAACAAGGCCACTGCTTTACCTGCATAAAAAACTAAAGCTGTCGGAATAACTTAATAACAGTATTCTATAACAACCCTGCAAACTGCTTAGCTACAGTCCTAATTTGTCGTTACAGGTTTACCTTCTCTTAAGTACAGACAACTGAAAAAAGTAATACAAAGAAAGGGAAGTAAGAATGAAGGATGCTGAAATCTTGCAAGCCCTTAAAATTCAGTAAGCTTTAAATAAATAATGAAGTTCACCTTGACTATACAAATACATTTGACTGTTCTACATTACATTTTGTCCAAATACAGCAAAACTTATTTTGCAGCTAATAATTTGAAAATTTTTCTTAAAATACAAAAAATAAATAAACCTGGATATTTCTCCTCCCAGCATGAGTCTTTGGCTGAGGGGAATGAGACAAACATAAGAGGGCACTCACTCTCGGCAGCTTCCTCCACTGACATGGAGGTATAGTCATTAAGGTCCTTTTCATAGTCTACACTGCAGTGTATTAAAATTGTTCTTTATTTTGTGTGTCATAATGTAGAATAAATTTTAATTTAAGTTTTGTTCCCCTTAATAAGGAAATTTCTGAAAACTCTTCCAGATTATGTCATCCTCTGGGTCGACTTCTGTACCAAAGTTTTACAATGGTTCTTGTACGATATTCAAGACAGGTCATGATCACATTTATACACAGTACTTTTACAGAGAAAATGTAACAACAATTTTAATGATAAACAGAAAACAATCTAATAAAGCTCAGTGAACAAATGACACACTCTTGTATGGTACATGTATATAATCATTGCAAGAAACAAACTACATTATAACACTAACACCAGCATCACCAGTTGTCAGAATAGACACAAGCTACTGAAATTCCCAAAACTGTTTGAAAACAACATATTTTTTTGCAATTTCTGGCAGAATTACCTTAAAATGCCATGTACTTCTCACAAGATGTAAGACTACATCATCTTATTTATTTGTGCCAACCAGCATTGCTGTATACAGAATTGACTTACTGTAGAAATGCCCATGTGTTAGCTTTATTCAGGCCTAAGTCTTCACTTGAGCCATCTATTCCAGCAAAAACTGTAAGGAATGACAAACTTGGTCCAACTTCATTGATGTACTTATAAAGGGCTGGAAAAGAGAAAATTTATGATTAAAATATGCAGTACCATATTCATATAACTTACAAGATATTTCAATAAAACTAATCAATGTAGATCCAAAGGTGTAGAAGTTAAGAGTCAGACTTTAGAATGTAGGTTTTGGGGTTCATATCAAAACAAAATAATTCTAACAAAACCTCTTCAACTTCTTACTGAAGCGACAATAAGTTGTGGTCAGAACTGCAAGGAGGATTCCTAGAGAATAGTAAATATGGGTTACAAGCCCTTGAATTTACAAGAAACAAAAAACTAACTTAAAACTTACACATCTCATTGTCAATCTTAAAAAAATAAAAAAGAACAGGGTTAAACCCTGAACATGCTGAAATTTTGTAATGGATTTGCCCAGCTTTGAATTTGGAACAGTCCATTCAAAGTTTAAGGGATTTCAATATCAAAATACAAAACTGGAGCTACCAACAGTATAGAGCCTGGCCAGACTGCACGGATGTGCAGGCTGGCCTGGCTCTATACTGGTGGCAAAGGCTACCAGTAATCACTTTCGGTTCCAGCAGGTTAAGGGTTAAAATCCACTTTCAGGAGATGAAGTACAAAAACTTCACAAATCTAACGGAACTACTGTAGAAGCATTAAACCACTTCTTACGTGCTTTCACAGCAACTTCCTGGGGTAGCAAATATTTGAACGTATTTATAACACCTGCATCTGAAATGATTCTCTTAGCAAAGAGGTCTACATCTTTGCTACTTCTGGTAATACGGACACCTGAAAATACAAAAGAACATCATAACAGATGAAAAGAAGCAATCTTCTTAAAAGAAGCAACATCTGTGATAAATCAGGCATCCAATAACTCTTTTATAATTATAGAGAACTCAAGGCTAAATAATTATCCATGAGGATCTGAAGGGTGGAGGCATTGCTTCTACAGATAAATGTGGGTATCAGAAAAGAAAGACCACTTTAAATTATGCGATTTTCGACTATAGACATAATTAATCAATTCGCTTACAGAATCAAAGTACATGTATACTATCACTATGAATATTTAACAAGTTCTGTTTGATTTATAATGTTTCTGTCATAATTATAGTTTTCAATTCACACCACTTGTAACATTGTCTGTTAAGTAATTGAGAAAAATAGTAGAGTACATTTTCATTTCATTGTATCACTTGTAACATTCAAGGTTAAACTTGCAATAAATGAGAACCTACCATGTACTCTTCCTGTCTCATTTACGAGTATCTTTGACACTGGAGCATCCACGAGTACTCTCCCTCCATATTTCTCAATGATTTGAACCATCTGAAAAGCTATCTCGCTAGTACCACCTCGAGGATAGAATGCACCAGGTATGTAATGGTTCATCAGTGCTGCATAGTTCACAACACTTAACTCACTTGGCAACATACCTACAGGAAAATAAAGTATAAAACATGTATTGCTTGTTAACACTGACTTTGTCCTTCTGACCTCTATTAGCTGAATGAAATTCTGTTTTTGTCTTCGGCATTCACTGCTATAAACCTTATCATTACGTTGATACTATATAATTCTGTTATATCTAAAAATAGATCACTAGTGTCATGTGACCATATAGCTAAAGTTATAATGGCCTTCCTCTTGTAACTTGTGTCATGCAGGATCCATATGAATCCAACACCACAGATAGAAAATTTGTGTCTCAACTATAACTGTTTCTAATGAAAGTTTTCACAGTTCTCACTAAAAATTATCTGAACATTAATGTCAGACTATTTTACAACTCAAATTCTAAATTGTCTGCAAAAATGCATACATGAATGGATAAGATGATAGTTTTAGACAACGTTTAAATGAGGAAATTTTAAGTGGTTAAATTACCAAATAAACAATATCTAAATAAGCAACTGACATAACAGGAGTAATTTACATTTCTGAAACACTTCCATAAAAGCAACATAAGTTTCTGAACCTTTCAGAAATGTTTAGATCAAAATCATGAGTCTAAATTTGTTAACTGCTTCACACCAGATATATTTTATAAACACATGTATGTAATGACAAGATACCAACATGAGACACCAACTTCAATAAAACTGAAACTGAAGACAAAAGTCATACCATAACTGTTGTTCTTCAATAAACACATAAAACTATGATTTACACTTGAAACACAAACAATAACAAAATTTTTAACAAGCTATCTACGTATTTGAGTTGGTCATTTGTTCCATTTGCCCAAATGACTGATGTCCCCTGAAGAATTTAGTTATTTTAGGTTGTCAGGGATAGTACAAAATAGAGAAATCATCTCATTTCTAGGTACACTCCTAGTTCTTATACATGGCCTTTACTCCATCCATACATGGGACCACAAATATAATATGTAAATAAAGAAAGGGATGTTAGATTGAAAGCCCTGTCAATTACCACTAGACCACTAATCTGCTCCTCTAGCAAACTCACCAATATCACCAAATATATATGAAACAACGGCCTTGAACTCTTCATTGTCAGTCATCTCATCGAGGGCGTCCCTCAAGGTTAGTTTGGAGAGTTTCATGAACTTCCTCATGAAAAGCTGGTACAATCCAGTGTTAATTGCAAGACGAGCTAGCCAGACTGGCATCATCTTCGGAATCATTATACCCATGAATGCTCCTCTACAATCCTGTTACATAAAGCAACAGTTTAAGTCTGCATAAAGATTTATTAGATTTTTTTAACCGAATCCTTTTTTTTAAAATCAAGAACAGTACTGCAATTTTGAGGTACCATAAGTCATTTGATTCTCTGTGTTTCTAGGTCATACCTTTTTCCTCAAATGAAAGATTTTCAAATGTTATCTCAAATAATGAGACCCAAGACTTACTGAGTCAGAGTCCATATCTAAGATCTCACTAAATGCCCCACATTCATCCTCTGACATAATTACCATTTAAGATTGAAATTTTAAGAATCAGCAACAGGCAGTCCCATTTTTCAATTAAATACATTTGTAATACAGCATCGTTCATTTCCTATAAAAAATACTAAAGTAACCATGAAGTTTTTGTAAAACACTGTAAGTTCTATCTATTTCCACTCACATTCAACACTGTCATGAATTGTGCTATGGCTGCTTTTTCATTAGGGAACTGTTTTTCTAGGTGTTCAGCAAACTTCTGTTTAGATCCTGATGACATGGTATACCATCTTGCCTTTGCAGGATCTCCAAGAGCAACCTGAATTCAAGCATTTATCAAAAATGATCAAAATAATGTCAATTATTGCAATATTTCAAAATCAAACTATGAAACAAAATATGTAATGGGACATATCCTAAAATTAAAGAATGATATACCACATATTTATATTACTGACTAATTTTCTATGAAATGAAAAACAACTGATAACTGAAAGAAGAACATCAGTTCAAAAACTTCTTTTTTAGGCATTACTACACCCAGAAAGCACTCATTTGGAATAAATGGCTATCCACCAAAAAATGGCATGTACAACAATAATTCTATGTATAAAGATAAAAAAATAATGTTTTCAGTTAATTTGTTATACTAAGAATTTTTAACTGACACTTTCACATTAGGTAATAATTCATTCAATATCTAAACATTTTTATGATTTGAAAGAAAATAGAATACTCTTAATTTTAGGGTATGCCTCTTTAAGTTGTTACTGACATTACTTTGTTACAGTCCTATTTTCACAAGGTGGTAAAACCTTTGAGTAAAGACAACAGGCCAGAAAGACTATGGTTTTCAAAACATCATATGAGGCAGTTAAAAGATAGACCTTTATAGATTAAAGATTTTGTTACCCAGTAAAAATACAAAGAAAGGTCTACTAGACCTAAACCACTTTCTATTATACAATGCTAGTTTCAACTTGAGTGGTACCCTATAAAAGAAGGCCTTCATTTACATATTTGTATGTTAAATTCTACAATAGCTTAATACTGCACTTTGTCTCTCTTATATCTACAGTACTTGTGGACTTTAAAAACAAGAGTCTAAGAACATCTTTAACAAGTTAAATGCATCATTAATAGGTGATGAATCACAAACCTCAACATAGAATTACCAGTATTAAACTTAAAAAGTCTTTGCTTATAATCAGACATTAAAGAAAATCAAAATTATGATACCTACATAGTCATACTCCTTATCCATGGGTTCCCAGACAACCTGTCCCTCTGTGACCTGGTCAGTCAGAACCCTAGTCATATCTCCTTCCATCATCTTGCCAACATAATGGATACCTTTGGAGTAAATGATGAAAAACATGTTAAAAGATCTGCCACTTCAACTGAAGACAAATATCAGTCTAAGAGAGATTTTGAAGAAACTTCAGACAAAACAAGATGAAAAAAAGATTTTGATTTTGTGCTAACATCTTTAGTTCAAACTGACACTATACCAAATTCTTCATTTGATGTTTTTACAAGACTGTTATTTTCTGCTGTATTCTAAAATTATCTATGACTATGAAAGATCAGAAAATATTTCAATAAGCAAAATTACAGTCCACCACATCAATGAATTTATGTACGTCTCCTTTTCCCTGTCACATCAAACCCCCACAAGAAAAAAATAATTGCACTCGATTAATTGCACTTGATAAGTCATTTCTTTCATAAACTTACCTGTATCAAACTCATAGCCTTTATCAACAAAGGTGTGACAACAACCACCAGCCTGGTCATGCTGTTCAAGCACCAAGACTTTATATCCAGCCCTGCCAAGGAGTACAGCAGTTGTCAAACCACCTATACCACTACCTATGATTATTGTGTCAATGTCCTCTGGAACCTTCTGAACCTTAAACCCTGAAAGATAAATGACTGTTACTGCAGGGATCAAATGAGATTAATTGCAAAACTACCTTTTACAATAAACTGCTTAAGTCTTGAACTCATTCATATTTGATTTGGCCAAAGACCTATATTTTAGGTCTTTGGTTTGACTTGTGTTCTGTACTTCAATAAACTGAATAAAACTATATAATTCTTATTACTATTATATGAAATCAAACAGTCTAATTAAAAACAAAACAAATTCAAACAAAAAAAAACACATGAAATTTAATATCTGCAACCAAATACCATTTCAGGTCTTTGTTGCAATGATTACAGGAGGTTTTGCTACCTTTCAATTCGCTACCTGTATGTTTTCGCACCTCATACAGTTTTGCACCTACAGGTTTCACTACCTGTATGTTTTTGCTATCTATATATTAATCAAAGCAACTACAACAATACCAAACCAAGCGTGAATTTATCATGGCTTGTATTACATCTTTACATCTTTAAATAGTTTAGTCAAACATTATTTTTGAGTTACTCAATTTTTGTTTGTTTGTTTTTTGTTTTTACACTGCTTGCATACACTTGCCCAATTAAAAACTTCAGCATGTTTTGCTGTTGGTTTTGAAAGGTAGCAAAACCTCTAGGCATGAAACCTCCAGGCTGCGAATCCTCTGACAACCGCTGCAACTAAGCACAGAATAGGTAAAAAATTATGTAGCCATATATGGAATAAAGTTAATTTGACAATACAAAAAAAATAACAAAGACCTAAAATACTAAAGTGGTGTTTGAAGTCTTTGAAATCAATACAAAATATTTCTTGTTCCACTTACTTTGTTTCAAAACTTTATTTCTCAGACTATGGTCCGTCACCACAACAGGAGGTGGTTTTACATTGCCAAGAGAAAATGGGTTTCTCCCAGGTTTTGGCCCAGAAAACAAAATTGACAGTGCATATATGAAACAATAAAGAAGGAACAACAGAATGAATATCCACGGATTTGCTAATAAATAGTTTATAAAAGCCACAAATCCCATCGTTACAAAATTATTTCAATCTTCAGCAGACGCTTGGGAGCACGTTATGGAGTGTCTAAAACCCGATATCGGAATATTTTGATCCGGTGTTGTAATTCGCAGTTTGGAACGGTGTGTTGTTGAATCACTCCATCTATTTATCTGAGCTAATTTATCGTCGGTACCAGTTGCCAATATGAATGTGGGATTTTATGTACCAGGCCCTCTATGTGCCAGGGCCTCATTCGAAAGACAAAAAGTAAACCTTGTGTACCACTTTTGACCCCTTAGAGGCCTATCTATTTGAGCTTATTTACCGTTGGTACCGGTTGCCCATATGACCGACGAAGAGATTAGTTATTTTATGTTATGGAGGTAGTGCAAAATACAGAAAGCATCCCATTCCAGAGACACCCCTGGTTCTTTTAAATGCTCATTGTATAGCACTGACACATGGGACCTCGGTTTAACGTCTCATCCGAAAGACTATTAGTAATGTTAGTGGAGGAGCGGGGGATCGAACCCGGGACCCCTGGTATACCAGTCCAGCGCGTTACCACTGGACCACATCCGCTCCTCTTGACCCCTTATGTACCACATATGGGTTAGAATACTTATGGATAGTTCAGAGATTATAGTTATTTTATGTCGTGGAGACTAGTTCAAGATATACAGAAAACATCCCATTCCAGAGATATCCCTGGTACTATGGGACCTCAGTTTAACGTCTCATTCGAAAGACAAAAAGTGATGTTAGTGGAGGAGCACGGTTACCAGTCTAGTGCGTTTTCTCACTTGTTGTGGGTTAGGTGTGTTACATAACCACAGATCTATTGGTTCCAGACACCAACTGACGTTAATGCCGGTTTTCTCACTTGTTGTGGGTAAGGTGTGTCACAAAACCACAGATCTATTGGTACCAGACACCAACTGACGTTAATGCCGGTTTTCTCACTTGTTGTGGGTTAGGTGTGTTACATAACCACAGATCTATTGGTTCCAGACACCCGCTGACGTTAATGCCGGTTTTCTCACTTGTTGTGGGTTAGGTGTGTTACATAACCACAGATCTATTGGTATCAGACACCAACTGACGTTAATGCCGGTTTTCTCACTTGTTGTGGGTTAGGTGTGTTACATAACCAAATATCTATTGGTTCCAGACACCAACTGACGTTAATGCCGGTTTTCTCACTTGTTGTGGGTTAGGTGTGTTACATAACCACATATCTATTGGTTCCAGACACCAACTAACGTTAATGCCGGTTTTCTCACTTGTTGTGGGACAGGTATGTTACATAACCACAGATCTATTGGTTCCAGACACCAACTGACGTTAATGCCGGTTTTCTCACTTGTTGTGGGTTAGGTGTGTTACATAACCACATATCTATTGGTTCCAGACACCAACTAACGTTAATGCCGGTTTTCTCACTTGTTGTGGGTTAGGTGTGTTACATTACCACAGATCTATTGGTACCAGACACCAACTGACGTTAATGCTGGTTTTCTCACTTGTTGTGGGTTAGGTGTGTTACATAACCACAGATCTATTGGTACCAGACACCAACTGACGTTAATGCTTGTTTTCTCACTTGTTGAGGGTTAGGTGTGTTACATACCCACAGATCTATTGTTTCCAGACGCCCGCTGACGTTAATGCCGGTTTTCTCACTTGTTTTGGGTTAGGTGTGTTACACAACCACAGATCTATTGGTACCAGACACCAACTGACGTTAATACTTGTTTTCTCACTTGTTGTGGGTTAGGTGTGTTACATAACCATAGATCTATTGGTACCAGACACCAACTGACGTTTATGCTGGTTTTCACACTTGTTGTGGGTTAGGTGTGTTACATAACCACATATCTATTGGTACCAGACACCAACTGGGGTTAATGCTGGTTTTTATCCACAGATCTATTGGTACCAGACACCCACTGACGTTAATGCCGGTTCTCTCACTTGTTATGGGTTAGGTGTGTTACGAGGCTAACTTTCAACGTAGGTCCTTCCTTGTCTTTTGAGGTACTAGAATACTAATTAAACATTTTGTTAGCTCTCATTGAATTGAGTTTTTTCAAGAAATATACTATTCCAGGACAAAATATAGACTATATAAGACACTTATACCGTCGGAATTCCAAGAAATGACTAATAGTCACTTTAAAACTCACCCGACTTATGGGTTTATAAGGTATAGAGAAACACAGGGTTTTTTTCTCTAAAACTGACCATAAAAACAAGTGTTACTTGGTATGTAATCATTAACATTATGAAGACCTACTGACTGCTGACGAAAAGGCAAAATGAAAAGCCGAAAGTGAGAACAAACGAAATATGATTATAATTATGGCACGAATTTACCACCACCCACTTCATTATGAGGGGATGTTATCAACGTAAACTTCAACATAAATTTTCGGGGCTTCAAATTAGCTACACTTATTTTTATTCATGTACTATTCTGAACAAAAAGGCAAACTATCAAGTATTTTTACCATCTAGTTTTAGAGAAATTAATAACTGAAATCATAGATACCCAATTTTCATCAATTGAAAAAAGGTTGAAAAGCTTTGTTACAACTGAATTGTAAAACCGAAATAATATAAAACTGCCAGAAAGTAGAGAAAAAAATATCTTGAGTGGAGTTTGAACCCATGTCCTTCAGTGAAGATGTCTCAATCCTACACAAATTAATGGAATTGGATACTGTTCAGAGTGGAGGTAGGGTATTAGGAATGTAATACCTTAAAGAATGTATATGAAAGAGTCCGATGATGCAATGAATGAGTATCAGTTTTTGCTTTTAGTGGCTAAACAAAATCTGGAGGGTGACTTTTGTCTACATCACAGAACACGTATTTGTTTTACGAGAAATCTTGAGATTTTTTTTCAGTCCGGATCCAAGTTGGGGTTTCATGGTGGGACGAGGCAAAGGTATGTATCTGCGTACTTAACTGGAAAAACAGAAATTCCCAGATTTAAAAATTAAGACTCTCCTAAAACAAATAAATGTGGCATTAGCTGAAAAAATGAAAACGGGAAAGTGAAAATCTTAATGGGACAGATATTTCTTTCATGGCCATGTATTTATAAATACGCACACGCCCCGGAGCGGAAATTGTACTTAAATGCCTAAAATACTATTAGTAGCATACACACGCTATATTTTATAAATTAATTTAGTTAAACAAATTTTATTCAATACAATTGCAGTACAACATTTATACCACCACGAGCATGTCAACTCGTTTAATTAGGACCGATGGTCTAATGGTTTCTCCAGTTTACCAGATCAAATGTTTATTCAAACCGTTTGTTTAAGAAGAGCTTTAAACAGACGTAAGTGCAATATTTGAGGGTTTAACTTCAACCGTTAATGATTAATTCAGTTATAAATTGATTAAAATTTGAGAAAACGAAAATTGGAAACCTGTAAATATTTAGGTAGTCAAGATTTATGGAGAAAATAAATTGATATAGCCGCCCCATCTTGTAAGTCTTCCCTGCAAAGATCACGGGATTACATAGTATCTCGTGTCAAGGAAAAAAAAGCTACAGCAAACTTTCTGTGTGGTAATATTCTGCATGAAAATAATTCTTCAGCGTGTATCTAACAATATGAAATAACATTTGCGATAAACATTTATTATCGCGAACAACTTATATAAATGAAAATAATGCATGCGTTTTCAATCTTGAATTTTTATAAATCTTTAGTTTTTTAATAAAAGAGCAATTGCCAACAAAGGAAATAAGTCTTTGGATTACGAAACAAGACATCATAAGGTGAGTGGACATGGTCATTTTGAAACCTTGCATCGCAGTTACTTTACAACACCGAGGATACAGTCCGGTAGTGAGACAAGATTTTGAGTTACAGTAAATGGTATTTAGATTTACAAAGCTCTCAGGCAAATTTCTCATTTCATGCCTTTTGTTACATGTATTCAGGCAAAATTATTTTGAAAACATCGATGACTAGTTGAATCAGTTCTTTAGTTGCCTGTCCGTCCGTCCGTCTGTCTGTGCATACAAAAACTTTCATTGCGTTATGCGTTTGTTACGTTTCTTCGGACAGCGTGATATTTTTAGCTATTTTGTTTGTTGAAACTTTGAAGTGAGTCCTACATAGAAGTAAACAGTCCATTACTTTTAATATATAGTCAAACTAAGTGCATGCGAGTCTAGATATTGTGCACATTCTTGTCGTGTGTGGGTCAATATTTTCTCATCCGCTTTATAGCGAGATTTTGACCCAAAACTAAAGTATCTCAGAATATTCTCATGATGTCACTTTATTGTTTTGACTATTTTAAGATTAACTGATTTGAAAGAGTTTAACATCTTCTTACAGTAAAAGCCATATATTGAGCGGGCAGTTCGCCTATCATCGTTTCTGGAAAGGACCAGACCTAGATTCCTATATTCTCCATAAGAACTGCGAAACTTATATGGTCGGTAAATTTAAAATTCTGGGTAACATGAAAGCGTTATTGAAATCGGTGACTACAGTTCTGTGTCGGACAGGAAATCACATATTTTCTATACGTAAAGTACGTTTATATCGATCCCTTTCCGATTAAAAATATGATTTTGTATAGACAATAATTACATCGTATTTGCATGAAGCGCGCTCAGTCACTCGTTGCGGTCATTCTTTTCAGAGGTACGAAAAATGTCGTTTTGATAGGTTTAATTAAATACGTTGATATAAAGTATATCATTATATATTAACTTGGCTCGTGCGAAAAACGGCAAAGTTTTGAGATAACGTTAAATAAATTAAGGACATATAAAACGCTCGTATCAATTCATTCAGTACTTTTTTGGCAATTAAATATATCCTGCAATTCTTTTCATTGATAAAGTTATTTAAGCACAATATATATCAAACTTTTGTTGACATAAGAAGTTGGATTAGATGAATTCTGGATTATCGATCTAGTTGGAAACAATAGTCAGTATTTTATTAACATTATGTGGATTTCTTCTCGAGACGATGAGTATTGCGAACAATAAAGCCTTGGCGGTGACTATGTTTCTGACGTTGGGCTACATGAACTAACCTACAAGTGCAATGGTTCGAATCTCTTTGGCGGACATTGACCGAGACCCTATGTCTTTTTTAAAGTAAGTACTGTTCAAGGGCGCATTTTATGCTATATGGAAGTGTAGGTCCTTCTGAAAGTTAGACCAGGGGCCATGGTCACACGGGATTTTTTATTTTTATTTTGAATGTTAATTGCTGCATTTATAGAAGATACCTTGAACTTTCAGTCTTTTTTTTCTTTTTTACTGTCGTTTATTAAAATAAAATGCGTGCTTCAGTACTGTTTATAAATATAGGAAGGCTTCTGCGACAGAAAAAATAGCAATAGTTTTAAATTACAGTCCAAGCGAAACTTGTGAGGTTTGTTATTGGTGACATTATAAAATACAAATGAATTCTGAATTTCGTAAATGAAGTTAATTTAAATCGGACAAAAAAGTTTAATTTGGAAATATAAATTGTCAAGTGATCAGGGACGCAAACACACAATTAAGATCTCATCTATAGTTACAATTCTATAGCAAGTTTTGTTGATACCTGGCGAAAAAAAAAATCATTGTGAATTTGCGCTAGTCACATTATCATACCTCGGTACGTTAGCCAAGTCAATCGTTTTGTTTTAAGCCCTGCAAAATCGTGTCATTCGAATAAAGTTGGCCAAAGGATACTTTAACAATTTTTGACTTATCGTTAATATTAGATTGATCTTCTTCAAAAACTTGGTTAAATGTAATATTAAATCGATATCTTTTGTGAAATCCTTAATAGTGCTAACTTTTGCGAGGTCGTGTTGTTGATCAATGAAGTGAAATAGCGTTTTCTTTATTGTGAATCGCAAGTAATTAAATTTTGTTGCCATTTGTGCATTGATCTATATTAAACATTGAAGACATGATTTATTGTCAGTTGATATGCTAAAGTTCATTAAATGTATTTTATCTATTTGCAGACTGAAAGCAGACGACTCAAGAGATAAAAGTTGAAATCATTTTTATGTGCAATTTCTGAAGAAAAAGAAAATGACAGCGGCTTTACCGTCGTTAGATTTAGTGAACACTTCCGAGTGTGTTGTGCCGAAAGTAAAGAAAAGAAATGAATCAAGGCTAAACGTGAGATCGGCCATAGAGTCGCACCGCAGTAAATGTGAGCCCGACGACGATTTGTTGGAAAATAGAAATTTTAGAAAAGTGAAACGTAACAGTGACGGTCAAATGTTGCAAGTCAAATTTGCAGACGATGTCGTGATTCCGGATGTTGAAAAAAAGACAGCTCTTGCGCCCAGTCTTAGCTCATCCGTTAATGTTGATCACGGGCACTATGAGCAGTGGGCTAGGGTACCAGGAACGGGTAAACGAATTACAAAAAGCACGCTCTTACGTGGGATTCAGCAGTTGAAAGCAAGAATGAAACGGGAAGAGACAAATATGGAAATAATCGGTCAGGGAAATAGACGGAATTATGATCAGCACACTTTTGTTTCGGACGAGAAAGGTTATCACATAAAAGAGCTAAAAAGAAACATGTTGCTAACATCAGACAAATTTCCGGACAACAGATATTTACAATACCGTCGTGACAGAGCCAATTCTGGGTTAGAAAATGTATCTTTGAAGTCTACGATTCCATCAAGAAATCAGCTGAAACCGAACTCGCAGTTGATCGATTCAGGAGTTTTCAAGCAAGATCAAGTAAATGTAACGGCTGAAACGGAAGTACGACTAAGTCGTAATTCCGAACGTGATTCGGCGAAGTTACGTCACGGAGTGTCAAGAATACGTGACAGAAGCGCGTTTCCGATTTCTGTATACCAACCAATCAGTGTCGGTGATCACATTTTCCTAATAAACGAACCTGTCAAAGACAGCGAAATAGCAAACATGAAGAAAACGGACAATAAAAGCAGAATCGAAACACAGGCTTCCAACATGCTTTTCCTAACAGACAAATCAAAACAAAACACGATCCTAAATAATACACCCGAATTACATGTACATTTGGATATGATTCTTGCGGGAAAAACTTCCGGTGTAACAGGAGGTTTTCAAAGGTCAAGGACGACGACAGGAGGTCTTCTTCCAGCAAGAATACAGAAAAGGACACAGTTTGTCGTATCAAGTGCGGAGTTATATGACTTTTCTCAGTTGTCAGAAATCCGCCATTCTATGGCAGACAAATTTCTAGAACGCAGCCAGACTGAACTTATATTTCCCAACAAGGCTATAAGACACAGTTTTCAAGTTAATAACGAGTAGTAAACAGTTCATGTTTTTATAATTCTGTTTGGTGCTTTGATATGTATATTTGTTTTGTTAGTTAGTCTTGTAAGCATTATTTTATATCAGAAATTTATGCCATCACCGATGGCGGATATGACACTTCCGTATACCGCACGTGATCGACAATTTCTGGTACTATCATAGGAGCAGATATTCTGCTGTAAATTGTGACAGTCCGTTAAGTGTTGTTCCGATAATAAATATTACCCTGATTAGAACATACTTAAATTTTCATGTGTTATTGCCTTCTAAATATTGCAAATACTTTCATTGCAGAAGCATACACTAAAATTTCATATTCTTCAAAATCATGTAAATGTGAATGGTACTGACTAAATTATCACCCAATGTCAAGATATCCCTCAACAGTCTTAAGGACAGCTGGCAAACTGAATGTATTAATATTAGTCTTCGTAAAGAGAGTTGTTGTTGTACCAATTTGGGGTGGATAGTCAATTATTATACACACTTATTTCGTTGCTATATGCCTTTAGGAAACATTTTTGAACACGTGTTCTACTTTAAAGCATCAATTATTTACCATTTTAAATGAGCCAATGAATTATACATGCAACCTGTCATCGTTAAATTTTAGGGTATCTCCTTTAACAATGCTCTCTCTTGTCTTTTCTTAACTCACGCCAATAATCAAGAAAGTGACCGAATAGTCAGCCTACATTGATGGCTGACTGAGAGGTAACATTAGTATCAGAAGTGGCGCGTAATATATCTTATACCATACAGTATTGCTATATATCCACCTTCTAAACTAAATGTAGAATTAAATGAACAGAATGACCAACATGTTAACATGTGCTTGGTTGTTTGAATAAGTATTACGTAAGAAGTACTTATAACTCATAAAACATTTACATCTCAGCGAGCTGATGTGCTGAATGGTGCCGATGAATAGATTCGCCACATGCCGCTGTTTCTTAAATAATTATTAAGAGGATACAAATTTAAGTAAGAGACACTATTGTAATATACAATACGCGCAAGACATTGTACCTTTCCTTAGCAAAGGATAACTTTGCTACCGGTAAAGGAAAAGGTTAAGTTATTTATGGTATATTCCTTCCTGTAGCTGAACTCTATTCACATATTCAAATGGTAACTATATTTTGTTCAGTACAATAGTTTCTCGTACCGCGAGAAAGGTCCTAAGACACGATGGTTCCGATATTCTTAACACGGAATTCCTACAGAAGAAAACATCTTTAAATAATCATTATATTTCAGTAATTTTCATTGCAAATAACATTTACAAACAAATAAAGAACAGCGTGAACAGGGGATTAAGGAGTTGTGATCGTTTTACTGTAGTGCAATGGGCGAACTTTAGAGTTTTGTGGCCGGAGCCTGTTCTGAACTTCCTGTTTCCGTTCCTCGATTTTCTTTATCTTTCCTTCATATCTGTTCCTCAGCCTTTCTTCTTTTCTCTCTCTCCGTCTTAGCACTGACATGCGTTTTTCCTCTGTCATTCTCGCTTTTCGAACTTTTTCTTTAAGAGTTTGCTCTACGATTCTCCCAGCCATAATTTCCCTGTAGAGTAATACTATATGATTTGAAAGAAACTCCTCCAAAAAAGTTAAAAAGCAACAAAAACATAGAAAAACCATAATAGCACATAAATAATTATATCCGAATATGAACAACCTTAAAATGAGAGGACAGGTTGGCCACAGTCTCTACCGGTCATTCCCAAGGACTTTCGTACAAACAGTTATCGAGTATCCTGAAAATAACCACCTGTCTTCCAGATATCGCGAAGATCGCTTATTGTAAAAAGAATCACATAGGCCTATATTGATGTCGAAAAAGAAGAGAACAAATTGCGATTATAGATTCGAAATTATACTACAAAAGCAAACTGTGTTAACACTGATAAACATTGAAATATGATTAGACTTTAAAAAAGCCACACTGTATAATATAAATATGCACAATCAGTTCGAAACCCATAAAAAGGATATCAGTTGTGGAAAGGGCTTTGAACTGGCGGAGACATGGTTGCGCAGTAATCCATGTGTGTATTACATAGCCGCGCATAAAGGCATCTCTTTGAGAAATCATATCATAAGAGTTGAATCATTATATATAACCAGTTTAAGACGTTAGAAGGTTTAGTGTAGCCTGGCCGCAGGCTATGTGATCCTTTTCTATTTATGTTATTGCATTGATGTATTAAATGCTTCAGCTCTCTAATAGGAACATTTTTTTCTCTGCTAGCAATCATATAATTCCAGTAATTCCAGCCAAGAAAGATAAATCTGGAGTTAGAAAGGGACTTAATAGTCATTAGCTCAACATTACTAAGGAATAGCATTAATTGCTGGGTCTGAAACCAGTAAAGGTTTAGTTCAAAGCTATGTAAATACATACCTACTGCTTTAAATTATGTCAATATGAGAAATGTTACGTGAAAACCATCAGTTTTTAAAACCTGAGATAGCTTTGCAGGCATTATTAAATGAAATCGAATCACTCTGCAAATCCGACTGGATGTAATAATACAACTTGCTTATTCAGCCCAAATATCTGTAATTTATTGTATACGTAGAAGCAGTTTTTTTTCAGCTTTAACGACTTCTCTTGGCCAGTTTTCAAAGATGAACATCCTTAAGGTAAATAAAAATGGTAAAAAATTGTAGCAGATTTTTTTGAAGAGAGAGAAAGAAGAAAATAAGGAAAGGTGAACCAAATATAAACTTACCTTTCTTTAGACTTTAAAGAATCTACAAAAGTCTTTTCTTTGTACTCAAATCCATGTGGTCTTTTATCTCTGTCAACACAATCTCCGTCTAAAGGCGCATAAAATGCAACCCCACTCTTACCAAAATGTGGAGAAATACAGTCTTCATGAAGAGATATAAATGCGTCTTGCTTCAGTCTATCAATCTGCACATCTGCTGGATCTGTGTCCTGTTGCTTCTTCTTGTCCGGCAATAACGCCAATTTTGATATTCCGTTTCCCATTTTAAGATAAAAAAGAATTGACGACGTTTTTTTGAATGAACCACAACTTGATGGCAATTGTTAAATGACGTCATTATTCTTAGGCTTCAGCACCGGAAATGACATAAAAACGCGCAAACATGCATAAAATTCGTCACCGCCCTTTGACATAAAAGCGCATTAACACCATATAAGAAGATACAAAATAAGAAATGATTAAGTAATATTAAGAAAAAATATTGAACAAAATAATAAATAAATAAATAAATAAATACATTAATTAATTAATAGTCCTCATCACTCATGCTTACCCATGACTCAAATACCTTCCCGGTTCGTGGCTGTCATGTCAGTTCAAACATCTAACATGAAGAGGTTCTTTTCGGTAAGTATGCCAGCAGCTTTATGTGAAATAGTCCATTTCCTGAAAACTATGAAAGTTTTTTTTTCGTAGATTTAAATAGTGTATGAATATGGGTAAGAGTAACTGAATACAGGGAAAACTGTCATTTCTTGGATTAGTTGCTGCTTATTTCAGCGGTAGATTTGTAACAGTACACAGTTTTGCTTTTGCAAACAGGTTTTGTGTTAGATAGATATGTTTATTCGTGTAACTATATATGTGTCTATCATACATCTTAAAACATTCTGTTTATTATCAGTTTTAATACCTGTTTCACTGCACGAACCCATGTCTCAATAAATGACAATGAATAACATTTTAAACAGAAGAATCTATTTATCTTTCTTCTTATTGATTTATGAGTTTAATATATATATTCCTTATTTCAGTGAAAACCATGGTATCTTTATGTATCTTGCGTAAGGAAATTATTCACATCATTGTTTTTTGAGCATACATATATTTTTCCTTTTATTTTTCCACAAATAATATTTGAAGTGTATCTGGAAAATCAGAAATAAAAAAAACTTTTCCCAAGCGGGGAATCGAACCCCGGCCGCCGCGGTGAGAGCGCGGAATCCTAACCACTAGACCACTTGGGAAGTTACAAAAGACTCGATCAATTTTCAATACATTCAAATTTTTTATAGTCTGCTGGAAGAAAAAGAGATAATCGAGTTCATCTAATCGGTCTGTTTTTTATTAGACTAATGCGTTTCACTTATTATGAATTTGTCAGCATTTACTGTGACACTTTTTATTAATATCTATTGGTCAAAATGTTATTTATTATGAAATGAAAAAAATAAGTCAAAAGAAACCGTTTTAAAATACACGAACTTGTTCTAGAAATTTATCATTCATTCAATCAAACTTACCGAGAAAAGCAAAATGGAAGATATTGCAGAGGAAATTTGACATTTCTAATTTTAGGCGTTTGAAATAATTACAAAGCAAAATGTGAAATCGGTTTCAAAAGGAAGTAAAAGAGAATGGCTTCTCAATCGCAAGAAAATTGTCAGTGGTTGTCTGTAACGGAGGAGACTTTGTTTTTGCACGATGGTTTGATGCGCGTTACGGATTTGGTTGAACTTCCACAGGATGTAAACAACGCGCAAGATTCCGAAAATGAAGTCATTTCTTTCGACTTGAAAAATCCTGCAGAATTGAGTGATCTGTTACTTGCAGTTTGTGGCACTCATAATAATGCTTATGCTAAGCTGTTAGAGTACAGACTAAATGCCTTGAGAGGTTTGTGGAGTGCGCAGAAACAGTTGTCAGCAGAAGAAGAAAGTGAAAAAGAAAATAGCTGCACTGAGGAAACAATAGCATTATTGAAGAAGCAGGGTTTGTGGAAAGAACCAGAGCAAGCATCTTTCTCTACTAGGGTCAGTGTGTTGCTGGTTTTACCGCTGCTTCAGTCTCAGAGTCGTGTTGACCCTAATTTATGTGGTGTGACCTCTGGAGTGTTACTTGGTTGTCTCAAAGATTGTGCTCCACTCAGTCTTGCTAAAGAACCAGGGGACTGTTTGAAAGGTCTTGAAAATTTGTTGTGCAGCTGGCTTGGAGAGCAGAATGAATCTGGTAATAGCTTCGTGGTTGAGGATAAGTTGCAGAGAAAAACAATTGCCTCTGCATTGGTTGCATTGGCCTGTGCAAGGTAAATATTTAGATCCATTGATCAGAGGTCAGGTAATGGTTTAAACTCTTATTTTAATTATGAATATTAAACTTTTTGTGACGTTAGGATGGCATGATGTTGCAGTCAGATACTATCTATAGCAATGAATAAGAGTAAAAAGAGAAAAGGCTGTGCTGACAAGGTTGGCAAAGTATTGACCGCCAGGGAAATCCCAGGTGGGCAATTCTCCCTAAACTGGGCAGCACTGGGTAATAAGATATTTTGTGTTTTTTTCAAAGAATACTGAACATATTTACATTTATTACATGGCTAAAAGTTTTCCAGAATTTTCCGGAACCTCCGTTGTTTTTAAATCAACAGGGGTCAGTTTTCCAAATCGTCTAAATCCGTTGAGAAATTGCAGGGGGGTTGGGGGTAGACGCTTTAGCTGCCTATAGACGAAACTAGCCGCTGAAAAACATGAGCAGATTGGTGGAAATGGCAAAAACAAAAACCCCCTTACCAATAAAATTTCACGACTGATCAGCTTATCAAAGCATGGCCTTGAAATAAACAATCAGATTTGGGTCGTGCTAAAAATAGCATCTTTTGACCGGCTTGATACTATAATAGTACCAATAAGTGGGGAACCATTTGCTATGAAAAACACTTCCTGTATCGACGAAGAAGTGTGATTGAAATACAGATAAACTTGTGAAAAACTTATTAAATATAGCGCAACAATGAAGTTTTTGCCCACGGGATATAACACTGATGAACTGGAACGAAAACAAACTAAAGATGGAGGTGGCAATAGTTAAATGAAGTAGATAGCAACAGTGATAAGTGGGGATTATGGCTGCGAAAGCCAGACATAGCCGGTGTTGCTTTCTGTGACTTTTGTACTTAAACAATCAAATGTGGATAGTGCATTCATTTTTCCATAAAAACAGTGTTAGAAATAAGCACTTGCCCGATTGCCCGACAAAGCTGAAAATAGGGCAAGTTGATCTCGTATGTAAGTGTTCCGCAGGGCAACTGAGCCTTTCGCCCGTAAAACCCCTTTTCCCTACTGAAAATATCTTTTTGTGTTTTACTATTCCTTTGGGTTGTATTCTACTGAATTTGTTATCTCTGATTTAATTGGTCGGTACAATTGCATGCACTTTTTGATTTTCGTTTGGTCTCGGATGCCAAGATGGCAGCACACTATCCGATTTTTAGTTTTGCCAAGAAAAACTCATCAGCTGACGCAGAATGCGAACATCCAAACAAAAAAATGAAGCAAACTGAGACCAAAAAAGACCAGAAGAAAAAATACGAACAGCAATGCCGCAAACGTGAATTCCAGACCATGAATGAAATGTTCTTTTAAAGAAAGAGAATAAACATGATATTGATACTGTTTATGTAGTATTTTATACGGAATGGAAATGGCAAAAAAAATGGAGGGCTAATATTGGGGCAATCTAAAGTTGCTGGGGGCAAGTTAAACTTCAGTGTAACTTGCCCGCTGGGCAAGTTGGTCTGAAAAAATAATTCTAACACTGATAAAAACACAACTTTTTTCCAGTTCAGTGTTATGTCCTTTCTTTAATAGACATACTGATCTTTTTTTGCATGCAAATAGGCTCTAACTTGTATAGTTATATTCTGGTAAAGTAACAGAAAATTTTTAGTCATTTTTGAGAGTTACATGCTTATTTTTACTTTCACATGTAACAACTTAAGTTTAAGGAAAAGGCAATATCAGTCCTCCAATTTCCTGATATTTCAGGAGCTTCCGGGGGGGGCTTTGCCTCCCTCGTCCCCCTACCAGGGCTTTGCCCTGGACCCCCAGCCAAATTTTCAGATTTTTTTGTTATTCCATACTTTTAACCATGTTATTAACAGGTAAAGTAAACATAAGGATAGCACAAGTGCATTTCATACAAAATTAGTTCTGAACATCAACAACTAGCAGAAAACTAACTTAGAACCTTCCTCAGTTATATCGAAAAAATTCCAAATGGGGTCCTTTGGTTTCATGTTTGATAGAGAATGAAAATTTCCAGTTACACCAAAAAGTCACGTTTTCTTGTTTGTTTGACTAAACCTTTACTTGCTTTACTTGTAAAAACTTTTCACACACAGATTAGCTCAAATTCACTTTAATATGTTAGGTTTTTGCTGGTACTATTATAAAGAATCATTATATGTAATCCCCCTGTTTGAGCTTTAAGTAAAGTATATTGTTGCCTATACAAACAATAATCACTTCAAGTTACTTGTTAACACCTTTCTTTGTAAAGAAAATGCATCTCTAAATGCACTATATATTCAAAACATAACATAAATAGTATTATGCTACATGTATATTGAAAATTTTTATTACCCAGAAATGCCCAGTATTACCCATAAAACCCGGGTTTTCCCAGCATTACCCGCTGGGCTGAGCAATAGTCATAAAACCCGGGTTTTTGCCAACCTTGTGTGCTCATGTTCAAATCTTCTGATGTTCAACATTTATTTTAGAGTTTTCAGTCTTCTAAGTAAAATAAAATAAGGCTGTTAATTATTTGTAGATTTATTACTCAGTAATGAATGCTTGGTGTTTGTAATAATATGTAATAATTTAAACTGGGAAACATGTATTTTGTTATATGTATGACAGAATGATATAATCATGAATAATTAATAACAGAGTGCTGTATACAAAGTTGGTATATAAAATGCTCTACCTAGTTGCACAAGCACTTAAAATCTTAAGAATCCATTGTTCAGGTTCTTTTAAATTTAATTATAAACAACCAAGTATGAAACTTTTTCAGAGGACACCTGAAGACGTTCATCCACACAGTTCACCTTCTTTTGACACTGAAAGACATAGATGCCTTACCTGTGGCAGACATACTAGCTAAGCTTCTTGAGACTGAAGGGGGACCTGGGCATGTGCCCGCCCTGTTGGGTAGCAAACATATCCTCTGCTGGGGCTTTGAAGACTTGCTTAGTGGTACTGAAAAAGAATCAGGAGAGAAGGACAAAGGTTGGTGTACTGACATTTTGCTGCTAAATGAGGGATTCACTCCTTCAGAGATATTGAAGTGAATCTTGATTGATGAAACAGAGTAATTGTTTATGAAAGATGCTAAAAGACTCTAAACATAATTTTTGTGTACTACTTTGTCTACTGGTATATGTTTTACCTTTTAACAAGTTTGAGCATAGGTTGAAAGTTGACCAGTTAACACTCACTGATCAGATAGCAATGAGTAAAGGTTAATTTTCATTTTTTACACATACAGTATGTAACAAAATAGAAGGAGTAAAAAGATACAATATGTAATAAAAAGAAGAAAGAGTAGAAACTTATAAAAGTTTAACTCATTCAATAAATCTGAATAACTGGAATTCGACTTACATTTTGTTTGCAGGTGATGGGGAAATTGGTAGAAGTTTAGCAACAGATGGAGTGTTTCTGTATACAACTAATGCCTGTGGGAAAGGATTGGTAAAAGTTGGCTCAGGTCTTCATGGAACCTTGAGGTTTGTTTCCATACAGGTCTTTACACTGCTGTTTAGACTTACAATGTAACAGTGCTTGCTATTGTTGTGGTTTATGATAATGAGCTGAAATCTAGTAAAAACATGTATTTGACATAATAATGCTCATTTTTGAAAAAGTATGGTACTTCCTAGAATTATTTCTCAGCCAGTATAAATAGTTTTGAACTTGAAATGTTTTTATTTTGTCCTTAAAGCTGGTAAGTTAGTATAGCATTAGTAAGTTAGGCTTACTTGTGACTCAGTCATATTTCTGAAATAAAACTTCCTTAACTCAAAGTAGCTCAGGGATGACGTAAATTCCTTAAATTATCGAGGTCCTCAAGTTATCCGATTGTCATGTCATTCCGTGCAGCGATGTGTTATAATTACTGCTTGTGAAAATTCCAAACAACATATGACGAAACAGCATCAATGATGCCACGTTGACAATGTGCTACTACTGATTTGAATATCCCTGGCGAATTCTGCTCTTGTCTTTTGCCCCTTTCCTACTTCCATGATGGCTTTGCACTTAAACTTGAAATAATTAGTGCCTTCGAGTTAGCAGTAGGTAAATTAGGTGTCGAAAACAAACAGTTGGGACCACAGGTGTTCCTTGAGTTTAGGAGTTACCAAAGTTAGAGTAACTGATGTAAAATTTAGTTAAAACTAAGTGGAAAATGCCGGGACCACAGGAATAGCTCGAGTTATCCCGGGTTCTTGAGTTATTGATGCACGAGTAAACCAAGTTTTACTGTAAACATTTAAATTCTTCTTTACTCATAATTATACATGTACATTTCTGTCAGATTTTTTGATGCTGTTCTATTTATAAAGTTGCTTGTTACAGAATTTTTACAGAACACTTACAGTTTTTCTTTCAATTTCAGAGGATACATCTATGCAAGAAATCCTGAGATCGGCCCAGGAAAGGTTGCCCTTGGTGGGAATGCTCTCCTGTATAGACCACAGTCATACGATGCCGATACTGATGTACAAAATTTCTTTCAGATCCTGGACAAGCACACTCTAGAGGTTTGTGTGAATTTGGAATATGAAATAATTATAAGCTTATGTCACCTATTAGTAAATTTAATGGGATCTTTGGAAAGGCTATATCCTATCTTTAAAAAGCTCTGTGAAAGAAAAAGAAAAAAATAGAACCATTACTGGTTTGAAGAGGGCTCTAGAGGTTTGTGTGAATTTGGAATATGAAATAATTATAAGCTTATGTCACCTATTAGTAAATTTAATGGGATCTTTGGAAAGGGTATATCCTATCTTTAAAAAGCTCTGGAAAAGAAAAAGAAAAAAATAGAACCATTACTGGTTTGAAGAAGTGGGTTTTGACTGTACATGTATGTATTCTGTTTTATTTCCTACCTTAAATATGTCATGTTCTGAATTATAGCCGGTGAAAACTGTACCCAAACCTGAAGATTTTACTGAAACAGGGCCCTGTTCAACTGTAGCATTTTGTAGTGATGGTGCCTACTTTTACTGGGTTTGGTGCCCAGCCTCATTGACAGACAAGAATGCAAAAGGGGTACCAGTCTACTGTGAGACTTTCCAGTTTTATGTAAGAAGCTTGTGTTAATTAAGTGGTTATTTAATTAATGGAAGAAAGTTAAAGCTTTTGTTATTAGGAGGTCCTATAAATAAAGGGCATTTTGAGGGGACTCTTGCAATTTAACTACTTCAGACAGTGAAAGCATATTGTTACATACAGAAAATAGCCTGTGATTCAGGTTTTCTGATAAGGACATCTTCTTTCAATCCTATTGTATCTGATTTACATCATTCCCTAGTGTAGCAGAATTGTCAGCATCTAAAGTAATGATACTTCATCTTTTGAGAATTGTGCAGTTAAGAGTTATAGTATTTTGATTGTTCAGTTTAGATGTAAGATAAAGTAGATACTTGATTTCATGTGCATATTTGTAACAATGAATTTCATTTTTCTTATGGCAACTGTATTGACATTTTCCAGTAGTTTGATTCTATTCTAATAAGCTTACCTGGTTTGCCAGTTAAACATGTATCAGTATTACCATGAAAATTTGAATTTTTTTTTCTAGAATGATGGAGCATTAGTAATGCCACTGAAGTCAAGAATAACCCTTACTAAAAAGGATGAAACAGGGGGCAAATCTTTAAATGATTCCCTGATGTCAAGGCTGCGCCCAATGTACAGGGGGTCTGCCAGTGCCCTTGCTGCACTTGCTGGGACTGAAAATGGGGTCATGAAAAAGGAAGATGGTAAGCAAGTTTACTGTTTTGATTTAAATGTTCATCTTTACTTATTAAAAGTGGTTTCTATTTTTGTTGAGTGAAATTTTTTTAACATATTAGTGCTATTAATTCCCTATGTAATTAATTAATCCAGTAACCAATTATTGATAGTTTGTGGAATCAGTTTTCTTAAAGGAAATAGAAATCTCCTGTTTCTGACAAAGTATAGCCCAAATCCACAATGGACCAGTTAAAAGAAAAAATGAGCATTCAAGTTTTAAAAAGTTGCTGTACAAATAATTTAGTGTCTTAAGTAGGATAATAGAACTTAGATCAGTATGTATATGAGCACTTGTAAGTTCTGTAAGTATTCACTTTGTACAATACAGACTAGCCTTTTACCTAAATCGGTGCCAGATGATTTCTTGAGTTAAACATTTTTTGTGTATAATTTCAGCCTCTCAGCAGGCAGGGAGCACCAGTTGTGGCATATTATTGAAAGTTTTGGTGAAGACACCATTGTTTATTGAAGGAAGTCATGTGATCATGCTAACCTCGTTGCCAGGAGGGAATGCAAGCAATGCTGCAAGGTCTTTGTTTGGTAGTAGTGGAGGGCTTTCTTCCCTGAGATGTTAGTGTTGTTCGAAATTACAGTTGTATATTTGATAATGTAGATCTATATTCATTTAAGAGCATTTAAGCTCTTACTGTGTTGGAATAATAAGGCAGCCAGATGAGTGAATGGTGGTGGTCATATCTGTCTGTAGATTTATTGCTTAGATTTTATGTTATAAATGTCAAATATGATGATGGATTGACTAAAACTACTCAGTATACATGTAAGTTTTCTTCCATTCAGGCTTAACTAGTTGCTTTAGCTTGTCTCTATGCAGCTGTTATGCATAGCACATAAAAAAGTGTCTTTAAAGTTGCAGTTTTCTATATCTACAATCAGTAAGAAGTGGGTTTTAGAATAGAGCGAATGAGTTTGATAACTATGCCTTGTCTGATTTATACCCAAAATGTAAAGTTTGTTGACCACATTTTATAGGGGCTTAAATGCTAAAACTGTATGTCAAATTGATAAGAGAAAAATTGGATCTTTATCTCTTACATACATGTATATTTATGCTTCATTACAATATATAACTCTACTTTCAGCTCTAGCCACAAACCAGTGTTTCAGTCTATCTGATGGTCAGTTTACCCAGAGGCCAGACTTAATGGATGCTCCAAGTTGTGCCATTGCTAGAGGTGCTCCTATTGCTTCATTAGGTAAGAAATTCTGCTGTTGGCATATGTTTTTTTTCCTGTGCGACCAGTGCAGACCACAGTCAGCATGTACATTCCTGCAGTTTAATGATGGTGTATGCTGTTAGTAAGCTATCAGTAAATTCCCTAAAATGATAAATAAGCCTGTCCAGAGGGAATGATGATTGAGTCCATGGTTGAAATATAGCAGGTTCAATGTGATAGTGTTCCTTTCAGTGAAATAGTATTTCTGGGTCATCCGTTTTTCTCCCTTTGTTATGACAATGTTTTTTTTTCAGGTAAGACACATATTTCTTTATATACTTGATTGATTTAAAGCGATTGATGCACTGACTGGTCGAAGATGCATAAAAAAGAAATGTCTACACATTAATGAAATTCTACCGATAGTTCATTGTGAAGAACATATCTAAACTTAGTTACTGACTCATTTTTTTGTTACAAAAACTCTAATAATATAATGTTTTACACTCTTTCATTAGTAAAATATTTACCTTTTTAGTCAGGGGGAGATACTTTGAGTCAGGGAGTAAATATTTTGTTGCAACAAGTTGCTGTGGCTCAGTGGTGTAGTTTGCTGCCCTTTCTTTTACTGACCTGAAGGGCATAGGTTTGAATCCTGTAGCAATCAAACTTTTTTCTTCAGGTTTCATTATATATAAAAGCATAAAGTCATGTTTTTTTTCCATAGTGTATTAACTTGTCTTTGATATTACAGAAAATCATTTTTAAGCTAAATTCTGTGAGTCAGTGACTTCTCCATTTGCTTTAGCAGGCAAAGCATCTTTCACTTACATGCTTCATTTTTGTCAATTTGGCAATTGTAAACAGCTTTGTAGAAATGATTTCCTCTAGTAATTTTATGACACACAATTTGTCCTTTATGTATCCTTGTTATAGCTGCAAGAGTGCTTCATTGGTAATCAACTTATTAGTTACTATACTCCACCATTGTACCTTCAGTTTCTCAAAATTCATAACATTGCAGGGTTGATTTTAAATAACTATAGCCAGAATTATGTGAAATTGGTAACTCAGCCTCAGAAACTAATATAAGTATAAAAAAATAAATTCATACTATTGATGTTTTCATCATTTCATAGTCTTTTTACACGTACACTTTCTTCACTTAATTTCCTATGCAAAACATTGATTTCTCAAGTGCTTAGTTTGTTTCTTTAGTGAATTTATAAAATAGTGGCTTACTCTCCATTTTTATGTGTTTGTAGGTACATGTTTTGATGTATATAATAATGTGATATGGATGTGTAGCAATGATTGGATGGACCAGTTTTACAATCCAGGACACCAAGCTTCTCACCATATCAAGGCCAAACTCTGTATACAGCAGGGTATGCCAGCCAAACAAACAGGTAATGTTTATTATTATCACATACTTACTGAAGATACAGGCTTCATTACCTGAACTGATATGACTGTTCTCATCAGAATCCTCTATTACTCTCTCTAGTATTGCTGAGTTCATAATTATCATCACTCTATATTTGCCCTTTATATTGGTCCCCCATAATTTTTATGTTCCCCGAAGGGTGAGCATATAGTTGCTGCTTTGTCCGTCCGTCCGTCCCGTCCGTTCATCCGTCCGTCATAATTTTGTCGGGAGCATAACACAAAAACTATGAGAGATATCAAGACCAAACTTCATAGGTAGTTAGATCTCATTAAGGAGCAGTGCAGTGCACAAGAACCATAACTCTTGCTTTATTTATTTTTGAGTTATTGCCCTTTGAAATTTCTCATATTTATTTTTTGTCCGGGGCATATCTCACAAAGTATAAGAGATATGAACATGAAACTTTATTGGTAGATAGATCTCTATGAGGAAAAGTGCAGCGTGCAAGAACCGTAACTCTATTTTGCATAATTTAGGAGTTATTGCCCTTTGTTATTTTTCATACTTTAAAAAATACATATTAAACAATAGCCTTTTGGAATTGGCATTTATTCTGGGAGCATCCATTGGTTCTACTGATTTCTTGTTACATTCTACCTGTATTAGATAAATTCTACTTGTATATTCAATATGGATTAATTCACAGACGGCCCAATGTGTTTACCTCATTAAGATATTGGACCTTCAGTGTGCTCTGTTGTTGTTTCAACAGCAGAGTTTTTATTTCTGTTTTATGACCTTTTTGTTTAAATACTGTATGGTAGAATTTGCAAGATGCATGAGAGATACTGATATAAGATTATAGTATGAGTTGTTATAAAGTTTACTTTTCTTACAGATGATCACTCAGTCAGAATGAGTGGTGTGATTCATCAGCTGTTACAGCATGTAGGGAGTATGTGCCTTCATCAGATACACAGCGATCTACTCTATACACCATTCGGGAGCTACACAGTACAACAGTACCCTGTAGATTACACCAATCTGGAAAGAATCTGTGATATACTCAACAATTCCATATCCACTGGACATACACAGACAATTGTCTGTGCTTTGATAGTGTTGCAAGTAAGTTTAAAAAGGGATTTTAAATCATTAGTATCCCATGATTTATGTTAATGGATTTTCCAAGGTGTTTTTTCAGTGGAAAATGTTTAATAGGGAATCATGTTAAACAAAAACAAAATCAGTTCGCTAAACAGGTTTGATCCATTCTTGAGATCAGCCAAATTTATAAAAATCATAGAATAATTAAAATCAACTTTGTATACTTATTTTTGTCACTGAATTTTGCAACACTTCGTAAGTGTAAAATTTTTTAAAATATAGAATGTTTTATGTTAGCCAGACTGAACATTTGGAGCCATCATTTAATGTTACAATCAGAATTGAGTAAAGGTATAAATATTTTTATATATGTATTACAGCTTATTTTCAAGATGAGTGTATTTAAGCCAGAGAAACCATCTGAGCAAGCATTGGTGGAGAGAGCCAGGTACGGAATTGTCAATAGCTTAGTAAAAGTTCTGAAAATACATGATTTAATACAGCATTTGATTCTGGTTAATCATTATTATACAGTTATTAAGCATATACACTTGACAATGTTAAATAAACTGTCCCTTTGTGCAATAGCTTCTCATGTTCAAGATGCATTCAGCCCTTTCTCTCAAGAATATTAAGGTACAATGATAAAATAATACATAAAACTAAATGTTTAATGCCTTCTTTAGATTCTGAAACTTCAAGGTTGATATTTTTCATGAAATGGGAAACATTTTGTGAAGGGGAGAACACTTTTAATTATATAATGATGAATTTGTATCGCCTGTCTGTCAGTTCTTGACAACAGTGAAGAAATAAAACTTGTCAAGATCGAAGAAGTAAAACATCTCTCTATCAAAGGTTTAATCTTGAAGTCGGAGTGTTCATTATATACCTTAAAAGGTTATTATCCAGTATGTTATTTATATTTCAGATCCCTTGTGTGGAAGCTTGTGGTACTGGAGGGGGAGGAGAAACTTGTAGATGTGGAGAAAGTACAGAAAGAAGCCTGTATGGTGATAGCTAGTGGTCTCATGGCCCTCTATCCAACCTCAGACAGTAGGATAGAACTGATGAGCCAACTGCTCAATGGAGGTAAAATCTTTACTAAAAATCTCATTGTTTATGGATGGGCGCTTCATGTGATCATTGGTTGTTTGACATGGTGGAGTAATTTTTGTTTCAACAGTGGAAGCCTTGTGTGACAGAAAAATGAGCTGTTGATATAAGGTTGTGACACTGTTTAAGGAGAAACTGGGGATTTTATGCTAGTGTGTGAAACTTAACGAACTCATGAAGATATTTCAGTGGGATCTTAAGATCCATTACACCACTTCTGGTGGTATTAGTTTCCATCAAAAGTATTTAACCAAAAGCCTAGTGCTGACTATGGTAGTAGAATGGTTTTGATTATTGTACAACATTAATAGAGCTATTTTAACATTAATTTTTTTAGTTTAAATGTGCGCTATTTTAGTCTTTCCTTGATGTAAACATTGGACAGGATCTGACAACTGTATTTATATGGACACAATATAATTGATGCAGTAATTTCTTTACATGAAACTCCTGAATGAAGTTAAAACCAGAAGTTAATTTTCAGGGCTAATACCCTACAAGCTTAGCCTACATTAGCAGCAGGAATTAATGTATATGAAATAACATATTTTACACATTTTTTTATAAAGGTGACCATCCAGGATTGAGTTGTTTGAGAGATAAGTTGCTGACTGATTATACTGACCAGTTGAAAGGTCAGATAACAAAACTTGACCAGTTCTACAATATCAGGTATTTACTTAGTGTTTTGGCTACTGTGTTTGAAACATAAGGCTTAATGTATGCCTCAGTTCTATTTGTCAGCTTATGTTACGGAACTTTTGATTTGCTTATTCACTGACACGATTTTAAGAAGTTCATAAGTTGATAAGAAGTTCAGGCACTTGCGACTTCTCTAATATTGCTGTTTATAATTTACAGTGGTGAGCTTTACTTCAAGCTTGTATTTAAGGGGTTATTAAGTGGTCCAGTGTTAGTGTGCTGGACTGGTAATCTAGGGTTACAATGCCCCACCCCTCTACTAATATTACTTATTTTCTTGTTGATGAGACATAAAACTGAGGTCCCATGTATTAGTGCTATACACTGAGCATGCGAAAGAACAAAGTGTGTCTCTGGAACAGAATTTTTCTGTATCTTGCACTATCCCTCAAAACCTAAAACAATTTTACGCTTCAAGAGTGTTGGTCATGTAGCAAACTGGTACAACAAGTAGATAAACTCATGAATAGAAATAGAAACTTGGTTTTGAATTTCAGGCTTAGTGAGGATGTTACTTCCCTTCTTTTAAAGATGACCGTGAAAGAATCATGCAATCTTCTGCATAAAGCAGTGAAGGCAGATAAAGAAGAATTGGAGAGTATGCTGGCAGAAATCCCAGTAAGTTATTTTCTCTTCACTTTTTAGCTCACCTGTCACGTAGTGACAGAGTGAGCTTTTCTGATCACCTTTTGTCCGTCGTCCGTCCGTCCGTCCACAATTAGTTTGTTAACACTCTAGTGGTCACATTTTTGCCTCAATTGTCATGAAACTTGGTCAGGATGTTTGTCTCATTAATATCTCGGACGAGTTCGAACATGGGTTATCAGGGTTGGAAAACTAGGTTACAGAGCCCAAATATAGAAAAACCTTGTTAACACTCTAGAGGCTACTTTTTCAGTCCAGATATCCTGGAAATTTGTCAGAAAGGTTCTATTGATGATTTCTAGCTCAAGTTCAAATATGGGTCATCTGGGTTCAAGAACTAGGTCACACAGCCCAAAAATAGAAACATCTTGTTAACACTCTAGAGGTTACATTTTCAGCTGAAATAATCTAGAAATTTGTCAGAAAGGTTGCCTTGAGGATTTCTAGATCAAGTTCGAATATGGGTCATCTGGGGTCACAAACTACGTCACAGAATCCAAACATGGAAAAAAGGAAAAATCCTTGTTAACATTCTAAAGGTAACATTTTCAGTCCAAATTACCTGGAAATTTGTCAGAAAGGTTCTATCAATAATTTCTAGCTCAGTTTTGAATATAAGTTTTCTGGGGTCAAAAACTAGGTCACAGAGCCCGAAAGTAGAAAAACCTTGTAAATGCTCTAGAGGTTACATTTGTAGTCCAAATGTCCTTTAAATTTGTCAGAAAGGTTGTTTCAATGATTTCTAGCTTAAATTTGGATATGGGTCATCTGGGATCAAAAACTAGGTCACATGGCCTAAATATCGAAAAACATTGTTAACACTCTAGAGGCTACTTTTTCAGTCCAGATATCTTGGAAATTTGTCAGAGAGATTGTTTCGATAATTTCTAGGTCAAGATTGAATATGGGTCATCTGGGGTCAATTAACCAGGTCCATAGCAACTTTGTTAAAAGCAGTCATTCTCAGGTGAGTGATACAGGGCCATCATGGCCCTCTTGTGAAGAAATAACTCTAATATATATCATAGAAGACTGTTGCTGGAATGCTGTTAGCAAGTAGCTTATATTTGGTAAAGGGTTACCTCAGTAACTTACTTACCCATTTTTATCCTTATTTTGAGCAATGGCAGATAGAATAATTTTATGTGCTTGTAGATAAAGAAGAGATTCAAAACTTTTTGTTTTCCCTTCATGACTGAGTCATCTGAAATTGAGGATGGAAATACTGTAGGATTATCATTTCTTCTGGTTGTCTAATGTGCACGTTAAAAATCATATGAAAATCTACAATTTGAAAGAAACAAAATTACGAGCAAAACAGCTGTGCCATGTAGACCAAATTGTGTCTGGTCTTGCTAATAGGAGTTTACTGTATGTTGATCTGGAAATAATGTGTGTAGCGGAAATAACTTGAATTCATTCAATATGAAGTATGTGGAGTTGACAGATTTTCATTTGTATATTATCCATACACATAAAAAAATGATTTAAACATAAGAGAGTTGGATATTCCATAGAAACTGACAGTAAGCCAACATCAGTAAAAGAATTTGCTAACAAATGAAAAGAAAAAACAATATGGACTGTGTCGTGAGGTTATCAACAATGTGGTCAAATTTTACATTTTCAAATTTGTTCACTTTCAAATAATACACTGTTTTAAAATTAGTTGTGTATGCTTGTTATTGCACTGTGACTACCAGATGGTACACTAATACCGTATAAGTACATATTTCTGCGGGAACTTTATTAAAATTTCTGCTATATCTGCGGATGAAAACGAGACCGCAGATTTAAAATCCGCAGAAATTTAAGCCGATCTTGCTGTATGTTTGATGCAAATTCATGTGACATTGTTTTCTTCCGGTATTGTATAATACACTGTCCTTTAGCGTTGTCGGCTTTACTGCTGATTACTGGTTTTGACATTACATTACCGTTATATTATGATTATGTATTGGTATTGAATAAACGTATAGAAAAAAGTTTTTGACTTTTTTATTATTGTCCTGAGAAAAATATCGTGTTTCTTACCTTGATTTTCGCTCACCATGAATTAGTTTACCTGGGGGTTCTAATCTTTTCTGGCTTTAGTTGTAACATAGGTTCGCAAATAGGAGATACTTATTACTTGTCTTTCAAAAATGAGCATACTAAATTATTTTCGTAATAAGGATTAAGGATTAACCGAATTACTTGGCCCAAGGAAGTAAATGCAGGAAGTCAACGATCTGTCAAAAACATATTTTTTGAAAAACGGTAATACGGAACCACAGAAATAAAACATACCTATGCCAAATTGATGTTGCCGCAGAAATAAGGTACGCAGAAATTTAAGACCCCCTTGTTTTGATAAAAACCGCAGAATATTGAGCCCGCAGAAATAAGTACTGATATGGTAGTGTACTGATAGTAATAGACAATACATTTATAACATTTCTATTATTCATTTTCATATCATGGACGTCATACCATGTATCATGCAACATGCGATATACATGTAGTTACTTAGTTGTTATGATCCATATCAATGTTTCAGTAACCTTCCAAAGACTTTACTTGCATTTTTTTCATAGCATTTCATGGTAATTCAAAGAAGGAAGAAAAACATTATTTGCTTGCAGAAATTGTTAATTTGTGTATAACGTCAACAATGACATCATTTCCTTGATGACATCAGATTGACCAGATTGTTGATTTTGTCATGTCACATCACATACATATTTTCAGTTGTCCAGTCCATGTCTACGGTACCTTATGGCACTGCAGTCTTTCTTGCTCAGAGAAACAGTTCTGCTGAATACAGATGATGAAAAATCAGATGCTGATAAAGACAAAGAGAAAATTCAGGTTTGTACTCTCATTGATGTGTTGTCTCATCCATTTTTAGCTCACCTGAGCGAATGCTCAGGGAGAACTATTGTGATCGCTGGATGTCCGGCGTCTGTCTGTTGTCTGTCTGTTCACATTTGCCTTGTGTATGCGATAGAGGCTGTGTTTTTCATTGGATCTTTATGAAACTTGGTCAGAATATTTGTCTTGATGAAATCTAGGTTGGGATTGTATATGGGTCATCTGGGGTCAAAAACTAGGTCATGGGATCAAATCTAAGAAAAACCTTGTGTATGCGATAGAAGCTGTATTTTTCATCTGACTTTCCTAATATTTGGTAAGAATAATTGTCTTGATGAAATCTAGGTTGGGATTGTATATGGGTCATCTGGGGTCAAAAACTAGGTCACGGGGTCCAATCTCAGAGAAACCTTGTGTATGTGATAGAAGCTGTATTTTTCATCTGACTTTCCTAATATTTGGTCAGAATGTTTGTCTTGATGAAATCTAGGTTGGGATTGTATATGGGTCAATTGAGGTCAAAACCTAGGTCACAGGCTCAAATCTTAGAAAAACCTTGTGTATACGATAGAAGCTGTAATTTTCATCCGATTTTCCTAATATTTGGTCAGAATGTTTGCCTCTATGGTATCTAGGTTGGGATTGTATATGGGTTGTCTGGGGTCAAAAACTAGGTCATGGGATCAGATCTTAGAAAAAACCTTGTGTATGCAATAGAGGCCATCTTTTCCATTGGATTTTC
This sequence comes from Cyclina sinensis, assembly GCA_012932295.1. Lineage (NCBI taxonomy): Eukaryota > Metazoa > Mollusca > Bivalvia > Venerida > Veneridae > Cyclina > Cyclina sinensis. The sequence continues at coordinate 5,624,198 of JAAONU010000019.1, forward strand.
CTAATATTTGGTCAGAATGCTTTTTTTGATGAGATCTAGGTTGGGATTGTTTATGGGTCATCTGGGGTCAAAAACTAGATCACGGGGTCAAATCTTAGAAATAGCTTGTGTATGTGATAGAAGCTGTATTTTTCATCCGATTTTCCTAATGTTTGGTCATAATGTTTGTCTCTATGGTATCTAGGTTGGGATTGTATATGGGTCATCAGGGGTCAAAAACTAGGTCATGGGGTCAAATCTTAGAAAAACCTTGTGTATAAAATAGAAGCTGTATTTTCCGTTCGATTTTCCTAATATTTTGTCAGAATGTTTGTCTTGATGAGTTCTAGGTTGGGAGTGAATATGGGTAATCTGGGTTCAAAAACTAGGTCATGGGGTCAAATCTTAGATAAACCTTTTGTATGCGATAGAGGCTGTATTTTTCATTGGATCTTTATGAAACTTGGTCAGAATGTTTGTCTTGATGAAATCTAGGTTGAGTGTGATATGAATCATCTGGGGTCAGAAACTAGGTCACTGGTCAAATCTTAGAAAAAGCTTGTGTATGCGATAGAAGCTGTATTTTTCTTCCAAATTTTCCTAATATTTGGTCAGAATGTTTGTCTTGATAAAGTCTAGGATGGGATTGTATATGGGTCATCCAGGGTCAAAAAATAGGTCACAGGGCCTATTCTTAGAAGACGTTCTGTTCAGCTACAACAATGAAACATTAGATAATTTTGCATGCAGATTAAATCTTTGACCTAGATGATCTTGGCCTTGACCTACTAACTTAAATCCTGATTTTTATGTTTCTGTGGAATGATTCTCAGGTGAGCGATATAGGGCCATCTTGGCCCTCTTGTTAAATTAATTTCTAGAATGTTGAATGTGTTCAAAGGAATTTGAATGTTCTAAACATCAGTGACTGACATGGGTATTACAGTTCAATTCTTTTGGTCTAGACTTTTTATTTGGATTCAGAATGGTTTATAAAGAAGCTGAATTTTTTAAAATTTTATTTCATTCTTTATTAGCAATGTTAAAAGAACAAAGAAACAATGCAAAATACATAACTGTATATTTCAGACACTACAGACCATGGTACAGACATTTGCTGAGAAAGTTTTTTCAGGTGCCTGCCAGGTAAGTCATTTTATGAGTTACCGCTTGTACAAACTATATCATTATTTTTGAAAAATTTTTTGCCATTGCAAAACTTTTGTTAACTACCTTGATGATCTTTATAATTAATTTATACATTTATGGCTCCTTGAATATACATGCTCTTGTTGGCAGAAGAAAATATTTTAATTTTTATGCTCCCACAAAGTGGGGAGCATATAGCGTTGCACTTGTCCGTCCGTACGTCCGTACATCTGTCCGTACGTCCCGAAATCTTCTGAACGCAACTCCTCTTAAACTGGATGGCAGATTTTGCTTAAACTTCCAGGGATGAACACCTTAATGTGTAGATGGTTGTAAAGGAAGGAATTTTCGCTGCGACCAAATTTAACAGAATTATGGCCCTTTGTTGATTTTTTCACTATATACTATGTAGAAATTTTGTGAACGCAACTCCTCTTAAACCGGATGTCAGATTTTGCTTAAACTTCCAGGGATGAACAACCTTAATGTGTAGATGGTAGTAAAGGAAGGAATTTTTGCTGCGACCAAATTTAACAGAATTATGGCCCTTTGTTGATTTTTTCACTATATACCGTATAGAAATTTTGTGAACGCAACTCCTCTTAAACCGGACAGCAGATTTTGCTTAAACTTCCAGGGATGAACAACCTTAATGTGTAGATGGTAGTAAAGGAAGGAATTTTTGCTGCGACCAAATTTAACAGAATTATGGCCCTTTGTTGATTTTTTCACTATATACCATATAGAAATTTTGTGAAGGCAACTCCTCTTAAACTGGATGGCAGATTTTGCTTAAACTTCCAGGGATGAACAGCTTTAATGTGTAGATGATAGTAAAGGAAGGAATTTTTGCTGTGACCATATTTAACAGAATTATGGCCCTTTGTTGATTTTTTCACTATATACCATATAAATAATTGAACATATAAATTTTACATTTGTAATTTAATTTAACATGTACATAAGGTTACCTGTAGATCATTTTAGGTATATGTACAGAAAAAATCTTACATACAGGATATACATGCTCTTGTTTATGAGCACTTATGCATAGTGGGGGCATCCGTGTCCTATGGACACAGTTCTAGTTTTACTTTTATTAGTAGGAAATAAACACATATGTATTAAAAAAATGTTTAACCTTAAATACATGTAGTTTTATCATTGCCAGTACTGTTGGCTGTTTAGCAAGAAAGTTTTAAAGTAACCACCTTATAATTGTTAAAAATATAAGCCAGTCTAAGGTGAATGATAGACAAGTTATTTCTGCTAATGTTAGGTTATTCATAATACTCTTGTACTGTTGATTTAGAGAGTTACATGTACACCTTGTTTTATAGGTTTTAGAGATGTTACTGAACTGTTGTAACCAAGTAATTCACAAAAACACTGAAGATCTTGAAAATCGTCTCCAGGGATTAGAGAAGGTTGCAAAGGCAACAGTTTTAGGTCACTTGTTACCCTCTCTGATGACGGCCATGACACACAAAAACCTTCAGTGTCTCAACTTAGCAGATACCCTGATGTCTCAACTTGTGCAGTTGGTGATTCTCTCTAGTCAGGTAAGCCAACCAGGTTCTAGTTGTGTTAGTTCCATTTTTGATTAATAATGCACAGTAAAAGTGTCTGACCCTCAGTTGGTCACTTTCAGTGAGACTGTAGTTAGACATATGGATAAGCCTTGACCTGTAAAAGAAAGAAGGAATATTTTTATGGCTGCTTCACAAGTGCTGTGCCAGAAAATCATTTTCAGCTGAAGTTGGTATTGATATAAATTTGTGGAAGAAACTACTCACTCGAGAAAGACTTTTCCTTAGACAGTAATTAAAGCAGTTAATGCCCATGATTTATTTTACATTAGTAAAAATTTACATGTTTAGTTAAAACATTTATATGACAGACTGCCCTGCTATTGAAGAGCCAGGTACAAGCCATATTACAGGATGTGGAACCAGACCCAGACTCTGATGTCATAGATATCATAGGACAAACTGTGGAAAAGTAAGGAACCAACCTGCTTTACTATGTCATACAATATACTCATTGGGCCACAGTTGCTTATAGTGTATAGGATGTACTGGTGTTAGTTCATTGGGTGTTATATTTTAATCCCAGCCACATATTTAAGCGTGACCTTGCACTATGCATGTGATGCCATGCATGCAGAAGCATTTTACTGTGATCTTTCAACTGCACTTCATCATGTTGTTGTTTGATTAAAGTTTAAAGGGTTCACAATAACTGATACAAAGGCAAAGACTTCTTCTATTGGTGTAGAGTTTGCTACATAAGTACAGAATAGCCTAGTGATTTCAAGGGCCTCCACAAAAATAATGTTTAAAGTTGAATTACAGTATAGATATTGATCAATTTTGTGGTACCTTTAACACAACTTATAAAAGCATCTTAAGGTATAATGATTTCAAATGCTTACAGTAAATACAACATTCTCAGATAGATCGAAAAATGTTTATTTTTTTGTAAAATGAAATCTGTTATAGAGTGGATTTAAAGGATCAGGAGGAACAAGGTTTTCTGGCAGGCCTGAAAATCCCTGCTCCCTGGGCATCAGGTAAAACTGTGGAGAGTATCCACCCAGTGAGAGATAACTACAAGTTTAAGGAGACTGTACATATACCAGGTGCACGATGTCTGTACCTGAGGTTTGATACCAGAAGTGCCTCACAGTATGATTATGATAAGGTAATTCTTCAAAAGTGATCTGTTTCAGAAATAGTTGAACACTTTTTGGTTAACTTCAGCTTGTTTCTTTTACACTTGTTTTTACTAGTCACATATTTGTCCTTTTTTTATTTAAATCTATATTTCTAATGATTAAAAATGATCATTTTTTAACTTCATCTTATGGAACTCTGCATTTGAATAAAATTGCTTTTCTGGATTGATATTGTTCCTTTATTTCATTGTTTTATGCACATAAATTACATAAGGAATTTTCAAAATTAATATTCTACCTCCCATGTAGTTGTCATTGAATGGAAATGATTCAAAGTTTTGGTCTAACCACATTGTCATAGAGGTCATATTTAAATAAGAAATTAAATAATTGCTATTGATTGTACTTTATAAACAAAACAAAAAAGTAAATAGTGACAACCTCACCTTGTGTCCATGTAACTGTTTGGGAATATATTTCTGGTATGGTTTGTGCAAGCATTCAGTAAGCATATATTATTGTATGTTTGTATACTTTGTAGATGATACTTTATGCCGGTCCGAATACTACTTCAAAGAAAGTAGCAGAATATGGTGGAAACACGTACGGCTTTGGTAGTAGGAGTGTACTTGGATCAGGCTGGCCCAAGGATCTTGTCAGGGTAGGTAATGTTAGATATATCCTGCAATCTCAAAGTTACAGAAATATGTGCATGTATTTTTTCTGTTAACTAACATCGTGACACTTGAAAAGAATTGAGTATTCAGGACTTAACTATAAAGCCATTGGTTTTTTAATAAGCAATTATGAACTTTAATTTATAAGGACTCAAACTGGTATACTTGATTTGTATATTGATTTTATAAATGTTTACGTATATTTGGACAATACAGGTCTTTGTTTGCCATTGGAAAAAGAAAACTTTTGGATAAATGGTACATGTGTCTTATTGTATGAAGTTTTTGTTACATGTATCTGTCAAATGGTTAATTTGATTTTAGGTTGAAGGAGACACAGTGACGTTTTCATTTGAAATGAGGAGTGGTCGAGAACACAACACTCCTGATAAAGCCATGTGGGGATTTCTTGTAACTGTTAGAGCACAGGTATATGGAATTTCAGTTACCAGTTGTAATCTTTTGGTAGCATTTTAATAGTTTTGAAAATTTATGCATACATTAATGGATTTGACAACTGCCAGGCTTGAGATAATGCAAATCTTTGCCATTTTAGCAGAACATACAGTCTTTTTTGTTATATTAACTTCTAATCTGGGATGGGATATTTGATTTACTAGTATTGCCCACAATCATGTTGTTTTCTATTCAAGGTTTTCTAGAAACTGAAAGTTTTGTATATGCATATTTTAAAGTCTGAAGTACATTGTACCAATGCTCAAAACATAGGTCAGCTCTTGTTTCTTACAGTCACTTAGTTTTGTGAGTTTGAATTTTTCTGCATGTTTTCATAAATTACTTTTCAGGAAACACCAGAAGAAGTGTCCAATGGCCTGCCATATTTGGCTGATCTAGGCCTGGGCCTGTCAGTGTTGGCCTGTACCATGTTACATCTACTGTACCAAGGTCCGGAGAAGACAAAAGAGGAAGAGTCTTGTCAGCATTTGTTAAAATCCAAACTGTTACAAAGGTAGTTTGTTTTGGTATTTAAGGTGTTTTAAACTGTTTACTTGTGTTTAAAGAAATGTGTTTTTTGGAATGGATGATCATATACAGTAAGAAACATTTATGATATTTTTTTATTTGATAGGCTATGAACTAGCATTAGTGCGACAGAACAATGGTTGCAGTATCGTTCTTCTGCCTCATTACTTTTGTAGATTGTCTATGTTCAAGAGGAACCACTTTTTCATTAGAAAGCTACTCCATCATGTTCCCATACAAATAATTTATTAAGACATTTGGACTGTTACTACAAAACAGAAGTTTATCAAAATACAATAGGTTAGCTGTATATTGTTGAATTACAGATGTGTTTGGCAGTCTGAGTCATTCACTCCAGCACCTGCTTCACCCAAGATGCCTGGCAAGATGCAGACAGGTTCTGAACCTGACATGGCACCCAGGAGTCCCAAAGTAGGTGTTGAGTCCAGCATGTCACCCAGAAGTCCAAAGATACCAAGGATCAAACTTCCAGCAGAAATTCTGAAGAACCTGATAAGTCTGTCACCCAGACATCCACCCCATCTAAGGTCTAGCATGAAGTTAGTATGGCAAGAACTAGAAGCCTTTTTTGCTTATTGTCTAGTTTTCCTGAGATATAAAAAAGTTACAAAACTGCTTTACTTGTTATGTTGACTTCAGTATCAGACAGTGCAGCCTTAAGTAAAAGCCATAACTTTGTAACCTGAAGTTACTTGATTGATTTAGAATGAGTAATTAGAATGGGGTGATAAATGTTTAGGTAGGATATATTTAGGAATGTATGGTTATGGTTGAATTATATGGCAGAAATAAGATTAAGTTAAAGTCTAGGAGTTTGAATTACATGTTCATGTCTATGCAGACTTATCTGTTTATCTAATGCCATTTTCATACTCTTTTGACACCCTTTTAATTATTGTCAATGCTGTCAACTGCTGTCAATGCATTTAAATGTTTTGTTATCTTATTCTTACAAAATATTTCATTTATTAGTGAAGGGACAACTTAATGTTGACAATATGTATGTCTTACTGTTCCTTTAAAGGGAGGCAATCAGACCTGATGTGATACTGGAGAGAGTTGTTTCAGCTGTAGTGAAGCATCTGGGACTGGAGGAAACAGTAAGATTCTTTACACCATCCAAAGAAAGTCAGACAGATGAGTTTGTTCTACTGGCCTCAGTTATTGAAGAAATCTGTCGAAGAACTGACGCTCTTGTACGACAGTTGCAGGTGAGTTTTATTTATGAGTTACGCTTTCTGACTTTCGAGATAGTTAGTCACTGATGATTTGTCATATGTTTGTAAGCCCTGTTTCTTACCTCACTGTCTGTGTGTACTAGAAAGCTAGCAGTTTCTTTCATGGATTAGGACTTTAGTATCATAGAAAATGATGGTTTTGCAACAGTAGTACTGCTGAAGAGTGTAAAGTAAAACAAAGCCTGAATAAATGTTGTCTTGAGAGGAATAATTGGAATAGAGGAGCATATCTCTAGATTCCTTGTCTAGTGATATAGTTTAGAGTAAAAAAAAACCATGTTTTTACAGTTCCACTCGTTTCAGCAAGCCCCGTTCTCCTCCACTAACCCAGTTGACTGTCAAAATAGTGCAATGGTTTTAAAGAAATTGATATGTTTCTGAAAATTGAAAACTTTCCTGTAAATTGCATAGCATAAGGTAAATAAAGTGTTATTAAGTGTAGATAAAATAGGCAAACAATCATTAATGTTAAAGGAAAATAATAGAATATAAACAACAACAAATGTTTTCTATAGGTCAGGGATTTTTTTCACTTTTTTGTGAAACAGCCCATGTCTTTTCTGTTGTGAGTTTTTAAACTGTTAAAGTTCAAAATTGTGAAAAATACCATTTTACCGATAACCGTGCTTCATGTAACTTGAGCGTCTACTTGACTGGATGTTAACGATAAAAGCCGTCATACGGTATTTCTGTATGACGAATTCGCGGTCTCTGATCAGCAATTATTTTTGGCTAAATTCTTCAAAGTTTTGCCCGACTTTTAAGAGTTTTTACATCGATTTCATGAATAAACAATTTGAAATCCTTGATGGGAATTGTGAATTTTTCTTCATATTTTTGTGAAATTTTAGCATTTTTTTGGATTGTGAAAAGGCCGATATTCGGTGTCAAATTTTGAGTAAAAAAATCACTGTAGGTACATATATTTCATTTTGTGTAAGGCATGTTGAATGTTAAAAGAACATGTAAATGTTTTGATCTATCCAGTTTACCTATTTTTAGATCTTAAAAGTCTTACATTATCTTGCCCTGAAATAAGAGTGAAGTAAAGAACACAGTACGTGTATTACATATGTGTATAGTAAAGTGATAAGGCCTACTTCAAGAAATTGTTTGTCAGTTAAATGTTGTCTATAGTTTACATTATGTTCTCTATGATAATAAATGTTGGACAAAGGGTGGTAAGGTTTTATTTTTAACAGTGACATTATGAATATAAAAACAAAATGAGTAAAAGGAAAAAATACCGATATTGCATACAGTGCTGATTTAAGATACTTAACTACAGGCCCTAGCAGATTTAGAGCAGAGATGGCACACAGAGGTGTTGGATAGGAGAGAAGACAAAACAATAGAAACTCCACCTTTCTTCCATGATTTCCATCTGCAGGAGGTAGTAGCATTACTTTAATAATTATTGTGGGATGTCTGACAAAGATTGTTACCTGAAACACAGTGGAAATATGATTCTTTGAAATAACGGAAGACCTTACAGTTTTACATAGAATCACTTTTTTTGTTGTTGTTTCACATCATTAAAATTTTGTTTGAAACAAAAACTGTTAAAACTATTAAAACACCATAATTTAGTTCAGTTCCATCTCAGTTCATTTCATTTTCATTTGATTTGAACCTTAGTTAATGAATACAAAAAACAATGGCCTGTAATTTAACAAAAGGTCATTTGTATTGGTATATGACTGTAACTGTAATACAGTCTTGAATTATTTATGACATTAGCATTACAATCAATAGAGATGAATTGTTCGAAATATTGGACATTTGTCAGAGAAATAATGTTTTGTGTTCCATGATCTAATTGAGTGTGGTTCTCCAATGGACCAAAAAGATTCCAATTTATATACAACAGTTGTTTATAATTTCTTGACTAACTACCAATCTTTGTTAGTCTGATAAAACACCAGTCATCATTTATGGTTAACATTACAGTTAATTAGACAGATAGGCTCACATATATGCCACATATATGCCACATTTCAGTGAAATAAGTTTATGTCTTACTCTGTTTGGTTTGTGATATTCCCAAGGACCAGACAGATATTATGTACGCTGTTAAGGTCTGCATATGAGACCAGTACAAAGTGGTCTTAATATTGGAATCAGTCTTAAATTTGTTCTAACTTCTAGACTTTGGTTCTTTGGTTAAACTCACTGATTTTCTTGTGATTTTGAAATTATTGAAGTGGTCCTCATAGCAGATCTTTGCTGTACTTAAGTAATGTATGTATGTACCAGTCTTTGTTAATGAATGTCAGTAACCACTTTGTCAGAACAGAACTTCTATTTCACCCAGGTACTACACAATATACATGATACAACATAGGGAATTAACAAAGTCACAATGTTTGAGATTTTGTTTTCTGGTCATTTAAAATGGGAAAGGTATTGTGGGTGTTGAGGGGGGAGATAACATTAGATTATTAAAAAGGAACAAAACAAGTCTTAAGATACAGTACTGTGTGAAGTTGTGCTGCTGGAAGTATATGGTGTATAAATTAATTTCCATGAGAATCACGATTTATTTACTACTTATTACTTGTGAGAGATTCATGAATAAACTGATCAGCTGAGGCCATGACTAGTGATATGTTTTTATATGTTTTACAGACAAAGTTAAAAGAACTTTCGATGTTGTGCTTCATGAAAGATATTTCCATGGATACTCTGAAACTAGAAGAATCTGCCAAGGAACTAAGGTAAGCAAGAAAAATCTGTGTGACAGCACAGCCGAGCAGACTGTGCTAGAATATTTTTACAGTATAAATCATTAAAAAATTCAGCTGTCTTGTCAGTTAAGTTTTGCTACGAATGAAAGACTTTATACATTGAAAAATACAATTCCTTGAAAAAATTATCATGCTGATTTGAAGAATTACGGTTTGACTGAATCAGGTTTTAAGGTACATTTCCTTTTTAAAATGTAGAGTCATTTCACTAACAGTCATTTTACTTTAAAGATTACTTTGTTTAGAGCTAGTTTCACTCTTTGACAAAACTCCTACTTTTGCATTTCTGTATGCCCTCCCCTCTTCTAAAGAAGTCAGGGCACATAGCTTTGCTTACAGTAGATTGGTCATTAGACAAAATGGTTTCTGATCAGTAACTTCAGAATGCATAAAAAACTATACCCCACTCGTCGACTTCAGCATGATCCCCTGGTCAAATTCAAGCACACAGGGGATCATGCTGAAGTCGACGAGTGGGGTATACATGTTTCACAAACTCTTGTTTTGTTAAGGAAGCACTTGAAATCTCACATAGAATCATTTACATTTCAGGGAGAAGTTTGATAACGAAGTTCTGTCAAGTGACACTGAGCAGAAGGACCCGTTACACAGGACACGGCAGTTAGCAGACGGCATTCTGACACGGCTTGATCTTTTACTTCATGTCAACATATCCCCTGCCGACACTGGCACACTCACAAGAACTGTCTCACAGTGTATTGAAGCAATCAAAAATGGTATCTACTTTAAAATATGAATTTTGACATATATTTTATACTTACAGAAGTATATATAAATCATACTGTTTCTGACTTTGCTACTTGGTGCATTAAATTCTGTTGGTAATTTGTGCATTTTTGAAGAAAAGTCACAAAAAATAAAATCTCAACTGCCAGTTTACCATTGAACTTTTTAGGTTCGAATGTAATGGTAAGATCTGACACAGATGTATTACACTCTACAATCATGAGAAGCACATCAGCTCCCACTGGTGTTGATGCCTTCCAAGATGACACAGCCCTAGATTTCCTCAGAATGCACAAGTAAGTTACTTCAGAATAGACTTTTCTTGTTACTCTGAAGAAGCAGAATTGTATAGTAGAAATACTTACTGTTCTAACATACTTTTTTTGGGGGATATACATATCAGTTAGTTTTGAAACAAAACAAATTATGTAAACTGTAGTCATTTTTAAGGCAACTTAAATAGTTTTGGCAGTTTATGAATCCCAGTCTGGGATTTTCTTGTCTAAATCAGATTTAAACCTATTTATTTTACATCAATATAGAATGATTTAGATTGTATTATTTTATTGGTGCCATGACTTTTAAGGTAAACATTCAGAAAGTCATTACAAATATTCCAACATTTCTAAACAATTGATTTTCAAGTAGTGATTGGTTTTAACCTCATTGTTTATTGTAGAAGAAGACCCAAACACAAACAGGGTCCAATGTCCATCTTACAAGACCTTGTTGAAGACCATGATGAAAAGGGACTGCCTCCTCACACCATCCTGATTGGACAACTTTTTGCATTCATTGGAAGCAATCCTGAAAAAGCTGTAAGTTGTAAAAACTGTGCCTGCAATAGTGGCTTATGCAAAATCACCAGTGTTCTAGGTTAGAAAGAAAAGAAGAGCAAAAATTACTAAAATTTAAACCTGTTGATTTTAAGTTGAATTGGAAACAAGATCTTTCAACTTTTATAAATCCTATTTGATGGCTTCTTCCTGGATTCAGACCTGTAATACAGTAACAGTACCTTTATCAAAAGTGAGAAATGCAGAAAGTCACTGGAAGCTCTTTCCTCTGATGGGAATGGAAGCAGTGATTTCCAGATTTTTACGCTCCGACCACTGCTATTTCAAGATTATACAGTGTAGCATGTGCATGAATAGGTATGTCTGAATTTTGAAAAAGTAGGAGTTATTGTTATAATTTTTGTGTTATTTTTGGCATACTTGTATAGTCTGAAAGTAAATGAAATATTGCAACACATGCTTCTGTTGTATTTGTCTGAACTCTGAAACATATCAAGAGTGTTTACATCTGCTTCTATTACCTTTGCTAAACTCTTATTATTGAAAAAGTTGAAAATATTCTTCTGAAAGGGGGAAATCAAATCTCTTCTTGCAAGTGCAATCACAATTTTTGTACTACATGTGTATTTCAGATATCTTCAGAGGCCTTTCTGAACACAGCCCAGCTACGATTCTGGAGAGGCAACACGAGAAAACAAGCTCTAATTCATATGAAGGAACTGCTGTCTGCTGCATCCAGGGTGGGTGGGGCTACACATTTAGTGGCTGCAGTCACATCTGTCCTGAGACATGGACCAAGGTAAATCATCAGCTAGATTCTTTTGAGAAAAAGCATGCAAGGTCATGTTGTTAACATTGCCATTTATCAGAGAATTATAATTTTGAAAGCATGTCCTGAGCATTTATAAAAGAAAATAAAAAATGGAGTATTGTATTGCATACTCAAATTATAAAAAAAGAGCCCTGTGTCCATCCTGCAAAAGCTGACATGCTTCAGTTAGATGAAGAAAAGGTATAATTATAATAGCCTCTTAAAAGACTTCATCAGAGAGTTTCTTAGTTTGATGAAAGTAAACTCCTTCAGTTAAATTGCCCTAAACTTTTCATACTAGTCATTTCTTGGAACTCTTATGTATTTCACAATGAATTCTTCAGACAGTAAGTCTCAGAAAGGTTGGAAGAAATTCTTAGTCTTAAGAAATATTTATTGTTTCATTACTTATCTTAAGTGTTCTGTTTGAAATATTGTAGACATGTACATTTTACAAAAAACAGATGATAACTTGTACATTGTCATGAGTGCAATACTCCTACTTTTATTTGTTTGAGTGAAACAAAATGATATATCTACATATTGTCATGAAGTATTTTTACCACAGGGTTGAGGAGTTGACATGTGGAGGTATGGTGAACCAGGTAAGAGAAGCATTTGCAGAAACTATGACCTCTGTGGTTCAAGTGGCTGCCAGATATCCTATAGCCTGCTGTAACAGTATAGGGCTCCTCTGTATTGTACCGTACACAAGGTAAGTTATATATAACACAATATGTTCTTACAGTTACATGTGCATCTAGGTAGGGAATTTGTTACTGATTCATGTTGCAGAGTGATAAAATCATTATCTAAGAACTGTTTAATCATTTAAAGTTCAATGGCATTCTGTTTTGCCACAGTATATCTAGTCTCAGCCTTTGACTCTTAATTAAAAATGCTAGTGTTTCAAATATAGTGTCATTTCTTTTGTATTATTATTTTTTATATACATCCAGCAGTCAAATCTCAACTTCATAATCCTCTCTCACAGGGCTGAGGAGAAATGTTTGGTAAGATCTGGACTGGTACACTTACTTGACAAGCTGTGCAGTCTGGCAAACTACAGGGCAGACAGTAGGGAGAGCCAGTCAACTCGACAGAAAGTGTCAGGCCATGGCCTGGGCAGGCTTCCAGGTCCTGGCTAACCGATGTGTCATGTGGGAAACAGAGGAAGGTATATACATTGTAACTCATGGTGTCCTTCATTAGTATAAACTGGATTAAATGTACTTTTTCCTACACTCTGAATGAGTTATTGTGCTATGCCCCTAGTTTTCTGTCCATTAGTATGTTTCTTTTCAGGCATACATTGCTTGTTATTCTTGTAAAGATCACTTAAGAAATCAAGTTAAGTCAGTGCACTAGTCAGGATCAATCTCTTCTTTTGAGTCAGTTTAGAAAAAAAAATATTTATAGTTTTAGGTTTCCAGTTATTTTGAAATATGAGCAGAACTTAAGTTTTGTTAATATTTGTGTTTTAGTATGTTTAACCATTGAAACACTGGAACAGGCTCAGAAGCTTATGTTGATAAAAGAATGGTTGTTGTTGTAACTGCCTCTTGGGTGCAGATATTTTGATGAATTATAAAGTTCTGTATATCACAGACTATTGAATTATGGTAAAGAAAATAATGTTCTTTTTCTCACTGACTTGTCACAGTAAAGTTAAGGAAACCATAGTTTGAAAACAAAATTCAATTACCCAGACAATTTTATAGGGTCTGAGAAATACCAAAAACATAGGAAAGTAGTATGTATTCATATTTGTTGTTAAATCTCTGTGTGTACAGGTTCTCAGTATGAAGAGTTAGAACATTCAGGCCTGGCACGGCAGGTGTCTGTGCTTCTCACTAACCACCTAGCACGTGCAACAGAGTCTAACGGAAATGAGGCTGCAGGTACAGAGGCCCTGCAGGAGGTGTTGAGTCTACTGAACAACCTGTCAAGAAGTCACATGGGCAAAGCCATTCTCAGTCAACCAGCTTGTGTCTCCAAGTTACTGTCCTTGCTTCTAGATCAGAGGTAACTTTTTTGGCTCTAAGAATTACCGACACTCCGAAAAGTCTCTTGCTATAGTAAAATAGAGTTAAGGGATTGTCTTTCTTAGTATTAATTCTTTAATCTTATTTTGTGCAACAACCTAATTATTAAATCAGTTTAAGTTAATCTTGAAGATTCATTTCAGATACACTTGCAAAGAAATATTACATGGTTTTCTTTTGTTAGAGTATTCATGATAAAAGAATAATAACGTAGAAATCAAAAAATATTTTAAAGATATCATTTTTGTGCATTCATTTTTGTTCAAGGTGTCTGTTGTACAAATATTAAGCATTGTTAGAAAGCACTAGCTTGACTCCAGATACAGTCGAACTTGTGAACAAAGGATCGGCCAAGGGAGGAAAGAAAAATGGCCTTTGTTCGGGGCTTACCGTAGTTTGGGGATGAAATGAACTGACCATGCTTGGCTTGAATGAGAGACAAAGGCCATATTAAGATTGAAAGTTAAACAAATTCAGGAACGTATATTTAGCAATTGAAAAGAGATAATGTTACCATTCATTCATTTAATCTTCATTATCATCATCATCATGAATTTGTTAGTGAACAAATTACTTCTTTCACCTTAACACTTTTTATTTCAAATTTAATCACATTTAGCTTTTAATGTGTCTCCTTATTTGATGGTGATTATTAACGGCCACCATCAAACAATCCATTGACCATTGTTCACAGATCTTAACTGGCCGTGGGATGGTTTTCGGCTGACTGCTAACTGCAGTCAGCAGATGACAATTATTCACGGCCCATTTTAGAGCATTTTTGGTCAGGAGGAAATCAGATTGACCGTTGTCCACAGGTGACCACTATTCACAAGTGCCTGTTAGCACAAGCTTGACTGTAGTATATACTGTGCAAAGGAAAGTTACTCTGAAATTGTGGAATATTTAGATGAATGCCTGTCATATATATTTTCAGACCATCACCGAAGTTAGTGCTGATTATCCTGCAGCTCTGTCGAGTCGCCTTGCCTCTGATGGATGCTGTAGACTGTGAACAAGTAGATCTACCAAACTGGGGACACAGTCTAGTCTCTAGTCACTGGAGCACGTCCAAACCAATATCTGACCCACCTGCCAAAATAGTCTCCCTTTTACTGGCACGACTTGGGGATTTCTTAGTTCCTGGTGAGTGATAAATAATGAGAAACAGTATTTTATAGAAATTGATAATACTTCAAGGGTACATGTATTTTTTTAGTTCATATTGACACTTCAACATTTAAACTAACTTTTCTGCAGAGCTGGATTTCAAATTGATAGCTTTTACAGTTTTTGTGGTTGAAAGGATAGTGATAGGATTCTCAGAAATCCTCAACAATTTTGATTCCAAAATGAGAAAAATGCCTTGATTCATAGAAAAGCCTGAGCACCACTAGGTAGGTAGCTGAATACATCAGGTTTGTCAGCTCTTCTATGTGCAAGTATTTGATTAAAAGACAGTAATCACTTTTGAAAATCACATTTTTTCAGGTGATGTGGCCACAGTAGCCAGTAGACAGCAGTCGATTGATTCTGACCTGAACAAAGACAAGGACAATGCCTGAGGATGCTGTCATACAGAATGGACGTCTATCTGTATTCATACACAAACGAGAGGAACAATTCTCTCATGAGGTTATACAACCTTTACTCAGGTAGGTGCAGGTTGGAATGGTGTAAATTTCCTTATACATTGTTTAAGGTAATTGTCTGTGAGCCCTCTGTGACTTTACAATAATACATTTTCATGTGACAAACATGAAGCCAGGAATAAAATACTGAAATACATGTGTACATGTAGATACAAGTGTTGTGAAAGTATTTCACATAGACTGATGGGATCTTGGACACTTTTATTCCTGTAATAATACTGCTGTCCCAGAAGTGTTTCTTTAAAAGATTCATCCTTTTGAAATACCTCACCAAAGTTTATGGTTTTTTTTTTGATAATTTTATTTCAGTTCTGATAGCCGACCGTTTAAGCTAGGTGCTGGAGCAAATGTAGACAGAGTGGTCAGACTTGACAGAGAAATGACAAAGGTTTGATTGTAATTTATCACTTTCTACAACATAGAATAATATTTCAAGTGAAAAAAAGCCTTTTTGTAATGTCTAGTTTTTGGTGTATTTGCTGATACATAACACTGCACAATTAGAAAAGTTTGTTGTAAGAATTGTGATATGGATGAAATAGTGTATGTATCTGTAAATGTGTTGGGTGTAGTGGTTGGGTGGAAGACTATCCCTAACCCCTTACTTACCTAACAGAATTTTGTATAAGAATCTATAAATATTTAATATTTAGCATTTTGCTTGCAAGTTTTTTTGAACTGCATGTACATGTACTTGGATCTTTCTATGTGAACTACATGTACATGTACTTGGATCTTTCTATGTGAACTACATGTACATGTACTTGGATCTTTCTATGTGAACTACATGTACATGTACTTGGATCTTTCTATGTTAACCTTTCTTTTCTTATTACAGAATAATAAAGCAGAGATTGTGACAGAAGATGCCCTGTCAGCCCTTCGAAAGGCTGCTAAATGGGCCCAGATGGGGCTGGTAGTATCTACAGGAGCTCCAGTGGATACCCCACCCACTGATGTGTCATCTGGGGATAAGAAGAAAACAGAGAAAGAAGTCATTTGTAGGGATAAAAATGCTGAACTTGCAAGGCATGTATCTTTATAATTGTAGGCAGTAATTATACCTGCAACAATTGTTATGTAAAATTGAGTTACACATGTCATTGATATATGAATGTGTCATACTTTTAATTTACTACAACTCATTGCTCAGTCATTGGTTTGTCTCAGGAAACAAAATCAGATAGAAATAGGTATGACTTTCTGTATATCCACACAAAATAGTTCTTGTTAGAATCAGTGAATGATTCGTAACCCAGTAAAATGTATTATAAAGGCAGTGGAAAAAGGATAGCAGAAGTAACAGTAGTAGTTTTCATGAGCATTTTACCTACATGTAAGTTCAGAAATAAGTAAATAAATTTATAATAACATTTGATTTTAGGACTGACCCTGTGCGACCATTTATCAGTGGTCATGTGGCCAATAGTATGGCAGCAGAGGTTATAGAACTCTTACACAGTCTATTAAATAGTGTTAACCATCATAGTGCCTCTGAGAAATCCTGGTCAGATGCTGTTCAGAGGGTAAGTTCACATATTGATTGTTCAGTGTAATACAATAGTAAAAACTTTTAAATTTGCACTGACATACCAAAGTATTGCGCTTAGCTATGCATATGTCTGTTTTAATAAGAAATTTGTTTGGTTTTTTTTGTTTTTTTAACTTCAATAGTTCAGTCACAAATTTTTGACCTCATTTGCTCTGTATATTCCTGATTCTTTTAAATGCCTTGACTGGTTTACCTGTTTATGTTAATTTTAATAGATTTCCAAAATTCTTAAATTGGTCACAGTCAACAGAGTCTATCCTTTTAGTACCAACCAGTGTTTGACTGGTTTACCAGTTTTTGTTCAACTTTATAAATGGTTCAAAATTATTTTTACTATTAACAGTCAGCCAGAATTGTTCTTACATTCCAGGTGCTTACAAATGCCTTGACTGGTTTACCAGTGTTGTTGAATTCTATAGATGGGCTTAGTTCACCAAGGTGTCACAGTCACCAAATGATGTCAATGGCAAGGCAAGTGAATGCTGCCCTGTGTGCACTAGGTGGATTCCAGGAAGCCATCAAACCTGGCTGCCAAGTGGAAGTAAGTAGCTTACTAGATATAAAAACTGCGAAAAATACATACAAAGGTTTTATAAGATCTGTGAATACAGTTTTATTACCTTTTGTTGGAAGTGGACAATTCTGATTCAAGTTTGTTCAGTGGGAATATGGGATTAAGCAAGGACTGGTTAACTATTTTTCATCAGTATAGTAAAACAATCTTACAGCTTTATGATTCAGATGTTAGTTACTTGAAAATAAGAAATATTTCTGCTCAGACTGTCATTGCAGGTAACTATGTTCCTTTTTTTAGTATAAAGGCAGTAGATGTACTCATTTTTCTTTTTTTGCATTTCAAAAATTCCATCATGATTAAACTGATTTTTAATATATACATGTATATCACAGGTTACAGGAGAGGTAGAGAATTCTACAGGCACTGTTGTGAACATGTCCCAGCAGACAGGAATGGTCAGTATCAGATTAGATCCTGACCCTGAGGGAACCTATTCACCAAAATACTCAGAGACTATCCAGGTACCATTCAGCAAGGTTCAGCCAAGTAGAAATAGGGTAAGTTTGAAAGCCTGTAACTATAACAGGTGTAGCATCAGTTGAGGGTTTATTTCAAAATAACTTTATCTTGATGTCATTTTAATTGAAAAAAGAAATTATAGCCAGAAACTTCTATATTTTCTGTCTTTTTCAGTTTTCAGGAGCAGAAACTAATAAAATGTTACGATGTTTGATTTGAAATTAGAATTAAAAAGAAAGAAGTTTGAAAAAAAAGTTTTTAAAAAATGAAGTAGCTTCTTACATTCCTAAGTTCAAACATAAAATGGGTCCTTGCCCTACAGCCTGTGTTTCATGTGAGGAAGCAATTTGTAGAATACCAGTCATTGAGTGACAGTAGTATTTTCTTTTAGAGACATCCATTATACTTTAGAGTAAACTTAGAATAAGGAAAGTTTACATGTTAGAAGACATTTGTTTTTCTGACAGTTTCAGTTGTCATTATGCTTAATATTAGTGTTTGTTTGATATCTGCAGAAAGGTTTGTTTATTTTAATTCAGATGTTCAGCAGTCGACAGCTGTCTATGACAGATGCCATAGTTACAGCCATGCAGGCCATTCTTCTGCCTCATGATGACAATGTTTCCTCTTTGCAACAAGTCCTGCCATTGGCTGATGATGGCAACTGCATGACCAATCAGATTTGCCGTGTTGTAGCAGAGTTAGAGACAAGAGCCTGTAGAGTCCTAGCACTTTATCTTCAAGATATTGATTTTACCAAGGAGTTTATACAGCACTGTGGATCCACCATTGATATGCTCAAGTCTCTTGCAAAGGATTGTAGTACAGGTAAAACTTTTCTTTATAAGATGATTCATCATAAGGTACATATAAGAAAATATTTTAAGTTTCCTCTTAGTTAGATCATAATCAAAATCTTAATGATGAAACAGAGGCAGTAGCAACTGAGGGAGATCTCTTCTTAACCAATAAGATGTCACTTAGCCCTTAGCCTGCTAAATTTATGAAGCAGACTTGTCTAGCCTTCAATTTAGGCAGTACCATTTACCATTTATACGGGTAGTAGTTGGGAAAATACTGACTGAATAGTGAACAGTGCAGACCATAAACGGACTGCACAGGTACAGACTGATCATGGTCTGCACTGGTCACAATGGCAGAGTCAATTACCACCAGCAGAATACAAGTTAATCTGATGTTTGTTTAAAAATACATGGTCAAAGTCTGCAAGAGTTAACATATCTTATATATTCATAAACTTATTTTTGTTATAAAACAGATTTTACTATTTGTGGATTTAATTTCACACAGGTGCCAGAAAGCCAGTGGTTCAGTCTCACTGCGATAGGTTGCGAACACTGTACAGGGATTGTGCAAAGCCTCCACCACCTCCCAGTAAAGTGGACAATAGGGTATTGTAACTTATTTATGTCTGTGATATGCTTAATATCAATGTGATTTGAATTTTATGTAAGGTATGCAGTGAAGTGAAAAACTAAACATGTACTCATTTTTCTAATTCACTTGATTTCGTAGACTGTTAACTTTAGTTTGATACCTTAAAATTGAAGAAAATAAAAATTTGGTACTATTTTATTATGAGTAAACCAGGATACACTTTGAATTATACTACCTGTAATCAGTAATAATTTCATTAAAAAAAACCCTGAGATGTTGACTTGTCCAATATCTTTTGGCTTGATCAGGTTTGGGTGAAGCAGGCAGCACTTCCACTGTGTTAATGATAGTGTTTCTCCTTCTGTGTTTGTTTGCCTTAGTTAAGGATAATGATAGTTTGATTAATGTTTTCTTTGCTACAGAATAAGGAGATGACATGGGACACTAGTCGTAACTTTCCTCCAGTCCGAGCATGTCTGTTCTCCCACAATCTTACAGGGGTTACCTTCCTTGGGGACCCTAGTGCAGGCAGTGGTCTTCCAAGAGGAACCATGGTGTATGCAAATATACCCATACCATTACAGGTATATTTATTCAACCATTTTTGTTTAAATCCATAGGTTTAAATGCCTAAAGGTAAAGGTTTCTTATTTAACATGGGTAGTCAATGAAAGTATCCACCTGGCGTGGATGGAACAAAGAGCCCACAGTGTGTTTTTTTTACATCCCAGATCCCTAGTCTATGCCGATACTGCTGGAAACAAAACCTGGTGAGGTTACCATGAAGTCCTGTGAAATCAGTCGGTGACTCAGTCACTACCTAGAATCAAGCCCAGTTGCTACCTTAGTAACCCAATGCAATAACCACTCAGCCACCTAGTCACCTACATTGTATGCTATGCTTCTGCTATTGAATAGAATGTGTTGTTCATTGCAGCAAGGCTAAATGATACTTAAACATCTAGTTTGTTGTGACAGTCATACCTAAAATGTTAGCAGTATTGATAAAACACCATGCTGGAGTTTTGTGATGTCATAGACACACACAAATTGACACCCCAAAAATAAAGTTTCTTCGAAACAAATAAATATTGTTTGGTTTTACACAATTATCTTGAGAAAAGTATACCTGGTAAATCTAAAATGCAGTCTTAGTAATAAAACAAAACAGAAAGGACATGTATTTAGCTTTTGAAATTTCTGTTTGATATTCAGGCCCCATCCTTTTACTGGGAGTTAGAGATCTGTTCATTTGGAGACAGTCAGGAGGAAAGCTCAGCTTTTGTCTCATTTGGGTTTGCTCCCCCAGCTGAGAAGAAAGATGGAGCCTGGACCAATCCTGTTGGAACCTGCCTTTTTCTCAAGTAAGTTGTGCAATCATCTCCAATTACTGAGGTCATAAAGTCCAGGATTTCACAAACAATCAAAGTATATGATTTGCTCTGTTAATATGGTACTGATAGAAAGTGGTTTCAACATTTATCCATACACTTGAAAGGCAATTTTTGGAAAGGATTAGTGATAATTGTGCAGATGTGTTATTTTTAATGAGTTTTCTGAAATTCTTCTTGATATTCTTTACTGCATAGATTTTAAGATAGCTAAGCATTGATATTGTTTGCTTTTTTCAATTTGATATTACAGTTTCTTGGAAGAGAGTTTGAAAAACTTACTGATTGACTGAGTAAAACTTGCTTATACTTGATACAAACTTGAAAAATAAACTACTAAACTACAGAAATATTGTCTCTGATTGTATGAAGTGTGTGATAGTTTTCAACACAAAAGCTCAGTAATGTATCTTTGCAAGGCGAAATTTAAGTATTTCTTCATGCAAACATGTAATGATGTTCTTTTAAAAATATGTACAGTCACCTCAGTTGTTATTTTTCTGCATCGTCTAATTACATGTATACTGCACTGGTTGCTAAAGATGTTATCCACTGTGACTTACTTTATAAAATATTTCTCTGTGATGTTTTACAGTAATGGTAAAGCAGTCCATTACAATGGTGCCAGCCTGTTGCAGTGGAGAAGTGTGAGATTGGACTGCACTGTAGGTGCGGGTGATATTGCTGGTATAGGCTGGGAGAGAACTACTGACCCCCCAGTACAAGGAGAGACACCAAAAGGAAAGGTGTATTTTACCTTCAATGGTAGGAGGTTACAGCCATGGATAGATGATGTGGCTGGGGCCATGTATCCTGTTGTCCATATTCAGAAGAAGGTAGGAAGTCATGATGACTTTTCTTTGTTTTATTTACAGATGTAAAAAGAATAGCTGGTTGTACTATAGAACTCTCACTGTTATCATTTGGTCAGATTGTCTTTAGGCAAGGGTTTTAAGATGCAAATATATTGGCTGTTCTGCACAGGTTGATAAGAAACTTCTTATATGTACTGATCTTGGTTGAAGTTTATATATAATATTATTAATTACTCCGACTCAGTAAAGGGATTGTAGAGTTATTTGCCCACAAATATGCAAGAAGATTGACTTCCTGCTTTGTGTATTCATGCATAAATATCGCTTGGACAAGGTATTATTCAGATATCATCAGGTCATACATGAATGAATACAGAGTATATTAATATGTATGTTTTGGTTTTCAGTCAACGAGAGTGAAAGCAAACTTTGGTGCCAGACCTTTTGCATTTGCTGAAGGTCAGCAGCACAGAGAGGCAGCCGATGAGGCCAATGACCTGACAAGGGAGATAAGAGAGAGTTTCGGACATTTGCCCTTCCATACTAGTTCAGACAGTGAGAGTGAAGGAGCTGTGACAGCCCCATCAACCCCCAGTAACCCAAGTGAAATGAGTGAACTTAATCTCCCTGCAGGACCTCAGTGTAAAACTGTACCAATACCAAAACCATTGAAGGGTAGGTACTTGTTGAAAATTTCTTTCTTGTTCTTTGTAATTTTATGTTTACTGGCATGAAATTCAGTGAACAGATGTTAAACCATTCAGTAATTATATTTTTGATTCATGATGAGTAATCAGAGAGTTTAAACAAAAGTTTAAATTCATACTGGTAAAATGTTCATACTGAAATATATTGCCTTGTTGGCAAACACTAGAAGAAATACTTTGTCAGTATGTAATATACTTCACATGTTGTTGATTGATAAATAGTAATTATTAATTTTGTTTCTGCATTTTTAGAAATCTTTTAAATGTAACATATATTTCTTAAGAAACTGTTTGTTTTATGTTAATATTATCTATAAGGAAAGTTGTACTTTGAGACTAAGTCAGGATTATATCAGGTAACATATGTTTCATGACAGATATACATGTATTAGATTTCATAAGTTTTAATAATTTTTTCAGAATACAATCCAGAAAACTGCAAGTTCTACAAACTGTTTTACTCGTATGACAGTATGATAACAACAGGGCCGGACCCCAAGGCTCAGCTTCCAGCACAAGACACATTGTCAGACGAGGAGTCGAATGAAGAAGAACAAACCAATGAGGACCACTATGCTCTACTGGTAAAGGCATGGGAACAAAAAGTGTTTCCTGTGATAAGGAGAAGGTTTAGGAATGAAGCTGAGAGAAAAGATGGACTGGAGCAGATTAAAGGGGCCCTGCAACTTGGTAAGAGGATAATAAAAACATTGTTTAGAAACTCATACAGTTTATCTAAAAGGGTAGTAGAATTTTTTTTTTTACTGTGAAACAATTTTCATTAATAAAGTTGACTTGAATAAGTCTTCAGACGTTCATTTTGTATCTAGTAGCTCATTGAAAAAAAAATGAATAAAAAAGAAACAGGAATAATTAAAATATGTTCTTTTTTATGAAATTAACAGTCAGAAAGAATGTTTTTACTAACCCTTTTTTCTTGATATTGAAGAGAGCGAGTTAGATGGAGTAGATTTTGTTTTATTCTGTGAAACCCCGAAGTGGAAATAACTGTAAAAGCTTGTTCATCACAGATGGGTTGTCAGCTTTCACATTTCTTCTCTTTTACCTTTGAAACACCATTTAAAACAAGTTTTAAACCTACCACCTAATACTGTAATAACAAACATAGCTTTATTGTCAATTTAGGTATGACAGATATTGCCAGACAGACCGTAGAATTCCTGTATGAAGAAAATGGTGGAATGCCCCGTGATTTACACCTCCCGACTATTGATGATATCAAAGAGGACTTGGCAAAGTTTACCATAGATCGTGTCCGGAAAGGAACAACTGTGGTGATCCGAGACCCAACTGCTAGTAGCTCAAGTGGGACAACTGTGTTGCCAAAGTTTGCTGTAAGGTCAATGTTGAAGACATTCGGATTAACAGGAACCGTTCTTGATGTTGAAAATGTAAGAACAACTTATTGAGTTATAAGATTTATCTAAACATCCAGGCATTTTCTCCATGCATTTTCATGTAGAAGTTGAATTGTTAAGATTTGAAGTGAAAATACTATACTCCTTATCTTTGTGTGTACCTGGTGGGAAAACCTAATTTATAATTGGTATTGCTTAGCTAGTTTGACCTTGTCTGTTGTGTAAGGGGTAAAGTCAAAGATTTTTAATTCTGTGTAAACCTTTCACTGATTGACAATAAAACATTTGAGTTCTTTTGCTCCTTGCTCTTAATGTGAGAAAATAGGCAGTTTGCCAAGGAAGAAAAAGCACTAGTCATTTGATACTAATTATAGCCTATCCAGCTACTAAAATTTCCCATCATTGAGTAAAATTAATATAGAAAATAATGAAGTATTTTGTTTTCAGGCCAGTGAACTTGTGCAAGTGGAGACATATCTAAGAAGTGAAGGTGTGCTGGTAAGGTATTGGTATCCTCTGAACATGTTGGAACGTCCTCCGCAGGGAATGAGAAAATCAACAATCACAGGAGGACAGATCCTCGATACCAGCAATGTTAACATACACAAGTAATAAAAAGTCTTCATTTAACCTCATTACATTTTTTAATACCTCAGGTGTTTAGAGCAGCCCACAGGTTTTCAAAGCAACTCATAGGTGACCAAAATGGTCTGCAAATGTTTAAAAAAGAATGGGGAATTAAGCTTTATCATAATTACAACTGAATAAATTGAGAATTAGCCATTTTTCTACAAAATTGATTGTAGAAGTTTTAGCTGTTTTTCCTTTCAGTGTTATTGTAACAACATGTTTGTTTTTCATGTAAATTGATTGTAGATATATATGTACAATGTACGCCTGGGTTTTCTTTCTGAAATCTTATTGTTTTATGTACAAAGATGCACATTGTTACAAGACCATTTTGTAGATAGAAGATTAAAAATTTTTTCTGAAAGATGGAAATGTATTCAGATTTCATTGATCCACTATTATTCCCTAACTTGTTTGATAGCTGTGCATGATGTATGTTTTTCAGAGAACTGATCAGGTCAGAGAGAATGTTGGCAAGAATGTATTGTAGAACAGCCTTACTGAAGTTGATAGACCACTGTAACTCTTCAGCCATGGAGGTGATTTCATGTTCCCCGAGCCTTGCTTCAGGAATGGCTGCAAGTGCAGCACTGTTACAAGAGCTTGACATTGAGAACATACAGTTGTTATCCAATGAGTTGCTCAGAGCCCCACAGCCTCATGGTACCATCACAGCCAAGTCATTGATGCTTTCTGATTCGTCAAAACATTGCCTGGCTGCCCAGAGTTGCTCCTTGTCAAATCTGCTGTATGGTAACGTTGATAGGTAAGTTAGTGCTTGGATTTTAGACTTACCACTGTAACCTTTGTATTTGATTTGTCATTCATAAAAATAAAAAAGATATATATCTGTATAAAGATCAACAGTAAGTAAACACAACAGTTAAAAAGTAGCTTATTTGATCTGTGATCAAGGACTTGGTGCAAAACTTTTGAACTTTCTTTGAAGCAAGGAGGCACTGAAGTTTGCTCTGAAAATGTAAAATTTGTTAACAACAATGAGATATAACAAAAATAGACTTTTCAAAGAGTAGTCTTCATAAGAGAGGTATTACCTTTTATAACTAAGGAACATCCTATAAGTACCTGTAATGAATCTATCAAGCCTATTGAGGTCATATAGGGACTTAATACTGCAGGAGATTATTGACAGGATTTTAGTGGGCTTGGAAATAGACTTAGCTGGATTTTATTTCTAGTGGGATTTTTTTATTGCAAGGGCAACTCTGACCCATGAGATTTAGAAAGACACTTTGCTGCAGGGTTGAGAACTAGATAACCAGATTTGCAGTTTTCTAAATCCCTTGAGTATGCCTCATACCCTTGATGGGGCACAACTTTAATAGGTGCATAACTGGTGGCCTTTGAATCCAGGTGGCTGCTTGTACTTGTTTATGTGTAGAAGATCAAATATTAAACTAGATGTTATACATTTCAGATTAAAGAAAGAGCTAGCCATTGCCATAGCGAGAGCAGCAGGTCAAGGAGAAGATTACCTGTTTGAACTGACCAATCAGATCTGTACATGTCTACAGGTAAACATCACTTATGGCCCTGTCTTATATCATCAAAGTTCTTATCCTTGAAAGTTTCACATTTAAGTTTGTAAATGTGCATTCATGATAGAACTACTGCCAAATATTTAGATTTTTTTCTCAGACCATAAGATGATAAGTGGGTTCCTGTTTGTTAGCTCTTAGACTGAAAGCACATAATTATAACAAGAAAAAGGCAAAGATTTGAGTTTTGTCCTTGCCCCAGTATTGTTATACTGGATGGAGAAAAAAAAGTTGTAAATGTCTTTCTAAGTTATCCGCCATGTTGCTAGTCACTTATTTATAGTGCATTGACTATTGGGGGTAAAGCATCCCCTTAATTATTGATCTTAATACAGATAATAGACCTGTCAGAAGATAGACATTAATATGCCTACACTACAAAATTAACAGACTGTTTAGCATTATACACAGTTATGATATAAATGTAGTATAGTTTTGTATCAGTTAAAGAAAAATGATTATTTGATTTATATATACTCTTGCTTGTACATGTTTATTTCTCCTGTAAACAGACTGCACCAGAGATGTTCCCGTATGAAGAATTTCCTGTCACAGAGGCGAAGACACAGACAGACATCTTCTTTCCCGGAGCTGCTTGTCTTGTTGTCTCTTGTAAAACAGACCCTAAAGCTACCAAGAAAGAGTATGTATTGTTTCTGTAGTAAAATTGTTTAATTTTACATACCCCAACTAGTAAGACATAAGTTTATCATTTAACTTAAACAGTGAAAATAAAGTTTTTGCACTGAAATTGTTCAGCTCGGCTGTTAGTGTCTACAAACTGTTTAGTGTTGGGAAAACTTAATCACATCTCTTTTTCAGACTGCAGATATAAGTCCCTTTGCTATAAAATACTTAGTTCTCACCTTTATAATGTATACAGCATATTTTATCACACTACCTATCCTCAAATGATGGTTCTTTCTTTGAGAGAGAATTTTAATTGTTATTTCCATTCTGTAAAACTTCAGGTTGTATCACTGAATCTTTGTTTGAAGAAGTTACTGATTGATAGAAGCAGTGCAGTTTCTAAACAAGCTATGTATATTTCAGAACTTCTCTGTACAAGTCTCCTTGGGCTCGGATCTATTGCTACACAGGCCAGAGGATCAAGAAAACTGGTCAAGTATCCAAGCAGGAGGTGGTCAGCTACCCAAGGGACACCTCGTCCACCAGTAACCACGCTGACCAGTATACTCCAGCCATAATACCATGTGACTGTATCCATATCAAAGTGGGTGTGTCCCCACCCCCAGGGGTCATCATCACCATTCATGCTTTACCTCCACAGTTTCTTCTGTCATTGACTTACATAGAGACATTAATCACAGAAAAACATGGGTGTGGCACAAAAAGCTGTGCCCCTCCCAAACAAGATGATCCCAACCCCTGGGACTTTCCATCTACCCCTCAAGTGCAACCAAAAACTGAAACTAAACCAGTAGAAAAAGACCCAAATGGGAGTTTATGGAACCTAGACAATATTGTTATAACACCACCGGTGTTCAGTCACATGATTGAACAGATTTCTTTGTATTTATGGAGAACGGATGTACCAGCTCTGGTTAAAGAGTATGTGTTTCACCAGCTTGCACAGTCAGTAAGGATTTATCACTACAGTGAAGGGGGTAATGGTACCAGGCTACCCTCACCCCAGCCTCACCTGAATGTGAACACTGGGTTGATGGTGCTTCTTCAGTCTGAGTTGAAAATTCTGTATGAGACCGAGACAAAGGGATGGGAAACAAAGACCACGCCAAGTGGAACAGGTTTGTACCCTGCCAAAACTTTATGTCCTATAGAGGTAAATTTCTGAAGAAAAACAGGAAAGCTACAATTAGTTTAAATTGCAAAAAAAATCAAGATCTTGCCATGATTTTCTTAAATTAGTTGACACAGGATTTATCATATTATCTATATTTACTGAATAAAAGTATAGTGCATTAAATGGTAATCTCATATGAAAAAAAAAACTTTTAAAGAACCTGTAAGAGTGATAAATGATATATCAGTTATTAAATTTTCTGTTTTAATTGATTTACAGGTATTGGAATAGGGGTAACAGACCAGGGTAAATTCTCGACATATTTCCATGCACTGCTTGAGTTGAATCTTGCAGTTGCTGAACTGAACAAACCTACTGGCAGATCAAAGGGTGGAGAAATTGGTCTGAGTCTAGATATGGTGCCCCGCCCACCAACAAGCCCGACCCACACATCGAGGAGAAAGAAACTGAAAACAAAACGTGACAGGAGAGATTCTGTTCAGAAGAGAGATGAGGCGCGTAGACCGAGTGAGAGCGAAAGTACAGAAGCTGGACAGCCAGCTTCGGCATCATCTTCATCATCAAGTTTACTGTCACTAGTGTCGTCTGTTAGTGACCAGGCTGCTGCAGCATCAACTTCCGGAGCAACGGGGTCATCAACCAGTCAGGAAAGCAAAGATGGTAAAGACAAAGATAAAGAATCAAAGGAAACGAAGAGTGTTGCTAGAGTTGCGAAACCTGAAGATGAACTGTGGTTACATCGTGCTTTGATAGTATCACATATTCTACGTTGCCTTGCCTTCAGTGAGAAAAATGGTATGATTGCATTGGTTAATGCAATTGCTGACGCTCATCAGGTTTTAAATGCAGTAACTGCACATCAGAGGTTAGTGATTATAACTGGAATTCCGACAAATCTTGAACCAGAATTCGTCAAACAAGCTTTACGATCTGTTTTCAAATCACATGGAGGAGTGGACGGAGATGAAATCTTTCTGCCATATCAGACTATTGAGACAGTTCAAGTGAAAGAAGTTGTACTCAAAGATGAAGCAACTGGTGAAACTGTTGAAAAACAAGTTACAGATACTGGGGATCAAAGTGAAACAACAGTGGTTGAAACTGATGCAGGAAAGAATGACTTAGAAAATGTTCAGACTGCTGGGGAAGTGACGAGTGGTGTTTCTGGAAAGGATAAACAGGAAACTGAGTTAAGGAAGGAGATAAGAAGAGAGACGAAACTGAATGGCTATGCTGTTGTATCAGTCATGTCTAAAACCAAAGTTGACAATATCAAGAAAAGTTTAATCAAAAGCCAAGCATTATTTGAAGGTGCTTCTTTAGAACACGATGATCCTATAGAAGTACCAACAATAACAACAGTCGGGCCAAATCTTGTCGCCGAAGAACAGTCTAATGAACCAGTTGGAAAAATATCTGCAATACAAATTCTTCCAGGATAAAAACCAAACTGAGATTTGTGACAATGCCACTGTAGCTTTGACAGAGATTTTCACCAGTTGTTTTATTGTTGAACAGAAGCATGGGTCACCAGAATTCAGACAAGAGTCAGGGTACATCTGTCTCAGCAAGGAACAGATCTTACAGCATACACCAGAGAACTTGCTGTGTGCATTCTTCAGTAACATACGACCCCCAAAGAAGTCGATCACAGAGCAGGTGCTACAAGTACTAAGGAGATATGGAATGGTTATTAGTCCTGACAAAGAAGGGTAAGCCTGTTCTTATATAGACCTGATATGCACAAAAACTGTTTCAATTTTACCTTCCAGTTATACCTTGTAGGAGTCATTTATTATTATCCTTCTTTTCATTCACTTCATCTAAAGACTTTTAATCCTGCTTGGTTATTTATAGTGGTTTGTACAGGCACTGTTAAAAATTTCAAAATTGTTTAATATTTCTTTGAAGAGTAACTAAGGCATATGAGAAAATATAAAATATCATTAAGCGGCAGTAAATGTGCTTGCTCGTTGTTTTGAACTTTTACATGTGGAGCAGTATAGACTAACTACACTTTAAAGATAAGGTTGTAACTTCAAATAGCCTGTTTCTACAGGAGCTAGTGAGGGTCTCTAACCTTCCTTGATATGACTGATATGAATTAAATGTGTGAATTACAGTTTCCAAGTGTATATTTCTACTCAATAATCAGGTCACCCTGGAACTGAGAGACAGGGTAAAGGTAAAGGAAGAAAACCACAGAAAAGTGCCAAAGAAAAAATGATGACAACTACAGAAAAGTTAGTGGCTGTTATACTCACTTGTTGCAGTTAATAACAACTTTTAATTGGTGTAGGGTAGGAAACTATTGAAACAGGCTTTTCTAGGATGTTAGAAGGCTTCTTCACCACTGTTAATGATTACACAGCACTCTTCAAGTAGCTCAAATTCTTGCATTTGAATATATAACAATGGTGTTGATTTCTTGACTTTGGTTTGCATTTGTTATACATGTACCTCCAGTAGGTTCTAAACATGGACTACTTAGAACATCTCTCTTGTTGAAAGACTTAGTTGAATTTACTAAAGTACATTAAATGATACAAGTCTCAGTGGACTTACTTGTTTACTATACAGACAAGATGCAAGATATATTGGTTTAAACTGAACCTTGACAGCCTCGACCATTTTCTGTAGACTCTCTGATGCAGGTTTCATTCACTCTATGTTACAGGGCCAGTCCTAAAGAGAAGAGATCTAAAGAGAGAGTGGCAGGAGAAAAATCAGAGAAAGAAGAAACACCTGACCCTGATAAACCTGCTAAGGTAAAATTTTGGTCCCTTTTTTAGTTTGTAACATATGGTCTGTGTGGTTTTAGGGTTTGTTAAACTTGATATAGATCATTTTTAAAGCTATATTCAAAGGATCAAAGTTATTGTCTGTTTCCTAACAGTATTTGAAGTCCTGATTAAAGAAATGACAAAATCTGTTGATTCAGACTTTCCACTTGTAAGCGCTTTTAAATACTCATTTCTGTGGAAAAAATATCATGCTTAAGGCTTAAATAAAGCCTACCTATTGACTAAGGTCACTAGTTCATGCATTTGTTCAGAGGTTTGACTGCGATAAAATGAATTAGCAATAAATTAGCAAAAGTAATATTCTATGTATATTCTTGAAAACATGCACATTAAATGTACAAATGTATAGTATAAAACAAGTCATCTTACCATTATGAAATACTTACACATTGTGTATTTATGTAAACAAGTTATTGCTTGATGTTGTTGAATGAAGTCTGTATTTTGTTATTTATATAGTCTTCAACCTCTGAGAAAGAGGAACGGCATTGTCTAACCCTAGATGGGTTTCTGCAGTATGTGGCTGATCAGGTGAAACAAGATGTGAGAGCAGTGTGGAGAGCCATTCTGGCATGTGGCTTTGATATCCATTTTGAAAGGTAAACTTTTACCACATTTAACAAGCTACTTACCATGTCCTTTGTACAACTATTAGTCACCATGATGATAATAAGAAGTCAAAACAAGAGAAAGTTTTTTGAACTGGAAACAGACTGAATAATTTCATTATGTCACATCTTCCATTGCTGGCAAAACTTACTGATGGGAACAAAGAATGATTTCATAGTACACCTTAGTTCAGTTCTATCATGATTCACTTGAGGGCTTGGAGCATATTGTTGTAATTTGTTGTTACTGCATGCAGTATTTTTGCATTTAACATTCTTTGTAAAACCAGCACTGAATTGTTGCTCTGGTGCTGTGCATAAAGCATCATTAAGTTTGTCGTAAGTTGAAATTTTGTAAACGGTTTTGCTGATTCATTGCTTACAAGCATAAATGTAAAGCTGTTCAATATATTGTCATAAAACAAAAGGCAATGTTTAAATTCTTTCTGGTTTATCGAATTGGGATACTTGGGACACAAAAAATGTAGTTTAAAAAAAAAAAGACTTGAGTTTTTACTAAGATGCTTTCTGAATATGATCCGTGTTGTATGTAGTTAAACATTACATATCTTAATTTTTGAAATTAACTTGTCCATCAATTGGTCCCTCTGTCATGCTGTCTGTACATAGACCGGTTTATGTCGTCATTCTGAACACATAACTGCTAGAGCCATGAAACTTCTTAAGAATAGTTCTCAGCATTTGAACTTATGCACCTGGGTATTTTGATGCAAATTTATTGAAGATCAGCAGAGTTATGACACTGATTAAGAAAAATAAAAGCATTTTCAGACTTGTGTCACATGTAACTCCAAATGTATAACTGCTAGAGCCATGAAACTTTATAAGAATAGTTGGCAGCATGTAAACTTATGCACCTGGGTATTTTGATGCAAATTTTTGGAGGTCGGCATAGTTATGCCCCCTGATAAAACTAAAAAATAGCATTTTTAGACTTAACAGGCACCTGTAATTGTACAGGATTTTTTGTGACAGTACAGCAGAATGTGGAGGCATCTATGTCCTATGGACACATCTCTAGTTGCTGTTTTCTAAAGGTCATGTAATGTCACTTCCAAATAATTGTTTTTGAAGAGTCCTCTTAGGATAATTAAAAGTTCACATAATTTGATTATTTGCTAAATGATGATTAAAAAACATCACACCAGCTCAAAATTTTCTTTTTCCATTTTATACAAGGCATTTGTTAATATGGCTTTTATTTATAATATTCTTTTATAGATGTGCATGTCTAGATAACAGCCAGGCTCAACAGATGGCCAGACAATGGACACTAGATATGGATGCCGCCCTCACGCAGTTAGTGAACTCATTCTGTAGAAAGTTAGCAGTCACTCCAGCCAGGATCCACCCACATGAGATAAGGCTAACACCAACAGAGCTTGCAAGTGAAAAATATGCCTGTCTTCAAGGTGAGAGGTGCAAGAAAAAGTCTATTGTATTTTCATGAACAAAAAGCAAAATGAATTGGGATTTGGTTAATAGTGTAGATCAAATTTACAAAATGTTACATTCAGAATATCAGTTTCAGTCTCTCCTCTTTAAATGTAACATTTCTTTGAGTGTGCCAAATGAAATGAAACTATGCTGTATGTATTTTTTATGTACAAATGCTTGGAATTTCCACTTTGATAAATCATTACAGAAAAGAATACATTGATCATCATCATCCAGACACATTCAAGACTGAAAAAGTCATGCACGAACATAGTGCATATTGATGCATATTTTATCTGTTAACTAGGTACTTGCTGTAAGGATTTGTGATGTAGCAACAAGAAACTGACAGAAATTCATCTAGTAGGAACAATAAGACTTTTAGGGCTGTAAAGTGATATATCAGGTCTTTCACACAGTATGCTGTCAGTTCATAAATGCTTAAATCTTTTGATATCTTTTTTCAGGTGTACCTGTTGAGAGTATACGGCTAAGATTTGCTTTTCTTCAGTCATTGAACAACACTTTGGAAACATTTTTCTTACCTCTAATTGACCTCCGACCTTGGCAGACTTACAACAGAAGTACAGCTGCTCTTCTGTCTAAAATCCGTGGACTGATCTTCTATGACACCAAGTGTGCCCTAATGAACAGAATACTCAACGCAACTGCAAAGAGAAAACCTGACCAGGCTGCCCCTGAGATTACGCTTGACCCGCTTGAAGATATAGGAGGTTTGTTAGATATCATTTGATTGAAAGGTCTCATGTAGGTTACTGTGAAATCATTTTTGTTTGATTAGGACTGAATTTTTGCAGTTAAAAAAATGAAATGGAAATGTGCAAAGTTCTGACCACTCAAACTTACAATTTTTGCCATTTTGCACAAAATTTCATCCCAGTGAAATAAAATGATTTCACAGTATATATGTATCTATTCAAGTGCCATTGGATCAGATACATGTATATTTGGCTGATAGAAAGTTACAGTGTTATATTCTTAGTATAGTTCACTCCCGATATCTCAAATTCGGATGGACAGAGTAAATTTCTTCGAATTAACCAAAATTCGACATGTCCAGAGCTGGTTTACTTAACAGTGTTTTGTGTCAGTTATGTTTGTCACCTCATACGAAGCAGCAATGCTCAAGAAATGTGATTCAAGTGATTAAAAATCATTTCCATGACATTTAAATTCAAGTGGAATGAAGACCACTATTCAACATATATTTGTTTTCTCTACAAGTGTAGGCTTATCTCATACCTCCTTCCTATGTTTTACGTTTTATTCAAAAGAACAGTGATGCTAAACAGGTAAAATCAAACATGTACACATGCTATAAATAGATAGACAGTAAAAAACTTAAAATTAAATTTATATAACGATACATTTTTCAATGCACACACATAAAATAGTTGTAACTTACATAGAAAAATGAAAAGCACATTTCAAAACTGATTTTTTATTCTCTCAAATTCGTTGAAATTAAAGAATTTATCACGCGGATAATTAACTCGCTTAGTTACAAGTTTAAGTCTCAAAAGTGCATTTTCAATCAAATCCGGTGAATTTGTAAAATCAGGTATAAATTTCTTATCAATTACATACCTATTTGTGACAATTAAGATACTTATTTCAGTGCAATTTGGAAAGTTGAAATAAACAATCGGTAACACGCATAATTTTTCTGATCAGTTCTTATTTGAAGTACCAATTAACATCTTAATAAAAGTGTGATTTGTAATGTTGCAATCAACAAATAATGGTTGACATGCGTAATTAGTTTGATCAGTTCACACCTCAAAATCGCCTTGAATAATTGGTAATCAATAAATTTTTACACCGACTTACCGAGTGGAAAAATACATAGGAATATATATGACGAGACCGAAAATCATGAACAACATAGCCTTAGTTCGCACATGTTGAATTCGGCTTAACAGGAGTTAAAAAATGTAAATAAAGAGGGGTTATTGACTGAAAGTTAATTTGACTTAGCCGGGAATTTGACTTAAGCAATTTTGAAATACTGAGTGTGGACTGTATTTATTAAACAATTCATGAACATAGAGTGATTCTAAGTGAATTAAGACTGGTAAAGAATAAAGATTGACTGTTTCAAACTGGCAAGGCTCTCTCTCTTTGGGTTTGTTTATCGTCGGTACGGGTTTTCCATATGACCAACACCGAGTGCAGAGTTCACCCATGTCTTATACTTACTATCCTGTTTGTTATTACAGAGGAACAGGAAAATTCAGTGAACACAACATACTGTCAGGCCTACAGACAGTTGTCACAAATCCCATCTAGTCAGTTCTGTGTTCGGCTTGCGTGTGGAGGTGACCCTACATATTCCTTCAATGTCAAGTTTACTGGTGAGGAGGTCCATGGAACAAGTAAGTTAATCTGTGCTACAGTAACAAACAGGTTGGAAACTAGAATTTGACAAATTTTAGGTTTTTTTTTTTTTTTTTTTTTTAATCCATCAGTTGATGTTTCCAGCAGTGAGATATATGTAATTGTAAAAAGTTTGGTTGTTGAAATTTAAGTTCAGTTGCAAGAAGAAATTTATAGCAGTCAGTGTAGAAGGATGCCAAGAAAAGAAGTTTTAAAATGATTTTAGAATTTCCATATGTCTGGAGGTTATATTTTTTGCTGATATGAATTTACAAACTTAAATTCAATGATGTGAGATTTTTGACAGGAAATATTGAAGGAACAGTAATCATTCTTTCAAAACAAAATAATATTGTGTAAGATTACTTCAGAAATATAATCATTACTTGGCATTATGTATTTTATATTGTTTAGGTGGGTCCTTCAGACATTTTCTGTGGAAAGTTGCCAGGGAGATTCAAGATCCTTTGTTAAACATCCTGATTCCCTGCACTGGTGCTAGCTACAGAGGGAGATGCTTGCTGAAGCCAGGTCCATTGACAATATCAGAAGAAAAACTTGTGATGTTTTTTGGACAGGTAGATAATAGAGAAACTTGATTTTACTCAGTCAGCTTTTTTAGTTATTCAAGTTTTATTTTGGAGTTATTGTTGTTAAAAATCATCAAGCATTTAACTACTCCACTGCATATCTTAAACCTCACACAAGCCATTGTCACAAACATTTCCAAGTGTGAAGTGCTGGGGCTAGTTTTTAAAATAAAATATAGTCTTACAGGCTGTCAGGTAGTCCTTTTAGAACCCAGAACACATTCTCACCTTTAGTAAATCTTCATGTACTAGCCACAATCTTGTTCACATCAATTTGAGCAACCAATTAAGAAAAAAAGATTTGAAACAAGGTCAGTAATGGTTTCAGACAATCAATAAATATACTCATGATCTAATTTTGTACATTTGGTGACATAAGAAAGTTTTAGAGTTATTCAACATATTTATTAAGTTTACATAGAAATTGTTTTGTGTCATAGAGGTCCATCAGGCTTCTAAGCTTTCTGAAACTGTCATTTTTACTAAAGACCTAAAATACCACAGATTTGAAAGAGGGTCACCAATGGTTTCAGACAATCAATAGATATTCATGACATAAGAAAGTTTTAGAGTTATTCAACATATTAATTTACATAGAATGTGGTTCATTTACATATTGTTTTGTGTCATAGAGGTCCATCAGGCTTCTAAGCTTTCTGAACCTGTCATTTTTACTAAAGACCTAAAATACCACAGATTTGAAACACCTTTAAAAGCCAAACAAATGAATCATAATAATAATAATGATAATAATAAAGTCTTTATTTATAGAGGCAACAGTGGTATTATGCAATTTGTTTTCATCATTATTAAATGTTTCTTTTTTCAGATACTTGAGATAAAAACAAACAAAATTTTTTGAGATCTTAACCAGCTGCTGCGAGATTTTGTGAGATTTACACAAATAGCAAATCTGTGGTATTGTAGATCTTTGTTTTCACTCATTATTGTTATTTTTAGTTACTGGGCATTACCATTAGAGCTGACATTCCCATTGGGTTAGATCTGATGACATCATTTTGGAAGTCTCTAGTTGGAGTTGCCATGGATACAGTGGTTGATATAAAAGAGGCAGACCAGCTTACCTATAATTACTTGAAAAAGATAGAAATGGTAAGATAAGCCTATAGAGTATTGCTGCATCAGAATACAAATACATAGATAGTTTGTGAAAAAAGTGAAATTAAATTTTGAGTGGTTACTGGGCATTTACAGATTTTCTTTGGTATAAAGCTTTGTATTTCATCAAATTTAGTTCATCTTTCTACATGATTCAGCAATAACACTATGCCTTTTTTTCTTTAATCTCAAATTTTATTTTGTAATCATAAACAAACGAACTATTTAGTGCAGTAAGCATTTAAAAGTCTTTCATTAGAATGACATGTGATAAGACTATCTCTCTGTATTTGAATTTATTTATCATCAGAACCAGTTTCCCATATAATTAATGCACCCTGAAGAATTTAGTTGTTTTATATGGTTGAAAATGATGTAGAATACTGAAAGTGTCCCATTCCAGAGACACTCCTGGTTCTTCTACATGCTCAGTGTATAGCAAAGATACATCAGACTTCGGTTTAGCATCTCATCTGGAGAAGCCAGGGATCAAACTTGGCACCCCTGCATTACAAGTCCTGCATGCTAACAGTGGACCAGTGATCCACCGCACTATTTGGATATATCTAAAATGTTTCCCTTTATACAATGTAGGTTGAGAGTGAAGGAGAGTTACTTGCCCTTTGTGCTGATGTATATCCAAGATTTGTCTACCCTTCCCTGTCTGGTGAGGAAGTAGAGTTGGTACAAAATGGAAGACATATTGTAGTCAGGTACACACTGTATTTTGTTAGAATATTGAAGCCAGATTTTTTTTGCAGCTTTCACATAGAGTGGAACTTAAGTCTGCAGAAAATAAAAAGAAATCTAAAGCAAGATTTTGAAAATGATAAAACATGATTGACATAGTTGGCCACCATTAAATAGAGCATTCTGTTAAGTGTATTAAAAAAATCCTATTAAATGCCGTTGCAAATGTTCCTGTAGTTTCAGAGGAGATTTATTCAGGACAGCTTGATTTCGATCTATTCTACATGTTAAGTAAATGTTTTTTTCAGAAAAAGCCATCCTGGAGGTAAAGTTGTTTGGCACAGTTATCTTTGAATTAGTGTTGTAAATTTGTAACTACCAGCATGTTAAAATGTCTGTTATTTAGACATAAAAAGGTATGAATTAAGTGTCTGTTAAAGAGATATTAAATGGTGTTCTTTTTACCGTACATAAACCAGACTTGTCTTTTCTGTAGTTGGGAGAACAGACAGCAGTACATTGATGCAATACGTGAGCTGAGAACCAGGGAAATATTAAACAAGACTAGGATTGGTGCCCTGCAAGCTGGCCTGGCTACCATCTTGCCATTGCAGCTTCTTACTATCATGTCACCACAGGATATGGAAATGAGGACCTGTGGACTGCCATATGTTAACATTGAGTTTTTGAAGGTAAGGGTGTGTTTACAGTGAAAGATATACTTTTTATGTCCCCGAAGGGAGGCATATAGTTTATGAACGGTCCGTCCATCCCTCATTCCATCCTAAAACATTAACATTGGCCATAACTTCCTTATTAGTGGATTTACTTTATATTTGGACACAACTCACCTTTGGCCAAGACCTTCCCATGGACCTATATTTATTTGACCTTGACCCCTGAATGACCTTTGCCTTGAAGATCCAATTGTCCAGAAACTTTAACATTGGCCATAACTTCCTTATTATGTCTCCCCCCAAAAATGGGGGAGACATATTGTTTTTTTTCCCCGGTTGTCCGTCCGTCTGTCCGTCCGTCCGTCCGTCTGTCTGTCTGTCCGTCACAAAATCGTGTCCGCTCTGTATCTTCCAAAGCCCTTGAAGGATTTTTATGAAACTTGGGTCAGATGTTCACCTCATCAAGGCGACGTGCAGAACCCACTTTGCGAGTGTGGTGTCTCAAGGGCAAGGTCACACTTGGAGGTTAAATGTCAAATGCCACAAAATCGTGTCCGCTCTGTATCTTCCAAAGCCCTTGAAGGATTTTTATGAAACTTGGGTCAGATGTTCACCTCATCAAGGCGACGTGCAGAACACACTTTGCGGGTGTGGTGTCTCAAGGTCAAGGTCACACTTGGAGGTTAAATGTCAAATGCCACAAAATTGTGTCCGCTCTCTATCTTCAAAAGCCCTTGAAGGATTTTTATGAACTTGGGTCAGATGTTCACCTCATCAAGGCGACATGCAGAACCCACTTTGCGGGTGTGGTGTCCTCAAGGTCAAGGTCACACTTGGAGGTTAAATGTCAAATGCCACAAAATTGTGTCCGCTCTGTATCTTCAATAGCCCTTGAAGGATTTTTTTAAACTTGGGTCAGATGTTCACCTCATCAAGGTGACGTGCAGAACCCACTTTGCGGGTGCGGTGTCTCAAGGTCAAGGTCACACTTGGAGGTTAAATGTCAAATTTTACAATCGTCTGACTCAATACTACCTGCAGCAACTGGCTGGGGGGAGACATATGTTTTTGTTCAATCAAAAACCCATTTCTAGTTTGTATGTGGATATACTGCAATGTTTCGGAGGCATTCATGTCTGTGACTTATTTCTTGTTTATTCTCATATTCAACATGGTTTAACTGAAACAGAGTGGGTGAAATTTCTTTTTCATTTATTTGAAAAAAGCTAATTTATAAAGTCTTCCTTGCTACTTAAATACAGAATGTTGGTGGCTCCAGCTGTATTAAATTGGTTGAAATTTCAAATGTGTTTTTGTGTCATATTTCTTTGTCAGTAGTTGGGGTATGGAATAAACCTGTTCTGGTGTAATTTTTAACAGAATCATACACTTTAACTTCGGAAAGTTCTGATTTGACAGCGTAGAGTCATAATCTGAGTTAAGGATCATTGCTAATGTTAACTCTATTACTGTGTTGTATTCTGTGTAAAATCAGTATGGCTAGAGATATTAGACTCCCACCCTAAAATCAGGTATTTTCACAAGGGAAAAAAATGCATTTTGTAAACATGGACTTAGTTTGCAAGGTTAGATGTTTGCAGATTCCAGTGTTACTGCCATGGATGGCATGTATTCCAGTCGTGAACGTTTTGGCAAGCATAAATGTTCAAATTCCTAGAACTCCTGAGTAAAGGAAACAAACTTTTACAGGTATTTATGATTTTACAGTATTAGAATCCTCTTGCATCCAGCATTGTATTATATCTGTTCAATTTCAGGCTCATACAATGTATCAGGTTGGCCTGATGGAGGCAGACAGACATATCCAGTATTTCTGGAACACCTTGGAGAATCTTAGTCAGGAAGATTTGTGTTGCTTCATAAAGTTTGCCTGTAACCAGGAGCGTATCCCGCAGACGTGTCCATGTAAAGATGGAGGAGCTGACACCGCACATGTGCCTCCTTATCCAATGAAAATAGCGCCACCTGATGGTCAAGGTAAACATTTTTAGTTGGAAATTTGTTCATACTAATGCAAGTGTTTGGAAAATTTTAAATGTTTATACATAATCATAGCTGGAACGTATGTTGTGTCGTGGAGCTGAAACATACATGTAAGCTGTGCATGTCACAGTACACCAAGTTCTGAGTGGGTGCCAGTACATGTCACAGTACATCAAGTTCTGAGTGGGTGCCAGTGCCAGTACATGTCACAGTACACCAAGTTCTGAGTGGGTGCCAGTACATGTCACAGTACACCAAGTTCTGAGCGGGTGCCGGTACATGTCACAGTACACCAAGTTCTGAGCGGGTGCCAGTAAAAATTGAAGTAACTTTCTCTCAAGCAGTTCAATCCATCTGGTATGGTTTCTCAAGAATATTTTCAGTGCAGACTATCTTAGATAAATTAATATAAAATAAAATCCATACCCGGTATGTTAAGCTTAACTGCTGTTTATCAAGTGAACTACACCTAAAACATCTATTTACAGGTACACCAGACCAGAGGTACATACGAGTGGAAACATGTATGTTTATGATAAAGCTACCACAATATTCAAGCCAAGAGATTATGACTCAGAGGCTTATGTATGCCATACATTGCCGGGAAGACCCACTTAGTGGATAAGAGATTAATTTATGCCATAGTTTTGCTTTAACACTGACACAGGAATGTTCTTGAAATTGGGCACTGTGTCACTAAGACTGTTTTCAGGAAATTGTCATCTGTGCATAACTAATAGTTGTGTTACTGCTGAAGAAAATTTACTGTGTGAAAATTCTTTTGACTGGCATTAGATGTTTAAAAGATTATTGTTTCAGTGTTTTACTGATATGAAAGTGGCCAGTGAAAAAATAATTTCCAAAATCTGTTAATTAAATATCCTATAAGTCACATCAGAAGTGATTTTAGATAAATGATATGTAATATAAATTGAGTTTAGTATAAGT
This sequence comes from Cyclina sinensis, assembly GCA_012932295.1. Lineage (NCBI taxonomy): Eukaryota > Metazoa > Mollusca > Bivalvia > Venerida > Veneridae > Cyclina > Cyclina sinensis. The sequence goes on from JAAONU010000019.1 coordinate 5,665,270, forward strand.
TGCAGACTGCCCTTTAGTAAAATTTTGAAAAAGGAAAGTTTACATGCTTCTATTTATTGATTATAAGTAATTTGTTACTAATATGGCAATGTTGTTAGCTTTGTATGTGGTGAAAAACACATGATATTTAAAGGGTAGATAGGGATTTTATTATCCCATTTTAGACACATTTTTGTTATACAAAGTCTTTCATTAAACATGATAAATTGTTATGCTTTCTGAATTACTGGAATGTTACAACTAGAGAAATTCACATACACATATATTCAAATATAGACAAAAATGATAGATAGAAAAAAATTGAGGCTTAGACAGATTTGAGGTATACATGTCGACAAAACCAAATGTAGTGGACATAATAACTGTTTTCATCATTTATTTATTTTGTTGACTCATTGGATGAAGTCATCCAAGATTTCAGTCAAGTAAAAAAATAGACAAGAGGTTACTGAGTCAGAATTAGAATTGTGTGTGTGAAATTGATTACACATATGCGGTAGCATGTGTATTGCGTACACTAAAAGTGTACAAAAAAATTTGTTTCATTGCTTGTTTAAGTTTACAAGGAGTGTTCTTTGTTTGAGGTAAAAAAATACATGCATGTATAATCATCAGTGTTGCAATAAGACCAGTCATAAAGAACAGAAAAGAATATTTGAACAAGTTCAAGTTTAGGGTAAGATGACTGAAAAATGACATGACAGTTACTTTCAAGAGAAAGGTAATAGAGACAAATATTTCTGGTAGTGCCTGATCCAAACTGTGCTTGAGTAATAGAGACAAATATTTCTGGTAGTGCTTGATCCAAACTGTGCTTGAAGTTGTTTTCATAATTTATTTGAGTGTGTGAAAGTATTTGACAGTACATAATATGTACATTAGGTTCGTTCAAACAGACTCGTAACATTGATTGTTAATATATAGAATGTGTGTACATGTAGTTGTGTATTTATTGATAGATCTGTATGAGCAAAATCTGTACAGAGTGTGCATTGTTTGGATGAAGTGCTTTAAGTTTTAATCTTGTGTTGGGGAAACAAAAAATAGAATTCTTATGCAAGATTTATGTTACACAACAAGAACACAGGCTTTAATGAAATTGGACCGAAAGGTAAAATATTGAAAGGTGCAGTTACTGGTCTTTGTCATACATGTTTAATCCTTTAATGCTTATCTTTTTTTTTCTAGGTTTATGTCAAGCAGTGACCAATAAATTAGTTAAGGCAAGTCAGCTGTTTATCCATAAACCTGTTAGTACATGAAAGAATATTCAAGCAGGCTTGTTTTGGACTCGAATAGTTAACCTCCAGTATGGTTATTGGGTGTGTGTTTTTTTTTACCTCTAGTCTGTGAAATAAGTATACAGTAAGTTTCACCATTGTGACCTCTTTATATTAAGACCTCTTTATATTAAGACCACTTTATTTGTTTATATCAAACTGGCATGAAAATCAGTCATCAGAAAAAACACTGAAGTCAAAAGTTTAGAGCAAATAAGTAAATGTAAAGCAACTATAATAAAAAAGTAAAGCAAATAAGGTCCCCTGTTAGGACTATTTCTTTATTGTTTGTTTATGTTTGATCACATTTTGTCTGGTCTTACTAGCACAATTTTACTTTTCTATCACCTAAGCAGTTGTTTCTTTTCATTCTCTTCTGAAATTCTTTTATTAGAATTTTTTTACATCTGTCAGTCATTGTAAATTATGTCTGCTTTAAGTAAACCTATAGTCGCCTGATTAGTTTTCTTTTCACATGCTTTAAATTGTGGTTAAGAATTCAAGGTTTTAATTGTAGTTGGCAATTGATGTGGTCCATTTATAAAGCTTTTTGTTTTTGCACGTATTCTGTTGCCGATTTTTATAAATTATAAAATATAATGTTGTAGACTATCACATGTATCTATTGTGTTATACTGATAAATTCCATGAGATTTTATCGGTAACGCTTAAAGGAGAAAGGTTATTGCACCCTTTAAATTACTTTTTGTTATACTTATGGCTATTTATATGTGCTCATCTTTGCTTTGAACTACTGTCAACCCATACAGACATAGTTGAGCAAATGAAAAGTTATCTTATTATGAGATTATGGTCATGAAAAATTGCCCCCTCTTCCCTTTAACTCTGTCTTCTTATTAGAAGAACATAACATAATTTAGCAGAGAGAAAATAATTAAAAAAGAAGTTTCCTAGTTTTCTCACAGTCCAGCTATAAGAAAAAATCTAGCATTAAATTTTAACCATTAACAGCAATGCAAACAATAATCTATCAATTTGAAAATAGATTAACTTAACCAATGCTTTGATAGATAGACTTCTGTGTTTGTCTTTTCGATGAATTTCTCCTTGTGAGTTACTTGTATAATTTGTGTAATTTACATGCACTTGTATATTAAATGTAGCATTTATATTCATATGTTACCCTGTATTTATACTGGTTTTTCTTTATGTATATAGCAACTAGCCTGGTTAATTGTATTAGTATGAACTAGATGTAAAAAGTTACTTAGACATTTTGGCATTTTTAAGTGTGTAACAGTGTTTGTATATTGTTTGTGTTCATTTTTATTTACTGAGAATTTGTTGTTGTTGTTGTTATATTGAAGCTTATAAGTGAATTATAGTACGACACTGTGATTGTTAGTTCTTGTGATATAACAGCGTAATAAATACATCCTTCAACTTCGTTTCTTTTTACTTTTAATGTTTATATATTATATTTCTTTGTCTCAAACCAGAATCTACAAACACTTGTAAGAGTTATTTATTTTCATTTGGGGTTATGACAGAGGAGCACTACCATGTAAAAATGAGCTATGTCATGACAAAACCTGTCTTTAGATTTATTACTGATATCATAAATAAGCCATACCATGTAAAAACTTGGAATTACCAACAAACCCTGCCATGTTTATGCTAAACCATGGATAGATGACTCCTGTAAGAATGCTAGAATTTGCATTGTGAAATAAATTTACAAATAATAGGTGAATTTCAGAGAAGTAACAAAACAAATACAAAGTTACTTAAGTCTATGTCTTTATATACAAGAATGGAGAATTAATGAGTAACTTCATAGATATCCCATTATAGGCCTACCTCACCTATGGCCAATTCAGACAAAACCCGAATGACATCAGAACAGCCAATGCACATCAGAGAAGTGAGATACATGTATACCTGGTGATCAACATAATGGCATTTAACAGCAACTGGAAATTCTAACAAAAAATTCTTGAATGGCAAACTGAGACAAATGAACAACCTCAGAGGGGTTCTCAAGCAATATCGAGTGGAAACAACAAAATGACATCACAGTAGCATTCTCACGACAGAAGCAAAGGACAGCAACGGACTAACATCATGATTGTAGTATGATTGCATGAATTTTGTTGTCAACATATTCCTCTTGTTTCTTCATTTCGACAACTGAGATGAGAATTAAATGTAGCCTTAATTCTTAGTATTTGCAGTTAAATATAAAATTGTACTGTTGTTATGTTGACTTTTTGCCATTGCTATGGTTTAAGTGTAGTCTTGTTCATTAGTTGTCTTGGCCATAGGTCTTATCTCGCCATTGTATCCCTGTGAAGTTGTCCAAGCTTCTTGTTTTCAAGACCCCATTGTGTAATTGTTCAGTTGTTGCTTAAAGTCACTGTTATAGGGATACATGGACTATAGTTATTGTATCAGCCAGATGTTGCTGCCGTTCAATTGTTGTCAGAGCTCTTCATAGTTAGGATTGTATTGTGGTGTTGTTCAGTTGTCAGGGACAGTTTCTGTCGCTCTTGTCTGAGGAAGTTGTTATATAGCTCTCTTAAACAAAAAGAGAATGATTTTTGTGATGTATACATGTGTTTCAAACTGCTGCTTTTGTTTAGAAATGTGACAAAGATTAAAAACTACCTTATTTTCTATTATTGTTAGATACATCATCATCAAATGTTAGACTGCTGTTAATATTGATGCAGTAACTGGTCTTTTATATAGAGTGAATGCATCTATGATCCTTATGTCCATAATAAGTTAGCTCAACACACAAACTACAGACATATAGGGGACACGCATACAAAAATAAGTCTAATGGCAGATATCTGTATTTTTTTTATTAAACATCAAAACTTTCACATTCAAAACCACTATCCTAAAATCCAAAAGTTTTACTTAAGTGTAAATAACTTTTAAATAAGGAATTAAGATTTTCTTTGATTGCAGCCTTGTACAAACTAAACCCTTCTGTAAAGGAGGCCACTTTTTGTTCCACAGGCTAAAAAATAGCAAATCCTTCATTAAAATATCAATATAAAGTTACATTTATAATATGTGTATTAATTTCAGTCAAGTACTCACTTTAAACCTTGGAAATCAGCTGATCATAGTAAAATCAACAGAGTACAATATAAATAATGTGTAACTGTTAAAAGGTATAAATCATGGTCTATGGCAATATCTTGCGACTAAAAGGCATTTGACCCCGACAATGATTGAAAGAGTCCCCTATTAAACATATAGTGTATACTGTCATTACTGTATTACATTTGTATTCATTTAGAAATGTATCAACTACTCCAGACAACAAAAAAATCTAACAGTGGGTCATTTATATATAAAAGAAGGTGCATATGATTGAACTTGTAACATTTGCTGTTTAAGTAAGTTAACAGAGCTTTTATCTATTATGCACACCACAGGCAAGTACTTTTAAATATCAGACCAAAAATATAGAGTAACTGCTTCAAAGCTGAAATGTTTTAAAAATTATCCTCAACTTACACTGTGTATCTACCAGTAACACCACCAAGAACATATACAAGTTTCACATTCTATCCAGAAATGTGTATATCAGAAAGCTCTAAATTTTCAAAATCAAACATATGTATACATTAAGATAAATCATCAGGCATGTTTCTTTAGTAATACCTTTAACAAAACAAACAAAATGACAACAGGGATTAATTACAACATTAAAAAAAAAAAGAAGAAAAAAAAACTTTAGTTCATGGATCAGAAAGTTACAGTCAAATGAGACTGACAAATTATAGTAATATGAGAAAAAGGAAAGACAGAAATATTAACATTTGATGATAAGGTCAAAGGATGTCAAGCACATGTTATAAGTATCTTTCATGTGTCTGAGGTACAAACTGGTAACAAGGCTCAAAAGCAACTGAGCTTTGGCTGGAATGAGGCTTGGCTTTCAATTCCACTTTGTCAAGAAAGAGCTTCAGCTCTGCAATCCTTAACCTCAGTATGTCATAACAAACAAAGGGAGGCAATGACACACCCCTCCAGTCTGCCATTGTAGTAAAATATAACATCAACTGAATTTATTTTACTAAAAAACTAAAATGAGATTTCTCTCTTCCATCATCTAAAAACAAATTATTTTTACAATGTCTAAAATACATATATATCTTCTAAAGTTTATGTTATCTATAAAACAGCTGCAGTTTAAATAAATGACATCAAATGCCTTCATAAAAGTATATAAAAATATAACATTAAAACAGAAAAAAGTTCTTTGATCAAACACTATCTCTTGTATTCTGTCCTTCTGGAAGATGACCCTGAGCTGCCCGATGGATTCCTAATTTTTGGTGCAGAACGTTGGCGTGGTGGTGGCATATTTTCTGTCTCGTAATGACCTGCAATGTCCCGATTCTGTGCCTGGTGTTTTTTCCTACCAGCACACATGGTTTTAAGCATCTGTAGAACAGCTTGGGGTGAAACATTCATCTTCAGCAAGTCAAGAATGATTCTGAAATAAGAAATGTTGATTAGATAAACCTCCCATATAAACCAGCAGATATACGTACGTCATTATAATTTAGTACAGCAAAACCTGGTTCATACCCTTTCTTAATAAAAATCAAGGCCTTCTCTGTCAAGATATTTTGTTATTTAGTTTTTGAACATATTTATTTATTTGACATATTTGCATATTTCACCAGCCTTGATTCTATATCACTGCACTCAATACATAGTCAGATACCCTCAGTACTTATTCCATAAACACTACATGTACATTGTATGGAGAGCAACAGAATGGGTTGGATGTGAGTATTTCATGATACCCTTGAAAATGCAAGTGTTTTCTTTACTATAAAACAAAGTCTGATACAATAGTAACCATTAAAAAAGCTTTCTTCTGTTATTTTTTGAAAACCCTGGTAAATGAGTTTCACAAACTTAGTTTTATTTATTCTGTTTAATGAAAAAAATATCTAAAAAATATTGTAATTGATAAAAGGCAAGAAAATAATTTGCTCCATGACTGATGAAAACTTTATAAAACAATTACATTCTCAATATTCATTCAGCATCATTACTTGACGTTGTGGAACAGGATGCCTAATATGGCATTTTTTTAACTCTTCAATTTATTCAAAGCAATACCAGAAATCCAACTAATATGTTTTATAAAGTATGGAGACTTACTTAAACGTTGCTGGCTCCATGACCACTCCAGCAAGCTGACACAGCTCGTACAATTCCAGTTCATCTAGTGTTAGGATGTTTTTACTGGTTAGCTGTACATTCATCGTGTTTACTGTTCTTGATGACATCTTGTATATTCTGTGAAGTTCAACAGTTCATTTTTTAGCACTTAATTGAAACATACGGACAAAAGCAACAGCGTTTACGGAAATATATGGAATATAAATCGTGCATCATGAAATGATATTACTGACATAGGATAACAACTGTCAATATTATTTAAATTTGCCAATCTTAATAACTATCCAACACACACACTATAAACAGTTTTAATACATACAAAACAAAACTATTACAGTTGTAAATTGCTATGACAAAATACAGTGGAAATATTTCCATGGTTTTTCAATGCATTTGGTTCGTAAAGTAAATCTCTTGAATCCCATGACTTCATAAGTTTTAAGTAACATTAAAACATTAGGGAATCAGATATTGTTTAATATCTTACCGAATTCTAAACATGTTTTAACAAATGAACTTTTTCTTATTAAAAAACTTAAAATTATTCATCATAAATTAAAAGTTAGCAACAAAAATCTGGTCAAGTCTGTCTTCATTGGTCTTTCTATAATTTAATTATGTTTGACATAAGCAGAGATACTGCCATTGACAAAATTAGCTTTCAGATATCTGAATCTGTGTTTATGTTTATGTACAGCTGCTAGTGCACAGTGTTAACATGATACTTGTATTTTCTTGTTATTCCATTTTTTAAAGTGAGCAACCATATTAATGCATGACTTTACTCAAATTATTCCTAAGTTCTACAGATCTTAAGAGCAATATTGTGCATGACACTGGATTCTACATGGTGGACACAAATAATACACATTATCTAATACAATACAGGATTAATTTATAATTTGGAAACCATATAAAAAGCAGGTTTCATTTTGGTTTCCTTAAGGACCAGTTTCGCTTACAAAGATAAAAATATACTGAACAGCATTCACTTAAGTACTGTATTTTAACTATGCGTCTAACGAACATTCCTATTATTCAACAAGCTATATACAAACCTTATTTTTACAAATCTTCAGGAAACAACCAATTTTATGATTTGAAATAGAAAAGATAATAAAAGATGACTAGATGGCCAATGGTTTGTGTGTTAGGCTTCAAAGCTTCAAATCTGGGTATCGATGAGTTACCCACTGATTTTTCAGGACTAGGTGGTATCCTATCTGGGTACTGTTTCAAGCAGTATCAGCCTAGACTGCAGGTTGGGGAGTAAAAGGTAGGGACTTTTGTTGACTACCCATGTTCTAATTTACTGAGCTGTAGTGGACACTACACAGATAAGGCACTTCCAACAGCCTCGCTACTGGGCTAGCTCTTTAGCGAAATGATTAGAGTGTCTGGAATATTTGTTAAGTTAAGCAATGTTATCTATAGTTAGTACTTGGATGGATGTCTATAACTGATGTCATCAGCCAGGTTACTGTAATGTGGTGGCAGCGGTAATTCCACAAATCTTTGCCAGATCTTTATCTTGGTTAGTGCCTGTGTGCACTGAAAGTGCAAGGATTAAGTCAAATTTCACAGTTGGAGTGAAAATAGGTTCTAAAGCTGTACAAGGTTAAAGAGGGGAGACGTGTAGAAGACACCAGATAGATTAGGCACTTTCAACAGCCTTGCTGTTGGCTAGCTCTTTAGCCTAATGTCTATGGTGTCCTATGGTTTGCTAAGTTAAGCAACGTTATGGTTAGTACTTGGATGGGTGTCCTAAACAGACCTCATCGGCCAAGTTACTATCTACTACTTCTACTGTAATACTGCCCAGGGTATAGATACATCATAGGCAGGTGACATCATCAAAGGATAAAAGCCGAATATTTTCAGTACAGCGTATTTACAATTAAAACGTGAAATCTACAGTGTGGCTTAGGCTGCAAGTGACTGTAGATGGGAGCTGAACTCGTCCACAGATTAAATCCACACCAGGTCAGGAGGTAGAGCATTCCAGTCTCAAATAGTTTGAGGAAGGAAGCTGTTCTTGTACTGTTCAAAGTTGGCTCTAAGTTCAATGTATGCCTTTTCATGAGTTCTTGTACCATGGTAGTGAGGTGTTCTTACATATTCTGGGATTCCTATAGGAGCGGTCTTGTAAACAACTTTGTGAATGTTTATTAATCTTTTTGTTTTACAACGCTGATATAAAGGTTGCCATTCCAAGGTCTTCTACTAAGTTCTAGCATGGCTTATAACTCTTTCTGTATTCTCGGCTTTACACATCCGGGTACTTTTTAAAGGTAGTATATTGGTACTTGGGTGTAACTCGGATTTTATTCGTTGAGCTATAAGTAACTTCAAGATTAAAAATTACCAAAAACTAGAACATATAACAAAAGAAACTGACTTAATTTCCGAGACCTACGGCCTGATGAAGTGCATTTTTAACGATTCTAATTAATTAAAGTTGTTAGGTTTCATAACAAACGACTTTAAAGTCATATAGGCTCCAACGATAAAGTCCGAGTAACAACCGACATCCCGATTGCTTAAATCAATTAGTTACTGACATCATGCTTAGGCTGAGAATAGGAGTATTTTCCAGTGAAAAATCAAGCACCTATCTATAGCAGTATCTTTGTTTAAAATAAAACATCAAATTTAGGTTATTGCAGGTGTTCTTTCCGCTTCAGAATACTTATTTACACTACTGATGGTCAATACTAGAACAAAATAAATATACAAATGAAACTGGGCGTCTCTTAAATGTTACTTCTACGTCGCGAAAACATGTTGTCTAAGTTAAAATAAAGATAACTCAATTAAGATGATTAAACAAAGCTTTATATAAAATTCTCATTAATACACACCTCTTGTTACCTCAACTATGTGGTAAATAAAATCAGGAAAACTTTGAAAACCGGTCTGATTTCATACTTGTTTTCATTGGAAAAAAAATGTTTATTGTGTTTTAAAAGTTACCTCCCCTGCTAATCTTAACGGAAATAACCCCAGAGTGACCGTCCTTGGCATTCAGGAGCGTCCTTGACCCTAGTGATTTTTGACAGCCTGCTTGGAATCTCATTACTAAAGAAAAAGGCGCTGTTAAAGAAGCTGGTAAGTGTTTTTGATTCTGATTTTTACATTTTTATTGATATTATGAATACTGTGATTAGTGAAATGATACTTTTCGTTAAGATTTGTGAAAATTCATCAGGAAAATTTAAATTGAAAAATCTGACCTTGGATAATTTTGAGTACAGACTACAGTAGGACTTTGGAGCAGGTATCATTGAGTGAAACTGTACTGGTACTAGGTACTTTAAGTGAACGTTAGAAACATGTTTAACATGATTATGAGCTTTATTATTCAATAGCTACCATGGATCAAAAACCAGAAGCAATGGATTAAATGGTCATTTATAGATAAAAAAACTATTTTCCCTTGATTTTTCTTTTATTTGAATTCAGCATCATAAATAACCATTGCAGCAGTCACAAATCTGCAGATAATCATTACTGGAATCTACATTTTACAGAGTATATTTAAAATAAATATCTGTACTGTTATGAGCCTTTTGTCCATATATTTACCCATATTAAAATTCTTGTCAGCATCATGACCTTTATTAATGCAAGAATTTTGAAAGCATTTCAGTTTACTTCAGGGAAAAAGTAGTCTAAGTCTTTTCAGTGTGGACCATGTTTTAGATCAATAGACAAGGTCATAATTTAAAGGTCAGAAATTTGACTTCCAGTACATTGTAGTGTTGTTACTATTTATGTTTGGTAATATTTGGAAATAATTTCACAACCTGTGAGTTTTGGTGTCTTCCAAATGACAGTGATTTGAATCACAAAGGTGAATGTCATTACTCATATGTTGACTTGTGGTTTTAAACTTGAAAATAGGAGTGTCTTTCAGCAGTCAAAGTAGGAGTGCCTTTATTTTGTTAAGAGTTATTTCTGAAAAATACATTTGATGTATTCATCTTACCCTATGAAATGTGGTAGTAGAATATCTCAGATATAATCAGGCTTTCTGCATCTCTGTACCAATACACAGGTAGTGTCTCAGATATAAGCAGATTTTCTGCATCTCTGTACCAAATACACAGGTAGATATTTGTGTATATTACCCTGTCAAGTTAGATTAAATCAGGTAAGAGTTTTTTTTTTTTTTTTTTGCTGAATGAAGTGAAGACTGACATAGTTCCTTTCACAGTGCATTTCATGAGTTAGAGACAGTGACAGGTAAAAGAAAATAGGCTGTCAGTCCATTTAATAACAAAGTATTTTCAAATAGATTTAATTCCCTCCTAGTACTGATCAAATTTTATGTTATATTTTGATAACCATATTACATCTTTGAGGTTTGAAAAATAAGGAATTGATGTTTTGGCATTTGAAAGAAGAGTGACTTCGATGATTGTTACTATGTATTTTCAGATTTTTCTAACAAAAAAACAAATCTTCATTTCTTAACTTACCAAGAGTACCCTTCATTCTTGCTGAAAAGATCCATAGTATTACTTATACATGAGTCACCCCTTAAATGGAATGACACATAGACACTGTTTATACATATACAATGTAATGAAATGTTCAGTTCAGATGGTAAAATTTTCTGATTTTCTAGTCAGCTGAATAAAGTTTAGTCATTAAGCTCAGAATGTTATACTAAAATTGCAACAACTGAACTTTTAAAATGATAAGAAAAAATATGTTTTTTTTTTTAATTTTCATGGGCTCAAAAAAGATCATTGACAGTCTGATGATATTCTGGAGCCAAAAGCATTATGCCATATATGAAAGTAGCACTATGAAGAAGTTCCAAGTTAACAGGGTTCCAGTTTGATGTAGTCAATATATAAGCTAGACCTGACATTGATAATATCTTTTATTAAAAAAATAAGTGTTAAAAGAAAGGCAGGGTTACCTTGAAGACTTTTTTTAGACCCCCACTTTCAATAATATTTAAACACTTGAGTTTTAAGGGAAAAGTGCATCCTAAAAGCTATAAGCATATATATGGTAAGCACAGTTAAGGGGTTTATTGAGCACATGGCAAAATTTAAATTGTTGCAGTGCGGAGATGGTATTTAATATTTTGTTAAACAAAATGATCGCACACAGATCGCGAACAGACACACAGACCAGAATGGTAACTGTTTTAAATACTGGTAAATATCACATTTTGATGCAGAAACATTATGACAATTGACCTTACAATAGGGTTGAGATAACCATGACCCCCTAAATCAAGGGGAAGTCACTCTTGTTATCTCTGAGCAGTGTTAGGTTAATGCTGAAAAGGTTGATATTTCTGATGAATTTCTGGGCTTAATATCAATAGAATAATAGTTAAACAAGATTAAATACCAAAAAAAAAAAAAATGCATCCATGTCACATACTGTAAATTATAAATAATATAAACTGAATATGATTAAATGCTACTTTTAACAAAGTTTTTGTCAGAAAACAAATACTTGACCAACAGTAATGAGGGATAGAAGAGAAAACTTATGCAGTTCAGCTGTGAACAGGCTGCTTTAAAATCATGTTTTCATGTAGAAAATTTTAAAACTGAACATAATTTTGTTATTAATGTTAAAGAATAGAATAAGCTTTGCCAATATTCAAATTGTTAAACTGAATGAAATGAAAAATGTTGCGACCGCATTATTTTTAACCATCTCAATACTTCTCGAATAAAATTTTATTATAAGTATAATAGATCTGACATGAGTTTTCATTTCATTTAAACTTTTATTCAGACAGTTCAGGAAAATGTTATTAAGTGAGCCTCTGGCAAGCTTAATAAAATTATCGCTGGACGAGTTTAAAAATTGTAAGTCTATTTGAAAATGTTGACAAGCGTAGGATTCTTTTATGGCATGACTAAAACAACCGTAAATTGGTCTGACCATAGCAATATTTATTTGAACGATACTGAAAAAGGCTACTAAATGTTACTAACCATCTGCAAAGAAAATAGTTTCAAATAAATGTCAAAATACGTCAGAAATACTGAACATAGAAGACTTCTCTTTGAGATAGGACATCTATTTGATAACAAATTTAAAACTGACAGTGAATTAAAATAATTATTTTGAAACAAGAAGATAATATGTAATGTTTTAGCTGTTATATTAAATGTGTGTAATATGAAAAAAAATATGTAATGGTTATATTGCATTACAAACATCATTTGCCATGTGATGAAAAGATTTTTTGTACTCTTTAACAGAATACAGTCTAACCTGTCTTAAGAGACCACACAGAGGAGAAAGGAAATGTGGTCTCTTAAGACAGATGGTCTCTTAACTAAGGATTGGTGGTGGAAACGTTTCAATCGGAATTACACCATATTCTTTTCATTGCATTTAATGTTGCACGTTTTAAAATGTTAATGTACATGAAAAACATGTAAATACTGCATGTATGCACATTAAAATGATTTTATCTGAATAAAGCTACAGGAAATAAAATCATTGACTATTATGCCAATATGCCACAAATAAAATTCAACCTGTACTATACACAGTACATTAAAATGTTTCTTGTACAATAAAATATGGCTTTAAACTGTCATAACAATGTCTTGATATGTTGGGTTGTTTACGTTCAATCCACAAAGAAATAAAGTGTTCCTCGATTTCTGCAAGATGTTGTAGAACGTCAGAGCTACCTTTAGAGAGAGCAAAGTGTTTTAATTCAGTGATGCATTCATTTGCCTCTGCACATGAAATGGCATTCATTTCTGTATTTTCATTATTGTCATCATTATCAATATCATCATCACCTTTATCATCACTGCCTACTAAAGACGACAATTTTCCAGCTGACTGATTAGCCAATAGAATTGTTTTGATCATTTACCGGTCGCATAGCAACATAAGGTGGTGAAATATTCAGGTCGGTAGTCGCGTTTCGCAGGGGGTCGTTTAACTTAGTTAAATGAATGAATAAAAACGCTTGGGAGGAATTTGTAATGGTCGTATAAGGCAGGGAGTCGCTTGTAAAAGGTGGTCGGATGGGCAGGTTTGACTGTATGACAATACAAAAAAAGATAAGAACTTTTCAGAAATAGAGTCCTAGAAAATAAAAGAAAAATTTGCGGAAAAATGACCTTGTCTTAGTTAATATATCATTTGACAATAAAAAATCCATGATTATTCAGTAATCAACTTTATAAGTTTGTCACAAAGTTATTGTGCACCTTCACATTTGGTAACATAGGAAACAAAATTTTGTGATTTTGTTATGTTCCTTTTCAGACCAAAGACATTATCATAAAGATGTCTGCCAAATTCCCACAGTACCTGACTGCCGAGCAGGAGAAAGAGCTCGCTCAGATTGCCAATGCGATTGTTGCCCCGGGCAAGGGAATTCTTGCTGCTGACGAGTCCACAGGTAATGTTAAGAGCCTTGAAAGATCTTTTACTTTACTTTAGAACTTTATGTGAAATTGTGAAATATTGGTAATGTCTAGCATTAAATGTGTTTGGCAGATGTTCTTGACTTGTCATAATGGTGACACTATAAAAGTTTTGTAATTGAAGTTCACATGCTTATGAATTGCACAGTCAGATTGATGGACTAAAAAAAATACTGTAAAATGGGGAAAAAAGGTTTGTTTTTTTACCTTTTAAAGAATGTTGAAATAATAAGAACATAGATAGCTTGATAAAGTAGATTTATTTTCATCACAGGTTCAATGGGAAAGCGTCTGGGTCCAATTGGTGTAGAGAACGTAGAAGAAAACAGAAGACGTTACCGTGAACTTCTGTTTACTAGCGATGATACTATGGCTGAAAATATCAGTGGCGTTATTATGTTCCATGAAACTTTCTACCAGAAAACAAAGGATGGTTAGTCTTAAAAACTAGCAATTGTTATTACATAGCAAATAAGTTACCAACATTGCTCATACTGAGCACTCTGACTTGTCAAAATTTTGTAAATCAGTTTGCAAGTTTATGAATAAGCACATCAGTGTGAAACTTGTAAATAAATCTCAATTCATAGTCAAGAGTAAGCAACAAAAAGAAATGTTTAAATTCTTTCTTGTCCACAGAATAAGGATACTTGAGTAAAAAAATATAATTGAAGAAAAAGACTTTTAAAGTTTTTACTATGATACTTTATGAATACGAGCCCAGGTTGCAGTACCCTTTCCAATTTTCAGAATGAGATTAGAAACTGTAAGGACAAAGCGGTCAATAACTACTGCATCAGATTATCAGATAGTAATATTCCTAGCTTGTATTGTATGTAAATACAAATGGAATTTTCATTTATTGTCTAGGTGTACCATTTGTGAAAGTTCTCCAAGACAAGGGAATTATCCCAGGCATTAAAGTTGACAAAGGAGTTGTCCCCCTTGCTGGAACAGATGACGAATGCACAACACAAGGTACATATCTAAACTTAATTTACAGTAAACAAATGTGTTTAAGAAATAGTTAATTGAAATGTGTGCTTTTGTTATATGAGGATTTAAAAAAGGTAGATGAGATCTTTTGAAATGCCAGGTGTGTTGTTTCAAGGATTTGTTTAGGCATTTTTTACTGGAGCATATTTGTATATTATGGTTCTAACATGTTTGGAAAATATGAATATAGCTTATATAACATGCTTATAACTGCAAACATTTTATCATTCTGTGCATTTTGCTTGTGTAAAGGATGACAAAAAGAAACAAGATGTAATATCATACTGATTTTGCATCTAGGTTTGGATGGGCTCTCTGAGAGATGTGCCCAATACAAGAAGGATGGAGCCCAGTTTGCCAAGTGGAGATGTGTGTTGAAGATAGGAACATACAACCCCTCATACCAGGCCATGATGGAAAATGCCAATGTGCTAGCTAGATATGCCATGATCTGCCAACAGGTAGGAAATTTTTACAGAAATATGAATTCAGAATCAGAATACCATAGTCTGTGTTATTGATAAGGGAAGAAAATACAATCATTTTATTCTCACCCTAAGCAACAGGTGGTTTTTGATGTGTGAAAATGCATCCATTTGTTGGAAACTTCATTGAAGTTTTCAGCATCACATCAGAGGGTGACAGTTAAGTCCCTTTTCTGGTACATGTATCATGATTAATAAACTGAATGAAATGGACACTATATACAAAGATGATTCTTTACTGCTGTTACAACAGAATCACAAGTAATGTGTTCTATTAAGAGATGGCACAGTGCCAAAAACCAAGATGTGTGAGATATCTTGTCAAAGTAGTTGTAATTCAGAAGACTTAAAAGGGATTTCATTCAGAATTTTGGAGTCTTCTGCAAATCACTTTGAGGATTGTACGATAACAAATTCTAGAATAAGATAAAGAGATAAGGGAATATAAAACTTCCATTTAAGAAGACATGAGTTTTTCTGTAAAATTAGTTTGTTGATGAAAAGTAAGATTTCTAAATATTTATGATTTAAAAACTTCATCTAAGAAAGGAACCATCTCCTCATTAAAACAGATGAAAAAAGTTCAAGAGAGAATTGCTGAGGGAATGTGATAGTACCTTAAAAAAACATCATTTTTCTGTTACCTGACTGAGCTGAAAACCACAGTTGTGTTAGAAATGTTACAGTAATTCTTGTCAATGTTTGTAGGTGAGAACATTTTGATTGCCTTTTTACCTGGCAAAAAAAAGAAAGAAAGATCAGGGCAGTAGGCCATAAACAAGAGAAACAATTCTGTTGAAATGAAGTGCAAAAAATTTGGGCTGAAGACACATTTAGAATTAACAAGAAATTCCTAATTAACGAGGGAAAATATTTTTCTACATGCATATGTCTTCTGTGTGTGTATTGTACAAGGTACACAGTTGCATAGCAACCAGTAATATGTTGCTATTGCTTCTGTGTTGAAGATTGCATAAAATATGGCTCATTATGTAAACAGAAAATTCAGAAGAAAGTTCTGTACTGAGTATGCCAATTTCATGGACATTTTATGTGGACAACTCATCCTGTTGCTCTGATAAAATATACAGAAGCTTTATTTTCAGTTTATTTTAGTTTAAACCTACTATTTTACACCCAATGCAATCCCTCTGCATGACTGCTTCCTGGTTTTGGACCAGTACTTGACAAGAAAATAATAAAACTACATACATCATATTTCACAGATAGATTGTATTATTACCTCACTGAAAGGCAAATAAAATGCTCTTCCAAAGAGCAGTGGTTGTGACAAAGTCACTTTTTATCATGAGGTTGTTAGTTTGAATCTTGCCAGGGGTGATATCGACAGTGTAATGTTTAAGAAAATCACTGGAAAATATATCATGAGTATTGACATTGTTGCAGGAGTATTATCATTGAGAAGCAAGAAATGAAATTCAGGGAAGAACTATCTTGGTAGTGTTTAAAGCATAACTTATCTGAACTTGCATTCTACATAACTTTCTGCAAACAACAATAGAAAATAAGACCATGTTTAAAAAAAATCAAGGTTTGAAAAAAAAAAATTTTCTGAATATAAGTTACTTATTACCACCCTTGTAATGACGAGGGATATTGTTTTGGCATTGTCTGTCCTTCCTTCCATTACGGTTTGTCTGTCTGGAGCCATACATGTAACACCTACGTGTAAGCATGGATTTAGTTGTAACTTAGTGGATTAAAAATGAAAAGAAGGGGAACATTGCTTGTCAGTTGCCATCATGACTCACAAACATATATAGCCCTTTATTTTTCAATACAGGCATTATATCAGTCCAGAGTGGTTTCATGGATTAAGTTGTTACTCAGTGGAATTGTCAGTGATAATAGGGGAATGATGATTGTCAGTTGCCAGTACAGTTAACACTTTCAATAGTCCTTTGACATTTCACTAATGTAAGCAGTAGGTCCCTCCTCAGCAGGTACTCTATAGTGCATTGAAACTGTATGCCTGTGTATAAATCAAAGAATCACAAGGATTTTCATATAGTCAGCATGATCAGTAAAGGACATATTCCTTCAAAGTTATCTGGAGTAATATGTTTCTCTTATATACATGTACTTACGCAAAAAATAAACATATAGTTAGTATGTTTTCATTCACATTTTAGAATGTGCACATTCAGTAAATCTGTCAATCTATTAACCTTCCTTTTATCTGTCGCCTTCTTACTGTTACTTCCAGTTGCAACTTATCTTCCTGCTGGGATATAAGTTATCTTAAAATTGGCTTGTTAACCTTGCTTTGTTATCTTCACATGAAAGCAGGAAATTGGCACCTTTCCAAAAATTGCATAAATGTTTATTGAGGAAACATTGGTTGAATTGATTTTACAGTGTCTGTACCTGTGACCTTGGATTGACATTGAGAGGTTATTAATGTCTGGATGGAGAGCTGTGCATAACATCACACAGTTCTCTTAATCCATGACAGTGTATCTCGGGTTATGTTTTGTACATCTGGGTCTTATTGGCATATCATGCGAATTACAGTTGACAGTTACAGGTTATTCCTTTACAAAGATAAAGCAGTCTTATGCAGTAAGATTTTTTCTTTGTTCCTTTACCATGGTAAAACATTTTTATGGCAAAATGTATGAACAGCAAAAATGTTACCTAAGGAATAAGAAATTTTAAAATTACACTGTCTTTTTGAAAAACAGTGCCTGAAATATATATCTATTTCATGGAGTAAATTCCTGTATAATATTTTGCTGCTCAGGAGGGAAAATATTTGCCAGACTGAAGCATTTACTGGAAATCTCTGCGGTTTAATTAGGTTAAATGTTGGTGAACAAAGTCTAGCTTTGGTATGTCCTAGGACACCCTATTTCTAAAAGTTCTGTTTTAAATCATAATTATGAACAGAATAGAAAAAAAGTACATTTCATTAAGTGACCCAGATGCTGATCACATGAAAAAGAAGGAACTTACCACTATCAGAGCAAAGGTTAAATAAGTTTAAAAAGTTTCTCTGATCAGATAATGGTCATAAGCCTTTTGGTTAGGTTGTGGTTAAAAGTACAAACTAGTATAGGCACATTGACTGATGACATCACAAGCACCTGTTACCAAAATATAGCTGAACTTCTGGTTGGCAAAGAGAACCAATATTTATATACATTTGATAGCAGCAGAATTTTTAACTTTAGATAACTTTTTTCTTTGTCGGCCGAATTTTAAGATTCTGATATCATTTGAAAGCTCTTTAAATTCATATTTTGAAAATATAAGCAGATTTTGAATTTTTGCTTTTAAAGAAGAAAACTAAACTAATTTACATCTGTCATTTCAGCATTTTTCTAGCAGCTCAGATGCACTATATTTAACCATTTACAAATAAAAAAGTAAACTGTTTTGACAATTATTTTTTAAATATGTAAAATATGAGTTTACAGACCTTTTAAATGATATAAAATATTGAACTATTTGATGAAAAATGACTTTGTAACTGTAATTACAAAATTACTATGTTTTTGCATTTTTATCAACCGCCATGTTTTTGCCAACCTTCAAAAAGTCACCTGTATCTCTTATCAGTTACTTGTTACTATTAATAGATTTCAAAACAATAACATTCAACGTTCCTATACTGCAAAAATTAATTGTTTCATTGTAGGTTTTCGAAAAATAAAAACAAATTATAGAAAAACATACGAAATTTAGATCTCAGCTGTATGTGGCAAATCAGCTGTCAGGTGACAACCTAAATTTTATTTCATATTATATTTATTATTATGCCAAGTTTTATTACATTGACATTAATTTATTATGTATTACAAGTCTGATTTAAGTTTTTGCTCACTAGATACATGTATTTATCCTTTCAGAATGGTTTGGTACCAATTGTGGAACCCGAAGTATTGCCTGATGGTACTCACGACTTGTACACAGCCCAGAAAGTCACTGAACAGGTGTAGTATATGTTTTATTTATTACAATAGGTAGATCTTATTCAGTTCCAGTAGGCTTCCTAGTTATTTAATCCTCATTTCTTTGGCAATGTTTGTGAAACACTTGTACAGGGTTTTTTTTTAGTTCTGTTCAGGAAAAAAACATTTTTTTTTGCTACCAGAAATCTATGGACTGTATTTTGTTTGGCTTTTCAACTTGAAGTTACTTCTTAGTAAAAGTTTAGATGGTATATATTGTTACCAAGTTATACTTATTTCTTTTTATTTCAGCTAAAAAAGTAAATTGCTTGTTTATTAGGCTTAAGCAAATTGTATGAAAATTTCTTTCTATCTTTCTTCTTTCTTTTTTTTTTCTTTCTTTCTTTCTTTCATTATTTTTATACACAAATAATTTGATGGATGATATTTTTTGGTTTCTGAAAGGTGGTAATAGAAACTGAATTCTTTTCTCATTGGATCTACCTGATAAAACCTGTTGAACTTTTATGTTTTTCAGGTTCTTGCATTTCAATACAAGGCTCTTGCCGATCATCATATATTCTTGGAGGGCACCCTCCTTAAACCTAATATGGTGACCGCTGGTCAGAGCTGCGCGACCAAGTACACAGCAGAGGACATTGCTAGGGCTACCTGCACTGCACTGAGCAGAACTGTGCCCCCAGCTGTTCCAGGTAGGATTTTTTCTATTGTGTCATTTAAATGAACTTCAGATGGTCCTATTTCAAAACATGTTATCCCCCACACAGATAATTTTAAAGAATATAAAGATAAAACCCTTCTTTTAGTGTTAAATTCCTCCCTTATCTTTTATATTGTAGAATCAGTATGATAGAGCTAGCTTAACTCCAAAGCGTTTCATTTTCTGAGAGCATGTTTGAAATTTTCTAAACCTTTTCTTAGCTTTTGAGTTTTATGTAATTAATGCTAAAAGTAGAAACAAAAAAAAAAGATGATAAAGAAGGGTTTGAGCCTTACTAAGGCTTCATTATTAGAGCATTTTTCTCCATAATTACCATGTTCTAATCAGGAATGCTTAAGAAATCTTTCCCAGGCAAAAGCTACCGACTCAAGTTGAATTGCAGAAACAAGTGACTTTTTCCTTTATTATCAAGTTCCGAGACAATTTTTGTTGTTGTTCATTTCATTTACATTTTGGCAGCATTCCAAAATTTTTACATTATTTTCCTGTTTTCCTTAGCAAGTTTCCAAAGTAGGATTATTTAATTCCAGGAATCACATTCCTGTCTGGAGGTCAGTCAGAAGATGATGCTTCGATCAATTTGAATGCTATTAATGCTTTCCCTGGCCGTAAACCATGGGCTCTCACCTTCTCCTATGGTAGAGCCCTGCAGGCCAGTGTGTTGAAAACCTGGCAGGGAAAAGACGAGAATGTAAAAGCCGCACAAAATGAACTGATTTCTAGAGCTAAGGTAGGTTTATTGATAATCTGTTTTCTGATTTGTAGACTGTTACCAGCCGAACTAAGATACTTGAAAGATAGTTAATAGTTAGTGTTCCTCATGGTGAGCTTTTGTGATGGGCATGATGTGCATGGTCTGTCATTTGTTGATGATTTCTAGGCTGTGTTTGAATATGGGTCATTTGGGGTCAAAAACTAGGTAACTAGCTTAAATCCAAAGAAAAACCTTGTTAACACTCTAGAAGTCACATTTTGAAGTTGGTCATCATGATTTTCAGACAAAATTTTTGTTTTGATGATTTCTAGGTTAGGTTCGATATTGGTCATCTTGAAGCAAGAACCAGGTCACTGGAATAAATCTTAGGGAAATCTTATTAAGCCTCTAGCGGCCACATCTGAAGTCAGTCATCTTGATTTTCAGTCTCAATGTTTTGGTGTTTTCTAGTGACGAGTTGAATATGATTCCTCTGGGGTGAGAAACTGGGTCACTGGCTTAAATATAACAAAAAGCCTTGTTAACACTATAGAAGTCACATTTTCAAGTCAGTCATCATGATTTTAAAGAGAATATTTTGTGTTGATGATGTCTTAGCCAAGTTTGAATTTGGGTCATCTAGAGTCAGAAACTAAGTCACTGGCTTATATCAAAGGGAAATCTTATAAACACTCTTGAAGCCACATTTTGAACTCAGATGTCATGATTTTTAGTCAAAGATGTCTAACATGAGATATTAATAAAGTAAGAATAAGTGATGTTCCCAGATATTTTACTTCTGTAAGAATTATAAATGAATTGATTATGTAGTAAAGTTATGTGATTAGGACATTTTGATCATTCCAAAGTCATGCAAAAAGCAGGTACGTATCAGAAATTAAGAACAAAAAATTTTCTCTTTTAGACAACTTTCTTATTAAAACTTTTTTTATGTATTGGTCTTACAAGTGGAACTTTTTGATAGTATGGAAAAGTGATGTTTGAAATATTTTGTTCTTGAAAAACATAAATATCCCTCTGTTATAAGAAAGTTTGATGTTCATAGCATGTTTATTGTACTTTACTATCTACAGGCCAATGGACTCGCTGCTCTCGGACAGTACAAGGGTGATATCAAGAGTGCGGCCGCTGGGCAGTCGTTATTCGTCAAACAACACGCTTATTAGATCAACATATTTTAATTCTTTTGTTATAGACAAAGAAAAGATACTCCATGAGAACAATAGACTAAATAATTCTTCACATTTTTAAAAGTGACTGTTGATTTTAGAATTGTTTGAATCATCTGAAATATTTGCATTTAAGGTATAGTAAACCTTGTTTATTGAAACTGTGTTAAATTTTCTGAACACCACAAGTTTTTTTTCTTCTGTTTTCTTGTTTGTTTAGCTTTTTATTACAGACCTTAATGTAAGAAGATTTGTGATCAAGAAATGTTAGCCACAGTGTTTAAAATGAGATTTTAATGTTTTTGTACTGGTTTTAGATATAGTCATAATGCATAATAAGAGGTTACTAAATAAATCAAGACTTTTCTGGTACAGAGTTGAGAATTAGGAAATATCTTGCTTTTTTTTCTACAAAAACAAAAAACCTTGCAGTTTTAATGATAACTTACAGTTTTTATAAATATTGACGACTGTAAGATGTTGTAAAGTACTTATTTGATCACCTATATTGTCTGCTTTCAAATTGTTTTTTCCAATGTTAAGTTCCATTTGTGGTCTTGCTCCCCGAGCAGCTTTATGACATCATTTCATAAGCAATGTCACACTAAGTACAAGTGTAAGATGGCATATTTAAGGGGTGTAGTGAGGCCAGTTTCAATTCTTTGGTCATGGGAAGGTCAGAATTTAAAAAACAACAACTAATAAAAAACAAGATTAAAACTGAAGATAGTGTCCTTAAAAGCCTGTTTATTTTTATAGAAGGTACATTTTAATTTCTGTCATTTTTATTACAAATACCATATACCAGAATGCCACATACAGTTCTGGATATTTTTTGCTACACCCCATTATGCCAAGTTCATGCTGTTTAATTCCAAGCAGACTGAAAAGGTGCGATAAATGGTCAGCTTCGAGGAAAAAGTTCTAGACTGTTCAGTTTTACAGATTTCGGGGCATTTGATCGTGTTCACGATTTCATCTTGCTTTACATGTACTGTGTACTTTAGCGTATTTATTATGCATTATTGCAATGTTAGAAAGAATCTCCTTTTACCACATGAGTGGCTGTTTGTTCTCTTTATTAGTCCCGTACTAGTGAAACAGGTTGGAGCCCGTACGTTTTAGGAAGTCCTTCAGTCCTATGTTAGTCCAAAAGTCCGTTTACAGAATGTATCTTTGCATATTGCATGACCAGTCCATAAGCTCTACAAACATGAATTTCACTATGACTTCAAACCTTGACAGTCCATCTGTCGGTCTAGATGTGTGTCTGTCAGTAACAAACTTTGCACATATTTCCAATTCATGCTGACGTATATTGTGCAACAATTTGTTAACTTGAGGTTTTGAATGTCCATCGGACATATGTCACTGTGTCCAAATTGTTTGCAAAAATTTAAGAGCCACAGTGATGAATCTTTATAGGGATGTTCAGCACTTTAGTAGTTGTGCATTCATGTTATTGTTGGTCTGTCACAGTTTGTGTTTTATGTTCCAATGAATGTCACAAAAAGGGTTTGTTGTAATGAGTAGCTGTACTTGTACTCGCGTCCACTCTATAATTTTCGCATTTATGCTTCGGTTTTCAGACGACATGCATCTGTTGTGATGTGTCACATGCACCTGTTAGCAAGGTCAAGGTCACAGCAGGTACTTTCTATATTAAATGTATACAATCTGTAACTCTGCCATTTTAATAGGATTTTATAATTTTATGAGAAATGTTGACCAAATTGAGACAACATGCAGCAAACAAGACAGATTTCCTTCACCGGGTTTTGAAAATATGTGGCACCATTGTTCACAAGGTGGCAGGAATTTTAGATTTCTCAAGTTAAAAACATGCATAAAACATAATTATGTTCCTGTCCACTTGTAACTCATTTAGTTCACAACATGATTTTGAAATAACTGCACGTCTGCCCAAGAATGAAGCCAGTATGAAAGGTGTTTGTCCACCTGTGTGTCGTTTTTACCAGGTAATTATATAAAATAATGCTTATATAATTATCTCGTATATCAGAGAATTTAAAAAAAACATAGCACAAACGTTAAGCATACTGAGACAATATGTCGCAAGCTGTCAATTCATCTGCCCATCGCCTGTAATGTAGAATAGAACATGACTGTTTGTGTTGGCTTTCTAACTCATTGGTACATTACTGCTTGTCCTCCATGTGTGTGTCCGGATTTGTTTTTTCATGCAAATATCCAACTTAAAACCATTACCAAGCAGATGCCAAATGAGAATTTGAGTTCTGTCATGGTATTTGGATAATCAAATATTAGAAACTGTAGAAATCAAAGGTATTATATAGCAGGAAAAAAGAGGACGACTTCCATGGCGTCTTGAACTGAAAACCTATTGATTGCACTTTAAAACTTTAGACTGCTGAATCTTTATTTATTGTTGGTATCATTCGCCCTGATGATCAACATTTCCAGGAACATTAAGCTTTTTTGGAGACACTGCTAGAGACAGCCCTGTTATTCTTTTTTATTAATGCCCCTGAAGGGTGGCATAATTATGGTAGTTACATTGTCCATCAGTTATTCCATACGTCTGTCTGTCCCAACTTCTGTGCGCAATTCCTCCTACAAGTCTCATTTGATTTTCACCAAACTTTCAAAGAAGGATCATTTTTAACTGTTGCAGCACATACGATCGGGCTTTTGTCATTGGATTATATTTGGTGAAGTTATTACCCTTTGTTAAATTTTACTTAATATTGCTTCTGTGCACAACTCCTTCAACATTTCTTATGCTATTTTTACCAAACTTTCCAAGAATGATCATTATCAAGTGCCGCAGCACATATTTTCAGATTTTTGCAGTTTGTTTATTTTTGGCAGAGTTATTACTCTTTGTTATGCCCCCACTTCAAAGAAGAGGGGGTATATTGCTTTGCATTTGTCTGTCTGTTGGTCCGTAGACCAAATGGTTTCCGACCAATAACTAAAGAATGCTTAGGCCTAGGAACTTCAAACTTAGTAGGATGATTGTCCATCACCAGTAGATGACCCCTATTGATTTTGGGGTCAAGGGGTCAAAGGTCAAGGTCACATTGACCTTGTAGGTAGAAACGGTTTCCGACCAATAACTAAAGAACGCTTAGGCCTAGGAACTTCAAACTTGGTAGGATGATTGTCCATCACCAGTAGATGACTCCTATTGATTTTGGGGTCAAGGGGTCAAAGGTCAAGGTCACATTGACCTTGTAGGTAGAAACGGTTTCCGACCAATAACTCGAGAACGCTTTGACCTAGGTTTACCAAACTTGGTATGCTGGTTGGTCATCACCAGTAGATGACCCCTATTGATCTTGAGGTCATTAGGTCAAAGTTCAAGATTCCAGAGACTTTCATCCTTAAAAACGATTTCCGATCAATAACTAGAGAACACTTTGACCTAGGTTTACCAAACTTGGTATGCTGGTTGGTCATCACCAGTAGATGACCCCTATTGATTTTGAGGTCATTAGGTCAAAGGTCAAGCTCACAGGGACCTTCATCCTAAAAACGGTTTCCGATCAATAACTAGAGAATGCTTTGACCTAGGTTCACCAAACTTGGTATACTGGTTGGTCATCACCAGTAGATGACCCCTATTGATTTTGAGGTCATTAGGTCAAAGGTCAAGATCACATAGACCTTCATCTTAAAAACGGTTTCTGATCAATAACTAGAGAACGCTTTGACCTAGGTTCACTAAACTTGGTATGCTGGTTGGTCATCACCAGTAGATGACCCTATTGATTTTGAGGTCATTAGGTCAAAGGTCAAGCTCACAGAGACTTTGACTCTAAAAACAGTTTCCGATTAATAACTAGAGAATGCTTTGACCTAGGTTCACCAAACTTGGTATGCTGGTTGGTCATGACCAGTTAATGACCCCTGTTGATTTTGAGGTCATTAGGTTAAAGGTCAAGGCCACAGGGACCTTGATCCTAAAAACCGTTTCTGATCAATAACTAGAGAACGCTTTGGCCCAACCACAAGCAATTAGGTGCTGCCGGGGGTGGGGGGGCATTTATGTTTTACAAACATTTCTTGTTTAATTTGATTTAATATGGCCTCAGTGTGCAACTCCTCCCTCAGTTCTCACAATTTATAATGTTCAGGAATCTTTCATAGAATGATCATTATAAAGTGTTACAGTCATTTTATCAGGGTTTTGCAAAAAAATCATTTTGGCAAAGTTATTGCCCTTGTTTAGATTTTACCAAATTTTGTGTTTGTGCACAACTCCTCATACATTTCTCATGCAGGTTTCACCAAACTTTCAAAGAATGATCATTCCCTAGTGGTGCAGCGCAGATTCTTAAGGTTTTGGGATTCATGTATCTTTGGCAGAGTTATTGCCCTTTTTAAAAAAATTGCTTCTTTGTGCAAATCCTACCACAATTCTCATTGGGGTTCATGTCTGTTACACATTTCTTGTTTTTACTTTCTGTTCAAGCACCGACACATTTGATTTTTGCTGTAACCTCTTATCTGAAACCGTAAGTATTGTTCGTCGGGCATTTACTACGAAAAAAGTCTTAATCATTAACTCAGTTATAATTTATTCTGTTTTTTAAACATTAGGAAGAAATGAGGGAGGCCATTTTCTTTGAATAAGACAGTTGATAAATATCTGCATACTTTGTACTGATAGTTTTGTCCTTTTTTTTTCAAAGAGACCTATTAAATGCATCTTTAATTTTTCTTTGATAATTAATATTCAATATACGAAGTGCGTGTAGTATGTACATCTATTATTACAACTTACACGAGTAAGACTTCAGCATATCTGAAATTCAGAGAAACGCACAGAATGTTGAAAAAGGTTCTAAAAAGGGAAAAAGAGATGATTTTGTCTAGAAAATCTTCCTTTAATAAGACCTACTTCCAGACTGTGATACCGTTTGCCAGACAGACTCTGAATTTCGGGTACTTAAGGTATAAATTAACATATGACCTTGCGAACAGCAGTTGAGGCATACTCGAAATACAATGTATATTTCAAGTATGTATAATTATACTACACACACTTAAAGAATTAAATATAAATCATCTTCTCTCACCTCTGACTACTTTATTTATGAAAAAATTGTTAGATTCTTGCGGAGAAATTGTAGTATAGAGAATCAAGTACAGGTATGAAACAGAAATACTTCAAAGGTAAACTGACCGCAATATATAGCCCTGTCAAGTACTGAAAACAGACATTAAAAAAATACCAGTCAATCAATCAGTTAATCAATCAATCAATCTTCTATCTATCGATCCATCCATCCATCCATTTGTCCATCAATTCACACCCTAGATCCGTTTCATTCGGTCGGTATCAACTAATAATACATGACTGTGTTATTATTAGCTTAACAGATTAGTTTGGTACTAATGCTTGTACGTTTGATTGTCGGCTGGGACTTAATATAATATTTGTTGTTCCCAGTTGTCAGGAAAGTGTGCATAGTCAGTCTATGGACTTATAATCTTCTTTGTCTCAGTAGTTCTAGAATAACAGCACGGACAAATTGTGAGTAAATGAAAAATGACCAAAGCTTAAAATTCTTCTAAGCACAACCTAGCCTGTTTCAAACGATGGATACCTAATAAAAATGTTGAGACTTAATATGTTAAAGAAACTATGAAAGGGCCATGGCAAGGTTATTGTTTATCCTATATAGTATGTGTTGACCTTGTAACATGTATTGAAATCTGGGGAAAAGTGAAATTCGTCCAAAGACCAATTGTTTCCAGGATCCATATCTATCTATTTGAGTTTATTTATCATCGGTACCGACGCCCCTGAAGAGGTTAGTTACTTTGTGTTGTGGTGGATAGTGCAAGATACAGAAACCATCCCATTCCAGAGACACCCCTGGTTCTTTTGCATGCTCAGTGTAAAGCACTGATACATGGGACCTCGGTTTAACGTCTCATCTGAAAGACAGTAATGTTAGTGGAGGAGCGAGGGATCGATCTCGCGACACCTGGGTACCAGTCCAGTGTGTTACCACTGGACCACTAATCCGCTCCTGAGGTACACGTATACTGAAATGTAGCCCTTATATACTTGTCATGGGAAAATATGATTTCAGAATTGTCATCCAAACTGAACAATAGACAAAATTTACAGCAGTTGTATTTAGAGTTAGTAGTTAAAAGTTGTAACTTTTATTACCGTAGCAGAAATTCTTTGCAGGAATATTTGTTTTTTTATGTTTTTTCCACCGACTGCATTAACGCCCAATAAAATTAAAGTATTTATCTTTAAGAAACTCGAGCCGGAAAAAAACTACTATTTGCATTTTGTATGCAAACTAAGCGTGTTCAGATAACCCACATTTTCTTAAGCAATCAATCCTTGGAATGAGATGTTTGTGTATAAGGATACCGAAATAAGGTGATTACTAGCAGTTTTATTTGTTTTTGTTTGTCTGTTTGTATATATATATTTCCTTCTTCTTTCCTCCCGTTCTCCTTTTTCCTTCTTCAATCCTTTGTATTTCCTTTATTCCTCATTCCCTCCTTCATTCCTCCTTTTCTTCTTTCTTTCTATTTTCCATTGATTTTTTCACCTTTGTTTTATCTCACTCATTCTCCTCTTAAGTACCTAGTTTACTAATTACATTTTTTCCTCTGGTATTTAGACAGCAGTCAAACGTACTTTTCAAATCGGTTTGTAATATTTATTTCTGCATAAATATTTTAGTGGTTAACATTTCTGCCAAATCATTTCAAAATCCATCCATAATTACAAAGTTATGGAGTGTTCACGGAAAAAGACCCATTTCTTTATGTCTGACCTCTAATAGTGACCTTGAAGGTATGAACTTGGTTCCATATCTGTCAAAGAATGCCAAAGTTATGGAGCGGACATGATTTGAGATTTGTGACACCCAGACATCCAAACATCCAGACAGACAGCACAACATTAAAATGTCTGCCCCGACCACTAAGTGGTGGAGACATAATTAAAACAATAAATGCCTGAAAAGGGGTCGTCTGCTTCTTATATAAAACAATAAAGTTTAAGATAGCTTAATTCAATTTTTTACCGGTATACAAGCGTAAAAGTTCTTTTTTTTCTTTCAAGTACCTTAAGGGATTGTTCAAACATAAATTATGCACTTTTCGCTACCGTTCCATTTTTCAACCAGTGACTTGACAGCTCGCCGATTCAGCAAACTCAGGTAGATAAGAATTTGCAAACAAGTGATTTATGCAAACTCCTACTCACTCTCTCCGCAGTATTTGCACATTTTCTTTGTCAATAAAAAAAAAATGTCTAAAGACATTACCCTTTTGAAAACGAGTACGCCGAGAAATGACTAAAAAGCTTAGAGTAAACATGACGGTTATTCAGATAAGAGGATCTAATGATCTTTAATGTATTGCTAAGCAGATAAGTTCTTCAATTAAGTGTTATGAAATTCAGTGTAATGAAAATTTTCAAGTATGTTTCTTAGAGGCTGGAACTCAATACGTAATCCTACTGAACAAAATTTCTCTCTCCTTTTTTATAAGGTGCCCCAGAGCTGTGATTCGAGTATCAACTTGCTTTTTGTCAGATAAGTGCTGGGTTCACTTTAACTGTATCCTATCTGGTCTTGAAAAAGAAAAAAAAAAACGCCTGCATATTTTTGGCTCCGTTACATAGTATGGTCTCGTGGGCGTTACAAAAATATGTTTAAGACGGGTGTTATCTGGGAGCATATAGGCCTAGCCGCCTACTTTTCTAAGAGCGTTTTTGTATTCACTGTGTAAGCAGTGATGACAGATTTACCATACCGTCTTTGACCAGGTATTACAACGAAGGAGATGGCCTGAAAATAGTTCCGGTCATTCCAGTATATTACGCAACACAAAATAGTTCTAGGACCTGACATGACTGGTAGCATATTCGTCTCTTGTCTGTAGCTGATCAGAGCAAGTCCTCAAACAATTAAACAAGAAATATCTTTTATAAAAAGCTGGTCGACGTAGGTTACATTTTAAGGCTTATGTGTTAATCAATAAAAAATATAGCTGATTGAAAAATGCGTAATCGATTACGCTCTACGAGTAGCTACTGTTTCGTATTACAGTAACCATACAGAATTAACCCAGAAGACATTTCTAAAGGCGGTTGCACAGGTTTGTACAAGGCAAATCGATTGTGCTTAAGGTGTACCTGCTTCTCTGACCGAATTTCACCAAGTGGATGAAAAAAGTCGGAATTTTACCCGTTGGTTGAAAAAAAATCGTTTTGTATGTTATATTGCTTATCTACACATTCAACCGTTAGACGAAGGAAGTTATTGGTAACAAAACGTCGATGATCGAGGCTTACCAATCCCTCTTTTTCATAGACCGTCAACCGTTAAGCCGTCTTAGATGGTCAGGTCAGACGACTCAGATTCTCGAGTGTCATTGGTTAGATTTTAAAGATTTATGTTAGCAACGCGTCCATATCAACATAAGTTTACACCAAATGTAATCGACTAGGTCGAAAAATTGCGCTTTAAAGCTTTCCGCTCACAAAGGGTTTAAAGTTACAACACGGCCCATTTGTTTTTCAGATGTAGGTCGGTTTGTCTGTCGGTCGGTCGGGCGGTCCCTCGGTCCTTCGGACCACAGCCTTTCCGTTCATTACCTCATGCACCATATGACTCTACAAACTTCATTGAATGCTTGCCCGTATTGAATAAATGATCCCTATTGTTATTTTGGGTAAGTAGGCGAAATGTAAAGGACACGGTCTCCTTGAAACTGAAAATGGTTTCCGCTCAACAACTCGAGTACCATTTGACCCACAGCCTTCAAATATCACAGGGTGGTCGCCCTTGTTGTGAATAACACCTATATTGTTTTGGGAGTCAACAGGTCGAATGTCAAGGTCATCATCCCCTTGAATTTGAAAAGTGTTTCTGCTCAATTACTGAAGTACCTTTTGACACACATTCTTTAAACTTCAAAGGTTTGTTGCCATATTGAGTAGAAAATCCCTATATTTTTAATGTTAGTGAGATAAAGGTCAAGTCATGGTCACCTTGACTTTGAAAATGGCTTCAATAAATCGAGAATCATTTGACTCACGGCCTTCAAACTCCAAAGGGTGGCCCCTTTTATTGAGTAGAAATCCCCTACTGTTTTTAAAGTCAGTAGGTCAAAGGCCAAGGTCGCGATTCCCCTGAGTCTGAAATCCAATTTTATTCAAGGTCTCTATTGCTTTAAATTTGAAAATGGTTACCGATTAATTACTCGAGTACCATTTGACCCACAACCTTCAAACTTCACAGGGTGGTTGCCTTATTGAGAAGACAATCTATATCGCTTTTGGAGACAGTAGGTCAAAGGTCGAGGTCAGTCACGATCACCTCGAATTTAAAAAGGGTTTTTGCTCAATAACTCGAGTACCATTTTACACACAGCCTTCAGATTTCAGCAGTTTCAAGGTCAAGGTCACACTCACTTTGAATTTGAAAATGGTTTCCGCTCATTAACTCAAGTACACTTGACCCACATCTTTCAAGCTGCCTGAAGGATTGCGCTTATTGAGTAGAAGACCCGTTCTAATTTTAGGTCAAAGGTCAAGGTCACAGTCAAGGTCATCTTGAATTTGAAAATGGCTTCTGCTCAATAACCTAAATACAAACAGCCTATAAACTTAATTGTTTGGTTGCTCTTACTGAGTAGATAACCGATATTGCTTTTTGGGAGAGTACCTCAAAGGTCAAGGTCACATGCAACTTGAATATGAAAAACTTTTCTGATCAATAACGTGAGTTATCATTTGACCAACAGCATTCAACCTACATATGGTTGTTCTTACTGAGTTTAAAACAGTTACAGTTTTTTAGGTCAGTAGGCCAAAGGTTAGCGTCACCTTAAGTTTAAAAATATTTTCCGCTCAATAACTTGAGTAGCGGCAAACTTCAATCTTACAGGACGGGAAGCATATTTGTCATTCAGATATGTTTTGTTTTTATTCTTGTCATGAATAAGTTCGTTGATATCAGTGGGTATAAAATTATAAATACTACTTTGTTTTTCTGTAACTTCTCTGTCTTTGCTCAGATTCAGTCGGAAGATGATAATTTGCATACATTGAATTTATTTTTAGAAACACAAAATTGTAGTTACAGGACCAGAACAATTTAGTACCAAACGATTTTTCGTACGACTTATTGTGTAATTTTTTTAACGGTATCGGAAGGGTTTTTGACGACCACATTTCTGAGAATGTTTTGTTCTACCTATCTTTTTGAGTTAATTTACGTTTTGACTGATCCACCACGTTGTTTACATTACGTAAAAAATTTTGATTATGTGACATTAACGACCCGCCTTACGGATATTGGTAGGGGGGGGGGGGGTCATGAAATATTTTGATAACTTTATCCTTGTGTATCTCAAGTCTCAAGCACATTTTGCCATCAACGAAAGATAACCATGCAGATAGGGTGTTGATAATATTTTCAAGAATACTTGAGTTCTTATTTTGGTAATTTTTCAAATGATTATGGCCAGTATTATAACTCTAAAGTATGCTAAAGGATAGTATGCCTCAATACCGGACATAAATCATACCCGCTTAATATGGGATAAGAATGATGGGATAAGAATAATTCTCTAAACATAGGAAGTTATCATTTTAGGTAAAATATGCTGATTTCGACTAGTCATTTTATTAGATAAAATCATGCAAATTTTGTTTGAACTAAAATACTGAAAGTCTTGATTGGCTAAATTGGAAGTCGTTAATGCAAAGACGATGCCAGTTTTGCTAGGCAGCACAACATCTTTCCTGTGTAAAGAAGAAGTATCTAAAATGTACTTTTTTATATGTGTTCATCTGTCTTGGTTACTACTGACACCAATTTAAACCAGTAAGTCTCTCTCTATGTGTCTCTGTCTATCTTTCTGTCTCTCTGTCTCTGACTTTTACCCATCCACGCAACTGCGCCAAACACTGCTGCACTTGGTAGGAGACGGGTCGCTCAAACCACATCGCCAGAACAGCTTGCCAGCAAGACTGCTTTTGAAGCATCTGATATTTTCACACGTCTTTGTAACAGGAGCACACTAGATATTATTCAGGTCGGGTTTACTTGATGGTTGAAGCTTAAGAACCCGCCACTGATTGTGGCTGCTTGCATTAACAGCCGATCCAGGATCCAGGAGCTGAAATATTCAAAATATTCAAAATTTGTAAATAGTGATTTTAACAGTTTAAACATTGAACGCTTTCATAATGACAAGCAAGGCTCTGGTATCGGCGTTTATTTCCCTTATAATTTTCTTGCTGCTGTCTGTTAGGAACTACGAGCGGCTTCAAACGTTTCATCTGCTTACAGAATTGTCCCATTTTCACCATACTCAAAATTCTCAGCCATCTTGCTAGATTTTCGTTAGTGATATCGTCTGTAAAAAGACAAAACATGCAAGAAAAACTATGTATACATGTATCGCTCATACTCTGTGATGTACTCTCCTGCGCATTGGTCGAATGCTTCACTTTCTTACCTCTGCTAAAATTCAATTTTCAGAACGATATTTTTATTTTTAGACAGGGAAATCCACAGTGTCTTTTCAGCCAATCAGTGACTAGCCTACAACGAATCGTCAATACATGTATACATTTAACAACCCAAAATGTAAACAAAGAATGCATGATCGCATGTTACTTTTGAATTCTTTTTATCGAAGTGCTTTTAATATGTATACGTAAATAAACCAGTAAAAATAGCAAAGAGGTTAAAATCACGATGGCATGGTCGTTTTCAGACGTTTTATTGCTGTATTAAAAAGTAGTTCAATTGTGTTTTACAAAATTGTGAAAAAACACCTATCTATTTATATTTTTTTCAGTCACATGATCGTTTCTACCAACAAAAATTGGTTTCAAGATTTTTCGGTCGCGGGGATATTGGTTCACTTTCAGTGGTTGTTTTATGTTCATTGTAAAGGTCAATATCATAAATCTACACTTGTTAAAGCAGCGGTGTAAAGTATTGGTAGTGTATTCGGATAGCTGCTAAGGGGGCGTATCTTGTATGCTGCCCGTGACTTCCTTCAAAGTCCATGATTTATTTTCTTCTTTCTCTTTTTTTGCTTTCATGCATTTGTAAATGGTGTTATTCCACGTCGCTGGCAAAATCAGAGGTAACAAGAATTGTGTTCCAGTAACGAAAAGCAGTGAATATTACAGAGCTTGCAGCGCTTTGATTTATTCTGGACTTGTAAGGTACCTCCCACATAATGTAAAAACATAAAAAAGACACCCTTAGGAGTACCTTAAGAGTTCCTTGGCAAGCAAACAATCATATATCAATTCCGAACAGACTAAAGACTATTAAATTGCAAGAAAGGCTTTCAATTAAAGAACGGTTGCACAATAAATCGACGGTGTATACGGAAAGCTGTTCTCTTCTATTTTCATGCTTTTCACGTTGTCACGTGGTTGTTTCGTTACTTTTTTATACTTGTTGGGCCAAATAAGTGACTAGTTAATTAAAACACCTACATATATCTAGAAAATAATACTATCTTTCAAAACTTTATACAATTTGAATTATCAAGACAAGCCTTTATCCTGGTTAAGACTGTGCATTTATTGTTGTATACACTTTGTGTTGAATCAATAAATATTGGTTATTATGTCAAAAATAAAGGACATGCACACTGTCATTCTTTTCTTCATCAAAATTATAATAGATATCTGGACCTTAATGGTTAAGCTATATAATCTCTATCTACAGTATACCTGAGCTTATTTATCGTCAGCACTGGATTTCGATACAATTATTTGTGTTGGAATCGATATCGATATCCCTTGATCGCGTTTCCATTTGATCGTTGATCCAACCAAGTTACTATCATTTCCTGAAAATTTGTTATTTAGTTTTAAGACGTCTATGCAACCTTTGACACGACATTTAATACAATTGGATCTTTGTTACAGAATCAATAGCCTTCTTTTATTCTGTTCTCAAGTCCAGAACGGCTCAAACATAATGTTGTCTCTATTACTATCAGCAAAAGCTAGAAACGCTTCCCTATTTGAATTTATTGTTATTGTTGGTACTTGTTACCCATGTGAAAAAGGTCAGTAATTTAAGATTAATGAAGATACCGGTAGTGCAGGCATCGTGACATGCCAGGCTCTTTTACAAACTGTATAGCACCGATACATGGTATCTCGGTTTCATGTCTCATCCCAAAGACAACTAGAAGCGTTATGGAGAAAAAAAATTTAATAGGTTTAGTATTCTCCAAAGATCAGATATCATTCAGACTATATGATAAAGACTGAATAAATGTGTTTACGATGAATTGATTATATAGGTCGCTATATTCTGATTAGGTAACTTGCAAACGTACTCCCCGATCACCGACAACTACACAATACTTTTTGAGCGGTTTATTTCACCAAACTTTAGAATAAAATAATTTTGGTATGCGACGTACTTAACCAAAAAATACTTGAGTTAAAAGGACTGCAAAAAAATATAAATAAAAAATATTAACAGCTCCTCCCCTTTGTTCATTTGATATCTGTATGGAGCTCTATACTGTCTGAAGGGTATGATAAAGGGTATGATAAAATGTACTTTGGCATTTGGTACGAATGATCCTTATTTTTGAATAATCCTGTCAGATATCAATCACGCCGTCTCAAGGACAATGCTATTTAAACGCGTGTGTGCATATCAACCCTTGCATTCAAGTGCTGCCAAGTTGTAACCGGAGGTCTACATTTCGTTGTTTTTAATCGACAGAGATAAATTGTTAACGAAGTTAAAGGATTTGTTTCCCACTAAACTCAGGTATTCCTTTAAATTATTTTATTCATTACTTGTACAAGGAAGACAAATTCGAGGCAAATAAAAAAGAAACAAGAGATTAAAAGTAAACATCGTGCGTCCTTTCAATTTGTGTTACTGTTCCAATCTTTGTTATTTTCCAGTTTCTTTTAACCTTTGTTTTACCGTATTATTTTTTTATTTTTCTAGTCTATGCTTTGCATCAAGGCTATTTGTTCTTATTATGGTACCAATAGGCAACAAATTAATAAACGTGTCTCCATTTAAAAAAAAAAAATAAATAAATAAATAAATTCTTTAAAAAACAACAACAACAACAACAACAACTTTCCTTGCCATCTTTTTAGGTATAAAGCAGACTTTGCTCTGGAAATTTT
Source organism: Cyclina sinensis (assembly GCA_012932295.1). Classification (NCBI taxonomy): domain Eukaryota; kingdom Metazoa; phylum Mollusca; class Bivalvia; order Venerida; family Veneridae; genus Cyclina; species Cyclina sinensis. The sequence continues at coordinate 5,701,361 of JAAONU010000019.1, forward strand.
TGTTTTCAAGTAAATCTGATAAAGGAGAATAACTCTAAAAGTAGGCAAGGTACAGTTATTTTCTTAAATATTGCACTTTCTACTGGTATGCTCTGTCAGTGTATGAAGTTTGAAGTTAATCCCTCAAGTTCTTTTGGAGTTATACTTCGGACAAAGTTTTTCAAGTGAAACTGATAAAGGAGAAGAACTCTAAAAGTGGACAAGGCAGAGTTTTTGTTCTTGCGCACTGCACTTTCTACCAATGTGTTATGTCAGTGTATTAAGTTTGAAGTAAATCCCTCAAGTACTTTTGAAGTTATGTTCTGGACAAAACTTTTTAAGTAAATCTAATAAAGTGGAATAACTCTAAAAGTAGGTAAGTTAGAGTTATTGTTCTTACACACTGCACTTTCTCGTTATGTGCTCTGTCAGTGTATGAAGTTTGAAGAAAATCGCTCAAGTACTTTTGGAGTTATGCTCCGGACAAAATTGGGACGGACACTCGGACGCACGGACACACGGACGGAGACCATTTCTAATATCCCCTCCGCCTTTGGCGGGGGAATAAATAATAGACGGAAAGCATATTTGAGATATAGGACTGCTTTTATGTATCCTCACACGTTGTAAGTGTACTAATAGAACTATGTTACAATTTATTTAGAAAACATGCGTAATTTAACTCTGACGCCTACCAATCATGCTTTAAAAGCTTTCACCTATTGTTGTCAACATTTTCGTCTTGAAGCTTGGATTGTCATCGACTATGTCAAAAGTACCAAAAATAATTGCGTTTTTCTAACATGATTTATGAAGAAAACAAACTGAAAATACTGACACATGTATGCTTTTTGAGAATTTCCTGTCTCAGTACTTTTTAGGTCTATTTCGCTCAAAATTTAAGTCAGTGCAACATTAGTGGTCTGTTGCCAAACAATAGGCGAGATTACATCGTTAACAAACGCTTTTAATATAAATTGTCCCTACTACAATGGATACGTCATTTTTTGACATTTCATACCACGACAGGATGAAGTGGAAATACTGGAAAGTCAATTGTACGAGTAAAAGAGCCATCTTAGTCTTAAGTCCACTCTTTTATAGATAGCCTTATATTACCTCGTAGGAGTCATTTCTGACACATTTTCGAAACATAGATTTCAGACATTAAATCGTTTTGTAGGAATTTAAATAGAAACAAATTTGTTCGGTTACATAAAAAATGCCGCAGATACCACTTGATTTTATGACTGAAAGGACAGGTATAGAATATGTGGCAGCAATGATTTATAAATTGCAACTGTCAACTTGAAAGGAAATTTGCTCAACTGATAATAACAGTTGAATGTCATTGCAAAGCGATATTGACCTGTGTTGAGCTTAACGTTTTCATAGCGATGCAAATTTTGTCGTAAGAACGGTGCAAGAAAAGTTTTTGTAGGTAGCTTTCTGACAAAACTTGGAGTTAATAACACGCAGCTCTGCAAACGGTTGTTTTAACCCAATTTATGGCTAACTGAATACAAAACAAAACTTTCTCATATGATGTTAGAACACGTTTCGATATAAACGCACATGTTATATCAGGAATGATTATAAAGAATTGAGAAACTCTTTTAAGTTATCTGAACCTAGAAGATGAATGTATTATCCAAGATCACATTCTACAAAAAATGCCAACGTATAGACTTCGCCTATAGCTGCGCGATCACGATCGGCTGAAGCCTCAAACAAGTGCAAAACTCAATATTCTGTTACATATAGAATTATAAGATGAGATATATGAGCGTGAGTAGACAAACCAAAGTTGTAGAATTACCAGTATGAAAATCATGTCTAAACGGTAAAACTTGTTTTCAGCACTTTCTGAGTTTCGTTCACCCACACAAATTGTAGGCGGACTAATCAGTACTTCGGTACAGCTTTACCTTGCGGAGTTTTCATTAAGCAAACATATTAAATCAAATTTTGAGTCACCTGTAAAGCAGTGAAACGGCGAAACCTTTAGTTGTCAGTATTTTCCTACGCCATTGACGGAACCCACGTTCGCTCATTACGCTTTGTTTCTTTATCAACAGTATATATTGTAGTATAAACGGAATATATCCTGTTGGTTCATATCATGTTAGTTTGCTGGTTTTAGATGTCACCGTCTATGTAAAAAGGTACTTTCAAGTGACTGATTTCGTCAAAGGATACTAACATACTTACTTTCATGTTTATGAAGAGATGCATATGAATAACCATAGTCGACTGTTGTCAAAGCAGCTAGTGAGATTTAAAGCGTTCATAAAAGTTTGCTTTAACATTTTATATGAATTATCTTAACTACACTTTTCTTCGTTTCTTGACATATCGGCGTCAGGCCCGAACCAAGGGGAGAATGGGTGTGGGTGTAAGGGACACGTACCCGCAAGTTGGCTTAGAATTGGTATTTGAAATATTCACACAAAGGTGTGTCCCCGTCTAACCCAGGTTCTGGATCCAGGCCTGTATGATCCATAATATACTGATTATAAGTCTCTTGTGTAGGAGCGTCAGGTATGCACGTCTATATATAGTTTACCTGTATTTTCTTCACGCTTTTGCTGGTGTCACATTTTCGATGGTCAGATTTTCAGACAATACATTGCATCGTGTGTCTTTCGATACAAGTTAGTTAGTATGGTTGAGTAAAAATGTCATACATACCTAGAACATTTTATGACTGACTTAGCAAGTTTAGAATATATGTCAGCTCCAATGTATTATATAAGGCCAGCTATGAACTTGAAAGGAGATTTGTTCAATTGATAATCACAGTCTAGTGCCTTCAAAGAGACCTCTGCCTTAGTAAATCTCTAAATAACCAAACCCACGTACAGAAATGCTTATGTAAGCATTGACACAAGGGACTATTGGTATTTCATCATTTTTTCAAGGATTTTATTCACAATTTATTGATCAACGATCACATTTCAAGTCTTTTTTAAATGTTTCTGCACGTCAAAAAAAGAAAAGAAAAAAAGATAAGTTAAACAAAGTGCATTCATCATATGAGTAATAATAACGCTAAATGAATACAAATGAATGTTTGTGTAAAATGTAAAATAATGATAGATATATATTACCAATAAGAATTATAAAATACAAATAGATTCTTATAAAATACAACTATAACTTTTACAATACAAATATACATTATTGAACAGATAATGGAAAAAAATGTAATTCAGGGCTCAATGCAAACTCCTGTATTTCCTTCTTAGATTACATGTACATGTAGTAAACACAGTTCACTAAGTCCGTGAAATACAAATTTAAATTTACTGAATACATTTGAAAACATTATTCAATACAAATGAAAAATATCCAATTATCCAATACAAACTGTTATTATTTTACAATTCAAATGAAACAATATAAAATATAGGTGTTAGCATTGAATACTGCACTGTGTCACATGTCCTAAGTCATGATGCATGATGTATTCTACGAAATGAAATTTAGTGGAATTGCTGTCAAATGAACGGGGTAAGGTCTGCCCATAGGGAGGTTTTAAATGGTCTATTAACATAAAGGTTAGACATCAAGGTATTTTGGTATGTGAACAAAACTTATACGGGGTTTTGGCACATAAACATCTCTCAACATATGTTAACAATAGTCACAATATCACATAAAAGGTCTATTTTCCTTTAAATTTAGCCACTGAAAATATTGAAAGTATCTATTACTTCTGGAAATTGCAATGGTTATCAACCCGAAGAAACACAAACTTAAAGCAAGTCGTGAAGACACTAGCGTTCCTTTCTGCATGGTTTTCTCACGTGTCTTCTTGCTCTAACAAAGGCCATATATCACGATGATAAAATCTCTAAAACTAAAGAAAAGAAAGCAACAGTGAAAGCTTTATGGAAACAAATGTGAACGCTTTTTGTCTTAATTGTCGTTCTGACCAGGGTTGAGTTGTACCGACAATGGAAATGCCTAAAGGAATGCTCTTTACTCGTCGTTTTATGGTATATTCCAATAACTGTAGAAAGAACTGAAAATTGCAATGAAAGACGAATTCCTGTATATAGCATATTTATCTAAACAAGAAACAACAAGCTAGTGTTAATTGTTCAAATTGTATTACATTAAAAGATTTGTTTTCAAAAGAAGCATTTAAACTGGAATTACAGGTATGAAAACATGTAATTTAATACTAGTATCACATAAAACCGCAATTCTTGTTTTGAGCATTTTCACAATGATTCACCCACGCAATTTGAAGGCACAGATATTAGTACTTTGGTACCACTTTATTTATTGCAGAATTTGCATGTAGTAAACATGCTTTATTTAGTATATAAGTCGCCTGTTATGTCGGTTGTTACAAACGGTTAAACTTTTGTCGGTAATATTTTGCATCGTTGTTTACGAAAACTGAACCATCGAATGGTTTATTTCGCATACTAGCAAACTATACCTCTTGCAGCCTTCCTGTCTTATTTCTATCCTCATTCACTTCATAGGATTTTGTATTTTATTGCTCTCGACATAAGATAACAAAGAATTTCTCATAACTTTAAAAACCAATGGCTTTAACATGAGAAGCACAGAAGACATTATTTAAGGCAGATCTTATCGGGTGTCTCGCCTTAAACAAATAATCCCGGTCATAAAATAGCAATACTATAGGAATGTAAAAGAATATCAAATGCCACATTGGGAAAACACATGTCAAAAGGGCCTAAGAAGCAGCGCAGCTTAGCGCAGCTCAGCATCTAGAGGAGAATATTTCGGTCTCGAGAACACAACTCTAGTCAAAACAATAGGTGAAGCCAAACTCTCACAATCCTTTGCGACTGAATAGTTTATGGACTAGATTCTAATTTTTTATACCCCAGCCCTTTGGGGGTGGTGGAGGGGGAGGGATATAGATTTGCCCTTGTCCGTCCGTCCGACTGTCACGATGTCCGTATGTAGACCGGTTTGTGTCGCGTGTAAATCCAAACGTATAACTGCTAGAGCCATGAGACTTTCAAAGAATAATTGTCAGCATGTGAACTTACGCACCTGGGTATATTGACGCAATTTATTGTAGAACGGCAGAATTACGACCCCTGATTAAGCAAAAACTATTATTTTTAGATTTGCGGAATGTGGGGGCATCCGTGTCCTATGGACACATCTCTAGTTTTCCTTTTATTTTGGTATGTTCTGCAAAATAGTTATTAATGTAGTCGAAGATCAGAAATGCTACTAAGACAAGCCAGTTGTTCTGAAGCATATGCCCTTGGTCAGTGGTCGTGTTTATAGCTTCATATTTTTCTATGATTAACTTCTTTTCGCGAGTGACGTATTGTCAGACGTAAAATAAAACAAAACAAACCAAAAGCAATTTAAATTTGATTTATTATTCTTCACCTATAACAATGTATATGAATTTTGATGAAATGTTTTCAAAGGGGACAAAATTTATGCATAGGCGCTCTATATATTTTGCAAACGGTATATACGTTTAAACTGTGTATCTAAGGAAAGTGCTGCTTGAGGACCGATTCATTTAGCTTTTGTTTGTTTTAGCCAGGTTGAAAGCAGACGATACACGTTCTTACTCCATTCATACAACGCCTGATATGAGGTAATTTTTTCATAATCACACTTAAAGTACATTTTTCGTCTTATCTATTTTTTCAAACTTCTATTAATACTGACAAAACTGAACTGAAATTTGATCATTGATTGGTTGATTAAAGATATAAAGGGAAGAAAAACATTTAAGAAATACTTAAAGTGTTTGATTACAATGCTTACATAAGCAATTTTGTAACAGACAAATTCAAATACACTGATATTGAAACCACTTTGCACGTGCATAACATTGCAATTATCAACTGAATCCACTTTGTTTCAGATTTACAGCTGCAACTATACCTGCTTTATACCAGAGGAAAATGTTTTAAAAACTCCCATCATAGTATGCCCCTTAAGTGACATTATATACATTTTTTGTTGTCACATTTATTTTATTTCGTTTAAACGAATAAACATTTAGTTTAAACGTATTAACATTTCTTTTAAACGAAATAAGATTTTTTAAATTATTATTTCGTTTAAACGAGTTATTATTTGTTAGTTTAAGTCTTATTTTAAGATTTTGTTTAAACGAAATAAGATAAATGTGACAACAACAAGAATAAGTGTGTATTATATTTATATCATATCAGGGTATCCGTACCACGGATTCATAGTAACTCGTGAAGAATATGTTTACAAATTTGAATATTTTCTAAGATCCTCGTGTAGAGTCGAAATAAAGGGCAGTTCAGTAGGTCCTGTTGTAAAGCGCTGGCTGTTAATTAGGGGTCGTGAGTTTGATCCTCTGCTCCTCCATAACTAGTCGTCTTTCGGATGAGACGCTTAACCTTAGTCCCCTGTACCGATGTTTTACACGTAAACGAGCATGTTCAAGAAGCAGGAGGGTTTATGGAATGGGAGGCTTTCTTTATCTTGCATTACAATATGACTCGTATATTATTTGGTTTGACTTAATAGACTTATTTGTTTTTAACTTATGGACTGTTTCTACGTCTTGGCGTACTGGAGTACACCTGAATACCCCCCTGATACGATATAACTATTTAGAAGTAAGATATTCAAGTTGTTACAGCTGTAGTTAAGTTGAAAAGAAACCAATAGGGGTTCCGGTACATTTTTAGCATATGATAATATCTTTGAGTTATTTATTTACATGAAAATGTCGTTTCGCTGACCATACATCATACTAATTTACCCTTTGTGGATCTGTCACCAAAGGTACAGATCCCCTGACTCCTGATCACACTGGTTCGAATCCCACCACGGTTGAGATTCTCTAGATATTTTCAATATTCAACACTTCAGCGGAAGTACTTGCCTGAATTCAAAAAGCGGTCATGGAGCGTGACTGGTATAAGTTTCAAGAACGTGTTTCCCAACCGATTTAAATAAAGGTTGACTAAACTACATTTAATTTACAGTGGTTTTGTATCATTTTTTGTCAATATGACATAGAATTTAGGAGAATTTTACAATCTACTATCATCTGTTCATTTAGTTTATCTATTATGTAAACAAGTCAGAATAATTCAAAATCTGAGGGCATTTTATTTATGAAATAAACAATTTCGTAGCACATCACGACGAATATACCACGGTACGAATTTCAGATACGTGTTAGTTGATATAACATGATGATTATTATGACGTTGCATTGTACTATAGTACAATATCACAGACTATACTATATTTAACGTCGTTCCCTGCCCTGCCATAGAACGTATCATGTTAGAATACTTATTATCATTTTGCTCACTTTCATATAAAGGAAATGCCTTTCAACTTTGTTTGCTTATTACATGAACTGTATATTTGTTGTTGTTACAGATATTGTGATATTTTCTTAATTATGGAATGTTACCAATATTGGCCACAGTAAACTTATCATAAACTTATTTTATACTAGTCACAGTATGACTACTACAATGGACCTGAGCACTGACAGCAAATTCGAAAGGGATCGTTGGTCGGGCTCACCAAAGTCATTTAGCGGTTCGATGTCATTCCACCGCAGCGGCTCATACGGGATGTCAAGGTCATACAGTACCCCGACCTGGGTGAAAGTCGCCGATGTTGAAGCAGGAAAAGTGATGAATGGCTTGAAGACCACTGTGGAGAAAGACCGCAAAGAATTAGATGAACTCAATGCAAAACTCTCAGAATATATCCTGAGTGTAAGGTCCAAAGAAGCCTTGAACAAGCAACTGCAAATGGAGATTGAGAGACTGAAAGAAACCTTCTTTCAAGCCCAGAACAACATAAGGGAAGAATATGCCATTCAGATAGAAATAATAGAGGCCAGGTTGAGAGAACAGACGGAGGAAGTGGCCCCTTTAAAGGCAAAAGTTGTCTCTTTGGAACAGACTGTGGAAATGAAAGATAAAGAGTAAGTTTCATTTTGTTATAATTGTATGCTTGTATGGAATATTCCCCTCTAGATTTTTTAAACATTCTTTCTTTAAAATTAATTCTGATACCATTTGTAAGTTTCGTTCTATTTTATCAGTGCATTCAAAGGAGTTTAATTTTAGGACGGTGCATAATACACATACAATTAAATTATATATCGAGGTAAGTTTAATGTGTTTTGAGGTTTAAAAAATGCGTTTACATCATTATATTTCTCAACAAAGAATTGGGTTGACAGAGATGAACGTTTGTTTACATGTAACAACTGTTCAATGCAACTCATTTTCAAGCCACTCTTGTACAACAAAAAAGTCTTGTTAGAAACAGTCAGGAGCTATAAAGCAGTTATCAATCTATACATGCAGGGTCATAGCGCTTCAGAAGCGAGTCGAGGAGCTGCAAGTGGGTTTACATAGGAAGGATAGAACAATAGTGGAACTTGAGGGCGAATGTGCCGTGCTGAAGAACCAGCTACAGGAGATCAGACATGACAACAAGAGAATCAGGACGGAAAATGATAGAATCAGAAGTGTAAGTCATTTGTTGAACATGATACAAGTTGATTTTTGACCAAAACAAATAGGGCGCTTAAAAAAGGACAGAAACCAATCAGTTTAAAAACATGGCCGATGGGCAGACGGGTTGTACTGTGTCTAGACAAGTTTTTGTTGAATATATATAGTGTTACATTTTAAACAGAGAAAGGGCAACTTGCTTCAGACCGAGAGCAATGTTGTAAATGCACATTTCAAACGTCTGAAAAAAGGTGAATGAAACTAAATACTAAACATTTAAATAATTCTATCTTAATTTGAGCTACGACTATTTTCACAAGCGATACCATCTTCACCTTCAAAATGCGTAACTTCCTTCTTTGAGTAGACGCATCGGAACTATTTTTGTTCATTAGTAAATTGGGTGCAGGAAGAGACTGAATGGGTTTCAGTATAGAAACATAAGGGGTGGGGGAGGGTCGGGGGAGGGGGGAGTACAGTTCCTTTACATGAATGATGGCATTACAATATCAGTTGTCACATTTGACCACCATAAGTAGAGGATGCCATTTGTTTTACTATCAGCTTGTATTCAAAACCCATTACGTGACTAACATGTTTATCCAACGTTTATATTTGGTACAAATTCAATAAAGCATGATAGCATTGATTTATAACTTACACATATAAACATAAGATACCGCTAATATTTGACAACTTAGAGCCCAAGTTGCGGGGGCATCCGTGTCCTATGGACACATGTCTGGTTAAAGATTCTGTTTCACTTACATTGGTATAATATACTAAAATTACAAGATTTATGTATGTGTTACAACTAAGCTTCTAACAAGTCATTCGAATTTTCAAACGGTAAAATAAGCCGTATGTTGATAATATCAGCGGTTTTACCAACTTGGAAGAGACATCCACTAAATGCAAATTACCTACGGTCACTTGTGTGGTCATTAAATAATAGAAAAATCTAAAACAAATAACGAATGTCCGGAGCTTGTTTAATGGCAAAAGAATGGAGAAAATACACGGTGAAAGAGTATGCACGGTCTCAATACGTTGTTCAATTGTTCGACAGCGTTATCTATCTATTTGAGTTTATTTATCGTTTGTACCAGTTGCCCTTATGACCGACGCTCCCTGAAGAGATTTGTTATTTTATGTTGTGGGAGATAGTGCAAGATACAGAAAGCATCCCATTCCAGAGACACCCTTGGTTCTTTAGCATGCTCAGTGTACAGCACTGACATCGGTTTGACGTCTCATTTGAAAGACAATCAGTAATGGTCGTGGAGGAGCGGGGGGTTTGATCTCAGGACCCCTGGGTTACCAGTCCAGCGCGTTACCACTGGACCACTGATCCGCTTCTGTATTACTGTAGTTAGTGCATTTAAATAGATCATCTGTGAGTGCTATTCGTACTCATGCTGCCTCGATAATAAGTAGTTTGCTAAACAAACGCTCTTACCACTGATTTTTTTCCGGGTTTGTCGGAGGATTTATCTATAGATTTCAGGGTCTATTTCGCTCTAGTCATTATGCTTCCCAGTAGAATATCGATTTGCGGATACCCGATTATTTTTAGATGAAAAATACTTTGCAATAAGATAACTACATTTTTATTTTATTTTATACAAATTCACATTTTTGTAATTAATGCGAATTTTTGACAGCTCTTGGAATGACGTTTCATTTATATTCATCACGTGACTAATCGTGTGTAGTGACGCCGTGTTTATGCGCTATTTATAGAACGAGTAGGAAAACCGCTTAGAAATATTGACGATTCTACAAGTTGCTTTTCAAATATATTTGCACTGAAACACTATGCCATATCTTAAAACGTCGCTTCAAGAATATTTCCAAAAATTAAGCGAAGATCTATTATAACATACGAAATTTTTAATTTCCAAATCCGGGTACAAGGAACACCCATGCTAATTGACAGGTGTTTCTCTTTTGTGAAATGTCCAAATACATTTCATGCTGTTTTCTACAGTTCCGATAATACGCTTTGAAATTTATAAAAAGTTTGATTTTTCCCTCAATTTTCACAAATAATATGACAGGCATACCTGAACTTGTTACTTGTCATGTCTAATCAAATACATGTGTACAAAAAGTTACCGTTTTTGCTAACAAATTTGTTATTGATAAATTGCCCATTCAAAAAAAGAAAGATAGAAAAAAACTCCCGGATTTTCTTTTAAGCTCCTCACGGCAGACATCCTTGACGATTACAAATCAAGGAGTTTAAACGAAAAGATTGTATCTGTCTCTTTTTGTATAATACAGTTGTCGTCTGCAGATAGAATTCTCCCTTTACCGCGTCGAAGTATAAGAAAAAGATAATCATTGTATTCAACAATGCATGTTTTGGTTTTTTGGGTCTTTATAGTTTTTTAAAGACCACAGCAAATCAAAGCCGCAAATATCCTGTTTATTATAACATATTTTAACCAAAGCGGACACGTGTACTTAGCAGCCATGTCATTTACCGTCCGGTAATTTCGGTCTGTTCTGCTGGACCTTATTTTTAACAGATCAAATTTTTCACAGAACAGAACAGAACAGATATTTTATTTGACTTGTACAAGCATACATCGTCATACAATTATAAGCAAATTCACAATTATTAAAGAAATACATACAGAAATCACACAAATGTCTACGTCAACAAAGGGGGGTTGACATGAGCAACGTATTTTAACACATCCAGTAAAGAATAAAAATGCCTAATCCACATAATTTATGAATGTGACATTAGGCATTAAGCTCGTATCAGCAGTGCTCAGCATCAGCAGCGTCACCGTTCTCTCCCTGAAGCAATAATAAATAACCATCACAACCCAAATGAAAACAAATCGTTATTCGGCGTTTAAAAATTCCTCATGACAATACAGATAGTGAATATATAATGCATAGGAAATCTAGAAAATCAAGAAATGATATACATGTTTATTCAAAATACAATTTTTAATCGTTCCATTGGGTTTTCAGCTATATACAGTGCTAGGCAGATATACACATTATGCCGTAAAAAACGTGCATACTCAGTTGTTATTCGGGTATTTTGTATTGTTCAATATTATCTTAAAACGAGTTACAGTTTAAGAAAATGAAAACACGTATGCAAATATGAAGTAAATGCGTTTATATTGGGTGACACATACGACCCAATTATTCACACATGCTAAAGATGAAATCCTATTATCACACGTTTTTTACATGCTAAAAATGAAAAACTTTGAAAAGTAAGGTCCAGCATTTCTCGTTTGTGAGTGAGAACCTGTTTTCATGTTGCATTATACAAAATTAACGCATTCATGTGGTCTTCAATCATAGGATAAAGAAAAGTATATTTGTGACACAGAGTTCTCAATCAAAGACTTTGGTGCAAAAAGTTAAAATTCATAATTCGTTCCTGACTTCTCACTTTCATAATATTGGACAAGGCGCCTAATTTGATAAGTTTTTGTCTCATAAACAAAACAACAACAACAAAAACAAAACCCCACGTCTAAGTCGGCTAAAGCTTAAGTTTGAACAAATGGAGTTTTTCCCCTGGAACTTGTTCAAACATGAGTTGTGTATGAAGTTGAAACTTACAGCAAAATAATGTCTTTAGACAAATAAAATAAATCTGTTGTCCACCTACTCGAGTCGAATTGACTGTATAGAAGACGCAGTGTAAATCAACAGAAAATTACAAAGTTATTTTGTGGTTTGTTAAAATACGACCCAAATAACAGAATAGAAATCTATTCCTTTTTTTAGAATACTTCAGGAGCAATATTAGAACAGAACAGTATGTTTACCTTTGCATGTTAACTTGTATTCGTATTCATTTACAAATAAAAGTTTGGATTTTATTTCAATTTCAGGAGCAAGAAATTGCCTTAACGAAACAGATCAAAGCACAAAATGAATGTGACACGTTGGTGGAGGAAAAGAAATACTTGGAAATAACCTTGAACGCGGTGAGTAGACAAACATTACAGTTGGCTTTTATGTTTAATTTATTTTATTTGTTGTCTGCAGTTTAAAATATACAGTGTGATGATTGCCTTTTAAACTGTATTTGTTTGTATTTTTTTTATCTTGCACAAAGACATCAGATGTCACACATCCTTAAGTCCGCCAAAATTCAAACCCCAGGTACTAGTGGGGAACCATTGTGGCTCGGTTTCGATGAGTTATTGGTTCGAACCACTAGAGAGATGTTTCATGATTAAAAAAGTATCAGTTATACGTATCAATATCGTATCAATATCGAACATAAGTATGTTTATCTTTCAAATAAGACTCGAAAACTTTCTAATAAAAATGTTTTCTGTTTATCTTAAGGTTTGGAAGCGCGAGGTATCAGGTTATTTTTAAACCTAAGCCAGGTGATTATTGCTGTAATAAAGTAAGGGACATCGAACTAATCAGATATCAAATAAATCACATATCAAATAAAATCACATATCAAATAAAATCACACATCAAATAAATCAGGGAGGTAACTTATAACAGTGAAATGTAATTTTCACAAATAATTTACATTACTTATTCTATCTTGCCTTATGTAGATACAGATTATAGATAATTCATTTGTCACTATCTGTTTTCTAGGAAATTCGCAGACTAAATGGATTGCTGTCCGCCTTTGAGTTTACACAGCCAAACCTCGAGGAAGTTCTCAAATCCGAGTTCAGAGAATGCATTACATCAATCCGGGCCGAATACGAAAGTCAGCTGGCGAAACTGAATACAGAGCGCAGTGGTTCCTATGGAGTAGAGGTATTCACCTATTTTCTATCTAAAAGCCGCATGATGGGACTATTGCAAATTTAGCCATCTTTCATTCTATTATTTTTAAGATTAGACTATCAACAGTAAGACAATCGACGCCGGATTTGAAAATAACAAAAAAATAAGACTGTTATTACATTTTTTTCAAATTATGTTTATAGATCTAAATTGTATTCTAATAAAAACTTGAATGAACTCACTTAACCCAATCGTGTTCATTGTGTGCTATGATTCTGGGCCTTGCATGTGACCTTTACTCACTACGACGTACAACATCTAACATGGTTTCCTCAGTATAACTCTCTCCACGCTAATGAATTTCTGTCAATTTGACCGGTACACACAATAATAAACGTGTACATCTATCTGATTGTGGTCTGTACTGTTCTTTGTTCAGTCGAAACATTTTCAAGGTGAACGCCTTAAATGATCAATAATGCATGACGAGAATGTCTACTTTAGATTTCGAGCCCAGTAAAGAACTATTACTGACATATGTACTTAGAGCCAAAACATAAAACAAGTTGATCTTGATTCTAGTATAAACAACTGGAGGCCAAACACTCCGAGATGTGCGTGCGGTATGACGAAGAGTACATGCGCTTTGAGCGGGAAACGTCTGAGATGCAGAAAACAATCTCCGAACTGCAGAGTGAACTTAGTGCGGTAACGGCGCTCCTTACCAGTGTCCGTGCAGATAGCCTCAACACTGAGATCTCCAGATACAGAAGACTCCTGGAAGGGAAAGCGGAGTAATAGATTTTATTGCCTCTAGATACTGCGTCTGTTTAAAGAATTAAGATTGATAAAGAGGACATAGAGTTGAACTCGTGAACTTGAGGTCGCGAGTTTGAATCCTCTGAGTCTCAAAGGAATTTAGCAGTAGCATCAGACGAAAGCATTTGTCATAATGCAATGAAAAAGTCGTTCATTTTAAGATTAAGAGGAGATTTATTTGTTCATTCAAGACATGTCAATGTGGTGTGAGAAGGACACTATACATATAGTCTCATAATGTCTGTTACCATTACAAAATATTGTATTCTGACTATTAAAGTCGTGTTATTTATTTAACACAACTATAGGTATATGATTTAAAGAAAATAACGAAAGTATTAAAAATGAATCTAGACGATAACTTAATTGTAAAATATTAAGATTGTGTTAATAATGATTTACTGCGTTTCGTTATTGCAAGACCTTAACCTGTGCATATGTTATAACGGCAAAACTAAAAGACTATGAATTTCAGAACGCAAGCTTGGCAGAACACACAAATGACGTCAGTTGTCAAGGGTCAAACTAGTATCAGTCAGGAGAAGAAATCCGATGTATCTGCTGCTGGCAGTATTTTATCATCAGTCGAGTCTTGTAAGAAGATTTATACGTCAATGCTGTATTTAACTTTGTCTGTGTAGTAAAATATCTGTATTACATATTCTGACAATGTAGTCAACGCTCTGTATAATCTTTCTATGTAGTCAACGCTCTATTTAACTTTGTTTGACAATGTGGTCAACGTTCTATATAACCTTCTCTGTCAGTGTAGTCAACGCTATATATAATCCTTATATGTAGTCAAAGCTGTATACAACTTTGCCTGGCTATCTAGCTAACATATTATCTACTTTGTCTGACTGTGTAGTCAATGCTCTATATTGTTTTGTTCCGAACTGCATCCGTTGGCACGATTTTGATACGCTAAAATAAAACTCAGTAAAGAAAAAAATAACAGCTGATGCAGCCTTTATTTATTTACATTGTTTTGTCTCACTGATACTGTTTTTTGCCAACAGTAATCTTGCTTTAGTTGTCTCTTATGTGCTTGACTCCGTCCACAATGCAGGGATGACACGAGACAGAATATTTGTTTCATGTTTCAATTGAAAAGTGATTGGAAGAATGTCATTAGATTTTAAATGATATCCATTGCTCTCTACAGTACTAATCAGTACGTTAGTTTTACCCAATGCATACAATGGCATAATGAAAGTCTCACAGGCTATATGGTGTTTTTCTTCTCTCTCTCTCTCTCTCTCTCTCTCTCTCTCTCTCTCTCTAATGTACATGAAAGAGTTTGGGCCTGTTCTGAGTGGTGCTTTAAAATGCTTGCATATTCTATTTTGTTAAGCGAAAATATGCCAATAACAAATCGAAAACAGTTTCAAAGTCTTGACATATTGTTTTATACTTCCGATTTACCTTTAATCTCATTTTGGCATTCAAGCTTTGCAGGAGAACGCACAAAAAACGTCGGTTGTTAAGGGTCGAACCAGTACCAGTCATGAGAAGAAGTCCGATGCATCCGTGGCTAGTAGTGTCATTCGGTCATCTTCAATCGAGACTTGTAAGGACATTTATACGTACAATTTTGTTGCAAGCCTATGAAGTCAATGGTCTATGTTATATTGCTAGTCAGCGTTCTATATAACTTTTTCTGACTATGTAATCAAATATCCGTATTACTTCTTCTGAAAACGTGCTCAACGCTCCACATTACTTTATCAGTCTATTATGTCAGAATCTATATAACTTTGCCTGACTTAATAGTAAACCGTCTATATAAATTTGTTATACTATAATGTCAAGGCTCTATATTACTTTGTTTGACTATATAGTGAATGCTCTATATGTCATTGTCTGACTATATAGTGAACGCTCTATTTAAATTTGTAAGACAATTTACTGAACGCTCTATATAACGTTCAGACTATATAGTAAACGCTTTATATAAATTCGTCAGACTGTGTAGTCAACGCTCAATAGTCCTTTGCCTGACTATATATTGAACGTTCTATATTACTTTGGTTGACTACAGGGTCAACAGTCTTTATTACTTTGTTTGACTATAATGTTTATGCTCTGTATAACTTTGTTTGACTATACAGTAAACGCTCTATATTACTTTGTTTGACTATAAAGTAAACTCTCTATATAACTTTGTTTGACTATAAAGTGAACGTTCTCTATTACTTTGTTTGACTTTTTGGTCAATGATCTATATTACTTTGCTTGTCTATAAAGTAAATACTCTATATTACTTTGCTTGTCTATATAGTGAACGCTCTATATTACTTTGTTTGCCTATATAGTGAACACTCTATATTATTTTGTTTGACTATATATTGAACGCTCTATATTATTTTGACTCACTATACAGTGAACGGTCTATGTTACTTTAGTCTGACAGTATTGTCAATGCTCTTTTTAACTTTGTCTGAATAATTAGTCAAGGCTCTATATCACTTAATATGACAATATGGTCAACTCTCTATATTACTTTGTTTGATTATATTGTCAATGCTCTATATAACTTTGTCTGTCAACGCTCTGTTTACCTTAATTTGACAATATAGTCAACGAATTTTATAACTTTGTCTGACTATATAGTCAACGCTCTATGTTACTTAATATGACTATGTAGTCTACGCTTTAAATTAGTGTCTGACTTTGTAGTCAAAGGTCACTCTGTCTGACTACGTAGTCAACAGTCTTTATTACCTTGTCTGACTTTGTAGTCAGTACACTTTATTACCTTGTCTGGTTATGTTGTCAAAGGTTATTCTCTCTGACTATGTAGTCAATGCTCTTTATTACCTTGTCTGATTAGTGTAGTTAATGCTCTTTATTTCCTCGTCTGTTTATGTAGTCAATAATCTTTATTACCTTGCCTGACTATGTAGTCAATGCATTTATTTCATTGTCTGATTATGTAGTTAATGCTCTTTATTTCCTCGTCTGTTTATATAGTCATCGTTTATTATTGTCTGACTATGTAGTCAACGTTCTGTATATCTTTGTCTGACTATGTAGTCAACGCTCTATAAATCATTGTCTGACTATGTAGTCAACATTTAATATATCTTTGTCAAACTATATAGTCAATTTTCAATATATCTTTGTCTGACTATGTAATCAACTTTCTGTATATCATTGTCTGATTCTTAAGTCAACGTACAATATATTTTAGTTTGACTGTAGTCAACGTTCAATATATCTTTGTCTGACTATGTGAATCAACGTTCAATATATATCATTGTCTGACTATGAAGTCAACGTTCAATATATCATTGTCTGACTATGTAGTCAACGTTCTATATATATCTTTGTCTGACTATGTAGTCAACGTAAAATATATCATTGTCTGACTATGTAGTCAACGTTCAATCTATCATTGTCTGACTATGTAGTCAACGTTCGATATATCATTGTCTGACTATGTAGTCCACGTTCAATATATCTTTGTCTGACTATGTGGTCAAAGTTCAATTTATCTTTGTCTGACTATGTGGTCAACGTTCAATTTATCTTTGTCTGACTATGAAGTCAACGTTCAATATATCTTTGTCTGACTATGTAGTCAACGTTCAATATCTCTTTGTTTGACTATGTAGTCAAAGTTCAATATATCTTTGTCTGACTATGTAGTCCACGTTCAATATATCTTTGTTTGACAATGAGGTCAAAGTTCAATATATCTTTGTCTGACTATGTAGTCAACGTTCAATATATCTTTGTCTGACTATGTAGTCAATGTTCAATATATCTTTGTTTGACTATGTAGTCAACGTTCAGTCTATCATTGTCTGACTATGTAGTCCACGTTCAATATATGTTTGTATGACTATGTAGTCAAAGTTCAATATATCTTTGTCTGACTATGTTGTCAACGTTCAATTTATCTTTGTCTGACTATGGAGTCAACGTTCAATATATCATTTTCTGACTATGTTGTCAACGTCCAATATATCTTTGTTTGACTATGTAGTCAACGTTCTATATATAATTGTGTCTGACTATGTAGTCGACGTTCTATATATCTTTGTCTGACTATGTAGTCAATGTTCAATATATCTTTGTTTGACTATGTAGTCAACGTTCAGTCTATCATTGTCTGACTATGTAGTCCACGTTCAATATATCTGTGTCTGACTATGTAGTCAAAGTTCAATATATCTTTGTCTGACTATGTAGTCAACGTTCAATCTATCATTGTCTGACTATGTAGTCAACGTTCAATATATCATTGTCTGACTATGTAGTCCACGTTCTATATATCTGTGTCTGACTATGTAGACAATGTTCTATATATCTTTGTCTGACTATGTAGTCAACGTTCTATATATTTGTGTCTGACTATGTAGTCAACGTGCTATATATATCTTTGTCTGACTATGTTGTCAATGCTTACATTACCTTGCATGACTTTGTCGGCGCTTCTTGTTGTGTTGCCTAAATGTGTTTTCAACACTCGGCTGTTTTGCTGAACTACATAGTCAACTATATAGTTTCTTTTTACTTGATAGTAAGATTTAAAATAACTTACAATTTGAATAAATTGTAATATGGATGTATTGAAAACTTCATATCCAAGTTTGCGTATAGAATATCTGTGCATTTTAACAAAACAACAACAACCACTTAGTTTCTATATCAGTTTGAATCGTTAAGTACAGGGTACAAAAAATCTGTACCGTTGATGATACCAAGAGAGTCAAATGTTAAGTACAAAGTCAAATTGCTGTATATATAACATATTAATTAATATATCGTTAACATATTTAATAGAGCTTTAAGTATATGTCTGCAAATAACAAGACTGCGAAGTACGTCGGAAAACTACAATATCAAATGGTTCTTTCCGGCGTATGTGTAGTACTTAATGCTCTCTTTCGTCTTTGCAGCCGGCAAAGTTGTGACCAGTCAGTCTCATGGCATGCTGACACCATTGTCTATCAAAGAAGTCGAGTCCGCGGGCAACTTTATACTGATCAATAACAGCTCAAAGGTATGAATATGAATAAACAATGTCTTTGTTTTTAGCTCACCTGAACACAACATGCTCATGGTGAGCTTTTGTGATCCCCCTCCATCGTCGTCCATCGTTCTTTCTTTGTGCATCGTTCGTCGTCCGTCGTCAACAATTTCTTAAAACAACATATCCTCTGAAACCACTGACTGTACATTAACCAAACTCCACAGGAATGATCCTTGGGTTGTTCCCTTTCAAGGTTGTTCAAATGGTTCCAGCCTGTTGCATAAGTAGGTCACAGGGCCAAAGAAGTTTCAAAAATGCAAATTAATTTAAAAAAAAATAATCTTTTTTTCAGCAAGTACAAGGCCCATAGCTTTGATATTTGGTATATGACATTATCTATAGGTTCTCTACCAAAGTTGTTCAAATTATGTCTATAGTGTCTCTGAAACTGAGAAAGCTAGAGCTTAGATATTTGACACGAAACATTGTCTGGTGGACCTAAATCAAGAATGTTTAAATTTAAGCCTTGGGGTCAAAGTTGGCTTTGTCCCAGGGGACTGAGTGACCTACTGTTTTGTTATTCGATATATAGTTATGAAATTTGGACCATGTGCACAATTTTAGATGTAGAATAGAACTTTGATATAGGCTGGCCTAGATTTTGACCATTTGCACAGTATAAGTTGTAGATTTGAACCTTGATGTTAGATGACCTAAATTTTGACAAAGTGACCAATTTATTTTGTTATTTGATATACAGCTATAAAATTTGGACCATGTGCGCAGTTTCAGATGTAGAATTAAACTTTGATATGTTCCCCAAGCAGACACTTTTATATTAGATACCTTTTATAAACAATTAATCAAGGACTGGAATAATTTGTCTCCTCAAATTAAAACATTAAAAAACAAATGCAGTTTTAAGAAAAAAGTGAAACAACATCTCATGCAGAGAATGAAAAATGCTGAAATCTCATATTTTATGTTTTATTAACCATAACTGTATTTAATCTCATTTTATAGTATTCTGGATTTGTCTGTGATATATATGCCAAATAACTAAATCCCTGTAATATATTAGCAAGATAGTGGTAAATATGTGATAATTAGATTTTATGAAAAGTAATTAGTAATGATCTATATATCTAATATGATATAACTGTTCTTTCTTTTTAAGTTGCAGCCAAAGTGTATGAGACCTTGATTGTTTTTTGTCATAAGGACCCCATTGGAAATAAGTTGTAAAACTTTATGGGTTATCCTGTGCTATATATATGTCTCAAATTTGTTGCAAAATCCTTTACAATTTTCTATTATATTAAATTATTCTTTTTTATTTGTGTAAACTTTTAAAAGATGTATAATTCTGAATCCACTGAATTGTATATTTAACAGTGTTTGACTACACTATGTGATACTTAGCCAATTTATGTGATTGTATTTTGTTTACTGTTAATTTAATGTGACATATATATTCACAAATAAATCTATCTATCTACCTATCTGGATGGCCTAGATTTTGACCTACTTTAAGGTTTTTTGATGTACAGCTACGAAATTCGGACCATTTGCACAGTTTCAGATGTAGAATTGAATCTTGATGTTAGATGACATAAATATTGATCTACTGACCTACTTTTTTGTTATTTGATATACAGCTATGAAATTTGGACCATGTGCACAGTTTCAGATGTAGAATTGAACTTTGATATGAGCTGGCCTAGATTCTGACCTAGTGACCTACTTTCTTGCTTTTCTACGTACAGCTATGAAATTTGGACCATGTAGCACAGTTTCAGGTGTCGAAAAGAACTCTGATATTAGATGACATTAATTTTGACATAGTGACCTACATTTTTATTGTTTGATGTACAGCTTTGAAATTTGGACCATGTATATAGTAAAAATTTAAAAATATATTTTGCATGAAGTATGGTCTAGTGACCAACATTGTTCAAATTCTTGTAATAAAGACTAGCTTACTCCGCTTTCACACAAATAACAGTCTGTCCTCAGGTGAGCGCGTTTGGGCCAATGGCTCCCTTGTTTTTTCATTTGACTAAAGTCTTAACCTCAAATAAGCATTTTTTTCCAAACATTTTGTGGTCGTTTGTTGCGTTTCGATTCTTTTTCTTTCGTTTCCTTTCATTAGTTCGTTGCTTTCTTCCCATCTTTCTTTTCTTCTTTGTTTGTTTATTTGTTTCTTTTTTCGCTCTGCCTTTCTTATTCCTTTCATTTTCTTTCTTTCTTCCTTTTTCTTGTCCCCTTCCTTCCTTCTTACCTTTCTTTCTTCCTTCTTTTCTTTCTTTCTTTCTTTCTTTCTTTCTTTCTTTATTCTTTTTTCGTTTCTTTCTTTCATCGTTTTTTCCACCCCTTCTTACTATCTTTCTTGCTTTCGTTCCTTTCAAATCGTAAACGTTTGACTATTTATTTGTAGGGAAACAGTAGTTATAACAAGCATTCAATCACTTTTCCTAAAAGTTTACCATTCTACGACAAAAAGTTTCTTTCTGTGCAAAATTTGTTCTTTTTAAAATTTCTTAAGGTAGCTTCAGCCTATAATGAATATATTTTACTTGCTACACAGAATGAAATGGACCTTTCCAACTGGCACATAGAGAGAACATCTCCTAAAGGAAAAGCCTCATTCACGATACCTAATGGTACCAAAATAGGTGCTGAGAAGGAAATGAAGGTATAACCTTTCTACCGTTGACCAGCATTTATGTAATTATAGTCACAAAAATATTGATGTCTGTAAAAGGTGATAATAATTAAAATAACTGCGGTGATGATCATGATAATGATGGTGGAAATGCAAAAAAAAGAATAATCAGAATGTGGTGGTGGTGGTGGTGGCGAAGACGACGATGATGATGATGATGATGACTTATGTAATGATGATGATGACAAAAACCTTTTTCGCAGTGACAGATATTTTGTTAAAATTGAAGCGATATTCTATAAAGAAAGAAATATAGAGAATAATAAATAGGTCAGTGTCTTGATATGGCTCATCCGATAAATTCCTACGCCTTGCCAGATAAACTTTCTCAATTAAGACACTAACCCATTAGTCTATTTATCCTGTCACATCTGGCATTTGGAAATAATTTACTAAAGATATTAAAAACCAGTCTTTAAAGTTTTTCAAAGTAGGCTAATGTCAAGGTTATCCGCCAGGTGTGCATATACACAAAAAATAGTTCCAACTTTTCAATAATTTTATTTCCTTAAATGATCACTATATTGTAAGATCTACATATTGAAATATTTAATTTTTATTCAAGTTGTCTCTGTTTGTAATAACAACTATTTTATCACTTCCTTCTGATTATAAACACAAAAGTAGTCCATGACGTAGCATGTGCCGTATTAAGCAAAATATATACGGCACCCCATTATCGGGTCGGATATGAAATAATTGACAGGATAAAAATCTATAAACTTATACATGTAGTATTATGACATGCGTCTTCTGAACAAAATGAAACTGAAAACAAAACGCGTACATTGCAGTAATTGTAGAGTGAAAATACACAATGTGTTTTTCTTCCAGATTTTCGCGAGTAAAAATGCCGACAAGAAGGGGCCACATGATCTTGTGGCAACATGTAAGACATGGGGCTCTGGAAATGGTCAAGTAAAAGTGACAGATGAGAAAGGACAGGTGGGTTGGTCAGGAGATCATAAAATAAATAGAAATACTTAGTAGAATTTTCTTCACTTATATTTACATATTTGTTTTAAAGATTTCTTTCTGTGTTGATCTTAAGATATCATCTTGTATGATTTTTTTTCTGACGCCGTCTGCAACATGTCTGCGTAGAGTATTTTTTGTTGAAGAAACTTTACTTTCTAGTTTGGTAGGGTATTAATTACGATTTAAAAGATTTATAGTCAGTTTTGATACTAGTGTACTGGCCAACGAAGAAAACATTTTTAAGTAATTCTTCTTGTAATAAAGAAATCAGTGCTCCTTTATATATGGGCAATGTGCTGTGTCTGTGGTCAAAAACAATGACTTCCAGATTTGATTTATTTTGAGATTTGTTTACATTACTTGAGAATGAAGATGTATATCCTTATGAAACATTTTGTCTTCTCTCCACAGGAGGTCATACTATTCACGTATACATTCAAGGAAAATTAGACAGAAGAGAAATCAGTGACAACAGCTGAATAAAAAAGGGAAAAAAATAACATACATATTTTTATTTTTATCATTAAGTTTTCCATTTTTAACTATTTTCATTTGTCTAAGTTTCTACACTCTGACTGTGTGAATTGTTCACAATTTCAAGGTAGTGTTTTCAAACGGCACTTTGAATGTAATTACATATAACAGAAATTTGTTGTAAGATGTGATAGACAGATGTAAAGAAAAAACAACAACGTCTGCTGCGCTGCCTTTATATACTACGAGAAAAAAGAAACCAAGTCACCTGTTTTTACGATGCCAAGATGTTGATTAAAAAAACTGAATTACAAGATCGACGATTACAGTTCATAAATATTCATAATAACAGGCACAAGTAAAAACGACTTTGCAATATCAATGACAATAATAAAAGTTATAAAACAAAACTCTTTGCAACATTTTTAAAAGATCAGAGCGAATAGAAAACTTGCACTACATTTTTTCAATTGGTTAACTATTATCAATTTGTGTTTAAGTGTGTTTGATAAATATTCAATACAAGTCTATATTTATATATATATAATCAGACGTATATTTAAAGATGTTTAAACCAGATTTAAGCGGCTTTAATTGAACCTTTTTAAAGGGGAGCACTTCTATTATTTGTTAACAATTTATTATATATATAAACATTTTCAACCCCACGGAAAAAAATTTGATGCTACTGATGAAAAATTGTCGAGCCTTTATTGCTACGCTTAATACAGTAGATTAATTTCTAGAAAATGAAATGAAAACACTAAACTTTCTAATAATCTATGTTGCTTTATCAAAAGCGGTTAGCAATCGGCAACGATAATTGTAGATATGCTTTATCATCTACGTATGACTTTTTTATGCCTTAGAAAATTTTTTACTTCTGTTTAATAATTTTGCTTTTAGTGTGTGCGAGTGAATAGCATATACACGAGCTCGCGCCATCTTGATACTATTCTTCGAACTGTACTGCTGAACACAGTTTTAGTACATATAGAAATTGCACATGTTTGCACATTTTTGATACGCTTAAATAAAACTCAGTAAAGAAAAAAACAAAACTTATGCAGCCTTTATTTATTTACATACTTTCGTCTCAGAGATACTGTTTTTCTCCAACAGTAATCTTGCTTTGGTTGTCTCTTCTGTGATTGACTCCTCCACAATACAGGATATGAGACAGAATATTCGTTTCATTTTTCAATTGAAAAGTGATTTGAAGAAGGTCTTAAAATAAGCTCGTAGCTGACAGCTATAATGTTATAATTTCTGCTAATATATTATTTTGCCGAAATCTCTATGATATAACCAGTTTTCCTTAGTTCAAGCTCCTTTTCATTACACCGAATGCATTTAATCAGGGCAAAGAGAAAGCCTCATGCTGACACACTCATATTCGCATGTATTAAATAATTCCGACTTCAACAATACACATTTAATGCCACCCTACTATGAATATGATAACTTCAACCGTGATGGCGAGTTCGCATCTGTGGCTAAAACAACAGTTATATGTCACCTATCTCACTTGAGCGATGGCATTCTCTAGCACACCGGCTTCCATTCCATTCGCCGCTGTAGTTGGCTCAGAAAGTAGTCCCAACTCACATGGTTATAGTCACATGATTATGACATTCAAAATGGTGACACTGATACCGGGTAAAGTTCTGGAAATAAATTGTTTTGCATGTTGTGTGACCAGAATAAGGCCAATAAATCTAAATGGACGTAAGTTAAATAAGGAACAAATTCTAATTACTTTTAAAGAACGACAACATTTATATTAGTAAAATAAACTCGGAATTGCCCTCCGTTTGCACAAATTATTATAAAAATTTGAACATATGAATTTTGTGCAGCAGATAAGTTCTGCAAATATTCATGTCAGTAATCGTGGTTCGTGCGATAGGGTTAAAAGAGATTTAGATTTGCCCAAAACACCGAAATCAGCAAATTCCCTACAATATGTTCTACCAGTGAACAGGTGAAGAAAGCAGCTGAAAATGCAGTCACTTGCTGAACAGGTTCCAAGACAACTTTCTGAACAAGTTTCTGCTACCCAAGTTACAACTACAGAACTTCAGGCCCAGTCCTCAATATCTACTCTCGCTGAAGATCATGGTTATAGTAAACCGTTTCCTGATACTAAGTCTTCCAGTGAAAGTCCTCTAGTATCTGATTTAAAGGCAATGTTGAAAGAGGTTTCTTCAGGTAAAGATTTTTGCTTCTGTTCTGCTTAGAGAACTTAGGACACAATCATCTTCCTTGACACCCAGAACAGCCAGCGTGTTGTATAAATACAGGGACATTAGCAGACTTGAAAGAAGTGCTGGTTATTTCCTGGATGAGACAATTGAAGGGATGATGAAAAGGTAAATATAATCAATAAGCACTGCATTGACTTTGAAATTGAAATAGATTCCAGAAAATAATGCGTTTACTGGCGTTTCTCTTTTTGATTGCTTAAAATCTGTTTATTATCAAATATAACAGTTTTCTTGTGATTTAAGTACAATTTTTTTATTATTTTGTTTTCAGATAGAGATCCAAAATATAAGATTGAACTGTGTTGTAAATATTTTGTCCTTTTTTCATCCGGGAGATAACTCTTTTGTAATCTTACATATGTCAACAAATCAGTTGTCTAAGCTGTCAATAAATCTCTAAATGCTTATAGTGGAGTGACAGTTTTGTTTGACATGATTAAAATGATTAGTAGTAAAGTGACTTGTTGAAAAAATATTGCAGGGTCCCTTTACTGTTGAAGATTATGCTTTGTATAGCTACACCTGCCAATGGGAATATGAAGCCAGCTATTCTCCCTGCAATAGCTTCTACTTACAGTATTCTGATGAAACACAAGTATGATAACCTCTCAGTATTTATTCATTTATTTTCAATATATACTTAACCATAAGAGAAGAGATATAAAATACAGAACAAAATGGATGATTCATCATAAATAACAAGAGGCATGTAATATAAAGTTGTTTCATATTGTAATGCAAGGCCTGAAAATGTTCCAGTAAAAACATTTGTTTCAAATTATAATGAAAATGATAATATTTGAGAACACAAATGATTGTTCCTGTATTTTAAATCTCAGTTAAACTCGTAATTCTAGTTGTTGTCATGTAGGCCTAAAATATAATGTAAGCTATATGTTTTGATAAAAAAAACAACAACAACATACAGTCAATTTAGAACAATGTTAGTTGGTATGTTTTCCCTTGATCTGTTATTTTCCTTTGTTGAATTTCAGTTTTGTTACAGTTACTTCTTCCTCATGGTTTGGACCAGCAGCTTCAAAGCCATCCATTATGTAAGATAGGTAGCTGAAGTCCATGTCTGTTACAACTGTAAAGGCATAAAAAAATGACAGTTTTCCATGACATCATTCAAAAATAGTTTGTTAGCATTGGCTAGGCTGATTTACAAATTTTTGTATGTTTGATAATGTCTGAAGGTTGTAGTGGAAAAAACAACAGATGTAATAAAAGAATATTATTATAAAAGATAAGTTGTTTCACACCAAAAGTATTCATACTTTTCCTGGCTTCATTGTCACTGTCATTTATTCATTTATTCCTCAAAAAGATTACATTAAACTTAGTTCTAAAATTTCTTTTCACTTAAAATAGCATGTCTATGTTTCTTGGAACAACATTTCTCAGTGTTTTAGATTTTATATAATTCTATATGTGAACATCATAAAAATTAAAAACCTTCTATATATGTATACAAATGTAATTAGACAAGATAGATTAATAGAACACAGTTTTTGAGTGCTACTAATTTTCTTGCATTTTACAGAAGAGCTTTACCAGGACTTTAATATTCCCGAAGATAATTTTCCATTATCATAATTGTTTAACAATCTATGAAATTAAGTATTCACAGATAATAGTGTTTTCATTTACCATAAAATTTCAAACCAACAATTGTAAATTGCACCAGAGTACTACAATTAACTGTTATGTGATCCTAAGATCATGTTAATGTTATCGTGGACAATGCTTTAAAATGTTCACCCCTAAATAAATAATACCACAGTATTACTTATGAAATAATTATCTTAGGCACAAACTACATTTATTTATTTTAACCAGCTTGGTCTGATGCTGTCATGGTCCATAAGAGTGACACTCAAGAAAAGAATCCAGACAATGGCAGAAAAACTGATTGCTGACAACTTGAAATTGAATCCTTTTGATAAAAGTTACAGGTCGGATCATTGGTAGCCTACCACTCATGTGCTTTTTGGTAAGATGCATTAGTTAGTGGAAATTTCTTGATTTAATAAAATAAAAATAAGAAGAGCTGTAGAACTGATTTCTTGATCTGTAAAGTTTAAATACTTTAACATGTTCTTCCTTAAAAGTATTTTCATAAATTGTATGGAAAAATGTAAGTTACGTCAGACAACTTTGAACAGCATAAGAGAAGGCACCATACATGTGCAAATGCACAGATATACATTCAAACATATTTTCAAAGGATATGACTATTTGAAAGTTTCAGTATAAGAAATTCTATTCAATTAATGTAGTATTATAAATGTAAATTAACAAAAGTTCCATTCCTGTCCAAAGACAGGACACTGTCAATGACAACTGTTTCTGCCATAGTTCCTGCAAGTTGTTTGCACTTAATGATTTCCTCAAGCTCCACGAGTGCGAGAATGATTATGGGGTGCCCATCCATTGCAACCATGGGGAATCCGACCATTGCCTCGCAAGAGATTACAACAACGACCACGTTGAATATGTGATTCACGACCACACCATTCCGAATTGTGTATTGCGTTCACAGCCTGAGGTTTTAAAATGGAAGACTCCATCTTTTTAGCTCGATTTTCAGATAGTTCAAGAGCTCTAGTTTCTTAAAGAGTTTATAAAGTGTGTAATTTTCACGTAGTGCCCTATGTCTTACTCGAGATGATGTGCAACCTATTAGAATTTGTGAAAGGATATCCTTGTGTTTATTATGGAAATCTCGTGCTTGCTAGAGTACGTAAGCGAGAAGAATGTGTCAGTTGTTTCCCCTGGCTTCTGTTTGGCCTGTCTAAATTTGAAAACTTCAAAGCGAAAGTTTTGTTTTGGCGTGAAGTACTTGTTAAAAGAGAGCTACGTAGTTTATTGTCGTCTGGTATGTTCACAGTTTCTCCTTCACTGGTTATCTCCCTTGTTGCACCAATCCCTTTTTCCACATCAGAAAAAGAGTCATATATATCGTATGTTCTTTACCGCTATGGTGTTACAATAACGCTTTTTTACGTTTATATGTATCATCAGATATGTCCAGTGCCAGCAACATGTTGTTGAATTTATCGATTTACTATTTTCATCTCAATCCAGCATTGCTGGAACTGTTATTTTGTCCCGATTGGACTTCGAAAGGCAGAAACATCGATAGCTGAGTAGGCATTCCAAAGGTTTAACATTCTCGTCGCCAGTTTTTGTTTGATGAATAAACAACACAGCTCGTGTGCAAGGGTTTAAGTCTTTATTTTCTATCATTTATATAGATCGATTTCAAAACAAGGCGAGATTTGCGTCGACTGTAACAACAAGTTACCCAGTTCAAGTTTCGACCCAGTTTATTCATGTGTATTGGTATATATACAAGCTAAGGTCCCTCAGGCTCGTCGTGTCTAGACTAGTTATGACATCTAATTATCATTATGTCACATCCGTCCCTTCCATATATATATTTTTTCCCAAAGATTTCGACATGAGGTCTGAGAGATCTGAGTACAAGGTTACATATCAAGACAATACAATACGTAATACATAGAACAAAAAAAAATAGGACAAGTAAGAACAGAGTGTTATCTAGTAATGCAGAGTTATGACAAAGCGTGAATACTTAAACAATGCAAAGGCCTAGTAAAGGCTTAACAGTAGTCGTTAAGTACCATAGTAACAGCGTAACAATAGTGAATAAGTACAATGAATATAGATACAACAAAAATGAAGCGTGATCACTTAAAGAACAAAGGCGTAGTTACAGCCTAACAATAGTGAATAAGTGCAATGAATATAAATACAACAAAATAAAAGCGTGAACACTTAAAACAAAGACATAGTAACGGCGTAATAATATTGAATAAGTGCAATATAAATACAACAAAAATAAAAGCGTGAACACTTAAACAAAGGCATAGCAACGGCGTAACAATAGTGAATAAGTGCAATTAATATAAATACAACAAAATAAAAGCGAGAAAGAAAACATTGTTTTTTCTTTCGATATATATATATATACTCGTATATTTATATTAAAATGTTATCCTGATTTGTTAGCATCTTCTGCAGAACATTACTGATTGTGGGTTATAAATACCCCAGTAACAAGTCTTGGTAGGTTAGATAATTGGTTGTAAATTTAGAGTAATTAAAGTAATTGCAAAATCGCTACAGGTGTCATAGATTTAGATGTAGATGAGCAGGTATAATAAGTGTCAGGATGCCCCATCAGAGATGGTGTTAATCGTTTGTATAGAGTGCCGGACATGTCACTGATAATTACTTATAATTACTAATTATCTGATTTTTTTTTATTATTAAACCTCATGTAGTAACAGGGAAGTATCAAACTCTTCAGGAAGAACAAGTAACGAAATATCTCAAGTAAGAACTGAGGTACGATTAATATTGTTTAAATAAACCCTGTAACCAATTCATGGACTTGAGGTAAATTATTACTATGTTGGATTCACAACATTTAAGCGTGTTTTTTTTTTTTTCTTTTTTTTTGTTGTTGACATTATGAATAGATTAAAAGAGCACTACATAAATGTGGTATACAAAATAATAATAATATCAATATGGATTGCGTGCGGTCGTATTATTTCTTTTCTTCGGCTTCAGTTGATTGAAATAACTTCTTGTTGTAACCGATCGGCATGTTGCTGCGATTAAGGATGTTTAAATTTCCTGTGCGTTGGCATCTGGACTGGATTTTTCGAATCGAATCGTTGTTCCGGCGTCTGGCTGATCCTGTTTGTGTGTTGTTAAGTTACGAGTAGAGTTGAGAAAATCAGGTTATGGTATTGTGATCTTCTAAAGAAATTAATTTGAAATGTTGACGGCCTCTTGTCCATCATGTTATAATTGTCGTTTTAATTGAAATAGTTGTATTATTAAAGATATAGGTTTACATCGGATTGAGTAGATCACGTTGCTGCGTAAATCACGTTGTTGCATAGTTATTTTCTAAAGAATTTAATTTGAAATGTCGGCCAGCATCTGTACATCACATTAGGACATCATGTTGTTGATTTGAGGAATCCTACTCGGGTATCCTCTCCCACAAGGAGCCCTTAACGGAGTTGCTAGGATTATTAGGTTATATATTGTATTTTAAGCGTTCTAAACCTTACCCACGGTACCTCCTACCATAAAGGCGGGCCCTTCCGTGGGTTGCTAAGGTTCTTATTTGAACTGATAAAACAGAGACGGTCGCCAAGGTGCGGGAGGTTCGCAGCTCTCTGTAGTTGTAAGTGGGCTAGGTAGTATTGCCTTCAGGGGTACTGTTTCTGCCTTCATGGGTACGCCTTCATGGATGACGTCATCCGCGTTTTTTTTTTTTTTTTTTTTTTTTTTTTTTTTCCAAGTTTCGACCCAGTTTATTCATGTGTATTGGTATATATACAAGCTAAGGTCCCTCAGGCTCGTCGTGTCTAGACTAGTTATGACATCTAATTATCATTATGTCACACGACACAGGTACATCCGTCATATTTGAGACACCGCGTGAAAGGAAGATCATGGACTGTCCCAGATCAATATTTTGAAATTTCATAAGTTTCATCATATTTGCTTGTTGAAATGGAAAAGAAACTTTAAAAAGCTTTTGTATAAAGACAAAGTTGATCCAGTGGAAAAGTGCAGATATATGGAGAAAAATAAGTTTATTGAAGGTAATGATCCTCTTGATTTGTCTGTGGTGAAGACATGGCAGAGAGAGTGCGAGGAAATCATATCGTATTTTGACATTGTAAATTACCTGGTGTATGGGACTAGCACTTACACCTAAGAGCAGTTTAAATTTTACAAAGGCACTTGGAAGCCTACAATCAGTTTATTTGCGGTTGGGTATCGCATAGCGCTGTTTACCGCTGTACAGACGAAAAGCACGTTGTTGCAGCAAAGGTAAAAATGTGCCTTTATTTCATTTATTTTTCAAATGTACATGTATATGAAAGGTAAAAAAATCACATTATTCCCCGGGTGTAATAACATTGAGTGTTTAGATTTGTAATCATTTGGAATGCAAACATATGCATCGTGTAGGTTTGTAACTTAAAGCCTGTTGGCAAGTTCTAACAGAAGGCAGGAATCAAGTGCTGTTTCTTTGCCAAAACAATAGACTTAGATAGTAAAATTGCCTGTATGGCATATCCGTAAAAATTGTTGAAGTTGAGATGTTAAACTTAACTGATGCATAGAGTGAAAATATCTTATATTATTTCTATTCAAGGTACTGCACTCACAGCGTATGAAAGAAAAGGCATTGAGACCTTTGTTGTTGTAGAAAATGATAGGGTTATTGTCTTCGTTCATTGCGACTGTCATGCGGGAAGTGGTGAAGTTTGTTCGCATAGTTCAGGCTTACTCTTTTCAAAAGATGCTACTGTGAGAATACGCCAAGCCAGGACTAAGACAGGCTGTCTGTTGGAAGCTACCACCAGAAATCAGATAAACTGAGTATAAGAAATTAACCGAGATAAACTTCATATCAGTCAAGACATTAAAAAGGGAATTAGATGGAAAAATTGAGACAGTATGTTATCATGTAACAAACCGGCTGTTATACACCACACTCCGCTTCCTACTGAAAGGGATTCGTTAAGTCCATCTGACGCTGAACTTGAAGTTTTTCAAGGCATTATTTGAAACTGAAACCAAGCCAGTGATACTTTCAACAACTGAACCATATAGTGATTCATACTTTCCTGGAATTGTTACAGAGGACTGTCTCAAAGTGCTGTGCAATTGTATGATGAAAAATATTGACTGCCTATCACGTTGAACTTTCAGTTGTTTGTAAGAATAGGTTGATTACAGTGAAAAAATGCTGAGAAAGTTACAAGATTACTGTACAAAAAAAAATAATGGAAAAGATTTAGGACCGGGAGGATCACAGCAAGTAGGGCTAAGGGTGTATGCAGGACAAGTCCATCAACCCCATCTGTGGGTTAATTGAAAGCAGTGTGCTATCCAGATGAAAATTGTTTTTCCAATGCTTTTACTAAATTGAGCTATGACCACGAACAAACTGCAAAGGCTAAATTCGTTCGACAGCTGGAACAATTTCATGAACACTTTATAGTGGAGCAAAGTGGACTTTACATTGATCCCATACACCCATACCTCGCTGACGCCATGGTATCGTGTGAATGCTGTGGGATAGGTGTGCTAGAAATTAAGTTTCCATTCTGTATGAAGGACAAAGAATTGTCAGAGAAATCAGTGAATTATTTGGGTCGCTCACCTGAAAAAACAGCTACCAAACAACTGGTGGAGTGAGGGTGAGGTAGATGGGAGAGGTGGCGTATAAGGGATGTGTAATCAAATATAACAACAGTTTGTTTGGGTCTGAATTCTATTAAATGCAGTTTGTATATATACTCCTCACAAAAAGTCAAGCAACAGACATTTAAACTGTGAAAATTTTTTAATGAGACCTCAGTAGTAAATGAATAGGTGCACAAATAATCTTCAACATTTCATCAAGAGAAATTTAACAAAGCATCTTGGAAATCCATTCCGATCTCAAGATACTGTTCACAAAAAGTAAGGCACATGGAAAACAGGTGTTGTAAAATGTAAAATGTAAACAACCAACGCATTTTAAACACTTCAGGTAAAAAACACGCGAAACCATTATCAATAGCGTGTGTGACCCCCTGAATGCGGCGTGGGAGCGAGGCAATTAAGCGGTCTCCTCATTTGGGGGATCAGTTGAGACCTGATGACGTCATTTAAGTAGCGTTCAGCATTCAGCGTGCCTGTCCGGAACAGCACAAGATCCCGCCGAACCATTGTCACTAGTGAAAACTCTACAGAAACCAGCCTGGGTTTTCTTTTTAATGAGTGCAATGACGAAGCATAAAACGGAACTCAGTCTGAACAGTCTGATTTGACCAATAGAAAAACGTGAAATAGTAACTAACACATCAAGTGCCGACTTCTCGTTTTGCACGTGCATCTTGTGATGAGTGTTAACGGTGTTAGGTTGCAATGATTACGTGCTTTTCTTCACATGTACACTTATGTGAATATATGTGTCATAGGACCAAAACGAGAAAGAAATGATTTTGTTGCTTGACTTTTTGTAAGGAGTATATATATATATAGCCCATAGAGAAGACACTCTGAAACAATCATAACAAAATAGTCAAAACGTAGTAAAATACAGTTAAAACAACACGTTACAGACAAATCTTGTTAGCACCTTATGTTCACATGTAAAGCTAATAACTAACGTGTTTAGTGGTCATATAACATGTTTTAACTTTGAAACATTTCAATGACACAAACAGGCAATTGCTTAGGTTTTAACGCAGTTTTTACAAGTCGGACAATACATGATATATTACACATAATTTACCATCTACGGGATTAGTGAAGCTCATCAAACATATTTCTCCACCTCAACACACCAGTGACTGTTAGCTGCAAGGTTAAATATTAAGAGTAAATAAATGATGAGAAAAATGAGTGGTAGTACAAACTTCACAGTCATGAAATTACTGAAACCAAGATAAAGGAATTGCAATGATACTATTCTTGCTACTTACAACAAAGCAAACAGCAACAGCAATGATGAATGCATACTAGTTTTAGGAATAATGACTTTGACCACCAAATATTAAAAACATATCTTCTCTACTCAGAACAAAGACTGAGTATACTTGCTTAGTGACTTCTTCACAAAGAAATCACATGACATTGAAAAAATACCTCTAAATCATTCACCCATGAGCCAATCAAGTAATTGAGCCAATTCAAGCAAGTCCTTAGAATACTAACCAGATAACCAATCAATACAAATTTAAGGTAAAAACCAGATTAAGACCATTTATCTCCCTTTGGACAATCAAGAACTAGACCAATATTGGAGAAGTCGTCTCCCTTAAACATAACCTAAAAATCAGACCCTGTTACAGATGTGTCAAACGGCAGACAGTTTAAATGCTACATTAGATATCAAAAAATATTTTTAAACCAAGAAAGGTAAATACTAGTAGATCAAGGTAAACCAAAGTCAAATTTGAAGCCTTTATGCAAACTTACAGAAAAAGGTTAACATTTAAAACATATATCTTCAAGCACAAGGACGTAGGCTAGTTTGTCAAGATAAGTCAGTAGGTCTAGGTCAGTCAAGGTCAGTCAAGGTCAAGGTTGAAGTTTGTATGCAAATTTATACAAATAGTTAAAATTTCATTGATGTAAGTAAAAAAAAACAAGGAAGTAGGTCTGTCACAAACTTATATCAGGGCCTCAACTTTGTTATATGAAATGAAGAAATTATTGCATCCGATTATGATAAATGTTTGTATTATTGAATAAGACTGCATATTTATTAGATATTTTTATGGCAACGTTTAATAAATGACCAAATCATGCATTTCCATGTTTCTTTTATTAAAATCGATGCAGTATTGAGTAAGTTAGTGTTTTTATAAAGTCATTAATTTTTCTTCTCGTAGAATTTTACAGGATGGGCATTGTGTTATTTGTAGAAATGTACTTGTATAATTTTCACAATGCACGAACGGTGTGGTAAAAATTGCTTAAATGTTGACTTCATGTTTTTAACGCAAAGGTATTATTTAAACGACGCACTGCGACATTTACACTGCACACATACAACAGAACTTCCTGAGTGAAGATCTTATTATTTTTGATAAGCAAATATTCCTGAGACTAAAGTTTTTCTGAATTCAGGTTGTTAATTTATTTTATTCGTAAATTTTGGTTGCATTTTAAAAGATTCTGCTTAAACCATATCAAAGTTTAACTGAAACAAACATTGTGCATTACATTATCCTTGACATTACATGAATGTCATGTTTTTTTCATCCATAACTGCTCGAAAGCCTTGCGCAAATCTTTCTTTTCAACACAACCCCCAAAAACACAGTGAAAATAGCCGGATGGAAAATGTACATTTTGTTTTAAATGTGTTCTTTTCTGAACTTCATGGCTTAATTGTTATGTATTCTGCTAAAACAGATAACGTTAGAGAGATTTTATAATGCCTTGAAACAAATGTCACGGAAAGAAGCCACCAGGGTAGTTGGTCGTCTGATGGGAGGACAAAGCCAGTGTCAACTGACAGTCGTACATGGGGTTAGCCAGAGTATCATCCAGCAGTTGTGGCAAAAGTACATGGGCACTGGTTCTGTCAGTAGACGTCCTCAGACCTCAGGCTGGACGCCCGAAATCGACGTCGGGCCCTGAAGATTGCACTATTGTTATGGCAAAACGTCATTGTTTTGAGTCAGCCGTGTCACTCAATAGGGACTTCCAAAACGCTTCTGGTGTGCATATTTCAACTCAGACATTTAGAAACCGACTTCATGCCGAAAATATACGTTCCCGCTGACCTGTTGTGCGGCCGCCGTTGACAGGAAGACTCCTGAGAAATCGATTGCTCTTAGCTTAAGACCATGTCCATCGACAGCTTTACATCAACAAGATCCTCATCCCTCATGTTATTCTTTACGCAGGTGCCATCGGTGAAGATTTCATTTAAATGCACGATGATGCTACCGCACACTGTGCCAGAGCGGTTCCTTAATGAGCAGGGAGTTGATTGTATGGACTTGTCTCTAGACAACCGGACATGAATCCGTTGGAGCATGCAAGGGATATGCTTCAACGCCGTGTTTCTGCTCGACCAAGGGAACCATCAGCTAGAAAAGAACTTGCCGCCGCCATAGTCGAGAAGTGGAACCTCATAACCCAAAGAGACATTATATAAAATTGCCAGAGGCTACATTAATAAAATTTTCAAGACTCGTTTCTTATTTTTTAATAACAATTTTTGTCCGCTTATCATAAAAACTGTGTTGGTAGGATTGTTTAAATTTATGAAAAAAAGATATTGGAATGTCACATATAACCATTAGTTATTTTGGTTTTTGGTACCCTACTGTGAATGATCAAGCAAATTTTGGACGCCGTTTCAGTTTTCACTTGACTAGCATATACCAGTTCATATCTACGGAGTTTTATCTGTTATTTTGTGTCTTCTGTATATGGGATTATGTTCTAAAACAATTCGTTCACTTGGCGTACATTATTTCCTACCGTGATATGACTGACATATTTTCGATTCACAGAACACCGAAAAAAATTCAATAATTACCCCAGTTAGAGATTAAATCTTGCAGTTACAGTGTAACCGATTAAAGATAAAACTATATCACATTTGCAATCACATTGATCAAAAGATTGATATCTTTCTATTGTTTTACATTACAGTGGTTTGCACACGCTAAACAGATAGAATGCTAAACATGCGTCTTCTCTATTTTTCGGAAATTGGCCTCTGAATACTTAGGTATCTAAACAATAGCATTCCCACGCCACATGCGACTGCTACACCTCCTCAATGCTGAATTTTAAGGTGGACTAGTGTGGCTTAGACCAAGGTCTTTATTTTTTACAGACGAAATTCAATCGTAACAGATACTTTTTACTTGGAAGATGACAAGTTACCTTCCTTCTAAGAAAAATTTGTAAGTGATACTTTATTTCATATGAGTTCAATTGTAATTGCACTAGGGCAAAGAATACTAAATTCGGGTACAGCACTGTATAGTTAAAGTATTGTATATTCTAACTGATGATACACTTCTATTGAATAGGAATACAATAAAAGATGAAGCAGGTGTTATGTTAATGTTATACATAGTCAAAACCAAATAACCTTTTTTCTCGAAGGATAATATCCAAAGCCATAATTGTAGCGAATTTTTTCATAAGGCTTTATGGACAAAGAAGACAATGTATGGATCTCCATTTACTTTCAATAATTGTTGGCGTATTCGTACTGTTAGGTGACCTGTGCTCATCATTTACAATCCGTACAATCCTGCCATCATTTTGTTTCGCGGGGGGGGGGGGGGATGGGGGCGGGGGAGCATCAATGCTGCACACAACAGATGTCTTTGAATGTTGGTATGTAAATGTTCAGTACCGGATTAGTTCTGCATTTCTTCATAATATGTATTCAATGTTTGAAAGTTCTAGTTTTTATAATACTTTTTGATCAATATCTCCACTTTTCCACTAGACGTTGTCACTTCAATTGGCAACTGGCAACTGGCATCTAACTTCATAGTCCAGCTACCAATTCAAACTAAAATCAAATCATAACCAAAAGCCAGATGGGAAAAGATGGCGAATAGTCAACTGGCAGACAGGTGCTGATTCAATAAGTAGCATGAATTCTGACCATTGAATGAATTGGTAACTGGCAGCCAGATGCCAATTCGAAAAGTATAATGAACACTGATCATTGAGTGAATTTGCAACTGGCAACTGGTACTTAGGTGCCAGTCATGGTTTTATTCAACAACTGGACCATTGTTATCGGATGACCTTCTTTTTTCTTCTGTTGTTTAATGCAGAAAGGTTTGAACATTACACTGTCTCATTACTATCAGCAAAGACTAGAACTGTGTCACTATTTAAATTATGATATTTGTTACCCATGTGGCCTAAGTCCCTTAAAAAGGGCAGTAATGTAAGGTTATTGATTATACCGGTAGTGCAGGCATCTTGAGAAAGTATGCAATTCAAAAGACATTCCAGATTCTTTTACAAACCGTATAACACCGATACATGGTGTCTTATGTCTCATCCCGAAGACAACCAGAGGAGTTATTAAGAAATAAATTCATTTAATGGGTTTAACAATCTCGTTCAAAGATCAGATTTCATTCAGACTATATGATAACGATTGAATAAATGTGTTTGCGATGAATTTGTTATAATGGTCACTATTCCAATTAGGTAACTTGCAAACGAACTCAACGGTCTCCGACAACTAAATAATACTTTTTGAGCGGTTCAGTTCAGCGAACTGTATAATATAATAATCTTGGAATTCAAAGTAATTACCAAATATGGTTAAGTTAAAAGGACTTCGAAAAGATAAACAATAGAAACAGGTCATCCCCTTTGTTCATTTGATATCGTCTGTATGGATCTCCATACTGTCTTAAGGATATAATAAAATGGGCTTTGGTTTCTGGTATGACTGATTCTTATTTTTGAATAATCCGGTCAGATATTTATCAGGCCGTCTCCAGGACAATGCTATTTAAACGCGTGTGTGCATATTAACGCTTGCATTCGAGTGCGAAGTAACATTCCGTTGTTTTTAATCGACTTATATATTGTTGACGAAGTCAATGGAGTCGATTTTTGCTACTGACATCAGGTATTTCTCTAAATTATTTTGTTCATTTCTCTTACAATGAAGACATATTCAGAGACAAAAAAGAAACAAAGAGATAAGTCGTAAATATTGTGTGTCCTTTCAAGTTGTATTGCTGTTCCAATCTTTGTTATTTTGTAGTTCATCTTAAACTTTCTTTTACCTTTTTATTTATTTTCCTATGCTTATATTGCATTAAAGTTCTTTTTCTTTCGTGGTACCAATATGCAAAAAAGTAATACACTTGACTCCATATTCAGAAAAAAACACTCACTTTTCTTGCCATAAGACGTGTAAAGCAGGCTTTAATACTAAGTAATTTTTATGTTATATTCGAATAGCGCAAACAACTGCTGTGAGTGTTAGTATGATCAACAAACACTGGGGCGTTCTAAATACAGAAACCTCCTATTCCCTGCGCGTTTCCATTCAGATGTTTAACTAACTTCCCATGTATTGGTGCTATACCCTGAGTTTCAAACAAAATCAGAGGGTAACTGGGAACGTCGGTTACATGGACAACCGGTTCAAGCAATAAATAAACACAAACAAGCGGACGGGGTGATATGGGGCGAATGATAATAAAATGGACACCTATTAGGTGTAAACAATAGCAACTGCTTGGTATAAAACGAATGTAGGTTGACAATATTCTTAGTAACTACTTTGTTCTCGTAGTAAATAATTGTATCGTTTCAATATTATATGCTTTGTGCGACTAATTGGAAGAAAAGATAGGACAATAACTCAAAAGACTGGGGATAAACCTTTGTTTGACAGAGAAATGATTAAAATTATGCTGCCGCCATTTTATCGTAAAATATAGAGTTTGTAATTTATGACGAATTTTTCGTATATGATACATGTGAACGTCACAAAAATACAAAATAACAAGCTAAAAATTGCACCATAACGATTTCTTTTTAGCCCAGCCCTCCCGCGTTCCCTCTGGCACGGATCCCCTCCTAAGTCGAAGCCTTACGTGCATTTATATAAATCAAAATATATATAATATCTGCAAAACATTCTACAATTTCTAGTATGAAATTTAAATGTTAACATGTCTGAACCAAAACGTCAAAGCATGCTTTTAAAGCTTAAACCTGTTGTTGTCAACATTTTGGTCTACACGTTTTTATTTTCATCGAATTTGTCAAAAGTAACAGGAATTACATTTTACTCTAAAATCAAACAATAAAACAAACTTGAAAATACAGATACATGTTTGCTTCTTTTAGAATTTCCTGACTCAGTATTTTTTGGTCTATTTCGCTTAAATCTAAATCAATGCAACTTAAGTCGACTGCCGTTGAACATTAGACAAGGTTGAATCGTTAACAAATGCTTTACATGAACTACCCCTACCGCAATGTAAAAGTCATTTTTTTACATTTCAACAGCATGGATTAAGCGGAAACGTTACAAAGTCAGTTGTAGGAAAAATGAGCATTGTTGTCTTAATTAGCCGATTCTCACTATATTTTTGTTTCGATTCAATAAAAAGTCGCAGATACCACTTCATTTTATGACTGAAATGGCAGGTATAGAATGTCACCTGAACTTTCTCATTAGAAAAAAAGGGTTGAATAAACGTACATGTTTAATCAGGAAAGAATAAGTCCTTTAAGTTGCCTGAACCTTGTAATAGAAGATGAATGTCCATTTAAACAACAATTCTCCAAGATCACATCCCAAAAATGCTGACTCATAGACTAAGCCTACCGCTGCGCGATCACCAACGGCCAAAGCCTCAAGCTAGTGCAAACTCGAAATTCTGTTACATATAAATACCCTCAAAACTTTAATGATAACCCTGCCTTGGTAATAAGCCTGTCTGAAAAATAAGCCTCCATTTTCGTACAGTCAAAATTAACTTGAAAGTAAGACGGCAGGAAAATAAGCTTGTATTACCTTACTAAAGATCTGGTATTAAATTGTGACTTATGATATTAATATATTACAAC
Source organism: Cyclina sinensis (assembly GCA_012932295.1). Taxonomy (NCBI): domain Eukaryota; kingdom Metazoa; phylum Mollusca; class Bivalvia; order Venerida; family Veneridae; genus Cyclina; species Cyclina sinensis. Next base: position 5,741,981 of record JAAONU010000019.1, read on the forward strand.
ACAAAAAAATTAATCTGTACCTGATATATATATTTTATTCATACTAGGTGAGTTTGTAATAATTTTCACATTTTACCTAGCGCTTGATAATAGTTTCTTTTATAATGAATTGTCATGCAATTTCCATCACTTTTTTTACATTTCCGGTAGACAAACTTGTGCAATTTAATTTTAAATATTTTAGTGTAACTGTGCGGTTTACAACGCTTATGTCCCATTTACCAAACTGCACAAATTTTAAACATTCAACGGATACCCGGTATGTACAAAACTTAAATCGCCAAAATTTATCGTGTACCGGTAAACTTGTAAAACCAGTTTGACAATTTTCTCGCTAACTGAACACAATGTTTCGATAGCTATTGTAATAATCTTTCCAGTTTCAGTTTGTTGTGTCATGGACGTACTATTGTGACAAATTTGTATTTATCTACTTTAGAATATAAGCTTCCTACAACGAACGCTTCTAAACATCATTATGAATATTAGTACAGTTGAAAGTGGTAATAATGGATTAAAAACATTGTTCTCGGATAGAAATCATTTTGACCTGTTCACAAATGTGAAAATAGCGGTTCAGTGTTTGCAGAAGTCCTCCGGGGACGACATTGAATGCACTTGAATTTTAAATTTGTCGACAACGGCAACGTACCAGTACAGATAGTCAAATTTGGGTTGTAATTTTTCAAGTAACTCATACGTAGAAGAATACTAAAGGCTTTCTGTTGATGATAAACTACCAGTTATGTACTATGAGACGAGTAGCATTGGTCACAAAGTAGACCACCAATGGATTTACAAAACAAGGTGTACGGGTTAGGAAAGCAAGTGAATGATCACATGGCTGGACTGACTTTACTAGAGTTTAAATCTATCCGTTAGTCGACGAAATAACCTTATATTTGGGTGAATATCTGAAGAGAAAAATGAAAACTGTTTTCTGACAATATCAAAATTTTTGAAAGATAAACTAGATCTTGAATCCTGTCCAGTTATATCTAGAGCCATAGGCAAGGGCGCCTTAAGCATGGATCTGTCCGACCGATCATTGTCAATTTTGTAGATTCCAGATGCACCGATAAGGTCATGTCGCTTGCAAACAAACTACACAACACAAATTGTAACATAAACAGTGATTTCCTCAAAGAAATTACTGATGCTAGGTGAGTTTTATTGCTAGGTTTTAAACAGCTTAGGAGCGACCATCCTCGCCTCGCGAGTTTCCGGTCGGGATATCCCGATCTTCAACCACGCCTAATGATTTATTATTTTTCTCACTAACTCACTCACAGAACAAAAATACTTACAAACGCAAAAAATATTAAGAACAATTTTTTATGCGTATTCAGACATGTGAACCTCATAACAACTAAATTTCCAATACATAATATTCATCATGGCGGAGACAGGTTTCGTTTCACCGATTCAAGTAAAAATAGATTAAAAATAAAAGTATTATATAGGTTTAAACATCAGGCATGAGTAAAGTTGATGTTTTAAAGTGATTTAAATGCAAATTATTCAGAGAACAAGTGATTTTAAGTGTAAACACAGATAAATTTAAAATGTCAACGCTCAAAATTGACTGAAATAATACAAAAAGTAGTTCGCATTCTAAAGCCATTCGAGGTAAACCAGTTTTCGATAAGATTTTCCACCACGGCCTTTTTAAGAAACATTTTCAGATTTTTCGGTCTAGTTAATGAGAAAAAATATTGCGTTTACTTGAAAAAATGAAACTTCCAAATGAGCAACTTGCGCGCGTTATTGAAGCCGGGGCAACAGCCACACATGTAGTCCCGTCAGTTTGGAGTAAATGAGAAAACTGTTCGGCGATTACATAAAACATTTGCAACGCACGGCACCGTTGCAGATATTACACGTGCCAGACGGCCGCGTAAAACGAATTTAAGTCAGGAGCGGTACATTCTCCTCACGCATTAACGTAATTGCTTTACAGCTCCACATGACTCGGCACGAAAAAAGTCTGGTCGTAATCGATCTGTTTTTAGTGTCAAAACCGTGTGGCAACGTCTCAGATCAGCCAGCTTACGTTGCCGAAGTTCGTATCGTGGAGTTAGATTAGCCCCTTATCACAGGCGTTTGCGGGTTTAAAGGGCGTTGAGTTATCGTAGATGGCTGCTGAATCAATGGCGAACTGTTTTTTCGATGGGTGTAAATTCAACGTTGATTCCAGCGACCGACGTCAGCATGTCTACCGACGCTCTGGAGACGCTTGTGTTGTTGAAACTTACCGCTGGGTAGACAAGTAGACAAAGCGTCATGGTTTATGCAGGGTTAAACCAGAACCATAAAACTCCCCTCGTGTTCCTTCAATATAGACGAGGACGTTGACGCGGTCTAACTGCACAACGTTATGTCGATCAAGTATTGCAGACGATTTTCCTGCCGTTTATTTTGCCCATCCAGTTAATGTCTTATAGCAGGACAACGCCCGTCCCCATACTGCAAGGCTTACGAAAAACATTTAGGTGACAGCGTTTCAAACGTTACCATGGTTTGCGTTATCACCGGATATGATCACGTGTGGGATTACATGAAGCGCAAGATCAGGTCACGAAACGTGTGTACAATGTTCAACAATTACGACAGGCCATTACTGACGAATGGGACCAACTTGACCAATCCGTCGATCGTGCACCGAACTCATTCGTTCGATGGGGGTCACATTCATTACTGATGTGGCCTGACCTAAGTTAACCAATACTTCGCGCAATCGTTTGTAACTTGCGAATTTACCGTGTACGAATTTACAACGTAATTGTACCGGAAGTATAGAGGCAAATTCCATAAAAGTATTGCCATCGAATGGGTTATAATATCTTCTTTCCAACGATACCAATTTCATTAACGTGCGATTATAAACAAAAGATATATTACATTCTTTTAGACTGGCCAAGACTTTTGGCCTTAAGTATATATACATACCACTCGAAAATACTCGCTTCTTTAATGATAATCAATTTTCAAAGTCTGAAAATGAAATAGCCCAGAGATGCTCTCTTCTCATGAATATGTATATTGAGCTGGTGATACAAATTGTAGAACAGGCACTATGAGGGACTTAATTCACGCAGATGGTAGAGTTTTTAAAGACAAAAATATATGTATTTTTACGTTTAAAGGTATATCAGTTCTTGACTATGTACTGCTGAATATATGGCGGCCACAATGTACTTTACCTTAAGATATTGATATCTGATTACCAATTTATATGTGAAATCACAAAAATCATACAAGTTTGCCATATTGGAGCAGTGATAATGCACAAATCTTTGTTGAAAAGATTAATACTGAACATGTAAATGCAATTACTGGTATGCTACGCACAAGCCTTTAAAATCCGCAAACAATCGAATTGTTTTTATTTCATACCCTTGAAAAGTAACACGCCGGCTACCGAATACAGACTTTATGTTTATTAAATGCCTTTGAAACTACACTCAGCTGAAAAATATGCCGGCCTTGAAAATAAGCCGTCCTCGAAAATACTCTACCAATCTCTTACTAAAGATTAAAATAAGCAGCGGCTTATTATCAAGTTTTTAGGGTAATAAAGTATGCGATATATGAGCACAGGTGCTCTGGTTCCCGACTTATGAGAAAACGTCTTACAAAAATACCGGAGCATGCGCGGAGATTTTGCAAATGACTTCCTGAATGAAACGAAAGTAAAAATATCCGGAAATAAGGTTAGCTTCATTATGACTATTTCATTGTTCAGTATAGTGTAAAGTTGAAGTGTTTTATCAGACAGATGGATATAATGCAGTAAATACTGCACGATTCACGTTTTTCTATGGTTTTACTCTTGTGTTTTTCAAAGAGTGCCAGCGGTCAGATCTCTGACGAGTAACGTTTTCGGCCTGTTTGCCGTTTTTATTTATCATACAGTAAAAACTCTTGGGATGACAGTTCGATTTTCATAGAGAGTGGTCAATTCTGTAAAGACTGGTGTATAAAGGTGTAAAATTGGTGGAAAATTGACGTGACAAGGATCGTTTAACTATGTTGCACTGTAGTTTTTGGTGAAATGAGTTGTATACCTTTACTCTATTGTATATGTACTATATATATTTTTTTGGAAGAGAAGAAAATTGTATGACAGTCATAAAATAAATAGTTAAACCTATTTTAGATGAAAAATACTTCAGTTTACTGACCAATCAACACCTGTGTATATGAGTGAATAAATCCAAATATGTAGAATTCCTAGTATGAAAAAATCTCTAAACGGTAAAATTTGTTTTCTGCAGTTTCTGAGTTTGGTTCACCCACACAAATTGTAGGCGGACTAGTCAGTACTTTGGTACAGCTTTGCTTATTGCGGAGTCATGCTTTAACCAATTCTGAGTTACCTGCAAAGCAATGAACGGTGAAACCTTTAGTTATCTTTTTTTCCATACGCCACTGTCAGAATCAACGTTCCCTCTTTTTTCATCTTTATCGACATCATATACTGCAGAAGTAACATCCTTCATGATTATGAAGAGATGTTAATAAATAACCATAGCCGACTGTTATCAAAGCAACTGGTGTCATTAAAGCGTTCATATAAGTTTGTTTTGACTTTTATGTGAATTTATCTCCTTCGTTACTTGACATTTAAGCCTCAAATATGGCAGACCCCAAACAAGGGGTTGATTGGTGTGGGCTGTAAAGGACACGTACCCACCACTTAGCTTAGAAATGCTCTTTAAAATAATCTTTTTAATATTGCAGGTGTCGTATTAATGTTAAATCCATTCCCAACACAAAGGTGTGACCCCGTCTAGCCCAGGTTCTGTATCCAGGCCTGTATAGTCCATGACAAATAAAGTTATGTTGTAAATAAGTCTGTCGTATAAGAGCGATACATATGCCTGATTTAAGTTTACCTTTTTTTCTTTACGCTCTTGTCGGTGACACATTTTTGATGATCACATTTCAGATAATACATTGTATTGTGTATCGTTCGATATAAGTAAATTCCTTTGGTTATGTAAAAAAGTCACGCATAACACTACATGACTTAGCAACGTTGCGGCAATGATTTAAATAATGCAATATCAAAAAGCAGTTTTGTTCAGTTGATAAATTACAGTTCAGTGCCTTGCAAAGAGACATGCGGCTTTGTTAATCTCTAAAAAAAAGAAAAAAACAAACCCACGTATATAAATGCTTATGTAAGCATTGACACCAGGGGCTATTGGTATTTCTTCAAGGATTTTCCCGTTTATCTCACAATCAATTGATCAACGATCAAATTTCAAGTTTTTTTTTTACAGGCTAATGGAAGTTCAAAACACTAGATAAGTTAAATAGTACGTATCCATAATATGCACGAATATAAATGTTAAATGAATAAAATTGTGTTTCTATACAATATATAAGATAATAATAAGATAAATAATACCAATAAGGATTAGACAATACAAACAGATGCTTAAAGAATACAACTATAACTTTAGCCAAAACCACAAGCTTAATTGTTCAAAATTGTATTACATTAAAAGATCTGTTTTCAAAAGAACCATTTTAAGTTTTCAAATTACAGGTATGGAAAAATGTAATTTAATATCACATTAAACCCCAATTCTTGTTTTGAGCACCTTTACAATGGTTCACCAATGCAATTGGAAGGCACATATGTTAGTACTTTGGTACCATTGACGAATGACTTATTTAGAATATTAGCAACCTTAACCTCTTGCAGTCTTCCTGACATATTTTTAGCCTCAATCTGTACAAAGGATTTTGTATTTTATTGCTTTCAACATAAGAAAATAAACGATTTCTTATAACTTTAACAAGGAAGTCTGAAGGACAGCTATATCCTCTGCCGCAGTAGAATATTGGAATGAATAACAAGTGTAATGAGAGAGGATAAGACCTCCCACTATGACATAGGATAATGATTTCTACGGAAAATGGGCCTCCCATTTGTAGCAGTTTAAAATTTATGGAGTGGACACGAAATGTGGACTTTTTATATATGACCTTGAGGTGTGACCTTGACCTTGGAGGTAGCGACCTGGTTGATGCTCTCTGTACATCGTCTCATAATGGTGATCATTTGTGCCAAGATATTTAAAAAAAACTTTCAATCGGAGCCGACACAAAATGTGTAGCTTTAAATATATGACCTTACAGTTTGACCTTGACCTTGGGGTAGCGACCTGGTTGTTGCCCTCTGCACATCATATCATAATGGTGATCATTTGCGCCAAGTTATATTTAAAACATTTAAGCAGTTGAATAGTAACGGAGCAGACACGAAATGTCAAACTCTTAATATATGACCTTTACCTTGGGGTAGATATCTGACTGTTGCGCTCTGCACATTTTCTCATAAAGGTAGTCATTTGTGCCAAGTTATTTTAAAAACCTTTCATGAGTTGTCTGGTATATAGCTTAGCTGGAAGGGGATTAAATGAATGGACCTGCCTGTCCATTTAATCCCCTTCCAGCTAAGCTATATACCAGACAAAAATGTTTTAAAAACTTCCACTATAGAATCTCTTGTAGAATATGTTTAAAATATGAATATTTCTAAGGGCCTTGTGTTGAGTCGTAATAAAGGGCGGTTCAGTGGTCATATTGTAAAGCCTTGGCAAATCCAGGGTTCGCGAGTTCGATCCTCTGCTCCTCAATAACTAGTTGTCTTTTGGATGAGACGCTAAACCGTGGTCGCCTGTACCGATGTTATTCACTGAGCATGCCCAAGAACCAGGAGTATTTCTGGAATGGGAGGTTTTCTGTATCTTGCATTACATTGACTCGTATATTATTATACCCTAATTTAGTTTATCCATTATGTAAATGAGTCAAAATAATTCAAAATCCGAGGACATTTTATGTATAAAATAAACAACTTCGTCGCTTGATGTATCGTCAAATAATACGATAAGAATTTCAGATGCGTATTAATTGATATACCACGATGATTATCATAATCTTAATAATGAAATATTTCCATTATCGACCACAGTAAACTATTATAAACTTATCTTACAATACTAGTAAACACGGCATGACCACTACAATAGACATTAGCACTGACACCAAATTCGACGATTTTGCTGTCAGTGCTAAGGCCTGAATGAAATATTCTTCTCTTATTTTCATTCCACCACAGTCCCTATTTTCGGGTCCCAAATGTTGGCCTAGAAGAGTGGACGAAAGGTACGGAGAGAAATATAGAGAAATATCGCAAACAATTAGAACAACTCAATGCAAAACTATCAGAATATTTGGTGAGTGTACGCTCCAAAAATGCCAGGGACGATCAACTGCAAATGGACATTGAGAAACTTAAAGAATTCATCTATCAATCTGAGAACAGCATAAGAGATAAATATGACGTTAAGACAAAAAACATGGAGGCCAGGATGAGGAAATTGACGGAAGAAAATGAAAAAGTTGTCTCTTTGGAGCAGACTTTGGAGATGAAAGATAGCGAGTAAGTATTACTTTTAATAAATCTATGCTTAAATGGATCATTCCAATATAGATTTTTTAAACATGGACCTTTCGTCAATTCTGATACTGTACTCATGCTAAAACTTATATATCAAAGCAAATTTATTTTGTCACGAGGTTTCAAAAATGCCTAAACACAATTATATTGCTCAACAAGTAAGTGGGTTGACAGAGATGCAAACTTTTGTTTACATGTAGCAACAATTCACTGCAACTCGTTTTCAACACATTCTAGTGCTACAAAAAATGTTTACCACTTTGTTACTCAGCAGAAGGTTTTGTAAAAAACAGTCAGGAGCAATTAACCAAAGAATCAAATCATCACTGCAGGATCACAGTGCTTAAGAATCAAGTCGAGAAGTTACGTAGCGAGGGGAGGAAAATAAAAGAACTGGAGGAAGAATGTGCCGTGCTGAGGGACCAGCTACGGGAGATCGGACAGGACAACATGAGGATCAGGGATGAAAAAGTTAGAATCACAAGTGTAAGTAATTTGTTGATCAAGACTTGAATTCTGACCAAAAAAGATAGGGCGCTTCAAAAACGGCAGGAACAAGTTGGGTTTAAACATGGTTGATGGTGCAGACGGCTTGTATTGTGTCTAGACAAGTAAGTTCTTGTTCAATATAGAAAGTGTTGCATTTTGAATAGAGAAGGGGCAACGTGCTTCAGAAACAAGACCGAGATCAACACGACTACAAACAGAGCAATGTTAACGTAATTGGACATTTCAAACGTCTGAAAAAGGTAGTGAAATCAAATACCTAACATTTAAATAATTCAGTTTAAATTTAACCCACAACCATTTTATAAGGGAAACTCTTCACCAGTTATGCTAAATTCATGACTTCTAGGTTTTGCCGGACGCACCGGAAGTATTTTTGTTTTTTAGAAAGTTGGGTGCAGGAAGAGGCTGAACTGTTTCAGTATAGAAACATATGGGGTGGGAAGATGTAGCTGTTCCTTGCCATGGTGTTCTTGAAGTCACACCAGTTATATAGGTTTTCTTTCCATTATGACCTTTCAATCATGAATATCTTTATATGGTACAAGAGACGTTAATTAATTCTAGCTGAAATGATTGATTCCATCATCACTTTTGTACACCGTTCACCAGAAATAACCCATCAAAACGCCTTGAACGAAAGTAAATCCCCAACGTCGAGTTCACCCCAGATAATGTTTCAACTTATTTCTCCATCATAACTTAATTGATTTCTCCAACTTAAACACTATTGTGAAGCTAGATATGTCAGGTTTTAGAGCAGTATTTGTTTTTTTCTGCAAGCTGGGTATTTTTGTGTAACTGGCGATAAATTGTAGCCTCCGTGTTTTCATTTTGCGAACAATGTTGATATTTTCAACTAGATCAAGCCCAAAACGCATTTGCAGTATCAAAAGCCATCTTGAATTATAAAATATATACTTTCTCCACTTGTATTAGAGCGGCCATTCACCAACTGGAACTCTACTTTTTACAAAATTTGCGATAAACGGTTTTACTGCATCTGTTTTATAGTTTGGTCTAAAGTCGTGTTGACTGTGCTTCAAAACAATTACATTGTTGACTTAATATCAGTTAAATGCTTGTTTTGGCAAATTTCGAGAGAAAGTTAATGTGATTGATAGTTGAATAAGTATATTAAACGGGTTATAGTCAAGATGTACCCACATCAAGATGTACCCTAGCCAAGATGTACCTATGAAAAAGTTAAGATGTACTTATCATTAAAAATATCTACTATGTTTTAAAGGTTTTTTGATGTTGTTGGTGAGCACCAGATCCTTAGAATTCCTCAACCCTATATCTGAGTATAGTTGAATGATAAGACTGAATGTATTATAACAGCAAGAATTATATACCTACCTTTGAAAAGATCGTACATAGTGAAGTTTTTTTTATCCTGTAGATTTTATCAATTTCACCCTGAATTTTGTGAAAAAGATATGAAAAAAGTAAGAGATGTTTACACAAAATTTAATCGAGTCAATTTTTGAAATTTAAAAGGGTCACACTTTGAATAATTAGTTGACTTTAATTGGTAATAAAAGTTTTTATATATCTTGAAAAACAATAACAGTTTGTTTAAGAGAAGAACAACTGGCAATTTTCCATTGACACATGATATATTTCAATTTAAAAATTTAAAGTTCATTTCTTAAAAATATGGAAGACAATTTTAAATCGAAAAATTTTGAAGAACACTTTGTGAATGGATACATATGGATTTTAAATGTTTGTACATCTTGACCAGAAGGTGGGTACATCTTGACCAAATTATGGTTAGTACATCTTGACCTGCTCCCGATCAAATTTGCAATATTTTACCTCACATAAATTTGTTTCTTTTTTGCGTATATAGATAATAGCGGTCCTTAAATCTGCATGATACATCAAGTTTCTTTACAGGCACTATGCTAGTAAAGGACCGTTCACTAGTTGAGCTTGACGACCTCTAGAAATTTTGTAGAGTGATAAAAGCCTCTTTTTCCGTTTTTATCAAATGATAAAAAGTCCTAGTGTACTTTATAAAAAAGATTAAGACATACATTTTCATCATTAAATAAATGACTAAATGTGGGGTATAATATAAGAAATAAAAAAGCCTTCGTTACAAGCACTTTTTAAACAAGCTAAAATAAATGTCAACGCAAATAGGAAAAACACGAAATTTATCGCAATTCAATCAGAGAATGAATTCCATGTCCATATAATGTGAAAATATAGTAATTATCAGTTCTTTTCAATAATTATTTGTTCGATGAATCAATTAGTTTTAAAATGTTTTAATTTTTAAGGAGTCGCTTTGTATTGGAGTCATGTGATCAGCCGAGCAGCATAATTCTATAAATGTGTTTCCAGACAATTCTATTTGAAAAAGCCAGCTGGAAATATACAACAAAAATGAAAGCACACCATTTAAAATTAAGTATAATATGTAAAAGTCGTTGATCGTTCATTTTATCGTCTTATTATCGTTCTCTATTTTTGTTTATCTCATTGCGCATGACCGGAACATGATGTGACGTCATCGTTTTTTTTTTGTAAATACTTTTTTTGCCGATAGCTTTGAAATCTGACATTTTGCCTAAAATGCGGAGAAACAAGAAAAAGTATTACTTTCTTAACTCCTTTTATACAGGATCTTGCAAAAAGTAATTTTCTTATATAATTTATCCAAACTGAAAAATATCGCTCATAGCGCCTCCATAAACTTCTGCTGAAAAAAGTCATATGTCTGTCATGTGACTTACTATCCTAAAATTATTGTTACAAAGGAAAATACATCTGATTCTGAGGAAGAAACACCAGAGAAAGTGTTGTGTTGCCACAGGTTTGAGCCAGAGGACCCGGAAAAGATTGTGTTTCTCTGGTATTTGTGAAGTTGGCCAAATGTGATTTTGAGGGTTGTAATCACTGGACAAATCTGGCATTCTTTTGTAAATAAAGAGTTGTAAGGTATCACGAAAAGTTTCAGTCCCCATGCTGTCAGTCAGCTAGTGAAGAGTAGACATAGGCTGTACATTGGTTTGCTCCAGTATTGAATTTGTTTTTAGAACGTTACTTTTGAACCAAACTGTAATTTTTAACACATTAGTTCAACATTGACCTTGTTACCAGAAATAGTCCGTATTTCCAATACGGCGGACTATGAATAGTTATCAGTGGCGGTTTGTGTTTTTGAGTTAAACTGAAATGATTGAGTTGATAAAATATGTATGAGTAATTAAACTGAAGATGAGTGATGATTTTCACTATGTTGTTATTTATTTTATTGAAAAACATAAGGCTAACTATTAACCATAACGAAAGGCATTATATCTTTAACTTCAACTTCAACTTATTACTGCCAAAAGTCAATACTGACTATACTAGACAGGCGCGTGTCAGGAACATTAAATTGACCTCCACCGTCTGGTCACCTATCTGTATTTCCATACTACTAGTAAACTGTGGCACAGACTTCATCTGGAACTCTGTAACTACATCTGGCTCCCCACCCCCCGTCATTTCAGATTGACTCTAAGGCTGCCTGGAAGGACCACCCAGTTCATTTGTTGTAGTCCTGCTGCTAATGCACGCCTGTTCTGGTATGTCAGTACTCAAGTTGGGTACCTGACTCACAACTCTTTCCTGTACCTATATTTTCTCACCCCTTGCTTGGCAAGGAGAGACTCTGGTCTGATGACTTCAGGCGGTAACTGGAAGGACACCTTTAACTGCTCTAAAATCCGACCTTGGGTTCTACTGGAGCAATGGGCAATCCTGCTTGAAGTGGCCTTTTTTCCCCACACTCAAAGCAAACACTGACAATCTTCTTTCTCCTTCCCTAGGATGGCTTTGGCCTTTGCCAGGCCTGGCTGTTAGATGTCTTGGCTTTCTCGTCTAGTTTTATCACCATCCTATCAAAACCCTTTTGAAGCTTGTCAATGGCAGCTTCCAAGGAACTTGTCTGAGTACTCAGGCAAGTCTTTAAATGCTCTCTTGGCAAGGGTCATAACCCTGTTAGCCCAATTATCAAGTGACTCCCCCTGATTCTGAGACGATTGCTAGAAGCGTGCTTGGGCTGTTTCAGCAAGCGCTCGGGCTCCGAATCTATGCTTTAGCTTTTCCAGAAGCATGCAGTAAGAGAATTTTTCTTGTCTTTCCATGATAATGGCATGGAAATCCGCAGAAATCCTGTTAAGCACCAGCATAGGCCATCCAGGCACTCGTCAGAAGTCCACTCCCATGCTTTGGTATAACGAAGGAAGTTGTGTTTTAATGCCAGCCAGTTTCCTTTGCCATCGTACTGCAAACCTTTCGGTAGTCTCCGAATGAAAGATGCAGTGTGTGACTTTTTCGTGCTTTTTCTTACCTTTCGTTCAGCAGGCAAAGTACCCTCATCGTTGAAATCATCATTAGACGAGTCCTCATACCTGGGAGTTAGGGTTGTCTTGGGACGAGACCTCAAACTCAAAGACTTATCCTTTTGATAAAGGGACTCGCCCCCACTGCCAACAGGTTCAGCACGAACCATCCCTTTGGCTACCTTTAGCACCTTCCGGACCTCCGTCCAGTCTGCATGAAAAGAAGCCTTCTGAGACCAGTCAATTACCTCATCAGATTCTATTTTCATGAGACGATGAAGAAGGCTGTCATATGGAACACTATCTCCGGCCTCTATATCCGAATTCTGCTGGACCGGAGAGGGAGCTTGGGAAAAGTACTCCACTCCTCCACTGAAAATCGTACGTCATGGTTTGGCCTGAAGTCAAGCTTGTGAACTATTTCATCGGCCAAGCTCTTTCTCACAGGTGTTCAAGCACGCTGTGAGTAAAGCTTCTCCGACTATTAATAATCGCACTAGCTGACTTTCTACCAATGCCTGGAACCTTTTGGAGTTCCTCCTCAGTAATAAAATTGACTCTAATCACTTGACCAACCTCCGTCATTGCCTCAGTCATTTTTCAAAACATTACCAAAAAGATGAGAGACGACAAATGTAAACTAAAACAGGAATTGATTGTCAATTTGTGTAACAAGTTCCAGTTACTCTACTGATCAGCACTAAATTTATATCAAGTCCCAAGTCGTTGGACAATGGACAAAAAAATTTATTACCACTGCATATCTGTATATTCACTATCTTAGACTACATGAATTAAAAACAGTTATTTTTTACAGGAAACCTTTTTCCTAAACAAAATTTAAATATTACCAAAAATATTTAAAAGCCTAATTCTTAATTAACAAATTCAAAAATAATTTATTACAAGAAATACACGAACCTGACTTCAAGTGTTGGTAACGCAACGAGGAGATTAGCATCTAGTTGTATTCTTGTACAATTCAACGAGGAACGAAGCCTCAACTTGAAAGGAGTAAAGTATTGGAAGGACTTCGCCTTATTATACTCACTCTCTGTTAAAGCCAGCTGTCTGGTACTCACGTGACCTTGTAATAACGAGCCAGCAAAATGTCTTCGCCCGAATGAGCTGCAAGTTTGCCTCCGGATCTTTCAGAATTCCTGCCGAAACGACGTCACCGCTGCCACCATTAAGTGTTCGCTTACCTTGTAACACTCTCCCTGAACAGCTGACCCAATGTATCGTCTAGATTCATTTTAATATTGACTCGTCTACTTTAGAAGTGTCGTCTGAAGTTTGCGGTCAGGAATCGTCCTCGCACCATCCGGTAGGTACCCGAAAATGGGTTACTGAAAGTATCTCACCACACTTCATTAGTAGGCACCTTTGTCCAGGGATACAGCGCACGGCTCCGTATCCGTAGGTCGCAGGTTCGAATCCCGTCAGAGGCGAGATTTTCTCACGATCTTAACATTCCTTCACGCTGCGCAAATACTGTGATGAAACCCAGGAAGCAGTCATCGAGCCTGATCAACCTAAGTTGTAATAAATTGTATCGCAATCGATGTAAAATAACTGAGTCTAAAAACTAAACCATAACGAAAACTGGACAATCAACACTGTGTTTCTAGAGAAAACCAAATACGGTTGACACTGTAAGACCCCGAGTGAAAGAAATTTAGTTGCTGCCATCCCCATGCTATTCACAGCTATGCAAAAGAACGTTCCACAGATTTTTCGTTGAGCTTCACAGATTTTCTGTGGGAGTATGAAAAGAATGCTCGACAATTTTCTGAGGTGTAGCCTTTGCAAACGAAATACGCCATGCTTTAAAAGATTATGATGGTCAAACCATTAAAAGGTATAAAACAAACCTCAGATTCACGTTTTCGGAATGAATATAAGTAAACATCATTAAAATAAGATTAAAATAACTACCCCCACATCAGCCACAGGAGTCGCAGCATTCAAAGTTACTATGTGACTTCTCCCCGTGGGTAAACAAAGCATCTACCATGACCGAACAGCAGATGAGTTTTAACCAGAAAAATGAAACAGAAGTGTAAGACTTCGAATTAAGTAAATTCATTTGACCGAATTACATATCTTTGGTTTCTCTGTCATGTACAATCAAATCTTAATTCTGAAATGTCAAAGTACGAAACAAATTATTGTTTACAAAAGTCCTGAAAACTGGATACATTCAGTATAGACATACGAGACTGCGATATAAATATTCGTTTTAAATGCATATTATTTAGGTGTAAAACAGACAAATTATGAAAATGCACATTTGGCAAACAGAAACCAAAAATTTTTACAGTACGTTGAATTTTGCATGGTGAGAAGCTGATATCATACGCTATATTTATCAACAAATTTCACAATAAATAGTGTGGTGATAACAAAAAAATAGATGTTTGGGTAAACCTGTTCTTCCAGTCAAGGTAAGAATCTAAAGAAAAACCAGGATGTTACAATATCTTGATAATATCGGCGATTTCACCAACTGGGAAGAAACTTCCACTTAAAGCAAATCACCTATGGTCACTTATGTGGTCATTAGATAAGAGAAAAATCTAAAACAAACATAACAAATGTCCGGTGCTTGTTTAATGTACAATATTATCTAAAAAAGGTTAGAGTTTAAGAAAATGAAAGACACTCCAGTCTTCACACATGTGAAAAACGGGATCCTGGTTTTTTGCACACGTTTTTCTCATGTTAAGAATGCGATCTCTGAAAACAGGTCCCACACTTCTACTTTGTGAGTGAGAACCTGTTTTCATGTTGCATTATACAGTCATGCGGTCTTCAAACACAATGTTTGTGTGACAGAACGCTCAATAAATGACGTTGATGTAAAAGAAAATTAAAAAATCGTAATTCGTTTCCGACTTCTCACTTTTCAAAACTATTGGAACACGTGTCTAATTTGGTTCCCCATAATCCAAAAAAAGAAACAAACAAAGAACAACATACAAACAAACAAACATAAAAAACAAGCAAACTAAAAAAGCATTAATTGGCACAAGCTAACATTTCGAACAAAAGGGACTTTTTTGACGGAGATTGTTAAGAAATGAGTGGTGTATGCGGTTAGCAAAATAATGTCTCAAGAAAAAATAAAATAAATCAGTTGTCTACCTATTCGAGGGGAAATGACTATATAGACGTTTCTGTGTATGTTCCTGTGTAAAGTAACAGAAGATAACAAAGTTACTTTGTAGTATATTCAAATACGATCCGGCCCTAGTGGTAATTTTTTTGAGGGTACTGCAAGAGCAATATTAGAACAAAACGGCATGTCTGCCTATGTTAACTTGTATTCGTAATTTTTATAAAAAAAAAAGTTTGGAATTTTATATCAATTTCAGGAGCAGATTAAAGCACAAAATGAATGTGACAGTTTGGTGGAGGAAAAGAAATACTTGGAAATAACCTTGAACGCGGTGAGTAGACAAACATTACAGATTGCTTTTTGTTTAATTTATTTTAGTTGTTGTCTGCAGTTTAAAATAAACAATGAGATAATTGCCTTTTAAACTGTATTTGTTTGTATTTTTTTATCTTGCACAAAGACATCAGATGTCACACATCCTTAAGTCCGCCAAAATTCAAATCCTTGTACTAGTGGGTAACCTTTATGGCTCGGTTTCCACGAGTCATTGGTTCGAACCACCAAGGCGATGTTTCACGATTAAAAAAAATATATCAATTATTGGTATCAGTATCGAACATTTGTTTGTGAATCTATCAAATAAGACTCGAACAATTTCTAATTGAAAAAAAGTTTTCTGTTTATCTTAAAGTTTCATACTTTGAGGTCTTAATTCGGGTTTTTTTTAAACCTAAGCCAAGTGATTATTGCTGCAATAAAGTAAGGGGCATCAAATAAATCAGCAGATATCAAATAAATCAGGGAGGTAACTTACAACAGTGAAGTAGAAATTTCACAAATAATTAACATTTTTTATTCTATCTTGTCTTATACAGATACAGATAAAAATCATTCATGCCACATATCTTGTTTTCCAGGAAAATCGCAGACTTAAAAGCTTGCTGTCCGCCTTTAAGGTTACACAGCAAAAGTTGGAGGAAGTGCACAAATCCGCGGTCAGAGAGAGCATTGCAGCACTCCGGGCCGAATTCGAAAGTCAGCTGGAAAAGCAGATCACAGAGCGCAGTGATGCCTATAGAGAAGAGGTATTCACCTATTTTCTATCTTTAAACATGGGACTTAGCTTAGCTTTCTTTTGTCTTATTTTTTAAGATTAGACTATCCACTGTAAAATAATTGACGCCGTTTTTGAAGTTAAGAATAAAAGTAAGACTGTTATTTCTGTTTTTTCAAAATTATAAGTATACATTTAAATTGTTTTTAATGAAAACTCGAACGAGTTCATGTAACCCAAGAAAAAAATCATTTTTACTTTGTGTGTGTGTGTGCTATGATTTGGAGCCTTATATGTGACCTTTACTCGCCACGACGTACAACATCTAACTGGTATCCTCAGTATAAGTCTTTCCATGCTAAAGTATTACTGTCAATTCCACCGGTACACACAATTATAAACTTGTACATCTATATAATCTGATCGTGGTCTGCACTGTTTTCTGTTCAGTCAAAACATTTTCAATGTGAACGCCTTAAATGATCAGTAATGCATGACGAGAAAGCCTACTTTAGATTTCGAGCCCAGTAAAGAACTATTACTGACACATATACTTAGCGCCAAAACGTGAAACAAGTTACCTACGTAGGTTTAAAATGATTTTTCTATTTTGATTCTAGTATAAACAAGTAGATGACAAATACAACGAGCTGTACAAGAAAAGTGAGAGGGAAAAGAATGAGATGCAGCAAACAATCTCCGAACTGAACACAGATCTAAGTGCGGCAAAGTCGCGCCTGACCAATCTAGCTGGACTCGAGAATGAGATCTCCAGATACAGACATCTCCTGGAAGGGAAAGCGGGGTAATAGATTTTATTGCCTCTAAATACTGCTGTTATTTGATAAAGATCACATTTCGTAATAAATCTTTTAAATATACTATTCAAACGCAAAACGATGAAGTTTGCATTTCAGTTCTTGCTAATATCAGTTAACTGGTTTAAATATTTTCGATCACAAAATCGAAAAACGTGAGGCGACTTGATAAAGAGAACATATTGTTGGACTCGTGAACTTGAGGTCGCGAGTTTGAATCCCGTGAGTCTCAAAGGAATTTAGGAGTAGCGCCAGACTAAAGCATTTGTCATAATGCAATAAAAGTCATTCATTTTAAGATTTAGAGGAGATTTATTTGTTCATTCAAGACATGTTAATATGGTGTTTGGAGGACACTATACATATAGTCTTATAGTGTCTGTTACCATTACAAAATATTGTATTCTGACAATTAAACTCGTGTCATACATCATTTATTTTACATGAATATAGGTAAATAATTTTAAATGAAAATAACGGAAAAATAAAAAGTTAATCTAGACAAATACTTGATTGTAAAGTATGAAGATTGTGTGAATAGTGATTTACTGCGCCTTTTTTTATTGTAAGACATTAACCTATTCATATGTTATAACAGCAAAACTAAAAGACTATGAATTTCAGGATGCAAGATTCTCAAAACGCACAAATGACGTCAGATGTCAAGAATCATACTCCTATCAGTCAGGAGAACGAACCCGATGTGCCTGCGGTTAGGAATATGTCGGCACCAGTCGAGTCTTGTAAGAAGATCTATATATATTCAATGCTGTATTTAACTTAGTCTATGTAGTCAAATATCTATATTACATATTCTAACAATGTAGTCAACGCTCTATATAATATTTCTATGAAGTCTATAAACTTTGTCTGACAAGGTAGCTAAGGCTCTATATAACTCTGTTTGGCAATGTTGTCAACGTGGTATAATTGCTTTGTCTTATTATAGACAACACTCTATATTCTTTTGTTTGATTATATAGTCGAAAGTCTTTTTAATTATTTCTGACTATGTAGCCAATACACTTTATTACCTTGTTAGACTATGTAGTTAGTACTCTTTATTACTTTGTCTGACTATGTAGCCAAAACGTTTTATTACCTGGTCTGACAATGTGGTTAATTTTCTATATTTCTTTGTCTGACTGTCTAGTCAACACATTATCTTCCTCGTCAGACTGTGTAGTAAATGCACTATATTACTTTGTCCTGAAATGCATCTGTTAATCTATCTGTTTGAGCTTATTTATCGTCGGCACCGATTTTCCATATGACCGACGCCCCCCTGAAGACATTTGTTATTTTATGTTTGGTGGGGGAAGGGTAAGTGCAAGATACAGAAAGCATCCCATTCCAGAGACACATCTGGTTTTGTTACATGCCCATTGTACAGCACTGGTACAAGGGACCTTGGTTTATCGCCTCACCCGAAAGACATTTAGTAATGTTAGTGGAGGAGCGGGGGATCAAACTCGGGACACCTGGGTTACCTGTCCAGCGCGTTACCACTGGACCTCTGATCCGCTCCCACATCCGTTAATAAAATCTTGATACGCTTAATACGTTATAATTCAATCCGTTTATAAATGTTTAATGTGGGTTTAAATCCTACTAGGAACTTATTATTCAAATAAGATTCAATAATAATAAAAAAACACAGCGAATGAAGCCTTATTAATTTACATATTTTCGTCTCAGAAAACTATTTTGTGGTCACCAGTAATCATTGTCAATTGAAAAGTAATTGCAAGAATAACAAAAGATTGTAGATGATTTCCATTTGTCTCTAGACCACTAAACGGGTACGAAAGCATGGCTTAATGCATACAATGGCATAACGAAAGTCTCACAGGCTATGTGTTGTTTTGCTTCTCCCCTCTCTAATGTACATGGGGGAATTAAGGCCGGTTCAGACTGGTTCTTTGCAATGCTTGCAGATTCTGTTTTGTTATGCGAAAATATGTCAACGATAACTCGAAAACGGTTTCGAAGTCTTGGCACATTCCGTTGTACTTCCGTTTGACTTTTAACCTCATTTTGGCTTTCAAGCTTTGCAGGAGAACGAACAAGAAACGTCGGTTGTTAGTCAAGACAAGAAAACCGGTGCGTCCTTGGAAAGCAGAGAGATACGGTCAACATCAAACAAGACATGTAAGAACATTTATACGTACAATGTTGTTGCAAGACTCTTTAGTCAATGGTTTATGTTATATTGTTTGACAAAATAGTAGTCAGCGCTCTATACACCATTTTTCTTACTATGTAGTCAAAATCTATATAATATTGTATAGTTCATGCTCTAAACAACTTGGTCTGACTTTAAAGTCAACGCTCTATATTACTTTGTCTGACTAAATAGTCATCCCACTAAATTACTTTTTCTGACTAAATAATCAATGCACTAATCTACTTTGTCTTATTATATAGAGACAAGACCCTTGATTACCTTGTCTGACTATGTAGCCAAAACTTTTTATTACTTGGTCTGACAATGTGGTTAATTCTCTATCTTTGTCTGACTGTCTAGTCAACACATCTTCCTCGTCTGACTGTGTAGTAAATGCTCTATATTACTTTGGCCTGGAACGCGTCCATTTATAAAATGTTGATACGCTTAATACGTTATAATTTAATCCGTTTATATATGTTTAATGTTGGTTCAAATCCTATAAGGATCTTATTATTCAAATAAGATTCAATAAAGAAAAAATCAACACAGCGTTTATTGTTTATTTACATACTTTGGTCTCAGAAAACTATTTTGTGGTCATTAGCAATCATTGTCAAGTCAGAAGTGATTGCAAGAATAACAATAGATTTTAAATGATTTCCATTGGTCTCTAGATCACTAAACGGGTTCGTAAGCATGGCTTAATGCATACAATGGCATGACGAAAGTCTCACAGGCTATGTGTTGTTTTGCTTCTCCCCTCCGAAATTATATCAACAATAACCCGAAAACAGTTTCTTAGTGTCGCAGTCCACTCGTAACGTAGGGATAGGAAACTGCTTATATCGGTTCTGGACGTGGGAAACGTGTGCTCTCAGGAAAATATTTAATTCAGAGCCAGAAAATCTAGCTTGAGCCATGAAAATCTTCATCATGAGTGCGCAATAAAAAAAATAACCGTTAACACAAATCATGAATGGCAAAATGTAGAATAACAAGTATGACATCAGTACAGACATATTACATATTTTCCTGTAAAATACAGAAATGCGCTCTCAGGAAAATATTTAATTCAGAGCAAGAAAATCTGAATGGCGGAAATAAAATTATAGATTGAGGCCCGTACCAATGGTTAGTACATACTTGTTAATGAATGAATGAATGAGCAAATGGATGAACGATTGAATAAATGAAAGAATGAATGAATGAATGAATAAAATATAGGAAAAGGGAAGAAAGTATAGGACTTCACAAAATATGCATAATAACAAATATAACAGGTATCACATGGACATGAACATAACAAAACAATACATACACTGACAAACAACATATAACATTAACACCCTTTGACTTAAGTCTTGACACATTGCTCTATAATCCCGATTGACCTTTAACCTCATTTTGGCTTTCAAGTTGTACAGGAGAACACACAAGCGCTGGTTGATGAGAGTCAAACCAGTACCAGTCAAAAGAAGGAATCCGATGTTCCCGAAGCTAGCAGTGAGAAAGGGTCAACACCAGTCGGGACATGTAAGAACAATTACACGTACTAAGTTGTCAATGAGTCAATGGTTTATGTTACATTGTTTGACAAAATACCTAGTCAGCGCTCGATATAACATTTTTCTGGCTATGAAGGCAAAATCTATGTTGCATTGTTTAACTTAATAGTAAACGCTCTAAATAATTTTGTCTGACTATACAGTCAACACTCTAGATAACTTTGTATGACAAAATAGTTAACGCTCTATATTACTTTGTCTGACTAGAGAGTGAATGCACCAAACTACTTTTTCGGACTATAATATCATACATTCAATTACTTTGTCTTATCATATATAGAAAATATTCTATATGCGCTTATTACTTTTGTTTGACGGCAGTAAAAGGTCGTTTTATTCTCTTTGACTATGCAGTCATTACTCTTTATTCCCTTGTCTGACTATGTAGCCAATACTCTATTTTACCTTGTTTGAATATGTAGCCAATACTCTTTATTACTTTGCTTGACTATTTAGCCAATAATCGTTATTGCCTTATAACACTATGTAATCAACGCTCTAAATTAATTTGTCCGACTATGTAGTTAATTCTCTTTATTACCTTGTCTGAATGTATATCTAATGCTCTTTATCACCTTGTCTGACTCATAGTCAATACTTTTCATTATCTAGCCTGACTATGTAGCCTATGCTCTTCTAACCTTTTTTGACTTTTCATTACCTAGTCTGACTATATAGCCAATACTCTAATTATCTTATTTGACTATATAGTCAGTACTCTTTATTACCTTGTTAGGCTTTCGAGTCAATGCTCTTTGGCAACATGTCTGACTATGTAGTCAACACTCTTTTGTACCTTTTCTGACAATATGGTTAATACTATTTATTACTTTTTATGTCTTTGTATTCAACACATTATCTTCCTAATCTTACTGTGTAGTCAATATTACTTTGTTCTGAAGTGAACTGCATCTGTTGATGAAATTTTAATGCACTTAATGCGTTATACGTTAATCCGTTTATATATGTTCAATGCGGGTTCAAATTAGGAACTTATTATTTAAATAAGATTCAATAACAATCAACGCAGCGGATGCAGCCTGATTTCTTTACATACTTTCATCTTAGAGAACTTTTTTGTGGTCACCAGTAGTCATTGTCAATTGAAATATGATTGCGAAAATAACAATATTTTTTTAATAATTTCCATTTATCTCTAGATCACTTAACGGTACGTAAGCATGGCTTAATGCATACAATGGCACAACGAAAGTCTTACAGTCTATGTGTTATTTTGCCTCTCCCCTCTTTCTAATATACATAGGGGAGTTTAGGCCGGATCAGGGTGGTTCTTTCTGATGCTTGCCGATTCTATTCTGTTACGCAAAAGTATATCAACGATAACTCGAAAACAGTTTTAAAGTCTTGGCACATTGCTTTATGCTCCCGATTGACATTTAACCTCATTTTGGCTTTCAAGCTTTGCAGGAGAACGTACAAACGCTGGTTATTAAGGGTCTACCCAGTGCCAGTCAAGAGAATAAATCCGACCAGTCCCCGGATAGAACTTTGATACGGTCAACATTTTTCGGTCGCTGTAAGAAAATGTTTATACGTACAATGTTGTTGCAAGACTACGAAGTCAATGGTCTCTGTTAAATTGTTTGACAAAATACGTAGTCAGCGCTGTATACAACATTTTTCTGACTATGTAGTCAAACTTTTTATTACATTGTCTAACTATATAGTAAACGCTCTAATTAACTTGGTCTGACTATAAAGTCATCGCACTATATAACATTGTCTGAGTATATAGTCAATTCATAAAACTAGTTTGTCTGAGTATAAAGTCATGAACTAAATATCATAATCTTATAATATATTGACAACACTATATATTTCTTTGTTTCCTGTATAATTGAAAGTCTTTATCATTCTTTCTGACTTTGTAGTCAATGCTCTTTATTACTTTGACTGACTATGTAGTGAATATTCTTTATTACCTAGTATGACAATGAAGCCAATACTCTTTATTCTCATGTCTGACTGTGTACACAATGCTTTTTATAACCGGGTCTAACAATTTATTAAAAATCTCTTTTGCCTTGCCTTTCTATGTAGCCAATACTCTTTATTACCTTGTCTTTCTATGTAGCCAATACTCTTTATTATCTTAATAGACTATGTAGATAATAATCTTGTTTTACTTGGCTGACTATGTAGCCAGCGCCCTTTGTGCTGGGCCTGAACATTTAGCGAAAATGCTCAATAACATTGTCTACCTATGTACCGATTATTCTTTATCATCTTGTCTGTGTAGCCAATATTCTTTATTACCTTGTCTACCTGTGTAGCCAAAGCTCTTTATTACATTGTCTGTTATGAAATCATTATTCATTATTACATTGTCTTCCTATGTAATCATTTCCCTTTATTACATTTTCTTCTTATGTACTCATTACTCTTTATTTCATTGTCTGCGTATGTAGTCATTACTTTTTATTATATTGTCTGCCTATGCAGTGATAACTCCATATAACATTGTCTGCCTATATATAATTACACTAAATACCTTGTCTGCCTGTGTACCCATTACTCTCTATTACCTTTTCTGCCTATGAATATATTTCTTTTTATTACCTTGTTTGCATATGTATATATTACTCTTTATTACCTTGTCTGCCTATGTATATATTACTCTTTATTACCTTGTCTGCCTATGTATATATAACTCTTTATTACCTTGTCTGCCTATGTATATATTACTCTTTATTACCTTGTCTGCCTATGTAGCTAATACTGTTTATGACCTTGTCTGCCTATGTAGCAAATACTCTTTATTACCTTGTTTGCCTTTGTAGCAAATATTCTTTATTACCTTGTCTGCCTATGTAGCAAATACTCTTTATTACCTTGTCTGCCTATGTAGCAAATACTCTTTATTACCTTGTCTGCCTATATAGCAAATACTCTTTATTACCTTGTCTGCCTATGTAGCAAATACTCTTTATTACCTTGTCTGCCTATGTAGCAAATACTCTTTATTACCTTGTCTGCCTATGTAGCAAATACTCTTTTTTTAACCTTGTCTGCCTATGTAGCCAATACTGTTTATGACCTTGTCTGCCTATGTAGCCAATACTGTTTATGACCTTGTCTGCCTATGCAACCAATACTGTTTATGACCTTGTCTGCCTATGTACCAAATACTCTTTATTACCTTGTTTGCCTTTGTAGCCATTACTCTTTATACCATTGTTTGCCTATGTAGTTAGTAGTCTTTATTACCTTGTCTGACAATGTAGCCATTATTTTTTTATTACGTTGCCTCCTTATGTACTCATTACTCTTAATTACCTTGTCTAACTATGTAGCCAATGCTCTTAATTACCTATGTACCCATGGCTCTTTATCTATTGTCTGCCTATATAGTCATTAATATTTATTACATTGTCTGCATGTAGTCAATACTCTTTATTTCTTTCTCTGACTATGTAGCCAATACTTTTTTATTACCCTGCCTGTTTATGAAGCCAATACATTATCACTATATCTGACTATTTAGTCATTGCTCATTTTTTTGACCTGATGTGTGACAATGTGATTAATACTCTTTATTTCTTTGTCTGACTATGTTGTTTTTATCGATAAGTCTGTCTGAATTTGTAGTCAGTATTCTTTATCAGTCTGTCTCACTATGTAGTAAAACTCTTCATCAGTCTATCTTACTATGTAGTCAAATCTTTATCGTAGTCGACACATTATTCAATTTCGTCTGATGTGTATTCCATGCTCTTTTTTCTTCTGACTATGCAGTTTTTTGATTGAGTGTGTAGCGAACGCTCTTTCTTGTTTTGTTTTTCTAATTTTGTAGTTAGTTCTTTCTAGCGATCACTCTTTGCTTTTTTTTTTGCTTTTTTTGCTTTGTTGTGAACACTCATTTTATTCTGTATAACTATGTAGTGAATACTCTTTGTTGTTTTGTTGACTATGTAATGAATGCACTATGTTCTCTTGTTACCTATGTTAAACACTTGGTTTCTGTATCAGTTTGGTTGGTGTAGTACAGGGTACACCAAACCTGTGTCGTTCGTGATTCCAAGGAAGTCAGATGTTAAGTACAAATCATTTTGCTGTTTTAAACACATATGAAATAATATATCGATTACATATTTTATAGAACTCTAAATATATGTCTGCAAATAACAAACTTCGAAGTAAGTCGGAAAACTACAATCTCAAATTGTTCTTATTGGCGTATCTATAGTATTAAATGCTATGTTTTGTCTTTGCAGCCGGTACAGTTGTGACAAGAAAAGATACTGGTATGCAGACACCATTGTCCATCAAGGAAGTCACGGGCAGCTTTATTCAAATTAGCAACAACTCAAAGGTCTGATGATAAAATAAAAAAAATCTGTTTTTATTTTATTATTATTATTATTAGACTTGAGTAACTCAAATAGACAGAAATAAGTTAGTTTTCCTAAACATTTTGTGAACTTTTGTTGTGTTTCGTTTCTTTTTCTTTCGTTATATTTCTTTCTTTGTTTCTTTCTCTTTTTTCTTTCTTTCTATCGTTCGTCGCTTTCTTTCCATCTTTTCTTTCTTTCTTTCATTCTATCTTAGTTTTTTTCTTCATTCCTTCCTTTCTTTCTTAATTCTTTCTTCGTGTCTTTCTTTCATCGTTTTAGTCCATCATTTCTTTCTATATTTCCTTTCAAATCGTAAACGTTTAACATTTTATTGGCAGTGAAACAGTGGTTATAACAAGCATTCAACCACTTTTCCGAAAATGTTACCATTCCACAAGATTCTTTTTGTGCAAAATATGTTCTTTTTAAATTTTCTTAAGGTAGCTTCAGCCTATTATGAATATATTAAACTTGTTACACAGGATGAAATTGACCTTTCCAACTGGCACATAGAGATAACATCTCCTAAAGGAAAAGCTTCATTCACGATACCGAATGGTACCAAAATAGGTGCTGAGAAGGAAATGAAGGTATAACCTTTCTACCGTTGTCCAGCATTTCTGTAATGATAGAAATCTAAAAAAAAATTGAAGTCAGTTAACCTTATTTGGTTAAAGTTGATGATAATTAAAAATTAAAACGGTTGTGATGGTGATGATAATGATGGTGGAAATGATAGAAAATAAGAAGCAGAAGAAGGAGAAATTATGGTGATGATGATGTTGTTGTTGACGATGATGATGATGATGATTATGGTGATGATGATAGTACGGATGATGATAATGTTGTTGTTGTTGATGCTGATGATGGGGGTGGTGTTGGTTGTGGAAATGAAAAAAAGAAGAAGCAGGAGAGATAATGTGGTGGTGGTTGTGACGACGACGATGATGATGATTAAGATGATGATTATGATGATGATGACGTTGGTGGTGGTTGAGATGGTAGTTTTAATTTGAATAAGAGAAAAAAAAGAGATGATGATGATGATGATGATGATGATGATGATGATGATAATGATGGTGGTAGTGGTGGTGAAAATGAAAGAAATGTAGAAACAGAAGGAGAGATTATTGAGGTTATGGTGGTGGTGATGTTGATATTGATGTCAGTGATGAGGACGACGTCTACCATGATGGTGACAGTGACGATGATGATGATGATGAGTCAGATGATGATGATGATGATGATGATGGTGAATTTAATTTAAAAACTTTGTTATGATTAAGACAAAAAATTATGTGCAGTTACAAAATTGTGGCGATATTTTAAAGAGAAAAATAAAACTGTTACCTTATACAGTCATGTAGGTTCTTCTTCTGTATAAAATGAAACTGAAAACAAAACGCATCCATTGCAGTATTTGTAGAGTGCAATACAGAAAGATGTTTTTATTTCAGATTTTCTCAAGCGAAAATACCGACAAGAAGGGGGCACATGACATCGTTGCAACATGTGAGACATGGGGCTCTGGTGATTGTAATGTAGAAGTGACAGACGAGAAAGGAGAGTTGATCTGGTCAGGAGATCATAAAATTTGAAAAATAATGCAATCTTTACTAGAATTTTTTTCTCTTTCATTCACAGTTTTTTAAAATTTCCTTCTGTGTTGACTAAAAAATATCATCTTGTATCTTTTTTTCTGACGCCGTCTACAACATGTCTGCGTAGTGGTTTAATTGCTTTCTAGAATGCTTTGGCATTACCTTCTAGTAGGCTTGGGCTTAGATTTTATTTTTTAAATACTTAGTAGTGGTTATGGTGGATTTAGCATACTAGTCAACGGTGAAAACCAATTCAAGAACATGTAATTCTTCCAAGCAGTAAAGGAAACACCCCTCCCCCTTATATGTATTATAATTTGCTTTGTCCGCTATCAAAAAGCAGTGATTTCTAGATTTGATTTATTTTGAGATTTTTTTCATCAGAAGAGAATGAAGATGTTTTTCCTCATGACCCATATTTCCTCATGACACATATTTCCTCATAACACATATTTCCTCATGACACGTATTATGTTCTCTTTACAGGTGGTCATACAGTATGAGTATTCGTTCAGTGAAAATAGAAGGGTCAGCAGTGACAACAGCTGAATAAAAAGGAAATACGATACTTATTTTTTTTAATTTTATTATTCAGTTTTCCATTTTTATGCCCCTGAAGGGAGGCATATAGTAATCGCACTGTTCGTCCGTCCGTCTGTCCGGTAAAATCTTGTCCTCAAGTCTTCTCCAAAACCTCTTGAGGGATTTCATTGAAACATCACAGAAGTGTTTGTCACCAAGCCTTGTTGTCCTTATCATCAGGAGATTCCACTTGATTTATTTTTGGCAGAGTTATGGGCACTTAATTAGTCATTTTTTTACTCTAAAACCTTGTCCTCGCTTCATCTCGAAAACGCCTTGATAGATTTCATTGAAACTTAATAGTAATGTTTGTCACCAGGAATATTTGTGCATATTGTCAGGAGATTCCGCTCAATTTATTTTTGGCAGAGTTATGGGCACTTAGTCATTTTTTCTATGACTTCTATATTAAAATCTTCTCCAAACTTCATCTCCAAAACAGCTTGGACGATTTCACTGAAACTTCACAGGAATGTTTGTCACCAAGCCTTGTTATGCATATCTTCAGGAGTTTTGCTCAGATTATTTTTGGCAGAGTTATGGGCACTTAGTCATTTTTTTACTTTATCTTCTATATTAAAATCTTGTCCACGCTTCATCTCGAAATCCACAGGAGGATTTCATTGAAACTACACTGGAATGTTTGTCACCAAACCTATCTGTGCATATCGTCAGGAGTTTCTATTCGGATTATTTTTGTCATTGTTCTTGGCCCTTAGTCATTTTTACCTTTACTTCTGTATTAAAATTTTGTCCAAGCTGCATCTCCAAAACTGCTTAGGGGATTATATTACATATAAAACATCAGTAGGAGTTGGGAATAAAAGAATATTGTTCGTATTCAAGGCCAAACTCACAGCTTTCTGTTTCATTGAATAATTATGTCTTCAACCTTCACATAAGAATCTGAAGCAGGAAAAATTACTTTACCAATTACCTTCAGTTCATGCTCTATTTTTTGTCTGATCTCTTTTCCACAGGCATATTCAATTATATATTTACACCAGTTTCATTTCAAAGCTACATTTCGGGGGCATATGTCAATTTCCAGTGACAGCTCTTGTTTAAACTATTTTCATTTTTGTAAGGATCGAGACTCTGACTGAGTAAATTGTTCACAATTTCGAGGTAGTGTTATTCAGGTGATCGAAGGCACTTTGAATATAATAACATGTAACAAAGATTTAGTATAAAAACGGATAGAACAGATGCAAAAACAACGTCTGCTATGATTCCAAATCTTGAGTTTTCATTGCGCGCTAAATACGGTGGCAACGAGCTTCACTACCTTTATAACTACGAGAATAAAGAAATGCAAGTGACTGATTTTTGCCAAGAACTAAATTACATGATCGAGGAATTACAATCCTAAAATCTTGATTATGACGAGCAGAAGAAACACGACTTTGCGATATCAACGACAAAAAACAAAACAAAACTCTTTGCAATATTTTAAAAAGGTCAGAGTAAATAGAAAACTTGCACAACTTTTATCCATTGCTTAACTATTTTTATTTTGTATGTATGTGTGTGTTTGATAATATTTTATACAAGTCTATAAGTGTATATATGTAACCAGATTTAAACGGCTTTAATTGCACTTTTAAAAAGGGAGCACTACTCTATTATTTGTTAACAATTTATTATCTATATAAACATTTTCAACCCCACGGAAAAACATTCGATGCTAATGATAAAAAATTGTCCACAAAAAAAGAAGACATGTGGACTATGGATATAACACTTTAGACTGTGATTTAACATATGTTTATTGTTTGTGGTGTCCTTTTTACAACAAAAAAATATAGAAATAAAAAGAAATATCTCCCCTCACTACCTATTGGCTGTGTAAAGAGGCCGCATTTTTATTGTAGCTGTTCCTGATGTGCAATTTCTTTGCTGTTTTGCACATTTGTCATAGATTTGAAACAGGACGGATCTGTTCAATAAACTATAAGGGATTTGGGTTGACTCACATTTGTCATATGTTATATATCCTGCAAATACTAAAAAAACTGTCAAACTTTTCGCGATTTTATTGGAGATGCTATTATCATTTTTTAAAAATTACAATAAAGACGAAGAAGATATAATTGCAAACTCAAAGACCATACATCTTTTTTTTCATTTATCTTTCTTAATTAACCGGACTTAAAACAAGTAATGTGTTATAATGGCGGTGAATAAGCCACATCGATTTAACCTGATCACAGTTCAGCCACTGCATCGTTCCTGGGCTGGCTGTCAAGTAGTTTACCAGTACTCGATACCTTCACATTCGATAGGAACTGATAACTTCTGTACATGCCAGAGCAGAGGTACAACGCGAATGACTGTAGAAAAGAAGATCAATCACAACGAAAGTGACCTGCAACGTTCTGGAATCGAACCCAAGTCGCCCGATTCACAGTCCAACGCTCTACCTATTGAGCTAACCGGACGGTTCCTTCACAGTGTTATTGTATTTATATATTGAATATGGAGAAACATAAGGAAATCAAATACACAGCGAAAGAAGCATATATCTTGCGTCAATGCGCTTTGGGTTATTTCCCAGTTATTGTTATTGGTGTTTGATCATGCTCTGTGCGCTCATATCATTCAAGAGGATTATAACCGATTCCACACATTACTGTTAAGGAGTACAGTGCACAAGACTCATAACAAAAAAAAATCTTGATTATGAGTAACGTCTCTATTTCTCCCTTAATTCGAACAGCACAGTAACATGAACGGCTGGTCACAAGAAGACCCGGTGCATATGAACGTAAGAACAGGTGTGACGAGGGTGGCCGTATTCATCCCACGTGTGACAAATGTGATGCATGACAAATGTGCGCCTAAGTACATACCTGTTTCTCTTATGAAACTGAAGATCTAATTCAGGTATTTTAATGAGTTAGTTTCTTGGTAAATATCACCTCTTTTCTCAGACCAACAAGTCGACATAATGAACAAATGTGTCAGTATTCGTCCAGAATGGAGAAATGTGAAGATCGTGAGAGAATCTCGCCTCTGACGAGAACTGAATCCGCGACCCTCGGACTCCTGCGCTCTACCTATGGAACACCGTACCTTCTCGTCATTTGCCAATCAATGTAATCAGTTTTGAGTCCTTCCAGTGGTAAAAAAAAGAATTGGACGAGCAATTATACTGACCACTGACTTCAAAGAAAATGTAGCTACAAAGTTCAATGATCCAAAAGACGCACAGCTAAATACTTTAAGCTTTGGGCTTAGTTTTGGTCAAATGGGATAGACAACTACACTAAAATTCACTGTTTCAATAACTGAAAAATAACCATTATGTTCAATTATTGTAGAACTCTGGGGTGTACACTAACTATAGCACTACTGCACAGCTGTAGTGGGCAGCTTCACCAAGTGTCTTGGGCGACAAGAAAAGATGCAATATACGCGCTACTTTTTTCTATTTGATTCCTAAGTACCATAGAATAGCGGTGACTAGCGATTAGCGATTATCTGAAAGTCAAACATGACACTATCATTAAAAAATAAAATACAAAACAATATGCATACAACTTCATATGTACATACAATAATTAACAAAAAACAAAAAGAATATCTTAAACAAAGAATTGCGGGAATCCTGCGGCTAGTTATGTAAACAAATTTATTGCTTAATTGAAATACAGATGTATTCACCTTTACAGTAAAAAATATAATTGTTTCAGAACAAAATTATTTAAACAAAAATAATTCCTCCGAACAAAGGTAAATGAAACAAAGGCAAATTACTGAACAATGCTATCTGTGCCAAAAAACGTAGTGAAATTGAGGTATACAAAAAATCGTACTTTATTTTCCAAATCAACTGCGCTCTGGTAAGGCGGCAATTTCGGCATTTGCATATAATTATTATTTCTAGGGACAGTTTTGACCAACCAAAATGCAGAATGCGCCCTCTAACAGATAAATTCAAAATTCCATTTTCTAAATATGGGAGGCACTCATCTCTTGTGAGCCTAAGCTATGGCAGGAACCAGACCGCACTTAACTAACACTGCGCCGGACAGGTGAACATGATATACGGCCATCAAATTATAGTAAAGCCCGACAAATAGAACCTGCACAAACATTCGAAGTCTGAAACACCGGCCCTCAATGAACCTTTCCCTTAAGTTCATTCATATATTTAAGGGAAGACGAAGTATATACGAATATAAGAATATACGAAGAATATACAATCCATTTCTTTATACCTAAAAAAACCCCAAAAAACATTCATTACCTTCTAAGGGTGACACATACTAATCTAAATTATACTACATTTATAGAATATCGTAACGCCTAAATAACAGAGAGAACATACATGTACATCAACCGTTAATTCCTGTGGCTGACTGTTGTTATCAGTTAGCATGAACGGTGTCCTGCTCTAACATGCATAACCTTGTAATCGTTCGTACTTTTACAGATCCGTTTACCTTGACCTTACATGACCCTACGAGTCCGTCTCTACCTTTGTTTACCTCCAGAACGATGCCTAATGGCCATTTTCCACGAGACGAGACATCGCAGACGAGAACGAGGTCATATACGGACACATTCCTTTGGGGTTTAAGCCATTTTTGTCTTACCTGCAAGGTCGACAAGTATTCTCGCACCCATCTTCTCCAGAAAACGTTCGCTAAATACTGAACTTGTCACCACCATCGTTTATAGTAATTATCAGTTATATCAAACGTACCTGGTGGGAGACACGTATTTGAACACATCAGCAGTATTTTATTTGGTGTAAGCGGTTGTGGATCCTTGGGATTGACACTTACCTGATCGGCCGATCATTCAATATTTTCTCAACTGCAATACTTTATCACTGAGAAGTTGTTCTTCAATGACAGATTTTAAAGCCCTTTTTGTTACCCATATGCGCGGCGTATGGTGGATTGAGGTGCCATGTGATTTCATTCTGCTGAAAATACCTTACCTGTGTGATCGGCCGATCATTCAATATTTTCTCAACTTCAGCGACAAGGGTGGACAATGCTTTATAACTGAGAAGATGTTCTTCAATGACAGATTTTAAAGCCCTTTTTGTTGCCTAAACGAGCCTTTCCCATACTCCACCCATATGCGCGGCGTATGGTGGATTGAGGTGCCATGTGATTTCATTCTGCTGAAAATACCTTGACATTCGCTGTTCGTTCCAAGAATGAATGGATTTGTTTAACTCCTTTTGCTAGGTACAAAATTCTTACCATCGTCGCTAAAAATCTTATCCGGACGTCCTTTGCGACTAATGAATCGCTGCAACGCACATATAAACGAATCCGTATCTAGGCTGTGTGCGATTTCACGGTGAGCAGCTCTGCTTGTCAGGCACGTTAAAAGGCAACCATACCTTTTGTGATATTTCCGACCTGGTTTTACGTACATCGGTCCGAAATAATCGACTCCTACATAGGTAAATGGCGGTATGTCCGGAGTGAGTCTTTCTTCTGGGAGATCGATCATCTGTTGAACTTCCGGTCGTTGAAACTGTCGCTTACACGTAATGCACTGGCCAATGACTGACTTCACGGTTTGAAGTCCGTGAATTATCCAGCACTTCTGTCGCAATAAGGACAAACTATGTACAGGGCCTAAGTGCGCATTCTGTTCATGGTATTTCTGAATCAGGATTTCAGTGACGTGGTGGCTACTTGGTAAGATGATTTGATGCTTGGCATCTACATGTAGGTCGGACATTCCTACTCGTCCACCGACTCGTAAAACATCATCCTTTAAAACGTGACACAGCGTTTTCAGAGAGCTCGAATTCGAAACTCGCTTTTGAGCCTTCACGTATATCACTTTCAAACGTCTCTAACTGAACTAGTTTGAATATGGCTATCTGTGCATTTTGAATCTCCCTCACACTAAGGGACTTACTACTTACCTTATCGCCAAGATTTCGTCTTTCTGGTAAGAATCTCTGAACAAGAAACCACTTAAAACGCAGTAGCCAACCGACTGCATTTTGTAGTTTATGCCAGTCGGAGAACTTACTTAGTAACGTACTCATGCACGAATTAGACTTACCTTTTGTATTGAGTACGCCAGCATGAGGCTTGAGTTCTATGTCATCTTCGTGTAAGATTACGTTGCTTTCCTGTACTGGCCACTCTGCCTCATTCCTTTTAAGGAATTCCGGACCAATCAACCATGTTTCAAGCCTTTCGTTCTCTTGAGGATTAATTCCCCTTGACGCAATGTCAGCAGGATTACTCTTAGAGGGTACATACCTCCAGTCATGTGGCGACATCACCTCATGAATTACGGACAGTCTGTTTGCAGCGAAAGTCTTAAACCTTTTCTGTTCATTTCGTAAGTACCCCAACACAATCATGGAGTCCGTCCAAAAGTATCTTTCAGAAATTTGGATGTCAAGCTCCTCTACGACAATCTGATAAAGTTTGACAGCGACCACAGCTGCTGCCAGTTCGAGCCTTGATAAGGCTACACTTGCTGTTTCCGTAAGCGTCATACACCTTTGGGTATTAATGTCACCGGTGCAAATAGCCCAAGCGGATCGTACAACGAACTTGCAACCGACAAGATACAGCGTCTTGTCGTAGCTTTGTCATGGAGATTAATATCAAACACAAACTTATTATGATTAACAAGCCACTGTAACCCAAGTGTTCGCTCACAGAAAGATTCGGTGTCGAGGTTTAATTTTGCCCTCGGTTCAGCTCGATCTGCTTCAGGGATAGACATGTTCACTATTAGAAAGCCATTTAGTGAGTCTGAAGCCCCCTAACGAGAGAAGTTCTTTCAACTCAGTGGCAAGTCTAATTCCCGAACTTGCGTCAAGTACAGATTTAAGCAAGTCATCAACGTAGAAATTACGTTCGACCTTTCTTACCGGTTCTCGACTGAATTTGTCGACATTGTCCTTGGCTGTGCGCTTTAAACTGAAAGCTGCACAACTAGGAGACGAAGTTGCCCCAAATAAATGCACGTTCATACGGCACTCCTTTGGCTCCTCGTGTAAGTTACCTTAAGGCAACCAAAGAAATCTTAGGGCATCCCTATCATGCTAATGCACCCTTACTTGGTGGAACATAGCTTCTATGTCCGCAGCTAGTGTTACTGGGAACTGCCGGAAGCGCATCAGCACGCCTGTATACTGTTGGTTAGGTCGGGGCCTTGTAACAGATTATCATTCAATGATGTGCCTTGATACCTAGCAGCACAGTTAAAGACAACTCTTACCTTGCCTGGCTTCTTTGTCTTATCGTGGCCATCTTCACGTTATTTGAGAGACTTACACCAGGGTCTCTCCATGGGAGCCCTAACTTGTAGTGACCATTATCTTTTACTACTGTACCTTCCATTATTGAGAGTGAACGACGGTCTTCATGTGACATTCCCGCGCCACAACTCTTGACATCAGGAAAGTCGGTTGTCCATCGATTTGCAACTGTGTACCAGATGCAAGCTGAAAATTGATACTACCGCGGTCTAGTGATGGCCTCTTACCTGTAGGTCCGATAATGCTCCAGCCTAGTATCGACCTGATTGCAAAGGGCTCACCCCCTTTTCCCCTTCGCTGCATCTCTACCCAGAAGGCATCTGGGGTGTCGCTTCCCACGAGCAATTCGACTTTATCGATATCAATTTTCGGCAAATGAATACCACTTAAGTGTTTCCACTTACCGGTCACAGACTGGTCTGGCAACGACTGCAAGGAGATGGGCAAGGTTTTGACAGACCATACTTTTTGAAGGTCAATAACCTGACCTCCATTTAATGCACTTACCTGCAGTTGCAACTCTCTGCCAGTCATATTCTGGCTAGACTTGTTCACTGTGGTTAACGTGAACTTACAAGGTTTACCTTCAAACAATAGCATTTTGACAAGACTATCACTACACAGTGTTACATCACTCCCTTCGTCCAGGAGTGCATAAGTCTGTACTTGTGCAGATGCCGTTCTGACGACTACTGGGACTATGCGCAAACTTACCTGATTCTGTTTAGACCGCGACTCGGAAGCAGCAATATATTTATCCTGCCCTTTTTCATACTCACGATTTTGACCAGAGTTTGGTGAAACATCATATTATGTTTCCCGGTACAACCTGAAACCTCACAACAACTATTTTTTCCTACAATTTTCGGCAACATGTTTAAAATTCACACATTTCATGCTCGCTGATAACTGTCAGCTTTGAATCAATATCGATTAGCCGAAACTCTGTACATTCTCTTAGTTTATGGGCATTCTTGCAATAAATACACGATATTCGACCCCTTGGGTTTTTTCTGAGGGGGATTTACCTGAGTTTCTCTTATCAGATCCAGTGGACAGAGTTACAACCTTATTTCGCTGTGAAGGGTTAACGTGTGAATTTCGGGGCAAATTCTTTGTTTGTTTACTAGACTCATTTGCAAGGTCATAACCATACATTGTGTTTGCAACAACAGAACGTTCATTCACAAAGGTTAAAAGGTGATCAAAACTTGGTTCGACTACCAGTTCGATCGTGCTGCTTGCACGTTCAACCCACTTAGACCGAATGTGAACCGGTAGTCTCCTAACTATTTTTCTCAAATTTTCAGTATTATTCACATCAGACACGAAACCTAGCTGGGAGAGACTGATGTAGCATTTTTCCATATGAAGTGACAGATTCATCAGTCCCTTACCATCATTACTCTTAATGACACTGCCATTATTCAAACTATCTACATGTGACCTGGCTACTAAATGGGGTTTGACATTCCTGGATTTTAAGATTTCTTTAGCCCTTAAATAGCCTTCGTCTGGAGGCAAAATTACACAGTCTTCTATACAATATCTGACATCTTCCCGACATAACTGAATCAGATAGGTTAATCTTAATCTACTATCACTTACCCTAGCCTCAATGTTTGTTTCAAAGTTGCTAAAGAACTTACAGTAATCCGCAGGATTTCCATTAAATTTTATTAATTCCGGTTTTGGTAAACCATAAGGGTTCTGAACACTGATTTTGGCCGTTGCCAAATTGTTACAAAGTTTGTCACTTTCTCCATTGGCAGGTAACCCCTTACTACAATTCTGCACATAGTTTCTCACTTTGTTGTCGGGTGACGATCCTTCCGGTAACGATTTGGATTCTCTGCTTTCGTCGTTATCCGCCTCCTCCTCTTCTATCTCGGCCAGTTCTACTTCGTGTTGGGCGGTCTGTAGTTCGAGCTCCCGCCGAAGCTCCTCACTTTTACGTTCTATTTCCTGTCTTTCCCGTATCTGGCGAAGGCGCAGTTCTGCCCTCCGCTTCTGTAACGCTGTGGAATTGTGTGACGAAACAGAACTTGTATAACTTTCACCCGAGTCACTAACTCGGGACAACAACTGGTTGTATCGTTCTTGTATTTCTTTGAATTTATCTTCATTTAGTGACGCTTCACATCTGTGACGTACGTCAACCAACTCCTCCTAGCAGTCGCACAGTTCTTTCCGCAACCGCCGGAATCCGGAGTCGCCTGCTGACAGCTTAATGTCAATTGTCTTCGCAATCCTTGAGAAGCTTGCGACTACTTTCTTCATAGAGGCTTCTAGTTTGTTGCGTGACGAGCCGGTAGCCTTCTTCTAACAATAAGTCTTCAGTCCGGAATGTACAAAACACATATAATCCAGATAATTTGAACTTTGAACGTAATCCAGGTAGCTTCAACTTTCCTCGTTACAGATAATGTTCAATAACTGTTACAATAACTGAAAAATAACCATCATGTTCAATTATTGTAGAACTCTGGGGTGTACACTAACTATAGCACTACTGCACAGCTGTAGTGGGCAGCTTAACCAAGTGTCTTGGGCAACAAGAAAAGATGCAATATACGCGCTACTTCTTTCACTTTGATTCCCAAGTACCATAGAATAGCGGTGACTACCGATTAGCGATTATCTGAAAGTCAAACATTCACACTATCAGCAAAACATAAAATACAAAACAATATGCATACAACTTCATATGTACATACAATAATTAACAAAAAACAAATAGAATATCTTTAACAAAGAATTGCGGGAATCCTGCGGCTAGTTATGTAAACAAATTTATTGCTTAATTGAAATACAGATGTATTAACCTTAACAGTAGAAAATGTAATTGTTTCAGAACAAAATTATCTAAACAAAAATAATTCCTCCGAACAAAGGTAAATAAAACAAAGGAAACTTACTGAACAATGCTATCTGTGCCCAAAAAACGTAGTGAAATTGAGATATACAAAAAATCGTACTTTACTTTCCGAATTCTAAAAATCAACTGCGCTCTTGTAAGGCGGCAATTACGGCATTTGCATATAATTATTATTTCTAGGGACAGTTTTGACCAACCAAAATGCATAATGCGCCCTCTTACAGATAAATTCATAATTTCATTTTCTAAATATGGGAGGCACTCATCTCTTGTGAGCCTAAGCTATGACAGGAACCAGACCGCACTTAACTAACACTGTGCCGGACAGGTGAACATGATATACGGCCATCAAATTATAGTAAAGCCCGACAAATAGAACCTGCACAAACATTCGAAGTCTGAAACATTTACTTATGGCGAAGACGGTTATAGCGGCTATCGCGTACATTGGGATATAAGGAACAAGTATTTCGGGTCCGAATGTCGTCCTTTTTTCTTCAATGTAAAAAGAATGGTTATAGTGAACACGGTTTTAAGAAATTGTTGCTTACAAGAAATACTTTTGTCACAAGTTAGAAAAAATAAAAAAAATTGCATGGTTCCAAGGAACTCAAAAATGTCGAATACATATAAATAAATCGTGAATTCTTTACTTTCGGTTTCTTTGGCACGGATTCGGCCGAATGTATAAGGTGCTTTTAATAACGATTATTTTGATTCATCTGATGATGTAAATTACCCATTCCTTCATGTACATGTCAACAAAAAGGAAACATTGTATACAACCTTAAAGTAAAGATTAAGAAAAAAATCAGTTTTCTTTTATTGAATGATTTCAAGGGCGATAACAATCACAAACACATATGAGTAATATTTCTTAAAAATACTCCTCAGAATGAAGGACGATTATGGTGAGCAGTCAGTACGTTATAAATGACTTGGATCGCTATGTCTTGATACAAGGAACTAAATCACTATATGCTAACTACGATCTTCGGATATAAGGAACAAAGGATGAATGTCCCAGTGAATTCACTATACGCAAAGTTTACTAAATTATGCCGGTTTGTAGGGCGTATGTCTTGGGTCCGAGAGTACCAATATATGTTGATGCTAACTGGGTCCAAACACCATCTGTAAACTTGATTTGACAGAAATATCAAGTAAATATGTTGTTGCTTGTTCAAAGGTAGGAAGACGTGACGTATGCGTTCGTTTAGAATAAAACAGAGGTGACAACACCTGAAAAACTCAACCTGAACAGAAACGTCACAGTAGATGTGAGGCATGTGTTTTGAAAGTGAGACATATGCGATCGCAAATGTCAAAGGAGTGACAAATGCGGTCGTATTTTCCACACTTGTGAAAAATGTTAAGCGTGACAAAAGTGGTCCCACAGTGCACGGTAACGGTCTATTGTAATAACTGCAGTTTAAAACTGCATATGAAACAAGTTACATCTCATTTTACTTAAAAATGATACTAATCTTTATATTTTTTGGTCAATTTTAACTACAGAATATATTTTACTAATTTAAAATTTATCCGATAAAGATTAAAAGCAAATTATTATCCAATCAAACTCACATCTTCAGCCATCTGCCATATGACATTATACAGTTGCCACAAGGTATTTAACACTACATTACAATGGAGGTTAATGAGTTTACTTTGTAAATTTACCATGTCCTTTACTGCTGTGTAATGTTGTTTATCTAACAATCAAAGAAAAAAGAACGTATTCTTGAAAGTTCAACAATAATCGAAGCCGTTTTCGTCGTGAGCGTGGGCTGGGGTTGGGTCTCGTCATCCGTGGCGCCAGGGCAATAGACGATAAAATAAACTGTGTATTTGTTCTTTCACTCTCCTTTTCTTAAGGACCTTCTTCCTTTTTCTTATACTCATCACAAATTCGAATATATGGCTCTTATCACTAAATTCAAAGTATTCATTTCAAATTGAACTTGAAATATAGTTATTATTGAGTGATCTTCACCATAAAACTGACATTATGAGAAAGAGGAGAAGAATTAATTTAAGGTGTCGATTGATAGCTTGTTTTCTCATCCTCTCAAGTACATGTATATATGAATTAGCTTTTTATGTTATATCGCAACATCTAAGTATCATTTTAAATAAATACTGTTATAAACTAAAGACCATTATGTATTGTGTAGCCTGGTATAATATCAGGCGTATTCATTATTGCTATTCTGCTATTCTGCTAGAGTTGTTGTGCTCTTCTGCTAGAGTTGTTTTGCTCTTCTGCTAGAGGTGTTCTACCATTCTGCTAGTCTGCTAGAGTTGTTCTACCATTCTGCTAGTCTGCTAGAGTTGTTCTGCCATTCTGTTATTCTGCTAGAGCTGTTCTGTGGAAAATTTTCTTTGAAGGGAGTACAATGAATTATGAATAATTTTAAATTATAAAATAATTGTGACTCTATTACAGTTTAAACGATTTTTATGCATTTCGAGGCGATTTAAGTTTTTATTTAAAAAGATCAAATGATTGTTTGTTTTCTTTTTGTTTATTTCATATTCATAAAACATTTTTATGGTTGTAAGAGTAATTTTGATACACTTTCGCGCGTTTTCAGATGTCGATGTTTCAGGCTGCTAGGCTGCTAACCTCAGGCTGCTAGGCAGCTAATTTCAGGCTGCAAGGCTGCTAACTTCAGGCTGCTAATCTACGAGGCTGCTAACTTCACGTAAATGCGACAAGTCTGCTAGTCTGCTGAAGTTAGTCTGCTAGACTGCTAGTCTGCTGAACTTAGTCTGCTAGTCTGCTCATCTGCTGAAGTTAGTCTGCTAGTCTGCAGAAGTTAGTCTGTTAGTCTGCTGAAGTTAGTCTGCTAGTCTGCTGAAGTTAGTCTGCTAGTCTGCTGAATTTAGTCTGCTAGTCTGCTGCAGTTAGTCTGCTAGTCTGCTGAAGATAGTCTGCTAGTCTGCTAGAGTTGGTTTGCCATTCTGTTTTTCTGCTAGAGTTGTTCTGTGGAAGTTTTCCTTTGAAGGGAGTACAATGAATTATAAAATAATTATGACTTTATTTCGGTTTAAAGGATTTTTATGCAAGTTTTACAACATAGTTAAATGAAAATTATGAATTACTTAAAACATCTTGGACACAAGTCTGCTAGTCTGCTGAAGATAGTATGCTGGTCTGCTAGTCTGCTGAAATTAGTCTGCTGAAGTTAGTCTGCTCATCTGCTGAAGTTAGTCTGCTAGTCTGCTGAAGTTAGTCTGCCAGTCTGCTGAAGTTAGTCTACTAGTCTGCTAGTCTGCTGAAGTTAGTCTGCTAGTCTGCTTGTCTGCTGGAGTTAGTCTGCTAGTCTGCTGAAGTTAGTCTGCTAGTCTGCTAGTCTTCTATAGTTGTTTTGCCATTCTGTTGTTTTGCTAAAGTTGTTCTGTGGAAGTTTTCCTTTGAAGGGAGTACAATGAATTATTAAATAATTGTGACTTTATTTCGGTTTAAACGATTTTTAGGCGAGTTTTACAACATAGTTAAATGAAAATTATAAATTACTTAAAACATCCTGGACACAAGTCTGCTAGTCTGCTGAAGTTAGTCTGCTAGTCTGCTGAAGTAAGTCTGCTGGTCTTCTGAAGTTAGTCTGCTAATCTGCTGAAGTTAATCTGCTAGTCTGCTAGTTTGCTCACTTCACAGAGACACAAGAGGCATGTAATATAAAGTTGTTTCATATTGTGATGCAGAGCCTGAAAATGTTCCAGTAAAAACATTTGTTTAAAATTATTATGAAAATGATAACATTTGAGAACTCTTAATTCTTGTTGTTGTCATGTAGGCCTATAATATAATGTAAGCTATATGTTTTAAAAAAAACAGCAATATGTAACCGAACGGCATTTTCTGTGTGTGATTCTCTCTACAAGAAAGACAACTCTGTCAGCCTTATTTGATTTTATTTTGTAGATTTTGTAAATTGTTTCCCTTTGGCCTTTCATGCTATATCCATTGAGCTGTGACATTTCCCGCCAGGGTTAGGGTTACCTGGTGTCATGTATTGTGTTATCAGTGTGTTCAGTATTTTTGCTCAGTGAAGAGGTGATGTTGTGCAGCACTTTGAAACCATTCTGTTGTTAAAGGAGGTTTTGGGAATTCTTAAGGGTATGTTTTATTTTAGTTTTTCCTATGTCAGTTTTATCAAGCATTCTTTTATTTAAGTTATCTATAAAAACTGTCTAATTGAATAAAAGTATAATTCTTGAGTAAATGATTGGATTCAAGATGGCAGCATATTTACTAATCGTGCAGTAATCCTCAGATATCACTGTACCTTTCTTTTATTCACTGTTGTTTGTAACTGACATCACGCCTGTCAGTCAAATTGACCGAGCCCTTGTCGATAAGCCAATCCGCGATCGATATCAGTTCTTTTATGCGGAACGCTACGGTTCTGCTAACGTCCGCCATTTTCCTTAGACAAGCTGTTTGTATAAGATAACAGATCATCGTTTTTTGTGTAGAAAATATATCGTATTTTGCCAATGTAATTATGGTAAAACGGTGCCAGTGGGGTACATGTAGCTCGGACAGCAGAAATCCTGACAGACTGAAGGACTGTGTTCATTTCATACCATTTCATAAGCCAAAAAAGAACTTGGACACATGTCGCCGATGGATCAAGACGTGCGGTCGTCCACAAGACCAGCTTAATATCCTCAAAGTGGATGAAACTATCAATTCTACGTATGCACAACGGTAAAATTTAGTTCTGTCTGACCTTGTTCAGCATAATACGACTGAAGGATGATAATTTGGTTTTAAAACACGGAACCCAGTAAAGTCCAAAACGGAGAATAAAACTGCACTATTTACTGTATATGTTTTTTTCTGTTGTCTTTTAAATATCAGGCTGTAATCTTGTTTTTTATTTATTGTATTTTTTAAATCAAGGACAGTCAGACGTTTGTGCTATATAAAGTATCGAAATGTAAACATTTCCAAGCTGACGAATAGGAAAGCGCCAAAAGCACATGTTCAGTGTAAACAAACCCATATTTGGCAACATGTAAACATGAGCAATTTTTTACACTGATCATATCGGTACGAATTACTGTTTGTCCGGGAATATAGTAACTTTATGGAGAACGATTGTCAAATGGAATTATACAGAGGCTTCCCTGGTAAGAGTCCCTTCTTTTTAATATATTTATAGCCAACACATTATGACCAATTCACTTAAAATCACTTTCAATTCGAAACAGTGAACAATATACATTTATCAAAACTTCCTAAATGCAAGTAGAATGACATTTTGTGAGTGTGAAAACATATTTACCAAGTGTTTATCAGGAACAAGACTGTTTATTGGTTCCCTTTAATAGATCAAAAAGGAATATTTTGATATTGTTATTATGAAAATAATCTTATTTCAGTATGATCACAATTTCAGCATTTTTACGAGGGCAGACCAACAGAGAAGTACCCTGATTCAGTACAAGCTAGTTCCTTGGAAACACAACTTAACACAGTGACGCTTGTAAGACGACCACCTAAACGACGGCCAGAATCAGAACCACCTCATCCAAGGAAGAAAGAAATATACTGACAGAAATAAGCACAGGGTATTAATTGTTTTAATGTTTATTCAAACAGTTATAAAAAAAATAGATAAACATTTACAGATTTATTTTTATTCTTTCAAATGTTATATTTAAACGAAAACACATATAAATAGAATTTAACATCATTAGCATATTTTTACCTGTGAAATGATTACATACATTAAAAATGACAACATCTGAACAATAGTAAGACTTGAGTACAGTATCCTACATTAATAATATTTCACACTTAAAACTTTTTAAACACACTTAGACTGTAATTATGAATTTCATTTCCAATGTTAACTATGAAAACTTCTCTACTCATCACTCTAACCACAGTATACATTCAACAAATGGATTTTGTTTGAAGATCTCCACTCAGACAGACTTTCAACCAGGTAAAGTATTTATTTTATTTATTCACAAATTTGCTGTAAACACAACACAGCTTAGACAAAAGCAATTGCATGCTCTCCCTGTCTGCATAAACTCTTAACACAGAAAAGTCACACCTTGTGTATGTGACAAAGTCACACCATTTCGCTCCAGACACGAGCAACTGGCCTTGCAC
The DNA here is from genome assembly GCA_012932295.1 of Cyclina sinensis. NCBI lineage: Eukaryota > Metazoa > Mollusca > Bivalvia > Venerida > Veneridae > Cyclina > Cyclina sinensis. The sequence continues at coordinate 5,785,858 of JAAONU010000019.1, forward strand.
TTGCCACCAGTAGTTGTGGCCCTTTCTTAATTTAACATTCCCATTTTCCATATGAAGTTGGTGTAACGTAACAACAACTCAACACATACAGACGTTTCATAGTTCGTTTAATATTGAGATCCATAGCATTTTACATAGAACATATTTTATGCTTCCTAGCCCTCATCCTCACTCTAACCGCCTGTCTCTCTCCCTCTTACCCTTCTCTTTCCACCAGTATTTAACTGCTCATCGTGCATGATAATTACTAAGTCCAGTTCGCATTTTTCTGACAGGTACTAGACACTAATTTACTTTTCGTGTATATTACAGACATTTTTATTGAGGAGAGCAGCCTGTTTTCATAAACTGCCCTTCGGGCTACACAACTATGACAGTTACATGTCATTTAGGTCTGAATGCATATTTTCTGTAGATTTGTTATTAAAAGTTAAATGACCATCACACTACAAATCCCTTTCTATCTTCTCCTAATTAATTCGAAGTGAAAGATTCAAAGCAGATTCAGTAAAGATAAGAGCTCTGTACTAAGTACATTAAAACAAATTCTAACAACCTGTTACACGCCCAATATCTAGTTATGAGGTGATAATTTCAGTATTTTCAAGGTGAGCATAAAAAACGGAAATCACGATTAAAACAAATTTCGAGACTTTTCAGCCAGAAGCATCTGTCAGTGTTTCGATTTTTGACTTAAATAAATCTTCCTAGAAGGTACGTATACTACTTATATTTAAGAAGTGTTTTTAAGAATGAATTGCCATTAAGAGGAGGGGTACTATTTACTGACAACTTGTATAATTTTTGTTGTCGTCATCATGATACCTAACTAAAATGCTTTCTGGCTGCTAATATTCAAACAATATATGAAGATTAAGAACGCAATATGTACATGATCTCTAAATACAAGCATAAATAGAAATATTTCGTCATACAAAAAAATCAAATAGCAATATATAACATACAAATATCAGCATTTTAGTCAAACATACAAAACAGATGTCAGCATTTCGGTCAAAATATACTAACAAATATAAAGTATCACGGTCACTATGTAATAATATAGGAAACTCGGAATATAGTATAATGATTTTTTTTTTGACATGAAATCTTTTGACACAGTCTACATTTTTTTTTAAATCACTTGTAACATCTCCACATTTGACACATTGATAACACTCATTGTACATTGTCCTTCATCATTTTCCTTGTGTCGATTGAGTTCCCTCTAATTTTGCTCTTTGTTTTTGACCGTTATGTGACTGACCGATATTATATACAAAAACTTCTGAAAGTAGAAAGAAGAGGTAGAACATCTGTGTACAACAATTAGTATATGCGACATCATTATATTACACACTGTATTATATACACTGTAATGTCAATACATCATTGTAATTTCCTTTATATCTTATTACATTTTCATATTTTTTTTACAGTAAGCGTTTTAAAGTACACAATGAGTGACAGAATGATAATATAGCATAAATTAGCAGTAATTTTAATGTTCCCAAGAGGCTAATAAAACAAATCAGTGCAAAAGTAGTTAAATATAAGTGGTGAGATATAATTTTCTATGCTAAAAATGAAATATCTACAGACATAAATATCCCATATTTGGTCAAAGGTGCCACACCAGTCACTGTCGCTGTTCCAGTAGTTGTGAAAGGCGTTGTCATTGTTGTCCTAGGCCCCGTTTGCGGATGCATGTGATTGGAGGAAGTTCGCAGATCGGAAGTAGAAGTACTGTACGGCACACTCATCAGAGGGAAGCGGATCGTCGACATTGTTGATGTTTTCTTATGCCACCGATTCAGTTTGGTGTTTCTTATATGGAAACCTCTGGGTGCTGAGTCACAAAACTAGTATAATATCGATATGTTCGTGAAATATTTCTAAGCTCATATGGCTAGGTATTCCAAAATCTGACAGTTCTGGCAGTCACAGGCATTTGCAGTCATGAGCGAGTGTCTTCTGGAGGTAATTGTTTTCGAGTCTTTAGTTATGTTGCGTTTGGTCATGAGAATTATGTTTATATTTATCTATGAATATTTCAAGCGTCCAAAGGAAAACGGAAGTATGTGTGCACGTCGTTGTAACAGCTCGAGGAAATACATGATCTATATTTATTTTCCCGTTGTCATGTTATCAGATCCTAATCGTACCATACGGAGTTCCTCTGTCATAATGATGGCTGATCAGGGAGCTAGGGGTTTCACATTATTACTTTCATACTGATTGGTCGAATTCTGTATGTTTGGCCGGAAATTCACTCAGCGGTGTAGACTTTCTTGTGCCCTGACACTTTCTAAGTGCTTGTTATGTTTGGCAGATGTATTATTTTCTTATTAAGTTTAATAATTTGAATAAAATGTCACCACAGCTAGGAAATTTAAAGATGCTAGAACAATTTGGAGTTTCAGTTGGCATAAGTTGTTTAATTGAAATCTGTGTAAGGCAAGCGACCTTTAAAATACACGGCGATTCGTTATAAAAATTTAACCACACGATTAAATCTAATTTCCTGCAACAGAACATCTCAGGGGTAGTAAAATTAATGAATATCCCCTCTTATTTTTGAACTGGAAAGTGTCGTGATCATATTCAAAACAAAAATGTATAAATAAAAAGCAAAAATAAAAAAAAGGCACACAATAAAACACGTTAAGAGAAAAAAAAACTTATTTACAATACAATGTAGACTATACAAATATGGGCATACGCAACCAATAAATTCTGTACTCAGAGCAGTGCAGACTATACCATTCATAATCTATCTTAACATAACAATGCAGACTAACACAGGTAGGCTTCAGCAGTAACAATGAAGACCAGTGCTATTAAATGTAGACTGAGCGCAACAGTACTACCGTCCCATTCAAAACAGGAGCGAGTGTCTGATTGTATGAAGTAACAGTATGAAAATCTGTACTTAAAACGCGGATTTTAATGTCACAAACATATTTATATACGAACTGACCTAAAGTATATACACAGTACCACAGCTGATAAGACTGACAGTACATCTCTGGCTTTAACATGAAGTCATTTATTGTTCATCAACATCAACATACATTAACATAGCGATACGTTAATTCAAATACAAGATTTTGCTAGCGCTTAGCATTTAAATTAAAGTTAGCAGTACATAGTTTCTAAAAGAGCTTCTGTAACAGACCTTGCATAAGGTCATGATTGCTTTTTGCAGTTTGCTCCATATGACTAAGGAATAATTGCAGACATTTCTGTTTCTCACTGTCTTGATTTACGCACGTTTGACTTACGGGAGTATTGTTACTAGACTTCTCGGTGCTATTGGGTACAGATGTTTCAGTCACTACTTGAATTTCCATAGGTTCTTGATTAATCATATCAGGTCCGCTTAGCAAGGATTCTGAATCCATGCTCACTGTGTCTGTGAAAGTATCAGATTGCGAACCACCAGAAGACACTAACTTGATTATTGGCAGATGGCACCACAGTCATAGCAGAGTCTGAGGCACTATGTGAAGTTTCAGAATCGTCGCTTCGGTCATGTTGTTCCCTACTTTGTTCGTGCAAGCGTTTTCGTAACTGAGCTAACGGAATATAATCTTCCGATGATGAGTTTTCGCGTTCTTGTCTGATTCTATTTAAGCTCGCAGGCAAGTCTGCTACAATATTTCTATTTGACCTTTCAGTATCAGAAGCATCAGACTCGTCATAGCTACTGGAGCTATCCTCGGGCGGCACAACATAATTAGCTCTGCGCCTAGGGTAACCTTGGACTGTCTTACGTTCTGGCCATTCGTTGATATTAGCCAGTCTAATCTGATCGGCATGTACTTGAACAATGGAATTGTCAAGTTGATTTTTGATCAAGTATGTAACCGGACCTTTTTGCTCCATTATCCTATAATGCGACCTCCAACGATCTTCAAGCTTATTTTTTCTCTGGTAATTTTTATAATAGACAGGATCATTATTTTCGAACTTAATGTATTTTGCCTTTTTGTCTACCTGCTTCTTATGCTTTCTTTTTGAGAGTTTTAAGTGTCTGTATGCCAAAAGAAAAGAACTGTGCTGTTCCTGGAGTGCAATTTTATGATAATCTTCGCCGTGATATTTTGCTCTAGGCTTTAACAAATTATCAATTGGTAAAATAGGATCTCTGTTGTACAATAAATAAAAAGGTGAAAATTTTGAGCTGGAAGACACATTATGACGTATGCCTGCTAAAGACATATTAAGATGGATGTCCCATTCCCGGGTATTTCCTTGAATTCTTTTAGCTAAGATGTCATGTAGGACCCTATGCATTCGTTCTTGTTTTGCATTACTTTCAGGATGGTATGCAGTACATGTGACATTGTCTATGTTTAATTCTTTCAGTACTTCCTTGAATGCAGAACTGGTGAACTCTGACCCTCTGTCATGGATAATCTGTAGCGGACAGCCATATCGCGGATATATCTCATTAAGAAGTAAGTCTATGATTGTATTCGTACTTTTATCAGGAGCAGCGAATGCCTCTGGAAAACCACTGAACATGTCAACGAAACAAATGATGTATCGATTGTTACTAAGCGTTTTTTCATAAGGCCCACAGACATCTATTGAGAGAATAGCGAATGGAAATGGTGCAGTGTTTGTTTCTCTTAAAGGGGCTTTAACCTTTGTCAAATTCCTAGTCTGACAGTCAACGCATGTCGAGGTGTACTTGTACATGTCTTTAAACATATTTGGCCAGTAGTATTTTGTTTTTGCGGTAGCAAACATGCGTTGTGTTCCAGGATGACCGTTATCATCATGATACTGTTTGATTACTAATGCTTTCAAGTGTTCAGGAACATAAAGCCGTAATAATGGTTCTTCATCAGGGTTGGAAAGGTGATATAAGACTTGATCAACTTCTAAGTATTTTCTGAACTCTGATTTCTTTGGGTCGCCATGCTTGAGTAGCATTTTTATCTGTACAATGGCGGGGTCTTTAGCTTGTTCGGACCTCATATCTAACTCTGCGAATTCTGCAACAGGTTCCACTAAAGAATCCTGCTTCTGATATTCCTTGTTAGCTGTTTGCTTTGGATTAATATCATTAGAATTTATCGCATTTATGCTCTTAACAGACTCTGCCTGACGGTTAGGGATTCTGTAGGTGTTATCGTGTATCTCAGGTTCGAAATCCGAGTCAGACTCTGTTTGTATATTTTCAGACTTAGGTGGCCTGGAGAAGAAATCTGCAATAACATTTGCTTTGCCAGGGAGATACTCGATCTTACAATTATATCCACTGATGGACAGAGCCCATAACTGAATTTTTTTGTTATTTATTGGAGAGTCCAATAAAGTCTGCAAAGGTTTGTGGTCTGACTCGATTTAAATTCTGCATTATGCAAGTAATGGTCCAGTTTTTGAAGAGCATAATGAATACTGAATGCTTCTTTTTCAATAGTACTCCACTTTTGTTGGGTTTCGCTGAGTTTATGTGATAAAAAATAAATAGGTTTTTCCTTAAAATCGTCAGCGTCCGGGCCGTCAGATGCTTGAGCCAAGCAAGCGGCTATATGAGTTGAACTTGCGTCAGTGTAAAGGGTGTAAGGTCTGTTTACGTCAGGGTAGACTAACATAGGGACAGCTGTTAATCGTTCTTTGATAACATCAAGACTCTTTTGGCATTCGTCGGTCCAAACAAAGGGGGTGTTCTTTCAAGTTAGATTAATGAGTGGCTCTGCGATTTTTGAAAAGGAGGGTATAAAACGTCTATAAAAACTCGAGGCCCCTAAGATTCGGCGAACATCTCTTACACATTTAGGAACTGGAAGTGCTTTGATTGCTCTAACATTTTCAGGGTTAGGCTGTATGCCGTCTTTATCAATGACGAAGCCTAAGTATTCAGTTTGAGGCTGTAAAAACTGACATTTTTTTAACTTGAGCTTTAGTTTGTGCTCACGCAGCCTTTGAAATATAATTTCTAAATGCTTCTTGTGCTCTTCAAAAGTGCTAGAATAGACGAGAATGTCATCTAAATATGCACATGCAAAGTCGAGGCCCTCTAAGACTTTAAACATTAACTCTTGAAAAACTCCTGGGGCGTTGACCAACCCAAAGCGCATAACGTTGAACTCAAAGAGACCTTTAAAAGTAGCAAAAGCAAATTTTTCTTTGTCATGTTCGTCAATGGGTACCTGCCAAAATCCACTTTTCAGGTCAAGGCTCGTAAAATACTGCGATTTTCCTGAACTAGCTAATATGTCGTCAATTAAGGGAAGTGGATATGACGTCGGTTTAGTAACCTTGTTCAGTTTTCGAAAATCCACACAAAATCTTTTACTATTGTCATTCTTTTTCTGGACCAATACCACTGGGCTTGCGTACGGACTGTAAGAAAGTCGTATTACCTTGGCTTGTAACATTTCGTCAATGGCATCACTCATGGCCTTTCTGTCATTCAAAGGGACCCTATAAGGTCGTTGCTTAATGGGCTCATGCTCAACAGTTGGGATTTTCATTTTAACTGTGTCTGTTTGTGATAACTCTGAATCCTTGTTGGCGAAAATATCTCTATTATTTTTAACTAAACTTTGTACGTAAGACAAATGTTCTTGAGGTGCAATAATATCATTTAGATTGAGATTGAAATCTTGAGATTTATGACTAAGACCATTTTCATTTTTATCTGCGTGTACAGTATTGCTAGTAACATGATCTATACATTTCGCCTCAATTTGTTCCACCGTAGCTATGGCACAATTCTTTTTTAATCTGATAGTACAATTTGTAGAGTTTACTATCATTACCGGAAATTTTCGATGTCTTTTTAATTTGATAACTGCATTTGCTACCATAAGACCCGGTTCTGTACTAAGGTACCCATTTTCAACACTTCTTAATTCATACGTTTTCAGTTTTGCTTTCCTATTTAATTTCGCATTGCATAATTGTACTGTCTGTGGTTTAATTATTGTATCTTCTTGTAGTTTTACCACAGAATTAATGTGGATATCTTCTTCTAAAGAAACATATACATTATGTACTCTTAGGCAACCTAGATCAAAATATAATCTAACCCCATTTTTAAGTAACCAGTCTCTACCTAAAATTGCTTTTCTGTTCATGTTTGCAACAACATAAAATTTGTGTTCCATTTTAAGTCCGCCTATTTGAAAAGAGAGATTTACATACCCATCTACATGTAAAGATTCACCGTTTACAGACTGTAAAGAAACGTTATGTTTTGTTATCAATTTTGGTTTTTGTTTTAACATATTAAACGTGCGTCTGTTAATTAGTGAAACCTCTGCACCCGAGTCAACTAGCGTTCTTATTCTAAATTTTTCTATTTTTATAGTACATGAATTGGGATTACCAGTCAATGCTATACAATATGTTGATGTTGATAAATTGTTCTTCCTGTCATCGACTTCATTATGACAGAAAGCCTTCAGTTTAAAGCCTTAAAGTTGTGTGTCCTGAACTTCTGTGCGCTTTTACATTCATGTTTAAAATGCCCAATTTTCTTACACTTCCAACACTCAATATTACTTTTCCACTCAGTATAACTACCAGATCGATTTTGTTGTGAATTTTGATAATTCCTAACAGCACTAGTTTTCGCGGATACTACCTGCACCTGCTTTTTACGCGTTCTGCAATCATTCACATTATGACCTACCCTACGGCAATATTGACATCGCGTTTCTGGTCTAACATGGTGTACTTCCATAGGTTCATGTTTGTCACTACTATGAAAACTGTCTGACTTTTTAAATCTTAAATCAAATCGAGATCTGAAATTCTGTTCTCTCATTTCCGAATTTATTGCAGCCTGTAACGTTTGTGGGTTATCGCGCATAATCTTCATTTTCAAAAAATCTTCTGCTAACCCATCGGTAAAATAACCAATTAACTGACTCTCTGTAACTGCTAAATTTCCTGCATGTTGATTTTGGTCCTGAACAGCAAATGCATCTTCTGCTAAAGCTAACATCCGTTCTACGTAAACGTTTATATTTTCCCCGAGTGTTTGTTTGATATTTCGTAATAAATATAAAGAATGTTGTTTATCTTGTACTTCAGAAAACCTAACTGATAATGCATTTTTAAGCACAGCCCATGTACAATCTTGATTTTCATTTATAAACCTATGTATAATCAGAAACTGGTCCTACTGCAGTTTGAAAACATACCATTTTCTTTCTTTCATCATTTAAACTGGTTAAGATAGCATATTTTTCTATAGATTTTATCCATTCTTTAAATTCATTAGAATTTCCATCAAACTTTGGTACAACTTGCCCTACATTTTGTGTCCCAACTGTGGTGGAAACATTTTGAAGCTGAATTGCCAAATCATGAAAAACTTGCTGTATATCAGCTGCTGCCATTTTGTGGATTTATCGTTTGAATGAAATACAAGCACCTAGAAAAGAAAGTAAGTTCACTAACCTTGTGATCGTATAGTCGTAGTGACGTTGTGTGCTGCAACCTCGAGATTCGTGCTGGTCACGGACACCATGAAAAGCGTTTTAACGTAACAACAACTCAACACATACAGACGTTTCATAGTTCGTTTAATATTGAGATCCATAGCATTTTACATAGAACATATTTTATGCTTCCTAGCCCTCATCCTCGCTCTAACCACCTGTCTCTCTCCCTCTTACCCTTCTCTTTCCACCAGTATTTAACTGCTCATCGTGCATGATAATTACTAAGTCCAGTGCGCATTTTTCTGACAGGTACTAGACACTAATTTGCTTTTCGTGTATATTACAGACATTTTTATTGAGGAGAGCAGCCTGTTTTCATAAATTGCCCTTCGGGCTACACAACTATGACAGTTACATGTCATTTTGGTCTGAATGCATATTTTCTGTAGATTTGTAATTAAAAGTTAAATGACCATTACACTACATTGGAAATCTTTCTTCTCCAGTTCATCCCTATCCATGGCCTCATTTAATGTTAAATCTCTGCACCAGAAGGGACACTTAATTTCTAACAGTCCTGCTTCACCACTGCTGCATACTTTTCCATCTGGAGAAGCAGCAATACATGGAAACAATGGATTAACCATTAATCCACATTCGCGAACATGATTGCCTGTCTGAGTTCTGTATTTTACTGAGGCAACCGACTCTTTATCTGTCCCGTAATATGTGGGTTTTGACCTAAATGGCTTAGTATTCATTATGCTATCAAAACATTTTTGGTTGACTGCACTTTTTCTGTTCATAATTTTGCCAAAGTTTGATGCAGTCAACCTTTGTTTTCTTTCATTTTTCCACAATTCGCTCCCAGACTGTTCCCGTGCATTTAGTTCTTAGTAAATAGCATCTTCTGTTGTCAATTTAACTTTCTCAAAATGGCCCTGGTAGTCACCAACAATGTCCAGGTTACCAACATTTGGTGTTGCTGGAAACTCCCAATCTGTGGCACAGGCAGGACTGGCTCCTGAGGGTTCTTCTATTGGCTCTATCAGTGGAAGCTAAAAAGACAAAAATAATGAACATTTAACTTTAACAAATCCTCACATTATGTTGACTGTGAAATAAGTTAATTGATTGATGTTTTTGCTTTATTTAATGGTGTGAAAAATTACGATAAATATAAATTACTGCACACATCAGAGCTGAAAACAACAGTACTTTACTATATAATTTCAGTTGTGTCCCCAATGGATCTGTTGGCCCTTGCAGCAGAGAATCATGGACTCAAAACACAAGTTGCGATTTTGCAGCAACAGACAGCTGACAAAGTTACTGCTCTACAGAAACAGATAGCTGACAAAATTCTACGAAATGATGAGTTATCAAGAGAAAATGCTAGGTTAAAGACAAAGCCAGACCAAATATTACACAGGATTTGTTTACACACAGTTTCTGTGCATTCTAAACTTTCTTGTGCCAAATTCAAAAAATAATGAGCTGCCATTTAAATTGAAAAAAAAACACAATATCTAGTGCTAAAAGAAATGAAAACTGAAGACCAGCTGCTTCTTGTTCTAATGAAACTTAGGCTAAATCTACAGTTTCACCATCTTGGAATTTTGGTCAACCTTTCTCCACAGGATGCTGTTGCAATTTTCAGAGAATGGATTAACTATAAGTTTTTCGCTTTGGTTCCATTCCACTTTGGCCATCCCGATCAACAATAATAGATATGATGCCGAGACAGTTTCGCGAAGATTTTCCAAGAACAATGATTATCCTAAACGGAACTGAAATTAAACTAGAAAAACCTTCAGCACTGTGGTCCCAGAGCCAGTGTTATAGTGACTACAAATCATGCACAACTTTAAAGGGACTTGTTGGCGTTGATCCAAGAGGATATTTACATTTATATCAATGCTGTTCACAGGTGGCACCTCTGATAATAAAATTACTGCAAGAAGTGGTCTGTTGAACATGTTGAAACAGCTGCTAGATTGTGGCCGTCTGCAAAAGTGTGATGGGGTAATGGTAGACAAAGGGTTTTTAATTAAAGAAGAAACTGAAAGACTTGAACTTAAAATTCCACCTTTTGCTTCATCCACAGAACAAATGTCTCCATCAGATGTTACACTGACTCAGAAAATTGCTAAGCACAGAATTCATGTAGAGAGAGCTATTTCCAGAGTTAAAAAAAATCAAAATTGTTGGTCACAGATTGGATCTTTCTTTGTATCCGTCTATAAACCAAATATGGTTTTGCTGTTGTTTTTTGACTGGAGTCATGCCTTTGTTGATTAAAGACCAGGGGAATTAAATGCTAATTACCTGGTGTGATAGTGTACTGCTGATAAACTGTTGCCCATGTGATGTTTCTGTTGTTCCAAAGGGCTTACAAGCCAGGTAGCCCAATGGAGCTCTGTATCCTTGTCGATGACCTGAATTTTCCTACCAATTATAATGCAATCGATTTATTTTGGGGAATGTAATGTCTGTATGTTTAAATATAACTTGAAAAATGTATATCTTTATATCAGTCTCTGTATTATATTTACTTTTTCATTATTCAAACAAATGCAGAGCATCAATGATCAGATATAATAAATTCATATAGTATTTGCTCTTTAAGTTTTTATTTGATTTACATACCTATTATCAGTGAAGACTGGTACAAGTGGCCTTTTCTTTCTACCAGTAACACCTGACCTTGACATAACCACAGTGGATACAGGTTCGGGGCTTATCCTAACCCCACGTGGCCTATCCCAAAGTTCAGGCTGGCTTGTACAGGCTGGCTGGCTTGGTATGTCCAGCAAACCCTCAGTCAACCAATCTATCAGTTTTAAGGTGACAGTTAAAATATGGGCACATTCACCGGATACACTGAAAAGACAAAAAGCTTTCAGAAATATGATGTAAACAACTATTTATATATCCTTTACACTGAGTATGGTTATTAAATATAGAAGTACTTCAAAGAAATTCACTGAATATACTCTTCTTCTTCTTTTATGTTTATGGCCGCGTTCAAAATTGATACATTGTGGCCATGCGTAGGGGGTTAAAAAAGTGAAAGACTGTCAAGGTTGACAGTATGATATGCCACATATTGGAAAGCAATGTCTACCAATTATCCTAACAAAGGATTATTTAAAACATATTTTTTCGTAACTTAAGCAAAGATGAAACAAATAAATACTCGTTAAAATGGCCCAGATTTTTAGTTTGCAAAAGTTCTGTACTTTAAGAAGCTCAAGTAGATTAGAGGAGGTAACTGAAATTTCGAATCAAATTAAACGACAAATGCTTCTGATTTCTTGCAAAATTAATATAGTTAATAGTAAAACAAAGCAGAAGAGGTGCAGACGGATTCTGACTCTGCTTTAAAAGTGCAGTGTGCGTCCGAAATGGAATTTCTTCCGACCGCCATGTTGATTGCATGCGTTTTTTTTTCGATTTTTTTTTAGATCGAAAGACTGCGGATTTTACGTCCACTGTCCCATCTCTTCCGTGAAATAGTTTCACAGAAGCAACGTAAGAGACATTGGCGTACCTTCTGCTTTGGATTCGTTGATAAAGCGATGGTTTATACTGCAAAAACTGTTCTCCAAAATCACTGAGTAAATCACGTAAGCGCGCTGCCATATTGTTTTTGTTTGTCTAAGGTTCCTGCTGACCGGGTCACGTGAACTAGTGGGCGGAGCGATGCTATCGCTGGCGTGATGTCAATTTACAGCATTACAGCCACTAAACATCACAGTGAGAGTCTGGGGGTTGTGTAAGAGAAGCCTGATCCACAATTGGTATGTTTTATTGAACTTGTTTATGATTGTGTAACTTATTAAACTACATAATTATGATTTAAAGTTATGTTCTCATACTATGTATATTGTTTTATTTAATGTGTGAAGTGGCCACTAGATGTAGGTAAAGAGTATGTCGTTTAGTGTTCGAAGAAAGTAGAGGATTATTCATAAAGAGTTGAAAACTATTCTTTGTATTGTATTTACTATTGTATTATATTGTAATGTATATTTCAAGTACACCATGATATTTAGATGTTATTAACATTTCTATTTGCAGGGCTTTATTCTTATCACGGTTGTGCATTCCTACATTTTGATTTGTGGTCTCGGACTACATCTGTTGTCTTTAAATTATTACGAAGTGCCCACTACATATTAAAAGAACTATAAAGAACCCGACTCGTAGTTTTTTTTTTATCTCAGTAAAATCTTGACTTAGCCAGCCTGGTTACAAATGGCGCCCAACGTGATTTAATAAGTGGACACTTAGAAATTATTTTCAACCTGAATGACTGTAGTGAAATTAATTTTATGCTGTGAGTTTAGTTGAAAGGAATAATGGTCATTATTTGTTCAGTTTTCTTTTACTGAACACAGAACACGGAACAGTTTGTGTGAATATATACAATTTCACCGAGCACTTAAAATTGCTTTAGTTTTGAAACGTGAATTAGTGAAATAGTGTTGGAAGTTTACTGCTAAGTTAATTGAAGTTACCAGGAACTTCTGATGATTCGGTATACTCTTCATTTGATCGAAACAACATTCTGTGTGGTACTGAGTATAGATACAGTTGAACAAATATTATAGAACTCTACAGTTTACATTTGCTGGGTGATACTACTCGCTGTAAGAAATGCTATCACCCAGTATATCGATCTGAGGATACATACCTATTCATTTTCGGAAATACACCAGTTGTCATCAGTGGGAGGATTCGTCTTCAACAGTTACCAGAAGGATTCATCAGCTAAAAAACATTATAAACATTACATTTCATGGTGTGAAATCTTTGAAGTTGACAGTTACATACTTAGAATGTGTTCTAGTGGCCAAGGTTCAAGAAATCCTGTTTCATCAGATTTGTGAGTAAAAAATGTGTTTTTGATAAATATATTCATAATTTGTAGTTACATCTGGTAATCTTTAATTTTCTTATCTTAAGAAGATTATTTTGAATCTTGTAGCATTTTAAATACACATTACCAGGTTGCACTATACTGCAGTTTGGGATATATTTTAGAGTGTTAGAGTGATATTGTAAAGGGTAAAAAATGAATCACTTTGCATGAGCCTCATAAAAAATATAATAATTTCTCTTTATTAATTGGTGAAGGAACTTGTCTAATATTCTACATATTACTAGTAAGCATCTTACTTTCAGATATACTTATAAAACATTGCTGCTATTTTGAATTCGATTCTTCACACAAAATCTTATGATACCTGTATAAAGCCTGTTTGGTTTGATCCTGTTGACAAAACATATGGCTGAATTCTCTTAAGGTAGTCAACTTTTATTTCAGTTTGGCCTTAAATTGGTTTGGATAAACTCAATCATTTGTGTGATTGTAAGGGATTTGTGCTGTTTTGATAGGTTCACGGTTCACCTGTGGTTTGACTCAGTTTATGTGAATTGATTGGAAATTCCAATTCTTATTTGCTGGTTGAATTTTACCTGTGTGATGTCATTAGCACATGACTGGTGTTGTATGATTTTATTGGTCTTTTTACTGACTGACTAACCTTTGACACTTTGACAGACATAGGTCAGGTAGTACTTTGTTTTGTAGTGTATTAGAGATTAGTTTTTTTACTTCTGTCATTATTAGTTACTGATTATTATCAGTGTATTTGTTGAGCAAAAGCTTGACATGTAAACTAGAGGTTATGAAATTGATTAAAATTCAATTTCTGTATCACTAGTCAAAAGAAAAAATTCTGATAAACCGAAATAAAATAAACTGGGAAGGATAAACGTCGCATACAGTATAAAACAAAAAGTGAAACTTATTGGTTCAAACATATGATTAAAGATTAACTTAGTTGTTTATGACAACAACTTGAGTTAATTAGAACCTTAGGTAGATTTTGGTTTGACTTAGATGTTCACAGTAACAACCTAAGTTAAACTTCAACTAAAACTTAAGTTAAACTTCAACAACAACCTAAGTTAAACTACAACAACAACTAAGATTAAGTTAATTTACTTAATAGCAACTATTTAAACCTAGATTAGTAATAAAAAAATTGAATAGAACTTAGTTTTTTTATGACAACAACTTAAGTTAAGTTAATAAATTGAATATAAATGGTAACTTATTTGTTTACAGCTTAATAACTAAAGTTAATTTAATTAAAAAGATTCATTTTAGAAACTGGATGCAACAGTGAATTAACTTACATTGAGAGTGCAATATTTACTTATACCACATCAGTGGAATAGTAAATTTACTTTCATATCTGATCAGGAGTTCTAGAATTGTTTCAATAATTCTTGAACATAGAGAAAAGACTAAATGTAACTGGGCATCTATCTTGAAAAATTGTTAACTTACTTAGTGCAATATTGTATTCAGTAAAGTTAATACATAAAAAAGTAAACTTTATACTTAAGAATACAGTGACTAGCTGTATTTTAGTATACATTACTTGTAGTGAAAACTAACGGAGGAATGTGAATAGTTTGTGAATATAAATAAAGCGTGCAATAGTATAATGCACATTTGGTGGATTGAAAAGAATAGAATTTAAGTGCAGGTGGTTTATTATATGTTGATACTTTTGAGAAGTCAAAGAGTATAAAAGACACTCGAAGTGAAATACGTGTGTAAAAAGTGAAGATTTTAAATAATGATTTGGACATTGAAGTTGGTGATAGTGTGTAAATTATTGATAATTAAGTGTCACGGTGAAATGGTGTAATTATAGTATTCGAAGTGTTGTAAAATAGTGAAGTGTTGTGAAACAGTAATTAAGTTATTACATACAAGTGTTGTAGAATAGTGAAATCAGTGTAATTGACTGGTCCTTTGAAGGTGTTGGGGAAAAATAGTCTTGTGAGATTAGTACTAAAATAGTACAAGAATAACTTTGATATAGTGTAAGGACTTAGTGCTGTGATATAGTGCAAGGACGAAGTACTGCAATATAGTGCAAGATTAGCTTAGTGTAAAACTGTTGTGAAGTGACACTATATAGTGCACTTAGTAATAAGTATTAGTGTATTAAGACAATAGGTGCAACTGTACAAGTGAATTTGAAAGTGAATGATTAAGAGCAATATTGGATTAAAAAAAGGGATTCGAGCTTAAATCAAAATGGATTCACTTGAAGGATTAGAAGCATCAAGGGGAGAAAAGAAAGAAGAGATGAGTATCTCACTGAAAGAAAAGACGCTCTTAGAAGCCTTTAGAGCTTTACATATGGAACCAGATATAGAGAGACCAGAAGACTTAATAAAAGTATTGAAAGATATGGAGAAAAAGATGGACCATAAGGAAGGATAAGAAAAAAAGGAAGAAACAGCATCTACATTTTTATTAACAAGAAGGAAATTTACTGCCAGTCCTTTAATGGCACAAACTGGCGGAAAGAAAAGTGTCCAGCAATGCACTACTGACGGTACACCAGTTATGCCAAGTACTGCATTTACAGTTGATGAGCCAGTAGTACGGCCAAAGGCTCCTGGACAATATCATTTTCCAAAACTTTCAAACTTTTATGGAGAGTAGAATAAAGGAGAAGTTAAATGGGAAACATTTAAAATTGAGATAGAGTCTTTGATAGCAGACAAGATATTTACAAATGAGCAGATACTGTTAGGTATAGGGAGAGCTGTCAAGGGTACGGCAGCAGATATTGTACGGAGATTAGGAACAGGGGTGACTGTCAGAGAAATTGTTCAAAAATTCAACAGTACTTACGGGGACATAGAAAGTAAGCAAACCATTCTTAGAAAACTGTGTGCCTGTACACAGGGTACAGACAGTGTAAATACATTTGCAACTAAGCTTTAAGAATTATATACAAAGGCAGTACAACTGGGAGCAATAAAAAAGGATGACCGTCTTCTTCATGAAGCATTGTACCAAGTACTGAATACTGAATTGAGGGATATTGCGCAGTACAAAAATGAGACTAATCTAGATTATGACCGCTTTAAGATAGAACTCAGAAAACTTGAAGCTGACATTAAGTCATCAGATACAAAGACAAAGACCTGCCATTCTGGACAGCAGTTAAAGGAAAATAAGGAAAAAAAGAGTGAAATGGAGGAATTGAAGGAAATAGTCATGGAACTTAGCAATAACATGGATAGACTGCAGAAGGAGAAGGAGTTTGAAAAGACTGAGAGGCAGCAGCAGCAGCAACAACAACACAAGAGGTATTATGGAGGTCAACAACAAGAGGGGCGTGGCTATATTGGTAGAAGATGGTTAGAAGGGAGTAATAGAGGAAATGGTTTAAATCGAGGTAGAGGACGTGGAACATACAAACCTCAAAGGCCAATAGCAAGAAATACATTCAGAGGACCGTGCTACATTTACACTGAGAGAGGACATATGGCCAGAGACTGCCCAAACAAATTCTCAGAAAATAAAAAGGATTTAAATTGATAAGTGCGCTTGTTGGGGGATCATACAAGAGCACTGATCAAAAAGATCCCAATTTAGTTGGAGATACAAATGAAGCAGATATTATGGTTAAGCTACTGCCCTACTTGATACAGGAAGTTGCGTCAGCGTAATATCTCAGACATTCTATGAAAACTACCTACAGACACAGCAGAAATTCAACCAATTAAAGGCATTCTCAACACTGAATGTGCCGATGGCCAGGCATTGCCATACCTAGGATTTATCAAAATAGAGCCGACAATAACTAAAGGACTTCCAAGCACAAACCAATACCATGTGTACTTCTAGTGGTACCAGATACTAAATACTCTTCCAGAACTCCAGTTATATTGGGTACAAACATATTGTAGGTATTACTGTAGAATGCAAGAACAACTTTGGAAATCAATTCTTGCAGAAAACAGACTGCATATACCTTGGTACCTTTGCTTCAGAACTATGGTTGTTAGAGATAGAACTTTACATCAGAATAAGAATAGAATAGCCATTTTAAGAAGTGCTATGACTCAGAAGGTTATTTTGAAACCTTATAACCGTGGATATCAAAGCATACTTAGACAAAGAACTTGATCATCCAGCCACGACTGCTCTCATTCAACCATCAGAAGATGCTTCTATGCCAAGTTCTATTGACATAACACCAGAAGTCATCAAGTATGAATATGGAAAAACAATTACATTACAGTTACAATGTCTAACTTGACATAATCGACGCATACCCCCCCCCCCCCCCCCCCCGCCCAATATGATAAATGAAGTGCGACAACACTTACAACAACTCTTAGCGTGCGGCATAATAAGACCCTCCAAATCTCCATTGGCTTCCAATATAGTACTCGTGCGCAAGAAGAATGGAAAGTTAACACTCTGTGTTGATTACAGGATGTTGAATGAAAGAACAGTCAAAGATTCTTATGCTTTGCCTCGAATAGAGGAAGTATTTGACTGTCTACATGGATCTAAGTACATC
Organism: Cyclina sinensis; assembly: GCA_012932295.1. Taxonomy (NCBI): domain Eukaryota; kingdom Metazoa; phylum Mollusca; class Bivalvia; order Venerida; family Veneridae; genus Cyclina; species Cyclina sinensis. Next base: position 5,803,685 of record JAAONU010000019.1, read on the forward strand.
TCTAGATTTCATGGGTACCAGCAAGTAGATTTAAAGAAGACCATAAACCTAGAACATCTTTCACTGTGGGCCCTCTCGGTTTCTGGGAATACAATAAAATGCCATTTCGACTTACTAACAGTCCTGCAACGTACCATAGTCTTATTGAGGAGTGTCTTGGTGATTTGAATATGCGCATATACGTCAACTATCTTGATGACCTCATCATATTTAGTAGCACATTTGAGGAACATCTTGAGCGGATAGATTTAGTTTTCACGCGATTGAAGGAATGCGCTCTTAAACTAGCTGCGTAAAAATGTTTCTTCTTTAAAAACAGACTTAGCTTTCTAGGACATGTAGTCAGCGAGGAGGGAATAGAAACAGACCCAGCTAAAATAGAGAAAATCAGAAACTTGCGAACTCCAAAAACGCCCAATGAACTTCATTCTTTTTTAGCATTCGCTGGATACTACAGGCGGTTCATAAAAGACTTCAGCAAAATAACTAAACCATTATCTGAACTGATCCCACATCCTACTGGAAAGAAACGATCTAGGAAAGAAGTAAAAGAATGGTCGTGGACAGAAAAAAAACAGGACATTTTTGAGGAAATGTAACAGAAATTAACCACAACACCCATATTAGCATACCCTGAATTTCAGAAACCCTTTGAACTCCATACAGATGCTTCTTCTCAGGGACTTGGAGCTGTCCTTTATCAAAGAGAGTTATCGCATATGCAAGTAGAGCACTGTCGAAATTTGAAAAAAATTCAGCATACAAGTTGGAATTCTTAGCGTTGAAGTGGGCTGTCATTGAAAAATTTTCAGATTATCTGACAAACAGTAATTTTATTGTTCTAACAGATAACAACCCTCTAACCTATGTTTTAACGTCAGCCAAATTGGATGTAACAGGACAGAGATGGTCGGCTGCTCTCGGGGAATATGACTTCGATATATATTATAGGTCAAAAACACAGACGCATATGCAATGAGACGATACCCACATGACACAGAGACAACAGAAAGAGATGCCGTCAAGATAGAAGACAACATTGTGAAAGCTATTTGTAGCTCCTTAGTTACTCCATACTTTGAAACTTTCCAACAATAAACATCAACATAGTAGAAGCAACAGAAAATCCAGGACAACCTATGGCACAGCTTGAAATGCGAGAAAACAGGAGAAAACAGAGAGAGGATCCAATAAAATACTTAGGGACAAAAGTCTTGTCGGGTATTTGTTTCCATAATATCTTTTAAACGCGTGGAGATACAACCGTGAAAAATTTCCTACTTTATATCGCCTGTATTTTAAAGTTTGAGTGTCATCAGCCCTTTAACAATGGAGATTCACCACCAACCACATTTTTCACGTGCACCCTCATGTAAACAGTATTGTGAACAATTTGATAACATGATTTACCTTATCCTCCTGTCTTACGACCTCGCAATCGAAAGACAGCAGAATCTTTGGTGTAAACTTTTATTTCGTTGATCAAATGAAACTTTCAAATGAGCAGCGTGCGCGCAAAGAGGGCCAACTTGAGGCTGGTGCAACGGCTGCGCATGTTGCCTGTCAATTCGGGGTTAATGAGAAAATCATTCGTCGACCACGTTCAAAATTTGCAACCCACGGCACCGTGGCAAATCTTCCACGTTCCGCGAGAAACGACGCTACGTCAGGATAGACATATTCAACTTACCCATTTACGTAATCGTTTTTCCGCTCCAAATGACACGGCACGAATCACGCCTGGTCGTAATAAGCCTCGCATAAGTGCCATGACGGTACGTCGACGTCTCAAGGCAGTCGGTACACGTTGCTGTCGGCCCTATCGTGGAGCAAGATTGACTCGCGATCACAGGCGTCGACGGGTAGCATGGGCGTTACGTCATCAAAGATGGGCCATAAATCGATGACAAACCGTTCTGTTTAATGATGAATGTAAATTTAACGTTGATTCCAGCGACCGACGTGTCAGCATGCTCTGGTGAGAGTTTTGCTGACGCATGTGTCATTGAAACTGACCGCTGGGGTAGGGGAAGTGTCATGGTTTGGGCAGGGTTTACACGGGATCATAAAACCCAACTTGTGTTTCTTGAATACGGTCGCGGTCGTGGCTTAACCGCACAATGATACAAAGATAAGGTGTTGCATCCATTTGTTATCCCATTCCTTGCTGCTCATCCAGGTACTGTTTTTCAACAGGACAACGCCCGGCCCCATGCTGCACGGCGCACTCAAAACTTCCTGGCTGCCAACAATGTCCAAACTTTACCATGGCCGTCGTTATCGCCTGACATGAACCCAATTGAACACGTTTGGGATTACATGAAACGGAAGATTTGGGCACGGAACGTGTACAACGTCGATCAGTTACGTAACGCCATTGCACAGGAATGGGACCAACTTCCGGCTAGATTCCTACACAGACTGGTAGCGTCAATGCGAAGAAGTTGCACGGCACTTATTCAGGTTAATTGGGTCACACACGCTATTAAAAGGTTAAGACATACTCAAAGCAAACATTTGTGACTTGCAAATTCTCAATGCCAATTTTCAACACATTATGGTATCACCAGTAATTGCTCATACTCTAAAATTCTTTTTCTCATGCGATGCATATTGATGTCCTCTTTCCATCGATACCAGATTTATGAGTGTGCAATAAAAAACAGTAAGCTAGTTTGTGTAGACCGGACAAGACTTTTGTCCATTAGTATAGATAAATGGAGGAAAGCCGTCATAGATCAAGCACTACCCGAAAAAAGTCTCTCAAAGGATGATCTTGTACTTAAAAGAAATTTCAGACATCTTAAAATAAAAAGAGGAATATTATTCAGAGAAATAGAACAGGATGATAGAAAACTAGAACAATTGGTTATACCAGACTGCTTTAAGTAGGATATACTTAGAGGCCTACACAATGATATCGGTTACCCAGGAAATGAGAGAACTCTTAGACTTGTGAGAGAACGGTTCTTTTGGCCAGGAATGGCATCAGAGATAGAAAAATGGGTGTCTACTTGCGACAGAAGCTTAAGGCAAAAAACACACACTAGCTCCAGAGCTCCACTAGTTAACGTACACAATACTTACCCCCTAGAGCTAGTTTGCTTCGACTTTCTGTCTTTAGAAACATCTAAATGAGGCATTGGCAATATATTAGTGGTAACAGACCATTTTACCAAATTCGCCATGCTCATCCCCACAAAAAATCAAACTGCCAAGACTACAGCAGACACATTTTACAACAATTTCATTTTGCATTATGGCATCCCAACCCGTCTGCACTCTGACCAAGGGGCAAACTTTGAGTCGGACATTATCAAAGAACTATGTGTACTAACCAACATGAAGAAGTCACATACATCTGTTTATCACCCTCAAGGTAATTCAGGCCGGAGAGGTTCAACAGGACATTACTAGATATGCTAGGGACTTTACAAAATTTACAAAAGTCGGACTGGAAAAAGTATGTAAATCCTCTTGTATTTGCTTACAATTGCACACCACATGATTCAACTGGAGTATCCCAATACGAACTCATGTTCGGAAGAAGCCCAAGATTACCAATTGATATTATGTTCCAAAATGCAAGAGAAGAAAACTCAAGTAATAGAACAACAAGACAATACATTGATTATTTTAAGGAAAGAATCGAAACAACAAAGGAAATAGTTAAAAATCATACCAACAAAGGTAAAGACAAGCAAAAGAAACAGTACGACAAGAAAATCAAAGGAGCAAACATTGAGTTAGGAGACAAAATTTTAGTAAGGATTTTGGCTCATAGATAAGGCAAACATGAACTTGCAGATAGATATGAAGAGGATATTTACAGAGTGATTGATCAGCCTTTCAGGTGAAATCATCAAGCGGTACAGTCAAAACTTTACACAGAAATCACTTGCATCCAGTAAACTACTTGGATGACGATGATAATAGTGCTGAAGAGATGAAGAGGTATAGAAGAGACGGAACAAAAATAAGATTGAATTTCAGGAGAGCGACGTCACTAGTGAGTCCGATAATGATGTTGGGAATTATCTTATCCCAGAGACAAGAGACAATGGGGACGCCCATAAATCCAACATGGAATTATCGAAAGCTAAAGATGGGGAGGAGTTGAGAGTTGTAGTGGTTACAAAAAGTGAGGAGGAAAATACGGAATCAACAGGAGTCTGTATGGAAAGAGATAGAGATGTAAACCAGATTGTAGAGTCAGGGGAGACTCAGAATGGACAGGCAAATCAAACTTTTCAAAGGAATATAGGTAATGGGACTAGAAAAGGCACATAACAGCAAACGGAAGAAAAACGAATGAATTCACTTGAGAAAGAAAAAAAATTGGTATAGAATCAGAACCTGTAAGAATCTTGCAAGAGAACAGCAGGAGACATTTTCCAGATAGGCAAGGGGAACCAATGATAAATGAAACAGACACAGATCGAGAAGATACAGAGGTTAAAAGAGACACAATGGTGGAGGACACAAGGGCACAGACACTGCAGAAAGAAATAAGAGGAGCTTCAAATAGAAACCGAAGATTGCCAAGAGTCCTACCGCCAAACCCTCCGAGAAGATCAGATAGAGTAAGGAAGCCACTGATTCAAGATTTCGAGCTCTAGAAACCCTAGTTGGTTCTAGAGTCCTATAAAACATGGACTTAGACACAGCAAGGAGATTAGTAATGTCACTTATGTCTTATTTTTTTAAACCTGTTTTAAAAATATAATGTATAACCTCTATAAATGAAAAATACTTTGAATTGTCCATTTTTTTTTTAATGCGAAGATTATTAACAGCTTTTTCTGCGTAGCAGAGACACTGTTATTTGAGAAGGGGAAGAGAAGGTTGAAATCGAGGCAAGTATATTCATTACAGAGAAGAAAATATGATTTCTATATAATAGTATTTATATTGTGTTTGTAGATAGTAGTTTATCCATGGTTAACATAGTTAGTAGTCGGTAGATAGTAGTTTATCCATGGTTAGCATGGATAGGAACTAAGTAGGGTATATTGATTAACTTTGACGTGACAATGACGGGACGTCATTTAAGAAGAGGCGGAAATGTGTGACCGAGTGGTATTTTCTGTATGTGATTCTCTCTACAAGAAAGACAACTCTGTCAGCCTTATTTGATTTTATTTTGTAGATTTTGTAAATTGTTTCCCTTTGGCCTTTCATGCTATATCCATTCAGCTGTGACATTTCCCGCCAAGGTTAGGGTCAAATTATTAATTACTGAAAACATCCTGGACACAAGCCTGCTAGTCTGCTAGTCTGCTGAAGTTACTCTGCTAGTCTGCTGAAGCTAGTCTGCTAGTCTGCTGGAGTTAGTCTGCTAGTCTGCTGAAGTTAGTCTGCTAGTCTGCTGAAGTTAGTCTGCTAGTCTGCTAACTTCACAGAGACACAAGAAGCATGTTATATAAAGTTGTTTCATATTGTGATGCAGAGCCTGAAAATGTTCCAGTAAAACATTTGTTTAAAATTATTAACTCTTAAATCTAATTGTTGTCATGAAGGCCTATAATATAATGTAAGCTATATGTTTTTTTAAAAAAACCAGCAATATGTAACCGAGTTGTATTTTCTGTATGTGATTCTCTCAACAAAAAAGACAACTCTGTCAGACTTATTTGATTTTATTTGTGGATTTTGTAAATTGTTTCCCTTTGGCCTTTCATGCTATATCCATTCAGCTGTGACATTTCCCGCCAAGGTTAGGGTCACCTGGTGTCATGTATTGTGCTATCAGTGTGGTCAGTATTTTTCTCAGTAAAGAGGTGTTGTTGTGCAGCACCTTGAAACCATTCTGTCTAAGGAGGTTTTGGGAATTCTTCAGTGGTATGTTTTATTTTAGTTTTTCCTATGTCAGTTTTATCAAGCATTCTTTTATTAAAGTTATCTATAAAAAACTGTCTAATTGAAAAAACGTATAATTCTTGAGTAAATGATTGGTTTCAAGATGGCAGCATATTTACTAATCGTGCAGTAATCCTCAGATATCACTGTACCTTTCTTTTATTCACTGATGTTTGAGCATTACAGCCACTAACATCACAGTGAGAGTCTGGGAGGTTGTGTAAGAGAAGCCTGTTCCACAATTGGTATGTTTTATTGAACATGTTTATGATTGTGTAACTTATTAAACTACATAATTATGATGTAAAGTTATGTTCTTATACTATGTATATTGTTTTATTTAATGTGTGACGTGGCCACTAGATGTAGGTAAAGAATATATCGTTTAGTGTTCGAAGGAAGTAGATGGACTATTCATAAAGAGTAGAAAACTATTCTTTGTATTGTATTTACTATTGTATTATATTGTAATGTATATTTCATGTACACCATGATATTTAGATGTTATTAACATTTCTATTTTCAGGGGTTTATTCTTATCACAGTTGTGCATTCCCACATTTTGATTTGTGGACAAGGACTACATCTGTTGTCTTTAAATTATTACGAAATGCCTTACACAATCATAATTGTTAAAAGAACTTTAAAGAACCCAACTCGTAGATTTTTTTGTTATCTCAGTAAAAATCTAGACTTAGCCAGCCTGGTTACAAATATACAGTCAATTTAGAACAATTTTAGTCGGTATGTTTTTCCTGATCTGTTATTTTCCTTTGTTAAATTTCAGTTTTGTTACAGTTACTTCTTCCTCGTGGTTTGGATCAGCAGCTTCAAAGCCATCCATTATGTAAGATAGGTAGCTGAAGTCCATGTCTGATACAAATGTAAAGGCATTAAAATGACAGTTTTCCATGACATCATTCAAAAATAGTTTGTTAGCATTTGCTAGGCTGATTTACATTTTTTTTATGTTTGATAATGTCTGAAGTTTGTAGTGAAAAAAACAACAAAATAATTTTATTTAAAAGGATATTTTTTTTGAAATTATCTTTTATTTCCGATATATATTTACACACACCAGCATTTATAGAAAAAACATGAAAACAATACTTGTTAGAATCTATCAGTATTTCATAACACTTAATATTAAGTTACTAAAGATGCATATGGTCTATATTTTACATTGTTTTTGTATTTTTTGGACTATTAGTTTATAAAAATATACATGTATATAATTTAACACTTTAGATCGACCATATGCACCTTTACTTATATTTCAATAAGTCTTAATTATCAGGCAAGGGGCTAATAGTATTGCAAATTAATGCAATGAAATACATATATCCCCCACATATATACACATACACACATACATTATAAAGTCACTGAGTGCACAATAAATAAAGCTTAATATTTCATAAGAGGGATGTTCATTATCAAATTCATGATGTTTATTCTAGCTGTATAAAATATATGGGATATTTAAGAGCGTAGAAACATTAGACAAGGTTTGGTGTAAACCACTAGGCTTTTATCTCAAATTAAAAAGTTAGAACCGTAATTTATTTTACATTGAATCTACATGTTAGTGACCCCCACCCCCCTTCCCAAGTGGTGGCATGACTGCAGAGATATAGGTCTGTAGAGTGACAGGAAAGCATCATTTTAAAGCTGATCCTCAATGACATACTTGAAGCACAAGGAGGAAGAAATAAATTTTCATTAAAACTCTGTTCCATATTTATTAAAAGAATATATTTTTACCATACTTTTTCAAATTTTCCAAAAGTTTGGTTCTGTTTTGCTGTATACTTTTCAATTTTATAATTAAAACATAGTTGTTGTTTGAAACTTACCAGAGCAGGCATTAATTGTTTTATTCTGCAATAATATATATAATGTTTTGCATATAGAATGATTTTGTTTATAACTTTATCATACTTATTATTGCCAAGGAGAATATCCGAGATACTCCAGTTTTCAAAGTTAACATTACATCTGTCTCTAATATATACTTGTAATTGAAGCCAAAAATATTCAGATACTTCACATTGTTATAATAAGTGAGTAAGTGTTTCTTTTTCATTCTGGCAAAAGGTGCAAGTATCATTTTCAATAATATCCTTTTTTTCAACAAATAATTTGTCGCAAGTAATCTATGAGTTAATCTGTACTGAAACCAATTAATGTTGGGTCCTTTGTTAACTTATGTGGAAATTCATATATTGAGATTCTCTGAAAAAAAATCTGCAACTACTGCACCCGCCAAATCATTTCTCCATTTCAATAAAGAGTTTGGATATTGTCCTGTTCCATTCATTGATCTGTAAATAAATTTGCATCCTTCCTTATCATGCAGAATAATACTGAGAGCCTGAGGAATGTGTACATTATATTTGTATTATTTTGGTAAATATCTAATATGTTCTCTTTCTAAAAAGTTATTTAAAACTGTAATGATACCCCTGTATTCTAAAAAAATTACTTCTAACATTGAAAGTTTCACAAAACTCATTATATGTATAAAATTCACCCTGTTGGTTAAGTAGATCTCCTAAGAATAAGATTCCCTTACTACTCCATCTATTAAATGAATAATGGAATTTCCTATTTTTATACCTGGATTATACCATAGATTGATAGAATAAAAATCTTTAAATGCTTTTGGTTTCAAATGTAAACAGAGGTTCATATAACAGTAGAGTACATCCTTCCAGAAAGGATTTATATCTAAATGCAGTTTAGCTTTAATAAAGTCTGTTCCATTCTTATAAATTATTATAAAAAAGGAAAGTTCTCTCAACTAATTGGCTATATTTATTATCTGAATAAATAATGCGTCTTAACCAAGAAACTTTAAGACTATACAGAAAACACTTCAACTCTACCATTTTAAGTCCACCAAATTTATAGTCTTGTGTTATAATTGATCTTTTAACCTTGTATTTGTCTTCATTCCAAAGAAATTTATAAAATAGATTTTGAATTATGTTGATTTTTTCAAGTGGTGGGTTGGGAATACTTAAAATAAGATGATTTAATTTAGCCAGAGCTAGAGATTTAATAACTACCAATTTACCTACGGGGAGATCATTCTTTTAGACCAGTTAGAAAACAAATTTTTAATTTCTTGAATTTTTGAATCATAGTTTAACTCTACAATTTGTTCAAGTTCTGTTGAAAATTTTACTCCTAACACAGTAAAGACTTCCGCGTTCCAATCTAAGTTATACTCTGGGCATAAAATAATGTTACTATTTTTGTTTGAGCCAAACCACACTACTTTAGTTTTTTCTATGTAAATTTTCAGGCCTGATAGTTTTGCATAAAATTTTGACACTTTCATTGTGTTCCTAAGTGACTTTTCTGTGCCATCTAGAAATATACTAGTGTCATCTGCATACTGAGAAAACTTATACTCGTTTTCATTTATCTTTATGCCTTTAATGTCCTGATTTTTTCTGATTAATAGTGATAGTATTTCTGCACAAAGGATAAACAGGCAAGGTGACAGGGCATCGCCTTGACGACAACCTCGTTGAGGTTTAAACCATTCTGACATATGTCCATTCACAATGACACACGATTCTGTATTAGTATAAAAAACCTTAATCTATGTTCTTATTAAAGAACCAAAATTGAACAATTCTAGAACTAGGTGCATTAACTTCCAGGAGACCGTATCAAAAGCGGCCGCAAAGTCAGTCAGTAACTTTAACCCTGGAATATTGAATTTTTCAGTATGAAAAAAAAAATCATATAACATTCTTACATTTGAAGCCATTAATCTACCTGGAAGAAAACCAGTTTGATCGTGGTTAAAACTTTATCTTATGAATTTTTTAATCGAAAAGCAATTGATGCAGAAGCAATTTTATAAGTGACATTCAAAAGTGAGATTGGTCTCCAGTTTTTTAACTGAAGCTTATCTTTGTTACCTTTTGGTATACACGTGATGACCCCTTGCTTTTGTGTCACTGATAGTTCACCAATTAAGTATGCATGATTTATTGATCTAACTAGAAAAACTCCAATATCTGATCAAAAAAATTTAAAAATTCTACAGTAGAACCATCATTTCCTGGACTAGTGTTATTTGACATTCGTTTTAAGGAGTTGAGCATTTCTTCATATGTTAAGACTCCTTCAATACTTTGCTTATCTTGTTCACTTAGTTTAGGAATATCATAATCACCCCTAAAAAATTCTTCTAGCGAAATGGCTGTAGTATTTATTTCTTTATATAAGTTTTCGGAGTGTCTTTTTGTTTCTATTAAACTTTCCTCTTGAGTACTTAAAATTTCACCTTTTTCATTTTTTAAAGAGTTCATTATTTTGGATACGAAATTTCTCTTTTCAAGATAACAAAAGTAACGTGTAGGTTTTTCGCCTTCAGTAATCCATTTAGCTTTGGATCTAATAAAAATACCATTCATTTTCTTTTTTCTTAATATAGAAAGTTCATTCCTTTTGCTTAATAACGGTTCATAGTCGATATTTTGTTCTTTTTCTATTTTTTCGATTTCTTTCAAAAATGTTTCTTCTTTATTTAGGTCCTGCTTTTTTATGTTTGAAGCATAGGAGATTGTTAATCCCCTTAAGTTTATCAGTAAAGTTTCAAAGAAAAGTTGATCATTAATATCAAACTTTAAATCACAAGTTGGGATATTATTTAGTTCTTTCAAATTTTGAAAATTATTTGTAGAGTATTGTTTCTTACTTTCTAAAATAACTTTTTTCACTTTTTCAATGTAAACTTCATCATGTAAGAGAGAATTGTAAAATTTCCAGTATGATCGACCCTTTTTAAATTTTCCAAATTCTAGACACATATAAATTAAGGAATGATCCGTACGATAGCCAGATAAAATTTTGAACCATCAAGTTCTGTATATAAATCATCATATTTTACAATTAAGAATAAGCAAATTCCCATTATTATCTTTTTCAATGTTAATAACTTTGCAATCAAAATTATTATTTATAAATATTGCGAGCCCACGTGATTGGGAATTGAAGTTTGAAAAATATGTTTTATATCCCCATATGGAGCGTATGAAACTTTCCTCCTTATTCGTAAAGTGTGTGTCTTGAAGCATACATATTGAGTATTTTCGACTTTTCAAAAAATTTATTACATCTCTTCGCTTTTCCCTGCCAGCCATACCTTGTACATTCATAGAAATAATAGAAACTTTATTGGTCACGGTGTCCAGTTAAAGGCACAAAAAATCACTGAAGGAAAAATTAGATTGATAATTGATTCTACTTATGCCATTTCAAAATGGATAAGTTGTTTCACACCAAAAGTATTCATACTTTTTCTGGCTTCATTGTCACTGTCATTTATTCATTTCTTCTTCAAAAGATATAACATTAAACTTAGTTCTAAAATTTCTTTTCACTTAAAATAGCATGCCTATGATCTTTGGAACAACATTTCTCAGTGTTTTAGATTTTATATAATTCTACTTGTGAACATTATGAAAATTAAAAACCTTGTATACATGTATACAAATGTAATTATACAAGATAGATTACAAGAACACAGTTTTTGAGTGCTACTAATTTTCTTGGATTTTACAGAAGAGCTTTACCAGGAATTTAGTGCTCCCACAGATAATTTTCCATTATCATCATGATTGTTAACCAATCTATGAAATTAAGTTTTCACAGATAATAGTGTTTTCATTTACCATAAAATTTCAATCCAACAGTTGTAAATGGCACCAGAATACTACAATTAACTGTAATGTACTCCTAAGATCATGTTAATATTATCGTGGAAAATGCATAAAAGTGTTCACCCCTAAATAAAAAATACCACAGTATTACTTATGAAATAATTATCTTAGGCACAAACTAGATTTGACCAGCTTGGTCTGATGCTGTCATGGTCCATAAGAGTGACACTCAAGGAAAGAATCCAGACAATGGCAGAAAAACTGATTGCTGACAACTTGAAATTGAATCCATTGATAAAGGTTACAAGTACGATCATAGGTAGCCTACTAGTCATGTGCTTTTTAGTAACATGCATTAGTAAGTGTTAATTTCTTGATTTAATAAAATAAAATTTAGAAGAGATGTAGTAAGACCTTTGCCCAGGTCAAACTGAAATTTCATATTGCTACAGTCCTGCCTGCGTAGAACTGATTTCTTGATCTGTAAAGTTTAAATACTTAACATGTTCTTTCTTAAAAGTATTTTCATAAATTGTTTGGAAAAATGTAACGTATGTTAGTCAAGTTTGAACAGCATAAGAGAAGGCAACCTACATGTGCAAATGCACCGAAATACATTTAAACAGATTTTCAAAGGATATGACTATTTGAAAGTTTCAGTATAAGAAATTCTTTTCAATTCATGTAGTATTATAAATGTAAATAAACAAAAGTTACATTCCTGTCATAAGACAGGACACTGTCAAGGACCACTGTTTCTGCCACAGTTCCTGCAAGTTGTTTGCACTTAATGGTTTCCTCAAGCTCCACAAGTGCGAGAATGATTATGGGGTGCCGTCCTTGGCAACCATGGGGAATCCGACCATTGCCTCGCAAGAGATTACAACAACGACCACGTTGAATATGTGATTCACGACCACACCATTCCGAATTGTGTATTGCGTTCACAGCCTGAAGTTTCAAAATGGAAGACTCCATCTCTTTAGCTCCATTTTCAGATAGTTCGAGAGCTCTAGTTTCTTCAAGGACTTTATAAAATGGGCAATTTTCACGAAGTGCCCTACGTCTTTCTTGAGATGATGTGCAACCTATTAGAATTTGTAAAAGGATATCATTGTATTTATTATGGAAATCTCGTGCTTGCCAGAGTACGTAAGCGAGAAGAATGTGTCAGTTGTTTTCCCAGGCTCCTGTTTGGCCTGTCTAAATTTGAAAACTTCAAAGCTAAGGTTTTGTTTTGGCGTGAAGTACTTGTTAAAAGAGAGCTACGTAGTTTATTGTCGTCTGGTATGTTCACAGTTTCTCCTTCACTGGTTATCTCCCTTGTTGCACCAATCCGCTTTTCAACATCAGAAAAAGAGTCATATATATCGTAGGTTCTTTACCGCAATAGTGTTACAATAACGCTTTTTTTTGGTTTATATATATCATCAGATATGTCAAGTGCCTGCAACATGTTTTTGAATTTATCGATCTACTTTTTTCATCTCAATCCCGCATTGTTGGGACTGTTATTTTGTCCCGATTGGACTTCGAAAGGCAGAAACATTGATAGTTGTGTAGCCATATCAAATGGTTAATATTCTCGTCGCCAGTTTGGATTTGGTGAATAAATAACATAGCTAGTGTGCAAGGTTTAAACTTTTTATTTTCTGACATTGATATAGATCGATTTCAAAACAAGGCGAGATTTGCGTTGACACAGGTACATTCGTCATATTTGAGACACCGCGTGAAAGGAAGATCATAGACTGTCCCAGATCAATATTTTGTTATTTTATAAGTTTCATCATTCTTGATTGTTAAAATGGGGAAAAAAAACTTTAAAAAGCTTTTGTTTAAAGACAAACTTGATCCAGTGGAAAAGTGCAGATATATAGAGAAAAATAAGTTTATTGAAGGTAATGATCCTCTTGTTTTGTCTGTGGTGAAGACATGGCAGAGAGAGTGCGAGGAAATCTTATCGTATTTTGACATTGTAAATTACCTAGTGTATTGGACTAGCACTTACACCTAAGAGCAGTTTAAATTTTACAAGGCGCTTGGAAGCCTACAATCAGTTTATTTGCGGCTGGGTATCGCATAGAGCTGCTTACCGTTGTACAGACGAAAAGCACGTTGTTGCAGCAAAGGTAAAAATCTGCCTTCATTTCATTTATTTTTCAAATGAACATGTATATGAAAGGTAAAAAAATCACATTTTTCCCAGGGTGACACTTAGTGTTTAGATTTGTAATCATTTGGAATGCAAACCTCATGTAGGTTTGTAACTTAAAGCCTGCTGGCAAGTTCTAACAGAAGGCAGGGATCAAGTACTGTTTCTTTTCTAAAACAACAGACTTAGATAGTAAAATTGCCTGTATGGCATATCCGTAAAAATTGTTGAATTTGAGATGTTAAACTTAGCTGATATACAAAGGTTGTATCTAGGACAAGTCCATCAACCCCATCTGTGAGTTAATTGAAAGCAGTGTGCTATCCAGAGGAAAAGTGTTTTTCCAATGCTTTTACTAAATTGAGCTATGACCACGAACAAACTGCAAACACTGAATTTGTTCGACAGCTGGAACAATTTCATGAACACTTTATAGTGGAGCAAAGTGGACTTTACATTGATCCCCGCTGACGCCATGGTATCGTGTGAGTGCTGTGGGATATGTGTGCTAGAAATCAAGTTTCCATTCTGTATGAAGGACAAAGAATTGTCAGAGAAATAAGTGAATTATTTAGTAAAAAAGATGGACGACCTAGTCCTGGGTTGCTCACTTGAAAAAACAGCTACCAAATAACTAGTGGAGTAATAATAATAATAATAATAACAACTACAACTTTATTTAATGTGGATGACATATTTGGTGTAACTACCAATTTTCAATATGGTCCACACAAGAATATGTACAATATTACAAAATGCAAACACAAAAGAAAGAATGTAAAGAGGAAACAAATGAAAATGACAATGAAATGTTGAAACTTACAAAATATGACATATTAAACATTATTTACATCTAAACAAAAATGATACACAGTAAATAGCAAACAAAATGGTAACTTGGAGTGAAGGTGGTGTAGGTGGGAGAGGTGGCGTATAAGGGATGTGTAATCAAATATAACAACAGTTTGTTTGACTCTGAATTCTATTAGATGCAGTTTATATATATATAGTAAAATACAGTTAAAACAACACATTACAGACAAATCTTGTTAGCACCTTATGTTCACATGTAGAGCATAATAACTAACCTGTCTAGTGGTCATATAACATGTTTTAACTTTGAAACATCTCAGTTACACAAACAGGCAATTGTTTAGCTTTTAACGCATTTTTTTCAAGTCGGACAATACATGATATATTACACATAACTTACTATCTACGGGATTAGTGAAGCTCATCAAAGATACTTCTCCACCTCAACACACCAGTGTCTGTTAACTGCAAGGTTAAATATTAAGAGTGAATAAATGATGAGAAAAATGAGTGGTAGTACAAACTTCACAGTCATGAAATTACTGAAACCAAGATAAAGGAATTGCAATGATACTATTCTTGCTACTTACAACAAAGCAAACAGCAACAGCAATGACGAATGCATATTAGTTTTAGGAATAATGACTTTGACCACCAAATATTAAAAACATATCTTCTCTACTCAGAACAAAGACTGAGAATACTTGCTTAGTGACTTCTTCACAAAGAAATCACATGACATTGAAAAAATACCTCTAAATCATTCACCCATGAGCCAATCAAGTAATTCCTTAGAATACTGACCAGATAACCAATCAATACAAATTTAAGGTAAAAACCAGATAAGACCAGTTTAGTTATCTCCCTTTGGAAAATCAAGAACTGGAACAAGATTGGAGAAGTCGTCTCCCTTATACTTTACCTAAAAATCAGACCCTGTTACAGATGTGTCAAACGGCAGACAGTTTAAATGCCACATTAGATATCGAAAAATAGTTTTAAACCAAGAAAGGTAAATAGTTCAAGGTAAACCAAAGTTAAATTTGAAGCCTTTATACAAACTTATAGAAAAAGGTAACATTTCAAACACATATCTTCAAGCGCAAGGAAGTAGGCTAGTTTGTCAAGGTCAGTCAGTAGGTCAAGCTCAGTCAAGGTCAAGGTTGAAGTTTGTATGCAAATCTTTCTTTTCAACACAACCCCAAAACACAAAGTGAAAATAGCCGGTCGGAAAATGTACATTTGTTTTAAATGTGTTCTTTTCTGAACTTCACGGCTTAATTGTTTTGTATTCTGCTGAAACAGATAACGTTAGAGAGATTTGAAATGCCTTGAAACAAATGTCACGGAAAGAAGCCACAAAGGTAGTTGGTCGTCTGATGGGAGGACAAAGCCAGTGTCAACTGGCAGTCGTACATGGGGTTAGCCAGAGTAACATCCAGCAGGTGTGGCAAAAGTACATGGTCACTGGTTCTGACAGTAGACGTCCTCAGACTGGAGGCCTGAAGTCGACGTCGGGCCCTGAAGATGGCACTATTGTTATAGCAAAACGTCATTGTTTTGAGTCAGCCGTGTCACTCAATTGGGACTTCCAAAACGCTTCTGGTGTGCATATTTCAACTCAGGCGTTTAGAAACCGACTTCATGCCGAAAATATACGTTCCCGCCGACCTGTTGTGCGGCCGCCGTTGACAGGAAGACGCCTGAGAAATCGATTGCTCTTAGCTTAAGACCATGTCCATTGTCAGCTTAGACACTACCGTCATGTGCTTTTCACCGACGAGTCTAAGTCTTTCGTAGAATTCAACGATGGACGTCGGATGGCGCGGCATCAACGTATAGTGTAGGAAATGAACCAGTAAATCATACTTATTTTGGGGGTCTAGTAGTCTACGTCTGGGAACAGTAACTTTTATATACCAAAATGTTCACAAGGGTTTGCAGAATACGAAATGAAATTTCGTTTCAATCCAAATGGTCGGATAATCAAGAAATCCAAGATGGCGTCCAAGATGGCCGCCAAAATAGTACAAAAACACTTATTTTCATTATTTGGCATTTTTTTCTGAGAATTTTTATGTTGTTTTGTCCGGGCATATTCATGCGATAGAAAACACATTTTTGTTGTAAAAACACTGGTTTCTTGACATTTTCATGGGATTAAAATGAAAAATATAGAAAGAATTTCATGAAAAAAGTGCAAAAAATGACATAAAAGTTAAATTTGATTCGAATTTTGCATTTCCATGGCAACAAATTTAACGCTAATTTCCATTTTGTACTTTTGTGCAAAACTACAACTTTAGCACTTTACATTGATATCAGTTTTTTTGTTTATGGACACTTCTCCTTTGCCGTGTTAGGATTTTAAATGGGTGGGGTATAATTAAATTCAAGTACAATTTACATCACTGAAATTGTGCTGATTTCTGATAATTTATTTTCCATTTTATTTGGATTTTTATGTTGTTGACTTACTTATTTTCTCTGAAATACATACAATAGAAAGTGTGATGTTAGCAAATACATCGAAATTTTGATGTTAGGAAATACATTAAATTTTGATCAGTTTTCATAGTTGCTATGGTAACATGCTATAAAATATATATACCTCTTCAATATATTGAAAAAGATGTTTATGCAACTGAACAACTGTATAGAATATGTATTATTTATAATCACCCTATTTTTTCAAATGACATTCTCAATTTACCATGGATATTACAATAAGTACTGAAAGTAATTCCCTAGATGACAGTTATATGTCAACTGGTTACTTCCCTTTGATACACTTTGCCATTTGTCGTCGTCTGTATTTTCAATGTCATCTGAGCGTGCTGAGAGAAAACAAAGGTAACAGAAGACAATACATAGCTTTACTGAAGTGTACTTGAGTCAATATTACAATTAGGTAAGTGACAATTTCAATTACTTAATAAACTTTTGTTTCTTGTAGTTTTTTTTACCACTATCGTCGTTTGAAATGTCAGGGTTCAGTGTAACATTCACTACAATATCACCAATAAATAAACAAAACAAATATGTTGCGAACTTTTCAGAATTCCATTGTATTTCTTTGAAATATGATTTTTAAACACATTATTAAGAATTTTGCATTTGAATGCTTCCACTTAAGGTGTTTCCCGTTTCAGTTTTTTTTCAAAACTGTAATAGTAGTCGGATATGCACTAATAACTGGACAAAGAAGTATTTTGCTAAATTAAGCATCTTTAAAGTCTTCATGTACAAAACCATCTAATAATTGTCATTTTATGCATTTTCAGACTGCGATTGACACTTGCAATTTCGTGTTGTTCACTTGCGACAAATCTTGTTTGCTTAAATACCCAATGTTTAAAGAGTCTGGTGCACCAAAGATGAATTATCTTCACCAAGGATGAACAACTTGCTTTTTTTAAGTTCCTTTTTAATTCAACTTGTTTATGTTTATATTTATGCCTAGGTTCTCAATTATTAATGGAAATAATAAATTGTTTAATAATTTCCATTTCTCTTGTTGGACCATAACATTTTTTGTCATCTACAAGGACAGATGCATAAATCTAAAAAGTCTGACTTTATGTCAAAACTTGAAGATCTGCTTCCTGGTAACACAGCAACGATTGAAAACGCTGATACTCGCTCATATTTGATGGCATGGCAGTAATACAATTACTACAAGTTCAGAGTGCCGAAAACACCTTTTTGGATATGGCTGCATTTTTTCTTAAATACATTCTAATGAAAGCGCGTGCGATTCCTGGAGTAAAGTATGTTCATACAGTTTTCGACAAGTACAAAAAGCTAAGCCCAAAATCAGACACCCGAAGAGATAGAGGAGATATTGCCGCGACTAATATACATATAAACAGTGACCTGCGAGTTGGAAACAATTTCTTTTTAGTGGTACAAATAAAGAACGCTTGGCAGAGTACTATACAGGGTATATTGAAGAAAAGGCTTCCTGTCATCTGAAAGCACATGAAATACTGTTTATTAATGGTGGTAATGATGAGATATGTCCGAAGGTGAATACAGATGATTGCACCGAAATATAGGCACTGAAATCAAATCAAGAAGAAGCGGACACGCTTATGGTATTGCATGCAAAATATGCGGTAGACACTGGTTCTTCTTCAATAGTATTACAGTCTCCAGATACAGATGTGTTGGTTTTATTGATACACCATCACAAGTCAATTGGTGCGAAGTACTTGTAGATGTCAACAGGTCGTGTCAATGCCCATACAGACCATCGGCGATATATTCCTGTTCACGATTTAGTACAGAGGTTAGGCGGTGAAGAAGTTAAGATTATCTTGACTGTATATTGTTTGACTGGCTGTGACACAACTTGTAGTTTCTTTGGTAAGGGAACGAAAACAGTGTTTAAGCAGATGATGCAATATCCTGGCAAATACCAACAGTTGCACAATGTAGGTGAAAGCATAAATCTCTCAAGAATACAGAAGATGGCCTGCACAAAGTTTGTTGTTAACTTGTATTCGGGACGCGATACACAGTCGTTGAATGACGTTAGATGCAAAATGGCTATGCAGTCAAAACACCCAAGAAGCTTACCGCCAACAGAAAACAGTTTCTCTGAGCATTGCTTAAGATGCCTGCTGCAACTCTGGATTTGGCGACATGCCACAACAGCTATTCATGACCTTCCACCACTTGTGAACTTTGGGTATGACATCAATGAAGAGTGTTCTATTATTCGTCCTACACAGATGACACAGTCACCAGCAGCACCAGAATTGCTTAATGACTTAACATGCGAGTGCCCCAGCTGCAACGAGACTTGCA
Organism: Cyclina sinensis; assembly: GCA_012932295.1. Lineage (NCBI taxonomy): Eukaryota > Metazoa > Mollusca > Bivalvia > Venerida > Veneridae > Cyclina > Cyclina sinensis. The sequence continues at coordinate 5,823,008 of JAAONU010000019.1, forward strand.
GTTGTTTCGCAAATCAGCAGCCCTGTACAATGGCTTGCTCTTGTACGTCAAACCTTAAAACTGACGATTTGACGTGCACTAACATTTATACGTTGTCTGCAGTTTTCAGCAATGAGGACTTCAGCTCAGATGAAGATTAGATACTAGAATGTAAGGTCAGAACGAATAAAAATGTGTAATCAGCATCTTATAAAATGTGTTTGAACATGTACAATGGATACTAATATTTACTTACCGTCTTATTATAGAAATACAATGATGTGTATTTATGATAATGTTCTGTAATTTGCTACAGTATACTTAGGATAATGATGTTGTCAAAAAACACAATACGTACTTGTTTCATAGTTATTTTCAGGTATTAAATAAAACATCTCCATATCCAAAGTATAACAAGTTAGTGTCATTATTATAATGTATATTCAACAATTTCTATATCCTTAATCTGTTAAAATCCTTCGTTGTTTTTATAAATAAGACAAATTACAAACAAATACAGGTACTCGTACTGATTTAAACTTTATAATGATATGCCAATCAAATCGTTGTTCATTTTAAAATATAATCACTGAATGTTTCTAAGTCAGTTATAGACAAGTGTGTAATGGATTGCAATTACCTTTTTTGACTAGTGTATGTTTTTACATGATATTGTTGCTAATGTTCAGGTCTAGCGTCTGAAAAATACACTTATTGAACTGAATCTGTGAATCAATGTTTAAAATGCATATATATGAATGTATGTTGGTATACATGTGTATGTAAATGGCAAACTTTGTATTTTTACTATATTTTAAGTAATTACGATATGGAACAAATAGTGATAATTTGCATATGTCTGTCAAATGATTTTGAATACGCACAAAATAAAAACATGTGTTTACAATATTAATGTAATAAATAACCAGTTGCAATACATATATTTGTTTGTTTTCCCTGTCTTTGATGCAATCTTGAATTTCTGAGTTATTCGCCCATTTTGTTTGTAACGAAACCCTAAACCCCTCCAAACAAGAAATGTTTGTAAAACATAAATGCCCCCGGCAGCACCTAATTGCTTGTGGTTGGGCCAAAGCGTTCTCTAGTTATTGATCAGAAACCGTTTAAGGATCAAGGTCCCTGTGACCTTGACCTTTAACCTAATGACCTCAAAATCAATAGGGGTCATTAACTGGTCATGACCAACCAGCATACCAAGTTTGGTGAACCTAGGTCAAAGCATTATTTAGTTATTGATCGGAAACCGTTTTTATAGTCAAGGTCTCTGTGATCTTGACCTTTGACCTAATGACCTCAAAGTCAATAGGGGTCATCTACTGGTGATGACCAACCAGTATACCAAGTTTGGTGAACCTAGGTCAAAGCGTTCTCTAGTTATTGATCGGAAACCGTTTTTAGGATGAAGGTCCCTGTGAGCTTGACCTTTGACCTAATGACCTTAAAATCAATAAGGGTCATCTACTGCTGATGACAAACCAGCATACCAAGTTTGGTGAACCTAGGTCAAAGTGTTCTCTAGTTATTGGTCGGAAACCGTTTCTACCTACAAGGTCAATTTGACCTTGACCTTTGACCCCTTGACCCAAAAATCAATAGGGGTCATCTACTGGTGATGAACAACCATCCTACCAAGTTTGAAGTTCCTAGGCCAAAGCGTTCTTTAGTTATTGGTCGGAAACCGTTTCTACCTACAAGGTCAATGTGACCTTGACCTTTGACTCCTTGACCCCAAAATCAATAGGGGTCATTTACTGGTGATGGACAATCATCCTACCAAGTTTGAAGTTCCTAGGCCTATGCATTCTTTAGTTATTGGTCGGAAACCATTTGGTCTACGGACCGACGGACCGACCGACAGACAGACAAATGCAAAGCAATATACCCCCTCTTCTTTGAAGTGGGGGCATAATTAGACTGCCCTGCTCAAAACATAAAAAAATTGAAGATGAAGTCTGATTAAAAAAAATCATTGATGTCTAAAACAAAGTTGTATTATTACATACAATCTGAGAATGAATACAAATGTAGCTTTGATTTTAAACATATCCAAATTTAAGCATATCCGAGTACTATTCCACTTTTTAAAATATTCATGCGGGACTGTAGTTAAACAAAATCTTAAACATATTTCGTTATGTACATATAATAATTATACAACAATTACACAAAGTAATAAAACTTACTTTGATTTATATTATGTAATCTTTTACAGCATCATCTTATTTTCAAACTAATGTCGTCTGCATTATTATTACAAATCGTTCTTGAAAATTATCATCAAAGAAAGTCACTAAATAACTTCACTTATTGTAATATCAATAGTCAAATAATAATGTTTGTTGAAAAATATTGTGATTATGAACTATACATATTTTGTAAAGTTGTAGAAATATTTTGATTTTCTCTCAACAAAAGAGTTATATTTTTATAACATGTTACCATGGCAACCATGAAAACTGATCGAAATTTCAATGTATTTGCTAACATCACACTTTCTATTGTATGTACTTTAGAGAAAACATTAAGCCAACAGGGTGAAAAAGCAATAAACTGGAAAATAAATTATCAAAAGTAAACCAAATTTTAACGATGTAAATATTACAGGAATATAACTTACCCCACCCGTTTTTAAATCATAATAAGCCAAAGGAGAAGTGTCCATAAACAATAAAAAAGGTATCAATATAAAAAGCTGAAGTTGTAGTTCAGCACAAAAGTACAAAATAGAAATTAGCATTACATTTGTTGTCATGGAAATGCAAAAATCGAATCAAACTTAATTTTTATGTCTTTTTTGCACTTTTTTCAAGAAATTCTTTCAAAATATTTTATATTTTTCTCTTAAACTTGACCTAAAACAAATTTATTTTCAACAAATATGTATTTCCTATCATATGTATATGTCTGGACAAAAAACAATATAGAAATTCTTGAAAAAAACTGCCAAATAATGACAATAAGTGTTTTTGCACAATTTTGGCGGCCATCTTGGACGCCATCTTGGATTTCTTGATAATCCGACCGTTTGGGTTGAAACGAAATTTCGTTTCGTATTCTGCAGACCCTTGCAAACATTTTGGTATATAAAAGTTACTGTTCCCAGACGTAGACCGGTAGGGTCCTTCTAACAGGTCTTAGTTTCCTACACTAGTAACGAACGTTACCGCGACTGCTGTGTAACGGAACGTGACCAGTTTGGCGGAGGATCCGTACTTGTACGGGGCGGCTTTTCAAATGACGGACGCACCGACCTTCACGTCATTATTTACGGTACGGTTAACGCTCAACGTTACATCAACAAGATCCTCATGCCTCATATTATTCTTTACGCAGGTGCCATTGGTAAAGATTTCATTTTAGTGCACGATGATGCTACCGCACACTGTGCCAGAGCGGTTTCTCAGTTCCTTAATGAGCAGGGATGTGATCGTATGGACTTGTCTTTAAATCACCGGACATGAATCCGTTGGAGCATGCAAGGGATATGCTTCAGCGCCGTGTTTCTGCTCGATCAAGGGAACCATCAACTAGACAAGAACTTGCCGCCGGCATAGTCGAGAAGTGGAACCTCATAACCCAAAGATACATTATATAAAATTGCCAGAGGCTACATTAATAAAATTTTCAAGACTCGTTTCTTATTTTTAATAACAATTTTTGTCCGCTAATCATAAAATCTGTGTTGGAAGGGTTGTTTTAAATTTATGAAAAAAGATATTGGAATGTCATATATAATCGTTAGTTATTTTGGTTTTTGGTACCCTACTGTGAATGATCAAGCAAATTTTGGATGCCGTTTCAGTTTTCACTTGACTAGCATATACCAGTTCATATCTACGGAATTTTATCTGTTATTTTGTGTCTTCTGTATATGGGGTTATGTTCTAAAACAATTCGTCCACTTGGCCTATATTATTTCCTACCCTGATATGACTGACATATTTTCGATTCACAGAACACCGAAAAAAAATTCAATAATTGCCCCAGTTAGAGATTAAATCTTGCAGTTACAGTGTAACCGATTAAAGATAAAACTATTTCACATTTGCAATCACATTGATCAAAAGATTGATATCTTTCTATTGTTTTACATTACCGTGGTTTGCACACGCTAAACAGATAGAATGATAAACATGCGTCTTCTCTATTTTTCGGAAATTGGCCTCTGAATACTTGCGTATCTAAACAATAGTATTCCCACGTCATATGTGACTGCTATACCCCCTCAGTGCTGAATTTTGTGGACTAGTGTGGCATAGACCAAGGTCTTTATTTTTTTAAAGATGAAATTCAATCGTAACTGATACTTTTTACTTGGAAGATGACAAGTTACCTTCCTTCTAAGAAAAATTTGTAAGTGATACTTTATTTCATATGAGTTCAATTGTAATTGCACTAGGGCAAAGAATACTAAATTCGGGTACAGCACTGTATAGTTAAAGTATTTAAGTATATTCTCTCTGATGATACACTACTATTGAATAGGAATACAATAAAAGATGAAGCAGGTGTTATGTTAATGTTATACATAGTCAAAAATAAAATAACCTTTTTTCTCAAAGGATAATCTCCAAAGCCATAATTGTAGCGAATTTTTTCATAAGGCTTTATGGACAAAGAAGACAATGTATGGATCTCCATTTACTTCAATAATTATTGGCGTACTCGTACTGTTAGGTGACCTGTGCTCATCATTTATAATCCGTACAATCCTGCCATCATTTTCTTTCGGAGGGCAAGTGGGGGGGGGGGGGGGGGGTCGGGCGGGGAAGCATCAATGCTGCACACAAGAGATGTCTTTGAATGTTGGTATGTAAAATGTACAGTAGTGGATTAGTTCTGCATTTCTTCACAATATGTATACAGTAAATTCTCCCTCAAATGGTCACAAAAAACTTCTCCCTAAAGTCGGTAAAAATTAAAAAAACTAGGTTGGCACCAACTGCACAAGGTGTACTTACTTTAAAGGTTTTTATGTTAAACTGTTTAAAAGTAAACCAGCAGAGTACCAATCTCAAATTTTTACACTGGCTGTTAAACAGGTAACGTTTTGTGTTAATGGTTTATGTAAATGATAGAGTGTACACTGATAATTCTTCAAAAACACTGTAAACACCCGCGGTGGCAATGCCTTTGCCAAAATGTAAAAACAATAAGAGGAAGGTTCTATTTTAGATGAAAGCCCCCCTCCACACCCCCATTCCGCCCCAAAACGGTATTATGTCAGACGAACGGACGAACGAACGGGATGGACGGACGGACAAAGCGGCAACTATATGCTCGCCATTTTGGGGAGCATAATTATCTTCAAGGGTTTTCAGGTCAAGATTTTTCTAAAAGGGAGATAATTCAAAAACAGGGCAAAATAGAGTTATGGTTCTTTGGCACTGCACTCCACCTCAATGCCCACTACCACTGTGTGCAGTTTAAACAAATTATGTCTAAGGGTTTTAAGGTTATGCCCCGGACAAAATTTTTCTAAAAGATGAGATAATTCAAAAACGGGGCAAAATAGAGTTATGGTTCTTTGGCACTGCACTCAATGCCCTCTACCACTGTGCGCAGTTTAAACAAATAATGTATAAGGGTTTTCATGCTATGCTCCGGACAAGATTTTTCTAAAATGGGAGATAATTCAAAAACAGGGCAAAATAGAGTTATGGTTCGTTGGCACTGCACTCCGCGTCAATGCCCTCTATCACTGTGTGCAGTTTAAACAAATTATATCTAGAGGTTTTCAAGTTATGCTCCGGACAAAATTATGATAGACGGACGGACGGACAAAGCGGAAACTATATGCTCGCCCTTCGGGGAGCATAAGAATAATTAAACCAAAACACCCGTTAGATATGCGCAAGTACTTGAAGTACTGATCAGTCCTGTAATATTTCATTGAAATTGCATTATTAGTATAAGAGAAGTAGTCCGGACGAACTTCAAAAATAAAAAGGGCCATAACTCTGACAAATATCGTTGAACTGGAAAATGCAAAATGCACAACTACACTTGGTAATGATCATTATTGTAAAGTTTGGATGAAATCGCAACAGTAGTTTTTGCGGAGTAGTCCGGACAAGTTTTGTGACGGACGGACAGACAAAAGACCGAGAAGTGTAGCAGGCGACAAGAAAACCCACCTGCCATAAAATTAGCCCTTAGGCCACTTCCTGTAACCAAGAAGACTTTGCATGAAACATCGTAAAGGGCTGTAGATAAGGCCGTATAGGGGCCGTTGAATAGTGAAACCCATGAATATCCTTGTCGTCAAATACGTCTGCGCAGATAGTCGCTCTGCCAAAAAATCGGATTTTTTTCCAGCACAAATATGTTGTTTTTCTTACCTATTAAGAAATGTCAAAACTAGGTGCACGCTGATGCTAATCAGGACTGGGAAATCGTTTTGCCTTCTTCTGTGAAATTAAGAGATAATATTCACTTTAAGACATTGTGTGGCCATCCTGCATACTCCTCTCATATGTCCCTTGAAAAGTACAGGAACATGCAACTGTCTCTTTTTTAACATATTCCTAGAATAAATGAGCATAAATTAGATATTGATGATATATAAAATTGATTGTAAAGAGTATCAATGAAAATGTAGTGTATAAACATTTTTCTCTCATGATCTTCGTCCAGGATTTCCAAATATGACTGTGCATAAAGACCGAGTCATTTTGGAGGTCATTTTAATTGAGGCTGTCTCTACAATTTCATGCAAATAATCATTTGTTCTAGTACATTTTGAGAATTGTGAGTACACCAACTTATATTTGTGGAGTATCAAGAAGAAAAATATTCTTATTATTGAATTCATAGGCAAGTATGGAAAAAGCTATAGTAATTGTTGCTGATGTGCATGTTTAATGTGTTTTAAAAATACCCATCTAAGCTGTCTCAGTGTCTGCCATAAAATGGGGTTAGACATGAAGGGGCGAATCTCTGGCAATTTCTGAATCTCTAGAAAAACTCTTTCTAATTGAAAGGCGCTATCACATGGAAGTGTTACCAATACTGGGTATTCAAGACATGATATGGAAGACACCTTGCTGTACCAGTTAAAGAAAAGCAAAGTGGGTAGTAAGGCTTTCAACCCAGAAACCTTTACCAATCTACGCACTAACTGCGTATAACATTGTTGATTTTGGTAGGAGACGGGTCATCAAACACATCGCCAGAAACGCTTGAAAGCAAGACTGCTTTGGAGCATCTGATATTTTCACCTGTCTATGTAATGGGAACACACTAGATGTTATTCAGGTCGGGTTTACTTGATGGTTGTATCTTAAAAAACCCGCCACTGATTGTAGCTGCTTGCATCAAAAGCCGATCCAGGATATCTGAAGAGTTGAAACATTCAACATCTCATACTTACACTTTTAACATCGCACGTTTTCATAACCGACAATACAAGGATCTGGTATCGGAGTTTATTTCCTTTATGATTTTCTGGCTTCTCATACACTATCATGCATATATGCTCGTGACTTCCTTCATTTTCCATGATTTATTTTCTTTTTTCTCTTTTCATTTTTGCTCTAATGCATTTGCATATGCTGTTTTTCCACGTCGCTGGCAAAATCAAAGGTGATAAGAATTGTGTTCCAATAACGATAAGCAGTTCATACTACAGAGCTTGCAGCGCTTTGATTTATTTTAGACCTGTAAAGTACCACCCACATAATGTTAAAATAGAAAAAAATCTTTTAGGAGTACCTTTAGAGTTCCTTGGCAAGCAAACAACTTTATATTAAATTCAACAGACTAAGAACCGCTATTAAAATGCAAGAAAGGCTTTCAAAGAACGAATGCAGCATTAATTCGATGATGTATACGGAAAGCTGTCCCCTTCTATTTTCATGCTTTTAATGTTTTCCCGTGTTTGTTTCGTAACTTTTTTTACTTGTCGGGTCAAATAAGAGACTTGTTAATTGACGACACTTACAAGTATCTAGAAAATAATATTTTCTATCAAAACTTTAAATTATCAAGAGAAGCCTATATCCTGGCTCAGACAGTGCCTTAGTTGTTGTATCTACTTTATATTGAATCAAACACAGATATTGCTTATCATATTAAGCGTAAAGAAAATGCACGCTGTCATTCTTTTCAAATCAAAATAATAAAAGATATCTGGACATTAATAGTTTAGCCTTATAACCGTCTTTTATCCTGTCAATTATATCATATCCGACCCGATAAAGGGATGCCGTATAAATTTTGCTTTATACGGCACATTATATGTGGCGGTCTACTTTTGTGTTTATAATCAGAAGGAAGTGATAAAATTGTTCTTTTAACAAACAGACACTATTTGAATAAAAATTAATGTTTCAATGTACAGATCTTACAATATAGTGATTATTTCAGGAAATAAAATTATTGAAACTTTGGAAGTATTTTTTGTATTTATGTACCCCTGGCGGATAAACCATGACATTAGCCCAATTTGAAACACTTTCAAGATAGGTTTTCAATAGTTTAGTGAATTATTTCTAAATGCCAGATATGACAGGATAAGTAGAATAACAGGTTAGTGTCTTAATTGAGAAACTGTCTCATATTAGACAATAACCTATTATTCTCTATTTGAGGTTATAAATCTATAACACTGGCTTTCGATACAATAGTTTGTATTTGATATCCCTGGATCGCGTTCCCATTGGACCGTTGACCCACCCAATTTACTGTCATTTCGTGAGAATTTATTATTTAGTTTTACGACGACTATGCACATACTTTGACGCGACATTTAAAGGTCATGTGACACGACTATAACAATTTGTCTATTCAAAATAATCATAATGTACTGATTTAAATGATTTAATTACAAAATAATGAAAATATAGCTTTTGATAAGAAAAAACGTGTTTTTGATGATCTGCTGTATCCGTTTCGACATCGGTAGTTTCCGCCGCAATTTTTGGCTGTGACGTAGATTTATTCCTACTGTACAAGGCAGAAGTGCAGAATTACACTGCTCATAACACATCCGTTTTTAAATGAAAAAGTAACACTAAACCACAAGTGCAAGAAACAGGATAAAGGCACACTTATAAAAATAACATGCAATAGCTTGTAAATTAAAAAAAATCATGTAATTACTTCTCGATTTTTATAAGTAAATTCAAACTTTGTGCCGGGAGAACGGGTTGTAATTTTACCTTAGCAGAAAATGTGATTAATAAATATTCCAATTTCTTCCATGTTGTGGTTCTAAATAGAATTATCTCCTCCGTTTTAACATGTTGCGTAACACTTCCCCACTTGTTGTTTATGTCATAAACAAATTCTTTTTCATTTCAGTGTAATAAAATTGAAGTGAAGTTAGGTGACCTAATGTGTTAACATTTGTTTCAATGGAAAGGAAATTCACACTACAGTATATTTTCACGTTGGGATATTATTTGAAAAATAATGTTATGACATGTCCATCAAGAAGAAATTTGTGTCTGCTTATAAATCGATATCCAATGAAATGTCAAAGATCCATAAAACACGCCTTATACTGTGGGATTTATGCAAAATAACCTACCCAAATGGGACATTTGTATATTCTGCATAGCTGTAAAACAAAGCAATTAACTTTTTTTTGACCCAATCAATTTGCAAAATTTTATTGCAAGTGATGGCAAATTGATTAAATTACTTTTGATCAGTCACACTTGTGAAAACACTATGTAATAGTTGCTTCTAATCTGCATGTGTAGTGATTTTTACATAAGTAGCTTCCATGCAGTTAAATACCTTAGATTTAGCAGTTAAATAATTAGAAAATGTTATAGATCTATTTAAGATGAAAATAAAAATCATTCGACTTGTAAATGTGAACAATTTTTAAAAACAAAAACAAAACAAAAAACCAATGTGTTTGTGTTATGATTTTGACACAATTTTTAGGTCTTCTCACGACATTATATGTTTTTTTTTATCATTATTGTTGATTTGTTTTCAAAAATAAATTTCTATAATGAATAAGCAAAACGGGATATGCATTAATGATGAAAAATATCATATATCTAGTCAAAAATTTCTTACTCTTACCTCAGGCTAAATATATCACAGACAAATGAGCAACACATCATTGTAAAGAGAACGTTTTTATGGAAAAAATATCTCGATTGAAGTTAGCTATTCAAGTCTTCGGAAAAAATGCATGGGATAAAAATGAGCATGTTTAAAATCTTTCTGGATCATTTACATGGAAAACATCTCTAGGTATTTTCAGTGATGTATCTTTTAATTCTATAATCCTAAATGAACTATCCTCTATGTGCGTGAAGTTAGCTGCCAGTTGCCAGTTGTCACTTCAATTGGCAACTGGCATCTAACTTCATAGTCCAGCTACCAATTCAAACTAAAATCAAATCATAACCAAAAGCCAGATGGGAAAAGATGGCGAATAGTCAACTGGCAGCCAGGTGCCGATTCAATAAGTAGCATGAATTCTGACCATTGAATGAATTGGCAACTGGCAACTGGCAGCCAGATGCCAATTCGAAAAGTATAATGAAAACTGATCATTGAGTAAATTGGCAACTTGCAACTGGTACTTAGGTGCCAGTCATGGTTTTATTCAACAACTGGACCATTGTTATCGGATTACCTTCTTTTTTCTTCTGTTGTTTAATGCAGAAAGGTTTGAACATAACACTGTCTTATTACTATCAGCAAAGACTAGAACTGTGTCGCTATTTAAATTCATTTATTGTTGATATTTGTTACCCATGTGGCCTAAGTCCCTTAAAAAGGGCAGTAATGTAAGGTTATTGATTATACCGGTAGTGCAGGCATCTTGAGAAAGAATGCAATTCAAAAGACATTCCAGGTTCTTTTACAAACCGTATAACACCGATACATGGTGTCTCATGTCTCATCCCGAAGACAACCAGAGGAGTTATTAAGAAATAAATTCATTTAATGGGTTTAACAATCTCGTTCAAAGATCAGATTTCATTCAGACTATATGACAACGATTGAATAAATGTGTTTGCGATGAATTTGTAATATAGGTCCCTATTCCAATTAGGTAACTTGCAAACGAACTCAACGGTCTCCAACACCTACATAATACTTTTTGAGCGGTTCAGTTCAGCGAACTGTATAATATAATAATCTTGGAATTCAAAGTAATTACCAAATATGGTTAAGTTAAAAGGACTTCGAAAAGATAAACAATATAAACAGGTCATTCCCTTTGTTCATTTGATATCGTCTGTATGGATCTCCATATTGTCTTAAGGATATAATAAAATGAGCTTTGGTTTCTGGTATGACTGATTCTTATTTTTGAATAATCCGGTCAGATATTTATCAGGCCGTCTCCAGGACAATGCTATTTAAACGCGTGTGTGCATATTCACGCTTGCATTCGAGTGCGAAGTAACATTCCGTTGTTTTTAATCGACTGATATACTGTTGACGAAGTCAGTGGATTCGTTTGCTACTGAAGTCAGGTATTTCTCTAAATTATTTTGTTCATTTCTTGTACAATGAAGACATATTCAGAGACAAAAAAGAAACAAATAGATAAGATGTAAATATTCAGTGTCCTTTCAAGTTGTATTGCTGTTCAAATCTTTGTAATTTTGTAGTTTCTCTTAAACTTTCTTTTACCTTTTTATTCATTTTCCTATGCTTATATTGCATTAAAGTTATTTTTCTTTCTTGGTACCAATATGCAAAAAAGTAATACACTTGACTCCATATTCAGAAAAAAACACTCACTTTTCTTGCCATAAGACGTGTAAAGCAGGCTTTAATACTAAGTAATTTTTATGTTATATTCGAATAGCGCAAACAACTGCTGTGAGTGTTAATATGATCAACAAACACTGGGGCGTTCTAAATACAGAAACCTCCTATTCCCTGCGCGTTTCCATTCAGATGTTTAACTAACTTCCCATGTATTGGTGCTATACCCTGAGTTTCAAACAAAATCAGAGGGTACCTGGGAACGTCGGTTACATGGGCAACCGGTTCAAGCAATAAATAAACACAAACAAGCGGACGGGGTGATATGGGGCGAATGATAATAAAATGGACACCTATTAGGTGTAAACAATAGCAACTACTTGGTATAAAACGAATGTAGGTTGACAATATTCTTAGTTACTACTTTGTTCTCGTAGTAAATAATTGTATGATTTCAATATTATATGCTTTGTGCGACTAATTTGAAGAAAAGATAGGACAATAACTCAAAAGACTGAGGATAAACCTTTGTTTGACAGAGAAATGATTAAAATTATGCTGCCGCCATTTTATCGTAAAATATAGAGTTTGTAATTTATGACGAATTTTTCGTATATGATACACGTGAACGTCACAAAAATACAAAATAACAAGCTAAAAATTGCACCATAACGATTTCTTATTAGCCCAGCCCTCCCGCGTTCCCTCTGGCACGGATCCCCTCCTAAGTCGAAGCCATACATACGTGCATCTATATAAATCAAAATATATATAATATCTGCAAAACTTCTACAATTGCTAGTATGAAATTCAAATGTTAACATGTCTGAACCAAAATGTCAAAGCATGCTTTTAAAACTTTAACCTATTGTTGTCAACATTTTGGTCTACACGTTTTTCATTTTCATCGACTTTGTCAAAAGTAACAGGAATTGCATTTTACTCTAAATTCAAACAATAAAACAAACTTGAAAATACGGATACATGTTTGCTTCTTTTAGAATTTCCTGATTCAGTATTTTTCGGTCTATTTCGCTTAAATTTAAATCAATGCAACTTAAGATAGACAAGGTTGAATCGCTAACAAACGCTTTACATGAACTACCCCTACCGCAATGTAAAAGTCATTTTTTTTACATTTCAACAGCATGGATTGAGCGGAAACGTTACAAAGTCAGTTGTAGGAAAAAAGGGCATTGTTGTCTTAATTAGCCGATTCTCACTGTATTTTTGTTTCGATTCATAAAAAGTCGCAGATACCACTTCATTTTATGACTGAAATGGCAGGTATAGAATATGTCATCGACATGATTTAAATATTGCAACTGTCAACTTGAAAGGAGATTTGCACAATGGATGATAACAGCTGAGTGTCTTACAAAGCGATCTTTGCCTGTGTAGAGCTTTACCTTTTCATAGCGATGCAACTTTTGTCATAAGAAAGGTGCAAAGAAAGTATTTGTAGGCAGCTTTCTGACGAATCTTGACGTTTATGACACGCTGCTCTACAAAGTGTTGCTTTACCCAATGTATGGCATTCATAGAAACTGAATACAACACAAGGGTACTTCACCTGAACTTTCTCATTAGAAAAAAAGGGTTGAATAAACGTTCATGTTAAATCAGGAAAAAATAAGTCCTTTTAAGTTGTCTGAACCTTGCAATAGAATGTCCATTTAAACAACAATTCTCCAAGGTCACATTCCAAAAAATGCTGACTCATAGACTAAGCCTACCGCTGCGCGATCACCGACGGCCAAAGCCTCAAGCTAGTGCAAACTTGAAATTCTGTTACATATAAATACCATCAAAACTTTAATAATAACCCTTCCTTGATAATAAGCCTGTCTGGAAAATAGGCCTCCATTTTCGTACAGTCAAAATTAACTTGAAAGTTACACGGCAGGAAAATAAGCTTGTAGTACCTTACTTAAGATCTGATATTGAATTGTGACTTACGATATTGATATATTACAACACAAGAAAAAAAATTAGTCTGTACCTGATATATACATTTTATTCATACTAGGTGAGGTTGTAATATTTTTCACATTTTACCTAGCGCTTGATAATAGTTTCTTTTATAATGAATTGTCATGCAATTTCCATCACTTTTTTTACATTTGGGGTAGACAAACTTGTGCAATTTAATTTTAAATATTTTAGTGTAATCTGTGCAGTTCACAACACTTTTGTTCTTTTTACAATACTGCACAATTTTTAAACATTCAACAGATACCCGGTATGTACAAACTTAAATCGCCAAAATTTATCGTGTACCGGTAAACTTATAAAACCAGTTTGACAATTTTCTCGCTAACTGAACACAATGTTTCGATAGCTATTGTAATAATCTTTACGGTTTCGGTTTGGTGTGTCATGGACGTACTATTGTGACAAATTTGTATTTATCTACTTTACAAGATAAGCTTCGTACAAAGAACGCTTCAAAACTTCATTATGAATATTAGTACAGTTGAAAGTGGTAATAATGGATTAAACACATTGTTCTCGGATAGAAATTTTGACCTGTTCACAAATGTGAAAATAGCGGTTCAGTGTTTGCAGAAGTCCTCCGGGGACGATATTGAATGCACTTGATTTTTAAACAGTCGAAAACGGCAACGTACCAGTGCAGATAGTCAAATTTGGGTTGTAATTTTTCAAGTAACTCATACGTAGGAGAATACTAAAGGCTTTCTGTTGATGATAAACTACCAGTTACGCACTCTGAGACGAGTAGCATTAGTCACAAAGAAGACCAGCGTTGGATTTACAAAACAACGTTGACGGGTTAGACAAGCAAGTGAATGATCACATGGCTGGACTGACTTTACTAGAGTTTAAATCTATCCGTAAGACGACGAAATAACCTTATATTTGGGGGAATATCTGAAGAGAAAAATGAAAACTGTTTTCTGACAATATCAAAATTTTTGAAAGATAAACTAGATCTTGAATTCTGTCCATTTATATCTAGAGCCATAGGCAAGGGCGCCTTAAGCATGGATCTGTCAGACCGATCATTGTCAATTTTGTTGATTCAAGATGCAGCTATAAGGTCATGTCGCTTGCAAACAAACTAAACAACACAAATTGTAACATAAACAGTGATTTCCTCAAAGATATTACTGATGCTAAGTGAGATTTATGGCTAGGTTTTAAACAGCTTTAGGTCCCAGTTAGGAACGACCATCCTCGCCTAGCGAGTTTCCGGTCCGGAACCGGTCACCCTCGGGTTTTGATATCCCGATCTTCAACCACGCCCAATAATTGATTATTTTTGTCACTAACTCACTCACAGAACAAAACTACTTGCAAACGCAAAAAATATTTGGAACTATTTTTTATGCGTTTTCAGACATGTGAAACTCATAACAACCAAATTTCCAATACATAATATTCATCATGGCGGACACAGGTTTCGTTTTACCGATTCAAGTAAAAATAGTTTAAAAATAAAAGTATCATATAGGTATAAACATCAGACATGAGTAAAGTTGATGTTTTAAAGTGATTTAAATGCAAATTATTCAGAGAACAAGTGATTTTAAGTGTAAACACAGATAAATTTGAAATGTCAACGCTCAAAATTGACTGAAATAATACAAAAAGTAGTTTGCATTCTAAAGCCATTCGAGGTAAACCAGTTTTAGATATGATTTTCCACCACGGCTTTTTCAAGTAAAATTTTCGGATTTTTCTGTCTAGTAAGTGAGAAAAAATATTGCGTTTACTTGAAAAAAATGAAACTTCCAAATGAGCAACTTGCGCGCGTTATTGAGGCTGGGGCAATAGCCACACATGTAGCTCATCAGTTTGGGGTAAATGAGAAAACTGTTCGGCGATTACATAAAACATTTGCAACGCACGGCACCGTTGCAGATATTACACGTGCCGGACGGCCGCGTGAAACGACTTTATGTCAGGAGCGGCACATTCTCCTCACGCATTAACGTAATCGGTTGGTCGTAATCGATCTCTTTTTAGTGCCCAAACCATGCAGCGACGTCTAAAATCAGCCGGCTTACGTTACCGACGGTCGTATCGTGGAGTTAGATTAACCCCTTATCACAGGCGTTTGCGGGTGTAAAGGGCGTTGCCTCGTAGATGGCAGCTTAATCAATGGCGTACTGTTTTTCGATTAGTATAAATTCAACGTTGATTCCAGCGACCGACGTCAGCATGTCTGCCGACGCTCTGGAGACAGGTTTATTGACGCCTGTGTTGTTGAAACTAACCGCTGGGTAAACAAAACGTTATGGTTTGGGCATGGTTTACCCAGAACCATAAAACTCCCCTCGTGTTCCTTCAATATAGACGAGGACGTGGTCGCGGTCTAACTGCTAACGTTACGTTTGTCAGGTATCGCAGACGATTGTCCTGCCGTTTATTCTGCCAATCCAGGTACTGTCTTACAGCAGGAAAACGCCCGTCCCCATACTGCAAGGCTGACGAAAAACATTTAAGTGAAAAGGTTCAAACGTTACCATGGTCTGCGTTATCGCCGGATATGAACCCGATCGATCACGTGTTGGATAACATGAAACGCAAGATCAGGTCACAAAACGTGTGTACAATGTTCAACAATTACGACAGGCCATTACTGACGAATGGGACCAACTTCCGCCAAGTTTTTCCAAAGACTAGTCGTCTCAATGCGTCGAAGGTGCACGAACTCATTCGTTCGATGGGGGACACATTCATTACTGATGTTGCCTGACCTAAGTTAACCAATACCTCGCGCAATCGGTAAATTTACTGTTTACGAATTTACAAAGTAATTGTACCGGAAGTACAGCGGCTAATTCCATAAAAGTATTGCCATTGAATGCGTTATAATGTCGCCTTTCCAACGATATCAATTTTATTAACGTGCGATTATTAACAAATAAAAATATTACATTTTTTAGACTGGCCAAGACTTTTAGCCGTAGATATATATACCACCTGAAAATACTCGCTTCTTCAATGATAATCAATTTTCAAAGTCTGAAAATGAAATAGCCCAGAGATGCTGTCTTCTCATAAAAAAAATTTATTTAGCAGGTGATACAAATTGTAAAACAGGCACTATGAGGGACTTTATTTACACAGACGGTAGAGTTTTAAAGACAATAATATAGGTATTTTTTATGTTTAAAGGTATATCTGTTCATGACTATGCACTGCTGATTTTTTGAATTTGTTCATTATTTTACAGTTATTAAAACGGATTCCTGGCGGCTACAGTGTACTTTACCTTAAGATATTGATATCTGATTACCAAATTTTATGTGAAATCACAAAAATCATACAAGTTTGCCATATTGGAACAGTGATAATGCAAAAAGCTTTGTTGAAAAGATTAATACTGAACATGTAAATGCAATTACTGGTATGCTACGCACAAGCCTTTGTAATGAGCAAACAATCGAATTATTTGTATTTCATACCCTTTAAAAGTAACACGCCGGCTACCGAATACAGACTTTATCAACCGCATGTTTATTAAATGCCTACACTCAATGAAAAATATGCCGGCCTTGAAAATAAGCCGTCCTCGAATATGCATTACCAATCTCTTACTAAAGATTAGAATAAGCCACGGCTTAATATCAAGTTTTTAGGGTAAAAAGTATTAGTTATCGGTCATATATCAAACTTTATGGAATTTATTACAAGCGTAGCGTAGCGCAGTAATACTACCGCTTACAGTTTACCCTAGTTTCTTATCCAATCAGAGAGGCCATATTCAGTTTAAATTTGAAAAATATATCCCATAAAATAATCTGTATGAAAAAAAGTGACTTATTTTCTTTGATATGAACAGCGCGAGACATGTGGTATGTGGGCGGAGTTATGCAAAATAGCTAGAATAACATACGGCCACTATAACTGAACTGTACATGTAGACAAACGCCTCGTGACAACTTGAATGACAGGCAAGTCGACATCTGTTTGGGTGCTAGAAGTGTCAATCAAAATGAAAGGGCGGTCTTAACAAGACTTTAGAGGACGTTGCCGACGTGCGTACGTGACAAACTGTAAGCAAGTTATTGGTCTATATCAAATTTAATAGAACTTACTGCTTCGCTACGCCTTCGGCTTCGCTCGCAATAAATTCCATAAAATTTGATTTATGACCAATAACTTATTTTTGCAAAACTGATTAGAGTTTACTCTGTTAGATAAAGAACGAGACTCGTCAGTACACCTGTCAAAAATCAATTAAATCCCCGCCCAATGTGTTTCATTCAAACTCCGTCTTTTACCTGTCAATAGTGTCACTCTAGTGTCATTCTGTGTACGAAGTGAAAAAGCGGTTAGAAAAAAATTCAGTGAAGATTTTCGGTAGCAACGCAGCAACAATTACGACACAGCGACTTTGGCGCCGCACAGGCACATTTTTCTGGCTGCGGGTAGATTGCAAGGCGCAGTTTTATTGACAGGTATACCTGAGAAAACTGCCTCACTGTGATTGGATGATCAGTAATGTGACGGTTTAAGCTACTGAAATAAACATCGTAACGTCACTTTTTACCGCGTTCCGAATACGTGAAACTCTAATCGGTTTTGCAAGCGGTAGTAAGTTCTAAAAACGTTTTTAAATAAAGATAACTATTTTACAGTGTGTTTAAAGAATGTCATGTACACTTGCCGCATGAGTCTTTGAAATTAACTAAGTCCGCCTACCTTTTTGACTGACAGATTCGACACGGGGACAGTGCTTTACTCAAATGTCAATAAAAGAAATCACGTCGATTTATTTCACACCATTATCAGTCCCTGTTCGTATTTCACAAAACAAGCGTTGTGATTTACATAATTTACCAATGCCCTCCCACAAAGCTTGCCAAGTATGACGTCATATTCTGTTCATATCAGCTTAAAATAAGTCATTTATTTTTAACATAAAAAGTCCGTTTGCATGTTATGCAATATATTTTTCAAATTGTCATAAAATTTCGACAATCTTATCGGACAAGAATGAAGGGCAAATGTAAAGTATGCGATATATGAGCATGAGTGAATAAATCCGAAATTGTAGAATTTCTAGTATGAAAAAAACATGTCTGAACGGTAAAACTTGTTTTGAGCAGTCTGAGTTTGGTTCATCCACACAAATTGAAGTAGGACTTGTTGGTACTTTGGTACAGCTTTGTTTATTGCGAAGTTTTCATTTAGCAAACATGTTTAAAACCAATTCTGAGTCACCTGCAAATCAGTGTTTGGTGAAACCTTTAGTTGCCTTTTTATTCCTACGCCACTGTCAGAATCAACGTTCCCTTTTTTCATCTTTATCGACATTATATACTGCAGAAGTAACATCCTTCATTTTTATGGAAGATGTTAATGAATAACCATAGTCGACCGTGATCAAAGCATCTGGTGTCGTTCATATAAGTTTGTTTTGACTTTAAATATGAATTATCTTCTTCGTTACTTGACATTTAAGCCTCAAATATGGCAGACCCAAAACCAGGGGTTGATTGGTGTGGGCTGTAAGGAACACGTACCCACCACTTAGCTTAGAAATGCTCTTTAAAATAATCCTTTTAATATTGCAGATGTCGCGGTAATGTTAAATACATTCCGAACACAAAGGTGTGACCCCGTCTAGCCCAGGTTCTGTATCCAGGCCTGTATGGTCCATGATAAATAAAGTTATGTTGCAAATAAGTCTGTTGTATAAGAGTGATACATATGTCTGAATTAGGTTTACCTTTATTTGCTTCACGCTCTTGTCGGTGACATATTTTCGATGATCACATTTCAGATAATACATTGTATTGTGTATCTTTCGATATAAGTAAATTCTTTTGGTTAAGTGAAAAAGTCATGCATAACACTTAATTTAATGACTGACTTAACAACGTTGCAGCAATGAATTAAATAATGCAATATCAAGAAGGAGTTTTGTTCAATTGATAATTACAGTTTAGTGCCTTGCTAAGAGACCTGCGCCTTTGTTAATCTCTAAAAAAGCAAACCCACGTACAGAAATGCTTATGTAAGGGACTATTTGTATTTCTTTAAGGGTTTTCCCGTTTATCTCACAATCAATTGAACAACGATCAAATTTCAGGGTTTTTTTAACAGGTTAATGAACGTTCAAAAAACGAGATCAGTTAAACAATACGTATCCATAATATGCATGAATAATAATGTTAAATGAATACAAATGTGTTGTTTTGTAAAATATATAAGATAATGATAAGGTACATAACATCAGTAAGGATAAGTAATGCAAAGTAATCATTGAGGTACTAAAAAGGTCAGAAGTGCAATTAAGACAGCAAATTGTTATGTAATATATGCATGTGGTCAGTTGTCATATTAATGACTCGCATATTTCTGTATGGTGATCTTTTAGTTTAATTTCCGTTTTGGACAAGGTATGTTCGTGTTACTGTGTACCCGAGGAAATTGCAGTTAAAAGAGACCATTAAAGTCTTGTCTACCCATTTATTCAGTTTTTGTTTGTTTTAGCAAGGCTGAAAGCAGACGATACACGTTCCTACTCCATTCATACATCGCCTGATTTGAGTTTTTTTTCGCACCACACTTAAAGTAAATTTTTAATCTTATCTCTTTCTTTCAAATTTTATTAATACTGACAGTACTGGACTGAAATATGATCATTAATTGGTTGATTAAAGATAAAAATGGAAGACATTTATGAAATACTTAAAGTATATGATTACAATGCCTACATGAGCAATTTTGTAAACAGACAACGTCCCATTCAGATACACTAATATTGAATGCACTTTGCACGTGCATAACATCGCAATTATCAACTGAATCCATTGTAATTTTCAGCTACATCGAATTAATCATTCAAATTATTAATCCGTATTAAAATAAAACATTATACCTGCTATATACTAGTCAAAAATGTTTTAAAAACTCCCATCGTAGTTACTCTTGAAGTACATGTATATGTTTAAAAATTTAAATATTGTCGAATCAAAATACGGTTTTGGACCGTGATTATAAGTTTCAAGAACGTGTTTCCCAACGATTTAAAACAAGTAGGTTTACTAAACTACATTCATTTTGCAGTGGTTATTTTTTTGTATCATTTTTTGTCAATATGACTAAGAATTAAGGGGAATTTTACTATCTACTATCATCTGCTCATTTATTCTATCAATTAAGTAAACGAGTCAAATTATTTCAAAATCTGAGGACATTATAGATGAAGTATCGTCAAATAAATCGGTACGAATTTCAGATGCGTATCAATTGGTATAACATGATGATTATCATAATCTGAATAATCTGATTTCTTAGTTTAGTCAGAGCAAGACAACTACAATGGACCTTAGCACTGACAGCAAATTCAACAGGGATCGTTGGTCGGGCTCACATATGTCGGTGCTAAGGTCGGAATGAAATATTCTTCTCTTTTTGTCATTACACCACAGCGACTCGTACGAAATATCAGAGTCATACAGTCCCTTTGCCTCGGTGAATGTCGTCGATGATAAAGTAGAAAAAGTGATGGAAGACACAATGGAGAAACACCTCAAAGATTTTGAAGAACTCAATGCAGAACTAGAAAGAACTATAGATAAATATAAGTCAGCAGAAGACTTCAACAAGAAACTGCAAGTGGATATTGAGACAATAAAAGCTCAATCAGCTAAGGTCTCGAAAGAATATGAAAATCTTATGCGTAGCGAAAAGGCCACGGTGAATGAACTGACAAAGAGTGAGAAAAATTTAAATGCAGAAGTTGACTCTTTGAAGAAGGCTGTAAAAACGAAAGATAGAGAGTAAGTTTTACTTTTTTTATAGTTCTATGCTTACATGGAATATTCCACTGTAGATTTTTGAAACATGGACCTTTCTTTAAAATCGATTCTGATACCATACTCATAGTATAACTTATATATCAAAGCAAGTTTATTTTGTCTCGATGTTTCAAAAATGTCTGAACATAATTATATTTCACAACAAATGCGTGGGTTGACAACACATTCTAGTGCTACAGAAAATGGTTTCCACTTTGTTACTCAACAAAGGTCTTGTTAAAAACAGTCTGAAGCTATAAACCAACGTTATTTCAATTTATATCACTATATATATATATATATATATATATATATATATAAGTTATATCACTGCAGGGTCAGAAACCTTAAAGAGCAAGTCGAGGATCTAGAGGAGAAATTACGGACGGAGCAGAATGTTGACGCTCTACGCGAGTTAAAACAGGACAACAAGAAGCTCAGGGAGGAAAATGAAAAAATCAAAAGTGTAAGTAATTTGTTGAACATGAGTAAAGTTGAATTTTGACCAAAAAAGATAAGGCGCTTCAAAAAGGGCAAAGGAACAAGTTGGTATAAAAAACATGGTTGATGGTGCAGACGGTTTGTTTTTGTCTGGACGAGTAAGTTTTTGTTGAATAAAGAAAGTGTTGCCTTTTGAGTAGAGAAGGGGCAACGTGCTTCAGAAACAAAACTGAGAGCAAGACGACTACAAACAGAGCAATGTTAACGTATCTGGACATTTCAAACGTCTGAAAAAAGTAGTGAAACCAAACACTTAATATTTAAATAATTCAATCTATATTTAATCTAAAACCACATTTTAAAGAAAACTCTTCACCAGTTATGCTACAAATGCGTAACTTCTAGGTTTGCGCAGACGCACCAGATGTAATTTTGTTCATTTGAAAGTTAGGTGCAGGAAGAGGCTGAATGGGTTTCATTATAGAACGATAATGGTTGGGATAGGGGTTGCTGTTCCTTGCTACGGTGTTCTTGAAATCACACTTATTATATAGGTTTGCTTTCCTGTATGTATTTTAAATCATGAATAACTTTGAAATGGTACGAGTGACGTAGATTTATTGTCGCTGTCAGCCTAAAATAATTGATTACATCATGTAAATTGTCTCTAGATCAATGCCTCAAACCTGAAAAAGCTGTATCGCAGTCTGTCTTGAAAAATGTGTTCAAAAGGAAAAAATAAAGCGATAGTTATCTATTACATGATTTTTAAAAGTTTTGCCGCGGCATTATTAAAACGTACTTTTAAATGTTGTCTCACTTACAAAGATAAAAGTACAAGATTTACATATCAGGGCTCTGTCTACAAAATTTTTGTCCCGGACAACTCTAATTTTGACAGTCATAAATCTGGGATAACTGCTCAAATTAACAACCCGCTTGAATAAACAACACGATACAATCGATTTCTAACCGATTGGCATTCGATAAGCTCCGCCCTTATAGAGAACTGGCAGCGAGTGAGCAGAAAACGTCAACCAATCACGACTCTAGTTACATTTTACTGTGGAAATTGATAATATTTTGTACATCTGTGTCGGTATCGCGTGAATTTAAAATAAGTCAAGCAAATAAATGTCTTGACAAATTAATTAAATGTTTAATTCCAAAGGCAAAAGGTTAAACATCAAAGCCTTACCAATATTATTCTTTCTTTTTAAACATGGTATCATACAAAGAAGGCAACACTTCTTTATGGTATGTTTGTTTAAATTATCGGATTTGTTTATAAGAAAAAAAGCCTGGTAGATTTAAGACAAGCCTAACAAAATGAGGCAACCATTTCCAGCAATATCAAGTTCAGTAAACAAGAAACAGTGAGTGAAAATCTCGAATTAATTCCGTTTGTCATAATTATATTTCCACGACCCCGTCGTATTTTAACATTTACAGAAACAGTGTCTTAAAGCAAACTTACACTATTCAATTGATTTATTAAGATCAGTGGTCATGATTTGATAATAAGTACCAGTTTTTCCTTTCTCATTGAAACGGTTTCTTTTTCTCTAAGACTTGAATAATTCCGTCGTATTTGATTTTGAAAGCAACAATTATAATGAATCAACATACTTTTCACCTTAAAATTGTTTGTATTTTGTTAAAGAAAATCTGGTGAAACTGAAAACACATCCCCTAGATAACAAGACATTTTGATACCAGAAAAAAACATTAGATTATAACAATAAGTTAAATAACAATCAATCCACATATTTGCTCTATGTCATTGTCTTCTAAAATTGAACTCAATTTCTGTTTAAAAGATTTTTTTAAGATTTATGAAAGTATCGTTCATTCTAAACATGTACATCTTTTGTGTTTTTTTATTTCATTTTTTTTAAATTATAAAATAAAAAAAAAAACAGTAAATTAATAATGCTCATCGAAAACAATATACTTGTCACTCGGACATCTGACTGTTTTTGAGTCAAATCTATTTTGACATAGCTGTCCTCGACAACTCACCCTAAAAAATTGTAGAGCCCTGCATATGTGTTACAACTAAACAAATAACAAGTCATTTGAATTTTTAAAAAGAAATATATCACGCTCCTGTGCTTGGTATTTTTTTGACAATGTGTAATATGCTGATGAGGGCCTATTGGTGCGTATTGCCTAGGGTTCCGAGGTTAGACTTTATTAAACCCGGGAACTCGATGACTAGTTTGACAAGTACCAGACCAATGGTTGATGCCCCCGATGCTTACGCTCATTTCTTGTCAACTTAGCTGTAGACTACATTATCGTCGCCGGCTGCTCGCAGTGACTATGCTACAGTGGCACAGAGATGACATGCACAACTCTTTTAGAATTGCACTTCTGTTATTTTATCTCGTTCCTACAAGATACTAACTCGAGGAAACGACCTAGTATGGCGTGATAACGAGTTACTAAGTCGTGGGAAAGAGATAAAAAAAGAGAAGTGAAAATCTAAAAAGGTATTGCAATAGCTATTGTCAAATTAGAGACATAATGTTAAATTCACATGGAAATTATCTAAATCAGTCCAGAACGATTACACGCCGTGAACTTATAAAATCTTAGTTAAAGTATAAATTACAGTAAACGTGTTACGCAACAATTGGTTGGCTAACTTTTTGCAACGAGGTAGATAGGTCGCGGGACATAACTACGAGTTACTAATTCGTTCCCTCGACATAGCTGACATAAGGAGCGGATATGGTCCAGTGGTAGCCGTAACGCGCTGGACTGGTAAACCAGAGGTCCCGAGATCGATCCCCCACTCCTCCACTAACATTACTAAAAGTCTTCCGGATGAGACGTTAAACCGGGGTTCCATGTATTAGTGCTGTACACTGAGCATGCAAAAGAACCAGGAGTGTCTTTGGAATGGGATGCTTTCTGTATCTTGCACTATCCCCCACAACATAAAATGACAAATCTATGCAGGGGGCGTCGATGATATGGGCAACCAGTACCGATAATAAATAAACTCAAATAGACAGATAGCTAACATGCACTGTTCTTTTCTTTGAAGATTAAGTAAAAATGAAGATTAATCCATACAGAACAAACTGCAAAATAGGAGTAATTGAAAGAAATTGAAAGAGAACTCTGTAATGTGAAATCGAAATGGACTGATTGTGGGAACAGGCTCGTCAATATCGGGTATGTCCCCCATTCGCTCTCTCCAAAGCCATGATTCTCCTTGGAATGGAGTTCATGAGTGAATTTATCCTCCTCATTGGGATGTTGGCCCACTCTTCCAAGAGGGCTGCTCTCAGTTGAGCCAGTGTAACAGGGCGAGGCTTGCGTCGTTGAACCTTCTATCCAGTTGGTCCCACAAATGCTTAATACGGGATAGGTCGGGGCTGTATCGCGGCCACCCAGTAGGTGGATATTGTTGTTAGTGAGAAATTCGCGACAGATCCTCACTACATGGGGCCTAGCATTATCCTGCTGGAATGTGAGGATGTTTTGTTGCAATAATGGGACAACATGGGGTCGGAGGATCTCATCTGTATACCTTGTGGTAGTTAAATTACCCGCTACCAAAACCAGTGGTGATTTAAGTCCATGTGAGATTCCTCCCCACACCATAACCGATCCACCACAAAAAAAACCGCCTCCACTGCCTCTCCCATGATATAGTCCCTTCCGAGCGCTTTCCCTGGCTATGCAGATCTCTTCATAGAACGGCCAAGTTTTGGAAAACACTTCAACACCAAATTAGATCGCTGAAATTTTTGGGGGTGCTTTTTCGATCTAATTTTGTGTTGAAGTGTTCTGCAAAACTTGGCCGTCCTATGAAGAGAGTTTGTATAGCCGGAGAAACCATATGATGGGAGAGGTAAAACCTGACCAGTGCGATAACAAAACAGACTTACCTGAAAAAGTACCGATTTTTTTATGTGTCTGGCGGCTTTTTCCCAAATTTAGACACGTGATTCCCCGCATGATGCTTTCAGTCAGCAGGTTTAAAGTAGACATATGGACTATGAGTTGGTTTGCTCCATTACTGAATTTGTTTGTAGAACGTTACGTTTAAACCGAACTGTAATTTTAACACATTAGTTCAACCTTGACCTTGTTACCAGAAATAAACCGTATTTCCAATATGGCGAACTGTGAATAGTTAACAGTGGCGGTTTATGTTTTTGAGTTAAATATTTTACTGAAATGATTCTGCTCTGATAATACGCTTTGAAAATATATATAAGATTTTTTTCACAGTTTTTACAAATAATATTACAGACATACCTAAACTTGTTATCTTTAATTAATTACAACTCAACTCAACTCAACTCAACTCATCTACAAAATAAAATGTCTCCAGTTTTGCTATTTTAATAGTTAGATTAATACTGAATTTGCCCATTCAAAAACAATAAAAAATATCCGGATTTTCTTTTAAGCTCTTCAGGACAGATTGACGATGACAAATCAAGGAGTTAAAAAAAGATTGTACTTGTTTCTTTATAAGAAATTCAATTGTCGTCTGCAGATAATTTTCTCCTTTTCCGCGTCAAGGTGCAAGAAAAAATAATTATTGTGTTTTGGTTTCGGGGTCTTTATATCTTTTTAAGACCAAAGCATTTCAAAGCCACAAACATCCTGTTAATTATAAAATCTTTTTAAATAGGCACGTGCACTGTTATTTAATAAAAGGTCAATTCCTTTAAACTTGGAGTTCTAATATCAACAACTCCTCCATTTTTTATATAAAACATGATGCTTAAATGAATAAATATTTTCAAAGATTCCAAATTTTTTTTGCAAAATACTCACAGCATTTAGAAGTAGAAATCATAAATTACCAGTGGAGGTTGAGCGCTACTATGAGGTTAGAAAAAAAAACATTAAGCCGTATTATTACAAACACCCAAATACAATGAAGCTAGATCAACTATTTAATACAAGAAATATAAGTTAGGGCTTATTCAGTTTTGCAAATTCATTTAAATTATCCTTAAAAGTGTAATTACACGACAATACTATCAAAGCCTACCTGTACAAGAAAAATTATTGTGCTGTAATAATGCTATTATAAAGTTTATATGATATAGAATATGCTGTTACATTTTTAAATCACTCTTTTTCCTCTACTAACCAATTCTATTGGCCTTCCAAAATCAATCATATAATAAATCAAGCTGTAGAAAAAAATAACTATATTTATATTTATTTTTTTCTCTTCATATTTTTGTTGTTTTTCATGGTGGTGTTGGCGTATTAAATCACCTGTTGTAAAACAAATTAGTATTTCATTCCTTTTTAACGCATACAGATCTCAATGACATTCTTGCCCTAATTATAACATTGTCCATAACTCATATATGTAAATGTTAGATCTAGTAACCAAAAGATGCTACTGCTACAAATTCTTATATTAGAGAAACAAGTTGTTTTTCCAAAAAATATTGTAATCTTTTAAAAATGAGATGTTATCTCTTTAGTATTTCTGTTTTTGTTGTTATTTTTGATATAAGGCAAAAACAAACAATTGTACTTAATTTTATCTTCTTGACACAACCTAGAATATATCGAACAATTCACAAGCTGACTTTATTAGTGAAAACTGAACACATTTTTAATTGTTCTATGCTTTAAACTGCTGTCAATTTTGACAGTTTATATTTTGAAAGACGGTAACTAAACCGTAACATCGTCATTAGATTCTTTTTATAAAATATAATGAGTGAAGAAAAACAATTTTATTGGAGAGTGAATTCGCCAGATTGGCACGACCAAAGTTTCATGAAATTACTTCCATGTGTTTAAAAGTTATAGAGCAGACACGAAATACATGGCCCATACCTTTGAACACCACTAGTTACCGTGACCTTGAGCCGGCACGGTTTAAACATAGGTTCTTTCGCCCCACCTCCCTCATCCCCTCCCAACTTAAGATTGTATCATGTCCTAAATCATGATTAGGTTCATTTTAAAAAAAAGTCAGGGGAAATAACATATTAGTTTTACAGTGATTTGACAGAAGTACCATCACTTGTTTGGATTGCTGCTCAGTGTCGCTCAAAACTTAGACCTCCACTTGTGACCTTGACCTTGAGCCGGCAAGGTTGAAACATAGGTTTTGCACATCGTCTTGATGGGATGAACATTTGACCAAAGTTTCATTAAATTCCTTCCAGCGGTTTAGAAGTTAAGGTGCGGAGACGAAATCCAGTTGCACACACACACACACACGGACAGACGGACGCACTAAGACAATTCCTATATCCCCTACTCCTATGCGGCGGGAGATAATAAATGTCAAGTTATTTATGTGCAGTTGATGCATTCTTACAATCCATTAGCATGTAAACTACCTTCTTGGAGTTAGTTTGTTTGTAATGCACAGTTGAGAATATGTTCTGTAATTTGACCCCCCCCCCCCCCCCCACTGCTCCCAACTGCCCTGAAGGATACATGGCCTGCAACATTTTAAAAGAAAATAGCTACTCTTTTTAGCACATTTCCCAGGAGTTTAATTGTAGTGACGGGAGAAGAGGCGACAAAACGTTAACGGAGTAGTCCATTGAATCGTCCATCCATCAAATGATTTGGAGCCATCATCAAAGATTCGTTCCCTTTGTTCTCCAACTGAATCCGCCGATTATACTGGGTTGCATACATGACGGGCGTATAGCGTCGCAGGCTCTGGTTTGAATTCATGAAAAAACTTCAAAACTAACTATTTTAGCTTCGTTACATCACAGAGTGCAACTGTAATCGTTCGATTAAAATTTAAAAAGTCTATTTATAGTATATTTAGCAAAATCTATTTTTAGCATTTCTATTTTTAGCCTTAGGTGTTTTCCGGTACATTTTTGGCTATTTTCTCTATTATGAGTGCTTCGGCGACATAGAACAGAACAACTTGAGATCGAGCTGTTTTTCTGACAAAACGGCGAACCTATTCTTTTAATAGTATAGATACTCTTCAATATCAACATTTTAGCTCTACATACAGGATTATTGTATCTTGAATGTAAAGTTGAATGCCGATTGCACAGCTGTACATTCCTTGAATGCAGAGCTGATCTTCGATTGCATAGCTCTATACTCAGGAATGATTTGCTTTGAATGTAGAGCTGAATATCAATTACACAACTGTACATTCGTTGAATGCAGAGCTGAACGTCGAATGCGTAGCTCTACTTCAGGAATATTGTATTTTGAATGTGGAGCTGAATTTTGATTGCACATCTCTACATTCGGTAAATGCATAGCTAAACGTCGAATGCATAGCTCTGCATTCGGGACTATTGTATTTTGAATGCAGAGCTGAATTTCGATTGCACAGCTCTACATAGCTATGTCTGCTAATGCATAGCCGGATGTTGATTTCAGAGCTGTACATTGAATGTCAAACGTCGATTGCCGGTCTCATAGCTAACTTCACTCTTAGGATTATTGATTTATTTTAGCACTACACTAAATCCAGGTACTGTAAAAACGTTTTCTTTGTGACTTTGTGTTATTAATACTTTAATAATTTGTTTTAGAATATATTTTTGTTATTGTTTAAAAGTTTGTTACTGGTTATTCTTTCTGTTACTCTTTTGATTTGGACCGTAACATATGAGGGAAGCTAAAACTTAACAGCAAAAATATGTCTCAAGAAAAAAAAAAACAAATCTGATGTCCACCCATTCTAGTGGAAAGGACTATATAGAAGTTTCAGTGTAGAGTAACAGAAGATAACAAAGTTCCATTGTAGTATATTCAACTACGATCCGACCCTAGTGGTAGATTTTTGTTTGAGAATACTGCAAGAACAATATTAGAACAAAACGGCATGTCTGCCATTGTTAACTTGGATTCGCATTTATTCATTAAGAAAGTTTAGATTTTATTTCAATTTCAGGAGCACATTGAAAAACAAAAAGATTGTTTAATGTTGATGGTGGAAAAGAAAAAGTTGGAAATGTCACTGAACGCGGTGTGTACACAAACGTTACCATTTGCTTTTTAATTTATATTAAATTCATTTCAGTATGTCTGCACTTTAAAATATACAGTGTGATGATTGCCTTTTAAACTGTATTAGTTTGTATTTTCTTTTATCTTGCACAAAAACATCAGATGTTACACATCCTAAAGCTTGCCAAAATTCAAATCCCAGGTACTAGTGGGGAACCTGTATGGCTCGTTTTCCATGAGTCGTTGGTTCGAACCACCAGGGCGATGTTTCATGATTATTCATATCAACATCGAACATAAGTATGTGAATCTATCAAATAAGACTAGAACAATTTCTAATAAAAATGTTTTCTGTTTATCTTAAGTTTCGTAACATAAGGTTTTGAATCAGGTTATGTTTAAACCTAGGCCAAATGTTAATCGCTGCAATAAAGGGACATCAAAGTAATCAGATATCAAATAAATCAGATATCAAATTAATCATGGAGGTAACTTACAACAGTGGAGTATACATTTCACTAATAATTCGCACTACTTGTTCTATCTTGCCTTATACAGATACAGTTTAAGATAATTCATATGTCACATATCTATTGTCCAGAAAAGAAACGAACTTGAAGAATTGCTGTCCAACTTTAAAATTATACAGCCAATCGTCGAGGAAGTGCCCAAACTCAAATCCGACATAGAACAGCGCTTTACAGCAATGCAGACGGAAAACGAAAGCGAGCTGGCAAAGTTCCTTGATGCCTATAAGTTAGAGGTAGTCACCTATTTTCTATCTCTAAGCGTGGAACTTAGTAAACTTAGCTTTCTTTTATCTTATTTTGTAAGATTAGACTATCAACAGTAAATCAATCGACGCCTGATTTGAAATAAAGAAAGAAAGTAAGACTGTTATTTCATTTTTTTTTCAAAATTATGAGTATACATTTAAATTGTATTCTAATAAAAACTTGAACGAGCCTAACCCGAGAAAAGAAATCGTGTTTTTTATGTACTTTGATTTCGGGCCCTGTGTGTGACCTTTACTCACCCCGACGCACAATATTTTACATGGTTTCCACAGTATAATTATCTCATTCCACGCTAAAGTATTTCTGTCAATTCGACCAGACACTCAAGTAAAATTCAGCGTACCTGTGTTAATACCGTGACAGACCGTGAACACCGCATCAGATGAAAGAACAAATTGTTAAAAAGCGGCTTATGGAGTTTTGGAAGCCAGAACTTAAATTAACTGTGTTAGCTTCGAAACTTCTTAGCAAAATAATACAAAATAGTCGTTTCATGAAGTATTTAGTACTTAGGACTGATTTACAATTGTAAATTACTTGCTGATTAATCCATACACACATATGTCATCGTCTTACACATTTCACGGCCAATGTGAAACCAATGTACACACCTCGTGCGCATGCGCAGAAGGGTAAGTATTAAAGGGAAACGAAATTCACAAATTCAACCTACACCATAATAAAGTTTTTGCATTTACTGTTAAGTTTTGAAATTTTTACGAATATTGAAAGAATATTTACTTAGAAATGCTTAATCAAAATTAGCAATTTTTTCATCATCGTCCGACCGATGGATCGCGCCATTTTGTCACGTGACCATTTACGCTGTGACATAGTTATTTTTTCTTGATCAAATAACTGCTACGATAGGTAAAATTATCGGATGAATGCTAATTTGTTGCATGAAAACATGCTAAATAAAGTAAAGAATGCATTGAATGTAATAAAATTCACTAACACCGATTTTTATTCGCCAGAACACTAGGTAAGTTAATCACGACTTTGATTTTTTTATTTTAACGTTTGTAAATCAACTTTAAACCTAAAAGTATTAATCAAACGAAAAAACGATACTGAAAAAAATGTTTTGTGACTTTTAGGTATAAGTCGCGTAATATAACAAAACCATTGACATCCAGCGTTAATCTGACAACAATTTAGTTAGATGAAATCTTCGAAACACGATGTGTACACTTCTGCCATTCTCCAATGGACACAATTACGTCACAAATCTTAAGTCTCTCATTATTGCAACAATGGCGCCGCCCATAAACCGAGTGGCAACGTCAATTTTAGATTTTAAAAGTCAAAATTTATGTTTATGGAGATCGCAAGATTTCGTTATATCTTTGATTATGAAATAAGACGAGGAGTTGATTTAGAATATACATTCGAAATTTTTGACTTTCGGTACCCTTTTCAAGGATTTCATGGGTCTTATGTTTTTCACGCCACACCGTATACAGAACAGAACAGAACAATTATTTTATTTACAGAATGATAAACATGGACATCTATATAGTTTGATCGTGGTCTCCACTGTTCTCTGTTCAGTCAGATCGTTTAAAATGATCAATGATGCATGACGAGCAAGTCTACTAAAATTCGAAACCTTGTGTGGCGGCGTGGCCGAGTGGTAAACGCGTCGGACTAGTAGTCAAAGAATTGCTAGCTCAAACCCAGTCAGGGGCAAGCCGTTGTTTCCTTGAGAAAGAAACTTTTTACTCATTGCTTAGTACTGGTTAGTTCAAAGAACGGATTCGAGAGTGTGTCTATCAGCTAAAAGCTTCCTACACAATCGAACTAAAATAAATTTGGTATAAACTAAATTCGAGAAGAACTATTACTGACATATGTACTTAGAGCCAAAACGTGAAACAAGTTACTTACGTAGGTTAAAAATGATTTTTCTATTTGATTCTAGCATAAACAAATAGAAGACGAATACAACGATCTGCGCGAGAAAAAATGATGAGGAAAAAACTCAGATGCAGCGAACAATCTCCAAACTGGAGAGAGATCTAAATGCGGCGAAGTCGGGCCTGACGCATGTAGCTAGACTTGAGAATGAGATCTCCAGATACAGGAGTCTCCTGGAAGGGAAACCGGAGTAATAGATTTTATCGCCTCTAAATACTGCAGTTATTCACAGAATTATGTCTCTCCCCTCTGGGGGAGACATATTGTTTTTGCCTTGTCCGTCTGTCCGTCCGTCCTTCTGTCCGTCTGTCTGTCTGTCACACTTCGTTTCCGCTCAATAACTGAACTACCGTTTGACTCAGAGCCTTCAAACTTCAGTGCATGACTGCCCTTATTAAGTAGAAGAATCCTATTGATTTTGGGGTCAGTAAGTCAATGGTCAAGGTCACAGGGGCCCGAAGAGTGTAAACCGTTTCCGCACAATAGCTGGAGTTCTATTTCACTCAGAGCCTTCAAATTTCATAGGGTGATTGCCCTTATTAAGTAGAAGAACCCTATTGATTCCAGGGTCAGTTGGTCAAAGATCAAGGTCACTGCTGGAAGGACACTTCTCGACCATATATATGTTAAAAACATGGACTGCATTGAAGCTGGTGTTACTCCAATACATTTCAGCTACCATGATGTAACAAATGCTGTCTTCCACACTGCCGTTGATACAAACAGTTCCACTGTGATGTCAGGTGATGTCAACCGTGCCTAGAGTAAGGTGTGAAACAATCATAACCATACATATATAACATATATATATATAATGTTCTTTATACCATAATAAATGACAGAGGCTTCTGTTTCAGAAAGGTGATATCTCTTCCTTGGCCTTCCTTTCATCGGGAGCAGGGGGAGACATGCATTTTTCACAAAAAACATCTAGTTAAGATTGATAAAGATCACATTTCATAAAAAATCTTTTAAATATACAGTTCACATCGTTTTTTAAATATACAGTTCACACGCAAAACGATGAAGTTTGCATTTCAGTTCTTGCTGAAATCATTTAACTGGTTAAAATATTTTCGCTTACAAAATCGAAAAACGTGAGGCGACTTGATAAAGAGGACGTAGTGTTGGACCCGTGAACTTGAGGTCGCGAGTTTGAATCCCGTGAGTCTCAAAGGAATTTAGGAGTAGCGTCAGACTAAAGCATTTGTCGTAATGCAATAAAAGTCATTCATTTTAAGATTTAGAGGAGATTTATTTGTTCATTCAAGACATGTTAATATGGTGTTTGGGACACTATACATATAGTCTTATAATGTCTGTTACCATTACAAAATATTGTATTCTGACAATTAAAGTCGTGTCATACATCATTTATTTAACATGAATATAGGTAAATAATTTTAAAAGAAAAACGGAAAAATAAAAAGTTAATCTAGACAAATACTTGATTGTAAAGTATGAAGATTGTGTAAATACAGATTTACTGCGCTTTTTTTATAGTAAGACATTAACCTGTTCATATGTTATAACGGCAAAACTAAAAGGACTATGAATTTCAGGATGCAAGATTCGCAAAACGCACAAATGACGCCAGATGTCAAGGATCAAACTACTAATGAGAACGAACCCGATGTGTCTGCGGCACCAGTCGAGTCTTGTAAGAAGATCTATATATATTCAATGCTGTATTTAACTTAGTCTATGTAGTCAAATATCTATATTACATATTCTAACAATATAGTCAACGCTCTTTATAATCTTTCTATGAAGTCAATGCTCTATAAACTTTGTTTGACAAGGTAGTTAAGGCTCTATATAACTATGTTTGACAATGTTGTCAACGTTCTATAATTACTTTGTCTTATTATATTTAGACAACATTCTATATTCGTTTGTTTGACTATGTAGCCATTACTCTTCATTACTTCGTCTGACTATGTAGCCAATACTCTTTATAACCTTGTCTGACTATGTAGCCAATACTCTTTATGACCTTGTCTGATTATGTAGCCAATACTCTTTATGACCTTGTCTGACTATG
This sequence comes from Cyclina sinensis, assembly GCA_012932295.1. Taxonomy (NCBI): domain Eukaryota; kingdom Metazoa; phylum Mollusca; class Bivalvia; order Venerida; family Veneridae; genus Cyclina; species Cyclina sinensis. The sequence goes on from JAAONU010000019.1 coordinate 5,857,627, forward strand.
TAGCCATTACTCTTTATTACCTTGTCTGACTATGTAGCCATTACTCTTTATGACCTTGTCTGACTATGTAGCCATTACTGCTTTTTACCTTGTCTGACTATGTAGCCAATACTCTTTTTTACCTTGTCTGACTATGTAGCCATTACTCTTTTTTACCTTGTCTGACTATGTAGCCAATACTTTTTATGACCTTGTCTGACTATGAAGCCAATACTGTTTATGACCTTGTCTGATGATGTAGCCAATACTGTTTATGACCTTGTCTAACTATGTAGCCATTACTCTTTTTTACCTTGTCTGACTATGTAGCCATTACTCTTTATTACCTTGTCCCACTATGTAGCCATTGCTCTTTATGACCTTGTCTGAATATGTAGCCATTACTCTTTATTACCTTGTCTGACTATGTAGCCATTACTCTATTTTACCTTGTCTGACTATTTAGCCATTATTCTTTTTACCTTGTCTGACTATGTAGTCATTACTCTTTGTTACCTTGCCTATGTAGCCATTACTCTTTTTGATTCCTTGTCCTACCCTGTAGCAATTACTCTTTATGACCTTGTCCGACTATGTAGCCATTACTCTTTATGACCTTGTCTGACTATGTAGCCATTACTCTTTATGACCTTGTCTGACTATGTAGCCATTACTGTTTATGACCTTGTCTGATGATGTAGCCAATACTCTTTATGACCTTGTCTGACTATGCAGCCATTACTCTTTATTACCTTGTCTGACTATGTAGCCATTACTTTTTTTTACCTTGTCTGACTATGTAGCCATTACTCTTTATTACCTTGTCTGACTATGTAGCCATTACTCTTTTTTACCTTGTCTGACTATGTAGCCATTACTCTTTATTACCTTGTCTGACTATGTAGCCATTGCTCTCTTTTACCTTGTCTGACTATGTAGCCATTATTATCTATAGTATTTAATGCTCTGTTTTGTCTTTGCAGCCGACACAGCTGTGACAGGAGAAGATAGTGTCAAGCCGACACCATTGTCCAACAAAGAAGTCGAGCCCACGGACAGCTTTACTCAAATCAGCAACAACCCAAAGGTCTGATTATAAAATAAAGAATTTCTTGTTTTATTATTTTTATTTTTATTATTTATTATTATTATTATTATTATTATTATTATTATTAGACTGGAGTCCTCAAATAAGAAACTTTTCACAAATTTTTTTGGACTTTTGTTTCGTTTCGTTCCTTTTTCTTTCGTTATATTTCTTTCTTTGTTTCTTTCTCTCGTTCCTTTCTTTCTATCGTTCGTTGCTTTCTTTCCATCTTTCTTTCCCTCCGTCATTCTTTCTTAATTTGTTCATTTGTTTTTTTTTTCTTTCAATCTTTCTTTTTCTTTCCTTTCCTTTTCTTTCTTTCTTCGTTTCTTTCTTTAATCGTTTTAGTCCATCATTTAGTCCATAGTGGTTTAAGTGTTTTCTAGTACGCTTGGGCATTAATTGTGTTATTTAAATATTTATGGTCATTTTAGCATACTAGTCAACGAAGAAAACGTATTCAAGAACATGTAATTCTTCCTGACAGTAAAGGAAAATTAGCGCCGCTTTATAAGTATTATAATTTGCTGTGTCTGCTATCAAAAAAACAGTGACTTCTAGATTTGATTTATTTTGAGAATTTTATTTCATCAGTAGAGAATGAAGATGTATATCCTCATGCCACATATTTCCTCATGCCACATATTTCCTCATGCCACATATTTCCTCATGACACGTATTATGTTCTCTCCACAGGAGGCCATACCGTCCGAGAATCAAAAGGAAAATGACACAGAAGAGTAATCAGCGACAACAGCTGAATAGAAAAGGAAAAATAACATACCTATTTTTTTATTTTTATTATTAAGTTTTCTATTTTTTAACTATTTTCATTTGTCTAAGGGTCTAGACTCTGACTGAGTGAATTGTGTACAAGTTCAAGGTAGTGTTATTCAGGTTATCGAACGGCACTTTGAATGTAATAACATGTAACAACAGAGATATGTTATAAAAAGGATAGAACAGATTGTAAAAAAAAAAAAAAAAAAAAAAAAACAACGTCTGCTGTGATTTAAAATCTTGATTCTCCCTCGCGCTAATACAGTTGCAACAGGCTTCACTGCCTTTATATACTACGAGGAAAAACAACAACAACAACACAAGTCACCAGTTTTTACGATGCCAAGATGTTGATTACAAGATCGACGAATAATGACAAGCACAAGTAAAACGACTTTTGCGAAATCAATGACAATAAATAGAACAAGACTCTTTGTAACATTTTTAAAAGGTCAGAGCGAATAGAAAACTTGTACTACATTTTTTCCATTGGTTAACTATTTTCAATTTGTGTTTAAGTGTGTGTTTGATAAATATTTTATACAAGTCTATATTAATATATAATTATATATAATCAGACATATATTTTAAAGGTGTTTGAACCAAATTAAAGTAGTTTTATTTGAACCTTTTGAAAGGGGATTACTACTCTATTACTTGTTAACAATTTATTATTCATGTAAACATTTTCAATCCCATGGAAAAAAGATGCTACTGACAAAAATTTGTCGAACTGTTATTGCTACTCTTAAGGCAGTAGATTTCTAGAAAATGAAATGAAAATACTAAACTTTCTATCTATCTATGTTAGCTTACCAAAGTTTTGCGCTTAGCAATCAACTACGATAATTGTGGAAATGCTTTGTTATCTACGTATGACTTTTGTTTATGCCATATATTTTTTTCCTTTTTTTCTTCTTTAAACGATTTTGTTCTTGGCGAGTGCGAGTGAATACCATATACGCTTTAATAAATTTAACAAAAACATAGCTGATGTATCCTTTCGTCTTACAGATACTGTAATCTTACTTTGGTTGTCTTCTCTGTGCTTTACTCTGTCCATAATGCAGGACATTTTGACATGAGACAGAATATTTGTTTATTTGTCATTTGAAAAGTGATTGGAAAAAGGTCTAAAATCAGCTCCTAGCTGATAGCTATACTTTCTGCCATTTTTTCCCGAAATTTCTATGAATTAACAAGTTTTCCTTAGTTTCGAATTTCAAGCTTTTCATTACACTGAATGCATTTTATTAGGGCAAAAAGAAAACCTCATGCTGCCATTTCTGCACGCTCACATTCTCATGCATCAAATAATTTGGGCTTAAAAAATACACATTTAATGCAGTCCTATCCTGGATATGATAACTTCTACCGTGATTGCCAATTCGCATCTGTGGCTAAAACAACTGATATATATGACACCTATCTCACTTGAGCAATGGCTGCCTATTTTAAGCTTCTGTTCTTGTGCAGTATATGATCCTTCAGTGACGGGGATGGACAGATAAAGGGCAGCGTGACAAAAATCCAATCTGTATTGTAAAAGAAGAATTGAAGAATCTTTGCATGTCATGAGCTAATACCCTAACATTTTAGAAACTGAATTTCTGTTAAAACACTTTTTTGTTTTGATGTCCCAACCCCGATTAATCAGTGTTTATATAATTAAGGGAGAAAATTAGTTGTCTATAATTACTGATGCAGATTAGTCACTCATAAACTTGCTGCGCCCTATACACATAAATGAAGAAGCTACACCATATTTTTACAGTATCAAAGACATGCATACTTATTGCTCAATGAGCCACCCAGAATGTTACAGGTTCGCTCAATTGCAAAGATTTGCTGGAGAAGTAATCCGCGGTGGTCGAATCGCGGGGAATGCATTAGCTTTATCCCTCCGCACTTGAATCAAAGAGATTTTCTTGAATGATATGATTACGATATGGGTATCAACATTTTGAGTAAGTAAAGGAATATTGATTAAAGCTGCAGCTAATGTTTGATAAACGCAGCGCGAAAGAAGTCACTGCAAGGAAAATAGTTTTTCTATCAGAAGGTTTAAGGTTTAAATGCTTCCTTTTCTCTTAATTCTCTTTCAATTTAATGTACATGTGTGTTGTTCATACATTTTGTTTTAAGTTAAAGCGCCACTTAAATATAAGTTATTTTACCTTGGATATATGGCATCCGAGGCGCCACTTAGCATGAACCAGTTACTATTATCACAAGTGCCAGTTTGTAGCCAGGTAGTATGAGGGACAAATGATAAAAGGACTTTGCCAAGGAAGATACAAAAATTCTTGTTGAGATTCGAACTCGAGACCTGGAGTACTCAGTGAAAAAGCCATTACAGTTGAACCATCGAGCGTCACTCAAAATTGGCTCTTCACCTACGTTAATATAACTGTAAATTGTACTGTTAACTTGAACTTCATATAGTTTGCTTCAATATGAAAATATTTATAGCGTAATCTTGAACATTCAAGCGGGGGCATAGTTTCCGGGTCATCTAAATTTAAGGGGTAGGTAAAGTCTTAAAAAATGTCTAGAAACCTACTCTACAGAACAGGGCTAGGCAGGACAGTATAGGAAAAAAAGCAGAACACACCCCAAGATGTACTGTAATGAAACGAAACGAAATTGAGAAATGAAATGGAATGAAATGAACTACGGGAATAAACATAGACAGAGCTGGGAACATGTTTCATCGTATAGATTTAAGCACTTTAAGGAAAAATGCATTCCCTAGTCATCAGAATTTTTAAATTGCAAGAAATATTTCAGATTACCAGACAGAAAAGCGAACAACTTTTGTACGATGTCTTTTCAGCACTGCTTATCGGCTAAAGAAAGACAACTCTTTCAGTATTTATTGAACAGTACAGTTGCGTTAACCCCCTTTAACTTATCCTAAAGTTATCCTAGCTGCAACAACAACAATGATAATAATAATATAAAATGATGTAATGATGATGATTATCACCATCACCAACAGAAGAAAAGAAATCAGAACAATGCGTGATGATTTGTCTTCGAGACAATGAATTTTGACGTTGCGCGAAAGTAAAGTTATGGGTCAACCCCATTTGCAAAGGCTACCAGAATTATGACAGTTTATTTGAACAGTAAATAAATAACTATTCAAATCACCCTTATTAATCAAATTTGGGTCAAATAAATTACACCATTTGATAAACAAATAAATTTTGCATCTATTCATTGTTCTCTCCAGAAATAAAACCACGCGAAGGTACCTGAACGTAAAGTCTCGCAAGTCACACGATAGGACAGCAATGGCGGTGAATTTCACAAAATTTAAAACAAAATTGAATTACCCGTATGTGTAGATTTTGTCCAGATAACGCAAATTTATTAAATTACAGCGTGACATAAATATGTCACAGTTCTGGTTGACTTTCGATACGAGATTGGCTTCAGCGAACAGGTCTAGCGATACTATAAAACCTGTTCGCTGAAGTCTCTTTAGTTACCCTAATTCAGTGTGTTTAAGCGACATTACTCTGTACATACAGAATATAGAAAGTGTAAACAGAGTTACCTCCTTTGAACTGCGAAAGAAACTACAATGACCCTGGGAGTTATTTTTGTAAGGATACAGGAAAGAGACATCAACATGACAGTCGAATAAGTAACAAATCTGTTTAGCTCAAAGTGAACAGTTCGAAACTTGATACACTCTTTTCTTAAGATTTAAAAGCGCTTCTCTGCATTTTGAAAAAAAACAACAAACAAACAAACAAAAAACTGCAGTTATATTAATTATCTTGCAGAAGGATAGTAAGGTAACCAACACAACTCACACTATCAATGTAACACATCGTATTATGTCATCAAACGATACCTCAAGACTAAGTATAAAAGGTAAATGTGTTCAAACATAATTCATTTCACTATTTATCCATTTGTAAAGATAAAGATGTTTTGTTTTTTTTTAATAGGGGTTTAACAGCAGTTTTAACAGCTAAGGTCATGTCCCGGCGGTCAGTCCATTTAACCAGTGTTCCTGGGTATCCAACCAGTTAAATAACCAATTTCTCCGCAAGTGACTGACTACTTCCTCACTTGCAAAGATTAAGAAACAGTGGGAAAATGTTTAAACATAACCCTTTTTATCGTGACATATACACATGTACATTGCAATAATTTTTCCAGTGACATTTCCGTGGAAACGTAATAAAGAAATCGACCTCTTGAAAATGCCAAACTCTTTTAATTATCATACATAAACACCGCTTGCATGTACTTACATTTTTACATGTGTGCTTCTGTACAGTTTATGATTTACTAAATCTTTTATGGCTTTTTCAAAATCTGTAAAAATGCACATCTACCGCATGTTAGCTAACGAACAACAAAACTTTCTGCTATTCGAGTATATTTAACAAGCTGAAGTGACATAAAATATGGGTATTAATGGCACCGAGTTTGTTTTAGATCATATTCTTTATAGGAGGTATAATTCTAATATCATAAAATCCTATGATAATTACCGAAAATTCAAAATCCACTCCGAGTGGAATTATCTTTTTCCAGGCCCTCCCATGAATTCATCTTGTGAGATCTGCACGCCATGAAAATAGCACAGGTGCGCGTGTAAACGACACGCTGGTACGAATACATTGCGACCGGGAAATAAAGAGGAAAATCCGAAATATCCAGTGTTTTATATAAGTTTTATTGGTATAAAATATATATTTACGATGAGCATAAGAGTTTTGCTCGAATAAAAGTACAATCAAATCCCTTGCATTTTGTATCTAAATTTAGCTCCTCGTATCAAAGTTTCAGATTTTCGCGGTTTTTATTGCAATACAGCGAATTCCATATTTTCACATACCTTTTTCTTTACTGTTAGATCACTTTTATGTCAAACGAGCCCTATGGCAACAAGCGGATCTCTTGTGCATTTTGTTCTTAGAAAACTTAGCTGCAAAATGTTACGATTTGAAAAGCGATAGAAAATAGCTTGCGATGATGACATAACGGGTTTCGACAATCAGGATTCGTTCACATTTTAAAGTCGTCTGCATTTTCATAACCGCTAAAGAGATGATTCGTTGTGCCGAAAGCACGCTAAATTTATGGCCATTGCTCTTAGGACCAATGACTAAATGCTAACTTAACAATCTCCATCTACATAACACTACCTCAAAGACAGGCTTTTATCTCATGTTAAGGTGTTCATCCGTGACACAAAACGTTGTAGTTAATCTCACTCGCTTGGTGTCAAAATTAAACAACTTCAAAATTTAAGAAATATGATATTTTTTATATATTTTTTTTCTCACATCTCTCGGACGTTCATACACACTTTACAAGAGATCCTTTCTTTTTTACCCTCATCTTTCATTTCTATAAACTTATACAAGTTACATTTATTATTGTTACACAAAAAATGTATATATTTATTGCAATCAATTCTGTCACCATAAGGGCCAATTTTAATGTTGTGAGATCTTGTGGCCCGACCCTTTTGCATAATATGTAAATGTATGTGTACTTATATTTGTGAAAAAGTTAATGCAATAAGATATGTTTAAACTTAAGACAGGCTAAAATGACAATTGTGAGAATCTTGCTCTAAAGCCCCACTATCTACTCTTTCGCTCGATAATCTTTTTCACCAACATCATATAAAAAAATTGTTGCAATTTTGTTCTCGACAGTTAAGTTGAGTAGGTAGAAATTAACCTGAAATGATAACATACAATATTCTTGAAAAAGGCTATAGTCTGGTTACAGCGAGCGTTTAAAATAAAAACTCTGTAAATCGCCTATATGGCTACAATTCTTCTACTTAGTGAACTACTAAGTTAAAAGATACGGGAATAAATGGGAACTTTCATCAATTAGCATATTCGTATGTTAATTCTCTATGCCATTTTCAGCAATTTGTCAACAGACGACCTGTAATTACGGACGTCAATGGTTTCAGGCACCGTACCACCCAGGAAGTTACTGACTTGTGGTTGTCGTAAACAACCCTAGTCGCAGCGCCCCCTACCAAGAAAAACACAGAGCACGTGATGGTAATGGTGTCGGGTATGAAACGTTTGAATCCGAGGAATTTTGATGAATGTAAATAAGGACTTTTGGACCATAGATCCACTGTACGCCAAGAAATCGTTTCCTCAAAACGTCATTTAATTTTGATTTATAAATATTATTTTTTGGCTTCATGAATAGACACAGGATAATAAAAGCAATGTGGTTAGTGAACTTCGACAAAAACATGAATTTTTAACAACTCATCAAACTAACAAAACAATCTGCTCGTGTTAAAACGTATCACTTTCACCACAACGCCGGTACTATTATCAATCATGACTAAATGAAAACACCATTTTTTATCGGACATATTCTACTTTTAACGTAAATGGTCAAGAAATTGAAACGTCATTTAAATTTTCATGACAAAAGATCCACTATTTTCTCATTTCAAAATAAACCTTTGTTCATTACCTTAAAACAATAGTATGTGGTCTGTTTTCAAAGCAGTTTCAGTTCGCTTCAACCCCACTTCCACCTCAATTTTGTCACTCCCGTTAAAGACAGTTTACCTTTATATGTTATGCGATGTATGTACCCACTCAGTCTCTTTTAAAAAGTAGTACCCGTAAAAGTAAGCACATGTGAAAAACGTGAAACATCACATCTAACCAAAGGATTTATTGTAAACAACGTGCTAACCTTGTCCACGCATATTTGTTTTCCAGCCGGAGACTTTTTTTGTTTCATCTATTCCATTGAGACTCAATACCCTTATAAACAAGGTATAAATCATTTATAAATAGTGGTCTATAAATTACTTACGGGACAGTTAAAACGACTCTGATGATTTTTATTTTTGAATTTGTATTGTGTAAACGTCGAATATAAATTCCAAACAAGATGTTATCATATCCTAATGGGCAATAACCATTAGGCCCCGTCACCTTTGTAGTGGGGTTTACAAGCGAGTGTTTTTATGTAAAATTTTTATACGTATAAACGACCCATTCGTTCGCTTTAGCGAGTGAGAAAAAAGAAGTCCAGTAAAGTACAGATCCTTGAGGTTAGTCACTCAAGTTTTTAATTATTAAAACAAAAGTCTGTTGTGACTACTCATGTATTACTATAGACGTACTCTGTGGAATATAGTCCATTCAGGATGCGTAAAGATATGAAACAAAGCCGTTATTAAGAATTTACTCGCGAACAATGTTTGCTTACATTCTGTAGTGGCACTATGATAACTGTGCTGTAGAGGTGGACAATTACGTTTCCGGTCCAGCAATATTAGATGTACACTTAGAAGACTTGGATCGGCGGAAACATATTTCTCGAAGGATAGAAGGCGAACCAGTAGAAGCAGCAGTAAAAACATCATCATCATCACCATCATCATCATCAACAACAACAACAAAAACAACAACATGATAATTATAATGATAACAATAGTGATAAGAATGAAATTTATAGAATAAATAAACAAATTATTGACTTTTTACAATAGGTTTTAAGCTCGGACGGGATCCCCACGCCATGCCAAACCCGGCTGTATTTCCCATGATAGAATAAAGTGACTTTCATTACTCACATCCCTCTTGTATATTGATTAAAGTCACAATTTCACATACCTGTAAACGCACTGCAATTATGTTTTGAATTACATTTATTTTTTTCCAGACCGCAAGAACAAGTGTCATAAATTCTTGACAATAAAATTCCTAGTCAAATGAAATCCCTCGGTCGGCCCTCCGTAAGGTTGCGCTAGTCTTTTGGAAAAATTCCATACAGAAATAATATGGTGGTAACGGACTTTCCTTTATTCGTTAGTCACCTATCTATATCTTTTATAATCAAAATGATTTATTGACATAAAATTACTGAAAGGCGTGAAAGTGATTTAAACTTCTCGATTTGCGCTAATATGGCGCCCCAAACACATCAAAACATCTGTACTTATAAGTATTTGAACAAATTGTCCCATTTGGGCAGCTTTTAGGGAGCCTAATTTTTTTGCTCCTTTCCAATTTGAATTCATTAACGGTGGACGCCTCATTAGTTAACGACAGGGATATAAATTATATGTCTGATAATACTTTATGATCCGACTGCATGTAAGATGGCTTTTTAATACTTATTTTTATTTTTCCGATATGATCAAATATTTTTTTCCTAAGTTCTTTGAGATCTAGTTGTTTAAAACCAAGATACTTTGTCAGGTTAACTACCGAGTAGAAATATCATTAAAATAACATTTTGCATCTTGTTTATTTATATATCAAAAACGTTATAACTAAAAACGATAAAAGTTTGAATTTTGCCATGAGTAAATAAGCAAGTGCATGTCATTTAATACATATGTAAGTTTTCACATTTAAAATTAAGTGTTTGTGACATTCTATTTGGCTTTTTTGTGTCACTAAACTTTGATAGCGTCACTTTTTTTATATAAAGGCTGTCCATCATTTTTAAAGATCTCCGATATTTGGATATTTGGAATATGCCATGATAACTTCTTAGACTAAATTTCAACTGATCTCCGTATTCCTTTGCTAAATTGTGCAGACAAAAGACGAAATTAGGAGACATCAAACTATCAATTTATTTCAGTTTATTGATTGTCGGTACCCGTTGTTAACATGGCCGTACCCCCCCCCCCCACCCCCACCCCCACGCTCCCCCTGGAAAGTTTAGTCAGGATCTCATTCCAGAGACACTTCTCGTTCTTCTACATGTTCAGTTTATAACACCAATACATGGGATTTCGATTTAAAGACGTGGCTCACCTGAAAGGCAATAAGTACTGTTATTAAAGGATCTCAGATTGAACTCGCAATAGAAGTCCCGGGCGTTACCACTGGACCACTTGTCAACCCCATTTTGGAGGTAAACTTACTTGCCTTATTCCTAAAATCTGTATTTCATTCACATTTTACATATATTCAAATCGCGTGCAATAAATAAATAAAAAAAAATAAACAAATAAATAAATACTCCCCCTCCTCCCCCCCCCCCCCCCCCCACACACACACACACACACACAAGAAAAACACACACAACAACAAAAAACAGCAACAACAAACCGAAAAACAACTACAAAAAAGCACCTGTCTACTTGCTCTGAAAATATCCTCTTCAGGAAACAAATAAAAAGTTAGTATACTTAAAAATGTTGTTCCATAGTATTTTGAGTTCTTTGACCGTATTAAACAATGACTTGTCTGGATTCAGCAATACAAAAGACACACTTCTCCGCTGGGTTACCCGGCTTCGGTAATTTTATTTCTCCTCAACAAATTAAACTGATCTTCATTTCATTTCCATTCTATTCTTTTTGTCTGATAAAACGTGACAGATGCACTCATTTAAGCGTTATTAATGCTCCACACATATCTGTGCAAGGGGTCGCTTGTAATTGTTCGACCGTTATGACTGGCTGGTTATTTCTGGAAAATTCTAGCCATGGACATTAGAATTTGTTTTATAACATTAGGACTCAAAGTAGAATTAAAAAGATATTTCAGAAAATCTTAAAGTCTCTTTTTAGCAATGACTAGTTTATCTTTCATTCAAACAAGAATATGATAAATTAGCGGAAGCGAAACCATGATAAGGGTCTTTTCCCAAAGACATGCGGTTATCCACTGGCATCAGCCGTTCATATCTCGGACAAAACATTCTTCTGCCCTTCTGTCGCTATTGTTAATTCTCTGTCATCCGGAAGTTTGCGATAAGAGAAGACCCTGTCCACAGAACAATTGAGAAAATGCAAATCTTTAGATCGGTGATAGAAGCGACAAAGATTCGTTGATATAAGCGACGTTGACGTAGATAAACGGGATTAGCCGAATAATACCATCGATCTATTCCGTATCAGATCGAAAACCTCATTTTTAATAGCGGCTCTCTACAAATCTTTCCGAGGACATATAGAAGCAATTTTGTCATATTTCAGAACTAAATAAAGCTACACCCTAAATGTTCCCGAAATTCGACGTTAGAGAAATAAAATAGATTCATAGGAAGTTCACGAAAGTTATCTGTTAGAAAGAAACGCAAGATACTGTCAACTTAAAAAATCAGCAATAAGATTTCTTAAAAGTATCCGTTTTATAAATGGCAAAAGACGAAGCGTATGACATCAAAAAAGGGTTTCTTTCTTCATTTTTTTCAAGGACTATTCACTACTCTCTTCGCAAGCTTCTGCCAAAGACATTCTTGCATCCAAATTGTAATCAAAGAGCAGAATGCACGCTCGAGGAAGCTCCCCTAACGCTAAAGTCCCTAATTAATGTGAAGATCAGTGTCTTCATTTGATTATCAGACATTTAAGAAGAGCTAAGAGATCGTGAAGGTTTCATCAACTTTTCCTAATTTGTTCTAATTGGACTGCGTAATGACGATTTTCTTCTTTCCTTCCCTTCCAGGTTTGTGCGGCTGCACATATTTTTTTAGGGAAAGTGGTATTTTGTTCTCGACCTATTTCTTGTTATTACTGGCACAGCACGATTTTGGGGTATTTTGTTATATATCCTGAGGTTTATCGTATAAACGTAATAAGCGTTTAGAAGATGTTCGGTATTAGGGGTTTCCTTTAAATTCGTTTATAAAATCGTAATTATTCTTTTGTTTAGAAAAAAGAAAGTCTTCGAATCAGCCGATTTTCTCTTTAATTTTTCACTCTGACAACTACCAACCGAGACCTATAATCAAGGGCAAGTAACTACAGCTTAGTTTTATTGCCTCATAAGGGTCGACCGTTTTTCGTTATTTATTGCATTTTAGGGCCATTTTCCGGTTTTCCAATAACGGAATGCAACTATTATCCGACTTTAAGATCTCATTTATTTTCCATTGCAATAACTCGAAATGAAATTCTGTCTAACTTTACAGTTTCCCATTGATTTACGTAAATTAAGTATAAGGGAGAGTGCCGAGGGACTTTCTTGGGGTTAATTTCCTATCCGCAGTTTCCAGGCATAAAAATGGCGTTTTCATGGCGTTTATTTCATGTCAAGTGAGTTTTGTTCTGTAAGACGTTTTCGTTCAGCTTTTACAGATAGTCTTTAGAGCAGAAATGGGACGATAAAATAGTATTTACATGTTAGCAAATAACAGAATGACAGTGAGAAAATAAGAAATTACAAGGAAAAAAGAAAGTAAGAGGGGAAGAAAGAAAGAAAGAAAGAATGAATGAATGAATGAATGAATGATTAATGAATGAAAACCTTATAATTAACTCATAATTAACTCAATGAACGTTTTTTTCTTCTTCAAATTTTAAGCAATCACTTACAATGTAAGCTTTAATCTAAGATCACGTGATCAAGGTGAAATATTCTCTCTCCATTGTTACCATCGATGACTCACTAAGTATACCGTATATCACTCGTCTGGTACCGTAATTTTTTGGTGAATTTATCCGGAATTTATTGGCAGGTTTGTCAATCTCTGTCACACAAATGTAACCTTATCATCCCGTAGACTGTCCACTATGTTTTCACCTGTCCTTCCACTACTGTAGAGAATGATAAACAACTGAAAAAGATAATTATGTTTATGTTTAGATCGATTTCATATTAATTAGATACAAGGGGTTGGAATTTACTCTACAAATACAAGGAATGCTATTAAGATAGCAGACAGACAAATAATGCAGCAAAATCCTTCGTCATTTTCAGTGATATATATTGTTGGAGTTTTAACAATATATATATTTCGCGGACTACTAAGTCGGTAGCTAGTTTTCGCGAGCTAATATTGATAAGCAGTTTTCGCTAGATAAATTGACTTTGCTATATTACAAATAACAAGTTTTCATCAACAGTTTAGTAATTTTTTCAGTCTGTACATATAAACAATAAAATAAACAAGTCAAACAAATGGTATTTAGAATATAGAAGGAAATAAATATGTGGTATTATAACTGTAACAAACAGTTTCTGCCCTCTGAATGATCAAAACTGACAAAGATATTTTATATTAAGATAATGCACAGATACAGTGAATGTATTTCAATGTTAAATCGTAAAATGTTGATGAAGAATACATTTATCCTGTGCGGAAATCATTTAGAAAATGAAATAGATACTGAATTTGAAAATAAAATTGCCAAAGAATCGGTATAATTTTTAATTCGTGAGTCCTTGTGCTCACACAGGGTTGTAATAAAACAGAGTGGTGAATGCGTGAAATTTCTAAGTTCTATGAAATTAAAAAGCAGATTGCATTTTGTCGCATTCACCTTCGAAATCTTGGTTAGTCAGGCAACTATCAGTTGGCTACAATTTGCTTAAGCGAAAACCCAGTTGCTCTCTTGAACACATGAATAAAAATATACAAAAAGACCGACCGTAAAATTTCAGCAGTTGAACAAAACAAAACAAACAGAAACTTTAACATATTTCCGTGACACAAAGATTTTTAAAAATGCCCTAGGAACAATACTGCTACTGATTAATAAAATGCAAATTACCTATTATTCGCAAAACAAGTTATTTCAGAGAAATTTAGAGAAAGATGATGATTGATTTTCGGCCTTATCAGACAAACTCCTTACATTTTTGCATCTTTAAATGGTTTTGTGTGAATTAATAATAAATGTTGCGTTTCATAAGTAAAACAAAAAGTTTAAAAATACAAATACCTAAAAATGCATTTTATTAGAAAAACTTCGATAAAAAGTAGTTGCCTGTTTATTTGCACCCCCACCCCGCAAAAAATTAAATTAAGAAAATAATCTCGATACGGATCAGACAATAAAAAATCGACATAACGAGCTATAAAAGTGAAATCGAAACTTGGGGATGTTCCGTGTTTGAGTGTTATTAGAACCGTTATTCCGTCAGGAACGTCCCCTATTATATCATTTCGGTATCACTCCTGCCAATTTAGCGAACCCCTAAAGCACATTGCTCGCGTGTCGACATCTCAACTTTCCCCTGTAAATATAACAGGCTAACAACGTAATGGTCGCACAGCGCACTCGCGACCTTACTCTTTCTAAGAAATATTGACAGGTGAAATTACGGCTCAATTACTGTAATAAACAAATAATTGACACACTAATCACATATTTAACATTTTTATTGCTATAACTAGAATGTCTGTAGAAAAATCGAGATATCTCGGTCACAATCATGTAACTGGTAAATTAACATATTGAGGATACTAGAATAATGACCTGGCGTTATATTTTGTGTAAAATTGATGCTATGTCTGGAAAGTCCCAGCCGCCCATCATATTGACGCTTTCAGCTCGAACCTTTCTGAAAAGCTGATTTTTAAAGTTTCAAGTTAAGCAAGCTCGCGGACATATTTTACAATATTTCCAGAAATGCCACAAATCAACGTCGAAACACTAATAGAAAATTGGCAGTAGCTGTACGCAGTAGCAGTTGGCAGTAGAACTAAAATCAAACGTGAAGTTGGCAGTAGCAATACGCAGTAGCAGTAGGCAAAATGTGGAAGTTGGCAGTAGCAGTTGGCAGTAGAACTTAAATCAAACGTGAAGTTAGCAGTAGCAATACGCAGTAGCAGTAGGCAAAATGTGGAAGTTGGCAGTAGCAGTTGGCAGTAGAACTTAAATCAAACGTGAAGTTAGCAGTAGCAGTAGCATTAGGCAAAATGTGAAGTTTGCAGTAACAGTAACAGCAGTAGCAGTAGGCAAAACGTGAAGTTGGCAGTAACAGAAGTAGCAGTAAGCGAAATATGAAGTTGGCAGTAGCAGTAGCAGCAGTAGCAGTAGGCAAAGCGTGAAGTTGGCAGTAGCAGTTACAGCAGTATCAGTAGACAAAACGTGAAGTTGGCAGTAGCAGTAACAGCAGTAGAAGTAACTAAAATGTGAAGTTGGCAGTAGCAGTAACAGCAGTAGCAGTAGGCAAAACGTGAAGCTGGCAGTAGCAGTAACAGCAGTAGCAGTAGGAAATTCTGAAAGACTGCGAGTGTTTAAAACAGACACAGACCGGTGTAATCGAACCGGGAGGGTCCCTTGACTTTCTAGATTGGCACCAAAATTCCTGAAAGTCTGCAAGAATGTCAAAAACAGTAGCAGACCGTTACAATGGACTCCGGAGGGTCCCTTAACATCAAAAATGACATTTTCTCGATTTTGGCAGCAAAATTCCTGGACGTCTGCGAGAGGGTCAGAAACAGTTGTAGCCTGTAAAATTGATCCGTAAGGATCGCTAGACCTTAAAAATTACATTTAACCGATTGGCACCAAAATTCGTGAAAGTCTGCGAGAGTGTCAGAAACAGTCACAGACCGGTAAAAATTACCCAGGAGGATCCGTAGACCTCAAAAATAACATTTTCCCTGATTGGCACCAAAATTCCTGAAAGTCTGCAAGACCCTCCGAAACAGTCGCAGACCAGTAAATTCGACTCAGGAGGGTCCCTAGACATCAAAAATGACATTTTTTCCTATGGCACCAAAGTTCATGAAAGTCTGCAAGAGTGTTAGAAACAGTGGCAGACATACGCAAATGACTCGGGAGGTTCTGTTGATGTTATAACATATTTATTTTCATTGAAACTTTCCAGACTTTTAAGACTTCCTACTGCTACTGCTCGCACTGCTACTGCCAGTTTCACGTTTTGCATACTGCTACTGCTGTTATTGCTACTGCCAGCTTCACGTTTTCTTTACTGCTACTGCTGTTACTGCCTTCTGCCAACTTCACGTTTTGCCTACTGCTACTTGCTGTTACTGCTACTGCCAGCTTCACGTTTTCTTTTCTGCTACTGCTGTTACTGATACTGCCAACTTCACGTTTTTCTACTGCTGCGTACTGCTACTGATCACTTCCTATACATCGTCAAAACGACCTCACAATGATATCATAATAAGCGTGATCTTAGACAAAGATTGATCAACTTGAAACTGATACCTCAATAATGGCGAACGTCGGTCTGAGACAAACATTGAGAGACGTCACAGTGGTATCCTAACAACGGCGGGCCGAAACAACGATTAAATGACATTTTAATTTAATCCTAAAAACAGCCAGGTGAAGAAATATATGAACTACGTCACAATGTTATGTAACAAATGCAAGTTGAGACAACAAGTAAACGACGTCACAATAATATTACAGTTGAGTCAAGTATTTGAACATGAAAAACATCCTAAAGGAGGTGAGCAAAGACAAAACTCCAATAGCGTGCGAGAGACTAAAGAACAAAGTCATTAACATATCTTCCATGCACTAAACGAGTAACTTCGCGCCACAAGCAACTGAAAGATTTCACAAGGGTATTCCATAAACGATAAACTGAGGCAACAAAAAATAATTTTACAACGTCACAATAGTATTATACAACAGCGAGCTGAGACAACAGTTTAACAACGTCACAATGGTATCATTACAATGGCGAGCTGAGACAATAGTTAAACGACATCACAATGGTATCATTACAACGGCGAGCTGAGACAACAGTATAACGACGTATAAGCTCGCCGCTCTGATGATAACATTACGACGTCGTAAAATTGATGTATCAGCTTGCCGTTGTCATGATATCTTTACAACGTCGTTAAATTGTTGTCTCACATCGCCGCGTTGATGATATCATTAAGACGTCATCAAATTGTTGTTTCAACTTTCCATTGTCAGTTTACCATTACGACGTCTTAAATTTGCAGCTTCAACTCGCCGTTGTCATGACACCTTTACGACTTTGTAATTTTGTTGTCTAGGCTCACCGCTGTCATGATGCTATTACGACGTTGTTAAATTGTTGTCTGAGCTCGCTGCTGTTATAACATCATGATGACGTCAATAAATAGAAGATATTAAATGAGTGGTCATGTATTACAGGATTCGTTGCACGAGTTATTTGAAAACGATTAAAACGAGGCTCACCGTTGTCATGATGCAATTACGGACGTCGTTAAATTGTTGTCTGAGCTCGCCGCTGTTATAACATTATGATGACGTCGATAAATAGAAGGATGTTAAGTTAGTGGTCATTTATTACGGGATTCATTGCATGAGTTATTTCAAAACGAATAAAACGAGGCTCTGCCGAGTTTTTATCGTTTTCTAATAACGAGTGTAATAAATCCGTATCACATGTCCACGAATACAATTTTCTATTTATATCATAGAGGTTTTGTAAGTATGTGGTAGACAGAAACGCACAGAAACTGTTTGTTTTGTCCGCTATACGCGCGAACGTCGTTAGGGTTGTTTAATGATGTTGACGTCAAAGTGTTATTACACTAGTGAGATATCAAACATATGACACGGCTTTATAACACACCCACGACGTCGTCTATTATGATATCGCAGATAAAACTGACGACACTTGATTGGTTTAGATCGTCCGTATACGATACCCTATATCCTTTGAACGACGGTAACGTAATACAAGAGGGCCATGATGGCCCTGTATCTCTCACCTGAGTATGACAGCTTTTAACAAAGTTGCTATGGACCTGGTTAATTGACCCCATATGACCGATATTGGAACTTGACCTAGAAATTATTGAAACAATCTCTTTGACAAACTTTCAAGGTTATTTTGTACTGATAAATCCGTTACCTCTAGAGTGTTAACAACAGGTTTTTTCAATACTTTGCGGCTCTATGACCTAGTTTTTAAAACCTAATGTCCCATATTCTACTTGACCTAGAAATTTTGAAACAAGACAATTCCAGTTTTGGACTGAAAGGTTCTAGAGTAACAGTTTTTCGATAAGAATGCTAGTTTGCCCCAATCATATCCAATTGCAGCTACAATAACAACTTTCTGACAAATTTCCAGGACATTTGGAGTGAAAATGTAGCCTCTAGAGTGTTTACAAAAATTTTCAATATTTGGGCTCTGTGACCTAGTTTTCCACTCCAGATGACCCATATTCAAACTTGAGCTAGAAACCATAGAATTAAGCTTTTTGACAAATTTCAAGGTTATTTGGAATTGAAATGTTACCTCTAGAGTGTTAACAAGGTTTTTCCATATTTGGGCTCTGTGACCTAGTTTTTGACTCAAGATGACCCATACTCCAACTTGAGGTAGAAATCATCAAAGAAACCTGTCTGACAAATTTCCAGGATATTTGGACTGTAAATGTTACCTCTGAAGTGTAAAAAATGTTTTTAAATATTTGGGCCATGTGACCTAGTTTTTGATCCCAGATGACCCATATCCAAATATGAGCTAGAAATCATTGAAACATTTTTTCTGACAAATCTCATGGAATTTGGACTAAAAATGTAACCTCTAGAGCATTAACAAGGTTTTTCTACTTTAGGGCTCTGTGACCTAGTTTTTACCCCAGAAAACCTATATTCAAACTGAGCTAGAAATCATCGATAGAATCTTCTGACAATTTCCAATTATGTGGACTGAAAATGCTTAGAATGTACAAGTTTTTTCCATATTTGGACTCTGGACCTAGTTGTGACCCATGACCTATTGAAACTTGAGCTAGAAATCTTTGAAGCAATTTCTGACAAATTTCCAGATTTTTGGAAAATTTACCTCTAGAGTGTTCAAATTTCTATTTTTGGGCTCTGTGACCTTTTGAACAGATAGTCGAAATTGAGCTAAAATCTAGGCAACCTTTCTGAAAATTTCCATTATTTGGAAAAAGTACCTCTAGATGTACCAGATTTTCTATTTTTGGGCTCTGTGCCTAGTTTGTGACCAAATGACCCATAGGAACTTGAGCTAGAAATCTTTAAAGCAACCTTCCTGACAAATTTTCAGATTTTTTGGGCTAAAAATGTTACCTCTAGAGTGTTAACAAGATGTTTCTATTTTTGGGCTCTGTGACCTAGTTTTTGAACCCAGATGACCCATATTCGAACTTGAGCTAGAAATCATAGAAGCAACCTTCCTGACAAATTTCCAGATTATTTGGTCTAAAAATGTTACCTCTAGAGTATTAACAAGGTTTTTCAATATTTGGGCTCTGTGACCTAGTTTTTGATCCCAGATGACTCATATTTGAACTTGACCTAGAATCGTCAAAGCATCCTCTCTGACAAATTTCCAGATTATTTAGGCTGAAATGTAACCTCTAGAGTGTCAACAAGATTTTTCTATTTTTGGGCTCCATGACCTAGTTTTTGAACCTAGATGACCCATATTAGAACTTGTGCTAGAAATCATCGATAGAACGTTTCTGACAAATTTCCTGGATATTTGGACTGAAAAAGTAGCCTCTAGAGTGTTAACAAGGTTTTCCTATATTTGGGCTCTGTGACCTAGTTTTCCATCCCTGATAACCCATGTTCGAACTTATCTGAGATATTAATGAGACAAGCATCCTGATCAAGTTTCATGACAATAGAGGCAAAAATGTGACCACTATAGTGTTAGCAAACTAATTGTGGACTGGACAGGACGGACGACGGACAAAAGGTGATCAGAAAAGCTCACTCTGTCACTACGTGACAGGTAAGCTAAACACGTAACCTGCGAAGATGGCACCTTTAGGCCTCCGTAGATTCCACATTAACTTCCCAAATATGGATTCGGCCCCAAAATTGAAAAGTATATATGGCAAAATACGGGATGTCACGTGATCAAGGTTAAGGACGAATTCTGGACACCGCTGTATCCATTATAAAAACGTATGTTCTTGCAAATTCGACAAAATGAAAACTGACTTCTACCGCCAACGCATGTTTCTGAGCAGGTGCGTGTAACGTGACCTTTCCTGCCAAAATGTTGTTACTTTTCGAAAAGATGAACATTCAAGGTAGAGGACAGAGACAAAGTTAATGCATGCTGGAATCACGGAATCTGGGTCATTCCTTCCAATTTTTTTAAGATGGCCGAGCATACATTGTCATGACCCACTGTGCATGACGTCATTTTCTAGAATCACGAGCTCTTACGCGCGAATTTATGTCACGCACCACTAAATCACATTTTCATAAGGTTAAAATATCCCAGTTTAGAGCCCATTCGGACTGAGAGACTAAACTTGGAGGTAGGGGGTCTCTAGGAAAATACTTGCAAAAGTGTCAGTCGTTCGAAGGATATGTAACGCAAGCCAAGATATGATTATAGCTTTAGCAATGGTTTTCCCTAATGGACTTCGACACTTTTTCGATTTCTGATTGGATACTCATTTACAAAAACAAAATGGCAGCCATTTTTCCCTTGATTAAAAAATTTAAACAACAATAACTGCGCATTAATAGTCTCTTAGGAATGAGTCTGTTCAGTATCCAAGACAATAAAGAGAATACCAAAATATATAATTTAATTTTGAGTGATTAAGGCCTACCGTACAGAATAGTAGACTAAACTATCTAAGCTTAGCCTATTCCTGCTTGAGGTTAACAAATGAACGAGAAAACTTATTTTATGTTTTCCATTCACAAATAATGAAGATCTTTTATCTCAGTATACCTTTGAATAGACTAATGCTGCCTGTTATTATCAGCTGAACTGTCCTTTTCTTTTTGTAATCGTCTTATCATGCTGAATAGGTGCCGGATAAAGCCCTGCTATCTCCAGTCATTGCGTCACATAATCAAGTAACGCGTAGGAACATAATTGTGATAAATATAAATATTTATAAATAATATGATATGTTAATTGTTGTTTAGATTTTTACTAAAACATACACAAATTAATTGTTTTGTGAAATTAAAGTCGTGTAATTGTTAAAAATCTTTGATCTTTAAGTGAATTTCAGAAACTTTTTCGTATGGCGGAAGCAGTGCGAAGGTCAGATAGAGCGGTAACGCGACTCATCTGAAAGTCGTTACATGTTGTTTTTTTTTTAGAGAAATGATAACAGTTAGATACATAACATCCAGCTCAAAGCAAAATAAATCGAATACATTGTTAGTGCCGAGATGGAGAAGGTTCAACGGTTCGCTGTGAAAGCGAATCTTTGGTTGCTAAAGCTCGCCAAGATACCCTTTCTCGCTCACCGGATTAACCTTCTCCATCTCGGCACACATTCTCTATTTATAACCTAAGCGACGTCATGGGCGTGTAATAAAGCCGTACTGTATTTTGATATTACACTAGTAGTAATAACACTTTGACGTCAACGTCAATAACATAATAAATTATTCTTATGACTCTCGCGCGTATACGAACAAATCAAACAGTGCTGTTCGTTTCTGACACCATTCATGTACAAAACTACTATGATAAAAATAGAACATTATAGTCGTGTCATGTAATATGGGATTTATTACACTTGTTATTAGAAAACGATAAAATTTGGAATTACATGACCATTCATTTAATATCTTCTATTTATCTGTCAATGTGAAATGATTTGTCTACCTTCCATGCTCTTCCGTGTTTTTCAATTTTATCCGGGTGTTACTTTTGGATATTTCACACGCAGTGTTGTCTTTTTGGGCATTAGACACGCCCACTGTTTTCAGCGGTTTACGTGTAACCATTTTTGACATCTGGATCACTAGGCGCTTATTTACTTGTGACGATATGCAAACATCTCTTTGCTACTAAGTATGTCCTAGCGGCTCTGGTTTTAATACATTTCTCAGGTTGACAATATCCATATCACGCTCACTTCGTTCTGTTATTAACAACGAACACTTTTTGTAACTGCTCGGGCCGCGCGCTGTTCTGAAAGTCAAGTACGCAGCAGTAGAAAAATGTGAAGTTGGCAGTAGCAGTAACAGCAGTAAGCAGTAAAGAAAACGTGAAGCTGGCATAAGCAGTAACAGCAGTAGCAATAAGCAAAACGTGAAGTTGGCAGTAGCAGTAACAGCAGTAGCAGTAAAGAAAACGTGAAGCTGGCAGTAGCAGAAACAGCAGTAGCAGTAAAAAAACGTGAAGTTAGCAGTATCAGTAACAGCAGTAGCAGTGGGCAAAACGTGAAAGTGGCAGTAGCAGTTACAGCAGTAGCAGTAAAGAAAACGTGAAGCTGGCAGTAGCAGTAACAGTAAAGAAAACGTGAAGTTGGCAGTAGCAGTAGCAGTAAGAAATTCTTTAAAGTCTGGAAAGTTTCAATGAAAAAAAACATGCTTCAACATCAACAGACCCTCCCGAGTCTATTGCATAGGTCTGCGACTGTTTCTGACACTCTTGCAAACTTTCATGAATTTCAGTGCCAATTGGAAAAAATGACATTTTTAATGTCTAGGGACCCTCCCGTGTCGATTTTACCGGTCTGCGACTGTTTCTGACACTCTCGCAGACTTTCAGGAATTTTGGAGCTAATCGGAAATATATCAATTTTAATGTTTAGGGACCGTCCCGTGTCATTTTTGGTTTCGACCACATTGCAGGTTTTCAATGGCAAATCGGAAAAATGTCATTTTTAGTCTAGGGACCTCCCGTGATTTACCGGCTGCGACTTTTTACACTCTCACAACTTTCAGGAATGTAGTACCATCGAAAATGATATTTTATGTCTGGGACTCCGTGTCTTTTACGGTCTGCACTGGCCGCCAGATCGAAAAATCGAAAATGTCATTATGAGTTAGCGATCCTCCCGATCATTTTTTTCGGTCTTCATGTTTCTGAAGACGCAACTTCAGGTTTGTTTCCAGCAAATATCATTTTTATGCTTAGGGACTCGGATCATGCGGTGCTTCTGTTTCTGATATTATTGCAGACTATTCAGGAATTTTGGTGCCAATCTAGAAAGTCTAGCGACCACCCCGGTTCGATTGCACCGGTCTGTGACTGTGTCAAACACTTTCGCAGACTTTCAGAGTTTCCTACTGCTACTGCTGTTACTGCTACTGCCAACTTCACGTTTTGCCTAATGCTACTGCTGTTACTGCTCCTGCCAACTTCACTTTTTGCTTACTGCTACTGCTGTTACTGCTATTGCCAACTTCACGTTTTGCCTACTGCTACTGCTGTTACTGCTACTGCGTACTGCTACTGCCATCTTCCTATTAGTAATATACGCTGCCTCGAAACCTGGTTAACACTGGGAAAACAAGAATAACCGACTTATAAGTGATTGGATAAACAATATGAATACAAAGGTAATTAAGCAATACACAATTTTTACAGTTTAACAATATAAAACAGTATGCCCTTAACAAAAATATCGTGAATTTATAAAATTATTACAAATCAAATAAATCTGTCTCCTGACACAATAGTATGTTTTCAATATTCTAGAGTTAACAAAAAATGTTAATCAAAAATTGTAATTGATGTTGTCTGCTATATTTGCATATTTACACAAGTTGAAAAGAGTAAACAATTTATCAAATTAAGCAAAAGTTATGCGTCTGTAAAATTATCAGAGCTACGGCGAAGGTACAAAAATATAAAACTTACATGAATAATGCTATCTGCTTATCCCAAAAACTTAGTAAATTCAATTTCTTAACGAAAATAATCCTTTTCAAACAAATTCACCTTTCCGACTACCGACTAGATGAGCGATTCTAGGGGTCGCACTTCTTGCTCATTGTCCCTAAAAATATATATGTTTGTAATTCTGACCAATCAAAATTATGAATTTTCACCTTAGACACGGTTCCAAAATTAGATTCATCCGAATAAGGAATGGGATCTAAAGAGCTTGTGATGAAATGAAACAGAAACAACTAGCCGGGAACGTAGCAATCAGAACTGTCTAACAATAGGGTACACAAGGGGCTAACCAGATAAAGATTCAAATATACGAGCCAATGTTTCTTTGAACTTCCAGAACACCTTGTCTCCTACACTGTTGCAGTAAAAATATTCTTGCTTTCATCAATGGAATCGTAAACTTGACACTACAATGACGTCATAGTGACGTCATTAAAGTTTTTACAAAAGATACCCTTAATAGATACCTTTAATTTGTAGCCTCAGCTATCCCTTGTCATGTTACCATAAACTGTTGCCTGACTGTCGTTGCTGTAATGATACCATTTTGATGTCATTAAATTGTTGTCTCAGCTTGCCGCTGTCAAGATACCATTATGGCCTCGTTAAAATGTTGTTTCAGCTGACTGTTGTCATGATTCCATTATGACGTCATTAAAATATTGTCTCAGCTTGACGTTGTCACGATACTATTATGATGACGTTAAATTGAAGTTTTAGCTTGCCGTTGTCATGATACCATTTTGACGTCGTTAAATTGTTGTCTCACTTATTAAGACGTGAAAACGTTGTTTTAGTTCTCCGTTGTCATGATTCCGTTATAGCGTAGTATGATTTTTGTCACAGCTTGACGCTTATATGATTTCGGTATGACGTCGATAAACTATCGTATCAGCTCGCCGTTGTGGTGATACCATTACGCTATCTTTTTTCAGAGTATTGTCTCCGCTCGCCGTTCTGATGATATTCTTATGACGTCGATAAATGGTTGTCTAGTTTAGACTAATTTATTTGACATCGATTGCGGTACAAGTTCTTACAACTTAGATTCATCAGGCTTGATGACTGCTTCCTGGGTTTCATACCAATATTCGCGCAGCGTGTAGGAATGTGAAGATCGTGAGAGTATCTCGCCTCTGACGGGATTCGAACCCGCGACCTCTGGATCCGGAGCCCTGCGCTCTACCCCTGGATCACGGTGCCTCCTCAATAAATTGTTGTTGTTGTTGTCTCAGCTTGTCATTGTCAGTTTTCCATAACGACGTCATTAATTTGTAGCTTCAGCTCGCCGTTGTCATGACACGATTACGACGTTGTGAAACTGTTGTCTTAGCTCGCCGCTCGGATAATACCATTAATAAATGAGTGAATAGTGTAATACGGGATTTATTGCACTGGTTTTCAAATAACTCGTGCAATAAATCCGTTACTGCATGACCACGAATATAATGTTCTATTTATATAATCGAAGATTTGTAAGTGAATGGTGAAAGAAACGCACAGAAACTGTGTTTTGTTCATATATGCGCGAACGTCAAAAGAGTATTGTTAATAACAGGTCTTAATCACACGTCCACGTCGTCGTAATTGTATTATGGCAACAGCGAGTTGATGCAACAAATTAATGACGTAGTTATGGTATATTGACAATGACAAATTGAGACAACAATTTAACGACGTAAAATGGTATCATGAAAAACGGCGAGCTGACGCAACAATTTAACGACGACGTAATGGTATCCTACAACGTGGGCTGAGGTTGAATTAACGACGTCATAAATGCGAACTGAGACAACTATATCATGACAACGGTGAGCTGAGACTACAAAATTACTGACGTCGTTGACAAAATTGGCTATCGCAAGTTGAGAAAAAGGGGATATTAAATGAGTGTCATGAAATACGGGATTTATTTCACGATTTATTTGAAAACGATAAAATTAGACTCTGTCGAGTTTTCTGATAACGAGCGTATTATATCCCGACTTTGCAAGACCAAGAATATAATGTTGCATCTATATCATAGAGGTCTGGTAACTTTGGTCACAGAAACTGTTTATTTTGTCCGTTTATAAATGCGCGAACGTCATAAGCGTATTGTAAATAGCGTTGACGTCAAAGTGTTCTTACACTAGTGTTATATCAAAAATATATCTCGGCTAAATTACACGTCCACAACGTCGTCCAAGATATGAAACAATTTATCGACGTCAGGTTGTAATTATCAGAGCGGCAAGCTGAAAAAATAACTTAACGACGCTGTAATGGTACCATTAAACTGTAAAACCATTGTCGACGTCATAATGATGCCGTGGGAACGACGAGCCGAGACAACAACTGTAAGACGTCAAAATGGTATTGGGACAACGACGACCTGAGACAACAACTTAACATCGTCATAATGATATCGTGACATCGGCAAACTGAGACAACAATTAAGGTCATAATGCTGTCATAACAACGGCAAGCTGAAACAAAAATTTAACGTCGTCTTTATGGTATCGTAACAACGGCAAGCTGAGACAGCAATATTACAATGTCATAATGGTATCATGACAACGTCAAGCTAAAGAAAGTTTAACGACATCGTAATGGTATCTTGACATTGTCATGATATCAGTTTGACGCCCTTATGACGTCGTAAATTGTTGCCACATCTCCTCAGTGTCATGAAATGTTAAATTTTGACCCAGCTCGCCGTCGTTACTTTACTCGCTGTTGTCAGGATACTATTACCACGTCGTTGAATTGTTGTCTTAGCTCGCCATTTTCATGATACCATGATGACGTCGTAAAATTGTTGTCTTAGCTTGCCGTTGTCGTGGTACCTTTATGACTTAGTTAAATTTATTCTTAGTTTGCCGTTGTCAAAATGCCATTACGACGTATTTAGAATGTTGTCTTAGCTCGCCGTTCTCTCGATACCGAAATGACGTTGAAACATTGCTGTCTCAGCTCGCTGTTGTCATGATACTATTACGACGTCGTTAAATTGTTTTCTCAGCCCGCCGTGGTCAAGTTACTATTACAAGGTCGTTAAATTCTCTCACAGCTCGCCATTGTCATGACATCATACGAGGTCGTTGAATTGCTGTTTCAGCTCGCCGATGTCAAGATACCATTATGACGTCCTTAAATTGTAGTCTAAACTAGCAGCTGTCAAGAAACCATGACTACGTCGTTAAATTACGGCTTAGCTCGCCGATGTCAAGATACAATTATGACATCGTTAAACTTGTTAAATTGCTGTTTGAGCTCGCCGTTGTCAAGATACCATAACGACGTCGTTACCCT
The DNA here is from genome assembly GCA_012932295.1 of Cyclina sinensis. Taxonomy (NCBI): domain Eukaryota; kingdom Metazoa; phylum Mollusca; class Bivalvia; order Venerida; family Veneridae; genus Cyclina; species Cyclina sinensis. The sequence goes on from JAAONU010000019.1 coordinate 5,885,074, forward strand.
TGTTGTCATGATTCCACTACGTCATTAAATAGTTGTCTCGGGTCGCCGATGTCATGATACTATTAAGACGTCGTTAAATTTTTGCCTTAGCTCGGCGTTGTCAAGATACCTTTACGACGTCGTTGAATTGTTGCCGTAGCTGGCGTTGTCAAGATACCATTACGACGTCGTTAAATTGTTGCCTTAGCTCAGCCTTGTCATGATACCATTACGACGTCTTAAGATTGTTGTCGTACTCGCCGTTGTCAAGATACAAAGCTATTTATTTAATCGTTTAATTCATTCTTAGTTAGGACTTGGTGAGAAAAAGAATCAGTCATTAGGTTTGATAGAGTATTTGGTAATCACAACACTCAGGCAACCGTTTCCTCGGGAACTAGTCAAGGCTCGTTCCCAACTGAGGCGGTCAACCTCTGGATGGGATTTCCCAAGCATCTACCAAACCTAATAATAGATTGTTATAATCGACGTCGTAATGGTATCTTTACCACGGCAAGCTGAGACAACAACTGAATGATCTCGTAATGGTATCTTGACAACGGTAAACTGAGACAACATTTTAATGACGCCATAATGGTATGATTAGACAAAACTTCAACGACGTCGTAATAGTGTCTTGACAAGGCGATCTGAGACAACAACCTTGCGACAATGCAATGTTATCGTTACAAAGGACAAGCTGAAAAAAATAATTTATGACGCCATAATGGTATAACAACGGAGGGTTAAGACAACATTAAACGACAACGCAATACTTAATGAATACATGTATAGCCTGCTGTTTTCGTGTACCTGTGACATCACGTGATATAAATACGGTCGCAAGGACAAGGTTCTGTTGACATTTGATTAATAGACCTTTACCGCGACCAGTTCGACAATCTACACGTTCTTGTATTTGCCGCTTATATGTAAAGACTGTCTAAGCAAACGGTGTTAGCATAAATGATCTGACATGAGGCAAACATTTCATATCAGCTCAGTCTACCGTAAAGCATCTTGAAAATTTGCTGCCGCAGACAATTTATTCTATCCTCTCTGAATTTCTTCTTTTCTTTTAAACAAGTAACTGAAAGATGTCTATGGTGCAGTTTCGCAGGAATTTGCACATAATTTAATCTTATCTATAAAGAAGTAAATACAGTGACCTCTGTTGTTTGAGCTGATGCAAATCTTTGAATTTAACCATACTTTCATAATAATTTTAGAGAAAAAAATCCCAAAGCGTGCTCACAGAAAATCGTTCCCATGCCGTCTGACGCTTCCTTCAGTTTTAAACACGAAATCGGTGTCAACATTATTTAGCACGTGCGATATAACAGCGTTATCGCACGCGCGTCCGCCATTTTATATCCCAAAGTACATCGCGCTATCACTTTCCGCCTTATCCAATCGATTTTACTGACATTTAGGATAATAGAAAATTCCCAAGTCTCTCGTTCTGGGACGAAACGAGCTAATAGTTTCTTGTAAGCAAACATGCGATATATGTTATCCGGGTTCCAGGGCCTGAATCGGAACAAAAATCAAAGAAATATTTAAAACACACTCGCTTTCTTTTGTTGAAAGGATGTCCATAGATACGAGTCTCTAGCGACAAAGGTTATAAACGTATCATCCGAGCTATTCCATTGAAAAAACTATTGTTTTTTTTTCCTATTTTCTTACTAAAGTTGGTTATCTGTTTATCATTATTTTATTAACCAATATTCACGAATTGCAGGCTTGCACAAAGCCATTAAAGATAAGCATGGTCACAGACTTGTTTACGTCAGATCTATACTGATGAATTCCTTGCTCGTGTACATTTTTGTTTGTTTTATGAAAAAAAATATATATACAGATATGAGGCGCAATGGTACAATTGCAGATTTGGATTTCAAATCAGAATGCAGATTGATGTCTTTTGGTAAAGAAAGGGAGATTTTTAAAAAAAAACATTCATTATCAATTTCCTTTTTCTTTTGGTCATGGGAACTGACGTTGAACAACTTCAAAAACGGCCAGCGTTTTACAAAACCACAAGAAAAAAGTTAAATAAGTGAATGAAACTTTTTACAAGTGGCAAACAACTGAAATTGATTTCAATTAATAGAAAGTGAACAATGTATGCAAGATCATGGTGTTTTAATTGTCAAACAATTAATTTCTGTAGGCACGGGTATCGTATGCCTCTGAAACACATGTTTACAATGTGGCAGTGCATTTAAAAGAGGTCATTTTCAATTTCTATTCTCATGCTACGAAAGAAAGTAATACCAAACAGTTTACATATACATGGAATAGAATACAGCTAAATTTAATTTTGCCGTACTTTTTTTCTTTTTCTTTTCTCTTTTTTTAAAAAATATTTTTTGCGGTCGTATCACTACTTATATGACTCTTTTGGTGTAATTTTAATAGCATGCCAACAAATTTGAAATGCGTTATGCACTAATAAATTATCATATAATGTATAATCAATGTAAAGATATTACATAAATCTGTGATTTTGACCACGAAATACACTTTTGAAGTAATGTAACTCTGTAGAAGAGAAATATATTACGTTTGTCATACTTCCAGACGACCTCAGAAAACGCTTTCAGGTTCACTTCAACCTTAAGCGCACTTACTCAAAGAATTGTAATCCTTAAAATACAAAATTGTCGCCTTGGTTGGATAGACTGGTGACTCTGACTGCTGAAACTAGCAAGACCAGCACACGTAATGGGCATTTATTGGTGAAGAACCAATATAGTTCATCTTTATCTTGAAACTTTTGCTCTAGCAGTATCGAGGGTATCATTACCGAAGGAAAATGCCATACCGGAATATTCTGTTTTTGACATTCTTTCTGCTTAAAAATCTTCCTTGCTGAGTAACTCCGCCGCACAACTTCCGTTTTAAAAGTTTCTGACATGTTTCTAACCAAATACAAAGACAGAGTACTTCCGGTCTTTGTCACTCTGACGTTTGCAGCTGGTCACGTGTCTTCTCCAAGTCACATGACATGCTCTCAGCATCCTTTTCCATATGTTTCGATCTACATGTATAATTATTTCATTTCAATACCCTTGTATTACACATTCGCCTACTAGACGTGGTCTGTAATTATATAGTACCGCCCAAATTGTCGGAAGTGGTTCTGAATTAGTGATGATTTTTTTGACCTTGTACGCTATATTGCGTGCTGGATCTGCTGTTCTTTTCATTTGAATATGCTGTGACGAACTAAAAGGACAAGCAGACGTGTAAATCTGCTTTCTAGTGGTTCCCACAGGATGTGTCTGAAAATGAAGTTGTCAAGAAATGTGAATATTTTGCTCAAGATTTTTTTATATCATTGTTCTTGTCTTACAGATGATGACAGTTTGTTTGTTTATATGGAGAAGAAATTGTCTGCTACCAGCATAAGATATCTCTAATATGAATCCTTTATCTCAACTTCTTCAGCAAAACAACGTGCTCTTTCTATCGAACTCGTTCAACGCGCTTTTACTTAAGCTACTGTTTTTTAAGTACTAACTATAAAAACCTACGTTTACAAAAAAATTCTGGCGGGAAATCAGAAGTTTTATTTCAGAGACACGAAATTCTAAATTACTGATATCCATATTTTTAACAAACTGGCGGATCTGTGTGTGAATCTTAAACGTTTCTGTTGCATTAAAATTCTTATCTATGAAATTAAAAAAGAAAATAAATGAATAAATAAATAAACGTAACGGAACAGAGCAGAACGGAACGGAACTTAACGTAACGTGGCGTGATTAACATAACGCGGTGTGATGTAACGTAACGTAACATAACCTTACATAACATAAAATAAAACTACATAACACAAAACAACACAACACAACGTAACATAACATTTCGACACTACCAAATGTTTTGAGTAAGTTTCGCAAAAATCTGATGGCTCTTTATCTATTTTTTTAAGATTCTTCACTAAATGCTGGGTTTAAAAGAACAGAAGTCAAATCTTTAATATTTTATAGCAAAAATGTATAAAACCTTTAAAGATTACGTCAAAGTAGCATTCGTATAGTTGTTTTTGTCCTGTCTATAAATGTATCATCATCTGTTGCATTTTCTTATGGTCTTTTTTATTTTTCTAGAGGGCACTGCTTCGTAACTATTATCAGATCAAATGGTTCAAAGGTCCACCATGACTATTATTTTTTTAGGTGCAAATGCAGAATTTATTTGTCATTATTTGTAACAATTTGGTCAAGACGGTCGTCGACTAACGATAATGTCTGCCGTAGAATCGGTTTAGGAAGTCCGGTCAGTTGCAGCTGTCAATCCGTACACCACTAAATAACAATCATCAACAAAAACTCACCGTTCTTAACAGTGTAATCAACATCGTTACTGATACAATAGAAAGGTGAAATGTTTATCTTAGAGGGCGCTGCGGTCGTAAAATGGCGGGCGTAATGGCTGCGGCGGAAGTGTTAAAATACATTATGGGAGGTGATAATCCGAATAAAGTGACTGCTAACTTGTATACGTTTTATCTTAATCGTTTCGATTTGACGGATAATGAAACTGTCACATAAACTGTTAAAATGTTCTATGACAGAAACTCGTGACGTGTGGTTGTCTGGCAAGGTCCATTGTTCGTTCCATGTCATGTAAATGATCAATATATAATTATATACGCACTCTTTTGTACTGCAATTTAATAAAAGTATATATGGTTCATTACATGTTTTGTCAGTAGAATGAGTCAGGAACATAATATTGATATAATGTTAGATAATAGTCTGTCTCAGAACGAACCTATCAATGTTATTAAATATTTTTCTTGATCTGCTTCTGACAGTTCTCTGAAAACAATCAACTCAGCAGACCAATATATAAACAGGATTGAAAGTAAAATTAGTAAAAAATAAAAATAAAAAAGGGAAATCATATCTGTTGACACATCACAACTTTGAAGAATTTCTATAATAGATCTAGTTAAGTTTTTAAGTTTCTTGTCATTAGAGTCAACATGCATTTTCTCGCTAAGATTACTTTGAAATATGTGTATGATACAGTAATCCGGCTTTGTTACAAGACATACTACTTAAACTGCTTAACAAATACTAATGTTCTTATAATACAGTTATACATTTAGCTCTCTCTATAACATATATATGTTATTTTGATTTTATTTTGCTTCGTCATGTGAAAAGAATGTCCTTTTAGTTCCTCTTTATATACTGTCTTTACTAGTTTATAGCCAAAACCCGAACTTCTGAGGGTATTGAGACGGACACAAATCACTGAAAACATTTCTCGATTGTCTGGAGCTCATTGCTGACCTACGGCCAGAAAACAAATTAAAAACTAGCTCCCCTGTTACGCGAGAACTATGATAACAATGTACTCAAAACGAGGCACTGACCGCGGATAGATGTATAACTTCTCTTGATTACGTCATCAATAATTGGGTATCTCGCGCGTTATGCAGATCTTACTGTTATTCCAATTGACATGGACCTGCGAAATTTCCCACCCCTGGCCGATGCTTTACCTTGATAACACTGGAATATAAAACCTTTACAGTCAGTAGGATATGAGAGTAAAATAGCTTAATCCTGTTACAGCTAAAAACGCCCTACCCTTTGTTGCATTAAAGACACCGTAAAGACTTTAAAACGTGCAATTTAAGATTGTGTCAGCGTTCTGTAAGAAACATTTAAGCTCTTTAATGTAAGACGGGGCACTATTTATAAAGCTTTTGTTTGTTTGTGAGTTTTTTGTTTTTGTTTTTGTTTTTATTGTTTATTTTTTCCAAACAGAAAATTGACCATGGGAAGACTTAAATGTCAGAAAAGGCCAACGAAATAGTGAAGGTATATTAAGTTTTGCACGTTGTATTTAGCAAGAATAAGATCAATGCATTGTTTATTTTAAATAGTTTGCTCGAAGCTTTAAAATCAGTATGACCCTTGACTTACTCCTAAAAATTCATTCTTCGTCTAGCGTTTGAAGAAATGTGTGTAATTTTAGACTCTAAGAATGATACTAATGTCGTATTTTATACCATATGTAACAGCAACAATACAAAAGACTGGCTTTCCTTTTGCGATTCCAAAAATTATACGATTTAACAGGGCTTTTTGTTTTGCATGCCTTTCATCCGCCTCGGTTATCTCCATTACCAATTTTCACACCACAGATCAAAACTCCACGGTCAATAACGCTCACGTGCTTGGCACGAGCCTCGCAGACGATAATGTTACTTTTTACAACTTATCAGAGGATTATAACGATAAAGTTTCCAGTTAATCCTCACATGAGACGAAGTGGGCACGTTTGATTCGAGAAATGAGAAGCTGTGTAGTGGAGAGTTATTTGGATACTGTCGAGAGACAACAACTGTCAACACCGTATCACAACTTTTGAAATGATAACATCCAAACTAGTCAACAGTAACCGGTGTTAGCACACTGTTGTTACTCTTGACAGATGGTCAGTTTAAAACATGATCAATACCCATACAAGCTCTAAGTTCAGTTTCTTTTAGAAATTGTACAAAGAACTTATTTTACAATTCAACATTCATTTCTACCAAATAATATCATGGCATATATATAATTTTGGTTATTTGTTCATCATTTATTTTATTCATGTAAATACTAAACTGTTAATTAAAACTAAATCATTGTTTTTTATTTGGTTTCCACTACGCGACCTCAAAGTTTGATTTGCTTTTCTGTAAACTATCATCAACATGAGTAAAGTGTAAAAAATTTGTTACGAATGAAGGATAACAAAAAGAATGCAATATTGTTTAAATGTTTGAGTTAGTCTTAAACGCAGACGACACGAAAGTATTTTCAACTTAGACGTCTTAAAATATTTGTCAAGCGAAATAGTTCCATGTGTCAGCACTCGAAAATGCTTGTTTTACATAAATTGAAAGAAAAGGGGCTGGAATATTGATACCCTGAGCGAGCGCCAGCTGTCATATTGAGGGGCTACTAATTCAAGACGATGGAAAATAGTTCCCCTGAGCAATACGTGTAGGGATATCATATTCGTATTCCACCATATTAATTTCATAACGAGGCTCCCCTGAGATTTCGCGAGACTTTGATCTTACGGTGGGATCTTTCAATGACCATTGCGAATGATAATCGAAGCTGCGGCTTTATATTTGTAAAAAGAAGGTAGCAAAGATGAGTAGGAAATAATTGATGACAATCTCTCTGCACCAGGTGTACGAAAAAAAAAATCAACTGAGGAAAAACAACCTTTAGAAACAGCTTGGGTTTATCTACAACACAAATCTTGTGGGACTGTGGACAGATTTTTTTCTGTTATTAATTGATCTACGCGGATGGAGATGATATGTTGTATGAAACGACTGAGAATTTTAAACATATTTCAGTACAACCATTTTTACGCCAATAGCTGGCTTTTTGTATGTTTTTTCTCCATTTTTTTTAAATTTTAAAACTGATTGTTCTCCTCCTTAGAACAAAGTTTTGAACATTGTCGTGAACAAACCAGGCACGAAGACAATAATGAGATCATTCTATGCACAGAGTTTAAACTCACTGTCTTTAGGACTGTTAAATGAAAATAGTTATAAATCTATATCAAATATTATTTTTACGAATCTTCCTGTGCAAAAGCGATTTTAAGTATGGCGGATCGATATTAGTCTATGCAGTCTTGCATCTAAACCATTCACATATCAAAATATCAAAAATTTTGCTTCTTGTGTAATTCTTAATATGTCCATCGACAATGACGACTCCCTTTTTTCCAAGACAGCAATTGTCAGAGGGAGGATTTTCACACAACTATTCCAAGGCATAGAGACTTTCACATAGAAGATGGTCACCTGACAGTAACAAGGACTTGAAAGAAATGGTCGTTGCCAACTTAAAACGTTCACATGTCTATGTTTTAAGAAAACATTTTCACATACCGTTGATATATTTTGTTTATATTTTAAAGGTTTAGTTAAGCTGAGATTAGAGATTGTGTTTGTTTATAAATGCATACGTCTTTATCCAAAGGGCTTAAAAGAGAGAAGAATGAGAAAGCAAAAACAGATACCACGAAGGTGATAAAAATCTGATTCAATATTGACATTCCTTGAAGAAACGTTTGAGTCTTTGTCCAAATAACAAACAAGAAAGGTTTCAGAAAGCGGAGCTGATTTCGGAGCTTGAAAAACAGAGCTCTGGTTGATTTAAAATCTAACTTGTTTTTTATATCAAAGTGTATTTTGTTCAAATTCTCAAGAATGTCTAGTGGTTCATCACTTAATTTTATATTAAAACAATTATCAGCTGTAATTGAAATTTAAGAACAAAGACTAGACGAAGCGATTAAATAAATGTATACAGGGTGATATCAAAGTTTTGTCACACATTATTTTCAAACACTTATACTGGATCCTGGAAGAAGAAATTAAAACTAGTTATATTTTTTTCGCTTTCTCTCGATAGTTTACTATGATGTATGAATTATCAATTGCTGGTAAAACAACATGAAAGGAAGCTATAATGTGTAAATTAAAACTAAATTTACTATTTTGGTCTTACAAATTGAAATCGACGTGAGTGTTGAAGCATTGGTTCTAAACTTTCTTACCACCCTATAGAAAATAAATAAGCGCCATTTTATTCCTTTCACGACCACCAGGAGGAAAACTAGAGCTTGGGGCTATAGTGTGAAGTAATTGTGTAGTAAACGCCACTTTATGGTTGTGTTTTTATTACGTCGAATTTTGTTTTTACAACATTTGATTTCGATGATATATCCAGAACTACTTTCATTTTATGAGTGTATGCACATTTAAGGTGGTATAAAATACAGAATGGATGGCATAGGTTTTAGCGGTGTAAACAAATACACATTCTCAAACTGATTGTCGCACAAAAACCTTACCAAATATCATTAACCAATCGGCTCCACTTTCATTTTATTCTCCAAATTTTATTGCAGAACTGAAGTATGCACAATCGTATTTCCTTTCTGCGGGCAAATTTAATTGTGCAATTAATTATATCAAGCATAATATGTTTTTTGTCACATGATTATCATTTTATCTGATGATGGTTATATAATAATAATAATAATAATCATCATCATCATAATAATAATAATAGTAAGGTGATGATGATGATGTTGTTGATGATAATAATTATAAAATAACAAATATAATGATCTATTGTGATGGTGAAAATGATGAAGATTTTTATGATGATAATGGTGAAGATGATTAATTTCTAAAAAATAACATCTGGAGAAAGGAAATGGGTGGAAAATGCCAGGTTTTTTTTTTACTACTGTAATAATTTTGGATGAGAAATAGTTTGTTTCGGTTTTCTTCTTGTGTTTTATAAAAAACAAAATTTGGGACGTTAACTGCTTATTGATGGCATGACCAAACGGGACTCTAAGTTCTAACCTCCAAGAGCGAGTCCGATTCAAAAATAATGTTTAAAATAAATAAATATTAAAGACAAAATTATCCAACAGCCTAAGGAAATAATAAAGAGATTGACCGCTTGCCAAAATCATTATACATTTATAATAACGGTGCAATAATGTCCAAGGGGTACTATTTTAATGACTGATTGGTGATAAAGAGCACCGCTTATAATTATTTACAAATTTGAATATAAAATTCGAAAACAGACAAAGTCAGACAAAATGTACTCCACATTCGCCATGAAGTGCACAATATTTTCTCACCATGGTGATACCTATGGCAAAACCTGATTGTAAATATTGACACTGAAAACGATCATCATCATAATAACCATAGCCATCATCAACATCACCGTCTTCATCAGTCATCATCATCATTATCATCATCACTGTCGTTTAAATAGTCTTTGTTGTGCACGTCACTGTCATCATCATCATAATCATCATCGCAATCATAAAAAATGTTGAATGTTGAAAAATGTTGACATCATAATAATATAGGTGATTATAATATAACAATGCATATAACCTGACTCAAACACTATAACATTAGCAGTAAATGCGTATTGTTTGATAACGAAAGCATTGTACAAAAGGAAAATCGTATCTGAAAAAAAAACACAATACATTTCTTTTCGTATAAAATTTTCAAATGACTTTTTAATAGTAGTACGATTTGACATTCACTGTCTCGTCAATTTTTTGGCGTCTTGTGAGAAAGAGATAATTATTGACAGCAATGTACACATCATTTTTCGTTTACAACAGCGACGTGTAAAAAGTCCACTCATTAAATATCATTTTCATGCAAAAATAAGTTGCACATTCATTGCTTTTTATAAAGCAACTGGACTATGTAACTTTATTTTGAGAAGTAGATTCCCCCATTGCCTTTATTACTATTGGCCATATCCCTATACTAAGCCCCGCCTACTATTTGCATACGACCGCCCTCGAAGAAAAAACGTTCCATGATCAAGGCCGCTTGAAAATGATGCATTTTGTCAATAAATGTATGCAGATATACGCCGATTGTGTGTTTATTCTCCAGTAGGAAATAGTGACCATTACTTTTAGTATATCTTGGACGCTGGTCAACAGTGTTGTGCTTAGATGATCAAAGAAAAAACGAAGCTCAGTTGTCTTCAGCGATTTGTTTTATTTACAAAACTCATAGATATGTTATTTTTGAAACGGGAGCATGGAATGTACTAAAATTAATTACATTTTATAAATATCTGTGAAAAAAAACGCTAAGCCAACGGATATCAAAAAGAAAAAATTGTATTGATTAATTTTGTGCTGCAAAATATGTTGGCTGTTACACGCCACAAACACAACATGTAAAAGTTTTCCTGAAAAGACATTAGTGCTAACGTTTAGATTTCCTTGAATATTTTTTTCTCGAACGAACTGTGGATTCTTAGAAACTGTCAAACTGGCGGTGGGTGACGAGAAATCTGAGATGCCTACCTGTGCAGGCTGCGACAGACCTATACTGGATAGGTTCCTATTAAATGTCCTTGACCGGGCGTGGCACGTGCGGTGCGTGCAATGCTCAGAATGCAATGTGGCATTGACGGAAAAGTGCTTCTCACGAGATGGAAAGCTGTACTGTAGAAACGACTTTTTCTTGTAAGTATAAAGACAATGTATGAGGCCATTTATTCACCATTATTCTTATTTTGTCTTTTATAAGAAGTATTTTTATGAGATTTCAGAAATTTATCGGCAACTGTTTATGAAATAGATACATAACGCTCTATAGTAGTTTGTGTCTTTCAAAAATTAATTCTGATATAAGATTAAAACTTGCATTTTTCATTTATATATTCATTCATTCATTTACCTATTATTAATAATGATAATAATAATAATAATAATAACAACAACAAAAATAGTAATAATAATAATAGGGAAATTATATAAACAATATTATCAATAACATTATTCTTTCTTCTTGTTTTTCTTCTTCAATCATCATCATCATCATCATTATCATTATATTATTATTTTATGAACCAGATAATATTCCAACCCGTATGTTTTTTGAATCTATGCATTTTTTTTAGTTTTGAAATTCAATACACACTGAATAAATGTTAAGTTTTACGTCGTTTTTAAGTCAAACGAACTACAGTGTCAAATCGATTTATAAACAAATGTTGCATAAAAAAGTAGCTCTGCTTCCGCGGCAAATTATATTCATATTGATTGGTTTCTTGTATGTAGGTCTCAGATTCAATTGTCTTTCACGAATTAGTTATTTCATGTATTTTATGACACGCAAATTAATGTTCAACTGAATTGCACTATGTACATAAATGTACTCGCTTCCTAGGTGAAAAATAGTGTAGAAAATACTAGACTCTAAGTCAAATTTTTCCTAAACAAATTATATAAATCATAGTTGTCCCTTGAAACGTTTGTTTTCTCTTCATTATGTAGTTCGTAAATTTGTCACCAAGCTTCTGAATGATGTTGAATGGACCCAATGAAACTAAATAAAACGAAAGGAGCCATTAAAGCCAGTAGTTCATTGTAAATTGATAAAACATTTATCAAAAGGTCCGTAGTGGGAATCGATTTTTTTCTCCCTCACTCTCTTTAGCGACATGCTTCAACGTCGGACCTCCGTTGGTTTTAAATAATTGATGACAATCTTAAACAAAGTGTCGTTTAAGATTAGAACTGTGATAATAACTCTGGTATGAGAAATACTCCTCACGTGCAGTTGCGAGCACTGGTTATTTCGAATCAGATGTATAAGAACACATGAATGCTCAGTTATTCATCAAAAGTATTTTATATTTCATGTATTGGTCACTTCTGTTGTATATAAGTACTTTTAACGTACACATTTCGTTTTGCACGCTTCAAAATAAATGTAAACATATTTGTAACCAATTCTAGGGTAGAAAATTAACACTCAGATTCAGACAGAATCTCGCAAAAACTGATTTTATTTAAGGAGCATAAAGTATTTATTATTGTTGTTGTTGTTGATTTATCATTATTTGAAGTAGATTCATATGCAGAATGAAGATAAGTTATATGACCATTACATATGTCAACAGGCAGGGCCCCCTGTCGTGATCATTAAAGTGTTGCTGAAAAAAAAATACAGTAAAACCAGAAATATATATATATATATTATATAGATATAACAAAACAGTTTGATCAAGGCAGTGAGCAAAAATGTTTTTTTTTATCCTATCTTGTATTTTATTATAAATAAATAAATAAATAAATAAATAAAGAAAATAAATAAATAAATAAATAAATAAATAAATAAATAAATAAATAAATAAATATAAATAAATAAATTACAGTTATAAAAACATATCTCGCAAAATACTTACTGCTGAGTTACATTTTTAAGATTTGCCCATGGCTTTAAATTTTCCAATTAAAAATTCAGATGAATATCTTTTTATGTAAACATTATTGGCCACTGGAAGTTCATTTCAATTAGTTTTGCATTATGAAAAGAAATACCTTTAAAATGTTTTGGTATGTACACCATTTGTGTATACAACATTAATTTAGAATAAAACCAAATATGATGATTTCTATGTTAAGGGGGTGAAGAAATGAACACTCCAATACTTGCATTCTGTTTGCAGTTAAATGTTTTAGTCTTCGAGGAAGTGTTCTTTTCTTACCAATAACTTTCAAATATCCTCAGAACATATTTTATCTGTCATTTAGTTGGAACAAAATGGAACAAATAAATATAGGTATACATGAATCAAGAAGGATGTTTATGACAATAGCATTCATAGTAATGTTTGGTATTGGTCTTTTTTGTTTGGTATTTAAAATTTCCAGAATTCCAGATTTCAGGGACATATTTTCCATGCATCTCAGTTCATGAACTGAAAAAAAAATGTGATTAATTATTCAAGCGTGTTTTTAATGTAGTTGCTTTGAGCTACTCTTGTGTATATAATTGGCAAGGCTTGATTGTTCAATGAACTAAATATTTTCTCGTTATAAAAATTTCAAAATAGAGTGTCTATTGAATTTTTCTACATTGAAATCGAAAGGAGAGAGTTTCAAATAAGCTTTAAGCTTTCTACTCGATCCTTATTGAGTTTTTCTATGTATATGTACTATTATATATCTTCTTGAATAAATACTGTTTAAACTAAACTGAAGTTTGCTTTGTAAACTGAATCGAAATTGAATCGAAAGTACAACAATTAATGACAACGCATTTTTACCGCGGGTTGTCTTGTTGTTGTTGTTGTAATTGAAAGTCATTAATTCTGTGAAGCAGACTGTTGTTAGACTAGACTTTGATATAAGTACTTCATGAACTGAAACTCTTAGATCGAGAAGCCTTAAATACAAAGTTAAAATTTTATTCAGCAAATCGGCAAAATTATTGCCTATGGTAGTACAGAAACACATCACTATCGCTAAGTGGCAACAACTAACTAGTTAAGTAAGTGATGGAAAGAAGGACCAGTGCACGCTCAATATATAATAAGTTCAGGTCTGAAACTTATTTTACGCAAGTTTAACCAAAATTCTCATATATGAAAAAGTGGTATTTGTGTATCAATTTTCCATACGTTTTGAATTTAATCTCACGTAGGCTGGTCACGCAACAGTGGATTAAAACCTTCACACAGAGCGTGACGCCAGTTTGATACACTACATCTTTAGCGATCCCCCTGTGTCATTACTTATTAATGTAAAAAGTCATTTGTCATAATGTTAAAATCTGTGGTGCACAAACTAAACGCTATACACGTTTGTACTTTTCAGGGTGAGTAATAAAGAGTAACTCTTATTAAATTATTCATTTTTGATGGCTTTATTCAGAAATTAAATTTTAGTTGGAATTATTACTATATGACAAGTCATTGATAAAGTTTTTGTTTGGTTCTTTCAACAATTTTTATCAGGTAGTAACCTGCAAGGTTATTTTAAAAGTATTACCTTTTTACGTATATTGCTGTATGTTAGGGAGTACAGTGAGTGAGTTCTGTCTGTGAGCTAAAGGGGAGGTAATGCTATCTTTATTCGATTAATTTTGAAGAACATATTCTTGATGTTGAAAAGAATGATAATCGAGGAGATGGCTGGGAAAAATGTGGCTCGAAAATAAAAAAAAATGGTCAAAAACAAAATGAAAGTATGCTCTTATCCTAACGCTATCAGCTTAATTACTCCAATATATATTTATTCCCAAATTGTCCGATTTCTTTACATTGTCCGAAAAGCGTTACAGATAATCGCTCAGATAGCGATCTTTCCTCCTGGTTTTGCCTTCTTCAATGGATTTTTCTTATCAGAATAATTTTTAAAGCATTCTTATTATTATATCGGAAGCCAAAATCTGTAATATATGAAAAAGTGAAACACAGTAAGCAGAAGGAAAACAAAAAGTTTTAATGTGAACATGGTAAAACTTTCCCACAACTTGTACTCTACCCCTTCTGAAGAACAAGCTTATTCTAAACTGCTGTGTCATTTCAAATATTCTTCACGTGTGATTCGTGTTGAAAACCTAAAACAACAGTTTTTATGACTAACAGAATCTTACTCATTTTTCCTCCTTGTGCGGACACAGGATAGAGGACTCAGGATACGAGTTATTTAAATAACTCAATTTTTCACAATGATGACATTGACTTTATGATAATACCTGCAACGTCAGAAATTTACAAATAAATTCTTTTGTTATCTTACAGGAGGTTTGGGACCAAATGTGCTGGTTGTTTGCAAGGTATTTCGCCAAGCGATCTCGTGCGGCGAGCACGTAACAAAGTGTTCCACCTGAAGTGTTTCACGTGCATGATGTGCCGGAAAGAACTCTCGACAGGAGAGGAACTATACATCCTAGATGAGAATAGATTTATCTGTAAAGAGGATTATTTAGCTAGCAAACTTTCTGGTAAGTAAAGAATTATTTTGATAATATAATCAGGCCATGAATGTGAAGGTTTAGTATCAGTTGTTCCTCTTCTTTAGCACGAAGGGGATGAGCTTAAGGTTTTGGACCTATGTCTTTCACGTTCACAGATTTTATTTTACGGTCTTGTCTAAGCTTTTAAAAACCTGTTTTAGGAGGTGTAGTTCATAATCTTGCCAGGGTAAACTGTAAATACACCCGCCTTGTCTGCATCTAGGTTCGATCTGTGCTTTCTGAATCAAGAGACAAACATGATGAACATTTTATATATAAAAACAACTTTATGCTTTGTTAAATAGTGTCAGGAATTAAGCAGGTCGATAAGAAAAGAATAACAGTGACACACAATTGGCAAAGGCAAAGAAAGACATTTGAACAATCAGCAAGTCAGTAGAATCATTAGTTTAAACGTGTTTAGAAATGGTCAAGGTGGGAAGTCGATGGAATATGAGATCATAATACATGATATACGTCATCTCCTTTTTATGCGACCTGTTGAACATGCAGGGAAAATGTGCAACAGCAATTAATCAAGTGTATCTTGATACACTATTATGTAACACTATCTTCTCCTTTTGCTACATATACCATTTTGCTATCTTCACGGAATCTTATTTCTCACAGCGCACCGGTTTGCATCGCGCGGGGGACCCACCATTGAGGTGAGATAAGAAATTCACACAAGGAAAAACATAAAACATTCAACGTATAATGCATTGAAGATTACCGTATTACATTTGATAGATGAGCATATGCTAATTTGGTCGATAACCGTTAGATAACACGGTGTAGTTTAACTAACGGCCGCGTCTCGGGAAACCTGACGCTTCTAAGCACAGATAAAAGACCATACGTAGATTTGCATAAGACGGGGAGACGATCAATATATGTCAAGGTGATATCTTATTATTTTAATTTTGAATCATCAATGGACAAAAAGATTTTAAAATTCCGGAAAAAAAACATATTTTTTTGTTGTTGGCAGTTTTATCAGTTTTCTCGACACCACGTCGTGGAAATTAATGACTACCCCCCCGCCCCCATGATAAACCTGGATAGATCACTTTTTAGACATTCATTGGCAGTATTTCTTTTTATTTAATTTCAACCGAATTACTTAAAGCTTCATCTACATGGTTCATAGCCAACGTTTCGCTAGCAAAGCAAAAGGTGATCAAGAAATAACTGAAATTCTGTAAATTCATACTGCTTTTTTCATTTTAGTGTACAATTCATATTGTTTTTTACGATGCAGTTCAGTTTTCTATATACCGATGAGCTTATTCTGTGAGATATACATAGAAAATAAACAGTCTTTAATGTCGACAAAGCACTCTCTTTATGAGGACCACTTGATGTCACTAGTTTTCATCGCGTTGCCGTCGTTCATATAGCCCCCACATATCAAGATAACTACCCTAATACTTGCTAAATTGAATATTTGTCGAGACGTATTTTAACACCCAGTTATCGCGTGGAACAACATCGAAATCTGGCCACGCCATTTTGAAAACTAAATGAGCGAAGAAATTCGAGATATGCCAAATGAATATCAAGATAAAAATAAATTAATTTATTGGATATCAGTCTTGGATGTTCCCCATAGTAAAGTGCATGCTGCTATATCTATCAAATGTAATTCTAGTCTAAGAAATGAGGGGTGGGGTGGGGGTGGGGAAGGGTTTTGCATTTTCAAAGAAATGGCTTCTGCTGTTTACGTTTTTTTTTCGTTTAGTTTATAGTTTACAAAAAGTTTTCATGGCAACTCAGGTGAAAAGAATGACTATTGTTAACAGAGCCATTGTCGACGTAAAGATAGCTATTCAACTTGGTTAATCATGACTAATCAAATGTATCTGATGTTAAAAATGACCAGTCAAATGAAATCTTTTCCCCGTATCTACATTTATATAAATTTTCACTCTGAATTCTGGGTCACTGACTCAATTTTTGACCGTTTTGACTCTGTAATTCCCACATCAACCGAGCATTAAATATAATTATTAAACATAACGCTTTTTACAGTGAAAAAAGTTTTAAAAAATATAAATAAAAGAGTCAGGTTTTGATTAGTATTCACTCTTATTGCCAAACAAGGTAGAAACCTATTTTAGTAGATCTTGCAATACTCAGAACTCGAAAAAGTCCTCAAACGTTATGTAATTGTAAAAAACAAAGCTCAGAGGCTGAATGAAAACCACAAAACCCTCAGTGCGATTGTTTGAACACTGACCTTGTTCTGTTACCACTTTTCTCCGAGAACTTCGATTATATGCAAATCAGGCAAAATTCTACAAAATCTCGGATAATCTCGAGGCATTAGAAATTTGCAGAAATGTCCTATAAAATGCCCTACAACCAAGCATTTCCTATTCATGAGGATTAAAAACGAGCCAGCAAAATCTGTTCCGCGGAATCAAAAAATCCGAAGTGTTCCGAAAAAGCCCATAATCATGCTAAAATATTCCCCTGCCAGAAAATAGATTGTACTGATTCACCGTATAAAGAAGCTTGGCATTTTTTATGCTTACCGACGTTTTTGTTTTTCTTTTTAATTTAATTCAATCGTGACGAAATGTATATACGTCAATGTTTGGATTTATTTAATACCTTATCATGCAGATTTGTCCTAATTCTACAAAAGATGATAACGATTGTACCAAACAAGTGAATCAGGTGATTTTTACAACAAGGAATATTCCTTGACACAGCGGTACAACTGCATCGTAAGTAACTGCTAGTTCTGTGACAATAACTGATACAGTCTATTTCTAAAAGACCAAGGAAAGCCTTATGAAGGTTTGATCTTTATTAAAATTTATCTTTTGTCAAAGTGTATAAATTAAGCAGGTAAATTTTGAATCCTCTTAAAATGTGCACAGATTTGGCCATCTTTAAAATCGTTTAGTGGTAAGGTCGGTTTTGAATTGGCCAATCCGAGGCCAGAGTTTCTAAATATAACTGTTACTTACATTTGTCCATATACTGGACAATTTCTTGAATGCAATATTGTGTGTTGATTCTTTGAGTCTTTACTAGCGCGACACATTTATCTTTGTGCATGTTGTCACGGAACATGCAGATCCAATTTATCTCAGCTTCAGTGCCATGAAGCTTAAACGTTTCTCGCGTAAATGCGTTTGTTTCGGCACTTATGTGATTATTCTACCAACAAATATAACATTTTAAGCACTAGACCTAGCCTCTAAACGTATTAACGCTGTTTCAAATAGGAATAATTTGATTTCATGGGACCTGATGCGATTTGCGGCCGACTAATACGATTTGAGGGAGAATATTGCAATGGATCTAAGAGTTTTCGCGGAATGCTTGTGCCCGATTGTTCTGCAGTCGTGGGAATGTAATCCAATAACGAACAATGAAGTAATTTCAAGAGCAGGAGACACGGTGAATGTGAACAGTGAATGGAATTGTTTTCAAAAACGGCATGAAAGCATGGACAAAAATGGAGAAAATTTGACCCGAATTTGTATTAACAAGCCACTAGAGATCATTTTATCATTTTCAGATCTGTAACCAGTGAAAACAATGTTTTATTTATAGTCGTTATAATATATAAAAATAATACTGTGTCGTACTCCTTCAACGAATAGTCGAGCTTGAAAAAAACATGGAGTATTGACATTTATTGAATAAAAATTTTTCCTGTCTCTTGCTGGGAGGACAGTTACTTATATTTGACTGGAACAGCTGTCATTTACATTTTATTGTTTTAGCCTTTACCTTGTTGCTGGCTGTTGTGTCTTCTTTTGCAACCAGGCTCTGCCAGGACCAGCCTGCATATCCCTGTTATCTGACCATGCTCTGCACTCTTCACTGTTCAGTTAGTAAATGTTCAATGGATACCATCATGAATGATAAATGAATCCATCCAATTCTAGAAATTTAGTTGAGTAAGGTGTAATTTTCATCATGCCTTTTTGTTATAGAGCAAATTCTTCTATGTCAATGACCTTCTTTTCTTTTTCCCTCGCTTTACAGTTTCAAGCATGCTGCAACAAGTTACCATATTGGACAGATTCCATGAGTTACACAAAACACAATATATATGTACATTACTTTCTGTGTAATCGTATGCACACATTGAACGCAAGACCATTGACCTAATTTCTTTTACGAACCCAATGTAGACCGTTTTTCGACTGTTTCGAGAAAAAGTATGATTTATGCCGTTTCAGGCGAATACATCAGTCATGTCCAAAATCAAAAGAATTCTCATATGAATGATTTAATGTTTTTGACTTGCGAATTTACAATTACTGACACCTAAGGGTTCCCTGGCTCCAGCAATAGAGTTGTAAGGGTATTTCATATCGCCCTAGTTATTTTTAGCCACAACTTGTTATAACCAATGCTAACGAGCGCGCAACTGTTTACTCTATACCGTATGTCACAATACATCACTTTTGCCTCAGAAAAAATAGTTCCTGTCACTAACAAGAATTCCGCAAATTTATGAACATCTTCTATGCTTTTTATGAGCGTTTGAGCAACCGAGATTTCCGTGTATATGTTTCGTTTCACTAAATGCTTGACCTGCAACGGCGCCATTATTTCGTCTGCCGATCCATTTCAGCGTCTCCGAATGTCATCTGCAAAGAAGCCTTGCATCTTTATGTTCCATTTGGTATAACAAATTGTTTGTTATTTTTAGCTCTTTTTTTCTCTTACCAGGCCAGAAATGAAATGCATCTTGAAAAAAATGCGTTCGAGGATGTACGTCCTACATGTCTTCTGTACCACAGACGTGTATAGGCTGTTTCTTTGAATTATGACTACGTTGGTTTCTTATTATTTTTGAAGTCTATCGACCCTCTGACAGCCATTGTATAACATCACAGAGATTGTCCATTCTTGTAAAAAAGTATGGGCACTTTCTTTGTACTGTGACGGCATTGTGGAATGGATAAAGTCATTGGTCTATAAAACCATAAAACATTCATTGAATGGAGTTAAGTGTTCAAACCCTTTTCATTATTTGTATTTTAAGGACAGAAAGTTGGCAGCTTCTTTGCGCATGTACCAGGTGAGTTTTACTATGGGTAAACTGTTTGGTTTCGTAAATAAAACACGTTGTACTGTTGATAAGCATACGACAGAACTAAAACGTTTGCACATTATTTTCTATACACTGTAGAATGTAAATGCAGTTTTCCGGAAGTCATCACCATCATCAAGTTACAACATGATCATTTTGCACCTGCAAACGAACAATACGTCAGACAGTACTTGTTTAACTTTTCTTCCACAGATGCTATGAAAGTGACGTCTGCTTTTTGTCGCTGACTGTTCTTTTTGTATTTGTAAGCAGACGACAATTTACTAACTCTTGGAATGTCAACGCTATTTACACTCATGATAAATTGCGCACACTTTAAGTGTTGGGAGAATGTGCAAAAACGCCAATTAATTGTTCTTAGAAGGCCATTAATCATAATTTTCATACCACTGACGATCGGATCGCTTAGGAAATGATCAGGAAACATTTTATCTGTATGATTTACTCCAAGATCCGCCATTGAATACGAAACAAATTAATCTTCAGTGAATTTAGTGTTGATTTCTGAAGAGGCAGCGTTGTTTGTTTTGGAACGTTAGACGAGATTTGTATTGTTGCTTGAAATGATACACGATGGCTGCGGTTTCATTTTGCTTACCATCATCAATGGGTGAAACGTATTGTAAGAACTTGAGTATGTAAGTCAGATTGTTGACGGTGGCACGGTATCGAATGAATCCGGTAGTGCGTAAGGAATGCTATCTGTTTCAACACCGTGCAAGATAATAGTAAGAAAGTGAGTCAGAGGTGTGTGTTGGGGGATGGGGAGGGGCGGAGGGGGGGGGGCGTACGAACAAAGATGAATGAAAGGCTATCTATCAAGTACAGAAAGAATGAATGAATGAAAGAATAGGACATTTCAGTTATTATCTGTAAAAATCTTTGAATGGATTTGTGAAACTGTGTTATATAACGGGTTTAAGAAGGTCGATGAACTTTCTAAAAACACATACATGTGTATATTGGAACACTTCCATAAATACTTATCGTGGGTGTTTGTAGAAATAGTTGTACAACAAAAAGACCTTGGCAGACATATTGATCAAGCAGTGAATTTTTATTGTCCTACCTTTCGTGCAAAACACTGCATGTTGTCATTAATTGTTTAAATACCCGATTTGGACAATAGAAAGTCTAGGTTAATAGCGATTGATCGGGGCGTCAAGGAGATTAAACGATGAAAACAAAGGTGGGTCGAATAACCCATGCCAAAGCCACTGTAGCTGTTAATTGTTTGTTTTTAATGTTATAACACTTTATCGTCAATAATGAACAAACACTTACGGTTGATAAAGTGCAAATATTTAAACAAGCATATTTTCCAATCAGCTTTAATTGTAGTCGGAAAGGAAATACAATTGTTATATGTATTTACCAAATGCATAGTTTCCTACGCGAGCTAATATTGTAAATATTAATAGTATCTAATAGATGTTTTGATTTTTTTTCTTTTACACAGACTCACAGACTTTAGAAAAAAATGACCTTTTGAAAGTTTATATATCTGAGTTTATTTATCGTCGGCACCGACTGCCATTATGACAGACGCCC
Organism: Cyclina sinensis; assembly: GCA_012932295.1. NCBI lineage: Eukaryota > Metazoa > Mollusca > Bivalvia > Venerida > Veneridae > Cyclina > Cyclina sinensis. The sequence goes on from JAAONU010000019.1 coordinate 5,907,060, forward strand.
CTATCTATCTATTTGAGCTTATTTATCGTCGGTACCGGTTGCCAATATGACAGACGCCCCTATCTATCTATTTGAGCTTATTTATCGTCGGTACCGGTTGCCAATATGACAGACGCCCCCTGCAGAGGTTAGTTATTTTAGGTTTAGGGGGATAGTGCAAGGTACAGAAGAAACACCCTGGTTATTTTCCATGCTCAGTGTATAGCACTGATACGTGAGACCCCTGTTTAACGTCTCATCCGAAAGACAATTAGTAATGTTAGTGTAGGAGCGGGGGGATCGAACTCGAAACGAAGCGTGTATCTATCTGAGTTTATCTATCATCGGTACCTGTTGCCCATATGACCCACGCGTTCTGCACCACCGATCCGCTCCTGAGGACCTGTTATTTTGTTATATTTGAGTTTATTTATCGTCGGTACAAATTGCCCATATGACCGACGCCCCCTGCAGAGATTAGTTATTTTATGTTGTGGGGGATAGTGCAAGATACAGAAAGCATCCCGTCCAAGAAATATCCTGCTTCTTTTGTACTATACTAATACATAGGACCTCGGTTTAATGTCTCATCCGAAAGATGATTAGTAATGTAAGTGGAGCAATGAGTTGATCTCGGGACCGATGGGTTACCAATCCATCGGTTACGACTGGACCACTGATTCGCTCCGTAGGAAAGTGTCATTAATTTTATTATTTTATATTCCATACTGAAATACACTCGTTTCATTGCTCGAATGTTCCACGCGCAGGTCTGTAAAAAGTGACAAATAATTACCTATAACTGTATAACACCGAACGAAATCCAACAAAGAAAATACCAACAAAAAATAATTTTCAAAGCTTATTATTTATTCTTCACATGATATCTCACACATTAACTAAATTTCATCAGAAACAGTAAAAAGTTGATAACAATAAAGACATAGTCGTTCAGCTAAATACAGCGAGAAATATTCCGTTACCTATATAGAACATTAACTGTGACGTGAAGTATAATCAACATTTTTTCATCAAGAAAAATGTCTCCTATATATGTACTTGCATAATTTATTTGAAGTGGTGATGCATTTTTTTGTAGAAGAATCTGTGTCTCAACACAACATTTCTAATTATGACCGTATCAGTAAACCATACAATATGATACCATATTTTTCCAGTGAACTTCCATACTGCTATTGAAAAGCGCCTACCGTTGATAATTACCATTCAAGAATTATTCACCAGTAAAACAACTGTCCTTATATACCAAGAGAGATTGTTTAGTCATTAAGGGCAGACCATAGAACTGGAGTTGAGAAAAAAATGTACAACCCTTTGTGAAAATGTTATTGAAAGTTTACTGAAAATATTGCTGAACATAAAGGCTTATCCTTACTGTATAATGGAACGAAATGAAATAAGAATAAAATTTCGACATGCACATTGCTCTTTTTTCATCCTTATCTACACTTTTCAGGTTCAGATGTAGAAGGACGATGGAGAATTTGAAAATGTTTTAGACCAATCCCTTAACGATGGCGAGTATGGAACACAGGACGAGTCACTGCGAGATGGGCAAGACGTTTATCTCTCAAATTCTGATGGCCGATGTTTAAATGGACAGATAAGTGATATAAGTCAATCACTAAACATTCAAAACTCTGATTCTTCGAACCATTTAGTTGGTGGTCATTTAGGATTAAATCTTTCTATTTCCAAAATATCTACCGATTCTAAGTCAGATACTAACAGTATTTCGGACGGTCAACTAAATTCGGATACCGTAGGACTCAGAGACGATCAAAGGGACCAGCTATCGGACTCGTGCTTGAGTCCCGCCGGACAGGACTCTCAGATTCCCGACCAAAATCCCGGAAGTAACTGCTCTAGTCAGGAAATTAACGATACAAACAATAACAAAGACGAGGAAGGAAATGGAAAATCGGGAAACAAACGGAGAGGTCCTCGAACGACTATAAAAGCAAAACAGTTAGAGATTTTAAAAGCGTCGTTTAACGCGACGCCAAAACCCACACGTCATATCCGGGAACAGCTGGCTGCAGAAACGGGCTTAAACATGCGGGTGATACAGGTAAATATTTTGAATAGTATGTAAATGACAAAATTTGCTTGCAAAAATGGCTACATTTAAAAAAGAAAATACAATGAATAGCAGTCAAGCACTGAACGATGTGCGCCTGTGTTCTACGTCATCTTATTACGTCATTCAGATTTTGAAATTGTTTGATAATATGGAATATAACTGACCTTTATTATGAGTAGTATTATGCATGTGCGTAAGCGTCCAGCGTTATCAAGAAGACACCTCTTTAGCTAGTATAAATTGTGGGTATTTTTACGAGTCCAAAGGGTGCTTTTATAATAGTTACAACTTAACTGGGACTTCTTTTAGTCGGTGCTTGTTCAGTTTAATTTTGAGTAGAATTACAGAAACATTTCTACAGACTGTAAGTATTGGATGGTAGCCATCGACAGTTGCTAAAATTATTTATTTTCTCTTCCACTGATAAAATTGAAGAAGAAAGGAAATAAAGGGAGAAAAATAGAAAAGGCGAAAAAAATCAATCTGCAGAAATAGTCTGCAAAACACCCCCGGTTTAGGCTTCTAAAGCATGTGATTTTCTCTAAAATAGTTGTTGGAGACCTTGTTTTAGAATATCGAAAATGACTGTAAGGATGCATACCTGGACTTGAAATCACCGTTATAGAAGAATTGTAGAAAACTCAGCAAAAATCGCGATACTTATTGATTAACAACAACATTAAAATTTCATAAAAGATATCAAAAGAGTAGATCTGAGGCACTGCGAACACCACGCATGAGTGCAAAAACATTCCACTCCCAAGTTTCAATGAATTTCGTGTAAATTATGCATTTCAAGTGGCTCAAACACATCAGATACCTTTGCTCACAGTTTTCGTTTGTTAAAAAAATCGTCGTTCAAAGGTTTTAAGTCCCTTGCGATTTTTTTAATTTATGTGGCGTGTAGTTCCTGGGGTTGAAAATATGTAAACAATGTTGCAAAAAATATCTTTATATTTTTATGAATCAGCTTGGAGTTTTAAGGTATTTTACACAGTTATTAAACTAACTATTCAAAGAACATAAACACTTGAGTGACTAGGTAAAATCGAAAGCTGACAATACTATTTACTAATACATTTTACATTAGTAATGGATGCGGTTATGTTTTTTTGACTAAATACTTTACCAATGGGCAAAACCATTCTAAATGCCAGAATAATTACGTCATAGGTAGACAAATGTTTGCTTAACCAAAGACATTGAGTCCATGAAAAAAAAATCCGCATTTAACAGACAGACGACACGGCGTCTTTCTTCATTCGCAACCTTTTGGTTCTTTTCACGGTCAATATGTTCAGGGTCCACCTCCACGATATCACCGTTTCACCCTTATAACCTTAACACAAAAGTCACTCCGCATGAGTGACATTTCATGAAAAATTCAGATTTTTTTCATTGACTGCGATAGTTCATAATTCATGGAAGTTCTGCCCCGTTCTTAAGTAGACATGTTTTCGCCCAAGTGCAGTAACAATAACCGGAATCGCGTACATACCGAAATAATAATTCCCTTTAGAAATGTTATTTCGAGTGAAAGAGCCGGTTCATTGATATGCAAGATGGTTCTTTTTGTCGACATGATTTCTTTTTAGCCATGTCAAAACGTTGAACGGTGAGATTTGCATAGTGAGAAAAAAAGTATTCGCCCTCCCGCTGGTCTATTATAATGTAACATGCAGTTGTAAGCAGGGCGAAAAGGAGGGGAAATGTGAACGCAAATGAAAATCTCACCTGTTTATAAATTTCCTAATCCTAGGTGACTTCTGAATTTTCAAATATTAAATCAATCATCGAACTTACGAATGATAGATACATCTTTCAATGGTTTGCGTGAATGTATCAATAAAAACAGTTGCACACAGTGTAGGAATTCTTGATGTTTCTTATTTAAAATGCGACAAAAATGCTGCAGACATTGGCAAAGAGATATTTAACAGATGACCTGGCGTTTCTGATCTTTTGTGGCAACTTTTATAAAAGACTTACTTTTTTGCTTATTTAATGACCAATTTGAAAGCTTTTTACCCAACCAAGAACACAGAACAGATGTATAATGACATTATTAGAACTAAGTTATTTCATTGTAAACAAAAAGCTGGCATCTAACTCATGTTTACTGGTCCCATTTAAGCGCATGTAAATATTTCTTTGGTATTGTTGTAATTATATCAACACAGTAGAGGACTTACAACATGTAAAGAATATTCATTTTCAAATATAATTCACTTAGAACAATATCCATTTAAAACGAACCTACTGTATTTTTTTTTTAACAGAGAACATATTGCTGTTCTAAGAGATAAATGCTTGGTCATTCTTGTTCTACTTCTGTTTTGGATATCAGGAGTTCATATGTTTTGTTTACAATCTGTCTATATGAGTTTACTTATTGTCTGTACGAGTTGCCCATAGTGATCGCCGCTCCCTGCTGAAATTAGTTATTTTAGGTTTTAGGGGATATCGCAAGATACAGAATGCATCCCGTTCCAGAGACATCCCTGGTTCGTTTTCATGCTCAATGTATAGCACTGATACATGGGATCTCGGTTTGACGTCTTATCTGAAAGATAATTAGTATCGTTAGTTTTTTTGTTCACCCTTGTGCTTGGCAAATTAACATCAAACCAAGATGTCACACCCCTTTTTATGACGTAATCGATATGGTTAATTGATACGTTGTTTATTCGATGAAAATAATAAATATAGGACTGATAAAAGTCAGTATAAAAATAAGAAACACTACACCATAAACCCTGGTGCGTTAATATATACGGTATGAAGAAACCCTAAATGTGCCCCATATTTCAAACGACAAAGCGATTGCGAACCACCCGCCGATTTCTTTTCATCATCTTATGAAAAAGTATGAAACATCTTATGAATAGAGATTAAAATTTGATCCGCTGTCCTTTTTTTCAGCAACCACTAGATAATATTGTAAGTTCAAGTTACTTTGTAGTTTTCAAAAGTAGTTTTGTTATGTAAATTGGTCAACAAGTTTAGTTTTAAATAAATGTTCAATTTTCTTCAACATTTGAAAACACGTGTTTCAGTCATTTTTATTATTTCGTAAGTTATTCTTAAGATATATGTGTTTGTAAACAGATACGTTCTGGAGCATTTCTTTGATCAAAGTCTAGGGAATGACAATAAATGCTGTCTGCGATCGATTCTTGCTTGATCGCGCTAACGTCTGCCAATCATAGGTCTTGGGCGATCCTTTCTGGACAACTAAAGCATTCTGAGATGATTCTGATGCCTTTAACTTATCAACATACATCATTTCTTTACCATTTTTTCAAGCACTAATGTAGGAAATAGTGGAAAAATCTCCAAACTATTAAGATTTTTCAAAATGTAAGAAATCGCGACTATATGTTAAAAATATCAAAACCCTGATGACAAGATGGCCCAAGCCTAAAGTGTACACTTGAGCGCCAGCTCTTAATCACTTGGATTTTTCCTGACATCGGGATTTACACACTTAATCGCAGACTAAGCAAACATAAGGACCCTTTCATTAGACCCTTGGACTTCAAAATATGTACTTCTGGTTTTAAAAGCATTACAGGAAAATGCCAGGATGTTAAGCGCCACTGGATAAAATCAAACGCCACTTTGTAAATCATACACGTGATGAAGCGTTATCAAACTTTGTATACTGTGAAGTTTATTTATGTAGGAAATCTATAGCAAGAACATTGCTTTCACCGGTAAATGTTAGAAAAACAGTTTCGGCTGCCAATGTATGAAATCCAGATCCGTTTGGAATAATTGAATGAAGTGTAGAAAAACTAGTAAAATGCTTCTTTATAACACGCCTTGAATACGTCGCTAACATGTGTGCCCCAGTATAATACGATCGAACAAAAAAAAAAAAAAAACGTTTGAATTTCGTGGAAACAAAAAAAAGGCAAAAAAACAAGATCTGTTCTCAGATAAATTTTAGATATTCGGACTTGAACAGCTTGGTTTTTCTAAAAAAAGCGAACATTTTTTTTATATTGACAATCAGTGATCTAGTGTTACTGCAATATCATTCTTTACTTTTAACATATTCGAGTATATTTTTTTAATTGTCACACCCCATATTCGAATAAGCTAAAGATAAAGAATCCTACTGGTGTTTTTTTTTAATTAGACTCCGTATTCGAGTAAGTTTAAAATAAATAGTTTTGTGACTCGTTTAAGTTAACACTATGGCGGTCATTAAATCTTCCATACGTAAGATCAAAGGAAAGGATTTCATAATATAACAGAATCGTTAAATTTAAACATAAGAAATGAATAATTTTATCCATGAATAGAGTGCGTACTGTATGAGGATTACCACCAAGGAATTAGTTCTACAAGACATGATGTTATATACTAAATTGTGCCATATTTCTCTATGATTTTTTTTAATACGCAGCAAATTTGTGTTTAGGTTTAGTAAGCAATTGCTAAATGTTTGAACGACTAAGATAGATTTTTATAAAATCAACCAGATCTTTTGAATAACCAACAAACCATATATTGTGATTAGATAGTGCAGTATTTTTCACTAAGATCTACTCTGACATCTATCTATGTAAATACACGTGCAGTTAAGTAAATCCATTGAAGGACTTAAAGAGGGAATAGGGGTGAAAAACGACCAGCTGTGGCTATCAGTTGAAATGTTTACGGAATTTTAACTCAAATTAGTTCGTCGATACATAAATTTATAGATTAAAGGGTTCGCTAGCCTTAGTAATTAGTGGGATCAGAGAAAAGTTGATAAGAACTGACGGCAATAATTTTAAATGTTTGAAATTGAGTTAACGAGTCAAAGTTCGCAGAAAATATATGCACACGAATAATTCGTGTTTTGCTAGCCACGCCTTTGAATTACTTTTAATTCGACACTTTCAAACAATACATTAATGATTTAAGATATAAATTAAGATTAGACGAAATTAATACCTGAAATACAGAACATGTTCTGTTTATAATTTTACTTAACAACAATCGTTCGCTCAGTGTTAAAACCCTGCTGGATATATTTTATAGAACAGAACAGAACAGAACAGAATAGAAATGAATGAAGAAATATAAATTGTTGTCGAAAACTTTTCTTTTTATTATGACCTACTCGCGTTATTATTTTTCTCATACTGTTAACTTGTAGACAACAATACAGTGTTTTCCTCTCTTGAACTTGTGACATCCTTCATAAGATAAATAGCAAAATCAGAATTTGGAAACTGTATTTAAATTAAAACCACGAAGTACAAGTTGTAGGTTCTTGCGTTTCGGTAAAACATGGCGGTGACGTCACGATTTCTGTGATATATAGGGAAGATACAAAACATTTTAAATATACAGGTGATGAATGTGTAACATATGTGAAAAATTATGATTATCATTAAGTAAAGCTTTGAAGAACACTTGTGTACAATGGACTAAGAAAAAAAAAACGGATTTTTGGTGACAGAGAGAACCAACACGAGCGTATAAACACTCGAACAGTTCGGTATTTAAAATAAAGAACTATTTTATAAACATGATGCGTAATTATTCATTCTTGTGAAATATTTTTATTTCGCCAAATGTATTCACTTGATTTTTCAATATTTACTTAAAATCAAGAAAGAGTAGGAATTATTTCTAATATGACTAAACTTATATAGCTTATATCTAAAATATTTATTGAATGTATTTATATGATTATCATGTATATATTGTCGTTACACGTGCTGTAATAAAACTGATATATAGCTGCTATAATCTGTATAAAAAGTAAAACTTGGCGTAACAGTATATGGTTAAAACTTGATTTATTTTTACAATTAATGGTCTGTTAAGGTGTTTGTGACGTTTTAAAAATGTAAATCTCGAAATCAAATGACCTGCTTTGTAAAATGTGCAATAAATTCCGGCGTCCTTGACACCCGAACAAGTGCGATTAGATATTAAGTATATATTTATGGTAAAATGTATAATTTATAGAGGAACACCAACAACCTATAAAAAGTATGAATGTAAAAGGCGCGAATTTTATTTTGTTACTTTTTCAACATCCACTGGTTTCTTTATCAAAGGTGGTAAAGTTAAAAAAGCTGAAATCATTTGATGTTTTACAGAAAAAAGTCGTAGCCTGATTTATTATACTTAAAGTGTTGAACTGCTTTATAGATCTGATTTTTTTCCCAATGCTTGGACTATACTTGACGATGTTGGTCAATATTAGGAAAAGACTTTAGTTCATAGATTCTGTGTCCGTGACTTGGAAACACTGATTCTGGAAATGTATTAAGTTAGAATATGATTTATTGATACGTTTCAAGTCCATGATTCATGAAGATAGTTTGAAATATATTATATGCATGTGTATTTAGTATCGTGACCTTAGCCAACGCCATCATTTACATGTGGTGCCCCACAGCGATATTGTAATAAGCCATACATTTTTCGACCGAGCCCGTATATATTCAACGGATATCAGCAACGTTATACGGCCCGTATGAATTATGGTCGCGTTTAATGCGCTGCTCATTTTAACAAATGCCCTACGAATGATCATTTTTCAAAGAGCAAGTTTTTATTACAAGTAACTGTTCAGTTCAACTCTTTGGCATATGCACTAATATTCGTATCAATCAAAATAGGATCAACCGACCCGCAGGACCCCTGGATTGTGTGGCTTTCTTGCGCCATTACTCGTGATAAATTATTTTATCAAGCTGTGATGAACGCTTGGTGTTGTTAAAATGATATTTATCTTAAAAATCTGTTTTAACTAGTACAAAGTTCAAGATTTTTTTTTTTGGAAAAATCTTTGAAGTTATTCAGTGAACTCTATCTTTCAGAATAAATCAGTGAATTTTAGATTGTATATAGTTGAAGTTTACCAAAAGAGAATCTTTAAAATGTTAAATTTGTGTTGTTTTTGTGGCTTTTGCTTATAATTTGGCCTAGGTCAAAAATAGAAACATACAATTATAAACATTGTCGTCATGCTGCGATTCAATTGAGTCTGTAATATGCGTAACTAGCTTACGACACTTCTTGTTAGGTCTATGTATGCACAATGATTCCTGGAATTCCTCTGAAAAAGGCAAAGTAAAGATTTGAAGATAAGGCAAATTTATTTTCAATTCTTAAAAGGTTAAAAGGCGTTTGCGCACATTTTTGGATTGGACAGTTAGACAATAAAATAGTTATGCAAAATCAATTACATACAGAACAGAACAAAAATTATCAAATTCGGACTTAGCCAAAGTTTATCATCCATACATCCTGATACACATATACATATACGACAATGTTATGTCAATAAAAAGATAATCATACACAGAGTAAATGCATCAACAATACATGAACAATACATCAACAATATATGAACAATACATCAACAATACATGAACAATACATGAATAATCCATGAACATCTTTATTTATTACTCTGTAAACAAGAAATGAAATAATGCTTATAAATAGCGATTTGAAATTTCCTGTTTCAATCATCGTCATCATCATCATCACCATCACCATCAGCAGCAGCAGCAACAACAACAACAACAACAGTAGTGGAAAAATCGAATACCTGAAATACATATAAGACGGAAAATTTCACAAGTATTTAAACTTCGGTATAAACTTTTAATAACAAGCAACTGAAAGTAACGCAGTTAGAATGAAAACGTTGAGATAATCACGTAGAATGTTCACTTAAGTGCAATTTAATTTTCAGATACTAGATAAAGCCGCCTTTTTTATTTCATAATTACTATATGAGTATATGCATTTACACATTCACACTTAGTTTGCAAATATATCTGAATAAATTTACACTTAAATGTAGTGTAAAACCGAACTTGAATATGAAATAACACACGAAGATAAAGGCAAACAGCAGAACATGTTTGTTCACTATTCGTTATTAAAATTCACAGTCACTTTTGACAATTTATATATTAGGTACTTATACAGATCTGTGAAACTAGCTGAGTGTTGCTTTAATTCATATCCGTTTCTTATAAAGGGCAATATTTAATAAAAGCTAACTATTGTGGCTGTTTTATCAAAATGTCGGTAATATTATGGTGGGTGCATTCACACTTCCGTAGAAATAACAGTCTACGACTTTCGTTTTTCTCGTTGGCATAAAGTTGTCCTGAGTACGGACATGTTGGTAAAAGTACCCAAGCTCCCGTTGTTCACGTATTTGATACGCCTAATTTCGTGAACTACATTTAAACTACTTTTTTATCGTTTTTGGGTAAAATAATAACCCACAGGCGCTAGAAACCACTAGGAGTTACACTCTAATGCAAATTCAAGACTACCACACGATACATTGCACGTAGCTGGCAAAACAAATATATAGAAAAAATACATGTTGATAGAAATCTTATCTGAATATATTTTCTGGAGATTTATTTACTGATTTTGATTTCTTTACTTGTAAGTTACGTTCATTTCAAAACATTCACATACTTGAGACTTGTTTGTCCTTACATTTTCACGTATTCAGTAAATAGGTCAACGTGAAAACCTCTAAGTAGGTTGAGAAAATGAATACACCCACTTTAGTTAAAGGTCCATTTTCACCTACAAAGATAAAATGTAAGTCAAGACAGGATTGTTGATTCGTAAAATTTCCTAATATCGAAGTTTATCTTATCCAAAATGATGTTTGTTGTCATAATATGGAGAATAAAAAAGTGTCGGACAAAAATAAATAAACAAAAAATATCAAAAAAGTAAAACTTCAGTTTTTTTGAAAAAAGGGAAAGATAAATGGCTATGTTTTTTTTTATCTAGCCAGTAAAAGTAGGCACTTAAAAGCGAATAAAATTTCAGCTTTGTCAGACTTCGTTAAAAATCATAAAAAACAAAAATCATAAACCTATTCTACGTCTAAGACAAACCATTTACAATTTAGAGATAGAAATCGATAACATAAAATCTAATGCATTTTATTCATTTGCCTACCATTTATTCAAAGACATCATACTGCACTCAAGCACGGCGTAACGGCGATAAAACGGTGTTCTCACTGCGGGGTTCTCTATAAAAACTGGTCCTTCCTTTTACATGGAATAACCTGGTACTAAAAGATTAAACCCATGTTCCAGCTATCTAGATGAATTACTGTAATGATTAAACTGCTATTTATGAAATTATTCGCATTCCCTGAAAACAAGCGCCGCTATTTGGGTGGCACTGTGCCGTAGAAAAGTTAGAGAAGTCGCAGAACATATTTTTCCTGTTTCCCTTTGAAATAGTGGTAACAGTGGAAACAAGGCACGTGTATTGATTGAGGGTATGAAAAGGATAAAAGAATGCAAGTTCATTACAGTTTGTGAAATAAAAGGTCACTGAGAGCGTTTTTCTATAAAAACTACACAAAAACATCTTTTCATTCGTCATAATTCCAGGTGTGGGATACTGTTAAATGTCAAAGAGTTTCATAAGGTCGCTTTAAAGTACGGAAAAATGTAACGAGTTGGTAGGGAAGTTCGGTACACCAGAGTGACTGAAATTGTGGTTGTCAGAACGGTCGTCTGCGTCCAAACTAAACATTTGTCATGCCTCAGTAAAATAACGAAGTCACATATTGTATCTTTATTTTTTCTTGGCCTTTTCATATATATCGTAAATCTATAACCCTTTTTGTAGCGTAATATAATACTCAAAGCGACATCAAAAACACAAGCAAGCTGTCTCGTGTGCACCTTTGACGTCTGCGATAACCCGCTTTAAATAGTTCAATTATCGTATCTAATCAAACATGGCTGCAGCCTGGTTGAGCTTTTATTTACATTGTCCGCAAGGACTTGGTTCTCTGTTGGTCTTTTATCTGTTCTATAAATGCTTTTATTGGAAGTGCGATTGTCCCCGCGTAACAGACGTACCACAGTTACAGACTTACAATGAAGCAGAAATATGTTGTGTTTCTAGAAACAACATCGCACTAGATTCAGAAGGGTTGTATTAACCAGCCATTTTCGTACAATTTGCAGAAATCAAGAAAAAAATATATAAATGTATAGATAAATTCAGCGTAACTTCGACTGTATATAGACATTTAAACATAGTGAATATCTTATATTGTATTTCTTAATTATTTCAAAGTGCATTAAAAAGGTTAATATATTACATAATTTATCACATATTCCATAATTATAATGTCCGATATTCTATACAACGTCATATTGCAAGTAGCCTGCAGGTTAGATTTTGTAAAGTTTGTACGTTTGAAACAGTACATAGATTGTAGCACCGCTACCAACCATGATCATTAATGTGAGAAAAGGAAGTTTCTTCTGGAGTTTGGAATTCCAGGTTCTTGTCCTAGTAAGGAAACTTCGCTTCCAATATAACTTTGTTAGAGGGCATTAAACTTAACACGGCTAATCTAAACTGAAGGAAGGCTTACCCCAAGTATCTTCAATTAAACATCACATAAATCCAAATATTGATACTAGCGTATTTACTGTTCGTTTATATATTAGACACGATCACTACACAAAGAATGACTGACAATGTTAATAATTTGTAGAGTTTGATATGATCACAAAAAAAAAACAGTTTTGATCGAAACGACTTATTGTTCCTTTGTTCTGAAATCATAAGATTTTATGCAACGAAGGGACCAGATTTTGAGAGGAAGAAATGGCAACAAATTCGACAACAACAAAAACAAATCACTGTAGCAAAAATAGTCCCCAAAGTACCAAACCGAAATTGCTATCGGCGACACAGTAGTTATTTGCCAGTGAAATGGAAAATGCTGGAAAAACCATCACAGATAGACGGGTCTGAATTCCAAAGTAATGACAATTTGATGTTGATTATGTCAAGCCTGAAATATGTTGGTCTGATATCAGCCATCTTTATCCCTACTCCCCTAAGGATCGAGAGTTCAATCTGATACCACCGAAATTATTCCGCGATGAATCAAAAACTTTTGTTCTCCGTGATCCTTCGAGATCTTGCGAGATCCTTATTTGCATATCGCGACGCTACACGTCTGAGAGACTTAAGTTCTTTTGGATTCCTGCAAGTTTAAGACATGATATCTTGTCCACAGGATAAATTTATGCAACAATCACTGCGACGTAATCTTTTGTTGAATTCTCTTTTTCTTCATTTATGGTGCGTTGAAAGCTCTAGAAAAAAATCTTTTGCTTTTCCCTAGTATGAAAACCAGTCACCAAATCGGACTTTGCAAATCGTTCTAGTATGTCAATGGTGGCTTGCCACAGATGGATTTTTCAAAATGTACACTTTAGAAATGCTGTGACACTCTCACACATAAAGCATCTTTTGAGATGAACGCTGATGATAATCGATGATTTTACTAATAACAATACGTTTATTTCCATTAGATAACAGTATGATAACAGTATGATAACGCGGACTTGTAACATCTTGATGGCGTATTGAAATTAAATGAAGACTCCATTTACTCATTTATCTAAGATCAGAATTGAACACAATAAAAAGGAAGTTTCATTCATTAAACGCATACTAAACGTCAGCAGCAGATAAACCGTAATCCGCATAAGATAATGCAATTATCACATTATCTTATGTCACGTGGTATATGTCTTCTATTTCAGATTTTATCAAAGAAAATAACAAAGACTCCAATTTTCAAGTATGGCTAATTTCAGTCATTTTTTATTACATCAAAAATAAACTATAGCAGATGAATTTAACTTGAATGGAAATAAGTGAAATAACGCAATCGATACTTGCTTCTGGAACGGAATATTCATGAACAATAACATTTTTGAAATTGTCGTTGAAATGAAGACACAAAGAAAAAACACTAAACATTTTTTTTCACCAAATATACATGTCTTGGCGCTTATTTAACTCAAATACTAACTATTTAATAAACTATTTATTATTAGCTAAATAATTATTCTCGCAGTGCCTGTTTTTATTCTGAAAGAACTCTCGATCTGTAAATGACGTCAATGTTTCTTTCTGTTATACTGGAGAAACAGTAACTCTGGTTATACGCGAATTGTGCCTAAAATAAAACCAATAAAACTTTAGTTCTGAAGTTGACTAAAACCTTAAAACTTGAGTATTTTGAAGAAACAGACCGCCAGCGTTGCTATCAGGTAGATAATTTTTATGAGTGGTTTATAGTGATCCGATATAAAATGTTTTATATTTTCATAATTGTCGAAAGCGGTGTATATTACATAAGAACACTTTTATACCCATATTTTATACGTTTTAGCTGAAAGCTAAAACATGTAGAGTGAAGTGTCTTTTGGTTATAACCTTGGAGATAAGAAAATTAAATATTGGATTTGACGTTAGGTATAACTTGTCTGCTGCACAGCGTGGAATATATAGTTTTGTCTGTAAAGGGACGCAACTGTGTTTACGAGTTCTCGGCAAAGGAAGACTTTTATTTCTTTTGTACTCTATTATAACTGAAAAAAAAGCGTTAAAATTGAAACATTCGGTTTATGAAACTGTAGAAAAGAAACACAACCTTATTTTTACATTGATACACCTTGACCTTGGTTTAAAGTAGTTGTGTCACATTAAATGTGTGCTAGTTCTGAAGTACAGCAATTTTTCTGAATAGCTAGCAGCAGCAGCAGCAGCAGCAGCAGCAACAACAACAACAGGTTTATATATATATATAATCATACATACAAAAGAATCAGAGCGTTATGACATGAAAATTTTTGGTACATCTCTTGACAAATTGCCTTAAAACTAAACTTTTAGAATGGCGTAAATCCCTATTTTATTGTCACAAATTTATTTGTGGGTTTATGGCTGAATAAAAACACTATTATGTCACCCTTTAAACCCAATAAACAATTTTAGAAACATAAAACGACGGGTCATTTTAAACTTACGAAACTTAAGCATTTAACGGTCTTAACAAGCAGACGAGAAAAAATTACATCTGCATTCGGACGTTTGGTTGCTTTTTACATTATATATTTTTAAATGCGTGTATTGTTACAAACTCCTTTTGGTAAAGAGTCTCTTTTGAGATGTCGCGAATTTGTTTGTTTGCTGTAATCGGAAGACAACGACAGTAAAAGTGTCCTAATTCGTACCTCTTTACCTTCGTACCTAATTCATATTTTAAAATGTTTTAATGAATGTGGTTTGTGTTAGTTTAAATCTGCGAGCCTCAAATATTTGCATTTTTAACATATTTTTAACCCTGACATTTTGACAATGATTGATAAAAGGGAAAGTGTTTAAAGCTAGGCAAAGAAAAGGTGATATTATAAAATTTATGTTAACTTTACTTGCAAAATTCTGTCAGAAATAAATTCAAATTTATATTAAAATCAAATTCAAAGAAAGTTTGAAGAAAAGTTTGACTGAGATTTTCATTAACAAAAAATTGCTCAAATTTAGGTAAAAAAATCATTAACTGATTAATTATCACGTGTGATGAATAGTTTTTTAAAAAATAAGTTAATGTTAAAAAAGGTAGTTTTTACCGACATGGTGTCGTTTATTTATTATTCAAAAATTAAAAGGCTTCAAAACATTGCACCGACAATAAGTAATTACGTGTAATTTACAGACAGTTCGGTTAAACGTTTGATCTTTGGTTTCATGTGCTATATCAAAAATTACTCGACCCGGACTTTTTTCTCAGCATGTTCAAGTTACAAAGTGGTGTGAAGGAAAATGCATATTGACAGATTTACTGGTACCGCCCATGCATTTTTCTTTTTGTAATTCGTGTTCAAACATGACCGTAATTACTCAGCATGTGACGGGTCAATCAAAAATAATCCTTGATTACAAATTACATGTGTCGCAGAGACATTAAACAACGCAGCTTAGGTTTTAAAATTTGAAGTATGCATTTTCTGTTTATTTCTTACGGAAATGAATAATGCGCGTATGTCATATAAATCGAACAAAATAATTTTGAATTGTGCTAAAATAAGTACGTGTATTTATGGTGTTTCACAATTACAACTATTGTACTTTTTCGTTAGAAATAGGAAAAGAAAAACCTCTGCTACTCATTAAAAATAATTACATGTGATACTTAGATTCTCCCTTTGGAACAAGGAGCGAAGCAATATATATCTCATTGTAGGTGGCGCTCTGGTTGCAAGTCCGCAGAATAAAATCTGCCGCACGTTTTCTCGCCTGCTCTTGATTCTAGAACGTCTAATCATACCTGACATTCAATCAGGCGCTCATTATAGATCAATGCAACAAAAGTATGGAGTAGTTTTGATTGAAATGCCCCTAAAGCGTGCGCAAAATGCGTGTTCTTGGGCTGCTGCGGTGTCACACTCGGTCAGAGTGCCCGTAAAAATAATTGGAAATGACGGATAGGACCAGATGTTAATAAACTAGTGTGTGCAATACAGAAAAAATAGAAAATAAGATCAGAAGGTTCTTTGTTAATATGTTGGCATAACTGTATAACTAATGAAGAAATTATTTACTTTGTATCTGTATGATAACGAGAAATAAACAAATTACTAGTTCGTGTAATTGCAGAACGGAAGGTAGATTTGGTTACGGAATTTATCCATATTGCCACATGGCCGGATATGTAACGGTTTTATCTTCAATTGAATATAATTTTATTGACAATTTACCTGTATATGTTTTCCTTATTTGTTCTGGTTCCTTTTTTTTTCTACAATAAACTCTTGGTCATTTTAAAATAATCTCTCTGAATGTGACCTTGAGGTTCCTACTGTATTTATTTAATATGACTTCTTATTATCATGTTAGTTTGTTCTCTCTCTTCTTCTTGCTAAAGACATAATTAGTATAAAAACACTCTGTTATAGAAACATTATATTATGTGAAAAGTTGTAGATATTATGAAGTTTTTGAAAGTTAATATAATTTGAAATAATCTTGTAAGGCTGGTAGGGGATGCTTCCCCGACCCCTGTTTAGTCTATGGACGGGGAGTATTAACGAGGTTACCCAGTCAGGGGCCTCAAAACATATAAGAAAAAGAATCTATGAGCAATCGAAAGTCCGTATTATATAAGCTAAAGCAAGAGTTTATTCGTTTCGAACATCAAAAACCAGCTGTAAAATACAATTCAGCCAACATTCCAAATATACTGAAGCAGAATTTCGGCAGGCATGCACCTCTACTGATGCGAAAATTTACGACATTAATGTTGTTTTCAAGACCTTCTTATCTTGTACGAAACTATAATGTTTACTAATCAACAAAATGAGACAAATTATGTGTAATAAAGACCGTATGTGGTGCAGAAATTTATATACCACAAATGTCAGGAACGTGGCAGACGATAATAGTGTTTGTTAATTCGGATAATCTCGGCAGCGTCCATTTACCAATAAATGTCTTTTGGTGTAAATTCTGAGTGATTGCCACGCTGTGGTAACATATTAAGTGCAATTCTCAGTCTATTTTATTTTCATATAAACAATTAAATTGCCAGAATTAAAGAATATACAAAACTGTTCTTCGCGTCTAAAACTGCTTTTAAGTCGTCTGTAAAAATTAGTAGAAATGGAAAAGTGAGTCAAATCGTCTGCTTTTAATGTTACAAAGTTAAACAGACAATTTGTCAAGCGCTTTGCCTGCGTTTTGGGGATTGAATTAATTATTTTCAATCAGAATTATCTAATTAATCAATTTATTGTGTCTCGCTCGGATTCCAGTACGTAACTTATGCCGTCTGATTAATGAGTGAAATAAATGCGATTTAAAAGATTTCAAGAAAAACAATGGTAACACAATTAAATTTTATAAATAGAAACTGCAATTTTCTAAAACGTCTTCACAGAACACACTGCAAGAAGAAAATATTGGAAGGAATTACTAATGTTAGTGCTAAATCTAGTTTGTCGTACAGTGTGCTAATTGATGTAAATATGTGATGTCACCTAAGAGGTAATTATTTTCTATGAAATAATGACCTCATTTTTACGTCATGAGGGAAAATTTAAATGCAAGTGCGAACAAATGTCAGACGATAGGGCAAAATGGCACAGGAATACGAAATGCTGAGGAATAGATTGTTCCTGTCGTCGAATTACAAGAATGTAAACATGTACCATCTCAGTTTCTTGACAGTGAGTTTTCTTTTACTTTAGGTTTGGTTTCAAAACAGACGGTCCAAGGAACGCCGGATGAAAGCAATTGAGTGCACTTGGTGCCAGACGACACTTCTTCAGAAGTCCACGGCGCATGCGCGGTCTCAGAGGTGAACTTGATGACGGTGATATGATGGGCCAAGGATACGGGTATTTCAATGGTAAGTTGTTTTTTCTTGAATTATGTGTATGAGAACCTATTTCTGTGATTAAACAAGTATTTAATCATGGTTGTAAAATTAGAAAATTTGTACTTTATTTCATCTTCTATTTTATATTTGAAAACGGTTCTACGGCCAATAACAGTTTCAACAAAAATGGCGTCATTTCAGTGATTTAATTTAACTTGGCCGTAATGATGGCTTTCAATCATATTCGATGTTTTTCGTTTAACAACGGTCCCAGCATTTTTATCTCAGACACATGCGAATGACAGATAATATACATTGAAGCCTCTCTCGCTTACAAAACTATAGGACGGAAAAGCTTTAGTTTATTTAGAGAAAACTGAATATAAAATCGCACCTCATATTACTTCGAGTAATACTGAGTGGCATGCACATTAATCATACATAGAAATACAAAAATGAATGTTGAAAACATTCGCTTTGATATGGAAGATGCAAACATTGAATAAAACATTTTAACATTACATACACACCATTTGAAATTGATCAAACAACTCTGAGGCAGACGTCACCAAAAGGGTAGACAAGACCTTTGCGGGTTTCTAAGCGGACCACACAAACAAATTTTAACTTCAAAAAGAAATACTGCAAAATTTCTTATCAAATGCCTAGTTAACCATTCAATTGTACAACACGTCATTTAAAATACATTAAAGTAGCCTTTGCGTAGATTCGAATTATCAAACCTATATCAACTCGTATCATTTTTCATACTGCGCGGCTGTCAAAATTTCTTTTGATGCAAACATCATTGTCTTATCAAGTCAATCTTTGTTTTGAATGATTGGAATAGGGGTTCATTAACATATTTTTTCTTTTCCTTACTTTTTTTTCTTCAGCTTGCGTGTGAAAAGACGCGATTATTTTTTGCAGTTAACTTAAATAAGACACAAAAATAAGTGAAACCAGACGTTGGAAACTTAATTTGTTTTCGGATTATTCATAATATTCATAAGAATTCAGTTCTTTCAGAACTGAAAAAAATCATTGCTTTACCATAATAACAGAACAAAATATTGTTTTTAAAGTTTGAAAGGCCAACACAATAATATTCTTTTATCGCTGTAAAAAAGTTATATATATTTTTTATCTATCTCAGAATTTCAATGCATATGTCTTGAGCAAGACTGTCCTTAATTACTGTCTTATACTTTTTTAAAACTATATTCTATTTTTTACTTTTGCTCAGGAAATTAACGCAAAACCACAAGAGATCTGCGTGTTATCTTACAGTTAGCCGAAGGCCGGAATGACTGGCCGTAATTATCTCGTGAAATAACTCACGATCTTCAGCGAAACACTCTGGCGTTTTCAATTTCCAGAAAATAATTGAAATTCGAGGCCCTTCCGCGGGTAGTCTTAGTTACCGTCGTTACGCCGGAATTTCTTGGAAATATACACGGGAAATAACATGTAAATAATCTGTTGGTCGCTTAAGAACTCTAAATGAAGAGATCTGACGTCGCTGGAAGGGTCTCACAAAAATTAATTAAAGCTATGCTTAAATGCCTTTTATTCCACTCTAGGATTTTAGGATTTTTTTCCAGAATACTAGTTAACTTTTGATCGTGATGCTCTGTGAAACAGTTAGTGAAGAAATATATACATTACCTTTGTTTTCGTACATTTCCCATTCATTGTCGTACTCAATTTTTAGATGTATTTGTAAAAAAAAAAAAAAAACAGATAATTTTAAAGCCGTATTTTGGGATTCCTTAATTCACCCCTTCCAGGGCGTTTTTGCTACTGCTTACATCTTTCTTTAAACAGAAGAATCTATCAATATTGTAATGTAGAAAACGTCTGCTATTCTATTACTGAAGACAGTGGGTTTATAATTGAACATTGATATATTTCCAGACATCCATAAGTATACACAATTAAATGCTCAAAAGAAGGCAAAAGTTACACAAAAGCGTCTATTACTTTAAGATATTTGAAATGACGCCGTTTCCATGTCTTCTACATGGTATAAACGACTTTTTCAGTTATTTGACTAGAAAGTAAATTTTGTGAAATACATAAACACAGCGGAATAAAGCTTTCTCTGCAACAAAATGCAGTGCAAAAGTTACCGAAAAGTAATGTATATTGTGTATAGAAAAAATATTTGTCTTAAAGAAATTGAGAACTGAAAGAAACATTCGATAGTTTGTTTGATACGTTAGTGAAGAGGCATACACTAAAATTAAAGATATTCCGTTTTCTTTCAAGTCATGTAAATGTTAATGATTTTTAATAAATTATTACATTATTATGTCAAGGTGTCAGTATAAAAAAATGAACTGAAAATTTGATATAGAGAGCTTTTATTGTACCAGTGTTTAGGTGGATAGCTATTTATTTCAAATGAACGTGTTCGGGGAGTCTAAATGTCTAAAGAAGAAAGTTAATAAACACATGTTCTTCTTTAAATCATATCTTTTTTTTTAATTTATTGCGAATTAGCCAGTGAAATAGATATCATATATGTCATCCTTTATTTGTAGGGTGTGTCCCTTAAATTAGTTTCGACTAAAGTTTTCTTTTTATTTTGATGGAGTTTCATTTGCCTTCGTTTAAAATTTTGGATAAATAGATTTGAAAGTTTATTAAGATAAAAAAAAATCTGGTGTTTTGACCGAAGTATTAATTTTACTGTTATAGAAAACGGTCAGGAGTTTTATCCTGGGTACCCAGGACCTGGATTTGGTGACTTCTTCCCTGGGCAGGGCCCCGACATGCCACCTGGAATGCCTCTCCTGTCACACCCAGGGCGCGGTACGCCTCCTATGGGCATGGAACATCAAATGCCTGGGGGTAAGTGACGTAAATGTGATTTTGATTTTCTGCATACTTTCAACGTTTTTCAGATGATAAGTAATGAACTTAATTTACACAAACCTAGATCTTTGATAAACCGGACAGGGTGGTAAAACTCATTTCAGTTACAAAAAGTGTTCATTAACTCACTCCTTGTTTAATAATAAAACATTAAGTTTGTTTTATCCTTTTCTAACTTATCAAAGAATTGTGAGAAGTTAAAGAAAACGATTAAAAACCAACTTAAATATAAAAATGCTCCGAGTTTTAAATAATCTTTGACATTTATTTGATTTCAGGTCCCATGGGACACGAGGGCCAATACCTTTCACCTCAAGATATGATGCAACAGTCTTCGTCACCGGAGCCTATGATGCATCCAGATGAACAATATTTAATGACGTCACTTCCACCAAGATCAGTGGCGCCACAGTATCAACCTCACGGCGGTGAAACTTGGTGATAATGTCAAAAACAGAACTTTCAAATATACCCATCATTCGTCTGTAAATTCTAAATAGCATTTGCAACTGATCTCATGTGATACCTAGCAATTATTATCATATTCAGATATCTCTTGGTGTATTTCATTTAAGAAAACAAATCAGTCAAAATATATATCACTGGAAGTTGGTTACTCCTGAAAGACCTGTTCATCTGTCTGTGAGTAAACGCCAAATAAAAAGATTCTGTATTGTTTTAGCGACATAATGAAATAGCAATTTATTTAATACTCGACAAGTCTAGAAAGATCATTGCAATAACTCTCGTGTTTCAAAAACCTAATTTATTTAAAAAAATCATATTATATTTATCTTGTCCATTCAGCTGCACTTACTTTTGCGACATGTTTACCCTTTCTTGTGTATATACAATGTTATTTATTTGTAAATATGTTGTTACATTTTTTCTTTCAAAACAGAAATTGATAATTCGGGATACTGGCAATATGACGTCGGATTTTGTGAATAAATATGACGTCATCAGGTGAATTTGTGATTTGAAATACACTTCAGCTGACAGTGGTGTATATGCAACATTAGTTTGTAATTTAACGAGAACTGTTAATGTACAATCTCTTTTTGTATCAAATTTTTAATGCCTCACACTGGTTTGAGCAAAACAAGGGGGGTGGGATTTACACATATATTTTTTTTTCACAAGATCGATCGAGTGTTTTTCAAAAAAAAGTGTCCTTGAAAGGGATAAGGTTCTATTACATTTCTTTGTAGCATTTCTAAAGATCCTTTCTGCTTGCAACCCTCAGATAAAAAGATTCTGACCTATCTTCCTTGTACGTAAAAATAAAAGGATTCCAACAATGTTTTCTGTTTTCTAGTTATGTCCAAATATGCTGTGTGCGTTTTGTGAGTGCAAGATTATTTTAATTAATATTTATGCATATTGCCAATGTTTCAAATAACATGCCACTGCCAATAAACTTGGGATTATGATAATGTATTATAAGTCCATTCCACCAGTATAAAGAAATTCAGGGATTATTGTAAATGTGTTCTTCTTGGGAAAATTTATGACTTACTAACTTCATAAACCAAAAAGAAATAGTTCTAAGTCCAATTGCAAACTAGCATGCTGTTCGCGATTCGAATTGCGAACTGCAAACTGGTCTGCAGTTCGCAGTTCGCAATTCGCGATTCGAATTGCGAACTGCAAACTGGCATGCAGTTCGCGATTCAAACTTGAAGCTTTTCAGAGTTCTTCTTGTGAAAATTTATTACTTACTAACTTCATAAACCAAAAAGAAATAGTTCTAAGATAGAGAAAATAAACATAAGTCCAATTGCAAACTAGCATGCGGTACGCGATTCGAATTGCGAACTGCAAACTGGCATGCAGTTCGCGATTCAAATTTCAAGCTTTTCAGTGTTCTTCTAGGGAAAATTTATGACTTACTTACTTCATAAACCAAAAAGAAATAGTTCTTAGTCGAATTGCAAACTAGCATGCGGTTCGCGATTCGAATTGCGAACTGCAAACTAGCATGCAGTTCGCGATTCAAACTTGAAGCTTTTCAGAGTTCTTCGTGTGAAAATTTATTACTTACTAACTTCATAAACCAAAAAAGAAATAGTTCTAAGATAGAAAAAAAACATAAGTCAATTGCAAACTAGCATGCGGTTCGCGATTCGAATTGCGAACTGCAAACTGGTCTGCAGTTCGCAGTTCGCAATTCGCGATTCGAATTGCGAACTGCAAACTGGCATGCAGTTCGCGATTCAAACTTGAAGCTTTTCAGTGTTCTTCTTGTGAAAATTTATTACTTACTAACTTCATAAACCAAAAAGAAATAGTTCTAAAATAGAGGAAAAAATATTAGTCCAATTGCAAACTAGCATGCGATTCGCAATTCGAATCGCGAACCGCATGCTAGTTTTCAAATTGAATCGCAAACTGCAGACCAGTTTGCAGTTCGCAATTCGAATCGCGAACCTCAGGCTAGTTTGCAATTGGACTTAGAACTATTTGTTTTTTTTTCTCTATTTTAGAACCATTTCTTTTTGGTTTATGAAGTAAGTATGAAATAATAGAAGAACATTTTCACAAAAAGAACACTATAAATCTTCAAATTTCGGTTCGCGATTCGAATTGCGAACTGCAAACTGGCATGCAGTTCGCAATTCAAACTGAAAAATTTTCAGTGTTCTTCTTGTGAAAATTTATTACTTACTAACTTCATAAACCAAAAAGGAATAGTTTTAAAATAGAGAAAAAAATATAAGTCCAATTGCAAACTAGCATGCGGTTCGCGATTCGAATTGCGAATCGCATGCTAGTTTGCAATTGGACTAATATTTTTTCCTCTATTTTAGAACTATTTCTTTTTGGTTTATGAAGTTAGTAAGTAATAAATTTTCACAAGAAGAACACTGAAAAGCTTCAAGTTTGAATCGCGAACTGCATGCCAGTTTGCAGTTCGCAATTCGAATCGCGAATTGCGAACTGCGAACTGCAGACCAGTTTGCAGTTCGCAATTCGAATCGCGAACCGCATGCTAGTTTGCAATTGACTTATGTTTTTTTTCTATCTTAGAACTATTTCTTTTTTGGTTTATGAAGTTAGTAAGTAATAAATTTTCACACGAAGAACTCTGAAAAGCTTCAAGTTTGAATCGCGAACTGCATGCTAGTTTGCAGTTCGCAATTCGAATCGCGAACCGCATGCTAGTTTGCAACTCGACTAAGAACTATTTCTTTTTGGTTTATGAAGTAAGTAAGTCATAAATTTTCCCTAGAAGAACACTGAAAAGCTTGAAATTTGAATCGCGAACTGCATGCCAGTTTGCAGTTCGCAATTCGAATCGCGTACCGCATGCTAGTTTGCAATTGGACTTATGTTTATTTTCTCTATCTTAGAACTATTTCTTTTTGGTTTATGAAGTTAGTAAGTAATAAATTTTCACAAGAAGAACTCTGAAAAGCTTCAAGTTTGAATCGCGAACTGCATGCCAGTTTGCAGTTCGCAATTCGAATCGCGAATTGCGAACTGCGAATATTTATGTTTAAATGTTTTTGCTATTCATGTGTATGTATCGGTGAATTTAGATAAATGTTGTGTACCAAATGAAAATTTCTACGAAATGTGCTAATGCCAAAGTCAACAGTGTACGCTCTCAGTCATTTGTTAATTTTTTGTAAAATTTTCTGTAGCAAACCCGACTTTCGTATAAAAGAAAAATCTTCAACGAATTCAATAAAGTAAATTACCATCACAAAATATTTATAAATTGTCGTCTGCTGTTTTGTAACATTCAAAGACGATATAATTTTATTCTATTCCAAACATTTTTTAACGAAAAACATTAGACATCCAGGCTCATTGGGCGTGACGTCACTTTGAAAATTTAGGACAATTCCTTTATTTACGAACAATGCAAACTATGCAAACAGATTAATAGTAAATAAAGATAATTTCATTGGAATTTGCTGTGGTATGAAATTTAGTTAACTTAAGATGACGATTATATAAATTTACAAAATTAATCCATCAGTGAATAAAAAAGAAATCAGATAACATTTCAATCATTTAATATGCAGACTTGCATTATTCTGCGAGCTGTTTCAAAAAAAGGGAGGGCAATGTTCTTGTGTTCTAGTTACATTATATATAATTTCTACCATAAGGAAATATCAAGCATTATGTTCAAATAGATCTTTTTTCTGTATTTATGTTTTGTTTAAATTCTTTCTGATAATTTGTGCACGTTGACTTTTCAATTCTATTGTTGATAATGGTGATGAAAAGAATAAAATGTGAAAACAAATATGATCTTTTTTCTTTGCTAGCACCAATGCTGATATTTCAAAGGAAAGACATGTATAAGTGAAGAAACAACTTCGGGTAAGACATCAGTTTCAAACTGCGCATGTCTGAAAAATGACGTATAGCTTGTGAAAGAGGTATATCGTAAAATCTAGAGTTTTCCGGGTTTTTTTCAAAACCTGAAATGTACATTTTTATGAAGTTGAATAAATTATTAATTAATGGTTAGGTGTCCGTCAAAAAATCTAAGTAAGATAAGTAACTGAATGCGTTACTACTTGTCTTTATAGGTATACAGAGTTGTGTTTGTACCAATGTTTGGTGGATAGTCATTTA
The DNA here is from genome assembly GCA_012932295.1 of Cyclina sinensis. Lineage (NCBI taxonomy): Eukaryota > Metazoa > Mollusca > Bivalvia > Venerida > Veneridae > Cyclina > Cyclina sinensis. The sequence goes on from JAAONU010000019.1 coordinate 5,932,835, forward strand.
TGCTCAAGGTGAGCTTTTAGGATGGCCCTGTATCCGGCGTGCGTCGTGCAGTGTGCATCGTCAACCTTTACCTTTAAACAACATCTCTTCCTAAACCACTAGGCTAAATTTGATAAAACTTTGTTGGGATGTTTTCTTCCACGAGACTCTGCCAAAATTGTTCAAAGAATTGAATTCCATCGAGGACTCTGGTTGCTATGGCAACACAAAGGAAAAACTTTGAAAAACTTTTGTCTGAAACCACAAGGCCTAGAACTTAGATATCTTCCATACAGATTTATTTAAAGGTGCTTTACCTATTTTATTGAAATTATGCCGTTTGGGTAAAAACTGGCCCTGCACCGGATGTCAGTTGATTTTACAAAGGCTTATATAGGGAAAATCTTTAGAAATCTTCTTGTCAGTTTGCATGGATCATAAGCTATGTTTATTCAAATTATGCTCCTTGGGTCAAAATTGGCCCAATTCCGGGATCACTTGATTTTACATTGGCTTATATAGGGAAGGCTTAAAAATATTTGTCTGAAAGCACAAGACCTTGAGCTCCGATATTTTGCATAAAGCATCAGCTAGAGGTCCTCTGCGAAGTTTGTTCAAATTATGTCCCTGGGGTCAAAATTGGCCCACCCCAAGGGGTCCTATTTGTTTAACTTATTTAATCTGTTAAATCTTCCTGTGAGAAATCTTGTGAGACAACAAACATTTTTTTTCATGGAGCATCATTTGGAAGGTCCTCTACTAAGATTGTTCTAATAATGCCCCTTGGCTCATTTACGGCCTTTCCCCGGGGGTCAATTGATTTTACAAAGGCTTACATATGGAAGACTTAAAAAAATATTGTCGGAAACCACAAGGCCTACAACATAGATATTTTGCATTGAGTGCAAGCTACAGGTCCACAACCAAGTTCGCCCATAAATATGCCCCTGAGATCAAAATTGGCCTCGCCCGGGGGATCACTTGATTTAACATAGGACTATATAGGGATGTCTTAAATTTTCTTCTCTGAAACCACAAGGCCTAAAACTTTGATATTTTGCATAGAGCACCAGCTTGTGGTCCTCTAATAGGTTTGTTAAAATTATGTACCTGGAGTCAAATTGGCCTGGGGTCACTCGATTTTACATAGAATTATATAGGGAGTTTTATCTTTTATTTTTTTATTAGAGTAGGGAAGAATTAAAAAATATTCTTGTCTGAAACCACTAGGCCTAGAGCTTAGATACTTTGCACATCAGCTAGAGGTCATCTATCAAGTTTCTTCAAAACTTCTGGGGTCAAACCTGGTCCCGCCCTGGTGTCCTATTTGTGTAAAATATTGAATCTTTGAAAATGTTCTTGTGATAACAGTTAGCTTAAGACTTAAGATATTCTGCATGGAGCATCATCTACAGATCATCTACCAAGATTGTTCAAATTATGCCCATTGGTTCAAAGGCAATGTCCCTTAAATAATGTACACGGTTACTGAGGTGTTATACAATGGGTATTATATAGTGAAACATATAACGTCGTTCACTACTGTATGACAACAAATATAAAGACATGGCAATGCTGAGAAGAAAACAAAATGACGTAAGATCTCCGGAGAAAGTGCTTGAGCATGAGACGCCTAATCCGAAAGTCACAGGTTCGAATCCAGTCAGCGGCACTGCCTGTGAATTCTCCGTTTATCCTTCCGGAGCTCAGAATGGTAAATAATGCCAAGCAGAAGTACGTCAGATAAAGTCTTATTGTGGAGAAATGAAAATCTGAGTGTTAAAAAATAATGTATGTCCACCATGTACAAGATATTAAAAAAAACTCTCTTATGACACTGGGCAATGCCAGTTTGTTTTCCTCATCCGTTAGAAGTGAAGTGTACAAACAAACATCTAACCAAAACAGTTTTCTCTCGGCAGACACAAACTTGGGTTATTTTTCATAATTAAAAAATATTCTGTCTTGTTACCAAATCAGTATCGCGGCCAAAGATCTGTATGTAAAGAGAAAGGATTTTAATATTTTGGTCAAGAAAACATGGTGTTATGTAATCCAGATTGTTATGAAGAAGTGGTCTGTAATTTTATAACAACCAGGACATAAAATAGATCACTATGGTTACTTTTTTTCTGAATTAGATAACCTAAAGCAAAAACTTATTACCAGAGTTTCAGGTCTTTTCCTAAACCCAGTGCTTCACTGTACAAACTTGGGTTTCACCGGCCATAATGGTGAGAGAAGGTGTTTATATTGCTATAGTGACCGCCCAGTTCTGCACATACAAATATACACAGAAATCCGAAAAAATATATACATAATCATACTAGGAGGAAACAAGAAACGCATATCGCCTTTTTTAAACGTCGTCAGGAAACAATGCAAAAAATGTACAAAAACCAACATGTGTTATAAGTCAACAATTTTAAGAATTCCTAGTACAAAAAAGAACATATTAAATGAATGACAAAAAAATAGATAAACAAAACAAAACATTCTGAAACATTTTTTGTGTGTTCAAGGCACAGAACTTGCATTTCTTTTTTAAGCTAGAAGCTGCAGTGTTAGTCTTCTATAACGCTTATTATCATATTATCTTCTGCAATAAAAGTCACAAAAACACCAACTGCAGTTCTTTCAATTTTTGTGAGAGAAGGTCTGTCAAAGGAGAATACATCAGCTTGGATGACGGTCATGGTTTAATTAAACATTTTGTTGACTCATCTTCAACGACCTTTCGCTCTTCTGGTAGACAAAAGATACTTTAGACGCAAAAAATAAATTAACTTACGGGCCATTGTATTTTTGTTTTTGGCAACGCTTCTACGAACATTTGGGAAACCTTTTGATATCCAAGAATGATTTAGATTCGCGAAACTAACAAACTTGTTCCGATCTGTCAACTATAGTTCCTGGTTTTGGCATTTCATTCCGTTATCTGCCCAACTCAGGCTCTACTATTGATCGAAAAGGCCCACTTCATTATATTTCGTTAATAACTTTTAGATTGGGTGTCACGATCAGTCTACAGGAACGCTTCATACGGAATGCTGCGGCCATCTTCGGAGACAAGAAGGAAATATTCCATCCGAAGATTTTAGTCGTCTGTTTGTAATGGAGTTTCAATCGGAGACAACTGACTTTGGCAATAAAAAAACTAAGGTAATTTCCCGTAAACGCCACTCTCTCTCTCCTTTTCCCAACCTACAAACAGCAACTCTTCAAGTCACATTTCTGTTAACAACACCACTTTTCCTTTGGCCATTAAGAATGCATGTATGTGAAAAAATGGCAACAATCGATATAACAGATCAAGGAAAAAAATTATAATAACGTTTCATTACAAAACAGTAATTTTTATCAAAGTACAATGAATTTTACCTTATACACAACCTTCTGTTATAAACATAGTCAATTTATATTGTATTTTCTATAAGTAGAAAAGAATGAATTATTAATTTTAATATTTGTAGTCAATGAATGTACTCTGACATAATTACTTGTTACGAATGTGAGAATAACGAAAAATTTACATTTTTTTTTTGACACGACTAATAGCTCAATTAAAAAATACAGCAATCTTTATATCAGTTCTGTTTAGGAAATTTCAAAATTCCAAATTTGAAGTATCGCTTTGACTGGAATCTTCATATGGTAAAATAAAATTATTGAAAGATAAACATAGCTAAAAACACTGTTCTATTATTTTTATTTTCAGTTGCAGTACCATTATGAACAAATGTCGTCGGTAACTTACACAGCAAACTGATACCGTAACCTGAACACGGTGACAGCGTGAAATTGTCAAACCTGTGATATGTACTTTGTTTACTGCAAAGCTCCGTAACATTGGGGGAAATTTACGCGTATTAAGCCATATTTGGTGTCACAAACACGGGTGGCCCCTACTCATTACGATTGTCAGAATTAGTTTAACAATAGGGCGAAATCGGCGGGTAACCGTATCTAAACTGCATACCTTTACATATTTGTACACGACGAGGACATAAAACAAAACCATAAATTGACGGTTGTCATTTATATTGCAAAATGACGCACCACCTATTGTCCGGTGCGGACTAATATTTCACCTAATGAGAAGGGTCCACCAGAATAAATTTTTGTAGGCGTAAAAACGCAGTAAAAGAGGACAAAGGACTTGTTAAACTATTGAAAGTTTAGGTGTCGTATTGTCCGAGTATCTGTGGTTACACAGCTATATTACACTGTGTCATAAAGCTTAGTACTATGAAAGCATTATTGTTTCTTTTTATATGCATAAGACCTATATAAATAAGAAATAAATATATACTTAAGTATTGCAATAAATGTTCTAGGTCTAACACTGCACCATGAAATCTATCCACACAAAAAAGAATTTACAAAACTATGTTCTTTCATGTCCTCACCTGACGTACTGTAATGCCTTCTATGCAACGAAATCGTATCTCAGATTTTTTCACATGATAGCCCTAGGTATCACTGGCACTGTGATACAATTTAAGTACATGATCATACGAAAACCCATTCCGTTTTAAAGAACTAACTTTTCGATTAATAACTTCCATTCCAACTTTTATTGTATTACCCATTGCCTTCATTACAATTTCGGCAGACAATATCACATTCTGTAAAGGTATTCCTAATAATTATCATAAAGTAATCCTTGTAATTATCATTATCAATATACCAGAATAACTACATGCACAGTGACTTCATTCTATATAACTGACATTTTACAATATTACAAAATATCATTTCAAACAATGAACAAATATTATTGTTTATGTGAATACATACCAGTATATGAAGACTAACACACGCTTACACACATTTCTTGGTACTAACATGACTTTCTTTCATATCGTTTATAATTAATCATATATCCTAGTCGACTTTCAAATCATAATCATCATGATCATCATGAAAATCATCATCAGCAACATCTGCATAACTAATGATACATATGAAAAAGAATAATCTCTTTGAATGGAAATTATTTTCTAAGAAAACACAATGACATTTTCTTCTATTGCAAATTCTTCGAAAGAAAAATCTCTGGTTTTAATTTGGCACAGAACAAGGCAGATTAATAAAACAATCCTCTAAGAATTAAGGATGAACTGTACGCAATTTCAGCTTCAATGGCGGTCAGAATCTGTTCATAATTACTTAATTACCATCTTACATCAAGTTGCACCTGCCCGCTTCAGAATCCTTTATAGAGATCAATGTTTTCTATTCTTTTCAGATTGAACCAAAAATAACTATCAAAGCTTCGCGGCGATCTTTCTGAAAAGCGGCGCAAATTTTGTCATTACGAACTATAAGAGTCAGATAATTGTGTAGGGACGTCATCTCGAATAGATCGGTTCTTAATATTGTCATTTATCGAACATAAAACGGGGATTAGTGTCAATGTATGGTTTAGGATAATCCCACGGGAGGCTTACCGAAACGGAACGCACTCGTTTTCCTATTTGTCTCTTTGAAATAACCGATATCTTCATTACTGTGTTTAACGAACACGAAACTAACGTGAAATGGGGATTATTGGCGGAGCAGGGCCCAGGGGAAATGTGGGCTTGCCGGTTGGTTCTCCAAATAAGTCGCGCTATTTAAAAGCTGCTTTTCATGAAAAAAGTAATCACGATTGAAGTTTTTTTTCCTATTTAACCCTTATCCCTCGCCACGCCCTTACCTGTACATATGGAAGCTTATAAGATCACGTGAAAGGGAAATGCAAGAAAAGTCATTGGTACAAACAATATGTGCTTCGTCTCTAAACGCACGAGGTTATGTTTCTGTGATATAACAGAAAACTTCTCGAAAAAAGAAATATCAAACTTAACTAAATTTCTCACATGGATCTTTCAAAACTGGACACTGATTACGGAGACAAATGATAAATGGTAGATTCCTTGAGAACAAAACAAAAGAGAACAGAACTGATCAGAAGTGACTGTCTATAGCTTATGTCATACGTTCTTACGTTGTAAGCAGGTGATAGTTATTTTTTTTATCAATCTGAAGACAAGCTTATTTATTGTTCATTGTTAATCTAACTGACTCACTGACTCACGAACCAACCGATTTTGATTTAATTACAAATTCTGAAGGATCAACGAAAGATTGTTTTGTTTCTATTTTTATTATACTACTTGTATTTCATTTATTTCAAATCAATATCAAACCTACATTTAGAGATGCTGTAAGAATCATGCAGACGGATTGTTCCATAACATATTAATTATTGACAGGGTTTAAGAATTTAACTGAATTTTAATTACTAACAAAATACATTGGAGAATAGTTCAAATTATTTTCTATACATAAATATAAGCAAAATGCGAAACTATCGGCAATTCATTCAGGTAAAACGTAATTCTATCGTAAAAAGCCATTCCTTCTGAAACGACGTAGATTTCATTAAATATCTATATACCCGTCAAAGCCCTTCCTTATTTTTGTTTGAGATACTCCTTTTACTGTGTATACACCATTTACCTCAACATCCAATGATATTCAGGTGCATATCAGTGAAAACATGGTGCAAGAACTTACCACAGTCATTCAGGTTATTTTGCGTTAGAATGCCAACGCTGTCCAAAGTTTTGTTGTTGTTTTTTTTTTCCATTGCATGATTCTTGTAGCACGTCTGGTTTAGACTCATTTATTTTACATCGATTGCGATACAAGTTCTTACAACTTAGATTCATCACGCTCGATGACTGCTTCCTGGGTTCCATACCAGTATTCGCGCAGTGTGGAGGAATGTGAAGATCGTGAGAGAATCTCGCCTCTGACGGGATTCGAACCCGCGACCTTCGGATCCGGAGCCCTGCGCTCTACCCCTGGACCACGGTGCCTCCTCTAAGCATCAGTACTTCTTTTAAGTTAAGAATATCAAGTCGTTCTTTTCCCACTGGCGTATCTAAGAAACCTACATTCCCAAATTTTGGCCAGACACGGGTCGCAGAACAGTCCAGCGGACCATCGTATACCATAAACATTTCCGGAAACAGTCAAAATACAATCAGATCGTAGCAGTCTCTGATGTGGCCAGCGAAAGATTTATTGAAGCTGATGTCTATTAAATTGACAGATTTTCGATTAATAAATGTCTCTTCCAATATGAATTAGAAACAAGAAAGATTCATTACAAACTCCAATATCAGAGATTTGTCAGGATTTAGGCAGAATATGAGATTACTACGTTTGATAGAAGTTAATAAAAGTGTATGCAAGTCAAAGTTTGCAATTTATTATTGTTATGAGACAAATATCATTTTCATTTAGATACAAAAGACAAAAAACTAACAAAAGAATAATTTCTTCTATCGCAGTTATAGCAAAACAAAGAACGTTAAATGGATACGTGAAGTTCAAACGCGGTCAACAGAGGGTACAAAGTTTTCTGAAACCCGCGGCAGAGTACATTAGGAGATATTATTAAATTACGGCCATATTTTCCAGTCGTGCTGAAAGACAATTGCAATGTAGACACTTCTTTTTGATCCGATAATCGTTTTATTCTTGCAGATACGAAACCACCACTTTATTCCTAGCTTTACACGCCCTCGGTCAAAATTCTTCCGAATATTCAGCCAAATATGTAATGTAATTTCGCGATAATCAAAGGGACCGTCATTACGTACTTGCTTTCGGAGTCGTCTGCTGCCTAGAGGCAGTATTTGTCGCAGCCAAAGTCTTAAATTATCTGCTTACTGCGCTTGTTTGTCAGTAAACTAATTCCAGAATTAACTGTTTGACCAGACAAACGGAAAACATTGTTGATCAGAAAAAGGACAGTTTGTGAATCGTCTGCAAATGATTTGAGACTAGCTAATATAAGCTTGGCGTTTATAGGGCTTTAGATATTAGGTCGACTAAGACAAATCTAGTTTTTAAATAATTTTGTTGTTGTTGTTGTTGTTTTTCAGACTCGTCATAAACCATGCTAGCAACTCTGGACATAACCCAACTGAAATTAGCTTTCCCCACCCCACCCACCAAAAAGACTTCCATATAATAGACGGTATACATTTGATATAAGAAAGGCTCAAAGTGAAGTTATGTATGCATTCCTTAATTTAAAATAATGTTACAGCTACAGTGGTGTCTGTTTGTGGCTTAGTAGAATTCTGAATAGATCGTCTATACTAAATCTTTAATATATAATAAATATAAGTATGCATGTATTTGTAAGTTCAGTTTCTAACAATATATAAATACATAACTAACAAAAACAATATTTTTGACCAAAGCGATGTTACTCTGTTATAGATTATTTGTGGAGTTTTCGGTCCTCCCGCAGACTATGAAAATGAGTCATAGGAAAATAAATAAATTGAGTTACGTTACTTCGCCCAAGGACGTTTACTCTACTTCAATCAAATGTTTTGATTTCCAACATAAACTTGTTCCCCTGTTTCCTGGTCTGTAAATTAGCAATTTTAGAGACAGAGGCAATATCAGATAAAAAGATCCCTGTATTTATATTGAAAAATACAAGCATTTGATAACTGGTACTGAAACTATTTTTGATTTGGGAAAAATATATCTTTTCTTACCACACAGATATTTATTTCTACTTCCAAACAATGTATATCTATAAAACTAATTGTAATGACACTTTAAAATTGATTGCAGCATATTCTGTTCTAGTCCTGGTAAGTTTTTTCTTTGAGAAAAGTTAGAGAAGTTCAGAAAATATCATCTTTCTAAAAGGTAATTTGATCAAGTACCTTTTTCAAAAGTACAGAAACCAACCTCTACCTCAAACGGAAACGAGAGGAACCAGTTAATTTTGTAAGACATATACTTAATTTTCTTTTCAAAAAGTACAGGATACCAACCTTTGCAATCTGAATAAAAGCAGATTTCAAATAATTATGAAAGGCATGCCTTTCAGTTATATTAAAAAGTGCAGAAACCAACCTATGCAAAAGAAAAATAGATGGAACAAGGATGTCTTAGACCTGTATGTAATTCAAATAAATTTCCGCAAATGCTAGAACATTTTTTTCATATTTACTCTTCATTATATCTTTAGAAGTCCACTGTGGATAAACTTGGGTAATTTCTCTTTTTCGAGGTAACTGTTCCCTTCTAACACCTGCCATGACAAGACGGTATTAACAAAATGTCTCTGCTCCGAGCCAAATGGCCACGTTTATTTGTGCAATATAAACTGTGTGAGGAAGGCCAGTAGACTGGTACATGTTACTCAACTGGCCCACCTGTGCTGTAACTTTTCACCCAGAAACCAGTCAGTCTGAATGTATAAACAAAGAAATATATTTTCATATAATCATCGAGTTCTTTGCGATGATAGAAGCGGCTGTCCACCCATTAATAAGATGGCTAGTAAATGTGGTCAAAACTTTTTAAAAAAGATATCCAGTAAATACTGAAGTTACTTGACTATTTGAGCAATAAAATAAGTTTCTGTTGCAGGTTTTCAAATTCATATCCACATTGAAAGAGCTCAAATCTATATATTTTGAAATAGAGAATTTTGTCAAACAACATGCGATAAAATGAACTTCCTGGTAACTTTAAAGTTTTTTTTATTTGTCAAAATTCATTAGTATAATTGTGACATTTAAAATTTACCTCACGAGTGCTACTAACTTGTAACTGTAATGTAACTGCATGCTCTATTTACTAAATTAAAGCCAGATATATGAATACGTGTGTATCTTAACGCAGACACATGAAGCAAGGTTATTTACGAATAACCCAAGTAAACAAATGTTCAATTTTTTACAAAGTACATTTTAAGGTTGAAATACTTAATTTTCTTTATTTGAAGTATATTGAATTTTACAACAATTTGTAGGAAAATAGATAAAGCTCTATGGATTGCAGGAAGACCAGTGGAAGAAGCCAATATTCACTAGGTTAGAAACAACAGACATTTTCTAGGAGCGGCAACAGATGCGATTTCTCAGAGCCATTTGTTATTCTAAAAAGGTTAAAACCGCTGATCTAAAATAAACGTCGCGTTGAAAGACTTGCTTTTTACCTCTCGGCAATCTTAAGACACCTGCGTTATGCTCAATAAAAAAAAGAGACCAGGGTATCTCATTCACAAAACGTGTGAAAGCTTTTGGAGGAAATATAGGATAATTTATTGCATATAAATCTTCGCAACATAAGCTGAGGCCTTGGCAGCCATTGTGGGAGGTATTTTTTAAAGTTTGCTTCCGAGTTGGAGTTAAAGCTATCAGCCACAGTTGCCAAGGGCCCTTTGTTATTTCAACAAAATAGGTAGTTGTTTTGACTTTTAAACTAAATCGTTTCTGTTTAGGAGTTCGTATGTGAGAGGGTTATGCAAAATGTAACATGACTCATACTGAATGTAATGATTAACCTTTCAACCTACGGTGGCGTCGTGGTCGTGTGGTTAACGCGTCGGACTAGTAGTCAAAGGATTGCTAGCCGAATGGGTTCAAACCCAGTCAGGGGCAAGTCGTTGTTTCCTAGAGCAAGAAACTTTACACTCATTGCTCAGTACTAGTTAGTTCCAGGAACGGATTCGAGAGTGTGTCTGTAAGCTAAAAGCTTCCTGCACAATCGAACTAAAATAAATTTGGTTTAAGCTAACTTAAGGTTGTTTGGCGATACTGGTAATAACAACTAAGTCATATGGCTTTGTGATACATAAAAAACTACGCAAAACTAAACCGTCCTCCGCGAGATTAACATAATAATACTTTCCCAAGCTTTCTTGCATTGTATAGGTTTTTACTTGTCTATAAGGCCTCTGTGGCAGGTTACACCTCATACGACTTTTTTGTTTCGTTGCCTATACCCGACCCCAAAACCTTGTTAAAGAGGAGAATTGTGGGTATCTCAATGCCAAGAGATGTTCTAGATGTATATAAAAAACTTATTTGTGTTCTGGTTTATCTAATGTCTTCTCCAAAGGTAACTGGCTAAGACAGAAATCAAGAAGTAATTTGCCATAGAAATTTGTTGTATGTAGACTAAACTGTACTTGGAAGGAAAAAATATGACTACAATCCATTGGTCTTTACAATTTAAGCTAAACAAATGACCATAGGTGCAATGTCGTAACTAGATGGTATTAAATGATTGCAAGCCACTGGAAAAAAAACTCAGAAATTTACTGTAGGTGCTTTTTCCTTACTTGACAGTAAAACATAACCTACTCATATTTAAAACCAAACGTAAGCAATTGACCGTATATGCCTTGACTTGACGGTAAAGAAGACCACAAACCATTTTAATACCAACACCCACATAAAAACTATCAAAATTTAGCTGCAGCTGTTGTCTTTTCCTTCAGATAAATGTTTCCGTAAACTTGTAAAACGATCGCGCTAAATACTCTTCAACAAGGAGATGTGATCAAAGAACAAAATGGCAGTGCTTCCGGTAAGTGTCAATAACACCTGCACGTTTGACAGAACTCACAACATTTTATCTGGCAAAAACAGGAATTCAAACCGGAATACATCAATTATTAATAGAATTGGCAGAATAATAGAGGAATGGTAGCCAGGCATATTTCGATGTTACAATAAAACTGTAAATTTAATGTCTTGATATCGGTTTAATGTTAAGCGAGGAATAACATCACGGATAGTTTAGTAAATGCAAATTCTATTATTTTACTGAGTATTTTTATTAAAGGCTCTTTGAAGAGAGAGCATATATTCGGTGACTTGTCCGTCTATCCTCCGTCTGTTTGTCCGTCTGTTTGTATAACTCAAAAGCCAATCAAGAGGTTTACTTTAATCTTCATATGATGACAGACGACACAAAGAGAGTAAGTGCAGTGCACAACATACCTCCCCCTAGTACATCTTTTCTAGTTTTCTCATTATCTCCCCTTTAGTACATTTACTTGTCCGGTGCATAACTCTAAAATTATTTAAGACATTTAGATGATATTGGACATAGTGATAGAGGGGCAGTATTTAAGAACTATAACTCTAGCTGTCCCCATTTTCTAGTTATTTTCTTTAAAATATTTGCTAATATGTTATAATATTTGTCCGCAGCATAACGCTAAAATTATAGAAGGAATTTAGTTGATATTAAAAAGGGCTTTTACTTGAAGTGCAGTGTTGAATAACTCTGCAGTGTCTCATTTTTCAGTTATCTCCCTCTATTTTTCAAAAGTATAGAAGGGATTTAGCTAGATATTACCAATCTTGATAGAGAAAAGTGTAGTTTCAAAGAACTACATTACATTTCTTTTTATTACCTTGCCCAGGTTTAAATTTCCTCCTTTTATAATATTTCTTAACGCTTATTTCGGAGAGTTACATAAAACAACTGTTCAAAGTAAATGCTTGATATCCAAAAACAATGGTCGAAAAAGCATCGTTTAAAAATCATATTCCTAAACATTCACTGCACACTCATGTCCTTTTCAAAACACATAGTAATATTTTTATTACAATTTATACATATAAAATACAAAAAAGAAAATCATCCATTTTGAATAAGTGCTATCATGGGACGCATCCATCGGTTCTACCAATTTTCTTGTTAAAAGTTAAAGCGACTGACTCACAGATGGGCCGACGATGAAAAAAAAAAAAAGAAAATGTCCTTACATCTTGTAATTTTTGCGGCAATTGTGAAGAACATATTTAAACTAAGTTGCTGATTCGTTTTTATATACAGAAAAACATCAAAATATAAAGTTTGACACACTTTTATCGGTAAAAAATTTACCCCGTTAGTCACGGGGTAGATACATTAGTTATAAAATTAATTTTGACACAAACTTGCAAGGAGGCGCTGTGGCTCAGTGGTCTAGATCGCCGCTCTATATTTCACTGACCGAAAGGTCGTGGGTTCGAAACCTGGTTAGGTCAAAACTTTCTTTCTTCAGTCTTTATGGTGTATAGAAGCATAATATTATGTTTTTCCCATAGTATATTAAATTCTCTTAAATTTTAAAGAAAAAATTTTTCAGCAAAATTCTATGAGTCAGTCGCTTTAATAACAACTGGTAAAAAGTGCGTGGTGGTTACTCTAATGCATGTTTCAATTATTTACCGAAATATAGAGGCATAAAATATATTTCATGAGATATAAAATCATGAAATGTTCTTCATATGAAGAGGTAGATTTTACCTTAAAAGGTTCTGCTACTTAGATCACGTGTATTAATCCTATCTGTACAATTAACTGTAAATTTACGCTTAATTAGGGAATCCATAAATAATTTGCTTTTTGGTCAATGAACCGTGAACGCTTGTCACGTCCGGAATTCCTATGAGATAAACGACAAAGTTTCCTTGACGTCCCAGGGGTAAACGAACGAAATCAAGAGCACGAGAGTGGTGAATTATTTTCATTTGAGTGCTAATGTGAAATGTTACGTTTGTGTGAATGTCACATTTGATAAGATGTATCAGGGAAAATATTGTCAAAGTAAAACCCATTTGTTCAGCCCAATCTGGGAAAAAACTGTCCTCACAGTTACCACACAATACCAAGGGCACAAGTCCAAGTATTAGTACGGAGGTTCTTTCTGACGCTGGGAAAGTCTGCAGGTTTCATCAAGATTTAGTTATACTGTATATATATATATTTATAACAGACGGCTGCTTGAGCGGCATTTAAAGACACAAGTCACGTGTCTGTGGCGGCAAATCTGATTGGATGATTAACTTTAGTACTGTTCTAGTTGCGCTGAAATTTTGTAACTGAAAGTGGTTTAAGTTACAATGAAGAATTCCATATCTTTATTCATATATGAAACGAAGAGTAAGATGGTATGTTAATTTACAAACCTATCTCTTCCCTTAATGAAAACTGTTTATTAAAGCGTAAAGTTTTAAAAACGCATCTAGATAATACGATATCAGTTTGTAATCATCACGCATCAAATATGTTACTTGCTATTTACCATTGCTCTTCAATCAAACTATTATAATTGTTCTTCGCCAGCTGCGAACCAGCAACATCTTTTGTAGTTAAACCACAAAGCTATTGTAACATACAACAGTAGAGAGTTTATAACTGCTCTAGGTTAGAAAATTATATTCATATAGTTGAAACCACTGCTGATGCGACCAACGCTCAAACGCCTCCACCCTGAGTATGGTCGTAATTTGATTTCGGTATAACACGTGATGGGGTGCTAAAGTTCTACAAAAGTTCCGTCCATGTTTATCTTTCATGCTCAGCTCAATGCAAGATGGAGATCAAGATTCAGTGGAAAATCTCTCACTTCAAAGACCATTACATACATAAATGGTGGAGTGGTAACTTTACTCCCCCACCCCAACACAGGAAAAGACAAATTCATTTCTTTAGCCCTCATGCTAAAAAGAGGCAAAAAATGCACAAGATTGTGGTGGACAGGTTGAAAGGTAATAAATTGCAATGAACCATAAATAATCATATGATACATAAATACATTTAGTTGACATGTAAGATAAGCTATTTTTCTTTTTTCAAAAACATTTATTGCTAAGGTATCGACCGACTTTATGACAAGAGAAATGTAAGATTTCACTTGCTCCGCCTGCAAAACTCCACAAAACCTGACTTTGGAAAGTCTAAAAATTAGAACCAAATAGAAAAAATACATATGGGCTACTTTTCCTTTATGACACTGGATTTGGAAGTGATCTGAATTGCAAGTGTTTTCGATTATTTACTTTTGATTTTTCTCTTCATGAGCGAGTAGTAAGCGTTTCGTCTGATTGGGATTCCGGATGTATTTGGAACATTTTCACGTAACTGTAACGTGTAAATTAAAACACGTTGCTGTTTGGTTCACTCTGGTGGCGCATTGAAAAATATTTACACTTGAACTATTCGCAACATTTTATTACATAATGTATGATGCTTGTCTCAATTTATCGGTTCCAGTCTTTTAATGTTTTAGCTGAAGGCCAAACTGATAGCAGGTTAATGGTACAAGAATATCTAAAGGACCCTCGGGTTTTGAACTATTGCATAAACTTGTTCATTTTGTGGTCGGAAGGTGATCAGATAGGGGATTTATTCATTGTAAAAAGGATGGCTTCTACAGATCAGTTGATTCTGTAGAGTATTTTAATTTTCTAATCCCGATTGCGCAGACTACTGTGACATTTGTTTTCGTCAACAGTTTCCGTAATTAGAACATTACACTAGTGCAACTGAGATATGATTTTTTAATTTGGTTTACAATGATAGACCGATGTATCAATCAATTTTGGAATTATTTCAGAAAGCTGAGATGAAATTAGTACAAATCTATCAAACGTTCATGGATTTATTTCTGAATTCGAAGTAAACTTTCAGAAACCAGACCCATGGAGCCATTTAGGTATTTGTGTAGGGCGCTTCTAACTTGAAGGACGCAACTTTTTAATCCTTGCAGTGAATTTTGACCATTATTTATCAACCATTTCATATTTGATTTACAATAAGTTTCTGACCATTGTAAGGCGTGTATTTTTCGTCGTACAACTACCCTATTTCATTTCTTTAAGAAGTATTAACAAGCAATCCATCATACAGTTAGTATTTTGCAGAGTCGACAGTCTTAATTATCAGCGTTATAAGCCGCGTTCCCTCAGCTTGTGTTATCTTTTTAAGTGATGACATGTTTTCTTCCAAACCTTCAAACCCCTCCTCATATCTTAACTGACTGCTCATCATGGCGGCAAAGGTTACCCTATGGGCCCATCATTCACTATTAACTCAATTCGCCTCATGAAACATTCATTTCACTTTTTTTTCAGCAACTTGAATTTTTCGGATCCTAGCTGACATCAATGTCGTTGCAGTCACTTCTCTCTCTCCAATGGATGATTACTTGTACACAAACTTTGAAAGAAAAAATGTTTCCTTTTTTTTAATTATAATTTTAATACTTCTACTTCCCGAATGCTGTTGAGCTAATTAAAAAGGATACGTTTTTAAAAATGTAACACATGTAAACATTTCAAAATATATAAAGAGAAATAATTTCAACATTTGCATTTGTCTCAAACACACTTCGTAACCATTTACTTAACGTGGATTTTTTTAACGTTTTTTTTTTTAAGTTTTAATTAAGGAATGTAATTTGATTTGGTGTATCGGAATCTTAATAAACCAAGCATGTAAGTGTCTCTATTTTTTGTCGGCACGTATAAAATAAATAAGTTAATCGGAAATATTTTCATTACACGTATTATAAAAGAAACTACAACAACAAATAGCAAAAAAAAATGAAAGGCATGATCAATCCTAATCGGTTCAGTTTTTGTAGTAAAACAGGACCCGTTGGTTTCAATTGACCAGGCATGAGCTCGTGTGAGTTCATTTTTAGGTGTGTTTCATACTCCAAACTTGATTGTAGGGAGGGGAAATCTTTGAATAAAAACAGTGCTTCGAGCAAAAGAAGCTTTTTTGATATTCTAGTGCAGATAGACAAACCAATGATGAAACGTTCCTTTCATAAAGTTATAAATTTATAATTTCATGTTCCTGTGTTAGTGTGATATGATTTGATAGGCAGCACAGAACGTGTATTAAGCGATATAAAACAAATTTAAAATTAATCATTCTACAAGTGGAGTCGTATATGAATGATATAAAATTACTGATATCGAATAATAAATAATTATTTCACGAGAACACCGTGATGAAAATAATATGACGTTAAAATCTAATTATATACCATATAAATATATCATAAATCAAAACACTATCTATGACAAAAGTATTTTAATTTTATAAGCTATTTATAATGTCTTATCAAATATTTTAAAATCAAACATCGTGGTAGATCCCAGTTGTTTATACAATAAAACAGATAGATACATTTCTTTTTATTACAGTCGGAATTCCTGACATTTTCATGTCAGTTACTTTTCCTTTATGCGAGTTGTATGTCTGAATTTTTGCACGTGAAAATAAAAAATATGAGTGTGATAAAACTTAAGTGTGAAAATAACTAATTATGCGGAAAGGGATAGGCAGAATATTTCTGCTTTTTTATTACAGAACTTACAAAGTGATAGGCGAATAAAAAATAAACACTCAGAAGATTTAAATACCAGTAGTGCTTTAAAAAATATGTATGCAGTCAGGCTGGGGACAATTTTAGTAACAACATATTTGATACTCTGTTTAAACATTGTTGCTACGGTTAAAACTAAAGTTATTGCGGCTTTGGTTTATTTATTTATATTAAGAAATTCATTATTCATATTTTTCAAACATAAAACAAAACTTCCTCTTTAGAATATAAGATTACATTAATAATCAGTTCAAGTTATTTGCCATATGTGTTTTGATTTCAAAACTTTCTTTGAAATTTGAAAAGAACGAATGTTTTTCTATTCTTCATTGTCTCATTCCATGTGCAGTAATTCGTCACACTTATACAAAACATACTCTTATATCATTTCACGCATGATCTACATTGCAAAACAAAAACAAGCTTATTTAAGAAATTTTAGTCTGGTCTTAAAGACATCATCCAGACCTATTACCGAAAACTTACCTTTTTGTTCTTCAAGCAACTTATTTGTTTTTCTTCACCATAAAAACCACTTTACGCATTTTTTTCGTTTCCGGCGTTTCATACATTGCGAAATTCCATCAACTTCTTTTCGAAGGAAGATCGCGGAAAAGTTCTAAATGCTTTTAGAATAATCTGCAGATAGCACGTGTTCGCACTCAGCCTTTGGTTTCTTCTACTTTCAAACTGAAATATCATTTTGTCATACGTTATGCAATGGGCGTTAAAGATTTGGCATTTCTCAGAAAACAGGTACGCTTGACATTCACTTTATATGCAATGGGCGTTCCATACTTCCCTCTATCCTTAGTTTTGGAAGTGAAAGTTTTTCACCCTTTTTGCAGCAAAAAGCCAGCTAAAATATCAGTTTATTGTCTGACATGATTTGTTTATTTTCATCTTTTATTTATTCTGACAAGTTCCCTCTCTGAATTAGTGTCATACTTTTAACTTAATTAAAATATTGTTGTTGTCATGTTTCACACACACTGAACTGTTTTAAGTTTTGCTTAAAAACGGTATCAAAATTTATAGGAACAGAAATTATCGCTATAGTTTAAACTAGACCTTAGTCAACCACCTGAGCAAGTCACGTGGACAATCAACGGAGCCGCATTCGAATTATTTGTAATTTCAGTCAATGACACATCGCACTTTTTCTATTACATTTATTTTCATTAAGGTTTGTTACTTGCAAATATATAAACAGAAATTTTGATTTGTTAGATGAATCTTGTGCAAATGACGAATAACCTTGTACAAGAGAAAGTGGAAACGTTGTTGTTATGGGCATGATAACATATACATTTCAACAGACAAAAATCAGTTAAATACATCTTTCAAGAAGTAATTGTTTTATCTAGTATTGATAAATAAGGTATAATGTGACTCTTGACACACCATTGAGAGAGCTGTTCATGATTTAAGGCTGATTAACTCACTTTTCAGGAAAGCATGTCAACACTGCATCACGTGCAAAAGATAAGAAAATCTCTAGCGTTGCATTATGGGATGTGCCCGCGCTTTACAGAAGCCGCGTGTTCTTAGTTTAAAAGATTACTGTAAACAAACAAGAAAAACGTCAATGTTTAATCACAAATATTCTGAAGATTATTTCACTGCATAAAGATCACTTGTTCTTAATGATTTAAAAAAAGAACACGGTGCTCGTGACTAAAATCAGGTCAAATGCATTGCTGGGAGAGTGCTCTGTTTAGTTGGAAAATTAGGGTCCCAATGTCATTTTTGGATACAAATACCTTAGTAATATTTTCTCACTGTGAAATTCAAAGGAAAATGACATAAGTTTGCCTAACATTTTTCGATAAGAATCTATCTGTTAGCCCCAAAATTGTAACAAAAATACTGTTAAAGATATAGCATTAAAATGCCATTGCTGATGACTATGTACCATTGCTCAACTCAAGTAAGACTTTTACAAATTGAGCAACTAGGTATATCGACTATATCGAATATATAGACAATCGACTCTTAATTATAATACTGATCAATGCTGTGTAACATTACATGAATACAAAGATTCAAAAACGTTTTTGTGCTTCTTACGTCAACTGAAACATCTTGAAAAATCAAACTACATTTCTCACGTGAAATACAAAACTACAATTATGTAGAAGTTAAAATGCAGGTTATTCCTAATTATTACTGCTACATTATGTAAAATTTTGCACTCGAAAAAGATATCAAAGGGCTTCCGAATAAACTGTCTTAGTATATTTCATCTGTTTTTAATGACAATACTTGCTGCTTGCTTATATCTTTTTAATGTGGTCAGATGCGAATTGCGCATGTGCGATGGAATTTTCCCAATGGTTCCGAGCTTTTTTCATGAAACATTATGCCATCTAAGAATTTTAAAACAACATGAATTCGGATAGTATGCATGGCGCATTTCACACCCAAATTCGTTTTCAATGATGCGAAATGCATTTAAAACTCGTCGAAAATTTGCCGTAATTTCTAGCGATGAATGCTTCATTAAGATGCTCTGTGGTGTACCCGTATCTTGCAATCACTGAGACGAGATGTAACCATTAAACCATGAATTAAACATTACTATTAATTGAATTAAATTACAGGCACATTAGACGTAGAAATTTCAAACAACTTCACATATTCTTTTTTGCAAGAGGAAAACCGCTACCTCTTAAGATTAATGCTTTTCCTCTTCAATCCGCAAAATAAGGAAAAACATTTGAAACAGTTTTTTAAATGTGTTTGCTTGCTGATAGAAAAAGAACAGCTTAGTTATAAAAATGAATGGTGCTAGAATATTATTATTTCCACCCATAGGAAGAACTCTACCTTATTGAAACCCGTTGATGTAAGTAATCACGTAATACTGCTAGAAGATCATTGTTCAAGGGACCGTGAAACCAGCTTTTATTTGGTTTTTACTTTCTATGAGATTTTTAACGACCGTGAACATACTAAGCGGGAGATAAACAGGGACAGAAATGCTCTTTGGAACAATAATCGGTTGTTGAAAGAAAGTAACATTTTCTCCATTTCTAAATAATTTTTTTGTAAGTTTTTGAATGCCATAACATCTGAAGAATTTGTGTTATTCCAGACTGTTATGTTGTCAAAAATCGTCGGTTTTTTCTATGACGAGCATTTTAGCGGTCCTGCATGATACAAATTATTGTAGTCACAAATAAAATTTTATCATCATTTTAAATTTTTATAACCATTGTCAAAGTAATCCATTACCACTAAACAATAGTTCTACTTTCACAAAAAAGTGACACTCACACACTACCGTAAAGATTTTGTAGAGATTATAACTCTGTTTCGAAATTACGAATATTCGAATATTACGTCACTGTTTTATATCCTAAAATTTAAAGTTTCAGCTATGGCCTTTACATCTGTGTATTAAGTGGAGTTTGTTTTTTATTTTGTTGTTTTATGATGTCACTTGCTCTGTAAGCCGGGACACAATCCGAATTTCATTAAGACAATACCGAATAATCTGATAAGAAATTTGAAAAATGAAGTAGAAACTAGATCTACATGTAGCTAGTGTTTCACTTAGACAAAAAACAAAAACTTGGCCTATCAATTAACTCCTCAAACAAACTAAACCCTCCTGACATTTTAAAGACAACACACGCGTTCCATATGGCAAATAAAAAGGGAAATTAAAGTTTTGAAGTAAACAAAATTCAAATGGACATTTATGACAACTAGTTCTTACTAGAATAATGCCAAAGGCATTTTTGATTTGAAAAAATGCTTGTAAAATCTTCGAAATGGCGAGATACTACGTTAAGTTTGCTGCCATTACATAAGCGGTATTTTAATGACCTCGCTTTAAGAATTGCTTATAAAATGCAAGTTCTGCTAAAAATCTAAGATATCTGTTAGAATTATAAGAATATAATATTTACGATGAATGAGCTGTACTATTAGGCTTTATAAGAAACATCTGGATTCTGGTCGGCCCACCGTAGCACTGCACTCATCACCTCAGTGCGCATGTCAACAACTCATAGTCACGTGATCGTACATCAAAGAGAAAGCCGCGGTGTGGTAGCATGTTCTCTCCAGAGGGAAAGCCGTGAAGTTGTTCACTTGATGAAATATTCGATAGAGGTGTATATTTTTGTTTCATAAAGATATGATATATGTATATTTGAACGTGCGAAATATGTAACATTTCGAAAACAACACTCACCTGTTATATAATGTGTATCTTTGCTAAGATTGTTCAGACTTGATTATCTGTTAAAAATTCTCGTGCACGCTAAGCTTATTTAAGACATAACGCATACAATCGTTGGACTAAAACAGTTTCGTACATGGTGGATGTACATTTATCTCAAATAAACCCGACTGAGATGCTATCAGGACTCTGAAGAGCTCTACCACAAGCTAGTAACCTTTGTGCAAATATTTTCTATCATGTTTACTCATTTCCCGACTTTTATGAAAATTTTAATCAACTACTACAATTTTTTCAAATGGTTTCTGATGAAATGAGGAATTGGTATAATTTATGACAGTTTCCTCTCGAGATACGTTTTGATTGTTCGACTTAAGAATAAAAAAAAAAAATTGCTTAAGTGTCAAATGCGACTGATAACACAACTCATCAGAACTCATCAGTTCAATATATATAGAGACATTCTCGTATATGAAAAGCAAATTATCTTTTTTGCGTTACAGCATACTTTTATAGTAATATATACAATGTATGTGCAAAAAAATATCTTTTGATAAAAATATTTAGATTTAGTTGAGATAATGTAGAAAGTTCTAGAACACATTACAGAGTATAGATTTAAATATATATATATATTGGTCATAAGCCATATAAAATGTCTTTGCTTTGTTTGCGCGCCTTATGTAATTGAATCAACCGTATGGTTTGATTTACTGCAGTAATATCATACTTCTGTGGTACTTTTTATTAATTCTGTCGCTATAAGATTATTAAATGAATTATCATTCAAAAGAAAGCAGTGAAGTAAAATGGCCAATAAATAATGGCAAACAAGCAAAAATAAAATACATTAACAAAAACATCGCTTTGAAAACGTTAATGAATACCGCCCCGTTACCGGGTTTCATCAAATTTCAAAAGCTGAAACATTCCATTTTTTCAATATACCATAATGAATTTGCCAGAAAATGAAAACATTGTCCCAACCCAGTTCCCGTTTTCTTGATTAACACGGTCTTTAAACACATATTTCATAGTCATCATCATTTAAGAAGATCTCATTTTATCTCGCTTGGTCTCGTGCTGCGCAGACGACTTCCCCGCTGAGTTGCTTCCAAAGCGCGTGGCGCCAAGGAAACGAGATTTACTAGACCGTACACTAGCTTCAATCGAAGCAAGACATATGGACATGGCTGGGTTATTATATATTAACAACATTTCTTTCTGCTTTATGACCAGATAATGATGGTTTTATTGGAATAATATATGTAATTTATGTTCCCGATTCTTAGGTCGTGGCATATATATGGATTTCAAACGTTATTTTAGTTTACATTCTTTGCACTGACTGACACTTACATATCCAGCTTTGTTTATTTGTACTGAAATGGCTATGAAATAAGCGCTATAAAGCATTTACACACATATTCATGCATAACCCTCGACTGCTGCATTTCAAGTCAGTTTTACATGTATATCTTAAGTACAAGATTTCTGGTTTCAGTAACTCCTGGTAACAATTGGAACACATCAACCATGAAGGCTACGCCACACGAATACTTGCTGTTTTATAGTTAGGTTTATTTGTTTTATCACGAAGAGATCTGATAAAAACAATGCAAAAATAATATTATATCAATTCAACCAAGATATGCATCCACAAACAGGCGGAAGTCTTCAGAGCAAAAAGTTCGACAGTAATGTTTATTGTCTGCTGTCCCGTCCATACGCTTCAAGAACCGTACCTTCGCCACCACCCAGTGAGTTTTCACGCCCCGTTTTATCAGTCCCGGCTGGACCTACAGAACTCCATTAAAACGTACCCCACCCGTCTTGACCAGAGACCATTGTTAAGTGGCGACTTTCAAATTGTGAAGAAAGGCTTGAAATGACTTCCTAAACTTGTTTGTGCCACTTGTTAGCTTTGAATGAATCGCATAATAAAGAACTGCAGACCAAGGCGTGACTTCATTAATTTTCAATTCCGCCGAGGGAAGCACTTACAAAGGCAGAAAATGAAATTTCAAAGCATCGCCAACCTTCCTTGACTCCCAATTTTACCATCAACTGAGACGTGAAAATAACATTATTATTTTCTATTGCGTTATGTCATTGTTCTCAAAGACAGATGAAAATGCACTCAAATAACATGGTTTAAGTTAGAGTTGCGCAAACAGATAATGATTCTATCAATTTCGACAATGAAAAGGTCATTAAAACAGTTTGAGAAAGAAAGACGGTTGACTCGTTTTATTGTTGTGTCCATAATTAATTTTGTGGAATTGGACATATCACGATAAAACTTGAGAGCGCTTTATTTTGAAGTGTTATTCCCCAAGTAGGACGTAGTGGCTAATACGTAGCAGCATGGCAGCATAAGCCTATAAGATAACAATGCGAGGCGAAATGAGCTATTGGCTCACTCTGAGCTCGAGGCTTGCTGACTATACTCATTTCATTCAAGTAGAAAAAGTAAGTTCACTATGCGCAGTGATCTTTTAATTTTTCGTGATGGACAGGAAAGCTCCTTGCTTCCAGAACATGCACTTGAAAATATAAAGTGTTATATTCAAAGGCTCTGAAAATATAATTATATTTTAAAGATAGTCTTACGGTAAGGGTTACAATATTTTATTGTTTAGCTTTCCATACGAAATGTCTTAAATAAACGGAATATACAACCTAATACACTTCATGTTGTATGCTATACTGTCTTTTCTCGAATGACTTGCAGTTAGTTTCTTTACACGTTTTATGCAGAAAAAATATTACATTTCATACAACACTAACCTTTAGACATGTTCTTCTGTTTTTCCTCATTCTCTCTGTCACGTACATTTAAAACTTCTAAAATTGTTTCCTTAAACTCACAACACCGTACAGTCGTCTTAAATTACCAGCACACCTGTGCACTGTATGTGACCATAGCGACGATGTGCTTTTGTGTCTACCCGCAGAGCGAGCTGTCAATCAAACATGTAATATACACGGGATCATGTTTCTTTTACACAAAAGCCTCACATGGCGTCGTTGCAAATTCGGAGCTTTTCAGTTGCTACATCAGCAACGACACTTTGACATTTTAATCGAGAGCGGTTTTAACACTTACTGAAAACAAAATACATGTATGTCAATGTGCATGTATATTAACTGTAAAATGTAATGTTTACAATGACCATTTATGTTTTGATCTACAGTGACCACTGTCTATGTGGTCTGCTTCGACCCATTCCCTTCTATCTAAGTATTTGAGCTTACTTACCGTCGGTATCGGTTGCCCATATGACCGACGCCACCTGAAGAGATTAGTTATTTTATGTTGTGGGGGTTGTGCAAGATACAGAAAGCATCCCATTCCAGAGACACCCCTGGTTCTTTTGCATGCTCAATGTTTAGCACTGATACATGGGACCTTGTACCTTTAACGTCTCATCTGAAATACTATTAGTAATGTTAGTGGAGTAGCGAGAGATCGAACTCGGGACCCCTGGTTTACCAGTCTAGCGCGTTACCACTGGACCACTGATCCGCTCCTGAGTCTCTTACATTTCTTTAAATTCCAGTATCGCGGAACGCCAGTGAAACCTTTGGCACCTTTTCCGGTATCATAAAATAGCGAGTGGTTTCTGAGGGATTTAGCAACGCAGGTCAAGGTCAGTGAATTTAAATAATGTAGTAGATAACTTGAGATACGAAAAGAAAAGATGGAATCTCTTTCTGTTTCGCAATGAAATCAAGTAAGTGTGTATTTTGAGTGGTTTAGAGGACTCGGTCCTAAAAGAAAATCAGCATAAGCCAAAAAAAAAGGTTTAAGTCTACTTCTAGTCACAGGTTCGATCCATGGTTATCGGCATTTGGATTGTATGCAAAATTGTAAACATGAGCAAAAGTTTCAACTTTTAATGGAATATTTCATCAGAAACTGAGGTTTGGTTTGTGGTAACTCTAATGTGATAGTCGGGGTAAAGTGATTAAACAAAAATGATTTATAACTCATTTAAAATTCCCGAAATCCTTAAAACGTCTCCATATTTCCTATCTCTGAAACGAGATGATATGCCAAATGCTATTCTATATCTCTAAAATGAGCTGATATGCCAAATGCTATTTTATAATCAAAATGGAATTTCGTTTCAAAATTATACTTCTGCAGATGTTCGGATACCCGAGGGTTTATTTATTTTTATATTTATGACCAGTCTATGTATAGTCTAAGGCATGGATGGCTGAACAAGAAAGCATTGCGTTGACAATGTGGTAAGCATGCTTAACTAGCGACAGGTGTGCGGAACAATGAACTAGATGGTACCAAATACCCGTCATCTATCAAATTGGATTAGAGGTAACTTTGAATGCGTCAACAAGTTTCAAATATGTAGGTGAGGGAGGTCATTGAAAACATTTTAAAAGACACTTTTGAAGTGTGCGGTAAATATACGTCGATTACTTTCAACCGACGCCCAAAGAAATGGGAAACCCTTACGTAAAATTTGTCGGACTGTAAGTATAGATCAAACGATTATATTAAAAAAGATTTATGGTCCTAAATTACGGTCCTCAGAAAACTGGCCATTGGCCATCGGGCAGGTGTTACAGCTATGTTCAAGTTGAGATACCCATGCCGATCCTTCCATACCTTTGGAAGTGACGTAAGCACTAATCAAGTCTTTTGTTGAAACCATCAAATGGAATCTGGGTTTGTTTTTCAGTCGTCATTATAGCGGTCCAGTTTTTGTGCATCCGTGAGTGTGTGTGTACGTCTCTTACTCCGATCTTCCCCGAGCCATTTTGCCATGCTAAGAGGGATTTTAAAACTTAGCATAAACATGTCCTTTGGCGAAACGGAGTGTCATGTGAAAGATCTAGGTCTGTTGCTGAAAGGTCATGGTCACATTGAGACACATAGCTTAGCCAGGCTTTAGGTAATTCAAAGGGTGAATTTAATATAACTTTGCACAATTATCTACCCTTGCAAGACAGGTTGCTTGGTGTATGGACCGTGTGTGTTGCTCAATGTCAGTGAGACGACAAAGGTAATAATAGATATTTGTCATAATAATGACAGCATTTAAAATCCAGACTTTACTCACGAATATCTGCTCAATTGTCTTTAAATATGTCATGTAAAATGGTTCTTAATTTGCCAGCAGTATTAACGACTGGGAACGTTAACGTCGTATCATTCAACTATGTATTTGATATGTTTTGTCACGTGGCAAAGTGTACTTCAAGTTTAAGACACATTTGGCAGAGTATAAGGAGAGGAAACACATCGTGAATATTTAAAACAAATCATGCTTAACAAGGCTGATGCGTTCATATTTCTAATATGCAATTCAGTAATAGGTTTCCCTTCATAAATTGTATATTGTTTTGTATTCAGTCATATACTGTTTATAAAGGTATCATTTCAAAAGAAAGTAATTATTCTAACTAGCATCTATTACTCCATTTAATTTAATAATATTGCGCCCTTGGAAATGAAATTAATTTAACCTTATTTAGCAAATCGAAGGGTAAGCCCTATTCGTACATTGCTTAGCTGGTCATTTTGATAACGCTTCAAAAATAAAATAGAAAAATCTTCTTCAATTTCACATTGATACGCTAAAAACCACAATTTAACCACTTGATACCCTAAAACTATATTATACACTGTAATTGAAGCCACTCTTTCTTTTCTCAAATTTGATCAAAAGCTTTTTAGCAATGCCCTGCGATTATGCATTGTAAACAAACATGTTTTCTTTTAATTACTTCTTGCTCAAGATGGACCTGACCTTGCATTCGTTAAGAAAGCATGTTGTTTTTATCACAGACCGGTCGGTGCGGTCTAATATGGACACGTTTCAAATTGCCCCGAGTCGTGTTAGCGATACCAAAATCGATCTAATTTCAAAGAAGGCTAGTCTTGGAAGAAGACACTCCCGCACTTTATATTGACGTTCACAAATCAAAGTTAACATAGACAATCGAAAAATGTTTTGTTCAAAAGGCTACAGTCCTCGGTGGCCTCTTGGTTAGTATGAGTCAGGGAATCGCAGTCCGATCCCCGATAGTCCCTATACTAATATGATCTTAATTGTTGAAAGGGATGTTAAACCTGAGTTCATTTTTTAACAAGTTTATATTCTCTTAACATACTTGTTTTAAGAAACAATTTTACGGAATGTAGCTTACGTCGGAAAAGAAAGAAATAGCATATCGTGTTCAGCATCAGCTCACAAGATGGGTGTGGTGTTCTTGTATTCGTGATAAGACTGCCTTTTAGGAACTTCTTCTTCCGGTTTAGTTGTTTTTCAAAATAATTGCTTTGATATTTTTGGCTGACATTTGTTTATTTTTTTTCACTCAATTAATAAAACCATAGTTCTTGATTTCGTACTTCTGAAAACTGGACGGTCATCTGCAACGCCGTAAACGTCAAACTTATAACTATTTTACTTACTTATGTATATAGTATGATCTTAAATCGTTTACGGAGACTAATTTTCCTTAATGAAAGCTATCTCGAGTTTGACACAAAACAAACTAGTTTACGACTGCAGAGTTGTAAAAAATGCTCTGTCGGAAGCAACAGAAATGCAAATAAAACGAAGTTTAACCCGTTCGTCATAATAAAACTGGCATAAAATTAGCGTGAAGCAAATTTCAATTTAAAAACTACTTAAGATGTTCATATACCACACAAGCATCATGGGTAAAAGCGCGGTGCATCATGGGACGGTCAGCTGAGAGCCATTTGTAAACGTTCTAAGTGGCTTTAGTGGTTAATTGGGGGATAATTGATAAAATTGGGCGTTAATTGAGGTAGAATGACACGACAGCTGATAAGCCATTTCGGCTTTCATCGTAAGCCTTTGATATTGTATTGCACATGAAAAACCTTCAGAACCCGGTGCAAACATGGAATTTATGCCTTGTACACATTGGAAATTCTTGACAGTTTTCTGAATTTTACGAAGTTTCAAATCATCAATATTATTGCTGCGATCCGCGATGAAAGGGGTTTTATTTCAATTTTATTTTGCTTTTCTTGATCGTCAAACTGGAATGCAATACCGTTGGAATTTCGTACCTAATATCAATATAGATATTTCGGTAAAGCACTTCGTTTACGATTTCTTGAACTTATTAATTGCTCTTTATTGCTTATTAGGAAATGTCACGTGCTTGTAAAGGGATATTGTATTTCAGTTTCAAAGGTTATCTGTACAAGTTGCAATTCAGGCTTATCTGTTTCTGCCTCATGTACTGCAATGGCCGCAAGCAGTTTTAATGATATTGCGCATTTGAACAATATTTCAACCGAGGACAAAAAATCAATATTTTTTATGGAAACAACAACAACAACAAAAACAAATAGAATGGTTCTGCTTTGGAATTTTGAGAAAATAGAGAGTAAATGTAAAATTAAAGAAATCATAGGCGTTAGGTCAGGGTCACGTGTCTAAAACAAACACGTTATATATCGGCTACTATTACAGTTAATGTCTTAGAGGCTTAAGTATGATTTAGCAGATAGTCCAGAGCTTAAAGGTCAAGGTCACATTTATGTGCACCATTTTAGCGCTAGTCCTCTGTGTAAGTTTTATTGCAAGTGTTATA
Source organism: Cyclina sinensis (assembly GCA_012932295.1). Taxonomy (NCBI): domain Eukaryota; kingdom Metazoa; phylum Mollusca; class Bivalvia; order Venerida; family Veneridae; genus Cyclina; species Cyclina sinensis. The sequence continues at coordinate 5,961,610 of JAAONU010000019.1, forward strand.
TTTTCAACGATTTTTTTACATGAATGTGGCGTTTTTCTAAAGAAATTCGAGTTGTGAATTTAACGGTCATTTTAAGATTTGAACAACAGTTGCAAAGCAGTGTTTTGATTTATAAAACTTTATGTTTAGAAATAATAGACATCGTTATTCTTTGTTTACTCGTATTGCATTTGTAAATAAAATACATGAGCATAAATATTTCTTTGTTAATCTTTAAACCCGCTGTGCAAGTCGTAAAACTTCTTTCTTTTTTTTGCAGATTATTTCTGCAAAAAATATTATCAAAACAAGCGTGTACTTTTTTATAAGTATTTAATAACTTATAACAGGGGCACATATCACATAAAAGACTTGAAAACACTTACTATCAGGCCAAGAAAACGCCTCATTTTGATATAAGCATTACTACTTCAGAAGGAATTATTTTATACTTGATAAAACTGTCTGTGGCGTAATGATTTACGATGTGTGTAAGTGGGTCCAATACTTCACATGTTGTTTTAAGTGGAATGCCTCCGTTGTTTCATGTGTGGCCTCCGAGCGTTCCACACGGAGCACGTGATTACCGTGTATTAATAGTCTCTCAAAGCAGTTCCTAGCGTAGACATAGCGGAAATAAAATAAGTCTGAAGCGAAGAGCAAAAGTTGAATCAGGTGATGTGAGTTTTATTTTCGAGTAGAGGGGAGTAAAAAGCTACTTGGAAACAGCTTTGGCCATTAGATCAGATATATACAGTTTCAAGTTAGTATCAACAAAAACAGAGGAAAAAGAATAGATATTAATTAGTATTTATGAAAAAGTGTTTGTAAATGTTTGTGACAATAGTATCGCAACACTACTGTGCTATAAGTTTGTCGTCTAAAACATATTTTCATAACAATTTGTGAAGAACATATAACTCGCAGACGTTTTACTAAGACCGCTTTGTAACACACAATTATTTTTAAACAGACGTTCATAGTCGTGAAATTTATATTAAATAAATGAGGATGCAGTTTGAACAACAACAACGGCTTTAAAAGCGATTGGAGATGACATTTGACCAATTTTAAAGAGCAGGTTTTATAAGTTATTTTTTTTATCACGGGGTTACTGTTATGAATTGATAATATGAATTACGCTGCACATTAATTCTATTCATGTAAGGGTTTTTTAGTACATATCTAAGGATTTTAGAGCTGGCATGCAGATAACGGACACAAGGAATACATTTCTTAAATTATCTCGAGGATTCATCAAGACCCTACAGATAGTTGATTTAAAAATAGGCAGTTTTACATGTTGCGAATTTTCCAGTGGTTACCTCTAGACGAATGTGTGAAACTTATGCATTTAAATTGCACGAGTTTTACATGAAAAATATGAGGGCTAGTGTCACTTTTAGATGAATGATGAAAGACCAAAAAGATCACTGTAAATATTACCAAACTACATAATTCATTCTATAACTTGTCGTCAATTTATTTTCATTAAACACACTGGGTAAGGTCTACAATGCAATGTATTTATTGGTTGACATTCAAACACCAGTAGTTTCCGCCTTTCAAATATTTTTAAACAATTTGTCTTTCAAAAATCAAAATTTGTATAATTCAAAGTAACTTTTACCGATCAAACAATATTCCCCACAGTTCGACTTTTGGTGCAGCTTATTGTCAACGAATTACACGATCTTAAAAGATTATCAAAGTTTAATACTTTATCAAAACGAGACCCTTTTTAAAAGTCATGAGACATGTGCATTGGCTGCTTTGACAAGATAAAGTCCTTCGTTGCAATGCTTTCAGAACAGAAACAATTGACCATATTGATGCAAATGTTTCAGTCCAACGGACCCTTGTAAAGTTGGTTTGAAAGCTCAGCGTGATGCGCAACACGGGTTCTTAGCCGCATTACGGTACGGTGAGCCAGAATAAAGACATTTTAAAAGCGTAGCAGCGATTGATGTCTTTGTTAAAGGACGGGTTCAAGCACGGACTTATTGGCTTCTTACTTCAGAGATTTCTATCCCGTTCGCTGTGATGTTGTCACAATGTTCTGTTCAGTCGTTTGTGATGTGTGAAAGTTATGATCTGTCACAGACCTATGGAAGAAATTGGTTTGTGGTAGTTTATTAATGCAAGACAACGCATTAGAAATAGATTGAATAATGATTTTATCATCCCTGCTTAATAACTAAAGCAAAGCTTTTCAGAATATTAAAAATTTAAGCCAATGTTATCAGCACCTCATTTTCCAGAATGACCAGGCACCTAAAATTCAGAGTATATAATAATGATGTTCCAGTCTATTTAACCATTAGAATTTTGGCCATATTTCATCATAGAAATTCCTTTCAAATTGCAAATTTTATTTTTAAATTACATCGCATATTTTAATATTTACGCTGTGACGACAATGATATTGGAACGATGCCCGTGCTACTAATAGACCAGGCCACAGTCTAAACTAAAAACGTCTCAGGTTACAATCTGTGAACATTTTACAAATGTAAACACTAGAAAGAATCTCTTTTGTTGCGGAACTTTTCAAATTGCACAAAAACTTGACACGCGTTTGTGAAAAGATCATCTCATATATTGAAAATGACTTTTATTCATTACTTCTAGGCTTTATTCGTAAAATCGTATTGCCGCCGTTAGAAACCTCATGTCTTGTAAGTATCTTTGCTTTCTCATTGTGTCTTAAAATTTAATGATAGGTTATTTACCGATTCTACCTCTGACGAACCACTGTGCAAACACAGCGCCAGCCAAAAGGGACGTCTCGCCTATCTTGGGTATTTGAACAAGCATGAAGGTCACGGACGTTACAAACGGGGTACAATACGGCCGCAAAGTATGTACCGCCCAGTGCTTTCTTGTGCTACACAATGAGAATAACAAACGAGACAGCGTGGAGTCGGTTAATGTTGAATTTGGAAATATTTCACATTTTCTTCGGAACCATTTTTTTTCTCTCATATAGATTGTAATATTGTGTGAAACATTTGAAGCCCTTTTTTGTTCTCTTAAGATTATAAATACTGATGCGACACACTGAATGCGCAATGCCTTGTCACAAACCTAAAGTATTTTGTTATCAAAGCGGCTTGTAGCATTGCCTTGATTTGAAATTGTGATAAATTATGACTTATGACACATTTTTAGTATGTCTTTTTAAAAATGAAATAATGTAACAGACCATAAGTTAAAGGCCCATTAAGCCTCAGAAATGACTAAAAAATTTCCTCGGAAGAAAAGGCAAAAATGTGTTTTACAATATTTTAATAACGGATTTAGAGCATGTTAGATGCTTATCACTTAAAGATAGTTGTAATGAATATGAAATAATTTGTTAGCATTTTTGGGGCTTATTGAGCCTTTAAAGTAAATTGCTACTGAAACTACCAAAAAGGTGGAAATGATTTTAGAAGGTCCAAACATTATTAAGAGAAATGTATAACGAAGTAATAACTAAAACAATGTACATTATGAGTAAACTAGAATGGAACGTGTTAACTACAACTTAGGTCTCTATATTTAACCACAAAAACCGAAATATAACTATACATTTTATTGTTGTATAAAATGAAAGCAAATGGGGCAGACAAGAAGCCGAGGTTAACTTTAACTTTTGTCTTGAGCACAGTAACTTTATCTATTTGTTCTACATGTCTATATATAGTGGACAGTTGCTGAGTTAAAACTGTTACGAACTAAAAACTTTTGCTCAATCTCTTCGCGTTGCCTTTTTGATCAGCTGAAATGAAAACTTATTAAGATTAACCCATTTCTAATTCATGCTTTGTCAGACAACTAGGGGCTTCTCGAGCATAATGTTTACTGAGGAATACGCAATGCTTGAAGAGTCTATATTTATATCCTTGCAATTTTTTTTATATAATCGTGACAAATAGTAAAATCATGGTAAGCTGTGCATCGTCTAGCAAAAAGAATTAATCAATCAATCAATCAATCAATCAATCAATCAATCAATAAGACAACAAACCCACACGTTCCTGTTGCAATTTTAGCTCACCTGAGCAATATGTACTCTTGCTATTGTGAACGACATATGTCCCTAATTATTCGTGTGTCTTCTTCATCTGGCCCATGTACACATTAGAGGCAAAGACCTGAAATACACTGTGCTTTTTAAGGTCTTTTGTAGCAGTAAAAGTTTAACAAGAACTTCCTGAAACTTGGTCAGAATGTTTATTTACCCCCGCGATAAAACTTGGTCACTTGGTCAACATAACAGGAAATCTTTGTTGTAAGGTTTCAAAATGAAAAGAAATGCTCATGCTGATTTTCACAAGTTACTGTTTCGGACTATGCCGTCGTTTTGTTCATCTAAGAAACCTAGTCGACAGTTTTGTGTTTTTGTTCGAATCTGTCCCGGTCAGTTTCTATATTAGAGACAATATTGGAAGTTTAGTGGTCTCTTCACGAAAACAAAGATTACCATTGCTATATTTGGTATTTGATTGATAATGACGAGTGTTAGAATATGACGTCATAATTCTATATAAAGCTTTAGATAGCTCTGCGTGAACCAGGGTAGGAAATTGTAATATACATTTCAAGACATGGTTAGTTGGGCGTGTGTGTGTTTAGGGTTTGGGGGGAGTTAGATGCTGTATTTTATTTCTTTCAGATTTGCTTTGATAGGAATGCTAGAGAACTTTGCGACATTGGTCGTGTGCAACTGTACCGAAAAGCCGGAAAACTGTTGTCTGCCTCTTTAATGTAAGTCATAATTATGATTATAAATCGATCTGTTTGTTCTTTATTAAGACATGATGTTATCCGTTTCATGAGTGCTTCTGATTTCAAAAGTCCGTATGTGACTTGTTTTATATTGTGAAGTCAATGTTACAGAGTTACGTGTGAAAGCAGTTATATAAATATTTGTGTTCGGGTAGAGTGAGTGCAACTATTAATTGTAATTACTACTGTAATTGTAATTGTAATGATTATTACTTCTGAACGGTGATAAGTAATTGCATCAATTGCAATATTGAAATTAATGAGAAAAAAGCTTCTAAAACGATATAGAGAACGTATGTTTCAATGTTTTAGCCATTTAACGCACGATTTTCACGCGTGTCCTTTTTGCTGTAAATTGGTATTTACACGATTTATTATGAGATGTTTATCATCGTCTAATGTTGTCAGACACTTTTACAAAATGGTGTATCTTGCTGTTATAGAAGTTTGTATACATTATTATCGGTTATATTTATACGAGTCTGCACCGCCATTGCGTAGCGGGCTCTCTTCAATCTGGTCATTTAACTAGTGTTAATACGTTATTACTGTTCCTCACAGCGCAAATTCACTACTATTACACTTCATTTAATGTTTCTTGAAACGTTTAAAAGGCGATATTTCATATATAAATGGATTATTTTGTTAGAAAACTGCATAAAAACAATAATCCGCCCATAACAGACTTACATAATGTTTCTCTTGTTGAGATATAAACTTTTACGAGCGTTTAATGGTGCTAGGCTTTATGTTAGTATCAAACATATTTTTTGAATAGAGCTTCTACGATCACTTGCTACCATTAGATATTTATATCTAGGGGTTTTTTATTATCGCTTGCGGCATCGTTAGAACAGAAGTGTGGATTTTACAGTAGACGGTACCGTCTGCCGTAACGGCTTTTATACATGCCACATCAATGGACGCATTCATCTAAACGTGATGTAGTAATTTATGTCCTGTCGATACAGTATGTTCAGTGCTCCAGTAAGTATAAATATCAGGGTGCAGCACCCTGTCCCTTCTATTTTTCACCCTGACCTATTCTCTGACACCATGATGTAACCTGTAATACAGGACTTTGCATTTACCTAACAGTAAATGGTCATTGGACTTTAAATATAACGCACCAAGGGTTTGAAAATAGTGAAGACATCTCTTGATTTGTATTAAACATGACACGGAATTCAAAATCAATAAATCTATGTATGCCCTTCGTGCAGTTTTTCCTGCCTTCAACTCTTTCTTTTCCGTAGCACCCGGACTTTTGTTTTGAATTATCAAGGGAGAGCTGATGTTTGTAGCATTTCCAGAGATTAAGTACATGTACAAACCTGTATCTTTTGACTTCTGGACACTTTATGTCAACTATCATCTGACAGATAAATTTGGTAGAATTTCTTCGGTGGAAACTGGACAACACAGCCGGTATCCCTTAGGCATTCATTCAGTTAATGTCCTCGGGTACCCTCCTAAGCTGTAATATCTTTGAAGCTGGGATATCCAGAGTGTACAATCCACAAATTTAGCAATATGTTTATACGTGTGCCTTAAAGATAGGTATACCCTGTGTGTACTTAAAGTAGCTGTGCTGTTAAACTTTATTGAGATTCAAACATCTGTTCAAGCAACTGTGTAAACTATTTTAAGTACGCAATATTTCACCTTCAGGTTATTCACCATAGGATACACATAAAACACATAAAATATAAAACAAAGAGTGTCATTTCTTCATGTATTTTCCCCTTCATCTGAAATGGAAACAGCAACAGAAATAAAGAAGAAAAAAACATTAACTAAGGCCAGCTTTCCCTAAATGGATTTTTGGTATTATAACGACACGTTGCGTTATAGCAACAAAATGCCTAACTAACCTGAACATTCAAATTTACTGCTGTCCAGCCACGGAATCAGGCCACGTGACTATACAACCGTTTTCATGCTCAAATCAGATTCATGCTTATATCTTAAATATTTCAAATAATAAATTATTTCAAAAATTATAGACCGAGATATGCTCAACAGTATTTCCTTAGGTATTAAAATGCATATTTTCACCTGAAAATATTTTATTTCAAATATTGAAACAATTTAATTTTCATGCTCAGAGTGATTTGAGCATGAACAAAAGTTTTATAATCATGGACACAGTAATAAGATCGATGTACTTGTGAAATAATGGATATCTAACAATCACGACTCAATACATTTACATAAGAAAACCCTTATTTTTTTGCACTTATCAAGGAAATCTAAGGTTTTTTGTTTCTTTATAACCTTTGTGTCACACCTAACTTACATTTGTATATATACACTATGTTACTAGTATCTTTTGTAACTCACATGGACAACGTGTTATTATTTTTGAAGGATCTCATTCCTGGGTAACATATATGCCACACTTGTGCTTTTGTCAGTCATACGACAGGCAACGAACTTTAGCAGACGACAATACGTTCGTGAAAATAGCTCTAACATCAGCAATCAACATTTAGCCCGACAGTGGGCTCAACATTCAGAAAACAAAACTACTTTGACAAACGAATGTCGAACTGAATGTTATTCTTGAGGAAGGCCGACATCCTTGTGTTGTTGTTTTTTTTTTACTTTGAAAAAAATGCTGAACTGAATGTCAACTGCTGATATCGGAGCCAACATCGCGAACTTAGAACGAATTCCTTTTCAATTTCCTTCCATATTTTTATTGTCGTTTGTTCCTTTGTCGGACAACACACATTGTTGTTTAAAGTAAAATTCCGTTACCTTTCATCTCATCTTTTGTTTCCATTCGACATTCTATAATATAAGTCAATGAACTTCCTTCGGACATTTAAATACTTCTTACCTTCTCTACACTTGACAGTCATCTGAGAATGCTGTGAATTGTTTTTTCTTTACAGTAAACGTGGCTTGGGGAAACAATATTATTATTATCAAAACTAATGATGTCTTGAGGCAGATTCTCTAGAAGTCCTTTGACTTCGTTCGTTTGCAGTCCCCAGTGTTTACACTCGAGAGATGGCATAGTAAAATCTAGCATGCATTACTTTTGTTCTTTTTGTCGTGACTGTCTGTTGTTTCTCTCATTGCAACTTTAATGGCTGTTGTCTCTGTTAAAATGATTGTTATACATTTTTTTTTTAATTTGTAAAGCCTTAAGATATTTGCAAATTCTACTCGAATCTTCCTTGCAATGTTCTTCAGTTTCACTGCCAGAATTGATAACGCAAATAGTTTTGTTGTGTCCGTTTGGCTTTTTGTAAAAGACACACGGTCAGGCAGACTTCTGTGTTCTGTTTTGTATTCTGTTATTTCTGCTAGCCAGTTTTCATTCAGTCTCACTGTACTTCTGATGTGATATGCTTTACGACTTCTTAAAAATTTCTGTCCTTATTATACCGAAGTTATACATTAGAAAAAGACCACTCTTTTGAAGGAGTCGAACTCGTGCCCATTGAATCATGACCAGTATGGAAAACTATCACTCTAGACCACTGAGCCAAAGTTACGGTTCTGTGACATATCTATCTATTTGAGCTTATTTATCGTCGGTACCGGTTTCCCATATGACTGACGCCCCCTGAAGAGATTAGTTATTTTATATTGTGGGGGTAGTGCAAGATATCCGTTCCTTCTATGACATAACTGTCAGAGGTTGTATTTATAGATACACACTGAGGTGTTCACTCGACTACAGCAAGTTTAGATTTGTTATTATATTGTTTCATTCATCTTTACTTCTGGTTATTGTTATATGTATACCAAGTTTCTGACATTTGTATAAAAAGGCCATTTAGCATGACATCAATACAGAGAGAATATTCTAGTACCGAAATGAGGCTACATTTAAATTTTCTATTTCATATATTCTGCTTCAGTCTTTTACCAGCATTTGACCCCCATATTATGTCAGGTAACTGTGTCAGTCATTTTGGTTGATAGGAAAATATTCATTAATACACCATTGAAATGCTGCTCTTTTTTTCCGAAAGAATATTTGAATTTTCAAATCTTATGATAAGAATTGTTATTATGTAAATTTGTTTAATAGTTTAAGCCGGCGGACGACGGCCAACTCTGAACCGTACCTTTGTTATTAATCTAAATTATGCATCTTTTGTCAGAAAATTTTGCATTTATTATCGAAATGATTTATGTTTGAAAACATCTATCAAATGTTACTTGTTACAAAATAATACCTACATAAAAGGTGCTGCTTTCTATTCTCTTCTTCTTCTATGATCTAACACGTTCTGATAAGCACACACGACAGTTGGACGTTTAGACATATCAAAATTTGATATCATACATTTTCTGTAGCCAAAAACTTATATTATCATATAAATATATTAACAGTTTCTACACACAAGCAAAGCATAATTACAAAATTCATGTTGCATCGTGGTTATCACTCTGCCAATACCCTTATAATTTTATAACACTTGAAAATAGCGGAAGTTGGTATTGCAATACAGTCATCTCAATGGCTTGCTGAATTGATGTATAATAATAAACAACGGGAAATGAAAAGTACAAACAAGAAAAAAATACATATCAAGTTCTCAAGGGTTACAGAGTTACTAAAGTATTGCAGAGCAAATGTGCCAAGATGGTGCAGATGTCTTGGTTTTCTTCTTGATAGGCTCTGTAAACACGAAGCGTCACACCAGCGTAAGATTCGACCAAGTGTGCCATAACTCCATACGTGTGATTCATGCGTAAAACTACGTAAGCTCCATATGCAGGGAATGTTGTGAAAAATATGCTTTAAATGTATGAACTATTAATATATTTTTTACGATTCCATGTTTTTTAATATTTTTTTTTTTATTTTTTATGGACAATACTGAGGTGTGGTATGGAAGAGTAACTGTTCGTCTTTAACCTGAAAAAAGTAGTTTTCTAAGTTACGGGAAGTATTTTTAAATGAACTAAAGAAATGTTATACACTGTAAGATCAGAGGTAGGATTAACACTGACAGAAGATGAACACAAGACAAATTTGCAATCGGGACAATATATTTCTTGGCTTTAATAGACACAAACCTACTTCCAAAGTGTATATCTTCAGAGTGCTTCGAAATTTCACATGGCTCAAATATATAACATCTTCCCGCTGTATTCATAAACTGTTTCTAAACAAGTACAATTTGGCTTTCTGGTGTACAGAAGTTTTTAATAATACGTTCCTTGAGTAATGTATGAAACCATATATACTTAGAAAACATATTTTGCTCTCGACACAATAGTGTGAAGTCTTATAACCAAATGGCTTAACACCTTTCATTTTCAGTTCAGCTTCAATAAAAACTCTGCAAATAATAAAATAGTCAAGTATCTTGTACTTTAAGACATTTATATGAAGTTTTAGATATTAAAAAAATCGTTTTATATAATTCTAATTTCCGAAGCAAGTCTCTTTCCTGTAAAATCGACAAATGGATACCGTCTTTGCTCAACACAAACCACAAATGATACATTATGACACGTTTCAAACATGTTCGGTGAATTCGTACCTTCTTAAACCATGCATAAATCAAAAAACAATGCGGGCAAACAGACAGAGAGAAATGATATGTTTCAAACATCTAGACTCACACATTAGAAAGTCGTTAGGCACATCTTTTTTTACCTCAGCGTCGCTTATCAGTTCCGATCTTGCGTTATCGTGAAATCTCGCGAAATCTCGCTTATCAACAGTCACAGAAAATTTACAAAATTACTGAACATTTTAGAAAACATTATTAACAACTGTCGTGTCCATCAGGCAACCATTTAATAGCAGACCTCCGCGCAACTTACATCTTGTTGAAGCAACGCCTTAATTATTCCCAAAGCCTGATGACCCTGCGTCTTCTGACGTGAAGATCATGTACTGATGTTCGCTTGTGTGTTGCAAACATGATCAGACGATGTGTGTTGTCAAATATTTTTTAATCACGAGGCAGTAATTGAGCTGTCAGAATGTTATCAGGTTTTACGTATGCGAATATGTTTTGAAACGATTGTATTGAGACAAGGGATTCCTCTTGCAACAATTCATGTTAAGGTTACTTGAATAGTATGAGGTGAAAACAGTTTTTTTTTCTAGGAAATTATTTAGAATATTTACTAAATATTATCTTGACCGTGTGTTACAATGATAACATACAAGTGAACTGATATTATAGTTACATCACTTTCCAGAACAATAAAAGTTTTAAAAAAAACAATTATGTAACATTTTTTTCATCCTGCTGAATAAATCAAGGATACACGTGTATCTTGAAAGAGAATTTTATCCCCAATTATTAAGTTTGATGTAATTATTAACTTCAGTATTATAGCATATAGAAAAAGTTCAATTCTTTGTCCACTTCAATTTTTCAATGTTTCCATCTTCTGAAAATGAATTGCATTATATGTCCACATTCGCATTTATATTTTCTATAACTATTTTTTATTTCTTTTTCGTCCGTTTTCATGATAATAATTACTTTTGCGGCTCTAAACACACTTGTATATTTTCGGAACAGATTTATATTTCTGTGTGCGCCCATTTTCAGAACTATCTTTACGGAAACTAAGTGTTTCTGTATACGTTCATTCCGAGGATTGCATAAAAATATTCCCATTTTCAGGTTTTCAGTTACAAAAAGAATTTTTACTCTTAAATGCCCATATTTGATTTGAATCTTCTATATCTGTTTTTTTTTTTCGTTTATCAATATATTTTTCTTAATTACAATCTTTGGTTAAGATTTAGGGAATATTCTTCACTGTTTTTTGTCAATTTTCATTTCTCCATTTACGGAAATATAATTCTGTGGATACGTATTTTTTCATGTTTCCATTTATCGATATGTATTTATATTTTCTCAATTTTACGATTGAAATTGTTGGAATACATTTCTCTGTAAACGAATATATAAAATATAAACTATATATAAGAAAAAAAATATATTGTTGTTTTAGCTAGTTTTCAGCTAAACCTTTACCCTAATTACGCCTGTTGGTATTCGTCCGTATTAACGGAGATGTATTTCTCTCTAAACGGCCATTTTCATATTTTTTTTCATTTACAAAAATATATTTTTCCGAATTCGTCCATTTTTCAGGATTCTTTTTTTAAAACTGATATCACTGATACGCCAAGGTCTAAGAAGACGGAATGAAAATGCAATAAACTAAATACTTAGCAGGTTTCATATTACCTATCATACTTACATTTCACTCTGTTTAGCTGTCCATTAACTTTCTACAGAGGTAAGTGTACCTTTACAGTTTATGGATCTACATAATGATAATAATAATAATAATAATATAATAATAATTATAATTAACAAAAAACAAGCATTTTTTTCTATAAATAGCATTGTTCTTCTTCCGTGTAACAAACAGGTTTCTATGACAACTGTTGACAATCCATAAGTTGTCTGCCTTTATGCTTCATCTAAAGATTTCTTTTGTTTCCGGTTCCTTTTTACGGATTAATATATTTCTTGAAATGCGTCCATTTCAAAGTTTCCTTTCATGTGAATGAATTGTTCTGAATACGTTCTTTTACTGATTTATACTCACACATGTATTGGACACGCCCGTTACCGGTTTGACATTTTAGGCGTTACATTTCAGTAATTTAGTTTACATAATTGTATGTATCTACATACTTTTTTGAAAGTACCGTTTACTTCATGTTATGCCTATATTTCAGTCCAGTTTTCTATTTTGAGATCTATTTTAATCTGTCTATCGGTTTATATTTGATGTATTTTATTTTTCCTTTTTTGTCAATATTCAATTTCAAGAAAAACATGTAAAACCGTGTTCCAAGGTAAACATTCTCACAAATACTAATGGGTGTAATTACTATTTCTACCACTGTATTGTTATATATTCTCATTGCATGCATTGTGTAATGTATTGTTGTATGACGATGAGCCTATGTGCTTAAGTCACAATAAACTTCTGTTCTGTTCTGTATATTTTGTTCACGGGAATATTTACGTTCAAGATGATGTGACGTAGCTGCGCGTGTTTTCAGGTTTTTATATACCGGAAGTGCGACCTTCGTCATCGTTTCATGTTTGAATGTCACACTGACGTAAAAAAAACTTCAGGTTTTTATTTTGTCATTACATTATGCTCGCAAGAATTAAGTTGCAGCTTTTAGAAAATATCTGCTTGTAACTGAAATTAACCATTGTAAGACATTAACAGTATATATTTTCAGTATTTATAGATTAGTTTATTTATAGTAATAATTCGTTACGTCAATACTAAGTCTATTTATTCAAGTATTTTATTTCTTATGACATCATTTTACAGAATGACCTGTTATTTTACTATCGATTTCGTGGCTGAAACAACAATGCATTTTGAAAAATACTGAGCATCTAATGAAAATATTTACAATTGTCATGATAAGCCTCCTACCGTATTCTCACGATCTACTGGCTTTCTGATGTTTATTTATATAAATACCGTTTGATGTAAGCTGGCTAGAGTTGGAGATTAGTTTTGTATTTGGTTACAGTGTTTCTCTTAGATCTATGTCATGATGTAAAAGCTGCTTAATATATCATAACAGCGTTGATATCGCGGGGATATTTTTTATACAAAACGGGCAGGAAACTAGAATGGATATCGAACATAGAAAAGGTGAGTATTGCTTGTTGAGAAGTATCTGTCGACAGAAAAACACAGCCCACAAACTGTTCTTTCAACAAGAGTTTCTTGCTAAAAATAACACATTCGTCAACTCAGAGAAGTGTTGTCTTTTTTTCTGAGCATTATATTTATATATAGGAATATATATTTTTTCGAAGCAGTTGCCTCAAAACGAGGTTTTTCTTTAATGGGTCAAAGATGAGTTCAACAGGTCAGCCAGTACCCAAACCTTAGCTGTCAAATGCATAATTTGTGTGAAACATTACCTTTGAAATGATTTTTTTATTAAAAATCACATTTGAGTAAGCTGTGTTAACTCTTCGATAAAGTACATGAATTATAATTTTATGGACCCTTGAAGTAAATGTTCGTCTATTGTTGTTATTGTTTTCATTTTCATTTTCTGTTTGCCTATTGTTTTTCATCTTTAAATGTCGTTTCAGTCCAGTAGGGGAATAGTTTACCAGGGTAATCGAAATCGAGCTGGCTCCGAGGACAAAAAGCCCTGACAGGTTTCCATGGGTACCTGTTGTCAACTTTAAACGTTTGAAATATACCTAGAACTAGAGCATGATGATACCCTCAAAATCAGCCATATTTTGAAGATGTGTAAAACTGACCCTATTGACTGCAGACAACAGGCTTAGACAAACAAATAAAGTCTTGTATCTGGCCTAAAATCAAACACATTTGTCGCATGTAGACATTTTTTTCCAGTTTTAAGCAGACTTAATTTGTACATATTGAGACAAAACACTGGTGTTTTAGATATACACGTGTTCATGTTCAATAATGTAACTTATTGCTTGACATTTGCACAACAGCTTGCAAAAAAAGTCCAATACAATGTAGTTTTCTTATTTCTGCTATTAACAATATTCACTGCAAGGCCTAAAACGAAGTCCAAACGCCATCAGTAAAATGTTCTTGGTTGTTTCATTGTCAGCTGCAGTTTTGAGATATTTTTCATTCCTGAAGCATTAGTTTACAGGTCCTGTTCGAATGCCTTTCCAAATGTTTGGCAGTGCTCTGCAATCACTTTCGATCTGGTTTCACTGTATTTTGGAAAGGCAGGGAGGATCCTTTAGTAAACAATCTTCAAACATGCAGAAGTAACTGGAATCAGTTTACACAAAAATACTTAAGTATATATTCAGCTATGAACACAGTTGATTTTTGCTACTTTTGCAATGTAACTTGGTAATTAGAATTAAATTCTGAGCCTGTAGGAACCATATTCTGAGCCCGTCAGAATCATATTCACCCAGCTTATGCATTCTACTAAAACATTTGTTGTTGTTGTTGTTGTTGTTTGTGTGTGTGTTGGGGGGGAGGGGGAATTGTGTTATGGTATAAAATATTCACTTCAGGTATCATTCAAATGACTATGTATCTTTTCTACTTAAACAAGACTATTATACACTTCTATTTCCTCAGTACAAATAAAATTAGGGGCTTTTGAGGCCAACGATTTTGACACAAACATTGAACTTGTAAACTATGTACGTGCAGAAGAAAACACAAGGTAAGACGTGTGTGTTCTTACAACATTGTGCATAGTGGGATAAATGCTTAAATGTTTTCGTGAATTTATGGCCAGATATCTAGAAAGACAATTACTCAGATATCTAGAGACACATTTACTCAGATATCTAGAGAGACAATTACTCAGATATCTAGAGAGACAATTACTCAGATATCTAGAGGGACAATTACTCTGATACCTAGAGGGACAATTACTCAGATATCTAGAGGGACAATTACTCAGATATCTAGAGAGACAATTACTCAGATATCTAGAGAGACAATTACTCAGATATCTAGAGGGACAATTACTCAGAACACTGTGATAATCATAAAGAAACAATATATAATTATGGTGTTTTCAATTTTATTTTTTCATAAATAATATATCTCTTTAAAATGAACCACATACATACGTTAAACAGAAACGATTTACCTAAATTAAACATTCGTCATATGCAAAATGCGGGTGTTGTCTGTCATGCATTCTTAAATTTCAATTTGAACTTTAAATACATTTTTTTTATTTTAAAACTAAGTGCGAAAATGAAGGTATACATATTTTCAATACAGATATTTAGTTCAGGCAGTTCTTTTTTTTTTTTTCTTTTTTTTTTTATTAAAAATTGTAAAACGTTCTCCAAAGGTATCACTTTTTCTATAAAATACCAGGCAGATGAAATCAATATTATCAAAAATGGTTACATAAAATTGTTTTGTGTAACGTTTTAATGGATTTCTCTACAACTGTTGTAGCTGGAATTACATGCAATCAAAATGGACTTTGTAAGTGAACTTCTATGATAAAATGAAAATGGTATTTCTAGATGCTATGCAAGGAAGAATCATTTACATTGACATGTATCGAATGGGTTAATATTGAACAACCAATCGGATGAAAATCAACAGGCATCTACCATACACCCTGCAATGACGTTTAAAAAATGGACAAAAAGGTCAACTGTGTTTAAATAGTGCTCACAGAATTTAAAAATAGCTTCTTTCGTTTCAAACGCACATACAGTATTTTAAAGTCATAGAATAAAGAAAAACAATATTTATACAAAGAAATAGCACAATATCTGCTTCACAAATAAACGAACCCACGAAACAATATATCACAAAAATTAAAAAACATAAATGGGCCACACTGGGCGAAACCCTAGGTTTCATCTCTCTGGTTTATTAAAAATACAAATGCACCTACTTGGCCTTACGTGTAGAATTGACGTAGCCATAATAAGGGTAATATCTGACTTCAAAATGGCTTCTAATCAAAGCAATTTTTGCTTCAGTTCAAAGGTTGCCACTGCAGTGGGCAAAATACCTTACGTTTGTTGATACAATTATATGTTTAATTAGGTTCAGTAAATTTTAACTCCATTTCAATACCTTTTACAGTATTCAGTGTTCATTTTCAACCATAAAGCCTTTCAAACAGTGTTCACTTATACGTTTTGTTAAATGACATTATTTCAGAATTTCTACGTCACTCTCGTCTGTCAGTCTCACAGATGATGATGATTTTGAGATAAATTGATAAAAGATTATTTAAATTAGAGTAAAGAGGTGCTTCTTATACAGTGGCTGGCATTTAATACCTAAACGGTATCTGAGAACACAGTCGTGCAACAGTTACGTTATTTCGACCACTGAAACACCTTTTTTGAACTTCAATAGCGACAAAGTTTCACGAGTTTCTCCAGTTTTAACCTCTATATATTGCTGTACATGTAGTTCTAGATAACTTCATGCATTTTGATTTATTCTTGAAAAAAAGCATCTGTCATATAACAGTACACTTAAGGACAATTTAAGCATCCCACTGTCCTTGTTTAATTCTCTGGTTTAGAATATAAACCTCCTCAAGTATTCAATTAGCATTCAGCCTTGAGGCCTTTGTAACTATCTCTCGTCACAATTTTATTTCGCTGTCTACCTTTCTTCTTTTTTTTCCCGAACAACGTTCATACCACGACACAGCTTGAAATTTGACATATGACATCATCACCAAACTTCTGACGTCATTTCCGGCCTAACAGGAAATGTTTGTAACGATGAAGCGGAGGAAAATGGCGGAACCATTGGTCTTCCGGGTCCGTTTGACAAGAATTGTTCCTCTGAATGGATATTATGCATTGAATCAGGCGAAGATGAGGGTGGAAGAATATCTCCTGGCATAAACTGACCGTCTGGAACCATACCTGTTGTAAAAAGCAAACATAGTAATTAACTTCTTCAAACATCTAAGCCTACAAATTTGAAATATCAGTTTGCTAAAACGAAACCTTCAGTGTTTGCTGTCTAAGTAAGACACTTTTATTCATTCTAAATATTTAAACAAACCATGAAGTTTCTTTTCCGATAAAGCATTTTTAAGCAACAGAAATGCCTGTCTTGTATTCGTGTTTAATGACGCAGAACGCATAATAAACATTAAGCCTAAAAGCTGATAATTTTTAGGAGATTTTTATAAGCAAATGAATATTTTTTATATCAATATGATGTTTTATGATCTTTTATTCCATTACGTCGTGCGCTTTTATAAATAGGTCATGTATTTTTTTAAAAACCAACCTATAACCATGGCAATGTAAATTATGTTTAATTTGAACAATTCTTGTGTTTATTATCATATCCATTACTTAAATAATATTGCGATCTATTTAGACGCTATAAGAATGTGATTAAAAATTTACTTATTTTTATTAAAGGTTTATTTGTTATCTTTATAAGATGCCTTGCATATAGTCATGCATGAACTAACTTCTTGATATACTTGTGCATGTTGCTAATTGAACAGCCATATATAATCGAGTCGGATAAAATGACTTGAAGAATTTTATCAGCGTATATCAACTCGAGAGCTTTCACGAATATGAATATATCTTTCCTTTTTGTTTATTTTGCTGTTTGTGTGTGGTAAACCTCCGATTTTATTGCATACAGTACAGAGATGCTTTTATTTCTACACACGGTAATAAAACAAAATAATTACATCTGCATGACTAAATGTAAACACGTGGATTCACACATAGACAACTTCCATATTGCACAATAAACTTACTTCATATTTACATTTTACTATTTATGACACACTTGTGCGTTTTATAGAAGAAAACAAAAAAAACTAACTTAAATAATAAATCATTTAACCCGCTATTTTAACGTTTCAAATATATGTTTTATATCATTTATATGTATTAAAAACTAGAGAGATTATCCGGAGAAAAAGCCATTAAGCTGGCGTAGCGATAAAAAGAACAAATATAGGATCTTCTAATGTACATTAACCGGGAGTATAAAATGAGCATCAAAGAATTCTAAGACGCAGATATTGTCGTAACATTTAGACTTATGGTCGAACAAAAAACACATTACATATATTGTCAGTGCAATATCTAAAAAAAATAGCGTTAAAAAAGAAATAAGAAAATTAATTTCAAATGGCTTCAGAGGAAACTTCTGCAGATATAAGCTTGGTTGAAACATTTACAAGGCAAAACAAATACAACAGGTGAAAGGAAGAGATGAAAATTAATGTATTAATGATAATATTTCAGTTATCTTTTGCCCTATTTTCTTTTATATTATGGTTTGGTGATATTGTTGTGTTATTCCATAATCCTGCCATCTAAAAAAACCTTTTACTGCTTTATTTTGATATTATATCTACGTTATAGTTACAAAGGAAGGTTAAACCAGATTGAGACGAGTCCATGAACCTCTGAGACATCCCTCGTTCTTTGACGATTTTTATTTCAAGCGACCGACAAATAAGGATGCTAATGTCTATATATCATGGCAGTAAATACAATTTGCGTTTTGTTCAGATAATAATTTCAGTATGTATTAAAACTTTGTTTAATAGATAGCTACAGTAATAATTATGGTGGAAGTTATGATGACGATGATGATGATAATGATAATAATAATAATGATTATTTCATAGTTCAGCTTACCTCTGGATGCCATCATAGCTGGGTCCATATGGGGAGGGGTTCCTCGTGGGTTTGGCATCATATAATTCATGTTCCCCTGGAGGCATTTCAGGGCCCGGGCCTTGTCCGTGATAAAAATTGTTGTAGGGTGGAAAATTACCGTACATATCTGGTTCAGCTTCTGAAATTAAATAATATCAGTTTATTATTTGTAACCTAAGCTTTGTACATGTTTCCTACATGGATTTGATTAACATTAGGGTGATATGTTCAAAGTTTCCTACATGGATTTGATTAACATTAGGGTGATATGTTCAAAATTTCCTACATGGATTTGATTAACATTAGGGTGATATGTTTAAAGTTTCCTACATGGATTTAATTAACATTAGGGTGATATGTTCAAAATTTCCTACATGGATTTGATTAACATTAGGGTGATATGTTCAAAATTTCCTACATGGATTTGATTAACATTAGGGTGATATGTTCAAAGTTTCCTACATGGATTTGATTAACATTAGGGTGATATGTTTAAAGTTTCCTACATGGATTTGATTAACATTAGGGTGATATGTTCAAAATTTCCTACATGGATTTGATTAACATTAGGGTGATATGTTCAAAGTTTCCTTCATGGATTTGATTAACATTAGGGTGATATGTTCAAAATTTCCTACATGGATTTGATTAACATTAGGGTGATATGTTTAAAGTTTCCTACATGGATTTAATTAACATTAGGGTGATATGTTCAAAGTTTCCTACATGGATTTGATTAACATTAATGTGCTATGTTCGAAGTTATGTCTTAATTTATATTTTTAGAAGAGGAAAAGTTTGATTTAAATATTAATAATTAATGCGAGGGCTCAGTGCAAAACGAAAAACTATTGTAACTATATATAACATAATAAGGAGACACAACAGATTTGCACTAAGTCTTAAATATACTGAAGGCTTGAAGTCAAGTTTCACACATATCTTTCAGATTTTTGACAATTTCTGGTATTACTTGGGCTGTTGCTGCAGTTAAATATCTATTTTTTTCTGTTTTGTTTTCTGTTTCTGAAGTTTGAACACTGATTTTGAAAGAAAGGAAAAAACAACAACAGGAGTTTAGTTTGCATTCCTAATAAAAAGAATACCTCATGACATTGGGTATTAGCATAACAAAAATGAATCCGAATTTTTAACTCATATTTGAGCACAAATAATTCAAATGTGGCTATCTAAATCTGAACGTATCAAACGTTAAGATTTTTTTTCTTTGGTTTGGGTGGGAGAGGGATAGTGAAATATGAAAAGATAGTCAGTCATATATGATCTTTAAGGTGATCAAGAGAATCATCCTCAACTCTTTGAACAAACAATTGTCTTACAGCACTAGGAAGTTTTTTTCTCTTGAAAATTGGACTCAGATTTATCTAGAACTTATGAGTGCGTGTTAAGATTATCTGTGGGCAATAAATGAACGTTACGCGAAGCCGTTGTTACGGACGCACTTGCAACAAAAACTGTTTTTTACGTATTTATCAGATGGTTTATGGGATTCAACATTAAAGTAATTGTCCATTAAACACTGCGAAAATGTACATATAACAACAATAAAACTCCTAAACACCCTCTAACCGTATCTGAAATCACATGAAATAAAGATCTGTGAATTCCAGAACAGAAATATTCCACTATTGAAATGATGCAATAGCAAAAAACAACAACAACAAAACAAATTGTACGACATTTTAAAATCAAACAAACCAACTGACAACTTAAATTTAAAAGCAGAAGACATGTTAATTACTTTCAGAATAGCTAAGAGTAATAGTAAGTTTACTGTTAATCAAAAAACGTCCGTCAGTGCCATATCTTTCAATTAAAATGAAAAAAAAAATCGTCTACAATATTTTGTGAATTATGTTAAATGGACAGTTTTGTAATTATCTGTCTGACGTTAGGGACTATATATCTGGTCTTAACAACTTGAATCCATTATATTAGTCTGTTCATAAAAATTTTTCAGTTCCATATTGCATGATTCCAGACAGAATCGGCCATAACTTAACGCGATCAAAGGTGCCGGTAGTTTATGATTATTATTTTTCATAACTTCCGTCGCCAGGCAAAGCAATAACGACTTGCCAATAAAATTTTTAATACAGTCAGACCGCCAAATATTTATCAAACTTCCTTTAGAATTTCTGTAAATAGCAGCCCATAATCTTCTCGTAAAATATATTTACAGCAAAATGAAAGACTTGAACAAAACGCCAAACGACAATGTTTTGGCCGAAAGCCGTAAAGCGTTTTCATAAATTCAACGACATTCACTCCCCAGACGAAACGAGCACAGCAATATGTTCACACTTTTGTACAATGAGCGAGACTAAATTTCATTTTTATGACATCCAACACTACCATTTAAGGACCATAAGCCGGATCCCCAGCGGTGAAGCTAAAACATAAAACGCCGGGGGACCAGTATCCCGACAATTCCCCTCCCACTTCAAAGGGTGTTTCAAAAGAACAACATCTATATTTTCACCAGATAACAAAAGGGTTTAAAATGCAAACCTATAATTTTAGAATTTGCATTTTGTGAAGTTTATTTAAATTCAGTTTTCTGATCGACGAATATGGTTTTGACCCAGCAGGACATACCATTGGTGCGTTATGCTTTTGCCAGTTACGGAACAAAAACATCATCAGATAAATGCGTAACAAGTGTTAAGATAATTATAATCGTGAGCCAATGCATAAGAATGTCAGAATGAGAAAGAAAAACAAACTTTTTACAAACGATATAAAAACAAATGTTGTGTTTACTGCTCCAGTTTCAAATGTGGACACTTAGTTAGGTCCGACACGATTTCACCCAGAATTATCAGAAATACAACTAAGTGTAATAAAAGGCCAAGAAAATTTAATCGTATGCCATGAAACTGTAATAAAATTCCAAGAAATTTTTAATAAGATTGTATACATAACATAACTTACCATTGTAGTACCCAAAACCAGGTCCCATCATTTCTCCGTCATCTAGGTCACCTCTCAAAGCGCGCATGCGCCGTGGACTTCTGAAGAAATGTCGTCTGGCACCAAGAGCGCTAAGTTGCTTCATTCTACGTTCCTTGGATCGTCTGTTTTGAAACCAAACCTAAAGTAGAGAAATGTTGTATGTCAAATCAACAATCCCAATAAATGAGTTTAAACAATTTTAGAGTTCTGAAAAAATCTGAGTTCAGTATTACGTCCAGTTATACAGAAAAGGTCTTCTTAAGTTCTACTAAGGGAGTTCACTTTGTGGTCACCAGTTAAGGATTGCACAACAACATATGTATAAAATTTGGTGTTTTCCAAATCGGCATCGTAACAACATATTGTTTAGATGAAAAAGACCGAATCATGTGATCTTCATATCATAAAACTCATAAAGCGTAGCTATGGCAACCTGGCATAGGCTAATTTCTTAAAATCGCTTAACAATATAAGTAACAAGTAGAGGTATAAAATGCAAGATTCAAGCTAGTTGTGAAATGATACAAAATAAAGATATCCGCACAAAATACCCAACTTTTTTTTTAGTTTGGACTTTATACATTAAATTCTTTTGGCTTAAGTTATTATTAAAGTAATGTCTCCCAAAACAACTTATATCTACTGTTCATTTTTATATCTTCATCAAGAAGAGGATATCTGTAAAGTATTAAACTTTTATTAGAAACTAAACGACATATGTAAAATATGTGAACAATATATTAAGTGTCCATTATAAATTAAGCAAGATGTGCGAAAATAATAGACCAATTAAGACATATGTTGCCATGACATGAGAGAATATTCCAATGTCTATTTTTCAAGAATTTCTCCTCATCGATTTTAACACATGTGTACAACAGGTTTTGTTATATGAAATGGAGAGATGTTTTTTTTTTTCTCAACTTTGGGAACACTGACGCCAGATGAAGTTTCTAAATTGAAGCTGGTAAAACTAGAACAGTAGCTAGTTGCATTACATACATATTTCAACTTCTGTTTGAATAAAAGGCATATATTCTCGACATATCAGTATTACTAATGTCCTGAGATGAATAGACATTTTAAAAAATATCATTCTTATCAAGGAAGTGGTCAGTTGCACCATTAGGCCTTCACAATTTTTTATTCAAATTCTGAGGACCAAAACTGTTGTCTTTTTTTTCAAATGAATAAACAGGTACCAAAATATAATTAATTCATAATCAACTTTTTACAGTTAATTCAATAAGTATTCATAAAGGCTGACAAAGCACTTTTATTTTGATTCTTTTGTTTCGTGCTAAATATTGATACAAAACGGTGACCATGACAACTGAAACGTTCTTGACCTTTCAGTACTTTTGGGTGCAAACTCAATTTCTCGACCTGTATAGAGACTCGCAGAAGACTTAACACTATAATTACTATCAGTCCAGATATTATACAAAAGCATCTAATATATTAGTCTTTATAAATCATATGTTTCATTTTAAAGAGAATGAAAATTTATTGATTTATAAAACACATATTGATTACAATACGCTGTTTTAATTATCTTTCATATTGTTCTTAACACGTGTTGTCTTAAACGTTCACTAAATATACATAAAATCACAGTAAACTTTAGTTATTGTAAAAGGTATTGTATGATCATTTCAAATCAACCATAGAATGTTTTTACATATGAATTTATTTTGGGCAAGTCTCAATGCAGATTAAAAGTAACATCCTCTGAAAAAAACTTTGTAATAACTAAATATTCTCAGTGTATCTACATATCATGAAATATGAAATAATATAATGATTTATTCAGAATTTGGTTCCGTGCGTGTTTTACCTTATTTTCCTTGAAGTTTTTTGTGTATTTTAGGAGATGATGCGAATGTGAGTCTTTCTCAAAAGAAGTGTATTTTTTCCACAAAAAAATTGTGTTTTAGATGTTGAAATACATCATGACAAAAACAACACATAATGTCTCTATTTTAATTCTTTAGAAGAATGACCGTAGAATTGACAGACAGGTTAATTTGTACGTCATTTTTCTCAAACTGATTGGCTAATTCGGTACCTTCTTTCAGAGTGACATGCTTGCAAAGGATAACAGCAAATTAACACCCGCCTTTTTCCACAACCGGTCATTACCTTATTACTGAAGAGGACTACAAGGGGAGATAATTATTGGTCATTTGATTCAGAGGGAGAGACAGTTTGAGGGTAATAGGCATTCACAGAGAGTTTAACACCTGCATACTTTAAAACATGTCGCGCACAATCATGAAGTATGTCGAAGAAATGCCTACCGCAACAACATATGCAAAAACAATGATAACAAAGAGCGCCGAAACATATTTAAGAATCGATTAATAACGTAGACTATAATTGCATCGAATAAATATTTATATCCTTTTAAGGGTTTTTAAGATAATCGTATTTATGTAGAAAATTACAGTTTCAGCACAAAAAAGTTCAGATATGGCTTAACAGAAAGCTGTTAGCGCCTTGGAACCAAGTACTCAGACTCTTTCAGCCAGAGGCTCAAGAATCTATAGCATCGTGCTTTCCTTTTCAAGAAAGACCATTCATAAGAGAAAATGGTGTCAAGTTTTCAGCACTTGAACTCTATATTTTGAGCGCCTCCACTACCCTGTGTACTTTATCTTTAAGGCTTTATGTTGAAAGAAAAAAAATCTGAAATTGTAGATTCATTAACTTCACTTCAAACCACATTTTTAGAAACTATGAGCTTCACGTTCGTCTGGAAAAATTGCATCATGGATCCAGTAATTGTCTTATACAGTTACGCGCAAATATGTTTCACAAAACGTCTTCTGCAGACGGTGGTATTCAAAAACGTGTGCATAACAATCAGCAGGAGGAACCATGTTGTCTTCGGGAACCAGTTTCACAGTCTTTATTAAAAACATTATCAGAGTTCCGAATTTCCACAATTAACGCAGTTTAGATGTGCTAGATTCTTGCTCTGTATCACTTTTCTCGAGTTCTTTGATCACGTGAATTCAGGCATCAAGGTTACCTATATGCTTCTGTTATCGTCTGCAAAGGTATCAAGCGTTTTGGTAACCCTGCGGTGTCAGTGCAAAAAACGCTGTACGGTGCTCTTTGTTACATAGAGCGTCTCCTCGACCGAGACCGCATATCCCACAATGAGCTTTGCAGATACGTTCTTTTTTCAAGAGGGTTTGATCGAGCTTTTCCAAAGAACAAACGAACAAAAAACAAAGTTTCTGCGTTTAGCCTCAAGTGTTATTTGGTGAAAAGCAAATGCCACTGATTTAGTTGAAACACAACTCATTTTACTGCAGTTTTGCAAGTAACACAATTTTTGTTTGTTTGTTTCTTTTTTTTTTTTTTTTTGAAACTCCCGTTAGTAAAAAAGGTTAAAAGTACATTCACAAAATATTTTATCAAAGTGTTGGATTGGCGTTTTAAGTGTCTGGTGTTCCTTCTGTTTAAAGTATTTGGGCTTTCAGAAAGAGAGATATTGTTTGTAAAACCAGGAAAAATCACCAGTAAAATTCACAGTCATGCTTGAGCAAAATGTGTTCTATCTAAACTGAAATATATTTACAAAAAGCAGACGACAATGGTATCGGTAATTGTTGTCAACATCATCCTACTTAACTAACTTTTACCTTTTACAATTTAAAATCTCATCTTCAAATGCTCACTGTTCGGCTTTGACGAGTATCGCCATTTTGAGTCTTAGTACTATAGATAAATTAACAAATAAAATGTCATACTCATTGGGAAACGGCTTTACTTGTTTAAAACAATTTCATATGCGTATGATCGCCAGCATTTCTATGAAATGAATTCTATGAAACAACTTGCTTATCTGTTGTTGTTTTTTGTTGTTTTTGTTGCTTTCTTTTTTGTTTGTTTGTTTGTTTCTTCAAAAACAAGCACAACAAGCAACTTGTTCGCAGAGCCCGTTAACCCCCAACGAATATAACAGTACACAAATTAAAGCTCACATATGCAAAAAATGATGGTCTTCTGAAAAAGCAAGATTATTTCTACAAGCGAAGCAAATATGCATTTATCCAAGATGACCAAGGTTGTCACACAATGTTGACTGTGCTAATTTTAGAGCAAGTATAACAACACGCTCTTATCAAGAACTCCTTTCAAAAGACATATGTCACAACGTTTGTAAAAAGCCATTGATCAATGTTAGGTCGGATTAAAAGCAGGCATTATCTGGAAAACAAGTTCTCTGTGCGTCTGTTTGTATGGTTTGGGACAAATAACTCTTTCCATCCTTGTCGCATTGGTTCTAGATGTGATACAATAATCATAAGGGATTTATGAATGACAATGGTCCTAGATGTGACATCGTAATATTGTTAGAATAACTGCCATCTTATTGTACATTCTTATACATTGTCAATGTATATTTATTTCACTGGTGTAATGCTCATAAACCTTGCTACGATGTTTGTATTAATAAAGTTCTTCTTCATAATAATCATAAGGGATTTATGAATGACACTTTGGTCCTAGATGTAACATAACAATCATAAGGTGTTTATAAATGACACTTTGTCCCTAGATGTGACATAATAATATCACAAAGGGATTTATAAATGACACTTTGGTCCTAGATGTGACATAATCATAAGGGATTTATAAATGACACTTTGGTCCTAGATGTGACATAATTATAAGGGGTTTATAAATGACACTTTGGTCCTAGATGTGACATAATCATAAGGGGTTTATGAATGACACTTTGTCCCTAGATGTGACATAATCATAAGGGGTTTATAAATGACACTTTGGTCCTAGATGTGACTTAATCATAAGGGGTTTATAAATGACACTTTGGTCCTAGATGTGACTTAATCATAAGGGGTTTTTAAATGACACTTTGGTCCTATAGGTAACAAAGTGTATGTATCATAGGACAGTAATTACTGTTACCAGAGATTGATTTGACATAATATGTAGAATATAGGCCCAGATATATGTGTAAATATATGCATATTTAACTCTTTAAGGAATTTACTGTGAACAGCCCTACTGTAATATTGAATATTTAAATTTAACGTGCAAACTTCATATTGTATTTGTAGACGTGCTTGCATAATATTTGAACTATTATTTACTATTATATTTTTCGTGTATATGCTTTGCCTTGTTAACCTTATATGCTGTGTAATTCTGAATATGCATTGGTAACTTAACTGTGTATTTTGAAGTTTTGAAACCCAGCGTCAGACTCTAAGAATGAAATGGTCTTGGGGACGTTTATGGGACTACTTCTTATACATTATAGCAAAATGTATCGAAGACGAACTTCTTTATTTGATGTAAAAATAAAGTATGTAATAACACACGGTATAAAAAGCGGGTTGATGTATCTCGCTAATCAAGTATTTTGTAAATCTTATGAGTGTTTGTTAACACATGTTCCCTAGTTAAGCTCATTAATCATTTTACTGATACAGACACTGATCACGTGATCTTGGGTTTCAAAACGAAATACCACCCATGTACAAGGTTGATATTAAAATTCATCATACTTCACGAACAAAATGCAAAATTCTAAAGAAAATTGACATCTCTAATCTAGTTTTGCTCCAGTTGCTTTCAGATATTCCGTTTGAAGAAAAACGTCAACTTATATTTTATTTCGCCTCGACGACTGAATTGAAAGGCAAATGTATTTCAATGAAGTGTCGGGCCACTAGACTTAATATTTCCCTCATTTGCGTAAGGTTGATTTAGCTTTAGTCCTCTTCCCTTACTTGCAATGTTTTCGTTTTGTTAATGAGACGCAAGATCCAAGCCCGATTTGACGTTCTGAGTGTTTATTTTTGTACTTCATTAAAACATCGTTAAGCAAAAAAAAATGCCAAAGAGAAATTAAGGAAAAGGCTTTTAAAAATAGGACGAAAGGATTTTCGCAGGAGCAAAAAAAAGTATATCAACATCACGCTACAACATCTAAACGTTTAGAATAAATATAAATTCAATACTTTATATATGTATTGCTACAGGTATTTTTTACTGTTGACAGACTGTTGAAAGTCGAGTAAAAACTGCGGGAGGTTTGGCGACATATGGCAAGGAATGGTTAAAAAGAGGGTAAAGGTACTTGAAGCAGAATCCATAAAAAAGTGTAAGATAAAGTAAAAGAGTGCAGCAGTATCCAGAAATTGAAACTGAACTCTCTGATGAGATCTTAGAAACCGGATAACCTCGAACTCTACGAACCTCCATGTACTGTCCGACCATGAATAAAGTTAATTTGAACACTATTCATCATAAAAGACTACAAAACAGGCTTATAGATTTTCCCCAATGGGAAAATGTGTTTTTTTCTGCTAAAAACAAACGTGCAGCTTAATTCAAATAACCAACAGGCTGCAAAAAGTGCAGCTTTTTCTTAAACATGTAATATATATCTGCCTGAACAATATGCTCACTTCATGATTACATTAGCACATTAACTTCGGGCATTCGTTCCCATTTGCACTGCCTTTAAAGCGTTTCCTAAAATGACAGTATATATCAGTGGTGAGAAAGGAACGGCTTGGAAGGTACGCATATTTTATTCCGATTTAAAAAAAAAAAAAAAAAAAAAAAAAACGCTGTGTGAAAAAGGTAATAAGCATTTGTGACTAGTCCCAAGTTGTTAAAATGTATCACTG
Source organism: Cyclina sinensis (assembly GCA_012932295.1). Lineage (NCBI taxonomy): Eukaryota > Metazoa > Mollusca > Bivalvia > Venerida > Veneridae > Cyclina > Cyclina sinensis. Next base: position 5,990,171 of record JAAONU010000019.1, read on the forward strand.
ACTTACACAGACGGCAACGATAGTTTTCTTTGTGATTCAGCTTACACTTTAATCTTGCCTTTCTTTTTAAAATGAATTCAGTTATACAAAGACTAAAAGAGCTGCGAAGTTCTAATGATCAGAAGAAAGAAATGATCCTACCTGTATAACCCTCATATTCAGGCCAGTTTCTGACGCAAGCTGTTCTCTGATATGACGGGTCGGTTTTGGCGTCGCATTGAACGCTGCTTTTAGAATTTCCAGTTGTTTGGCTTTTATTGTAGTCCTTGGTCCCCGACGTTTACTTCCGGGACCAGAATGGTTACCGTTTGTGTCGTTTGCTTCACCATCATTGTCATTTATATCACCACAGGAAATGTTGTCATTGATATCAACGCTTTCGTCACTTCCGGGACCGGAAGTGGTCCCACAGTTCATATTTATATCCGGGCTGTGCGGAGATGGAGGTGTGTTTTCATTTATAGTGTTCATTCCGTTTTCAAGCTTAACAGAAATTTGATGTTCTGAAATTAAACCGTTTTCCATTTTTACTGGCGATGTACAATTTCCACTAAATTTTGAATGAAAAGAATTGTTTGCGTCCATCAAGATGTCTTCTGTTTTCAGAGCCTCATTTTGGTTGGCGTTATTTTTCATGAATGTGGGATTTATCATCCACAAAAACGTCTTTTTCACTATCTTGGCTATCTAAAGTGCTGTCGAAATCCATCGAATCGTCCTCACCGTCCGAACCTGCGTGAAAAGAGGGAAAAGAAAATGTCAATAGTCAATAGATCAATTTTTTTTAAGTCTATAAAAAGATGCATTTAGTTCTTCAGAGTAGAGTATTTCTTAAAAAGAAAGGGAAACCCATAGAAATAGCTCTTTGAGCCAACATACATGTTGGAATGTTGCAATGTTTCTCTTCTTCTTTCGTGAGATATAGGAACCACCGTCATTGCTATGGTTATAAATCATAACAATTATGCCGTTCGGTTGTCATGAATTCTATAAATCAACCCCAATTACCAACGTGGTGACATTCTTGACAAACTATGCCTAGACTATAAAAACATACATTTTGTGTTTTGGCACATTTTTGCCGTTTTTTGCTCCATTCTTGTCCGTTTTAGCTCGTTAAATCATCTTAGAACCAGACCGAGAGACAGGCTCCTTTAGTTTCTTATCTAGACTGGTAGACGGGCTAATGCTTTTTCCAGCCCAGAAATATTTACTGTATTTTTATGTTTGGACACAGTCATTGGTGACGTTGTTCGGTGAATAGAATAAAAACAAACAGGTGTAAATACACACAAATGTTTTATTACTAAATGGCGAAAATTACGTAAAAGTGTTTCACTAATTAAGTTAATATGGAACAACATCTTTTTATCTTTATCTTTTAATAAAGAGCTTGGTGGCATATTCCAGCTGGGAACCAAACTATTCAAGACTCTCCGGGAGCCTGGATTCCCGTCGGGTCTTTACGGGCAACCGGGTACCAGCAATGACAAAAATTTTCCTTTGTGTGCCAGACTCATTGGCATCCCGCTCTGGAACCTTGTGGTTATAAAATGTAACATTTACTAGCAGTATATTACTAGCGCAGGTACATTTTGCCATTTGCCGTGGCGGGAGTTATTGTTAACTGTTATACTCTACATCTCTTTAATTACTTATTTATTGCCCATGTTGTTTTCCCTTCGTTATTTATTATACGATACCTTTATTTAATGACAAAAACAATTTCAAGATGGTGCCGTTGATGTTCAACACGTGAAGAGTTTCCCAGACTTCATGTACATCCCTTACCCTCAATACACATTTAATGAATACATTTATACATGTTCTGTAAATTTGCGTTTTCTTACTAAATATTATGATGAGAAAATTTCTATTTATCTCTCGAGATGTACCCATCTTAGTTTTCCCTAAATATTTTCATCAGATGTTTTATAAATAAATAACGGTATCATTTTATATGCTGGACTAGAAAAGTTTCTTAAATGTTGATGCCAAAAAATGCTGATGAACCAAATCTTTCAGAAAAATACAGTTTCACATCTGCATTCCAAAAAATGCTCTCTTATTAGAGAATTAGACTAAAATAGGAATTAAAAATATTATTATTATCAAATATAATTATTGTATAACCTTAAAATGTTTGCTCTTGCAGATTTCCTGCACAAGGCAATTGTTTTAATGCACCAGAGTCATTTTGAAACTCAACAAATTATGGTCATGTATCCAGAGAAAATATATACAAATGTAAATATGTTGAAATAATTCAGTGTTTTAATTGTGAAAACATACAGTAAATATATTAAATATATTAGAGAAATGCCATTATATTTAGAATTTCAATATTAAAATAATTAATAGAGCTGTTGTATGTTCCTATTTCATTTTACACGTGGACTTTCTGAGTGTTTTATTATTCCAAATGTATTTTCAAAAAAAAAAATTAAAAAAAAAAATCAGAGATATCTGTAACACTTCTCATACGTGGTCAAATGATATTGATATATATGTGGTTTTTTTTCTTCTCTGAAACTGATCTATGTTTACAAGCCGTTTATCGTCTGCTAAATCGTTAATGCTTGAGTCGAGAACTTATATTTAGTTGACTGTTCCGCAGAATGGAGGCGCCGCCGAAAAGCAAACGTTGTCAATATTTTGTTTATTTAACGTCAAAAACTTGATGGACCTTAAAGAAAAATTCAAAACTCTAGTAAGTATAACTTGTTGAGCGTTCTTAGCGTTTTTCTTAATGTCATTTTCAGTATTAATTTATTTATTTTGCAAGTTATATGAATAAACAACTTCATGAAAAATGCATTCATTATAATTATTGTCATGCGGGAAACTGAATCGCTTCAAAGGCGATGAGTTTGGCTAATCTAATTTCTTGAGCAAAACGTTAAGTGTTTTAAATTGCGATATTTTTTAATGCGAAACTAATGAAAGTTACAATTAAAACAAATTGGAAAATTCGCGCCCTAGTAATTCTTAAAGACCTTCCGATGTCATAGATTTATTTCTTAGAACTGGCTTGTTTGTTTTTTTGTTTGTTTGTTGTTGTTTTTGTGCCTGAAAACAGTGGTGAAATAAATAAGAAAACTTACTTCGTTCTCTTTCTTTTCAAGATTTTATTTGAAACACCCGAATGAAACAAGCATGTATCGATTTAAAACACGTTCAAAAAAAATATTTAAAAAAATCTATACAAAAATTCGACAAAAATATGACAAAAGCAGTTCGTTGTTTTTCTTCATCCACAAAAGCTCAAAGGCTTATATGGGGGCATTTTCTTGAATGCTCATTTAAATATCAACATCGACAAAAGTGTTTTGTTCGTATATTTCTATCAAAGTTCCCTCCTGAACCAGGATTATTTTATCCCGCGAATATATCCTGCAATCCTCATTTGCATATTCATGCGCGATGTTCCGCTGTTTTGGTGGATTTGGTATTCATGCGACAGAAGGACGGATTTATCTTTAAGCTACATGGTTTTCATCTTTGACCTTGTTTCATCCTCAGAGTACGATTATTCATCCGCAAGAATGTTTGTCTTATTTTGAAGAGGACAATTGCTTTATTCTAGAATTAGATCAACCATTATGGCAGAAAAGACCGCAAGAGCGGCATTTTAAGGGATGTGTATATTTGTTTGTATTCTTCCGATTAAGCAAAACAAAATCAAAGAATCTTCGTTTTCAGTGAACAAAAATAATATATGCATTTTAATCTAGAAATTTTGCATGCCTGAAAAAATCGCGCAAGATTTGAAACATTATTTGACAGCGCAACACGCAATGTTATTGATAAATGAATACATAATTGTTCCGTTGAAACTGAATTTGAATTTCAAAATGGCTGCGGCGTTTTCCGGTTGTCAGAATAGATCCGCAGAGAATTTTGACGTGAATACGGTTGTCGTAAAATGGTCCAGGAAGTGTGATTGACAAGAGTAGTTACACTTTCAGAGAATCTTCCATCTCCAGGGACGTAAAATGCTGTTAGAATCGTTTCAGATAGCCGATAAGGAGTCTTGATACAACGTTTTACACGGAAAATTAATGAAACAGGGGTGTAAAATATGTATTCAAAAAAGCCTGGGCCAATTACTTCAATTATTTAAGTATGATTGGCACGACACCGTGGCAACATAAATTAACTTTGTTAAAATGTCTTCATAGAGGTGAAACTAAACTCTCAAAATTATAACCGCGGTTTTCGATATATTGGTAATGTCTTTGATTCGTTTTCATTTGCTTTCAGTTATAAAATTTAATGTACATTTCTTGACAAAAAGAAATGCAAGATGAAACAGACAAGGCATGTTTCAGTCAAGTTTCTGATTTCATAGATCGTTTAAGAACGAAAACATTGTAAAACAACTTGGTGCCAAACTGGTGAAATGTTGGACAATTTTCCGGAACATAAATCTCCTTAACATCGCAATGATGGATGGACACGAACGAGCTATATGTACCGTGTTATGATCATTTTACTTGACACCTTGTTAATGAAATATTTATTTTAAGCAAAACCTGGCACTAGTTCACGCTATTTGACCATTTGGTAAAGAAAGCAAAGGAAGGGTCAGCTCTTTTTGTTTATTTTGACGTTACATTCTCCTTTCATTAAGCTTTTCGAGACTATTTGTTACAGGTTCGGTCCATATCAATGGACAATGATTTTCATCATTATTATTACATGGAATGTTTGAAAAATTACTTCATTTCATAACTATTCCTAAAACAATTTTCTAATTTTACATAATGAAAGAAAGGCTTGTATAATCTTCTGGAAATTAAATATACTGTGACTCCATATATGTTTGATTCCTTTACCTCAAACCTTGATATACGGCAAGAAAACTTGTTACAATATCTTATTACAAATCCTGTTCAAATGCGATTTGACGTGTTTGTTTAATATTACCATTATTTTACAACAAAAGCCAGGGAATAACTCGAGAAGCCTGGTCAAATTTAACCATGTCAATATGATCTTCAACGCAGCACTCCGCCACTTGTGCTGTTTACACAGTACCATGTATTGGGCGACATTTTAAGGGTTTTTCAATAATAATGAAAAGTTTATGGGATTTCACCGCTCACGAGAACTTACTGCGTTGAGAAACAATTTAATAAGTAAAAACTTAAGAAAATGTTGAACAATGTTAATTTCTACTTAGCTCCAAATATAAACAAATTTTAAGTAGTTAATGACGTAATGGTATTTATATTTTAGCAATATTTCATATTTTATTTAGTGATAATTCATATGTGTTTGTCATCTTTGATACTTGTTTTTGTTACCTGTTTAAAGGTTTCGAGAAATAAGATCATGTATTGACTTTTTCTTGTGGGAGCATTCATGGCAACCTTCGTTGCCGAGGGGTTCCGGTTGATGTCAACTATAATCGACATTGTATCAATTCGCGTGTTCTTAGCTTTTCAAAATTTATAAAAATATGTAAAAAACGAGAAAGCTTAATAATTTAACAAATAACTTCATGAGAGTGCCCTTAAAGTAAATATTTACTGTTTTATCCGAAAATCCATAACATTTTGAGGCAGGTTCTAACACACTAAATCAAACTTTAGTAAATACTAATACATTGAACTATTTTACAATAGGGGCAAACAAGATATGAATAGAACTACGCTAAATGAACTTACAAAGTGTTGGTTAGATACTCATGCTTTTCTTTATCTGACAAAGGTACCGGAAAGGAAGAAATTTGCCAAATTTTGTGACATTCAGTGAGTGAGCCAAGGAAAGACCTCTCTCTTGTGAAAACTATTATGTGTGAAAGAAACGCGACACCGTTTCAATGCCTCCGGGTACTCGTTTATTGTGCGGCTCAAAATCGCGAACAACGGGGACTGTTTACTCAAGATTTTAGAATTTGATACCTATTCAAGAAGAAATGCTTCAACTAGACTTGTCAAACCTTGTCAAAAATCAACATTTCACTACCGAATAAATTTTATGCTTGATAACGACGTTTGAATATTTTTCATTTCGAGTAACTTTGTGTCATTTCAATCTCAACACATGCAAAACATTGAAAAAAAAATGCATTTATACTACTGCAATATTGCTAACTTTGTGCTCTTAAAGGTATGTTTAGTCCTACATATCAACACTCATAAAATTTCTTTAAATGCTATATAAAGTTTCTTGCGTAAACTGAACGAAACTATACGCGCACGTGATACATATGATTAACCTAATTTCAATGCCTATATTAAGCCTGAAAGAAATAACTAGAATAATAATAATAAGAAGAAGAAGAAGAAGAAGAAGAAAAAAGAAGAAAGATTGATAAATATGTCGTTTGTGTGAACTTTAAAAAATCTTTTAAAAATTCAAATTTATCTTAGACATGATCATGAAGACACATTTCGATACATATTTAGACATTACTCCATGACTACATTAAATCTGCGCAAAACTGTTAATTGCATTTAATGCATTAAGCCTACAACGCTGATATAATCAGTGACGTTTTCTGTCGTCTGGTTCTACGATGCACCGTAAACACATCCAGTTCTAAACTCTTGCCCAGTAAATTGATCTCATAACCATCAAACAGCGTCTCTAATTGATTAATCGCCATATCTCTAATTGTGAACAAGAAATATAAAAGATATTTATATGGAATTATATTTTACTCAGTCAATATCGAGTATTATTCAGGCCATCGAGTGCGTCTGTAAATAACTTTGTTGCGTCTATCAGACGCGCTTTGATTAAAAAGGTCGTATATTTATTTATTTCAAGGCGGACGAAGTTTCTAAAAATTGTCGTCTGCTGAATCTTAAGTGAGGTTACCATGAAGATAACGCTGTAGATTCGAACAAGTATATTATAATTAAGAATTACACTCTTATGAAAAGAATGAACAACAATTGACTTTATACATAACACTGTCAAAAATTTTCAAACCAAAATAACGTTCAATCTGTAAATAAAATACGTCTCGAAAATTCCACCACTTTTGGTCATTCTTTAAGACAAGAAACAGACTTTTTTAACCATAGAAATTGTACGAAACTTTTAAAATACAAATGACAAACCGTTTCATAATTTGTCACCTTACGAAATAAGAACTTTCCCTCTATCCAAAGAATATTTGGGGCCTTTTATTCGTTTCTTTTAAATATATTTATAGGCTCCCGTCAATTTATTTGACGAGCATTTCGAGATGTTCTTAAGTTCATCTTGAATTTCAAGAACTAAGATCGTGTTACAACTTTTCTGTCTAAATCAATGGAACGGCGGTCAATGGGCTGCACTCGATTGTCAATGTTCGACGTTCAAGAACAATTGCAGTACCCGGATTGTCCTAATCGAGTACACCGATGCGGTGCGCGTCGACGAGGCTTCACGCGGAGAACCTTTGTTTTGTCTGTCACACACAGCTGCTAAACTTCGGTTCCATGTTTAACGATTTTAATAGTGTAAGAGCTGGTTGAGGTAGCAGGCGCTTGGTGTCAGAAATACACACTCTGCAGGGGACTGCAAGTTTGAAACTGTCGAAAGTAAACTTCCGGTGAAAGTTATTGATAGCGCTTCACGGAACGTTTGGCCTTTTCTGTAGGCAGATAGTGTGTATGAAACAAATGAATTTCGAAAAGATCTGTTCGTAACAGTTGGAGTAAACATTTTCTGTTTGGTCAAAATTGGAATGTTCAATAATGCCCAAATGCCGTTGTATTTAAGAATATTTGAAATTATCTCTCAATTAGATCAAACATATACGCGTGCCCACCTCGGATCTTTTTTTGCATGTGTGTTATAAACTTTCATCTCCATGTTAGTATAAATATTTAAAAATAATGACCTGTATAGCACTCAGAATGTTTTGGTGGTGTATGTATAACCCCCACCGCCCCACATGTAACCTGTAATAACTGATGGGAACCAAACTGCCGTTTTTTCTAGTTGTTAAAGGAACCCTTGACATAGTTCACCTGTTCAGCAAACTGGATCCATGGTACATATGTAAACTTTAAAGAAAGCGAACTGCCGTTTGTTCCTGTTAATTTATGTGATTTTTTCCAGTGTAACCCCTTTTCTTAAGTCTCAGCAGGGTCATTCCGCTGTCCTGATCTAAACGTTTTGCTTTTAATTAAAGATTTAGTCACTTACTGCCTGTGAAAACATCCTTGGTGTATATTAACTAAATTTAACGATGGTTGTGTCACCCTCCCCCTAAAATAGTTCCTTAGCATTCAAATTTTCTGAGAAGTTTCGTACCATTACTCAATGGAATAAACTGATAACATGATAATTTTATTGAATACTAAGAAGGACACTCACCGTCTAGCTTATTTTGTATGTAATCTTCTTTACACAGGAATTTGTTTTCACCAACAATGTAAAGTTCCTCCCCGGTGGAGAGCTGCTTCCGGCAGATCATGCACGTGAAACATTTCAGGTGGAATACTTTTCCCTGTGCTTTTCGCACGAGATCATTGGGAGAAATTCCTTGAGAACACCCAGCACATTTAGTACCAAACCTCCTACAAATATAATATATTTAATAAGTGAATAAATATAACAAACATTGCATTTTACTGACAAAAAATAACATCTTATAATAAAAGTTTAAACAAGATAAAAAAGAAATAAGTACAGTAAATGAAATAGTACATAATTTGCCTATGAATGGTCAAAATATGTACCTAATGACATTCAATCAATCGAATTAAAATGATGATCCCCATCATCAATATTTTATCATCATTATCATCACCATCTACAAAATCATCACTGTTATCAATGTGGTCGTGAAAGTGGTAACGATGAATTCTTCTGACTAAAAACTATTATAATTTGTTTTATTTTGATGTAAAATAAAGTGTATTCAAATTGTTAAATTCGTGTTTTTGAAAATACAAGTACGTGCGAGTAGCTAAATGTAAACATATCTTAGCAGTCTAATATAAAGATGAAAACGTGTCGTTTATAACACCCACGAATGTCGAAGGCAGAGCTCTGCTTTGTTAACCAGTTTCACATTGATTCACAAAAAAAAAACGTACTTAAAAACCTTTTGTCGGCACACTTTTGACTAAAGATTTTTATTTTAAACTCTAGAAATTGCGTTGAGTTTTCTTGTAAATATTTTTTAAAGACCCTTTTTTTACATTATTTCTACATAACCTTTTTTTACATACACTTTGCCTAATATGGCATTGTACCATTTTTACACAACTGTAAATATTTTCATATATTTGAATGGTCTAGGGGAAAAAATGCAATTTTGTAATATTTTTGTCACAAATCGCTCAAAACTTCGCCTATATTTACAGTCTATATCAAGGACTCAATGTATAACTATTGTACCTTCTTGTTGTAGTTACAAAAATATTGCACAGAGTCATCGATATGAATCTCTTTTCCAATGGTCTTTTGAAAATATGTTTTCAATTTCTTTACAGGCAAAGAAACTGTAACGTTTCCTATTTCTTTTCTTGCTTTCTTTTTTAAATTCTTTCCTTTTTTCAGGTATAAAAGTAGTAATAAATCCTAAAATTTTATTTTTCCAAAATCTGCACCCCTAATACACAATATTAGTTCTTTTCATTTCTGTTAATCTTTTATTCTCGGTTATCTGCCCGGAAAATCACATAGATTTCTTTTTAAGAAAAACAATAACATCTTCCCACAGGTTTTACTTTTACGTGGACAAACAAATAAATAAATGAATAGGAAGATTTGGCAAAATATGAAATTTCCAAAATTGATAACAATGAATATTTATTAACGATCAGCCGTATTGTTTAAATTAAAATTTTGATCCATTACTTTATTTATTAAACATTTTGTAATAGTAATTAGAAATGCATTAATACAAATTACATGTGTACTTAAGCATGGTTGCATACAGAAGATCAAAGGGAAAAAGCGGTAACGTTGAAATGTTTTTTAAAAATACATATGTTTTTATTTATGTAATATTTTGTGATGAAAATGATAATATATTTTCAGTGTCGGATGATTCATTAGTAAAGTTATTCAAAATGCACCACCTTAACTGACGCGCCGTTTTTGAACCAGAAAACTGCATTTTAAAAGTTGTAGTAAATGTGTTTTGAATGTCGTGTAAGGTAACAAGATGCAATTCATTAGTCATGTAAAAAAAACATATATGAAAGGGAAATATTTTGTATAAGGAAATTTGGTTACACTTGCGCAACAAACAAATATTTATAGGGAAATCATAACTTCTTGATTTAATCAAAAACAGTTTTCTCTACATGTTAATAATACACAATGAGATGAAAATTTCCCTGGAGGGAACATTTGGTAGATCTCTTTATAATACTTATGAGAGTTTTATATCATTTTATTGTATCATTAAATGTCATGTCCAAGCTGTAGTTAAATCAAGCTAGGTTCATATTTTTCTGATTAGTTTTTCAAGCTCTGATATTTTAGAATATCTAAAAGTGTGCATTATCTTGAAAAAAGTAGTTCTCTTAAAAGATTGGTCATTGAATTAAAACTACTGTAATGAGTTAACATATAAACTTTATATAATACGTTACCTGAAAAAATCTGTTCGACAGTATAATTTTCCTTCACGTGAAAAACATTTGTCACTAAGGGCACAACCACAGTCCGCGCATTGCACGCAACGCACGTGCCACGCGCGGTCAAGGACATTTAACAAATACCGATCAACGATCGGACCCTGGCAACCAGCACACAACTGCATTGTAGAAAGCACGTTCTGGATCGCCACTTTGAACGCTTTTGATGAGATTTACACCCAAGAAAATTGTCAAATGATTTTGAACACGGTAAAAATCTTATGACGTCTGCTGAATTTAGTCAATCTGTACTAAGTGAAATCACTCATTATCATTTTCGCCCATATTTATTTAGAATATCTCCAAGAAACTGTTTGAAATAGATGTCATTCGTCCACACCAAAGCTAATCCTTCTTTAACAATCACTGTTCTTTCGCAATGTCGTTCGTCTGTTCAGAACTTCCTCTTTACACCAATCGCCGTTTTAAATATATACGCTTCACACGTTTGTGAAAGAAAACAAAAAAAATCTTTCCTTTCGACGAGTAAATGACACTGTCCACTTTATGCGAACAAAATGCGAGACGATCAAAAACTCTTTACGACACTTGCTCAATATCAAATCGTTGTGAACTATAGAAACCCACGGCAGGTTATTCTTTTTCTCTTAGCCCCGCCCCAAAACACTCAGCTGTCAGTTTTACGGGCGCGAGGCGTTGCGCAGTTATTCTAAAGCGTCCAATAAAATAGTTCGCCGAGAAAATAGTTCAAATAGGAATATCGCTTTGCTGAAAGATCTTTGCATTCATGGAGTTTGATAAATCGGTTTTGAATCAGGAAGAATATCAAGTTATGGAGCTATTAATTCACTCAAATAGACATCATTTATATCAAGTTAAGAAACTGATCACCAATATAGGATAGCCATTGGTCATACACTTTGAGAAAAAATTGTATTGCCGTATTCTTTATAACGCATTTATTTATTTCAAACAGTTATTTATGAAAACAGATTAATATTTTGTATCACAATATAAATGACTGCTAAAAATGTTGCACACACGAGGAATTGCAAATCTGAAACTTTTACATGCGGTTACAAGAAAATTATAACAGAAGCTTCCATTTATTTAGAATACAGGGAGAAATTCAAATAGAAATGACGCAGATTTAGAAAATATTTTGTACTATGACAATTTTTCCTATTTGCTTTGTACTTGGTATAATTATTAACCCTTTATTGTTGTTAATCGACGCATTTAACACCAACCATTTCTATCCCTCGTTAATTTCTGAATTTTCATGTAATGTAGAGAAAAACACTAAATGCGAATGGCTGGGTAGGGTACATAAAAAATGCTTTCATTTACCGTTTTGATTATCAGGTAATTCTGTAAAAAAAGAAAGAAAAAGCAAGTCTAAATTGTTGAATTTTGTTGAAAGTTCAAAGAAAGTCGCTAATTTAATAAACTATTTAATTAAGTTTCGTAACTGAATAGTGGATTTCACACCGAATAAAATAAGATCTTATCCGAAGTTTATCAAGACATAACTTTACACCGATACTTTTGATAAAGATGTCACAAAATAGGTGTAAAAGTGCCCCAAAACCGTGTCATTCTTAGCCAAAACGCCACGGGTGCAAAATTCGGCACTATCTCTGGTAAAATCAACCGTTCAACCCCACCTTAACCGTGTAAAACAAATAATTATGGCTGTAAAATCTAACTGTGTCAGTCTACATTTATTTTCTGTATCTAGCTCAAAGTTTGACGAAACTTTTCATTTTCAGTACACAAACCTTTTTAAGATATTGTCCCGTCTCTGTACTTCCCCTCAAAAGTATATCTTAGCAGTGCATAGCAGCCACCTGAATTTCTGGTCTTATAAAACCCAAAACCTTCCAAAACAGTTAGAACATTAAAGGATTTTAATCCTGTATTTAAGGCAGTGTTTACTGGCCTGATACAGGAAAGGTTCTTTTGACCAAGTTCGAATTATTCCCTATCTCAAAGCCATGGTTGGAAATATATAAATAATAAACCAATATAAAGGTCCTTATTTTTTAATATTCATGCTCAGCAAATATTTTGTGAATGTATAGACTTCTCTTACATTTTTTGAAAGAATGATCGGTAATTTAAACAATAAACTATTTGAATTTATGTTTTCAAGATCGTGTCTGTGATAAGTGATTCTTGTATAAAATCATTATTAAAATTTCTTTACTTAACGACCGCTTTTACGTAAATTATGCCATGAATATTTTTGAAAGTCAGAAAGGGTGAAAAAAATAGGATGTCAACGACTGGTAGCCCCCTGAAGGGGATTGCTGGCTTCACAGATTCGCGGGCACAAGTGACTTTATCATTATTATCTACAAATGTCAAACAGTAATGTCTAAATGTTGTGATGATTTGAGCAATAAATTCAAAAGTGACATACATATTTTTATATTTTCATTGCAGGATTAAAATTCCACCATTAAATCATATTTTTTTTAATTTCTTTTATTGTTGTGTCAGTGGTTGTCGTTCATGAAAACATCAACGGAACGATTTGTCGCTACCGCTACTGTAATGTTGTTGTTGTTGGTGGTGCAGCTAGTGCTACTGTTTCGAAAGCAAACAAGGACTGTCGAAATTTTAATAAGTAGTGTAGGCGTATACAAAAAGAAAGGCAATCTGGGTAAAAAAAGTATGTGACGATATTTTTATTTCCTGCAAGAAAATTTCTACGATTTAAAGATTTTTTTTTTTAAATTTTTAAACAAAAACTGAAACTTAACCTTTCACCCCTGGCACAAAGAAGAACTTTATTCTTTGACAAAAGAAGTTACCTCTTCTCAAACTTTTTCTGAAAATATTTAGGATATGTGGCAAATTCTCATTCCGTGTGTCAAAGTAAATATTTCGGAAGCGATATAAGGACGTTAATCCGGTTAAAAGGATATTGTTCAAATAATCCGCCTTTTCTATAATAATATTGAATCTTACATTAGACAGATTTAGCATGCCGGTGAAAATTTTTTTAACACTCCGTGTAAAGTGCAAACGTATTTGCTCAGAGTAGTTTTGTTATGTCTCGGCACGTTTAGAAATTTGATTTTTATTTCGAACAGAAATTCACATCACATCTTTTCCCCGATCCCAATAGAGACAGAAGGAGACAAGAACATTGCAAAAGAAAGGGGTTCTTTTTAATAGTAAAACTTTGCTACAGACCTTTTGGTGTTTTGTGTTGTATAAAAGTTAATATTGAAAAACAAAGTATTCTTCCTTCCACCAAGATCGAAATTTCTTTCACAGCGAGATAAAATGTTTATGAGTCAATGTCTAAGCATTCTAAAGATGGTTGGATTGGGCTTTCAGAGTAAAAGTGAACAGTTCTGAGATCTCGTCTGCTCGCCATGCCAAAGTACTCAGGAAATAAAAATCATGAAATTAAAAAAAAAAGTGAATTTCTTTGTCAACATTTTCACATTCTTTCCTCGGAGATATTAATTCATGATTAAAAAATATTGATTGATTGATTTATTGATTGATTTACTTATTTAAACATTTGAAAATAAAGTATTTTGCTTAGAAATAGAATATTTGGATTAAAATGCTTTGTATGTACTTGGATACTTGCACATTGTAAAACAGGAAAATCGTCTGAATAGACTATTGTACTAGTTGTCTAAAACCAAGAACCTCCACCCCCGAAAAGATGAATTTAGAAAGCCACAATCTATGTTCACAACCGTCTTATATTCGATCTTTGGCAATAAACATTCAACTTCAAAATCTCATAAAGACTTCAAATCTGATTCATCAAACTTGAACCAAGGTCAAATAAAATATTGAGGTGGCGATCCCAAAACAGTTGTTACAATGCGGAATAACATAAAACAAGCCGACAAAGAGAAAATCGGCAATAATTTGTGAGAAATAAAAATATTGCGGACAGTCTATGCAAATGTCGAAGGACAATAGATCCAAGTGGCCAGTGTAAAATATACTGAATAAATATTTTCGGACCATATTTACAAATCTTCTACATTTGTTTGAAAATTTATACTTTGTGTCTTTTTGTGAGCCAGTCTGTTTATTTTGCTACTTAGCGCCGATCACACAGCTTGTGGTAGACCGGTTCCTAGGCCAGCTATTTTAGACGTGACGTAAACCGTTAACTTTGCTATATCAAACTTATATCACCTTGTTTTCTTGTACTTAAATAAGTGATATGTTTGCAACAATTGCTAACATGTCAACTCTTTTTTTATCACTCCTGAGGATTACTTCTACGAGATGATTGATAGAAAGGGACATTTGAAGGGGACGCCATGTAAACGTCTTGTACAGGACGGAAAAGGTCACTGCAAAATCTTCGCTGCAACGTCAGAGTCTGAACTGTAAGCTTGGCTTTGTCTCGCTAAATATCTGAAGAACACTAGTCAATCGTTAAACATAAACAGAAATTAAGTAAATCTATCGAAGAGCAGAATTTGCAGACTAAGTATGACTGTAGAAGCTGCAGAAGACAAAAACATCTGTAACCGGAAGTGCAAAGCTTATCTACGCTTCACCTTTATACATTTTTTTTCATTTTCTGTCATGAAGACCATACACGCCCTTTGATCAGATGGTTGTCAGATGGTGGTCGTCCTGGTTGGTTGAGACTAAGTAGATTTCTTGTGTGTCATGTTGAAAATGTGACCAAAAAACAACAACAACAAACAAAACATTTTAGGTATTTTGAAACGATAAGAAGAGATTGTTGTTACCTTTAATAATGCAACTTTCAGTAATTATCATACTGACCATGCATATTTGGTTGAGTAACAATAATTTACAAGTGCTCGGACGCCTTGCAACGCTACAACGGTAGTAACTAAAAGATATCTTTGACTTTGTCATTTCATATCAAGTACATGTCTAACAACCAATTTAAGATGTCGATTTAAAGTATTATTTCCTTATATCCTTTTCAGATGCAAGCTCATCTTTATATTTAAAAGAAGCGATAAGAACATAATTTGCGGTACAGAGGTGTTCCTCAGTCCACATAATACTGGAGGATTGCCTTGACGCTAAATTTACAAGTCATTGAAAGTCAGATGTATTTGAAAAAAATCTGAAACACTGTACAAATTTCATCTGACACCAATCCCTTCATCCAGTGACCGTAAAATAGAAGACATTTGTTATCTTTTTCGTCGTAATGCGTTAATTTCATGATCAAAATGATGAATGGAATGAAACCGATAGTGCAAATTTTCACACGTCCTCTTCAAGCGGTCAATAGACATTTTTGAAAACGATATTTTCACTTTGGGTGTTGCAAAACATCAAGGTGTTACGGATGCCCTAGGCGTTGTCCATTTTGCAAAGAAATTGTAAATACTGAAACACCGTATAATCTCGTTGAATATCGTCAGTGGCGTTACTTGCTTCAGTCACATGGCACGTTTACGACAACCGTAATTTTCGATGACATAATTTGACAGTTAAAGTCTTCGGGACATTTTGGGAGTTAGTTGGACAAGTTAATTTTACTTTTTGAAATTACCGCGATAATGATGATGTACAAATAGTACAGCTAAATAACGACGATTATCAACTGATTGATGGGAGATATCATTACAGTTGACCCCAATTAGAAATAATTGTCACGTGACAGAAGTGTGCCACCCGAGCAACTATTATCAACGACAATTTTCTTGTCTTTCAAACATAGATCGCAAAAAACTGCAAGTTCAAATAATTTAGCTGTTTGATTGCTATTTCCGGTGGATGGGGAGGGAGTGGTGACAAGTGGTTTCATACACGGAATGACAGTCCCCGGACAAGAGCATTGCAGGACGGTCGTGAGTTCGAATCTGTCCATAATACTCGAGACAGATTTAACATTTTCAAACAGAGCACTCATTTGATGTACATGTAGGCCGTTTGAAGGAGCAGTTTCAGTCATAAGAAAACTCCCTGATCAAATGGTAACACGAAGTTATTCATGCTATTTTGCTAATAGTAAGAACTAAGAACAACCGTGGCTTCAGGGAAAGTATCTTGAACTTCTCTCGTACTATTCTGCTTAAACCCTAATATGAACATTTGAACAGCGATTTCGGAGAAAACTGCTGAAATAACCTTCTGAAAATATCATCTCTGCAACTTCTTTCGCGATAATCGAATTTGTTCTGATAAGATTCAGGTTTCGTTGCCATGCAGATAAATTTTCTGTCTCTTTACGCTTATGGTTCTTTGTGAAAAAAAAACAGAAAACACGAAAACGCTTTCCCGATTCGTTATGTGACAAAATTTCGTCTCATAAGTTCTTACAGAATGTTCTAAAATGGTATACCTTTGAGGTATTAAGTTCGATTACTCTGGGTACAGCAGCCACGCCTTTCAAACAAAACATAAGCAGATTTTTAATCCAGAGAGCCGACTTGAACATAAAGTCGACTTCAGGCTCTATACACATGCAGTCGACTTAAGACTATATATACATACGTTTAGAAAATATTCTGTCTTAACAGACGAGAAATAACTTAATAAAAGCGACGTTAGACAAAAAAGTACCAAGCATGTTATATACACACACATTTATATTGCATACGTATATACATAAAGATCTAAATAATACAGTAATTTCCAGAAGTCTGAATGAGAAACAGCGCCGTTTCAAAAACCCGACAGGCGGACGATGAGAAAAGACCAAATTTCATATTTTCCTTCAAAGATGAGCTTACAAACAGCATCTTGAGACACAATGAAAAACTCAGCAATCATGGAATGTCTGGGAGAGAGGTAATGAATTCCGGTAAAACTACGCTCACTCGAACAAACGTGGTGTCTATGTCATACCCGAGGGAAAACTACGGCTCGAACGGTTCTAATGTTTTCTCAAATAACAAATTACGCCATTTCGCAGTTCACGAAGTTTGCCTCAAATTTTTATTCTAGATTTTTCATCCTGACAGTTAGCGTCTTGAATTGCTCCCAGAAGACTTGAAGAGACATAGAATCGTTTTGTCATTGAGAGTCTAGGCTTACTTAACTTGGGGCCATTGTTACTAGGGAACGGTTACCAATTTTAAGGGGACATCGCGTATATGTAATGGGTCGGGATTGAGTCATAGTTGAAAAATAATATTTCTTTAATGTTTAAGCACTAAGTTACTGCTAACCTACTTCACTGAGAGTGAAACAAATTTAAACTAATTTAGACAACGTTCTGAAAAAAATCGGCGACTCTGAATTTTTTTTCGTATATGGAGAAAATAATCTCGTAATAGAAGGAACACTGCGTTAAGTAAAAATCTATTATTCCAATGTTATTCGTAGATAAATGACCGTTACACACAATATTCATTTGCACTGAATCTCAAATAAGTCGTTCTCTATTTCTTGTAGTAGACCGGTCAAACATTATTTTCTTATTTTTCTAATGGATTAAATTAGACAATAGATTAAATTAAATAATTAAATCATAGAAAGAAAGAAGTTGTTTTTTGCATTGCTGTGTCAAGCTTCTCTCTTATTTTGAACTTTAATGTGACTTTATTAACGGAAGTTGAAACATGTCCTGATCTGGCGCACAAGAACGCAATAATAACTGATAATTATAGCTAGAAGTACCATAAAGATTTAATGGAGGTAGAAAGTAATTCAGTATTTACTGATCTAAGGGAGGCAATCCTACAATGCCATCGTGCTTAGCTTTCACGGAGTAGTCTACCTTGTATACAAATCGCAGACGATACAAGAAAATCTCTCAAGATAGTAGCTTGTGTTTAAGATTTTGCGACAATGATACAGGGTTTCTTTTTCAAAGTTTTCTTTGTTCTAAGTTTACACTTTAACTATAAGGAAGACGAAAACGGTAGACGGAGCAGATGGACGGACGGACAAGCAGACAGATCTCTAATCTATGTATTCGAGTTTTTGGTGGTATCGCTCGCCTTTTTGACAACCGTTGTTTGACGAAAGTGTTAGGAGCAGAGAATAACCTTGTTTCATATACCCGTCTAGTTATTTTACATGCCCAGCGTAAAGATGTATGATGCCTACTATTGTAAAATCCAAAGAGTGTTCGACGAGCAAAAGCTCGAACCTCTGATCCCTAGGTAATGAGTCTAACGCATTAACACTATAGTACGCATTCATCATTTGAGACCTTGAATATATCTGAAGCATAGGAGAAAATAATAACCAAGAAAAGAATTCTTAAATTTTATATATAACTAAACCATATTTTCAAATAACACCATCTATTTATTTAAGTTAATACATGTTTAATGGTATTTAAAAAATAACTCTGTGAAAAATACTCTGAGTGATGTTGATAACAAAAATAATTGCACTGAACTATGAGCAGTGTTGAATACATGAAACTTAACTTTATTAAAACTAAACAAAACTTTTGCTGTTCTTTGCCTTTGGATTTTTGAGTCCATAATTAAGTTCTGCGCCACCCGACAATAGTATGTTAATACCCGTGCAAAACGTGGCGTCTGCAGCTAAAAATAGACACGTCTTCCCGCATTCCTCAATAGTTCCAAACCGTCCAAGTAACTGAACATTTGAAAAATTTTAACTTCATAAAACGTGTAAGTCATAAACTTTTTTTAAAGGTTGTACCTCCTGACATATTACCGTACCTTCCAAGCAAGAGCACCATATTGGTTCGCTGTGTTTCACTTTCTTGTTCAAAATTAGATAAGTATGTCATATTAAATAAGAAATGTCGGCAAAATCCATAAAAAGTTTTACACTGAATATATAGTTATCTTACAATTTCTGCCTTTCTGGTATGCTGAAATGCTACAAAGTACTTCTTTGAAATGGAAGATAATAAGTGAATGTAGAAACTGACTTCTTTCTAACATGGCAGCAGGTTTTCTCTTAGTGGTTTTCTGGATATGCATATTACATTTACGGTAATTACCTATGGAAAAAGTTAATCCAATTCTAACAAAATGAGACTGAATTAACGACTGAGCAAAATGATAATGGAAAAAAAATCTCATGGGCAGATAAACGTCTGACAGACGGTTGGTAGGAAAAACAAGCAGACAGACGAACCAAAGAGAGAAAGAAGGGAAATAAAGAACGGAAGAACGGAAAAAAGAAAAAAAAGCAAGAAAGACCGGGCGGTCGGACGGACAGACGGACAGAGTGGAGGACTAGAGGCTTACGTATGGCCAGACAAACGAAAAATAAAAAATGAAGAAAACAAAGACGTACAAATAATAACAAACAAACGAACTTGTAAACGGGCAAGAATACCTGTGCGTCTTCTCCCGCCTTTACACATTGATCGTGGTCAGGTGTAAGCTTGGCGCAGTCATCCCACATTGGTGTCCATACATTGCCAGGAGAAAACCTTATCGCAAGAAAAAAGGTAGATACAAAATTTAGCAACGAAACTATGAAATGATCAACATTTCAACTATAACAGCCACTGGTAATCTTTTGAAGGCCTAATGAAATTATCAATATTTAGCAACCGAATTGATATGTTCTATATCTTAAAAAACAAGTATGAACAAATTAATTAACTAGCTACTTTTAGCACTTTTTTCAACGTACGTGTTAATTCTGACCCCGTGTTCTGCTTCGTCTATAGCCAGTGCTTTTGTTAGTGACGTCACCCCACCCTGAAATATGATGGAATAGCAGCACATTTCAGAAGTCATCGGTGACTGTCTTTGAAAATCATATTTTCCGTAATATGGACTCATGCTGGAAATATTTCCATATTATTTCATTACATGGGCGAAATACATGTTTTGGACCTTTGGGTTATTCTTAGAGAAATAATTCACGGGTAAAATCCTGGAGATAGTCGGGTTTGCACGAGTACGTATTTGTAAAAAATTTGGATTAGTAGAACTAACAATTTGACCGCCGCCATTTTCAATGTCACGTGACCCATCCGCCATTTAAAGTGGAAAATAAAACTACACTTGGTAACCAAGTACAACTTACTTTCGTTGCCACATACGTACACGATCCTGGCTGTCCTATTTCTGCCACCAGACTCGAGTCCTGGATCAAACATCCCTTTGTCTTTCGAAGATGAGGTAAGGCATACTGTATTAACAAAGAAACATTGTTTCAGTCCACCCATCAAGATCATTTATTCAGCCAGTCATGGAACAAAACAGGTTTATTTATCTTCTTAATTCCTATCCTTTTTCTGATACAAACAACAACTGACTTTTGAAATCAAGAAGCGAATAACATGAAAATTGACGGTGGTTTCAGAGAAGAAGTTTTTTTCCTATATATTTCTTTGTAAAAGATGGGACCCCTATGGCGCGGTCAATTTTGACCCCAGGGAAATAGTTTGAACAACTTTGGTAGACGGGACCTCCTGGTGATATACTATGCCAAATATCTTAACACTAGGTATATTGGATTCAGACAAAAAGATTTTTAAAGACTTTTCTTTTGATTGCCATTGAAACCAGAGTTCTGCTTGGAACTGAATTCTTTGAACAACTTTAGTAGAGCTTCATGCAAGGAACATCCCTGCCATGTTTCATTAACTTTGACCAAGTGGTTTGAATTAAAATGTGATCACTAACACACGGCGACGGACAACAGACATCATGCGATCACAATAGCTCAGATGAGCACGTTGTGCTCAGGTGAGCTAAAAACCTGTTTTTAATAACAAATATCAAAGCAATTTGGCCGGTAATATTTGCACGAGTTCGCAGAAATGAAAATCAACTCTCAAAATTGTTACCTTTGCGACGAGGAAATAACTGACAAGGTTTGTATCAAGAAGTTTACGGAAATCATCACCAGAAATTTCGTCAATTTTCCTCACAGGCGGGTCTGTAAAAAGAATTTTTACTGAATCAAAATATGATTTATTTGAATATTCATAAAGTGAGTTTGAATATTCATAAAGTGAGTTTGAATATTCATGAAGTGGGGTTCTTTGATAATATCATTTGTAAACACGAAATCTACTGGTCTGTTACAAATGGCAACATACCAAGAACAACAAATTGTTTTCTCAATGCAGACGACAAGCAGCGAGCAATCGGAGACATGAACTATGCCGAGTTCTTAATAAGCTTAAGTGAGCTAAGATCATTACATGTTTATTTGTTTTGCTTAGCAATAGCTCTAACATCTCCGCAAGATATTCGTTCGCGCTGAATATATGGACTACATTGTATTATTTTTAATCTTTCAAAATGTAAGAAACTTACGCTGTCCCGCGTTATTTATAACACAGTCTATTTGTCCGTACTTTTCTACAGCTGTATCAATCAAGTTCTGAAAGATAAAATAAGTAAGATATGTATTTGTTCAAAAGACTGACAAAAAAGCAATGTTTGAGCTATACGTAGGCCCATGTATTACATATTACCTGACATCTGCTGACAAAATATTATTCGAGGGTTGGATGTTAAAAAAGTTGCAAAGTTTTGTTATAGTTAGAGCTGCAATAGAGAGAAGATGGTCCTGTGATAAATTGTTGGCGTTCGTTAGGCCTATTGCACGTGCAGATAACCGAAGTAAGAACGAACTCACAATTAGTTTAAATGATTCTAAATTATGTCAGTAGAGATTACCAAAATAAACACCAGTGTTATTCATGCAGATGGTCTATAAAATACTTGCTTTAATATCTTCTTCCTTCGTCATATCACATCTTACAAACAGCGCAGATCCAGGCCCCTGAGCGTTCATCTTTGCTTCCAATTCATGACCCTCAGTTTCTACAATCAAGATAAAAATGCTTAAAATGACCCAAAAATCATTTTTAGAAAAAAACTACTTATTTTACTATTTTTGGTCACGTACAATCTCAGAATTAACTGCACTGCATATGAGGTATTCTCGTCGACTTTCCGATTGAAGTTGGAGAACACAAAATCCCGCCTTTACCACGCCTTCCTCTATGGAACTATGACAGTGTATACAACTGTAGTAATGAAAGAAACGTATGAGTGGAAGTTTATTTATAGAAATATGTAAATTAAGACTGAAATAACGGTAAACAAAATCGTTGTCATATTACCTCCCCTGGAACAGAAAACGACTTTCGAACCATGCTGCACTGAAATGAAAAGGAGAAGCTTGTTATATTTGAGTGTTTTGTTCAATCACACCTTTCTCCAGCTACAAACTACAGAGCCCCTAACGTGACACGATACACTCTTTTTTTTACATTTATTTTATTTCAGTTAAACGGAAAACAAATTCGTTTAAACGAACTTATTACTCCTTTAAACGAATTAATATTTCGTTTATAATAATTTTTACCGAAAAAATAATAAATAATCAAAAATAAATAAGATTTCGTTTAAACGAAATAACATTTCATTATAACGAAATAAAATAAATGTGACAACAACAAAAAAGAGTGTATCATGTCAATGAAGGGGCTTCGTTGCAAACTGAGACAGGTACAGTTCTAAGCCATTGCAAAGACGAATACTTTTTTTCAGCTGTTGTTTGTTGTCCTTTTAACAAACTGATGAAAAATATAACAGCGCTTGGTATCCGGCAAGGAATACGAGTTACGATTTTTATAAGAAACGATTGCATATGTGGTAGTTAAAGCCCACCATAGTGAAGGTTCATCTCATAATTTTTTGTGTATCTTTGTGTGAAATGTTTATGACATTAACTTAAACTGAAGTGAAAAACAAACTGAATTTTCACTAAAATGATTCTCACTGTTAAGCCAGGGAGATACTGAAGCTAAAACACAGTATGTGAGACATTTAGAATAGGCCATTTTTTTTAAATTTACTTTTCCTATAAGCAGCTAGAACATAAGTTATTTAAATGAAAATGGCCAAAATGAAAGTTAACAAAATAAAATGCTAGGATGAACTAGACAGATAGTGGATACTGACATATGTATTAATATTCGAGAAGGCAGAGAATTAATACTAGGAAGTTGTAAGTAACAACCGACTGTTGTGATTTTTCCCGCCATTTTGAACGTACAGCAAGCGGTACCGATGATATAGGAAAATCAATATTACGTGCATGAAATATCAAAACTTACCAAAGACCTCCACACATCCTCTTCCTATCCCCTTACTGCCACCCGTTACTATGGTAACCTTGTCTTTGTAACGTAAAGCTTCCGCCATCTTGAATACAGAACTATAATTACGAATGAATGTACAGTGTGCATGTGAGATGTATCCATACAAAGTCCCTTTTATATTTCGTCCAGTTGGCCTCTACGAACGAGGCAACACGTACATTGTATACTGATTACATGTATACAGACGCATTTACTGCAACTGGATTACACAGGAACTGAAATATATATCCTTCCTTCCATATGCTTTCATTTATCGTCGACTAACGGAGTCAGAAAATTATACAAACACATATGTCATTGCTCAAACTGTTTCTGTCTACATAATCTTGCCATATTTCTGTAAGTCAGGAGCTGAGAAACAAAAGAAACTTGTGTATATCAGTGAGAAACCGAGCAAAACAGTACATTGTGTGGTTTGTAGTGAGTTACGAGTACATATGCCTTTTATATGTGTATAATATGGCAGGGTTTGCAGAAATTCTAAATCAGAACATGTTCAATATTCAATGTAAAAAAAAACATTGTGTAGCAAATCAAAATGTCCTCTGCTCTGTTTTATTGAACACTATAGAACTTTAAGCGAAGAAATTGTGTCTGGTATGAAATAAGAACCTCTTTTGTTTAATTCTCTTGTTGACATGCATACTTTAAATTTACTGAATTATCAAACAAGAGGGCCATGATGGCCCTGTGTCGCTCACCTGAGTATGACTGCTTTAAACAAAGTTGCTATGGACCTGGTTAATTGATCCCAGATGACCCATATTCGAATCTGACCTAGAAATTATTGAAACAATCTCTCTGACAAATTTCAAGGTTATTTGTACCGAAAATGGTACTTCTAGAGTATTAACAAGGTTTTTCCATATTTGGGCTATATGACCTAGTTTTTTAACCTAGATGTCCCATATTCGAACTTGAGCTAGAAATTACTGAAACAATCTCTCAGACAAATTTCCAGATATTTGGACTGAAAAAGTAGCCTCTAGAGTGTTAACAAGGTTTTTCGATATTTTGGCGCTGTGACCTAGTTTTTGACCCCAGATAACCCATATCCAAACCTGAGCTACAAATCATCAAAAAAAACAACCTTTCTGACAAATTTCCAGGACATTTGGACTGAAAAAATAGCCTCTAGAGTGTTTACAAAGTTTCTCGAAATTTGGCTCTGTGACCTAGTTTGCCATTCCAGATAACCTATATTCGAAACTGAGCTGGAAACCATAGAATTCAGCTTTCTTACAAATTTCCAGGTTATTTGGACTGAAAATGTTACCTCTAAAATGTTAACAAGGTTTTTCCATATTTGGGCTCTGTGACCTAGTTTTTTACCCAAGAGGAACCATATTTGAACTTGACCTAGAAATCCTCAAGGCAACCTTTCTGACAAATTTCCAGATTATTTGAGTATAAAATTTAACCTCTAGAGTGTTAACAAGATTTTTCTATTTTTGGGCTCCGCAACCTAGTTTTTGAACCCAGATGACCCATAATCGAAATTGAGCTAGAAATCATAGAAGCAACCTTTCTGACAAATTTCCAGATTATACGGAATTAAAATGTTACCTCTAGAGTGTTAACAAGGATTTTCAATGTTTGAGCTCTGTGACCTAGTTTTTGATTCCAGATGACCCATATTCAAACTTGACGTAAATAATGGTCAAAGCAACCTTTTTGACAAATTTCCAGATTATTTGGACTGAAAATGTAACCTCTAAAGTGTTAAC
This sequence comes from Cyclina sinensis, assembly GCA_012932295.1. Classification (NCBI taxonomy): domain Eukaryota; kingdom Metazoa; phylum Mollusca; class Bivalvia; order Venerida; family Veneridae; genus Cyclina; species Cyclina sinensis. The sequence goes on from JAAONU010000019.1 coordinate 6,015,517, forward strand.
AAGGTTTTTCGATATTTGGGCGCTGTGACTTAGTTTTTGACCCCAGATAACCCATTTCCAAACCTGAGCTACAAATCATCAAAAAAAAACCTTTACTGACAAAGTTCCAGGACATTTGGACTGAAAAAATAGCCTCTAGAGTGTTTACAAAGTTTCTCGAAATTTGGCTCTGTGACCTAGTTTGCCATTCCAGATAACCCATATTCGAAACTGAGCTAGAAACCATAGAATTCAGCTTTCTGACAAATTTCCGGGTTATTTGGACTGAAAATGTTACCTCTAAAATGTTAACAACGTTTTTCCATATTTGGGCTCTATGACCTAGTTTTTTACCCAAGAGGACCCATATTTGAACTTGACCTAGAAATCCTCAAGGCAACCTTTATGACAAATTTCCAGATTATTTGAGTTGTAAATGTAACCTCTAGAGTTTTAACAAGATTTTTCTATTTTTGGGCTCCGCGACCTAGTTTTTGAACCCAGATGACCCATAATCGAAACTGAGCTAGAAATCATAGAAGCAATCTTTCTGACAAATTTCCAGATTATTTGGATTTAAATGTTACCTCTAGAGTGTTAGCAAGGATTTTCAATATTTGAGCTCTGTGACCTAGTTTTTGATTCCAGATGACCATATTCAAACTTGATGTAGAAATCGTCAAAGCAACCTTTTTGACAAATTTCCAGATTATTTGGACTGAAAATGTAACATCTAGAGTGTTAACAAAATTTTTCTTTTTTTGGGCTCTGCGACCTTGTTTTTGAACCCAGATGACCCATATTCGAACTTGAGCTAGAAATCATAGAAGCAACCTTTCTGACAATTTTCCTGATTATTTGGGCTAAAACTGTTACCTCTAGAGTGTTAACAAGGATTTTCAATATTTGGGCTCTGTGACCTAGTTTTTACCCCAGATGACCCATATTCGAACCTGACCTAGAAATCGTCAAAGCAACATTTCTGACAAATTTCCAGATTATTTGGACTGAAAATGTAACCTCTAGAGTGTTAACAAGATTTTTCTTTTTTTGGGCTCCGCGACCTAGTTTTTGAACCCAGATGACCCATATTCGAACTTGAGCTAGAAATCATTGATAGAACCTCTCTGACAAATTTCTAAGATATTTGGACTGAAAAAGTAGCCTCTAGAGTGTTAACAAGGTTTTTCTATTTTTGGGCTCGGTGACCTAGTTTTTCAACCCTGATAACCCATGTTCGAACTCGTCCGAGATATTAATGAGACAAACATCCTGACCAAGTTTCATGACAATTGAGGCAAAAACGTGACCACTAGAGTGTTAACAAACTAATTGTGGACGGACGGACGGACGAGGGACGACGGACAAAAGGTGATCAGAAAAGCTCACTCTGTCACTACGTGATAATGAGGCAAAAACGTGACCACTAGAGTGTTAACAAACTAATTGTGGACGGACGGACGGACGAGGGACGACGGACAAAAGGTGATCAGAAAAGCTCACTCTGTCACTACGTGACAGGTGAGCTAAAAACTAAACATTTCCTTTAAAAAAAGGGCCATGATGGCCCTAAATCGCTCACCTGAGTCTCATTGCTCATGTTACAAGTATCATTATTGGTTGTTACGGGTGTTGGTTGTTCGCAAGTTTGAATAAATTTGCAACCAGTTTAAAGACTCTCGGTGTAATGGTATGCAAAATTTTTAGCAGAAATAATTTTATTCTACAGGTCCCAGTGAACTTGACCTTTGACCTACAGACCCCACAAACAATAGGGTTCTACTAATATAATTACCCTATGAAGTTTGAAGGTTCTAGGTGTAATGGTACTCCAGTTACTGAGCAGAAATAGTTTTCACTCTACAGGTCCCTGTGACCTTGACTTTTGACCTACTGACCCTAAAAATGATAGGGTTCTTTTACTGAGTAAAGATAATCAACCTATGAAGTTCGAAGGCTCTGGGGGTAAAACGGTACTCCAGTTACTGAGCAGAAACAGTTTTCACTCCAGAGGTCCTTGTGAACATAATCTTTTACCTATGGACCCTAAAAACAACAGGGTTCTTCTAATACAATTATCCTATAAAGTTTAAAGACTCTGGGTGTAATGGTACTACAGTTACTTGCAGAAAAACCTTTCATTCTACGGGTCCCTGTGACCTTGATCTTTGACATACTAGTCCCAAAAACAACATGGTTCTTCTATTTAGTAAAATCAATCATCCTATGAAGATTGAAGGCTCTGGGTGAAATGGTACTCCTGTTATTGAGTGGAAACGGTTTTCACTCTAGAGGTCCCTGTGACCTTGACCTTTGACTTACTGGCCCCAAAAGAAAAGGGTTTTGTTCTACTCAATAAGCGCAATAACCCTGTGAAGGCCTTGGGTAAACTGGTACTCAAGTTATTGAAAGGAAACGAAGTGTGACAGACAGACAGACAAACAGACACCCATGGACAGGGCAAAAACAATATGTCTCTATCAGAAGGGCGGGGTTGGGGGGAGACATAACAACCAACAGTTGAAGGTCTAGTACTTCGTGTTTCAGAGCAGCAGATTTTTTAAAGTTTTTCCTATATAAGTCCTTGTGTAAAATCAAATGACACACCCACCCGGGTGGGGCCAGTTTTGATCCCAGGGTCATGATTTGAACAAACTTGGTAAAGGTCTACTAGACAATGCTGCACACCAAATATCTAAACTCTAGGCCTTGTGGTTTCTGACAAGACAATTTTTAAAGTTTTTCCTATATAACTATGTAAAACATGTGACCCCTGGGGCGGAGCCTTTTTGACCCAGGGACTATGATTTGAATAAACTGGGGAGATGACCCATATTCGAACTTGAGCTAGAAATCATTGATAGAACCTCTCTGACAAATTTCTAAGATATTTGGACTGAAAAAGTAGCCTCTAGAGTGTTAACAAGGTTTTTCTATTTTTGGGCTCGGTGACCTAGTTTTTCAACCCTGATAACCCATGTTCGAACTCGTCCGAGATATTAATGAGACAAACATCCTGACCAAGTTTCATGACAATTGAGGCAAAAACGTGACCACTAGAGTGTTAACAAACTAATTGTGGACGGACGGACGGACGAGGGACGACGGACAAAAGGTGATCAGAAAAGCTCACTCTGTCACTACGTGACAGGTGAGCTAAAAACTAAACATTTCCTTTAAAAAAAGGGCCATGATGGCCCTAAATCGCTCACCTGAGTCTCATTGCCCATGTTACAAGTATCATTATTGGTTGTTACGGGTGTTGGTTGTTCGCAAGTTTGAATAAATTTGCAACCAGTTTAAAGACTCTCGGTGTAATGGTATGCAAAATTTTTAGCAGAAATAATTTTATTCTACAGGTCCCAGTGAACTTGACCTTTGACCTACAGACCCCACAAACAATAGGGTTCTACTAATATAATTACCCTATGAAGTTTGAAGGTTCTAGGTGTAATGGTACTCCAGTTACTGAGCAGAAATAGTTTTCACTCTACAGGTCCCTGTGACCTTGACTTTTGACCTACTGACCCTAAAAATGATAGGGTTCTTTTACTGAGTAAAGATAATCAACCTATGAAGTTCGAAGGCTCTGGGGGTAAAACGGTACTCCAGTTACTGAGCAGAAACAGTTTTCACTCCAGAGGTCCTTGTGAACATAATCTTTTACCTATGGACCCTAAAAACAACAGGGTTCTTCTAATACAATTATCCTATAAAGTTTAAAGACTCTGGGTGTAATGGTACTACAGTTACTTGCAGAAAAACCTTTCATTCTACGGGTCCCTGTGACCTTGATCTTTGACATACTAGTCCCAAAAACAACATGGTTCTTCTATTTAGTAAAATCAATCATCCTATGAAGATTGAAGGCTCTGGGTGAAATGGTACTCCTGTTATTGAGTGGAAACGGTTTTCACTCTAGAGGTCCCTGTGACCTTGACCTTTGACTTACTGGCCCCAAAAGAAAAGGGTTTTGTTCTACTCAATAAGCGCAATAACCCTGTGAAGGCCTTGGGTAAACTGGTACTCAAGTTATTGAAAGGAAACGAAGTGTGACAGACAGACAGACAAACAGACACCCATGGACAGGGCAAAAACAATATGTCTCTATCAGAAGGGCGGGGTTGGGGGGAGACATAACAACCAACAGTTGAAGGTCTAGTACTTCGTGTTTCAGAGCAGCAGATTTTTTAAAGTTTTTCCTATATAAGTCCTTGTGTAAAATCAAATGACACACCCACCCGGGTGGGGCCAGTTTTGACCCCAGGGTCATGATTTGAACAAACTTGGTAAAGGTCTACTAGACAATGCTGCACACCAAATATCTAAACTCTAGGCCTTGTGGTTTCTGACAAGACAATTTTTAAAGTTTTTCCTATATAACTATGTAAAACATGTGACCCCTGGGGCGGAGCCTTTTTGACCCAGGGACTATGATTTGAATAAACTGGGGAGAGGTTCAATAGACAATGTTGTACACCAAATATCTTAACTCTAGGCCTTGTGGTATCTGAAAAGAAGATTTTTTAAAGTTTTTCCTATATATCTCTTTGTAAAGCATGTGACCACCGGGGCGGGGCCATTTTTGACCAAGGGGCCATGATTTGAACTAACTTGGTAGAGGTCCTCTAGACAATGCTACATACAAAATATCTAAGCTCTATGCCTTTTGGTTTCGGATTTGAAGAGTTTTAAAACTTTTCCTATATAACTCTATGTAAAGAAGTGACCCCAGGAGCAGGGCCTATTTTGACCCAGTGGCTATGATTTGAACAAACTTAGCAGAGATCCACTAGACAATGCTGTGCACCAAGTATCTAAACTCTAGGCCTTGTGGTTTCTGACAAGATTTTTAAGTTTTCCCTATATAAATCTATGTAAAATCAACTGACCCCTGGTGTGCGGTCAGTTTTGACCCCAGGTTCATAATTTGAACAAACTTGGTAGAAGTCCACTAAATGATGCTTCATACCAAATATCTAAGCTAAAGGCCTTGAGGTTACGGAGAAGAATTTTGAAGATCCAACTTTTAAAATCGATTTTTAGCTCCAGTGAACCAGAAATGCAATGGACCAGAACCATTTGAACAATCTTGGTAGGGCTTCATGCAAGGAACATCCCAAGCAAGTTTAAATTAAATTTGGCCCCTTGGTTTCAGAGGAGATGTCGTTTGAATGAAAAGTTGACGACGGACGGACGGACGACGGACGAAGACTGATCAGAAAAGCTCACCCTGAGCACTTTGTGCTCAGATGAGCTAAAAAGCCAGCGAGAAAGCAGTAGCAATATCGCCCAGTCCATTAGAATACGCGATTCGAGATAGTGTGTACAACTTTTTGTATGAGTCAGTATCTCTTCTCCAAGTAGAAAGTATCTCAGAATATGCTCAAGACGTCACTTAAGTTTTTTTATATAGCTCCAATAAAGAGAAACGAGAGATTTCAACCTGAGAATTATTTCTCTGCCTATGTACATTAGATCCAAGTGTTTTCTGCTCTATGGTGAAATGTGTAATATGTTTACTTTCTATAAAAGCAACTGGAATGCTAATGCTGAGGGGAAGTTATTGATCCATACAAAAAATAACACGATATCTCGACTCGCATACAAATAGTTGAACAATATCAAATCTCAAAGCATAGCTGTGAAAAAGCATCATCAAGTCAAAATAATTCAAGTGACGTCTTGAGCATATTCTGATATATTTTTGGTTTTGGGTCTGAATATATGACCCACAGCGTACAATTACACTGCTGTACACCGTTCACCAAAAATGTCCCATCCAAACACCGAAATGAAAGTACCATCGCCAACGTGACCGTTCTTCGCAAATTTTGTAAAAAGTAGCTCGAGTTGGTAAATGGCCGCTTTAATATAAGTGGAGGAAAGTCCATATTTTATAATTCAAGCTGGATTTTGATACAGCAAATGCGTTTTGTGCTTGATTTAGTGGGTAAACATCAACATTATTCGCAAAAGTCAACAACGAGGCTAAATTTATCGCCAATTACACAAAAAATACCCAACTTGCAGCAAAAAGCAAATACTGCTCTAAAACCAGACATATTTAGCTTCAGAATATTGTTTTGTTTGGAGAAATCGATTAAGTAATGATGGAGAAATAAGCTGAAACATTATATGGGGTGAACTCGACGTTGGCGATTGTACTTTCGTTTTCGGTGTTTTGATGGGACATTTCCGGTGAACGGTGTACAACAGTGAATTAATTAAACCAGCCTTTTCCGCTCTTCGTTCAGTAATATGATCGTTACAAAATACTTTTTCAAAAGCAGCAGATATTACAAAACCATTAATTTCCTGTGAGATAAAGATGTATGACAAACAAATAAACTCTTACCATAAACAAATGATGTGTTTATCCCTAGTAGGTGAACCTTGTACTAAAATTGACCGATAATGAAGTTATCAGTTGTCAAGATTAACCTCCCTTTATTGCATTGGCGTATTTATGTACAGAAGACAATGTCGCCCCTTGGCCTATTTGTTCACTTATCATCTTTAAAAAAGAAAACATACGTTTCCTTGACTATGTCACATTTGACAAACTATTATATGTTAAAAGTTTCCTGTCTGTGTGTGTCTTTTTCCAGTTAATTAAACAATATATGGTGACGTATTTTTGTCATCGCGACAAATCAGACTGTGAACACATGATTGTTTTTATTAGAACTCTGACTTCAGCTATAAGCATATCGTTGCTCATACATACAACTTAATAGTAAGTATACTTGAACTACAACCTACTTTCCCATTTTCACGGGAAAAGACAGTATGCTCATTTTGTCAGTATACCAGTTTTTCGACCAATCAATTTTGATATGCTTTAACAGATCCACGAGTTATGTAGCTGGCAAGAAATAGGGACCAACAGATCTTTGAACCCATACAGTTGTTGAACTTAACCTTGGACGGAGCCGGCAAAAACATCCGTTATGACTATCAAGTTAGTAAGCTTAATACATGTTTTTCTACCAAATAATGTCGAAGGGTTCAAGAAATATGCAGGGAAAATCTACTGTTTTTTTTTCTCTGGGATGATTATGCAACGATTGTCATTCGTCATTATGATGTCTTTGATAGATGTTGGACAATACTGAACAGTCTTTTTTGTCGATGCACCTAGATTTTGTCTAGGACGACACTGTTCATCAAGGCCGTTATTACCCAAGATGCAAAGAATGTCATACTGATGTCTGTGACTTTCAGAGAGATAGCTTGGGCGGTCCAGAGGTAGTGGCAAGGGTTTGGCTGTCGCTCTTGGTCAAATGTGTTGTACAGAAGCTGTATTCGATAAACATCTTACGAGTTTTCTAACCTTCAGTGGAGCTTGTTTAAGCATTGCAACAACATTTCTAAAGAAGTCGAGAGTAGTTTAAACAAGAGGACCATGATGGCCCTGTATCGCTCACCTGAGTATGGCTGCTTTTAACAAATGTGCTATGGACCTGGTTAATTGGCCCCAGATGACCCATATTCGAACTTGACCTAGAAATTATTGAAACAATCTGTCTGACAAGGTTATTTGTACTGAAAATGTTACCTCTAGAGTGTTAACAAGGTTGTTCCATATTTGGGCTCTATGACCTAGTTTTTTAACCTAGATGTCCCATATTTGAACTTGAGCTAAAAATTATCGAAACAATCTCTCTGACAAATTTCCAGGATAATTGGACTGAAAAAGTAGCCTCTAGAGTGTCAACAAGGTTTTTCGATATTTAGGCTCTGTGACCTAGTTTTTGACCCCAGATAACCCATATCCAAACTTGAGCTACAAATCATTAAAAAACCCTTTCTGACAAATTTCCAGGAAATTTGGACTGAAAATGTAGCCTCTACAGTGTTTACAAAGTTTTTCGATATTTGGGCTCTGTGACCTAGTTTTCTACTCCAGATGATCCATATTCGAACTTGAGCTAGAAACCATAGAATTAGGCTTTTCTGACAAATTTCCAGCTTATTTGGAATTAAAATGTTACCTCTAGAGTGTTAACAAGATTTTTCCATATTTGGGCTCTGTGACATAGTTTTTGACCCAAGATGGCCCATACTCCAACTTGAGCTAGAAATCATAAAAAAAAACCTGTCTGACAAATTTCCAGGATATTTGGACTGAAAATGTAACCTCTTGAGTGTTAAAAAGGTTTTTATATATTTGGGCCATGTGACCTAGTTTTTGACACCAGATGACCCATATCCAAATTTGAGCTAGAAATCATTGAAAGAACCTTACTGATAAATTTCAAGGACATTTGGACTGAAAATGTAACCTCTAGAGCATTAACAAGGTTTTTGTACTTTCGGGCTCTGTGACCTAGTTTTTGACCCTAGGTAACATATATTCAAAATTGGGCTAGAAATCATTGAAAACAATCTTTTTGACAAATTTCCAGGTTATTAAGACTGAAAATGTTACCTCTAGAGTGTTAACAAGGTTTTTCAATATTTGAGCTCTGTGACCTAGTTTTTGACACCAGATGACCCATATTCAAAAATGACCCAGAAATCCTCAAGGCAACCTTTCTGACAAATTTCCAGATTATTTGGGCCAAAATGTAACATCTAGATTGTTTACAAGATTTTTCCATATTTGGTCTGTGGCCTAGTTTTTGAACCCAGATGACCCATATTTGAACTTATGCTAGAAATCTTAGAAGCAACCTTTCTGACAAATTTCCAGATTATTTGGGCTGAAAATGTAACCTCTAGAGTGTTAACAAGAATGTTCTATTTTTGGTCTCTGTGACCTAGTTTTTGAACCCAGATGATCCATATTTGAACATGTGCTAAAATCTTAGAAATAACCTTTCTGACAAATTTCCAGGTAATTTGGACTGAAAATGTAACCTCTAGAGTGTTAACAAGAATGTTCTATCTTTGGGCTCTGTGACCTAGTTTTTGACCCCAGATGACCCATATTCGAAGCTGAGCTAGAAATCATAGAAGCAACCTTTCTGACAAATTTCCAGATTATTTGGGCTGAAAATGTAACTTCTAGAGTGTTTACAAGAATGTTCTATTTTTTGTCTCTGTGACCTAGTTTTTGAACCCAGAAGATCCATATTTGAAATTATGCTAGAAATCTTAGAAGCAACCTTTCTGACCAATTTCCAGATTATTTGGGCTGAAAATGTAACCTCTTGAGTGTTAACACGATTTTTCTATTTTTGGGCATCGTGACCTAGTTTTTGATCCCAGATGACCCATATTCGAACTCGTCTGAGTAATTACTGGGACAAACATCCTGACCAAGTTTCATGACAATTGGGGCAAAAATGTGACCAGTAGAGTGTTAACGAACTAAGTGTGAACGGACGACGGACATTCATCGACCCTAATAGCTCACCCTGAGCCAGCTCAGGTGAGCTAAAAAGTTGTAGTTTAGTTTTAAAACTTGGAGTAAGCATTTGTTTAAATAGTATCTTTAGAGTATCTTCACCTTGCTCTCGGTCCAGGTGACTGATATAAATCAGCAACGCCATCAAAATACATAACCAGATATATGACCCTCAGTCAGTTCAGATCCAGTACTGGTGACTAGTTTGTCAAGAAATGCCCTTCAAAAAAGTCATGGTAATGCTAAATCTCATATACACACAAAAGTGCCCCCAACCTCCCTTCCCACTAACTACCGATGGTTATTGAATGAAGCCTGTGAACTACCCTTTGCACATTTCCAGACTTAAGAATCTGATGCTCTTGTTTTTTCAGACTTCAAACACTTTACATTGATTCTTTAAATTTTCTGAGAAGTCAAGGGAAACAACTTACCAAGTAGGAGTCACGTCCCCTGTAGTTCAGCAATTTTAGTATTATTTTTTCTTCTTGGAATTTTCAAAACTGTACAGATTTTTAAAAGAACTAGATAAATACGTTTCAGAATACAAAATATTTCAGATAAGAGGTTTTTTTCAGTATCGCTATTGACTGACCAGTTTAAAATGTCATCATTATCTTTTATACATTTTTATTATAAGAATCCACCATTTAGTTTGCATACTATGTCAAAATTACTGTAATATTGCCCCACACTCATAAAAATATTACGTTACTGCTTTCATAATACAATTCTTACAAGAAAATGAATAAATACCAAGCGAAACACCAAGGGAGATAATCCAAAAAAATCTTCAATCTCCAGTCATTGTTTTTTTCCAACAACATATAAAAAACAAAACAAATTTTTACTTCATTTCTTTATCATGATATTTGGGTCAATATATATAAGTAACAACCAATATTTTCACAAGAACTCTTAAAATAAGCGATATCCACTCAAAAATAAACCACATTCAACATTTTCAAAAGCAATTCCCTCATATAAAATATATATTATTTATGTAGTTATATAAACTTTGTACTGGTTTTCCTGGTATATCAGATGTATTATATTACATAAATTTAAACATGTAATATTGCTAAATTTGAAAAGAAACTATTTTTTTAGGAATTCGTCTCAATCAGCAGGAACTTTTCAAATTGACTAAAACCAGTAACTCTGAAATTCTCAATTCTGAAAAATGAAAGTAACAACTATAACTGTACAATTCAGTCTCCACTATTTGAGTTCTTTAAAAATATGTATGACATTATAACAAATAACAAGTACATTCCACAGACGAATTTCTCTGCAAAGACAACAAGAATATCTAGAATGAATATTCTTATCTAATGAAATGAAATCACATATCACAGAAGAAAGTTTGGTGTAAAGAACCTCTGAACATGTATTAGTCATCATAGAAGACATAGGTGATATAGAAATAGATGCATATCTAGTGTTTCATGTCAATAAACCAGATTTATTAGTCATTTCATTATGACCTTTTTAAAAGGTCATTCCATAACAAATCCTTAATGTTGACTTCAGACCAACAATGTAACCTTGTTTTTTGACCTAATGACTATTAACAAATAAATGCAGACAAACTTAAATCTAGAATAATTCATCTACCTGTTTTTATTCAAGTTAAAGGCTTTGCTGACTTGATTTCAATTTAATTCAAGAATTGTATGTGTCCTTGACTTTAAAATCATCAATATGAATCTATAGCTAATGTCCTTTTTCCTTGTTTGTATCAAACTTTATGCAGTGGTTATTTCCCTTTCAGTACAGTTGTCACATGATAGCAGCTGCAAGTAAATAAACTTCACACTGATTTTTTGTTTTGTTTCATAACATCTTGAAATTATAGGATTTGACAAAATCAATATGCAAGAAAGAGACTAGGCATAAAAATCTTTTTAAAAAGTTTTTAAGCTCCTTCTTAGCCCAAAATAAACTTGTCCTTGTGGTTGTAACACTTTCCAAGACAATTAATTTTACTGCTAATCTTGAAAGCAAATTAAATCAGCTCATAGGCTGTGATGCAGGATTGCTTGCAAACATGCATGATAGATGTATATTATTTGCCTAAATATACCAGTTTCAACAACATACCGGATAATAATCTAGGTAATATGGCAAGTATACAATGAAAATTGTAATAACCATAACAATCAGTTTCATATTTGAAGACTTATAATGAATTCTGATAAATAGAGATAACAAAATAAACATAACAAAACAAGCAGAGGGTCCAACACTATACTCCCATATATACTTGATGCAACATTATTATAACACTAACAAAAGCAAAACAACTATTTCTTGTTCATTTAGAAAATTTTAAGAAGCAACATTCAAGAAGAAACAATTATCACAATGCTATGTGGTGTAAAAAAACATATTCAATCAAGCATGCATACATAATTCCAATGGTAACACATTAACATTACCCCCACCCACTCAACACATTAAGATTACCCCCACCCCCTCAATTATATTCCTTCCCCAAAACATGAAGAAAAACTACTAGAAGAATTAAAACTTCATCAGGCATTGGGCATTTCATAGATATCTTTCTGACCTCAGCAGCAAATAAGTTTTCTTTAGATGAAATAAAACCTTTACCAAACACCACCTTGAACAAATGACTATGAGACAAAGTCAGAAAGATAAGCAGGGTTTAAAAGAATGACACATGTCAGTTTGTGTTGGTCATCTTCAGCCTTTGGTCTGATAAGAGATTTAACCTTACCAAAATTAAGAATTGCCAACAGAGTATAAAATCATTACAAATCTCAACAACAAAATGAAATGATGACCCTATATCGCTCACCTGAGTATGACTGTTTTTAACAAATGTGCTATGGACCTGGTTAATTGACCTCAAATGACCCAAATTCAAACTTGACCTAGAAATTATAGAAACAACCTTTCTGACAAATTTACAGGTTATTTGGACTGAAAATGTTACCTCTACAGTGTTTACAAGGTTTTTCCATAATTGGGTTCTGTGACCTAGATTTTGAACCTACATGACCCATATTCGAATCTGAGCTAGAAATTATCAAAACAAGCTTTCTGACAAATTTCCAGGATATTTGGACAGAAAAATTAGCCTCTAGAGTGTTAAGAAGGTTTTTCCATATTTGGGCTCTTTGACCTAGATTTTGACCCCAGATGACCCACATTCAAATATGAGCTTCAAATCATTGAAACAACCTTTCTGACAAATTTCAAGGTCATTTGGACTGATAATGTAGTCTCTAGAGTGTTAACAAGATTTTTCCATATTTAAGCTCTGTGACCTAGATTTTGACCACAGATGACCCATATTCAAACTTGAGTAAGAAATCATCAAAGCAATTTTTCTAAAAAATTTCAAGGTCATTTGGACTGATAATGTAACCTCTGGGGTGTTAAGGTTTTCCCATATTTGGGCTCTGTGACCTAGTTTTTGACCCCAGATGACCCATATTCGAAATTGAGCTACAAATCATTGAAGCAATCTTTCTGACAAATTTCCAGGATGTTTGGACTGAAAAAGTTGCCTCTAGAGTGTTACCAAGGTTTTTCCATATTTGGGCCGTTTGACCTAGTTTTGATCCCAGATGACCCATATTCAAATTAAGCTAGAAATCATCGAAACAAACTTTCTGACAAATTTCCAGTACATTTAGACTGAAAATATTACCTCTAGAGTGTTAACAAGGTTTTTCCATATTTGGGCTCTGTGACCTTGTATTTGACCCAAGATGAATCATATTTAAACATGAGCTACAAATCATTGAAACAACCTTGCTGACAAATTTCCAGGTTATTTGGACTGAGAAACTAGCCTCTAGAGTGTTAACAAGGTTTTTCCATATTTGGGCACTTTGACTTAGTTTTTGATCCCAGATGACCCATATTCAAACTTGAGCTAGAAATCAATGAAACAACCTTTGTGACAAATTTCCAGGTAATTTGGACTGAAAATGTAACCTCAAGGGTGTTAACAAGGCTTTTCCATAATTGGGCTCTGTGACATAGATTTTGAACCAAGATGACCCATTTTCGAATTTGAGCTAGAAATCATCAAAACAACCTTTCTGACAAATTTCCAGGATATTTGGACTGAAAATGTAGCCTCTAGACTGTTAACAAGGTTTTTCTATTTTTGGGCCTTGTGACCTAGTTTTTCATCCAAGATAATCCATGTTCGAACTCATCTCAGTTATTACTGAGAAAAACATCCTGACTAAGTTTCATGACAATTGAGGCAAAAATGTGACCACTAGAGTGTTAAGAAACTAAGTGTGGACGTTCGATGGACGATGATTGATCCTAGTAGCTCACCATGAGCCTACGGCTCAGGTGAGCTAAAAAAACAACATTTATACTCCTGTTTACTTAATGTGCAACCGATGTGCAAAAAGGTTCCTTAATTCATAAGTAAATGTTCTAAATTATTGCAGATTAAATACAAAACCTTCTTTTTCCCTTAATATCAATATCTGTATGTCCAGTTTTTAATCACATATACAATTATTTTTCAGAATTCCTATTTTTACTATGTTTCACATGTAATAAAGTTTCCTTCACATTAAAGTATTTCCTTTTAACTCATTAAATTAATATTATATTATATCAATATATTTTCATTAAAATCATGTAACATGTATAACCTCACATCATGTAACATATGTAACCTCACATCATGTAACATATATAACCTCACATCAGGTAACATATGTAACCTCACATCATGTAACATATATAACCTCACATCATGTAACATGTATAACCTCACATCATGTAATATATATAACCTCACATCATGTAACATGTATAACCTCACATCATGTAACATATATAACCTCACATCATGTAACATATATATAACCTCACATCAACTGCATTGTGTTAAAACTACCTCAATGCAAATCATGTAATATATTTCCATATATCTACATACATGTAGATTTCTAATACATTTATATTTTACCTCATATCAATGCATTTGTATATATATTCACATAAACCATGTACTTCCTAACATATAATTATATATTACCTCACATCAATGTATTTTCATACACATCCAAGAAATTAGTATATATTACCTCTCACTTACATGTTTTCATTTAACTGAATGTAATAAGTATTATCTCAGATATAATCCAAGTAATACATATAATCTTACATCAACAACATATTATATAAACTGTCAGGCAGGAGATTCTCATATAAGTATATCGTACTTATTTTTTCCTCTTTCTCAATATAAAAATATCTAACCAAATAAAATCTGTTTCTGTTCTAAACAAAGTTCACTTACTTCAGTAAGTAAGATATATATATACTTTCAGAAGAGACTAAATTTCTGGTATTTCAATGTGAGAAAAGCTATCGCTTAAGTTTATCATTATGGCACTAAATGTCTGATTCACCAGAAACAAAAAACATCTCAAACACCCACAAATAAACTTTTTACCAATACCAAACACAAATACATCAAAAACTAAAGCAAATCTTTCAGTTTCCCCAATCTTTGACATCATACATTCATTTGCACAAGACTTATGATTGTACAAATACTGGCTATGACATGACACACAGTATTGTGCAATTGTTTAAATCTGACACACTGCAAGCAAGGAACCCAACATATATACATACAGTAAAACATTTTTCCTTCCTTGAAACAGAATCAAAACATTTCCTTTACTGTTCAAGGAATGACCTTTACCTCAATGACTTTTGTCTCTATCATAAACCAGGCAGGTTTCCTTTATTCTGACCTACATTTTTATTGTCCACAGACTTTCTAATGCAATACTTTTCTTTATTTTGACAACTTTAAACAAATAAATCCTCAACAACTCTATTTTTTTCCGTCTTTCACAACTTCACTGCTGTAAAACAATTTTATTTCACCACCTGCAGTTTATTTTTCTTCCAAACTGCGCATACAATACAGGTAATAGAACGTGTTTCTTTCTTTCCATAAAACATTGGACAGTTGTGGTCACTTCTGAACTGGCCAAATGGTTACCATTTTATAAGATGGATAAAAAATTATCTTTTTTTCAAAAATGAGACGTCACTAGATCTGTCAACGATACTGTCAAGTCAAATTCGAGCGGTTTCACTTGCACTGAATTGTTTCTGTCACGTATTCGATTCCATTGTTGAAGTATACTAGCGTATCTATCTGCCTTAGTCTGGTTACCGACCTGACGGTAAAGTCTTAACAACCCTCGATAATCATACTCCAGGCCAGAATAGCCGTCTCCAAACAGCTTTTTACCTTAAATAAAAATAAAGACAATGTATCTCAGTTTTATAACAAAATAATAATGATCTTTACAAGAAGGAATAGCCACAGATTTATATTATTAAGTAGTGCAAACAGATGTCCATGATTGTCATCCTCGGTAACCCATGCGTACTCGTATACACTTCGCACTTCGTGATGAATGTAGTTCAGCGACGCGTGGGTTCCGACGATGATGATTGTGAGCAGATATCACAACATCTCACAATAGTAATTCAAAGATACAATGCATTGGAGAAAATACTGGCCACTAAAAGACTTGAGCTCAAGTCTGCTCAAGCAATTTAGTGATGGAAACCAATGCTTTAGACCACAAATCCGAAGAACTGATTCCCTGACAGAGCTGTCAGAGACTGAATTTATATGTATCAAAGCAGCTATGTAGTTGGAAGTGACACCCCAGTTTTTGCTAGAATTACTTGCAACATTACAGATTTTGAAAACTTTTATATAGATTCTATACAGTTCTACATCATCATACTAATGAAATTTTTATGATTTTAAGAACTCATTTTTTTTCTTTTAATTCCTTAAATCCTTAATCGCATATTTAACAATACGTCATTGTGAAGTTTTCTGATAAGATCAGTTAAAGCTAAAGCTTACCTATTTCTATAGAGCGATTATAGAGCTTAAGCTTACCTATTTCTATAGAGCGATGATAGAGCTTTTCTGCCTCATCATATTTGTCCATATCATAGTTATAGAGTGACGCAAGGTGACCTACAGATAATGCAACCTCATAATCCTCTGTGCCTAATAAACGTTCTTTTATCTCTATTGCCTGTAGGTGCATCTGTTCTGCCTCCTTGATAATAATACAAAATTTAAGAGTTGTGAAAAAATATTTAAATTAAAGAGGCGAGAAATGAATTAAATAAAAAAATTGCTGATTTTTTTTTATGATTAGTTATGAACAAAATTTCTTCATTCAACTGACAATGAGTGGAATCAATATATGTTGGAAGGCCATGTTTTCCAACCATTGTAAAAAAAAAGAAAAGGTTTAAACCAACTAAATTCCATTCCCAGTATTTGAAAACAGAAATTATCTTGTTTTCCTAGTGGTGGACAAGTGTAACTTTTTCCATTTCCAAAGTTTTACATTTTTTGCAAATTAAATTATGTTCATACCTAACTGGCAAAGCACATATTCCTTATAAGGTAAAAACACCTTTCCACTGGCTGTAGGTAATGACAAGAATATCTAGCTTATGTCAGCTGTGGTAAATTGCTCTAAACCAAAACTGGACAAAATATTTTTTCCTTGCATTCAATATTTCATAGATGATATTTAAAATTAAGTAAAAATACCACATTTTTTCTTATTCTAAGTTTATGTTTCGATGGGCTATGAATATTCCACGCTAAAATTTTACCTTCAGAAGATGTTTTAAAACAGAAGTCAAACTTTCCTGAAGTTTCATAACATTTATCGACAGAGGAAAATATAAAACCAGGTGTTCAAAACTTACAGTATATCTATGCATGGACTGATAAAGTCTGCCTAGGTTTCCATAATGTTTAGCTGTCTGTACGTTATTCTCTCCAAATGCTTTCCTCGCCAGAGCCAGTGACTGTAGATGTAAATCCTGGGCCTCTGTTAATAACTTGTCCTCCACTTCTTTGTTGTGGCTGTCTATTGCTATCTCCTCTAGAATCAATGCTATAATAAAAGATAACAAGTACCTGTGTTATAACAAGAACCTGTGTTTTTATCTAATGTTGATGTGACTAATTTTTTTCATAAAATGTCTACTTGTAATGGAAACTCCTAAAATTATTTACTGATATTTTCTGTTCTTTTCAAATTCTTAATTACAATCAGAGGACATACAAAAGCTGATTTTCTTTTTAAAAAGTCTGACGTTTGCTTCTCAGAGGACCTTTAAGCCAAATTAAAAAATATGTGTTAGGGTCATTCAAGTAAAACATATACATCTGTATCCCAACCAAAGAAGGCACTTTCAAAATGGTCTAACCCTATTCAGAAGTCTGACAAGAAAGGATCCCCTCATAAAAGTAAAAGACCATCCTAATGATATTTCTTTAATTTGCCTTCCTGGGATGAGATATATGATTTGCTCAAATGGCCCTTAGCAAACCTTGTCAGAGTTAAATAAATATGGCCACTTCTAAGCTTGAAAATTAATGTTTGTTCTTACCTTTCACACGTTTTGATGAGGATAACATGAGATGATCTTTAGGCAGTATATGTTCAAGGATTTCAATGGCTTTTTCTGCATGATCTCTGAAACAACAACAACAACAACAATTTACACATACTGTTAACAACTGTCTAAGCTCACAAATCAAATCTCTTTACAGGAAGACCTATAAATTGAATATGTATTAAACAAAGAATTTGCAGTGCAGGCTCAGTAGCACTTAACAATCTAAAAAGTTGTTAAATTTTGTCATATGGACACATACAGACTTGCAATCAAAGGAATTTGTGATGGTGTACCATGAAACCATTGATTAGTTCTTTCAGTATATACTGTTAGGAACAAAAAAGATAAAAAAAATGAAAAATATGAAAATATAAAAAAACTAATCAAAGATCAAAAGAATTGAAAAATGTGAAGCTATAAAAACTAATGGGGAGATTTATTCAAAGAAGCATGTCACCATTGTGTTTAAATTAGGGATGGGAACGAGTGTTCAAATATTCGAAAAACCACCAAATATTCGAATCTGAAAATCAAATTCGAATATTCTAAAATGATTTTTTTTTTCAAATAAAGCATCGCTGATTTTTATAAATGTAAGCATTCTGATTATGCAAAAAACCCTATCTGTTCGGTATTGTGTTTTTTTTATCGCGTGTCAAAAATGACCCAATTAACAATAAAATTGCAATGCATAATTGGCAGGGGAAATCGTTACGGATTAACAGTTTGCCACAGGCGTAATTGTGATACCTTTTAATCTATTGTTCATTTTAATTGGCGCCCGTTTATTTCACAAATTTTAGAAGGTTGTTTGTCTCACAATATTCAAGGATTAACGTCAAGTTTTACAAAAACGAACAACCAGTCACGCTTATAACTCTATTGATATTACTTTTTAGTTGCCCAATCAGAAGAATAGCTCAAATATTTTCCTCTTATAAGTATATTTGAAACAAAAATCATCCTTGCTTTATGTTTGATCTTCACTTAACAATACTGAAATAAGTTGATGGAAAAAAAACCCCAAAAAAACAGCATGCACCCCTCTCGTGTTTGTACTTATTTCACAGGGTTTTAATGAACAGAATATACTATGTATTGCTTAATAATCACTTAATAAGTATTTAAAACTTCCATAAAACAAGCCATTTCTACGCCATTTCTAGATAATACATAGCTGTTTCCCCCAACAACATACAGATGATAAAACAGTACCAATGTTTGGATACCAAAATTTTGGTAACTGACTGAACTTGAAAAAAAACGAATATTCGAATATATTAGAATATGGCAAAGCGAATATTTGAATATTGATATTAGTATTCGTTCCCATCCCTAGTTTAAATATATAGAGAGCCCTTTTTTTCTTAATGTATAACCTATGTATGGATTATGTTTTAAGTACAAGCACAAGATGTATAATGGTTAAGTGCGGGGGACAAGAAAAATAGATTACTAACTTGGCATCATTGAATCTTCCCGAGCTGTACTCCTGTACATATGAGGCATATGATAAATCTTCATGGGCTACCGCTACATGGAGATTGTTTCCTCCAAACACTGACTGACGTATGTCCAAAGCATTCTAAAAATTGATCAATAATAATACTGCTGAACTTAAAGCTACTGGTTTGGTTGGTACATTCTTTTTTATTGAGAAATTTAGAAATACTTCAAGAGAAAGGTAAGCAATTTATATTGCTGAAAGATTATATACCGGGTATCTATAGTAAAGAACATCAGAGTAAAAAATTCTAACATCAAATGAACAGATAAACAGACATCTTAATGAGAGAACAATAGATTTCTAGTATCTAAAATGTGCAGTTGTGAAGTCAACCAAAATTAGTAACAAGATTTTATAACTTGTTCAGTTTTTCAACATTTTTTTATCTCCATTTCCTATCTACAACCACTTAATAAATTGTTATTTTGCTTTACCTACAGTAACAAGGAGTAGCAACATAAAAGTTGTGTATAAAACTAGCCCATTCGCTAAAATTTGTTCTTGCCTGGCCAGAAATAAGGACATCGTGGTTCAATCCACAGTAAGCCTGTCTCAATATGATCTTAGTTAATGAAAGGGATGTTAGACTAGAGTTAAGCATTCACTCACTCACTCACTCACCAATCACTCATTCACTCACACTACATAAAACTAGCATTCACCTGATAAACCTGTACAGCAGCCGCTATGGAGTCTACATTTAGAAGGTAGAAACCATAGTCCAGTAAGGCATCAGCATACTTAGGGTGATGGCAACCAAAACATTCTCTGAAAATAATGTATCATGTAATCATACAGTTAAAATCATGCAATATATTTATAAATGATATATGACTTTAGACATTATATAAATAAACCAAGCTATTTCTTTTCTCTGAGATACAAGGAAGTCCTTCAATTTTGAACATTACATGACTCTTTACAGTTGATGCTTTAAACATCTTCAGCATAAAACAAAGTTTTATATTCATGTAAGATTCAGTGACTCAGTGTTCAAAACCACACTATTCAGACGAAGTTTTGGACTTGTAGCGTACTTCCGGAAAGATTTTGATTTAATTACCTTGCATAACTGACTGCATATTTAACCAACACTTCAGCTTTCGTGAATTCTCTCTTTACTACACATGCCTGAAATAAAACAAGAGAGCCATAATGGCCCCTTAATTGCTCATCTGAGGAAAACTGCTCAAAACAACAAGTGCAATGTATTAAATGAATTTATTAACATATTAAGGAAAGATACTTTAAGCTATTTGACCACTAGTTGCAGCAACAATGATCCTAGGGTATAATGTGAACCTGACAGAGGTTCATAAGACAATACTACAAAATCTACATGTTCAAACCAAATTTAAAAGGAAAAGGCTTTTTACAGACTTCGCCTATATAAGTCTTTGTAAACATCTGGCCCCTCAGTGTGGAGCCAAAAATGAACTCAGGGCTACAGGTCGAACTATCATGCAAGAGGTCCACTGGGAAATGTTTCATGTTAAAATTTCTATACATTTCTATGCAAAACATAAAACTGCTTTAGCAGGGCCAACAGTGAGTCTAAGGAAATACTTTGAACAATTTTCAAAGAGATCCAAAAGACAAGGCTATTCACCGAAGCTCAGAGCTCTGGGGCTTGCAGTTTCAGATAGGAAGAGTTTTTAAAAGAATTTTACTGTTGTTGGCATAGCAACCAGAGTTCTACATGAAAGAACTTTAGCAGAACTTCATGCAAGAAACATCCCTGACAAGTTTTTAATCAAGTTAACCAACTGGTTTAGGAAGAGATCATGTTTAAAGAAAAAGTTAACAGCAGACCACTCATAACAGACACAGAGTCATCACAAAAGCTTACCACTAGTATGTTGTGCTCAGGCTAGCTGACAAATGATATTTTTTCCTGTAATATGAATTCCTATAAGCTTATTACAGTAGCCAGCAAACCATATTATTTCAGGTGTAAAAGAACTGCATATAAATGACAAAATAAGAGACACTATTACGGAATTTTTGATAATTATCATAGAAAAGGCTATAAATTTTCTAATAAAATCAAAAAGAAACTGTCTCAGCTGTTTCTTATAAAAATCACAGCTTAAAAAACGCAATCAACTCAGAAATTTACAGATCTCACACTTCCAATTTTAGTTTGTTTAGTGCCTGTACTAGTGTAAGACCTTAAAGCGACTGACTCACAGATGGGCCATCGATGAAAAAAAGGAAAATGTTCTTACATCTTGAAATTTTTGCTGCAATTGTGTAGAACATATTTAAACTAAGTTACTGATTCATTTTTTGAAACAGAAAAACATCAAAATATAAAGTTTTACACACTTTTGTCGGTAAAAAATACTTTAAGATACTTTAGTTATAAGATTAATTTTGACGCATCCTTATAAGTAGGCGCTGTGGTTCAGTGGTCTAGATCGTCGCTCTATATTTTACTGACCGAAAGGTCATGGGTTCGAATCCTGGTTAAGTCAAAACTTTTTTTCCAGTTTTCATGGTGTATAGAAGCATAATATTATGTGTTTTCCATAGTATATTAAATTCTCTTAAATTTTTAAAGAAAAAAAATTTCAGCAAAATTCTGTGAGTCAGTCGCTTTAAAGTTTGTGGTGGACAGTGAAAGATATAAAAAACATCCTATTTCAGAGACATTCCTAGTTCTTTTAAATGCTCAGTGTGATTCACCAATACATGGGGTTTGAGTTTTAAGTATTATCTGACAGACAATTAAAAATGTTAGTAGAGAAGCAAGCAATCACACTTGTGACCTCTGGATTACAAGTCCTGGGCCAGTAACCCACCTTGACTTCAAACTTTTTTGAAAAGACACATAACACCCCAATTTTACTTTCCATCAACATTAAATTGCCTTTTTTATTTGAGGGCTGTATAATAAGTTATCCATAAATGATGTGGGTGCTAAAAATAGATTTTGTTTGTAGTGGTCTTACCTTTGAACACTGTCTTAAGACATCTACCACTGCTTTCTGTGGTAGACTAAGTGAAAGTTCTTTCATGGCCATTGCACAATGCCTAAATGCCTACAATAACAGAGATATGTTGAGAGAACTTTGAACAAATGACACAGGAATGTAACACTTAAGATTTTTTACATATGAGTATGCAGAAGTTTGAACTAGTGACTCAAGAATAAAAACAATAGTATTTCATGACATTATATCTCGACTTCTGTTCATTATATGGCAAGACAATAAAATTCCATTTTTTTAAATTAACTTACAGCCTACAATTTCCAACAGTCACAGTTGCTCAGTATAACACAATGGTATGTGTAATCCTGTCTCAGGTCTCAAAATATCCAGCCAATTAAAAATGTTTTTCAGTTGGTTCCAGAGCTCTAAAGAGCTTTGTTTTGCAAGATGATTTCTTGCTAACTTTAATGCGTCTTATTTCTATATAATCGTATCTTTATCGCACATTACGTAATTTTATGTAACCCTACCTCATCATACTGGCTCTCTGCAAATAGAAGGGCACAGTATTCAGTATATAATGTAGCCTTGTTGACACTGGTTCCCTGCTCATCAATGCGATTAATTACATCCAGAGCATCTTTACATGTAGATTTCGCCTCATGGTACTTACAGTTAGAGTTCTGTACATGTAACAACCTGTGAAAATGTGTGGTAGTCATGGTGAAAATTAGCACTGCTGAAAGTTTTAAATTTTTTATCACTCTCTAATCTCTTATGTAACTGAACTATAACTGAATTAATGCATACAAGACTTTTTTTGCTAAAACAATGCCTCTCTTCATTCCTGGTAAAAATCTCAATGATATTTTCAAAACTTAAAAATAACAAAAAATAAAACGTTTTTATGTCAAACAATATAATTCTGTATAAATTAATCAGAAAGCAACATTTCACTTTCCATAGAAAATGTTTTCTTGATTCATTGTTACTTAAATAACAATCACTTTGTACTAAGAAATATGTAAAACCACATGAAAACTCAACAACACATAAGGGCATGGAAAATTCACTAGTAACTGTTTACAGTTGCTTGTGACCACCCAGTAAATATCTTTTAGAAAATCCCTATATTCTAATAAAACAATGTACTAGATAATAAAAGAACTCTACCTAACACTGCATTCTAGTGCTTTACACAGACTAGGTATGGTTGTGTTGAGCTGACATACTCTTAGACAAGCCTTATAGACTTTCTCTGCATCACTAAACCATCCCGCATCACTCAGAAATCCTCCTGTAATTTTTTTCAATCGAATTACAATTAAAAGATTTTCATCCTTAAAATAAGCCCTAAAATAATGATATATTACAGAATTTAACTTGCAAGTGTATCTATATAAGAACCATTCTGTATTAAAACAAAGTAAAAATAAAATGAACAAAAAGCTTCAATGTGCATTTCAACTGTTAAACAGTATTTGACTAAATTTAAGGTCTTTAAGAATTCAACAGGGCTCTCAACTCTGACCCCACTCTGTAATTCATGTAGGTTAGGCCTTTGCCAATAGGTCACAGAATCTTCTCTGCTAGACTTGGTGTCTACAACTTTCTTACCATCTTTTTGTAACCTAACACCAACACCTTCAAATTTCTTACTAGCCTTTTTTTGCACCTTAAAACCTACTTAACAATGAGTCAAACAAACTTAAAAAGGTTACAACAGATGTTTTTGCTGTATTCAGATGTTTCACAAAAGCTATGCGTTATCATATTTTCTGATCACAAAAATACTGACATAAAACAAACACATTAACTTCAACATGTGTGAAGCATTGATTTAAGGTGATTCAGTGTATGTTTTTGCCTTCTGTGTCACTTTCCTACATGACCTATCATATATGCCTTCAATCAGAAGACAATGTAACAGGCTGAATTATTTCTTTAACATGTAAGTGTAGATTTTAGGCATAGATTATAGTATATGTTGTAATACTATCAGGCAGGGCTCCTAAAATTTTGAAATCTGAATCGGTCCGAGACCGCGAAAGTAGAATTTGAGCTAATTTCACAACGTCAAACTAGTCACTGATATTTTAAAGTGTGCTTTGTGCTGCAGCTAGCCACTACAATTACTATTAAGCCCTTAATGAAATTAAGCAGACGACAGTTATCGCCTATTTCGATGCACACTCCTCGCACCGGTTACGTCACGCTTTTCTACTTTGTTTTCTGTACTGATCAAGGGAAGTAACCGCTGCGGGGAGTATGATTTCGATGAAATTATATTTCACAGTTTGAGCCGGTCAACTTTAGTCGATTGGCGGCTGCAAATCAAGCACACTTTTACTTGTTTACAAGTTTATTGGCGATAATTGCCGCGGGCAACAGTGACAGTTTTATGGTTTTATGATAGGTGTGAAGTACCGGATTAGCGATCAATTGAGGTTTTGGTGTGAGATTTTGACTGTTTTTTTGAAAAGTTAGACAGGTTTTTTTTTTTTTTTTAAATTATCTGGACCGATTTTTTGAGGACTTTTGGACATCGAAATCGGTCCATAGAGATAAAATTCGGTCAAAACCGGCAAATTTTCGGTTTTCGGGAGCCCTGCTATCAGGCATATTTACATCATGAATGACAGACTATGGAGAACCACAGATTGAGAGATTATCGAGTTAAGACATATTACTTTAACACTGACTTCGGAATAAGTTCTTGCAACTTATCCCACTTAGTGACTGCTTCTTGTATTAAAATGAGTACTCACACTGAATATGTGGAATACAGAAAGCTGTTTAACCCTGAACCTGCTGAATTTTTGTAATGGATTTGTCCAGCTTTGAATTTGAAACGGTCCATTCAAAGTTTAAGGGATTTCAATATCAAAATACAAAAATTGAGCTACCAACAGTATAGAGCCTGGTCAGACTGCACGGATGACCTTGACCCCTGAATACCCAATTGTCCAAAAACTAATATTTGGCCATAACTTCCAAATTGGTAAGTGGATACACTTCATAATTAAACACAACACCCCTTTGGACAAGGCCTTCCCACTGACCTATATTTGTTTGAATGACCTTCACCTTGAAGATCCAATTGTCCAAAAACTTTAACATTGCCCATAACTTCCTTATAAGTAAATGGAAAATGGAATAACTTCATACTTGGACACAACCCCCTTTGGATAAGACCTTCCCACTGACCTATATTTATTTGACCTTGACCACTGAATGACTGGTTCTCAGTTCAAAGGTCAAAGCACCACGTTTGGGGGCATTGTCATCTTACAGTGACAGTTCTTGTTACTATATACATATAAGGAAAACCTATGACCCCCTGGGGCTTGGCCAATTTTAAGACTAGGGGCATAATTTGAACAACTTTGGTAGAGGACCTATAGATGACATCATATACCAAATATCAAATCTCTAGCCTTTGTCATTTCAGAGGAGAAGGTTTTTGAAGTTTTTACTATATACATATATGGAAAACCTAACCCCCGGGGGTGGGGCCAATTTTAAGACTAGGGGCATAATTTGAATAACTTCGTAGAGGACCTATAGATGATGTCATATACCAAATATCAAAGCTCTAGCCATTGTCATTTCAGAGGAGAAGATTTTTTAAGTTTTTACTATATACATATAAGGAAAACCCATAATCCTTGGGGCGGGGCCAATTTTGGCACTAGGGGTATAATTTGAACAACTTTGGTAGAGGACCTATAGATGATGTCATATACCAAATATCAAAGCTCTTGGCCTTCTACTTCCTGACAAGAAGAATTTTTTAATTTGCATTTTTGAAACTTCTTTTTTGGCCCTGTGACCTACTTATGCAACATACCAGAACCATTTGAACAACTTTGAAAGGGGACCACCGAAGGATCATTCCTGTGTAGTTTGGTTAATGTGCAGTCATTGGTTTCAGAGGAGATTTGTTTTTATGAAATTGTTGACGACGGACGACGCACGGCGACAGAGGCTGGACACAGGGGGATCACAAAAGCTCACCATGTGCACATTGTGCTCAGGTGAGCTAATAAAATGGTGTTCTGTAACAACTCAAAACAGAGGGTGTTTTTTTAAGTTTTGGAAAAGACTAATCTTCCACAATTTTGAAATTTGTTATGAAACACCGAAAAGAGTGGGGTTTATTAAACTGAAAAGCTATGTATGATAATCACTGCCTGCCCTGGTTACACAACAGAAATTCAAGTCCCACCTAAAGCAAAGCCCAGCTGTATGACTTTATCCTTAGTCTGTATATCTGGTAGTTGTTGAAACACTTGGCTTGTGAATGCATCTGCCAGTATCTCAGACACCCTTACACCATGGTCCATCAATGCTTGAAAACAATGATGTAGTAAATGCCTAGAATGAAACAAAATTGTGATCAAATGAAAAAAAAAGAACTTGAATTAAGCAAAAAGGAACTGGAATGAAACAAAACAGAAGTAACTTGAATGATATAAAAAAACTAGATAAATATTGTCATTTTTTACTCCTTTTTTGGTCAACTTAGGATACACAATGAATATACATGTAATGGTTGTTTATTTCAGATGCTAAAACCTAGACCCTGATAAAGAGAGTTTGTTCAATACACAAAAGAGAATTATTAAAATGCAAATTAAGTACCAAAATGAAAAGGCTATGAAAATTACTCTATAAAACTTTGAAAAATCACCTTTTGTCATTCACTTTCAGCACTTTTGCAAATGTCTCAAGTTCGGAGAACTCCATGCCTAGCTGACAAAGCCTTCCTTTGTTGTATAACTGTGATTAAAAACAAAATTATTATTTCATTTTGATATAAATACCTTTTGTTAGACTCTGACAAGATGATTAGGATAAACTCTTGTTACCTTTTAAGATGAAAGCCTTAGGCTAACTACATGTGATATTTTATCATTAACACTGGCAATGAATTAAGGGTTCTGCTACTTCTAAGGAAAAATATGAAACACTAAATGAGATAGTACATATACTACAGTACCAACCCTGGGCTTAGACAGTGCATGTGTTTTATTATCAAAGCTATTACAGTTTTCCACAATGAAATCTGTCTATCTTTATAGTCAAAATAATTCAAGTGATGTCTTCAGCATATTCCAAGATATTTTTGTTTTGGGTCAGAATCTCACTAAAACTCTCGCGGAGGCAAGATATTGACCCACACAAAAAACTACACAATATCTCGACTTGGGTACAATAAGTTGGACTATCTATCTATAATGACTAACATTGCCATTCACTTCTTAAGCATCTGTCTGCTATAGTCAAAATAATTCAAGTGATGTCTTCAGCATATTCCAAGATATTTTTGTTTTGGGTCAGAATCTCACTAAAACTCTCGCGAAGGCAAGATATTGACCCACACAAAAAACTACACAATATCTCGACTTGGGTACAATAAGCTGGACTATCTATCTATAATGACTAACATTGCCATTCACTTCTAAAGCATCTGTCTGCTATAGTCAAAATAATTCAAGTGACGTCTTGAGCAAATTCTAACGTATTTTTGTTATGGGTCAGAATTTCACTAAACCTCTCAAGGAGGCGAGATACTGACCCACACAAAAAACTACACAATATCTCGACTTGCGTAAAATTAGTTAGACTATCTATCTTTAATGACAAACATTGCCATTCACTTATAAAGCATCTGTCTGCTATAGTCAAAATAATTCAAGTGATGTCTTGAGCAAATTCTGAGACATTTTTGTTTTGGGTCAGAATCTCACTAAAACTCTTGCGGAGGCAAGACATTGACCCACATAAAAAATTACACAATATCTCAACTTGCGTACAATTAGTTAGACTACTGTCATCTACAGAATGCCATTATAGATCTAATGAACGTCATCCTAGCATGTTATTTAGAGTTTTCTGTTTCAAACATCTGTTTTTGGCATTATCATTTCAATAAAACCTTGACCAACATGGTCAGACCATCCACAATTTGAACATGAACTTGTATTTGGTCCTAGTCCTTGCCACTTCTATCTATCTACTTAAGTTTATTTATCATTGATACCAGTTTCTAATATGACTGATGCCCCCTGCAGAGATTAGTTATTTAATGGAGTGTAGGAATGTCCAAGATACAGAAAGCATACCATTCCAGAGACACCCCTTGTTCTTTTCCATGCTCAGTGTATAGCAATGATACATGGGACCTATGTTTAACATATCATCATTAACGTAAGACAATTCACTGCATTGTTCACTGCATTGTTTCTTTGGAGTATCGTAAGCACTTCTGTGCTTGTCGACTCCCTCGATCTCATTTTTACATTAGGTGTTCCGCTTCCGGTTGAAAAAAATCACGCGGAAAAGTACGTGTCTAGAAATATATATCTTCCAGGTCATACCTTTGATTCTGCCATGCTTTATCCAATTTACGCTTGAAGGAGTCGACACTAGTGCTACAAGCTATCGTTTAGTCCAGGTCATTCCAGTTGTCGATTGCACGAGTAGGAAAAGCATTTAAGCGTACAGATTTTACACAGCGGGGTTTGATGAGGCGATATATGTGCCCCCGAGTGGGATTGTCATTAAACGAGAGTAACTTTTCACAGTCAAAATCTTCTAGACCATTAATTAGTTTATACAACTCAATCATATCGTACCGTTTTCTCCTATACAGCATCGTTGGGAGATTAAGTTCTTTCAGTCTTTCAGAATAAGAAAGTCCTTTCAACTCTGGAACTATACGAGTCGCACGTCTCTGAATATTCTCTATGAGTTGGCTATTTTTCTTCGTACTTGGGAACCAAACAATGCACCCGTAGTCAATGATGGATCGTACTAGACTTTTGTACAGTGTTAGAAAAAGTTTCTTGTTCATAAATTGAAAAGATCTCTTAATCAAACCAATGAGTCTGTTACATCTATTTACCACACTTGTAACATGTTTATTGAACTTTAACGAACTTTCAAAAGTGATTCCAAGGTCTTTTTCTTCTGTGCATATTGGAATTTCAATAGTTTGTTTTTTACTGTCTCTCATGTGATATACATATTTATGTTTAACATTTCCATACTGTATAAACTTACATTTTGGCACGGAAAACTGTAACAGCCACTTGTCACTCCAGTCACATAATTTCAGCAAGTCTTTTTGAATTACTCGTTGGTCGTTTGGCGATCTAATTGGTAAGTAAATCTTACCGTCATCAGCAAAAAGCTTACAATACGATTCAAGGCTGTCAGGCATATCATTCATGTATAAGATGAACAGTACAGGTCCAAGTACTGAGCCCTGGGGGATTCCGGATGTCACAGGTTGCCAATCCGAGAAGTTGCCATTTATTACAACACGCTGTCTACGACCGGACAGAAAATTTTCGACCCACCTCAGAATCTCATCTTTAAAGCCATACGATTTCATTTTCAAAATAAGTCGTCTGTGTGGAACAGAGTCGAAAGCCTTTTTAATATCAAGGTATACAGCATCAGTCTGTAAACTCACATCAAAGCTTTTTACGAAATCATCAAGTACATCTAATAGTTGCAGAATACAACTAAGTTTTTCCCTGAATCCAAACTGACTATTTGAAAATAACTTGTTTGCTTTCATATGTTGCATAATAACATTCCTAACAGATTTTTCACACAATTTACTTGGAACGCAAGTAAGTGATACAGGTCTATAATTGGAAGGATCACTTTTTTCTCCTTTGTTTTTATATAGTGCACTAATATTAGCTTCTTTCCATAGTGTGGGTACATCTCCTGTTTCAAACGACTTGTTAAAAATTTTACACAAGGGATCACTCAACTGTTCGCAAGCTTCATGTAGAATACGAGGGTGACAAGCATCAGGACCCAAGGATTTGTTAACATTTAAATTTCTCAGCTGTTTTAAAACTGTTTCACTGTCAACCACTAGTTTGGATACAGGAGTATCATTATACCTTGTGTCAAATATGGGCAAAAGTCCTGTAGGCTCTTCCACAAAAACAGAGGCGAAAAATTCATTTAATAGATTTGCTTTTCCTGAATCACTATCGACAATGATCCCATTACTATCCTTCAATTCAGAAATACCTGACCTACTTTTAGTTCACTCCCTTATGTATCCCCAAAAAGCCTAAGAATTTACAGTCATATTTTCAGCAATAGATTTTTCAAACTTTCTTTTTGCATTCCTTACAGTTTTTGTGCAATCATTCCTAGCCTTACAGAATATATCAAAATCTCTCCTATTTCTTGTATGCACATAAGTTTGCCATTTTTTATATTTCCTTTTAACAGATTTCATACAATCACTATCCATCCATTTACTTTTTTTCATCTTTTTAGGATTCACAATGGGAACATATTTTTCTACACATTCACAAATTTTGTCAGAGAAAAACGTGTAACTTTCATTTGTCGACATGTTATCGATAATTTCCCAGTTAATTTTAGACAATTCAAGCCTAATTGCCTCATAGTCACCTTTATGATAGTTCCTCTTTACAGTACTTGACACATCATAGCTGGCATCACAGTCAAGAGAAATAAACAAAGAAACATGGTCACTTGCTCCTAAGTTACTGCAATAATGAATAGAATTTATGATTTCTGGCTTGTCAGTTAAACACAAATCCAGAATATTTGATGACTGACGGTACATGTGTCGAGTTGGTCTGTCAATAAACTGGTACAAGAAATTATCCCGTAGACATTCAAGAAATTGGAATACAACACTACCGGTGTAAGATGCACCAACATGATTCTTCAAATTCATAATTATTTAGTACTTCGCAATCTGTGACCGACAATGTAATGCGCGTAAATATGCACACCCCGCGACTAGATTTCAGTGTAACACCTCTAGATAAACAGAACCCATTGATCTTAAGCTCGCTGTTACTAATGTCTCGAGAATCTAAATTTTTGGGGTATACTTCTGTTACTATAATAACATCAGGCTGTTTAATGTTTATTTCAACTTCAAGTTCATCTCGTTTATTCATTAAACTGTCCGCATTTGTGTATAAAATAGAAATCTTACCATCCCTATCAAGATTTTTACTGTTTAAAGATCCATTTTCACTAAAACTCTCATCGCCACTAAAAACATTGCTTACCACTGAAGTATCAGTTGAGCGAACGTCACTGAGCGATGTATCAGTCAACACAAAGCTATCTGAAGGTGTATCAGACAAACTATCATCTAAATAGTTACATTCATTTAATGCAATGTCAACATTTTCATCAGGTATAAATAAAGTAGGGTCACTGATTAAATTAACTGCGTAACTGTTCAAACTTGGAACATTTTTTAAACTGTTAACAGATAACGTATTTACATTAACCTTGTTTATTCTTGGATGTTGTCAAGTGCGGCGAAACAGGGATTGGGACTGAGACCTTTTAGAGTCATCATCCGAATCACCTTGACTGAGCAGTACATTTACTTGTACTGGATTACTAACACTTGGTGTTCTTGATCTGCTGTAAGGGTGATCTTCC
Source organism: Cyclina sinensis (assembly GCA_012932295.1). Taxonomy (NCBI): domain Eukaryota; kingdom Metazoa; phylum Mollusca; class Bivalvia; order Venerida; family Veneridae; genus Cyclina; species Cyclina sinensis. The sequence goes on from JAAONU010000019.1 coordinate 6,047,249, forward strand.
TGATCATTGGACCTATCCTTAGCTTTTTGTGCAGCCTTTCGTTGCCGTTCCACGCGCCGTTTATAAGCCTCATCGCGCTGCTTTTTTGTTAGGTCAGCTTGGAAATACACATTTTTCAACCGATCACTATCAGATTTGTTAATCTTCTCCTTAGCTAATTTCAAAATGTTCTGTTTCTGTTCAAAAGTCTTACAAATAAACTTCAGCGGTCTGGGTCTCGTACTTTCAGATGAATATTTACCAATCCTGTATGGACCCTCTAGCTCAACAGATTCTGGCCCTAAATTCAAGTCATTCTGCAATATTTCATTTATCTTTATGGAATCCTCTTGCTTTCGCATTTCGCTAGAGCTACTCGTCGATTCTTCGATCCCAAAGCACATAATGTTTACTTTCCTGCTCTCGATCTCACGTTCCTCTCGAAGTGCTTCTTGCACTTGATCCTCAATACTGCCAACTAACTGATTTGATGGTGTACTATTTGATGGTGTACTAGTACCATTTTTCAATTCTTTCAAGGTTTCTAGAATTTCTAACTGGGTCTGCTCAAGTTTCGCAACACGACAAACCATCTTCTTCAAACCTGGCAAACACGTTCTACAATGTATGCAAAACCAAACAATACCCTCATCTTCAGCAATTGCTTTATATGTACGTTTATCTGGGATCTCGGTGCATGAAAAACAAAACCAATTGTCGCAATAGTCACATTTTATGGCATCATCACCTTCAAAAATCAAAATATTACATTCAACACAGGGGTCACTTGGTTCATTCTCATGTTTACTGGTTCGAGTTTGCTTATTGTGTGATATTCTATCTCTAGTATCTGGTCTACGACCTTGGTCATTTTTGGCGCCCTGAGGCTTTTTCACAGATAATGACATTTTGCTACACATAACAAATTTACACTCTATAAATGTAACACTTTATATATCTAGGGTTAAAAACAGTTATTGCAAACAAAAAAGATCTGTTATTCTCCTTGATGCATTTAGATTTTCGAAAAAATAGCCGGCCGATTTTGTTTTCCAAAATTGTTCAACCGGAAGCGGAGGACTGGGGGATCGAACTGAAGGCCCCAGTCCAGTGCATTACCACTGGACCACTGAATCTGTGCTTGCCACTTCAGGATATTAATAGAAATAGATATATTTTTTAGCGGCAATATCCTTTGCCTAAAGGTTCATGAAAAAATAGCTCTATCAAAATAAATCCTACTTTAACAA